>CM032463.1:6055704-7497594 GCA_019059595.1 Marasmia exigua
AACTATCTGTAAAACTACAAAACAAAAGAAAAAAGCTATTGCTTTGGCAGCCTTTGAAACCTCAGAAAACTATTGTAATGCTCTATTTATGATACTTGTAATGTTTTACCACGGTTATTTCGGCATTTTCTAATAAACCTCCGGTTTCATTTGTTTCTAAACAGATGGTCATTCAACGCCATTCAACATCAATTATTTCACGCTTTGTATTTAAGTAGCATGAGGCGGAGGGAATTTGTTTGTATAAATAGGGGTTCTGAGTATAAATAGCACGTACGTAAATTTGGTTACCTGAACGAGCTGATAATGCGTCTCGGCTCACGTTGCGAGCCGCGCGGCCGAATATTATTATAATAATCATAAATCGATCTTCGCGATCGATATACTCGCATTTTTATGTATCGTTTTGTCGTAAACATACAAGTGAGGATGAAATAGAGATAATCCCCTGGCCTTCGACCACTTGCTCGGTTTGAATATCGTGTTGCTTGTATTTTTGTCTTTATGTCGTAATAAAAAACATTGTTGAACAACAATATTCTTATTCAAGGACGTTGCGGCTAAAAAGACCCGATGTTATAGTTCTGCACTTACACGGGTTTTCAATCTTACAAGGTTTATTTAATCATACCTACTCTTTAGAAACTACTGGTTTTAACATTCTAGTCTTAGCTGGTTATGGTTTATGTCTATCTTTTACTGTCATAGTAGGCAATAACGGGGAATATTTTATTGCGGAGGCCATTGAAACCGTAATGCGAGTTGGTAACCGCACGCAAATTACCTTGCTACGCTTTTCCACGTACTCGATCGGAATGATTGTATGTGGTAAATCAAACAATGGTCCCAACACTTCCGGAAAGGCCAAAATAACTCGATACTTAAAAGTGTAAAAGTGAAAATTAAAAAGCAAATAGCCTTTTTAATTTTCACTTACTAGGAAAAGGTCTTCATCGCGTGTTTTATGTACATTGTTGATCTGATTTGCTTAAAGTAATTTGTACAAAGTAAACACATCATATTTATCGATTTGGCTTTAAAACGATTTCTATGTCTCGGTTTGTTCAATATCAAACTGTAAATTGCATCAGTGTGTACAAAAAGTTATTTAAGCACTCTTGCTTTTATTAATTATTACGGATGGATGTATGTGTCCTCTGATCGTTGACTCGGAGAGCACTCCACTTGAAAGGTCACACGTATCGTAGTAGCATTTTTGTGTACAATGTGACCATATGCATGTTTCCATTTCGTTATCAGCGGCGAGGCGCGTTATCAGCGCGCGTGGGCGTGAGCGGCCAATCTAATCGCGCCAACGTACTCTACGTGATGTATTCCGATTCATGAACCATGATCGGCATCATGGTACGTGGAATCATTATAAACTTCCTTTTTTCTTTATTTATAAAGTTACTTACTTCTTTTAACTTCATTCAGTTTTTTACACCTTCTTTTTCACCTCAAATTCTTTAACATTCCGAAACCTTTTCAACAGTAGCCCCATAAAAATATTCATAATGGGGATGTTACGAGGAAGGGTATCGCTCGGTGTACACAGTTCCGATCGCACTTTTGAATGTTGCGTGACAGCTGGCAATCATAGCTCATTCCGTGGAACAATGATTGTGCATAAAAAGTAACGTCGAGTAGGATATTATGTATGTCGAGCAATGCCTCCGGCGACGTTGTGGGTGAAAGCTCTCTACGGCTCGTCGCAGACGGTGCGTGTGTGCGTGTAATCGTTATTTAATTTTAGTCGTCGCTATCGAGATGAACATCGGATGCCACCTGTCTCGCTCCTTTGTTTCGGCTTGCAAATGTCAGCGGAGGTCATCTAAATAAAGGCGGTATAGGCGTCCGATTCGGACCGCGATCACTGTCTAGACGTTACTTGCGTTGCATCGTCCGATCGATTGCACGAACGAACCTCAGACGGTCATCGACCCCGCGGGCGCATCGGTGACGTTACGCTCCGGTGATGCGCTCTTCAATAACCTTACGGATATTATGGACGCCTCGATTCTGTCTTTTGTGTAACTTACGCACCTTGACGTCCGTGCCGCATTCTTCGTTCGATTCCGATCGTAGGTACCTTTACATCATTCCAACAGATCGTCCTTCATTTTATAAAATTTTCTACCTGAACCGTCTTGTTTTTGTATTACAAAATTGTTCGGATTAAGGATCTACAATAAAATCTAAAGACTTGTGCGATTGGATTCACCAAATGTAATGCAATACATTCGAAGCTTCACAAAGGCGGACCGGTTTAGATTTTCGGACGAGTAGGTAGAGCGATTTTAAAAACCTTTCATTTCTGCATTGTGTCCCAAATGTTCTTTAGGGTTCGGAGTCTTACAAAACTTTGAAGTTTTATAGCTCCCGGTTTTTTGTTCTCTTTGTCGTATTTATTCTCGTACTTTTTTACTGCAGTAGTCATATACCCTGGAAATGCTATTATGCGGATGAGCTGACCTTGCAACGATACGAATGCAACCTTCGCGACTGACATTGTTTTCTACTCTTTACTAGATAGCAATGCCTTTGTGCATAGCTTTTTACATGCAAACGAATGGTTTTATTATTGCGGTTCATTGTTTTGAACGTTTACGAGACAAACAATTGGTTCAAACGTAATAAAACTTTGTGCATCACAATATCTAGTCTCAGTTGTATGATTCTGTGAACACGTTCCTTGTTTCGAATTTCTTTTATATTGTTCATTTTATGACAATTTTATGTTTCCGCTTAATAGTTACGTTGAACTTACTAGGGCTTCTGTAATAATTAACCTAGCGGAGCACTGCGAACAGTAGGTAGGAGAGTATCTACGTCAACGATTCTATTGAGGCTCTTGAATGAAACATTCCTGTGCCGATACAGCCTGACTTACACTTACCGGTGGAAAAAGATTAACGATTGGATACTATACTTATCTTGCTAACTACTCTATTCGAGGAGTGGCTCTAGATGGAACTAGATTTTTCATGGTTTAATTTTAAAATAAACCGTACCTTTCAAGTATGACGTAAGAGATTATAGGGAAAATATTGCCCATCACCTCCCACAAATATAGAAGTCTTTATCCTCCCTAGTTTATCCAAAGTAAGCAGACCTAAGACCCCTTCGATCCTTACGTAATACTTGAATGGTCGCTTCCTCATGATTACCCCAGGGCAACAAAGGCGTTGCAAATGGCGCTATACGTGTCGCCCGGCTTCTCCCGGGCGGCAGACGCGCACCTGCGGCTGGCTCTGATGTTCAAGGCGCGGCGGCACTGGGCGGCCGCGGCGGCGCACTTCCGCCGCGCGCGCCTCCAGCCGCACCAGGATGCCACCTTCACCCGCCTCGAACTCAGCTTCCACGCGGCGCACCTCCTGGAGGCGAAGGGCTTGAAGAAGCTAGCGAGAGACTGCCTACGAAAGACTCCTAAAGGAACCGCAGCTGTCGTCGTCGTTGAAGGCTGATGTCTGCAGACAATTAGGTAAATAAGCCTTTTATTTTCACACAATTTACACATCAACAAATAAGTAGGTACTGTAAATAAAGGATGACTTCTTTCATAGCAAATATGGCATGGATATGATATGAATAATAGAGAATAGGATATGAAAGATTACACCAGAATTGTAGCAAAAGATCTCTGCCAGTATACATACAACCCAGTTGATACCTAGAATATAAGAATGAATAGGAATTGAGGCCTGCTTAAAAAGCAAAATCAGATTTTCCTTTAGAGACTGTACAAAACCTTAAGTATACTTTTTTTTTTCTATAATAATACGGTGCTTGGATAATAGCCCTGGCCCAGGTAAATAAAGCCACGTGCACTGACTTTTCATGCAACTATATTCAACTTTGAACCATATTTGCATTTTCATTATGTACATAATTTCTATCGACACGCAGTTATACTCGTACGATATCAATTTATTGTAAGTTTCGAGGTAGTGAAAACATCGTCTTAAATATTATACAGTGGCATTGCATGGATAAGTAATTGCCTGAAACAGGTTTTCTCGATATTGCATTGCATTTGTAATGAAATTTCGCAATGAAGCCTATCGGAAATGAGAGTGCCGAGCCCAGAGTTATCTGCCGCTAATATTGTATGCGCTGCGTTGAGTAGCCAGATAAATAATTCACTGGTAGTCCAGTGGTCATACCGGTTCGGCTAAGCCTAAGCTGGACTCGTACAATGTAAATGTCTTTGGGTATTACGTAATTTGGGCTTACCTAGTCACACTGGATTAATCCGATCCTGTTGAAAGAATAATTTAATTCAAAAACTTGAGTCACTCAATAGATCCGCCACGGTCATTGTTACGTGACTCAAGAGGTATAATAGGAAGTGATCATTGGATTTATCAGCGGCTATCACAGGCGGGTACTTCCTAATACCGTAGCTAGCTTTTCCTTAGGCTCGCGAGGAGCGACTCCGGCCATAAAACAGGTTTGTTTAATAATAATCTTGTTTCAAATTTTATTCGTCGCGGAGTCAATGGCCTTCCTGATCCTTTTGACTGCGGCATATGACCTTAGCAGTGGCTATCTGTGTTTTGGATGCACGAGTGATGCAGATAAAAGTTACTAGAATTTCTAGTCGTTTTAAGAGATCTGGTTTTGGTTTTTTACTGTCTAGGCGTGGTTAGTATTTGACAGCGTAAGGATTTAAGCATAAAATTTAAATTTTATGATTAAAATAGAGCTACATCGTCGAATTAATTTTAGCTATGCAAATTCTCATATAAAGTAGGTAGTTCTGTGACATTTAGAAATTCAATGTTGGCTTTTATATAAATGAATATAATTTTATTGCATAAAAAACATCAGTTTTAAAGAATATTATTATTATATGAAAGAAAAGTATAAAATAAGAAATTAATCATCAATGAATTATGAATACTTTTGAGTTTAAATGTAACTTCATTTGTTGCTTGAGATCGGTAATGTTGGTAGACGATCTTACAAGAAACTTCTCAACAGGTACATTTCCCTGAATACCGCGTCCACGACTCTACTAGAAATACCATATGTAATTTTAATTTGATATCAGGTTGGCTATACCACCGATGCGCCTCCCTCGGCGAGCCCGCGGCCCGCGCGCGCGCCGCCATCTGGTGCTTGCAGCGCGCGGTGGCCGCGGAGCCCGACTCCGGCGCCGGCCTGTACCTACTCGGCCGGTGCTTCGCCGCGCAAGGCAAGGTGCACGACGCATTCATCGTCTACAGAAACTCAGTTGAAAAGTCAGAGGGGAACGCCGACACCTGGTGCTCGATAGGGTGAGATTTTTTTTACTAATGCGTCTCTAACTAGTTAAGTTAGCCTGTGAGTTCGGAATCGTCTGCAGATAAGTGAAGGAAATCTCTAGGGAAATTGACCCTGTTTTTAGTTCTTTAAAGGGAAGTGTTAAAAAATTTAAATAATGTAAGTAATGAAAAGATAAAGTCCAAGTCTTTAACTCATGTTGTTATCGTATAAACTTAAAATTGTTCCCTAAGTTTAAGTTTAAAGTTTAAGTTTAAGTATCATCGTATGTCATTATTTATATTAATGTATGCAATATATGACTAATGAATATTCAGTATTTCATTGTTTACAAAAGTGCAACAAATAATGTGCAACTCATTCAGTTGCAGCAACAAAGTATAAATAGAGTTTAGGATTTGTTATATTGATCATTTAAAAGTAGGTTCTAGGTAGGTACCTACTTGGTACGTAAGTGAACTATGAAGTTTTATAATAAGTAAAAACCCGTGGCTGATATTTTAATTTTACAGTATTTATTACTTTCATTGTTCTACCCTGATCACAACGTTGACTCGTGTATTCGTCCCCAGTGGCCATGCAAGTATTGTTATCGAGAAAAAAAATCAGCTGTGGATTAACATTTGAACAATTTAATCGTCCACATTTATTGACGCTTCGCTGGTCCAATGACTTAATAACTGGTTCCGAGCAGAGTTCAATCTCCGATACAGGATAAAAAACCAGGCTGAACGAATGGACGCGCTCAGTTTTTATTTAACTACCTAAAACATGACCTGGGTTTGATAATGGGTTGAAAATCCGATCTCGGGCGTTTAGGAGGTCCAATAAGTTTCTTGGAATAAAGGCAGGTTTTTAGCTTCGCTGGTTTTATTGTAACTTTCGATGAAATACTTCTAATGATGCTACTTTATATACTACTTTTATTGGAGCTGTACAAATTAGAAGAAAGGAAAGGTGAATTATTAATGGGCATTTGCTGACCGTGCGAAATTCATTTTAGCTTCTTTGATATTCAAGTAGATGGATGTCAGCTTTTGACCATTAATCAAGCTCTTTTCGAATTACAAGAAGAAAATTGCCGTCATTTATTATCATGACACATTTTACATTACGCTTCCCCTACCCACATGTTAATTAATCGATAATGAATTCCTCAGGGTGCTCTATCAGCAGCAGAATCAGCCGATGGACGCGTTGCAAGCGTACATCTGCGCCGTCCAACTGGACAAGGGCCACTCGGCGGCGTGGACGAACCTCGGCAGCCTGTACGAGAGCTGCCAGATGCCGCGCGACGCCTTCGCGTGCTACACCAACGGGGGCGCCGCCGCCACGGCCGCCAACGCCGCCCTGCGGCAGCGGCTGGCCTTCCTCAGGTCGCACCTAGCACATGCTCCTATGCCGTCTGTCACTGGGAAGTAAGTAGCATCTTATTATCTTTTGCAATATTCTACTGACAACTACATACTTACAGTCTTTCGAAGTTAACCTACCACAAATAATGAAAGAAACATCAATATTGTTCATAATACCTAATCTAATAAAAAGACATTTAGGTACTATTGTAGTGATTTAATAAAGTGCAAAGTTCTAAACCGATATCCGTTCATGTTTAGGTATAATTTAAATACGTAATAAACGAAATCAATAAAAATTATCTTCTTAATCTTTTTTGTTATGCGGGTTTCAAATTTGTATAGAAGTCTAGTAGCCGGTTGATGGGTCAGAAAAGTAATAATAATAATACCTCCAACCGTTTACGGCTGCGGCGGCCAATCTCAACGATCAGCCACGTACGCAGGATATATATTTATAGTTCTCAAGTATGTGCGCAAACACAAGTGCAAAAAAGAAAAGTATACAACGTTGCCGTTGTCGTCGTCTGTCCACCAACAAATTAGACAGACGACCTGGTGAATTGCAGGAATTCGTTTTATGCAGGCTGCATCCAAGCCGACGATCTGTAAATCTTTGGGGGAGGCCTATCAGCAGTGTACTTCCTGTGGCTGATATGATGATCCAAATAATTTAATAAGCGGTCGGCTATGCAGGTCTTATTCAGACCAGTATCACTGCGATCAGTTTGATCTATTGTGATCGCCACTGTGCTATATATCAGTCCCAAACCCTACACTTTCACAAAAAGTGAATTAATTGTTTGGGACTGAGATCCTATTAGCTTCATTGGGGCTCAAAAAGTAAGCACTCTTTGAGCCACCCAGATGTAAGCTTCGTTTGCGCATGAGTGGTCTGTGCGCAGCGCATGATGATCTCTAGCTTCGGTCCACTTGTAAATAGGTGGTAACTTGCAGGCGCCGCCAACTGCCGTCCATCGAGGAGGCGTGGAACCTGCCCATCTCGGCGGAGATGTCGTCGCGCGCGCCGAAGCCGGCGCCGCCGCCGTACCCCGGCGCCAAGCGGCCGGACGAGCCGCCGCCGCTCACGCACCACCAGCTGCAGACGCTGCAGTACCTGCAGAGGAACTCGCACAATCTGTCGCCGCACCAACAAGTACCGTACCTTACAATGGACAACATTTCAAAATTGCTAAGCTCTGAAACAAAAAATACCAATTCTTTGTTTACTTTTCCGCTGCTCGAATATATATTTATTCATTTTTTATACTGCTTATTTACTGAGAAAAAAATTAAAAACTAAAAAACGTAAGATGACGTCATCGGACGGCAGAATGTAAAATATTTCTTTGCTTAGCACATTATAGTTTTAAATTTACGAAATGCCAAACCCATGACATGCAACTGTCAAAAAAAAGACAACTTGTCAACGTTGAATGAATGAATGACGTTGACAATCTTGACACTAGTATTATTTACCTTAGACAGTAGTACCTTTTTTTTATTACAACAATGATAAGCAAAGGAATATCGCTGTATTCAGCCGTCCGATGACGTCATTTGGCGCTTATGTCTATTTAGAATATAAAGAATTTCAATAATTATTTTATGCATGAAAATGGACAAATTTTGAAAAAAGAAAAAATATGGGTCTGTTAATTTTATGTCTATTTTCATATAAAAAAACAATATGGACATGTTAAAAATATGAAATGTTGTCCATTGTGACTTGCCTCAGGTACAGTTAAGCTTTGTGGTTTTGCTCACATGGATTCGAGTCTGAGATTTTTTCTACTCTCTTATCCTCTTTACAAAGGATTTTTAATAACTTATACATTCAATGAATGCATGAAACTTTTACAAATAATTAATTTGATTCGGTCAAATAAAATAGTACAAAACAAAAACTTTCCCATACTTCGCTGCAACACAAGAAAGGGGCTATTCTCTAATTATGTCACTCAGATTTTCCCCCTCGTAGTTTATCCCCCCCTCCCCTATTTTTATACACATGTCATTGATCGTCACACTCGAGTGACCTTCCCTCCCCCTGTGATGTCACAGTTTCTATTGCTGGTTACTTTTGTGAGGTATCATTCAATCTACATATTTTTTGTGCGTTTCGCTTTCATTTCTGCATTTAACAGACTTCTTTAAACATAATATTTTCATTGAATTTACAAATGAAAATAAAATTTTCAAAGTCAATCAATACAAACAAGATCACCCTTTATTTGAATATATTGCTGACAAAGAAGCGTATCTACTCAATTTCAATCGTAACTAGTATAACTATTATACAATTTAGGTATAAAACGAATATTTCTCTTTAGCAACGTCGTAACACCCGTTCATAGTAATAAATAACGCTTAACGAACTTTGTTCAAAAACATTGTTTAAATGTGAAATAGCCAAAAAGTTGATCATGTTTTGTTGTCCACAGGCCCTGATGCAGCAGCTACTGTCACAGTATCGCCTAGCGCAAGCGGCGAGGGCGCGTACGGTTCGTACCTCACGTAGTTCCTCTCATACACCCACTCAACTCCCAACGGCGGCAGGTTTAGGCATTCGTGGACGATGACGGCATCGTTCGTGGCAGACGTGGTTTGTGACGTCACGTGTGTGTTGCAGGTGACGAAGAGTGAAGGCGGCAGCAGCGCCGCCGGCGACAGCGCCGAGTCGCTCGCCGAAGATTTATTGAAGAGGTTCTCTGATTCACAGCCTGATATCAAGAAGGAACCAATAACAAGTAAGTTATGATATGTATATGATAATAATTTGGGCAGGTTAAGGATGAGTCGTAACAGGTGAATCTAAATACTTGTTACAACTGTTACTTAGAAATATATGTTCCAAATACCTCATCATCATCATCGTCAGCCCATTTAAGTCCCCACTGCTGGGGCACGGGCCTCCCTCAATCACATGAGGGGTAATTGCCATACTCACCACGCTTGGCAGACGGGTTGGCGAGGGTTTTGATATAAATGCAGAGTTTTCCTTCTCTGGGTGCTGTTGATCATGCCAGCAGCTTTACCTTAGTCGCCTTTTACGACACCTCGGTAAGAGTGAGGGTGGCCTATTCTACTCTGCCGGGGACCACACGGCTTTGTTCCAATGTTTGTTTCCAAATACCTGTTATCATATAACAGCCAGTTGTTTTTTGTATAATAACATTACATATTTCGTATGGTTGGTCTGATTTCCCTGTAAAGGGTTGCGAAGGTCAGACAGCAGTTGCTTCGTTATAATTACCAGATTCTCCAAATCCTAAATAATGGTATAAGCTTAGGTCGCAACTGGGAAGTATGAGTTAAAGAGGAAAACCAGACTAATTAAATCACGGTTACACGCTCAGAATAATTATCTCAAATATTGTAGGTATCCACAATTTTGCCTAATTTTTGAGAAACTATCCTCGATGTGCAGGTTTCCTCATCGCTGAGATTATGGTAGTTTCCTGTTTTATTATATTTATGTAGGTAGGTACAGCGTATTTTTATAAAAATACTACTTTACAAAAATCCACTTAATTTACAAAGGTTTAAAGTTAAACGCTAAGTAGATGAGGAAGCCCTGATTGAATAATCAGTCATGGTATTAACATAAGCGGTCGCTTGAAAATACAAGACTTTACTACCTATAATTACTATTTATTAATCAACCATGCACAAATGTTGGGTCCAACACGTACGCGACAAATTGATGACCGCCAAAAGCATCCACGTTTAGCGTGAATCAATTTTTCGCATACTAAAAACGGATCCAACATTTTTGTATGGTTATTTAATAAATAGTATAAGTGTTTGCCGAGAGGGTGTAACCCCGAAATTGTTTAAAATAGATCGGTTTAGTAGCTTAAAATTAAAATCGATTGGCGTCGCTAGTGTGCCCTACCCGTCCCCTTAAGTCTAGTGGATTGTATTATATAATCAGAAGAAACTAAATATCCGATATGGATATTCTTACGAAGGCCAAACTACGATCATTCCTGCTACAACGACCTAATCAACGTAATTAAGTTCCAGTTGCCAGGTACCCACAAAAAGATAGGGAGTCGAGAGTTGTAGGAAGATTTAACGATCATGCAAAACACTCATTGAATATGCTTAAATTAACATTATTCCGCAATTAAAATGCCAACAGTGTAATGGTCAGAATTCGCGGTCGTACTCCCTAATGTGTGTGGCAGGACATTGGCACGCACATTACAATATACGATTGACTTTTTGGTTTGCCATGACCAAATACAATAGGATCCTGTTTGTTCGGCTACGCCAGTGTATACATGTGAATAAGTTGGTGCTCATTGTAATAAATTTAAATTCGTCATAATATAAATATGTAACGTTATACTAAAACAGATGCAAGCTCATGGAAGACAAAGGACAAATAATACAAATAAAAATCTACAAGAAACGAAACTATAAGAATATCGGACTTTATTATCATAAAGAAAATTTAACTCTAGACTAGCAAATATTCAGTGTCTCATTAATGACAATCGGTTGAATCCAATTTATTCTCGCATTCTTTAAATGTGTGACCAAGAATTTCACTGATTAAATTGTAATTTACTTAATTATTTAAATAGTGAGTGAACACTTAAGTAAATGATCAAAAAGAAATTAATGCTAGGCAGCTAATAAGTTCTTTTTGATCATCTACTCTCGTTTAATTAATGCTAGGCAGCTAATAAGTTCTTTTTGATCATCTACATTTTTCAAATAAGACTGGTCGATGGTCCATCTTAGATACATTTTATTATCATATAATTATTTTTGTCTTTTCTGAAATCAGTCTCATAATATTATGTGTATGTATGTAGTCTTTTTAATATTGTATTTTATTTATGTATTAAGGTTATAAGTTATATTTTAACATTTACAGTTTATCTCTTATTTTTTATTTTTTTTCATTATTGAATATTGAACCACCTACCCGCCACCCGCTTTCAGCGATAAGACCGCCGAAATTGTACACAAAATTTCTGTAATGCCTAGTACTTAAGTTGTGTATTTTGAGCAATAAAGAATAAGTATCTATCTGGTCTCAATGAAATTCCAAGTTTGGCCTGTTTTTTGTATAGGCTCTTTAAGTATTTATATTATTTTCTCAGCCACTAATGTTAAAACCATAAATGAATAAAAACCATCAGGTAATTCTCTTTTGTGCGTTGTTACTGGATGTCTGTACAATATTATCATGTATCACAGCCTTAATTTCCAAATAATAGCAAACCTTTCCTGTAATAAATCTTATCGAAATAATATTGTACTTTTTGTTATACCTTTTTCGTGTCAGGCTTGATTAATTGACAACGCTGCTGCCCTGTCATAAATCAAACTCCAACAAAACTAGGTTATCCGGTGTATTAAGTTAAATGCAACGATAAAGCAATATTTACGGCTATGAAGAAGAAGCGTGAGTTGAGCTAAATTCGTAAATATATTTCTTAATGATACTACTAATTACGGTTCTGTAAATTTAAAAGTGTTCGTATTATCTACCTACGAGAAGGTGCATTTCTCATCATGATATATTACAATGCATTTTATTGTACAATCCGATGCTAGATCAGTGGATACGAACGTGCGTCTTCTGAATGAGAGGTCGTAGGTCCTAAACCGAGCATGCACCTTAATGCACATTAGGATCTTACTAATCTATGTGCATGTTTCTATCTGTATCTCGGCGGTGAGGGAAAACATCGTAAGGAAACTTTCACTTTTCAGATAGGTTCTGAAACGTGTGACCGTGATTCAGATGGTCTGGTTCCTCTGCCGTTAAAAGGTTGCGAAGATGAGACGGCAGACGCTTCATTGATAATTACCAGACTTCCAAATCCTGGAACTGAGTTCGCATACCCCGGGCTCCGGTGCTGATCCGTTACCTCGTCTACAAACTATCACATAAAAAAGAATAAATAAGTAATTGGTTAAAAAATGTATAGAGTTTTACATCTTCTAGGTAAAATTAATATCTTCACATTAAGCATTTTCTCTGCGTGTCAAAAAAAAAGGGAAATTAATATCTAAGGCCATGTGGAATATTTTATACGATTGATGAAATCGATACATACTGACGATATTTATATAGCTTTCATTTCTTTGCATCAGTTTAGCATTTTGCGAAACTTCGACTAAATGTTTTCGGCTTGCGAAAGCTTGTTGTCTAAAGCTTTATAACTTCACGTCTTAATATGAAACTAAATTGAATTTTAAAATAGGGATTTTTGGGGAGAACTCAAAGCTACGAATAAATAAAGAGTAATTATTCACAGTAGGAGAAAAACTTTAATTGTATAATGTAACATTTGTTGAATAACTAATATTACAGTCAAAAGTATACTATTTTCAGACACTGTTAATTTTCTTCTTTCCCCTGTTTTCTGAAACAAGTTTCGTAACCTATATTGCTGGTGCTTGCAGTTTTCAGAAAGTGTATTAATTGTTTGGGACTGAGATCTTCAGCTTCATTGGGGCTTAGTATAGTGCTTTCTCATGATTCGTTTGCGCCTCAGTGGTCCGCATTAGTTGACTATGTGTATAGGCGTTTTATCCGCCCTGTCACACATTCTGTAGACAGATTTTAGTGTCGCTTGGTCCCATAGTGGCTATGTGCTTTTGAGGGTCATAGCTTTGCTTATTTTTCATAAACAATGGAAGAAAATTTTAATTTATTTACTCCAGGGATGGGGTGAAATTTCCAAAAAATCTGTTTATGTATTACTTAAACAACCCCTAGTTCCTGAAAGGTAGTGGCATTGCCCCTATTAGGTCATCATCGTCAGCCCATTTAAGTCCCCACTGCTGGGGCACGGGCCCCCCTCAATCACATGAGGGGTAATTGCCATACACACCACGCTTGGCAGACGGGTTGGCGAGAGTTTTGATATAAATGCAAGGTTTTCCTTCTCTTGGTGCTGATGATCATGCCAGCAGCTTTACCTTAGTCGCCTTTTACGACACCTCGGTAAGAATGAGGGTGGCCTATTCTACTCTGCCGGGGACCACACGGCCCTATTAGGTACTCGTTCACAATTAGTACAACGCGTGGTTTTCCAGCAGAAACCGTCAGCAATGCGAGCGCCGGCAACGAAGCGGTGCTGGGCGGGCGGCAGCCGGTGGTCAAGCTGGAGCCGCTCAAGACCGACCCGCTCAAGCCCGTCACCTTCCACATCGGCATGAGCGCCAAGCAGATACTCGACGCGTGCAAGTAAGTTTACCACCATTTTTGTATTTGATTGGGAGTTGACGAGTAGTTGGACTTGATGGTAAGTAATAGTCGCCGTTTATGGACAACCAGCAATACCAGTGGAGTCACAAGTTCGCTGTCAACCTTTAAGCTCTTCTTTTTCCCGCATTGGGCCGGTACCGTCACGGAATTATAGCTTTGTTTTTGTTTTTTTATGTGATGGGTGGCAGACGAGCAGAGGGATCACCTGATGGTAAGAGATTGCCGCCGCCTATGGACGCCCGCGACACCAGTGCAAGTCACAAGTGCGCTGCCTACTTGTAAACCCCCCTTTCCCCTTTTCCTTTTATTATAATGATAAGTATCTAAAATCATCATCATCATCATCATCATCAGCCCATTTAAGTCCCCACTGCTGGGGCACGGGCCTCCCTCAGTCACATGAGGGGTAATTGCCATACTCACCACGCTTGGCAGACGGGTTGGCGAGGGTTTAGATATAAATGCAGGTTTTCCTTCTCTGGGTGCTGATGATCATGCCAGCAGCTTTACCTTAGTCGCCTTTTACGACACCTCGGTAAGAGTGAGGGTGGCCTATTCTCCTCTGCCGGGGACCACACGGCCAAGTGCGTTACTGCGACGGTTAAGTGCGTTTTGTGCTAATGAAGCTAAAATATGTCGTAATTTCCAGAGAGAACGCGGGCCCGCCCACCATGTGGTCGGTGCTGGGCGACGGCATGGGCCCGCCGGAGCCGCCGGCCGTGCCGCCGCCGCGCCTGGCGCCCGAGCAGCTGGCGCCGCCCGCGCCCTTCGTCTACGTCGAGTCCAAGCGCGACGCCTTCTCCCCGCAGCTGCAGGACTTCTGCCTCAAGCACCCCATCGCCGTCGTGCGCGGCCTCACCGCCGCGCTCAAGCTCGACCTCGGCCTCTTCTCCACCAAGACGCTCGTCGAGGCCTGGCCCGACCACGCCGTCGAGGTGCGCACGCAGCTCATGCAGTCCGCCGACGAGAACTGGGACCCGACGGGGCGGCGCCGCGTGTGGGCGTGCGCGTCGCACCGCAGCCACACCACGGTGCGCAAGTACGCGCAGTACCAGGCCGGCTCGTTCCAGGAGTCGCTGCGCGAGGAGCGCGAGCGCGGCGGCGCGGCGCTGGGCGCGCTGTCCGACAGCGACGGCCGCGAGTCCGGCTCCGGGCCCGCCAAGCGCCGCCGCCAGGCGCGCATGCTGCGCTTCGGCACCAACGTCGACCTCTCCGACGAGCGCAAGTGGCGCCCGCAGCTCACCGAGCTGCAGAAGCTGCCGGCCTTCGCGCGCGTGGCCTCCGCCGCCAACATGCTCTCGCACGTCGGCCACGTCATCCTCGGCATGAACACGGTGCAGCTGTACATGAAGGTGCCCGGCAGCCGCACGCCCGGCCACCAGGAGAACAACAACTTCTGCTCGATCAACATCAACATCGGCCCCGGCGACTGCGAGTGGTTCGGCGTGCCGGACGCGTACTGGGGCGGCGTGCGCGAGCTGTGCGAGCGGCACGGGCTGTCGTACCTGCACGGCTCGTGGTGGCCGGACCCCGAGGAGCTGCGCGCGCACGGCGTGCCCGTGTACCGCTTCACGCAGCGGCCCGGCGACCTCGTGTGGGTGAACGCCGGCTGCGTGCACTGGGTGCAGGCCACCGGCTGGTGCAACAACATCGCGTGGAACGTGGGCCCGCTCACGGCGCGCCAGTACTCGCTCGCGCTCGACCGCTACGAGTGGAACAAGGTGCAGAACTTCAAGTCGATCGTGCCGATGGTGCACCTGTCGTGGAACCTGGCGCGCAACATCCGCGTGTCGGACCCGCGCCTGCACCGCGCCATGCGCGCGTGCCTGGCGCAGACGCTGCGCGCGGCGGCGGGCGCGCTGGCGGCGGTGCGCGCGCGCGGCGTGCAGGTGCGCTTCCACGGGCGCGCGCGCGGCGAGGCCTCGCACTACTGCGGCGCGTGCGAGCGCGAGGTGTGGCACGCGCTGCTGGTGCGCGAGCACGAGCGCCGCCACGTGGTGCACTGCCTGGCGTGCGCGCGCCGCGCCGCGCCCGACCTGCAGGGCTTCCTGTGCCTGGAGGAGCACCACATGGACGAGCTGGCGCAGGTGTACGACGCCTTCACGCTGCACCGGCCCGCGCCGCCGCCGCCGCTGCACGCGCTGCCCGCGCTCCCGCGCCGCCCGCGCCCGCGCCCGCGCACAACCCGCCGGACTGAGCGCGTCGTCCGCGAGTCTCCCCCCCTCCCCAGTATTAGACGCTAGCCGCCTCGACCGATTTTGTGTGCGTGTGTCGTCGGTCCCGACGAGATAGGTGCGATCCGTTTTTGCGGAGCGACTTTCGTTCGCCGCTCCGCGAGAGTATTTTTGGTGATAAAATGTAATTTTGTAATATTAAAATGTTTACATGTAGCGGTATACACGCTCCTCGATCACTTTTGTAATTGTGCGAGATAGTATAGAAGACGAGTCAATTGTGGCGAGCGCGCGTGCCGCGGCGGGTCGCGCCGCACGTGTAGAGGCCGCCGGCCGAGTTTAGGTCTGCCCATCGAGGTTTAGGCCGACCCGCCGAGGTTTGGGACGACCTGTCGAGGTTTTGGCCTACCCGTCGAGGATTAGGCCGACCCGTCGAGGTTTAGGCCGGCCCGCCGAGGTTTCGGCGCTCGGGTGTTCACCGCGATATAAATGTGTTATTTTTGTATAGAGGCATATTTATTTATTTTTATCTTACTGTGACTACGTTAGTTTGATTTATAGTACAGTCTCATAGTGAATAGTAGTTTTAAGTGTACTGCACGGAGAGTGACTTTGCGTTTTAGCAGGGTCTGGCGAAAAGTGCTGCGATGTCCCAAAGAATGTTATACTCGTATAGGCAAGTTGCTATCGGAAAGGGAATGAAACGGTTATATTCGACTATTATTTCTGTGCCTGTTGCAATCGATTTTGGGATGTAACACTATTTTGTTATTTAAATTGAATGTTCTTTCGTCTGATTTGAATGTAATGTTTAGATGTTTACTCGTTTCAAGGATTGGCGTATATTAGATGGATTAGGCTTGTGAGTAAGCTCAGGGTTGGCAGTATCGACGGCGACGCGCCTTCGACGCCCCGTTTGTTGTTTTGTATTGAAGTTTTATTGATGCGTTTTAGTGAGATTTCAATGTTGTATATTGCTCTCAAAGGCGTCGAAGGCGTGGTCAGTGGGTTGGAAATGTGGATGAGTTGGTCGGATTTTGTATAGCGAATGCCGATATTTATTATAAGTAATATAACATCACTGCCATGTATGACCTTACTGTTTATACTGTAATATTAAATTTTAATAAAGAAAATTAAGTATGTACGGAATTATTATTTTCATTTCAATTTCCTCTAAGGGTCGGGATTAGATGCATCGGGGTTGGAGATCGAAAATTCATCCCGCTATTATTTCTCCAATATTAGCAGTGTTGCCGGATGAACCGCAAAGGTTCGATTCCTGCGCCAAACACGTTTGATAATGAAACCATATTTGTGTTGGGTGTTTGTAGTGCCTTCGTAGATTCGGGTTTCCTTAGAGGCATAGAATTATAACAAGACTAGAAGGATAGTTTCCATAATGCTGTCACCTCAAATTTAAAGAACAAATTTGGTTTTTCAAGTTGGTACCTACTACGTACGTAGTATCAACATAGAAATCCTAATTAATGTTACCAGTCAAAACAAATTTCCTTAAAACATGGGAAATGGTTATTGTAGTAACTGCACTGTTTTTAATAGAGCCTAGAACAACGCTAACAATTATCTGCCTAACTGATTATAAAATTAGTTGGCAAATTATGTTTTGAATTTTGTTATACATGATGCCTTGACCATACAATAGGTAATGAATAAGAAATAAATAAATAAAGAGCTAACTACTTATTTTAATGGTTTTCAGGGTGAGTTTCAATTCGTGTAAAATGTGGATCCATGTATTGCACTGTCAGAAACACGTCATCCTGCATAAATGTTAAAATTATTATTAAATGAATACATTCTTGCTTATTTATTTTTTAACATATAAAAGTTCCGGTACCCGCACTCACGCAGCGAAACACATTAAAGACACTGCTTTATGCTGTAAACATCAGTAGCAACTGATTAAAATAATCAGTCGGAGCAATAAATCTTACAATAAAGTTGAAATGGGGAAAATATTTTTTTCTTTTATCGGGTAACACTGAGCATTTTAATAAATCGTTTATATTTTTAGCTTATAAAACAAAACATACTAGGAAATATTGAAGGCTTACCTGTGAAAAGTGATGTTATTACACTTATGCTTTTCCGAATCATTGTGACATTCCGAATCAAATTTTACCGCACAAATCGTCATAGTAAATTAATTTTCGCGGGTGCGTTCGACAGGCATTGACATTGCCGACTACGGAGAAGGTACTCTGTGTACGGAGCGGTCCGGGCGTTTGAGTTGCTTCAAATTGTGGGCGCAGACTAGGTTTCTAGTCTTGTTATAATTCTATGCTTAGAGGTTTCTTTGAGACTAGTCTTTTCGCTGTCATGATATGGGTGACAGATGTTAAAATCTATGTTTCATATGGGGGCTTTGGCTAAACGTGCCGAAAATAAACAAGTACATTGTACATAGGTACTTCCATGGTACTTCAGTCCGCTTGTGACCAGTGACCACGGCCGTAACGTCAAGCAGTAAGTACAATGTACGGTCAGCATCAACAGTAGTAAAATGTTACCTCGACATGGTACTAAGATGTTAACACATCTTAGTACCATGTCGAGGTAACATTTTTACGTAGAATAAGAATAATATTTATTTCGCTTAAAAGGTGGTACATGATGATCTTAAAACATAATGGAGTTTCACACATTTTGTCACAACCTGACATGCAAAATTAAAGTATTTTAAAATAATCTATTAATATAATAAAATTTAAACAATCATAAAAAATCAATAAATTACACTTTTCTAAAAGATTCAAAAAATTCATTAACAGAATAGAAACAGTTTTGTATCAACCAGCTTCTCAATCTCCTCTTGAACATTCCCAACGGTAAAGACTTCAGCTCATCGCTCAATCTGTTGAATATTTTGACTGACATTTGATAACTATTCATATTGTTCAATTTTGTAGTTATTGTGTTTAGCATCTGTTTGTTGGGGTATCTTGTTCTTGTATTATGCGTTTCCATTCGCGTTTTGTATAAATTTGAATTATTTTTCACAAAGACGCATATTTCGTAAATATACAAACAGGGTACTGTTAAGAGATTTAGCTCCCTAAAAACCGTACCGTACCCCTTAGAAACTGGCTATAATAGGTAGAAGTTACTTTGATATGGTACTACAGTGTTAAGCTACTTTTGATGCTGACCGTACTTGTTTATTTTCGTCGTTTAGCCCCGATATATGAATTGTAGTACCTATAATGCAACGCGAAAGTTTGTGTCTCTTTCTAACGCATGACACGTATATTCTTTCCTGCTGTCACTGATACCATGCTAAAGACATGCGATTGTCTCAATTTATCAGTAGATGCGGCCCGCAGTTAATCGGTTTAGCCCAGTTTACCCTGTCTTGATTCCTGCTTACCAAATTTTGTTAATGGGCCAGACAAATAAATTACAAACATACCTTTTTCCACACAAACTTCCTTGTTAATAAACTTTGTACACATATTTTATGTTTATGATCAGTTTTTACAGTGCTACAACGCAGTTTCGGTCCAAAATCTTGTCACTACGCTACCGAGTGACAATAGGCTAGTAGGAAATAGTACCTAGATATAGTGCTGCAATAAAACAAGTATAGTAAATTTGCAAGAGCATTTATTATGTCGCGCTGGACACGACACTAGTTTGATAAGATATAAAGTGCACATTACATCGAAGCATGTTTTGATTTTCTGAAGGTGTATCATATTATATCAAGACAGAAAATAACGTCACCAGATCTAGATCACTACACATACATAAATTAAAATTTATTGGTAAAAAAGAAAAATTTAAAGCATATTAAATGACACATTTCTATATTCACTTTGAAAATAATCGAGCCTAACAGCAATCTTAAAATAATATATATCATGTCGTGATGGATGACCTATGTACAATTAAAATTATTTATTCTTATAATTCATATTTAAAATATTTAAGTAAGCATTTATAGCACCTATATGTTATTTTACTGTAAAATAGTTGTGATTAAGGAGTTAAAAATTAATACACGTGTATATGAGTACAATTTAAATAATTACATATTTCAGAGAGCGCAATACATTCTCAAACGATTACTCGGAGAGAGTAAAATGAATCCATAGCAAAATAGTACATTTGATATTCCTGAAACAGCTCTTTAGTTTGGCATTGATGATTGCACGTAACTCAATTGCATATGTTCACAGTCCATTAACTAACTTTACGAGAGGCCTTACAACAAAGTGCATCGCTGAAGTGTCTCGATGGATTAATATAATTATCATAATTCATAATAATAAATCACAATTCACATATTCAAGTCCGTGATGGCTTTGGTAAACAATTTAAAATTTCTTAACATACATTATTAGTAAATAATCAAAAAATAGAAGATTGGAATATAATAAATGCATACTATCTACATAAACTACAACACTACATAATATTTCAACAAGGTAAGTGAATATTCTCGATTATTCGTAATTTGTACGCATGCAGCGCCACCGCTCGCCACCCACGCGGGACCACTTAACGAGCTGACAGCCGAGTTACACTATTGTAAGTACCGTCAGCATCAAAATGATGTTAGCGTTCAAACTTACCAAAAATATTTGAGCATTTGACAGTAACCACTTTTAGCACAATACCTTTTTTGTTGTCTTTGTTTTCGAATACCATAATGGCCGCGTTCCGAGATACGCTCTGAGCGCTGTCACACTCACAACGCCAACAGCCGTTCCGATTTAGTTTTCGTGCTTAGAGCGTTGCTAGCGATATATCAACTCAGAACGATCTGTTGGCGCGCTAACAGCGATTATGACGTTTTTCAAACGGATAGTTCGCCAAATATTAAATTATTATATTATTTTTGTCTGTCATATCTATTTCTAAGTACCTAATTCAATAGTTTGTATAAAAGATAAACGTTCATTTGAGGTAATAACACAACAAACAATACTATTTTTGAAATGTCACTTTTGACAGCGCTTACAGTAATATTGCCTCTGAGCCTGAGCACTGTAATTGCAAGATGGCGCCGATAATGACGTCATGCATGACGTCAAAAAATCGTTTATGGACGCGCTCACGTTAAAACGGAACGACTGTTAGCGCGCTGAAAGCGCTCAGAGCGTAACTCGGAACGCGGCCAATGTCATTACATACAGTTTTCTCTTGTCAAATGCTCAGATATTTTGGGTAGCGTTGAACGCTAAGATCATTTTGATGCTGACTGTACATCGACCGTCCGGCATTTAGTAGGAAGTTGCATGCCGACTCGCGTATTACGAAGGTCGGCGATGGTCGTAGGTCTCAGTTTACATATAATATATGGTGGTAGGCATATGTAGCTCGTCTGTAAGCTCTCACACTCACTAGTCGCTAAACATTTAGTGCATAACGATGATACATTACATGTAAGAGAATGAGGTGACTAACCTATCCCAGCCGGACAAGATCTTAATGATCGGTGGTGTCCGCGGTTATTAAAGAATTTATTAATTTAACTAACATTTTCTATGGTTATTTTCTAATTAATGTAACAGGTACATTAATTTATTTACTATTGGTTTTGTAAAACGTACACATATAAAAATTGGGGATCGGAGCGTATTTGCCTATCTAACGATAAAAGAAATAATCTGTTAGGGAGTATCTGCGATATCCTAACATAATTAAGAAATAAAAAAATATATATACATTATTATAGGCGCTACTATTTAGAACCGCCTAGTACCGCGACTTAACTCGGCATTAATAAAATTCTTGCATAAATATTAGATTCGCTAGTTTAAAGCAACGTTAGTAAAATGGGGTTTTATTTCGTATTTGTATGTCAAAAACTAAAATAATTGTTGTGCGTGAACGAATTCACGTTCACTTTATAATACATATAAAATTCTTTCGAACGAGTTCGTTCATTAATAAACAATAAAGTAAAATAATAATGCCCCTCATTTTCAGCGTTGCTCCCATTCGAAGTGCTCGCTCTGTCGCTTCGCGGTCGAACGGCGTCGGTCAGGGTCGGGGCGAGACTTGTCTGTTAGGGGGCGAGACTTATCTGGTGTGGGGCGAGACTTGTCTGGTGTGGGGCGAGACTTGTCTGGTATGGGGCGAGACTTGTCTGGTGTGGGGCGAGATTTCTCTAGTGTGGGGCGAGCTTTGTCCGGTACGGGTCGAGATTTATCTGGAGCGGGGTAAGATTTATCTGGAGCGGGGTGAGATTTAACCGGAGCGGGGTAAGATTTATCCGGTGCGGGGTGGTACTTATCGGGTACGAGGCGAGGTTTGTCAGTCGCAGGGCGGTCGGCGCGGTGGAGGCGGGGCGGCTCGGGCGCGAGTCCCGCGCGGGGCGGTCAGGAGGCCTGGCGCAGGACGGGCTTGCGCAGGAGCAGCTCGGAGTCAGCGGACACTATGGGCAGCTCGTTGCTGCAGTGGTACTTGATCAAATGCGGGACACTCTCGAAAACGCTGTCTTTCGTTCGAACCTGCAACGACGAGTAGATATAATAGGAAAAAGAAATAGAAATAAAAAAATATTTATTTAAAAATTGTTCGATAGTCCCACCCGAAGGCTGTCGAAAAATTTTTAAGTGAATGCACTTAAGAAAATATGTATTAGATAGTTTTCGATAGTTTTGCAATTTATTCAATAAATTGAATAAATTGTGCTTGCCGAATCGAAAACATTTATTTTCTCTTTGAGCCAATCCAATGAGCGGGGGGCGGAGTTTGAAAAAGTTTTCTTTGGTGCTGGCGTAGGCGCACGGTTATAGAATCCCCGCGTTCCGAGGATCATAGGAAGGTCGACTTTGTAGCGGTAAGCACGTTAAGCCATTGGTCCACCCCATCCCTCTTCAGTCATGTCACGCTGGTGTCCCATCGGAATTTGAGGGTAAGGTTACGATCGGCCGCCGAAACCGTAATCGGTATTTTTTAATGCTAGAGGCGACAAACGAGCAAGCGAGTCACCTGATGGAAAGTAATCTTCGCCGCCCATGAAAGATCCGTGAAATCAGAGAGCCTTTTTAAAAAGGAGTAAATTCTTCTCTCGAAGAGAAATACTCCCGCAGGCAAATTGTTCCACGGAACTGAGGTACGTGGTAGAAAGTTCCGCGAAAAACGCACAGTATTAGACCGCCATCCATCGTGATGATGGGGATGTAATGACAATCGCTTGCGTGTGGTTCAATGTAGGAATGGAGGATATTATTATTATTATTATTAAGCTACAAAATTAAAGGTGTGATGGGTGATGGGTGAACAGTGGGAGAGCCACGCCTCGTCATGAAAGGGCCGGCTCGACCGGAGTAATACCACGTCCTCACAGAAAACCGGCGTGAAGCAGTGCATGCGCTGTGTGAGTTCCTCACTACCGGAGGCCCAATCCAGGGGATGGGGGGTTAAAAGGTAAGGAGCGCACTTGTGACACCGCCGGTGTTGCAGGTGTCCATGGGCGGCGGTAATCGCTTACCATCAGGTGATCCGTCGGCTCGTCTGTCTCCTCTTCTTCTTTGTCCACCCCTCTTCCCAGTTTAGCTGGGGTCGGGTCTCCTTGTTAGTCTGCGCCAGAGAACTCTGTTCTGGGTTGTCGATGTGCACAGATTTTCTCGCTGGGTCTCTTTCTGCATATTTGACCACCAGGTGGCGGGTGGTCTTCCTCTTCCTCTTGGGCGGTCAGGGATATTTAGGGCCTTTTTGACTGAGTGCTCGTCACTTCGTCTGTTGATGTGGCCATACCAACGCATTCGGCTTTCTTTTAGTTTTTCAGCAATCGGTGCTACCTTGAACGATCCCCTGACATATTCAGTCATATATATATTCGTCATATATATATACATATTCGTCTGTCTCCATAGCTAACTATCCTTACTAATATTATAAAGGCGAAAGTTTGTTTGGATGGATGTATGGATGGATGTTTGTTCCTCTTTCACGCAAAAACTACTAAACGGATTTTAATGAAACTTTACAGTAATGTAGCTTATAGATCAGAATAACACATAGGCTATAATTTATAAAGATACTAGCTTTTGCCCGCGACTTCGTCTGCGTGTAATTCGAATATAATTAATATCATAATGTTAGTTCTTTTCACGCTGATATAAGCTACTCGAAATACTAATACTGCGCACACGAAGTCGCGGGCACCAGTTATTGATACATAAAGACCTTGCTTTTATTCGAATTACACGCAGACGAAGTCGCGGGCAAAAGCTAGTATAACATAAAAAGAAAAAATATTGATACTGAGACAGTGCATACCACGCCGTTGGGGTCGACGAGCAGCAGGTGCTTGTGGGCGCCGCGGCGCGCGCCTGTGAGGACGAACTGCCCCGCGGCGGCCGTGCTCTCGCGCACCAGGAACTCGCCGTCCTCCACCACCAGCTGCAACACGCACGCCTTTCAGTTTCATCTCTGACCGTGGGAGACCCACGCTTCGTTCGTGATACCACGGCCTCGCAGAAAACCAGCGTGAAGCAGCACTGACGACCCGTTTGGAACAGTGGTAGTGAACGCTGCCTTTGGTCCAAGGGTTGCGGGTTCGATCCCCGCACAGTACAAACATTTGTGTGCATGAACATGTCTGTTTGTATTGGTCTGGGTGTTTCCTATGTATTATAAGTATGTATTTACAAAAGAAAAGTATTATATGTATATATTTGTAATCCCACTGTCGATTCTGATATCCGTAACACAGGTGCTTGAGCTACCTATCTCGGAGTTAGATCAATGTATGTGATGTTGTGAAATATTTATTTAAAAATATTTATTATTATTTATTATTACTGTGCTGTGTTTCGCTGCGTGAGTGAGGGTACCGGAGGCCAAATCGGAGGGGGTTGGCAGCTCACTTGTAACTCCACTGGACCATGGGCGGCGGCAATTGCTTACCATCAGGTGATCCGTCTGCTCGTCTGTCGTCATAAAAAAAATCTCACTAATTGATTCAAACACATAGGGGTCGTTCAAGAGTTATTATAATAATATCCTTTTTTTTTGTTTTTATGCTAGAGGCGGACAAGCGAGCAAGCGAGTCACCTGATGTAAAGTAATCAACGCCACCCATGAACATCGGCGAAAACAGAGAGATCGCTAATATGTTGCCGGAATTTTAAATTTCGAAATGAACAATTTGCGAAGTAATTATTTTTAAATTTCGAAATAATCAACTTGTGAAGTAATTTAACAGCCTATCAATAAATTCGTCGAGGTACTAATGTCTCTGGGGTTCAGTTCATAGGTACAGAGCGTACCCAATTAATGAAAGATCATGGGACCGAACGGACCCTATCTGAAGACGTACATCCTCTTTTTTGGTTCAAGTGCCGTGCCATTAAATTTTTTGCAGTATTCTGTATTTGCCCCTTTAGGATTTATTACTATGGCATCAAAGCTGAAAAACGCCCTGATGGTCTAGTGGGTTAAGTACCGGGCCGTGATCTCGGGGTCCTGGGTTCGATTCCCGGGTCGAGCGAAAAGTATGTTTCTATAAACTGTCCCACTGAAGGGCAAAGGCCTCCATCATAGAAATAAAGTCATCGCTACTATGATGGGATTAGGCTTTATCACCACGCTTGCCTAATGCGGATTGATGATCACAAACCCGAGCTATGTTCGAAAAATTCGAAACATGCTTTTCTCTCGACCCTTCATATTGGACCAAAAATATAAGAAAATCCGAGGATCTCCTTTGCAAAAATACTTAAAAATCCAAGTTATTTATAAGCCCTTTCAATTCTTTACCCATGTTCCCATTGCAAAATACCGCGAATCTCTTTAAAGAACCACTGAACGCTCACTCACCCTCTCAGCAGTGGTCCTAGATATAGGTCCGTGGAACCAGGGCTCCCGCGCGAGCAGCGCGGCCTGCGTCTTGGCCGACAGCGGCTCCGCGTCCGCCGCCGGGGACGACGCCGACGCTGTCGACGACGACGAAGCCGCCGATGACGTCACAGGGGTCGCCGTGAACGGTTCTGTAGTGTGATATTTTTTTTTTACCCGAAGATAATTCGCCAATCTCAAGTAACTTATTGAGAACTATAATTCAATTCAATTCAATTCAATTCAAATAATTTATTTCAGAAACCAGGTTCCATAGTGTTAGTATTACAATTTAACTTATGATATAGTGTTAGTTGAAAAAAGTAAAAGTAAAAATAAAAAAAAAAAAAAATAAAAAAAGTTCAGCCGGTGTGACGCGTCACCCAGTGTCGCAGCAAGGGGGCGTCCCAACGGTCCTTGAACACCCTAAGGAGGCCGTTGGAGCTGGATCGGAGCCTGGTAAGCATGGAGGCGCATCTTTTTCTTATAATAGCGAAAAAATCATCTATATGCGCCTCCGCAAACATGCCTGACGCACTGCACCGCCACGACCGCTTCAACAGTATCCTCAGTGCGTTATTATATTGGACACGTAGGTCGCTGTATGCCCGCTGCGTATAGTTGGTCCAGAGACTGCAGGTGTAGAAAGACTGGCAGTATGTTTTGAAAAGCGTAATTTTAACTGCATTTGTACACCTTGCAAATCTCCGGGCCAACATATTACATCGCACAGCCAGCGACCTCCGCTCCCTTTCAATATCTAGGGTATCCGTAAGACTATCGGTGACCCAATGACCCAAGTACTTAAATTTTGTAACCCATTTCATTGGACTACCGCCAAGTGAGACTCCCGGGACTTCGGAGTAGTTAATAGTCTTTGATCTGAACATCAACAGCTCACTTTTCAAGACATTGTACTTGAGTCCATGAGTCACCGCATATGACTCACAGATAGCCACTAGTATAATGTATCAATACGGGGATTAACACGATCTTTATTATGTGAAACAACATTGTGTACTCACATATTTGGCCCGACGTTTCGGCTACGTTACAGCATAATAAGTGAGTACACAATGTTGTTTCACATAATAAAGATCGTGTTAATCCCCGTATTGATACATTATAGTTATAATGCAACGCGAAAATCTAAAAAACAACTTATTGAGAATAAGTAGATAGTCAACAGTCGAAGTCACTCAATAAAACGCCGGTGTTTTACGTTTTATCGACCTACGGATTCAGCGGATATCAGTCTAAAAGCAATCGCGGGTTTTAAGACTCTATTAGGTTTAAGCAAGTTGTCCTGAGACAACGTACTCGACACACAATAGCAGTGTTAAAAACGATACAATCCAACGATTCTTATTATTAGGATCACTTTGCGGCACTTTACTGCACAAATAAATACCACATTTGTACACTAAAAACCACTTGACACCAATTTTAAACCTTTGAATGGCATCAGCCCATGCGGCTTGTTTTAGCCCTACCCGCCGAATCCTAGTGTGTTCAATAAAAGTATAAATAAAGTTATGTAAATAAGTCATCAATAAAGTTATGCGTTATTTAGTGTTGGTGGTTTCGATTAGGAATCTACTGGGCAGTTCCAATAGAATTCCGAAGATACTCTCGGAACGCTAAGATGGTCCGTCCCTGGAATACTGGGCAAAAGCGGTAAAGGGTGTCGCTTGCTGCAACGACAAAATTTGACATTATATATTTTATAATACATTAATTCCAAATTAATTTAAATTTTGCATTTGTATTAATAGTATAAGTAATTTGCGTTTAGTAGCTTCACATTCTTATGATTTTTTTAAATTTTAATTGTATATCAAATTTTAATGGAACTTGACATTTAGTTTTTATGTACTGAATTTCTATTTAACTAGACATTTATAACCCCTATTAATTTAATTTAAATTGTCATTTATTTAATTATTACAATGTATGATTGTCAAATATTGTATTGCTATTATGATGTATTTTATTTTGAATATGACCTGTAATTTGGTTGAAATAACTGATATTTAATTTAAGTTTTAATAAATAGGAAATAAATATTAACATGCTTGGGAGAAGAAAATATACTACACCGACCTGAGATAACAAGGCAGGAAATGCTGATGATGATTAAGAACACTTTTAACTTTTAATATCCCAATAGTTTCCACGGAATCATGTCATGGCACTCCAGGAACGTCACTAAACAACAGATTGTTTTTTTTTTATAATGGCCGAGTATATTGGCTTGCTTTACCCTGATGGCAAGCAACAGGAGAACCCAAGATGCAATGACAACCACTAATTTTGTGATTCTACATTTACTTTTGTTGATTTTACATATTTTTTTCTTCTTTAATTTTAGCTGTATTCAGAATATAGAATAAGAATTCTAGGAGAATAATGAAATAAGTAGGTATTCATATCTATTTTGCTTTTATGAGTATACACATTTTTGTTGTCCCTAGCCCTTTTTATTTGTGTCTGTTTTAATTTGCCCCAACAAGAACCGCCAAAAGGATTAGGTAACGACTATTATTACAACAGGTTAACATTTTTTGCTTGGTTACACCATTGTTTATTATTATGGAAACAACAATATTTTGAAATCACTGCTAATTTTAAGAAAGTTCAATGATGAAATTCTCCCTTACGTTTCTGTTTGTTAGTTAACTTTCATTGTTGATTCAATGTTACAAAATATTAGAGGAATTATGAGTTTGCCCATTTGTTTATTGCCAGTCCGAAAAAAGTAAGAAAACAAAATTACCATCTGTTGCAGAGGTGTTATGGTAAGTTAAGAGGTTTCCTGTTCATGTAATCTTCATTGTTAAAAGTTTTGCACTTAACAGGAAAAACGGTTTTTTCAACGAATGTTACAGTTACGTTAAAGAAGTAGGTAATCTCGAAAGGGGAAAATGTTACAATATTTTTGTTTTGTAAGTTCTTAGAATGGGGTAATTTGAAACAGTTATTTAAGTATTGAGTGATTTTGATTATACATAATATATTCTAAAATCTTTATGAAATGGAAAGTAGACATAATATAATCTCAACCAAAAGAGATTTTACAAAGTAAAAACATAGATCAGGTTGACTCAATGAAAAGTTCTTTTTTTTTAACCTATTAGCGAATCAAACCCGAGATTTACCGCTCTTGGGTACTAACAAGATACCATCCACCAAATGAGATTGAAGTCAAACGTCTGGCTATTTGAAAAAATAAAAAAGATTTGGGTTCAGTTTCACCACGCTTCGGTCAATGGGCTGGCCCGACCGTAGTGATACCACAGCCTCACAGAAAAACGGCGTGCTGTGTTTCGCTGCGTCAGTGAGGGTACCGGGGGAAAGGGGGGTTTAAATGTTGGCAGTGCACTTGTGACTCCACTGGTGTCACGGGTGGCATCATGGCGGATGGCAATCGCTTACCATCAGGCGATCCGTCTGCTCGTCTGCCACCTATCACATAAAAAAAAAACTGAGTGGGCGACGTTGAAGCGCGGTCGGGGGCGCGTACTGACTGACTCATGAAACGCTTTCTGTACGCTGACCTCAGGCCTACTGCAGCACATAAGGCGTATTGATGTGAACTCACGCATATCGAAGATGTCTGTGTGATGATTGGGTAGTAGCGCTGTAGGCGGGGTGCGCGGCGGGGGCGTCTGGTTCACGTAGTGTCGTACTGCTTCCTCAGATCTGTCGTGGCCAAACAATAATATGTTTAATTTCGTCAGGAAAACATCATGAGGAAACCTACGCGGTTCGGATAGTATCTGAAATGTGTAAATATCATGCAGTTGGTCGGGTCTCCCTGTTAAAGGATTGTGAAGGTCAGACAGCAGTCGCTTGATAGTAGTTACCAGACTCACAAAATCCAAAGACCAAGCGGGCTCCAAAGCGATTTGGACAAAACTGGGATTAATACCCTAAGAGGATATAGCTTCTACCGGTGTTATACTGTGCTTAAAGCACGCCTTTAGATGCAACTGGGTTGACACTCTTGGCTTTTCCGTCACAGTCGATCTTCCCATGGTCCGCGGGACGCGGGGGGCGGAGTGCGCTTGACTAACCGATAAAGGTTCTATTTTCACTTTGGACCAATCATCGGGGGGCGGAGTGTGCCTGACCAATAAAAAAAGGTATCTTTGGAGCGCGCAACGCAACTGTTCTAGCTGCAAACGTCATTCTTATTATTCTATGACGGCAACGGTCGCTAATAAAGAATTCGGAAGCTCAGCCTGCACCAGCTAGTCCTGCTCGACGGCGACGGTCGATATGCGACTGATTGATTGGCACACGATTTTTTTTTTGGAATGGACGAGCGCACTCCGCGCCCCCTCGTCTATCGACTATGGAAAGGTCAACTTTGAAGCGGTAGAACTTAGATTCCGCGCCATGAAAGAAGTCCCACGGAAAACCACGGAGTTAAAATTTGGGATTCCTTGTGTCTATGAGCATAAAGCTCAAATTTGAATGTTGATGGCGACTCAAGCGCTTTTTTCACTCTCTATAGATGAGATGACTCACGAGGACATGGGCGCCAGCGCTGGCAGCGAAGCGAGCGGCGGCGGCGGCGGGTGGCGGTGCGAGGGCGCGTGCTCGGGCGGCATCTTGTCCGGCATGTCGTTGTAGTAGTCGCGCTCCTCCAGCGCCACGCCGCCCTCGCCCACGGCGCCTATGCCCGCGCGTGCGCCGTTTATGTTCAACCTACAATACAAACTACACATAGTACTGACATAGTAGAAGTCAGATTTTTGTTATCTATTCTATTTTGACGACCCGTTTGGAACAGCGGTAGTGAACGCTGCCTCTGGTGCAAGGGTTGAGGGTTCGATCCCCGCACAGTACAAACATTTGTGTGCATGAACATGTCTGGGTGTTTTTCTATGTCTTATAAGTATGTATTTACAAAAGAAAAGTATGATATGTATATATTTCTAATCCCACTGTTGATTCTGATATCCGTAACACAGGTGCTTGAGCTACCTATCTCGGAGTAAGATCAATGAATGTGATGTTTTGAAACATTTATTTATTTGTTATGAAAGCTTATAAGGTAGGATTCTATAGACAACGACAAGGCTTATAGCCTGGAGTTGCCAGAACTTCTGGGAACAAATACAGAATGTTTTTTCTTTCAACGCGATAGGTTCCCATCGAAAACACCCCATCGTCATCATCGAAAAGGTCGTATCATTTACGCCGAAGTAGAGGGGCCCCTCGGCAACGGATCGTCGTATCATTTGCAAATTGGGGTCCCCTTATTTTCTAACTAACTAAATATGGGATAGAATGATAAAAAACGGGACATGTACTAAATGCGGCACATATTGTCCCATGAATATACTGTATAAATAAGTATATAAATATTTCACAGCATCGCATACTCAAGCACCTGTGTTACAGGAATCAGAATCAACAGTGATCTTTTGTAAATACTTACATTTATAAATAATACATACAAAACGCCTAGACCAATACAAACAGACATGTTCATGTACACAAATGTTTGTACTAGAATCGAAACCGCAATTCTTGCACCAGGGGCAGAATTCACTACCACCGATACAAACGGGTTGTCGTGATATGGCTTTATAAATGTTTATATAATACTTTGTATTTTATGGTTGTTAAAATGCAAAAAAATTAATAAATATACGGGACATTGGCAACCCCACATATAGCTAAACTGAAATATTTTAGGTTCGATGTCATCGACGCCCAGCGCCATCTATTGGTATAATATGTAACTAATATCCCAAAGTGTGGGTGAGTCATAAGCTGTTCACTCCAGTAAACTTAGTGATTACTTGCTCAGTGCACTCAAGTGTCAATATTGTGTTGAAGTGTTATATCCACTTGCTTTTACTTTTCTAATGATCAGCTATTCACCTTCACCCAGATATCTCATTACAATGATGTGTGTTCATGATATTACATCCTCTACTGTATTGTGAACATTACAAATAAATCAATTAGTTTGAAGAACTTATGACTCAGACAGATAAAATTATTTGTTAATCTTCAAAATAAGGAGAGTGTTACACATCAAGGGCTATATTTAAACCAAATGTGTAAACAATGCTGATAAAAGTTTTTACGGTATTATAGAGCAGAAACATACAAAATGTTTGAAAAAAGAATGTAAACTGCTATATAACAATGTTTTAGTTAGTAAAGTATTAACAATCATTTATAAATAAGACCCAATGATGAAGTATTAACTTACGATGAAGGTTTTGTCAAAAACTCCTTGAAGCGCAATTCAAATGCCTGCCCTATAGTCGCAATTACATCTTGTGCCAACCGACCCCCACATTCCAGTACATAGCAAGCCCTCCATTCTGTGGGTGGTGCAGATTTGGCTACATATGCCACAAAGTCTAAGGAATCAGCATCTCCGCCAGATGCAAATGACACTCTTGGCATGTCATGTCTAGCAACAGATTCACCGCCCTCCAGGGCTGCTAAAGTTATAGCTCTAGAAGAGACAGTGAGGGCAACATTCGAGCCAGAGTGCGTCATGCGCGGGCGTGCCGCGAGGGCGCGTGCTGCCGCCTGACACACGCGACGCTTTTTGTCTGCTGACCTCAGTCCTGCTGCAGCACATACCCTGGCGATACATTCTCTGGGAACAAAGGAAAAAATAAGCTAAATATTTGAAAGTTTCTAATATTTTTTTTTGCATTATGTTTTGTCACACTCCATGTTTGGCAGCCAACATAACTTCGAAAGAAGTATGCTGAACATAAAAAGAAAAGATAAAACAATAAGAAAAAGAACAAAAAAGGTAGATGTTACATACTGCATAAAGCAACTAAAATGGAAATGGACTGAATATGATCAGGGACAAAAGGAATAAATGGGCCAAAATTATTACAGAATGATGTCCTATACATTATAAAAAGAAAAAGAGGAAGACAGCGTCGCAGATGGGAAGACAAGTAAACGTCAATGGCAGGAACTATGTGGATGAGAGAAGCTGCAGACAGATTCTCGTGGAAGGCTTCTTGCGGAGGCCTTTGTTAAAAAGCAAGATAATCTATAATATAAATTTTATGTAATAAATATAAGTAAAATTGTACAAGATTATAAATAAAGGCTATAATAAATAAATAAAAGTTTGAAAGTTACTAGAAATGAGGATTCCAAACAGGAAATATTTACTATAGCTTTCTTTACTTTTTGTTTAAAGAACTAAAATATCAGAAAACATTACACACATTGAGCAGAACACTAGGTAAGGGTTATGGCTAACAGAATCATTGAAGGCAACACAGATATGATATTTTAGAAATTATATAGATTTATATATTAATTATATAGACTAAACCTACAACAATATAGGCAACATAAACTTGGTATCATCAATTAAGGCAACAAGTGTTTACTTTGCGTTTGAGGTTAATGAGACTATAAATGGGGAGGTTTCATGCACTATTTAATACATTAACCAGTTTAATACTCACTTTGCTACTTGAGATCTTGTTTCAAAATCTAACTTTTTCATTGATGTCAACACCTCCATACAGCCAATGTACTGGAAAACACAATCATACCTTGTTGTAGAATATACTTTGGAATGTGGTATTTATGAAACACATGTCTTTCAAGCAGATTGTTTACTTGATAACATGAAACTATATTATTAGGTAACTTTATATGGTATCTATGGTTCTATGGTTTACAATAGAATAGAATAAAGTTTATTTGGCACATTACAAAATTTGCTTACAAACTGTACTCAAGTAACTATTTGAGTAAACCATAGAACTATAGATAGGAGACTGTATCAGAATAACAACTCAATTCATGTGTTGAAGTATGGAGTGCAGCTACATCTATTTGTTGAGTACAGGAAGTCGATACTATACAAAACTTTTAGATCACTCTGAATTTACATAACTGACAAGCTATTATTTCAAATAAGCATATACGGAATATATATCACAAGGGAAGCTCACCCGGACCGCATACGTGACTCCGTCGCTGGCTAGCACAGCATCTGGATGAAGCCAGCCCCGTACCGGTTTCGCGACGAAAGACCCGCTATCCGCCATTTCTACACCACCACACACAACCAACAACTTTGCACACCTAATATTCTTCACACTTCGCTAGCCCCAAGCTATTTTAAATGCGCTTTCATTGTGATTCAAATCATTAATTCACAAGTGACAATCTTGATTCATGGTCCACTATAAACAAATGCTATATCAGGATACTGGTAGATTTGATGGCGTTCACCGTTGGGAGTATCAATTAATATTAAAAAGAGTAAAAGTGTGTGAAATAATCACAATAGAAACAATAAAATAATAAAAAATGTTCGGGGTAAAGTTAGATTACAACTTTTTGACATCTCTCTGACAAAAGTGACAAATGGTGACAGATGAATGAATGAATGATAAAAAATACAGACAAAAAGAATGAATTGTTTAGAGATGTGCCAGATAATTTTCTGCCACATGAATAGTGACTAGAGATGGGTTTCTTCCTTGGCATTTTGGGCGGATTGAAATAAATACCCGGCATAACCTACCTTTTCCGGATTTTGTAACCGACTTAAAAAAAGAGGTTTTCAATTCAACATATATATAACTAGAAAACGCGCGCTTTGGCCCACCTGGCTCTTCGAACATGGCGGGCATGAACAAAACTTTTATAAAATTGATAGATCAATTCGTATACGTACCTAAGTACTAGCTGCCTTGTAATAAAACTGTGGAAATCCATTTAGTACAACATTAACTATGAAAAAATTAATGGTCTTTCAAATTATGTTTTTACTGGTTATTAATTCTATTGATATAAAAAAATCATTAACAATCAAGATATAAGCATCATTCGATTTGTTGTTACAATGCTAAGCATTTTTGATTTAAGTACAATAAAACTCTGTATATTTGTGTTTTAGGTTGGTGTATTGTTTATAATTTACAATTTTATTATTAGTATTCATTGTTATTTCTGATGTTATAATTATAATTTTCATGAGATAGTGATTTAATGTGAGTGATCACTATATTTTTATGATGGCATAATTTCTTTGGATCGTCATGTTATCTATTTCCGTGTTGTTTTGTCTAAATATGGAACGTACGGGACAAATATGGGCAATCATCGCTTTACTATTAGGTCATCCGTCTGCCTGCCACCTGCAACATATACAAATGTCCCATATAGTATATTTAGTATGAAATGGGTTGATCAAATACCAAATCTGTCTCGTATATGTAGAACCATCGTTATCTTCATGTCCCGTTCCCAGCTTATCTAGAGTAGGTAGGAGGTACTCTATGTGTCCCTGTCATTAGACATTGAGTCATCCACGCATTCCTAGTCGTATTTTTTTAATATATTACAAAATCCATGGACACTGGTTCCGTGCTTTTTTTGTGCTTATTTTATTTTGAAAGGGTTTACAAAATTTGAAAAATTGCTCCGCGATAAAATTTTAATTTAAATAAAATTATAATAGCTTAAGTTTAGGCAGTCATGCATGATATTGTTAGTAGGGGTTCATAGTGGTATTGATTTATGGTTGATCTTCTAATTTTTCTTAAAACATAATAATTATATTAAAATTGTTTTTGTTTCAGTTCTGTTTGTTGGGGATTTTCAAAAAATTACGACATGCAAAACTTATGGGCAGAATACGAGTGAGATTTTTAGGGATATGTATCATATATCTTTTGTAATCACTTAGCTAAGTTCTCTTCTAGGCGTTTCTATGTGAGCGAGAACAGTGATGCAACTATTACACGTCGCGTGTCCGTCCTGTCGTTAACTTGTTAATAGAAATAAGTCGATTCATAGAACAAAATAAAAATCGGAGACAAGGACGATTCTAAAAATCTTTGGTTAGATAACTTAGTAAGCAACTTTTTGCTGCATACTTACTGCGGCCGCCAACTCGTTGACATGAGCTGTCGTCTATACAAGTGGACCAAAGAGTAGTATTATATAAGTGGACGGCCACTGCAGTCAGTCACCACTGCCATCTTCAACGTCCCATTTCGTAGGGACTGAAAGCGGTTACGTTACCGGTATAAAATAAATAAGGTGGTTTCAAGGATTATAAGGCAACGATAAGGGTGGTCAATACCTTTATTTATTAAGTTCAAGTATCAAAATTACCGTAATTTTTGGGTTTCTCAGTCCCTGGTCAGAACTCTTTCAGGAATCTTAAACCGATCTTGTATGCTTTACAAGTGTTACTGATAATTAGGTATTGATAGCAATGCGACTGGATTTCTTGCTAAAATCTTCCGTTTTATTTTTGTCTTGACAGAAAAACATGGTTAATGGAATCGTTCGACGATACGCCAGACCTAGTTTGGTCTTTATTCAACAAGTAAGTAGAAGAAAATGGTTCTTCATATGCCTTCGAATCCCTGAGAAAGTGGTTTGTGGAATATAAAAAGCACAAAGCAATATCAAAAATAAATCCTTATAAGTACTGTCAGTTATTATGTATGACGAATCTCATCAGTTTTTGACCCCCTCTTACCAAGTAAGAAAAAATAAGAGTAGGCTAGGCCTAACCCCATTTAAAAATACTTAGATGCATTTGCCTGCGATACAAGCGGTAATTTAGGAATCATTATATTGCAAGGAATTTATCGGGAGTTTATTCTATTCGGCCAAATTATTAAAGCATAAACACATCTCTACAGATTTATGCCGGGCATTTATGCGACCTTTATTCAATCCAAAAATCACAAGGCATCTGTATTTTGATATCATTCTTATCCTCACTATTACATAAAATCTATGCAGCCCCCTTTGTATACTCAAAGGCAGCCCCAGAGTATTATTACCACGAAGCTAAGCTTCGTGATTAAGTATTACCTTTCTCTATGGTACAGCCCTAGCTGGCACTTTTTACAAACTGTAATCTAAGAACTATATAATCTCCCTTCTACCCCCTGAGATAATAAGACATGGTCGTCGTAAAAATTCCTCTAATAATTTATTGTCATTAAAGTTGTGAAAATAAATTATGGTGCGACTCCCTCTTACGTCCTTGGGTAGTACCCCCGTAGGATGGCATGGCATGGGAACTCGTTAGTTGCTCAAACATTATGGCTACGACTTTCTTGACCTAAGTTCTTGACATTATTATTATACTGCTTTAGGTGTACGTAAAATAAGTAAATGAATGGCCCCTATTACGCTTACCTACTTACTTTTTTAAATTACATAATGTACCTGCTTCGTTTTTATACAGGGTGAAGGGGTAAGTATTTGGTTTTATTAATACCAAAGGCTGCATCCTAAGTCTATGATTAATACCCGGACTATAGTTTACTCTATGATACATTTTTTTTAAGTCACAAGTGCGCTGCAAACCATTAAGACTTTGTTACCTCCGGATTGGGCCTTCGGTACCCTCATTCACACAACGAAACACAATAATGTGGAAAATGTAATAGTTTTCGATTGCTCCAAAGACCTTAGACAATTTAACACAGGACGTGGTATAGCGCAGATCTAGTTTTGAAACATTCTACCAAAATCCGCGGGGGGGAAGGAATGTTATGTGATGATCTAGATGTGAATGAATGAGTGACATTCTAGGAATCAATTAGTTGCAATTTAAATGTTGTTATTAGGTACATGTACCTAAAATTGCTTATTTATAAGTAATGAAATGAAATGATGATTTTTGTTTACGAACATAGGTGAATCACTTGCTCACAACAGCGAAAATGCAGATAAGTACTAGAAAAGTTATACCTAATTTAATACCTTGGTGGCCAGTGGTCAAGGCAGTCACCAGGATGGTGAAAGGGTTGGATTTTTGAAACAGTCATACAGTGTTAGTTGTTAATTCTGGTAAAAATGTAATATGCACCTAAAGGCTGTGCGTAGAAAAGTTTCAAAATACTTCAGGATCTGATGTCAGGAACTGATGATGGAATCTTAGAAAAACCGAAGTCTTGATTAACTAATAGCAATAGTGACACATTTATTATTCATTCTTTCTATTACTGTCACAACACTAATCAACATCGTGCACTATCGTTTATTCGTACCACGATATCGCCTATTGTTTTTGGGGTTATTTCTGTCGTAAATTATGTAGATGAAAAGGTTATTATTCCGTGAAATAACGTTTATTTTATTATAAGAAAGATAAATTTGATTTTTCTGACCGTCGTTCGCAAGTAAAAACTTCACAACAACCATTTTAATGACTTCCACTCAGCGATAGATACGAATTCGAAATGGCGATTGATCGCGCCGATCTAGTTTTAATAAACGTACACGAACGTTTGTTCGTGTACTTTGGCAGAGGGGAACGCGTCCAAATGCCACGTCCCGTGTTAAATTGTCAAAGCCACAGACCAATTAGAGAATAAAGTTGGTTGCTTGGAAACATACCTTAAAAGCGATGCCTCTGTTTGAATAAAAATGATTGCGAGTAGAGTCCGTGCCACGAAAGAAGTCCCGCGGTAAAACAGGAACTAAAATTTGTATTGAATGTAGGTAAATGACGGACTGAAGCGCGCTTTTCACGGGACTTCATTGGTGGCGCAGACCACAGATAAGTATATGTTTCTTAGTCATTGAGCAAGGCGCAGACTCTATGGTGCTCGTTGGGCCAATAAGCGACATCACTTCGATTCGATCGATCAGTCAATTAATGTCACTCGCTTGTCATCAAACAAGTCAGAAGTCAGCTGCAATCAGTCAGCTGCGCGCTATTTATAATCGAAGCTCAAACCAGATATCAAATAAATAAAGCACATTATTAATATTAGCATTGGCGTATCAGTGCATGTATGCGCTAGTATAAATTAATTTTAAATGAATAAAAATAGGACCATCGATCTATAATAAGATCGCACATAAAGATTGATAGTGGTTTATTTTCCCGCCAAAATGTTTAAATATTTTATATTTTGTGTATTTTCTATGTTTTTGAGCTTGGGGCTGGGGACTGTAAATCCAGGACCGAGGTATCCACCTACAAAAGGAGAACCGTGGCCAAAACCTCAATACCAGAAAAAGTCACAGCTGTATTATACATTCAACCCACAGAAGTTTACAGTGAACGTAAGCATTTTTATTAATTCAAATGTAAAATTAATATTTGATTATCGTAACAGGTAGGTCTAATAATACGCCGAATACTTGCGTAATTTATTTAACTCTCTTTATAGTGATGACAAAGTTACACTGCTTGTTCAGTGTATTGATTTTTATAATCTCGTTTAGATAGATACACTTTGACCCAGTCTCTTAATCATTAAATGTTTGATGTTATTTTCCCTGTTATTTATCTTCAGTTTTATTCATAACAAGGAGTTCATAAATTATTGATTGATTACCTACTTAATAAATGACTATGATTTTATAGTTAGGTACCTACAACGATTATTAAATAATGTTATTATGATACGTCCTAGGTATCTGCAGAATATTGACAATTTCATTCCAAAGTCTTTATCATTAGGTATATGCTAAGTGCATAATGCATAGAGAAAAATAAAATTTAATTAATTAACTTTACATATCATTTGTCCTTTAAATACTAACTTGCTGGGTGACTACATTGATTTAAATACGAACGACGAGGCGATAATTAACCTTTCCCTATACTTACCAGTATTTAATTTACATAGGACTTGCGGGTAAGAAAAGTATAAATAAATATTAACGTAATTTCTTTTTGTAAGAATCAAATCCCGTGTAATAAAACTCATTATGATTTTTTCCAACCCAAATTGGCGGTAACTGCTGTACGTCAGATTGATATATAGTGATGTCTCATTGCATAAGGATGTCCTATCAACAGGGGGGCGAGTGCGTTTCTGGCATTTACATGTTAGGGGGCCCTGTAGCCCAGGGGCCCAGTATAACTGAAACGGCTAATACCTACACCGGTAGCTACGCCTCTGAGGATTTCCAACTGAACGGTCTTGTGCTATCGCATCTAAGTGATTCAGGCAATCTTCACCAGGTCGTCAGTCCGTCTTATGGGGGCCTATCAACCACGGCTGCTTTTCAGTCTACACTCGCGAGCAACCAAATCGACATACAAACATTACTAACTTCAGAGGACTATAAATATTTAAGTATATATATGCTTAGTGGTACTTTTAATGTAAAACGAAGTCAAAAATGTTCTTCTTTTAGTTAATAGTTTAACAAGCCTTCCAGAAACATGCCAATTTTCTCAAAATTAGGATTGAGTAAGTTTGTCTTCCTCCATGCATATTACCCATGGGATGCGAAAATCAACCATAATTTCCTTTTTTTTTATGAAATCGGCACGTTTCTGTAATCTGTTAAAATAATTAATTGAAATTTTAACACTTTTGAAATCGATTTACCGATAAAATTATCACTTAAAGCACAGATACTTTAATATTTAAATTCCTCTGAAATTAGTATGTTTGTATGAAAATTAGGTCCTGAGTCGATCTGTTTGCTCGCGACTGTAGTTACAATGACAAAATGAAATGAAGAGCACGTATCCCAAAAAGTGATGATATGTTTTTAGTAATGTGGACCAACAGAGAACGGGCGAAAAGAGATGGATGGATTGTGTGAAGAATGATATGATTGAAAAGGAGGTGGATGAATCGATGACAAATGATAGGGACGTAAAGAAGAAGAAAACATACTGCGCCAGCCCCAGGTACTTAACGTGGGAACGGGGCAGGAGACTAATTATTTTCGTTAACAGGCGACAAATCAAACATGCGAAATCCTACGAAGAGCGATGGAACGTTACGCATTCATCGTCAGGAACACCAACAACCCGGAGCTGTACCGGGTGCCACATCAGTCGCGGCGCAAACGGGTCCTGGAAGACGTCGTCCAGGAGCGCAGCAACCACAGGGGTCTGATGAGGGAGTTGATCATAGAACTGAATGCGCCGTGCGAGGAGTACCCGCATTTCGATATGGATGAAAGTTGTGAGTGTTAAATAGTTTCCCTATATATTCCAAAATTGCAGGAGTTAATCATAGAACTGAACGCGCCCTGCGAGGAGTAGGTACCCGCATTTCAACATGAAAGTTGTAAGTAATTAAGAGATTTCTATATAATAGTCTACAGGAGCGCGACAACCACAGGGGGCTGATGCGAGGGTTGATCATAGAACTGAACGCGCCATGCGATTTCCTATAGCCTCTAGGAGCGTTGCAAAACAGGTGGCTAATGCGGAAGTTGAGCATAAATCTGAACATGCCGTGCTAGGAGTACCCGCATTTTGACATGGATGAAGGCTGTAAGTATTATCTAATAATTAACAGATTTCCTAATAGCCTCCAGGAGCGCGACAACCACATGCTCATGCGGGAGTTGATTATAGAACTGAACGCGCCGTGCGAGGAGTAGGTACCCGCATTTCAACATGGATGAAGCTTGTAAGTGATTGAGAGATTTCCTATAGCCTCTAGAAGCGCGGATGAGGATGCTAATGAGGATACGCCTAATGAGGATGTTGATCATAGAACTGAACGCGCCCTGCTGGTACTCTTAGCATTTCGCTGAGGATGATAGTTGTATTCAACGGATTCCATACATTTTTCACGCATAGTTATCTAAACTATTTCATAGTTTTATGTTTGTTTCAAGTCCGTATTTTATTTACGGTCATAATAATTATGTTAAATATCTAACATTATTTGCATACCGTAAAAACTAGGTTAGTGCATATTTTTTATTATTGCAGAGGACTTCAAATTTTTTAGCTTGGTACCTACAGCTAGGTACAACAGAACTTAAATATTTTAGCCATGTATTAATAATAAAGAATGCATAAATAGTTTTAGGTACACTTTATAGAAATTCTAAAAAATATAATCATAATTTTTTGAATTTTATCCCATAGGTTTAAATCTCTAGCCCCTGGTAATTATTTCATGTACTTAATATCTTCATGTTTTTTCAATATATCTACCTATTAATTTGTTTCAGATCTATCTTAAAAATCGGCTAAGCCGTTCTTGACTTAATTATACTATAGTACCTTAGTGGTGTAACTAATAAAACATTATTTTATTATAATGGGAATAAATAATTTTCTATTGTCGGATCGAATGTTCAGTTACCTTGACGTTATTTACCTATAAGCGGTTACTTCGTACACTCACACGCAACCAGTGTGTGTTGCCAGAATAGGTACAATGATAGACTCTATGATACAACATTGAAACGTAAAATAATTAGGTATGTTCGTTCATATTAGGATAAAAATCTGCGTCACTGCTTCAAGTTCTGATCAAACTCTGTGACGCACCATGAAGGAGGCCTAGGCTTAACAGTGGACGGGTACAGGCAGTAGACTGTTGATGGATAAATAATTTACCTTCTAGCATAGACTAATTATGCTACTAGCCTACCATCCAGTATAGGTTACTTTATGACCTTCGAGTAAATAGATCCACTACGATTTGGACATACCTTCTCAATAGAAAGATACTTTGAAGAACATTGTATCTTTCTACATTTTCTGCAGGTAAATTTTGCACCGAAAATATATCTCATATATTCAATGGGTAATTAAATTATTTCGCATGTTTTAATATGACTGAGCTATTTAGAGCGCTGGTAATCCTCAACTGCAGTGAGGTTCTCGAGAAACTTTGGAACGAACTACTTACTTATTGCCTGCGGTATTTCCGGACAAATTCCACCTTCAACCCTTAAACAAAAGAGCGTATCCGTTTTTACAATGTCGGTGGCTCATCTGTGATTGCTCTGGTGTTGCAGATGTCCATGGGCGGAGGTAATCGCTTATCATTAGGTTATCCGTCTGCTCGTCTGCTTCCTATCTCATAAAAAATCTCTGCGAGAAGGGCTTAGTTGGCAAATTATGTGAATAATATTTTAATTGACATGTAGGTATGGAACGTAGGTCTGTTCTATAAAGCCACTTGGAGCATGAACAAGACACTCTCAGTGATAACCCGATAACTGATTGTTGACCTCGAGCTATTTGTTCTACGTGTTGAACGACCGCTTAAGTGAAATCTTAAAATGAATATGAAATGTCTACATACTTATTTATTTTTGTTTTCTAACCACTAAGATATTAAGGTCAGAAAGATAATTTTAATTTATATCGTTTTATACATACTTACAACTTATTTTCATGTAGCTACGGGGGTCTCAAAAATAGTGTAAGAAAATAGAGGCTAGACTACTAAATATTAGAGACCAAACCTTGCACAAGATAGTTTGTGTTTGTCAGGGTATTGTCTCTTCAGTACAAGAGACAACTGCTACATTCTAGTCTAGATATATTTAAAACAGCTACTATTTAAAACATTTTCAGATGATTTGATCATTACGACCAAAGCAAAACTAAGTAGTGCCTCCATTTGGGGCATATTAAGAGGGCTGGAGACGTGGACTCAGCTTTTCTATTTTACGGATGATTATAATGTAAGTTTTAAAAAAATGAAAAATAATAATTTGTTACTTCACTACTACGTTTCCGAAATGGGTCTTGGCCACCGACGTCCACCGACGTCAAAGTTTGCTACCTACAGTTATTCGGTCCTATGCCAATTTTACCCAATCGTGCACCTTGAGGTCCTTGGCGTCTTCGTCCGTCCAATTATATCTCGGACGACGCACAGGCTGGAAATGTGTATTTTGGAAAGTCTTTTTTAACATGTGCATACTAAAATTTCAGGAAATACGTATCAACGAAACCCACATATCCGACTTCCCGCGGTACTCTCACCGTGGTCTCTTACTGGACACGTCCCGCCATTACATCTCTCTGTCCAACATCCTAAAGACGCTGGACGCTCTAGCCATGAACAAGATGAACGTGTTCCACTGGCACATCGTCGACGATCAGAGCTTCCCGTACCAGAGCGAGAAGTTCCCTGAGTTGAGGTAACTATGACGTGTCACCTATGTTAATGAAACCCAAATATAAGACTTCCAGCGGTACTCTCAGCATAGTCCTACTAGATACGTCCCGCACTTTGCATCTCCCTGTCCAACCTCCTGAAGACGCTGGACGCTCTAGCTCTGAACAAGATGAACGTGTTCCACTGGCACATCGTCGACGATCAGAGCTTCCCGTACCAGAGCGAGAAGTTCCCTGAGTTGAGGTAACTATGACGTGTCACCTATGTTAGTGAAACCCAAATATAAGACTTCCAGTTGTACTCTCAGGGTAGTTTTACTAGATATGTCCCGCACTTTGCATCTCCCTGTCCAACCTCCTGAAGACGCTGGACGCTCTAGCTCTGAACTAGATGAACGTGTTCCACTGGTACATCGTCGACGATCAGAGCTTCCCGTACCAGATTAAGAAGTTCCCTGAGTTGAGGTAACTATGACGTGTCACCTATGTTAGTGAAACCCAAATATAAGTCTTCCAGTTGTACTCGCAGGGTATTCTTACTAGATAAGTCCCGCACTTTGCATCTCCCTGTCCAACCTCCTGAAGACGCTGGACGCTCTAGCTCTGAACAAGATGAACGTGTTCCACTGGCACATCATCGATGACCAGAGCTTCCCGAACCAGAGTGAGAAGTTCCCTGAGTCGAGGTAACTACAACGTATTGCCTATGCTAGTGAAACCCAAATATCAGACTTCCCACGGACTATTAGGACTATTACTGGTCGACACGTCACGCCGCTAACTACATTTCTCTATGGATGATCAGGTTACTATGACGTTGTGTCACCTTTGCTAATACAAGGTTTATCAGAAACAGTTATATGTATCTCTTTAAACACCTCTTCTAAGTCGTAGGACGTTTGGAGATTCGCATAAAAAATCTACTTTTCATCAATCGGTCACGTGACTTATTAATTTTGTATGGGGAGGCGAAAATTTTCCGACGAATTTTCAAAAGTCCTAGGCACTGAGGAAATATCTTTAATATTTTGCTAATGCAGGCGAGAACAAACGTACCTACCTACTATCACGACCGTAATTTGTTTCTTATTTCAGTGCCAGAGGTGCCTACCACCACACGATGGTATACACAAAGAAAGATATAGACATGGTAGTGCAATTTGCACGGGATCGGGGAATTCGAGTGATACCAGAGTTTGATGTCCCTGGTAAGATATGATTGTTACTGTATTAAAAAATATAGATAGGTTAAAAGCTTTACATTAGTAGGAACTTACTTGGTAATTACTCAAGTAAATTTTCTAGATAGGGTTACTTGCGCGATCATTATTGATTGACTGATTGGTTGTGCATGGAATACTGATGTATCTTTAATCTGATTGGTGGTCTAAACCAGGCCTGCTGAACCTTTTTTACAGTCGGGCAAAATGTTCAATATAAAGTCATAAGTGGCCTTATAAGAGACCTTTACCGATCTCATGCGTTTACCTACCTAAACTATTTGCACCCCATTCAAGTTGACAAACTAAGTACCTACATACCTACTTAAAAAATCCTACTGCCTCCGAAAATCTGACACCGCCGCTTTAATTAGTCGTTAATTATAAGTCAGGGTCACAATAGTGTAGTACAGTTATGAATAATATTTTTATTATACACGATATTTCAATGAATGGAAATGTTATTGTCCTACTGCCATTGAATTCAACTGAAGTGATTATATTAGTTGAGTAAATCAATGGTACTATATTGGCGTGGACTGCATGAAGTAATAAATTGTGCGTAAACACTGTTTATCAGTCAGGGTGACCTCGATCGATGAAATAACTATGTGTATTTATCGGTCAGCACACAACACCAATATTTTCTAAGAAACTGATATTATTTATCCAATTCAGCTGTCAGCAACCTTTTTCTTTGTTTTTTGTTTTTATGTTCAGTGACTCTTTGTACACACCACACACCAGGTTACCAAAATCTGTGAAATTTCTTCAATAGATAACGAACCAAATGTGTTTGACATTAGGGTGAAGGGTATACCCCACTAGCGACGCTAAATGATCTTAATGGATAGCTACTAAACCAGATCTATTTAAAACAACTTGGGGTTTTGCACTCGAGTTTTGAATTACCGCCAAAAGCGGCCACTTTTGGCGTGAATCAATTTTTTTAGTACAAAAACAGACCCAGCATTTGGGCATGGTTATTAAATAAATAGTATGAGTGTTTGCCGAGAGACTGAAACCCGCCCGTAATCATTTAAAATATATTTGTTTTGGTAGCTAACAATTAAAATCAATTGGCGTCGCTAGTGTGCCCTACCAGTCACCTTAAGTTGAAAGTCGATTGAAGAAATTTGACAATTTTGTTTACTTTGATGTATCGCTGTAGGAACGTGCGTAGGTGTATTATGTTAGGTGAAATTTGCCTAATACCTAATATATTTGTGGTAACTTTCGGATTTCCATGACAGAGATAAATCACCATCACTCAGCTCAGCCTGAAAATCAGCGCTGCAGTAAATGCTGAGGATGCGCCTTGTTGGCCACAAATCACAATATCATGTCCTATTATATTTTGTTGTTTTTTGTTTTTCCATATACTTGTCCACTGCTGTATGAACTATGTTTTCATGGCCAGTAAACTTATCTTATCTTAAATAAATTGATCTGACTCTGATAATAGATCAACTACGTGTGATGAGGATATTTAAGTAATAGTTATTTAAAGTTAATTTAAGCAAATTAAGTCACTGAAAATTTAGAGAAGATTCATAGTATGTTATTATAATCAAATGTTAGAATAAAAATGTTGTAACTTGTACCACACACATCTCAGTGACTCAATGGCACGCACAAAATTGAATGGTTTTGCGAATCTGTTTTTGTAGCGCTCAAACTACCCGACCATATTAGACCAAAAATAGATGTAAGTTTTATAATTATATGTAATTATTTTCTCATAGACCTAACTGGGTATATTCCACTAAGGCCACTATTTTGGGGTGGAGGGTTGATTATCTTAGATACAGGAACTATCCTAGTTCAGATATCAACCCACCATAATTACATATTGTTCTGTAAAACTAAATACCTATATTGTTCTGTATTTAATTGTGTATTTATGGTGAGAAATAAACGTTATTATTATTATTAATTTTTTAACTTTACATTAATCGCATAGGTCACACCCGATCATGGGGCGAGGCATACCCCAACGTCCTAGCGAAGTGCTACAACCGTCACGGCAGTGAGATCGGCCTGGGCCCCATGGACCCCACCAAGAACATTACATACAAGATGCTGCAGGAACTCATACACGAGGTGCAACTTTGGTTCCCTGATAAATATTTCCACATTGGGGGGGATGAGGTTGAATTGAGTTGTTGGTAAGTTTGTTTTGATTTTTTTTAGTGACCCATGATAATAGGGTGTTGTGATGGTATTTGTGCCTCTTCACGTCGGAATCATCATTACGTAGATCACACGTCTATACGTGAACACTGCTGGATATGATGGGGGCCATATCGTAGATTTGCTCGTTTCACTGAAATTCACGATCGTTTCATGAAAATATGGTCGCATTTCATCATGTGTAATTTGATCTGAGGCCTTACCATGAGTTAGAAATACTATCCTCGCTATCCAAAACAATTGCTTTGTCTCTTTCACATGCACCACAATGAAAGGGACAAAGCAATAGTTTTCGATAGTGAGAACAGTTTTTCAAACTCATGGTAAGGGTACAGATCATTAAATCGTTAACCTTTCAAATTTTAGTCACCCGTTTAATCAGATCATACATATTGTTTCAAACTTTCATAGTCACTAACATTAGGATATTTGTGTACGAAGGCTTGTTTGTCTGAAGTTTGTTACATGGTAGAAATCTCGTAAACAACTATTCTAATAAAATCGTACGTTTGATGAGCAAATAGATTTTTCGCTGAACCGTCAGTGGCGGCCGTCTCATATATAAACAACGCGTTTGCAGCGCCTCTCTCGGTAATTATTGAACTTTTTTTTATGATATAGGTGACTGACGAGCCGACGGATCACCTGAAGGTAAGCGATTACCGCCGCCCATGGACACTTCATGAACTTGATCATTTCATAAATTACCCGCATGATTAGTTGCCCATATAGAGGAACGATTTCTTATCATTGATCTATATAAACCACATCATAATGTGGCCAAAAGTCAGTGTAACATTTCATGAAACGCGACACTTAGATTCCAAAGCATCGTGTCGCTAATAGGTACTGTATCCCTACATAGGTATACTTGACTTCTGAAGAGTAATATTTACAAAATCTTGGTACTTATAGGTACTAAAAATAACGGTGTATTTTGTCATGAACAGGAGTTCAAACCCCGACATCAAGAAGTACATGACAGAGCACAATATGACAACGTCCCAGCTTCATGGCCTGTTCATGAGTAACGTGATGCCCTTATTGGGAGATAAACTAAAGGGTATTGTTTGGCAGGTAAGGTAAAGGAGCTTACAGATAATTAGTTTTCGTAAAACTGCGGCGTCACTCCAATATTAAACTGCAATTCACAACATTTAGGTACTTATTCCGCTTACTCTTATACTTACACAACATCTTAAACATCGTCCAAATTACAAAATAAGAAGGTAAGTAGCTTAAACACTTATTTTACGGCGATTATTATTTTCGATCTTAAATATCGATGGCTATTAACTATAGAATTAAGATCTGTGCTACAAAAACAACACCTAGAAACTGAACACACACAATGTTGGCTCAGGAGCCCAATTCTCGTGACATTTCTTTTCATACGACATACCTATATCACTGAAACATAGTTTTTTTGTATGATTTTCAAGTGATATCCGCCATGTTTTCAAAATATCACGAGCATGAGAATTGGGGTCCAGGGTGTTAATCAAAGTCACAGTCCTGGCCCTACTATACATGAACATACCAAATCAACCATTAAATACTATAATAGTGAACTAAAAATAATCCAAATTTGTAAAACACAACAATCCTTTGAACCGAACTATTATAAAAAAAAACTATTATAGTTATTGTTGTGTATTTCCAAGTATTATTATCACATTTTCTATTAATAATAATTTTAAATAAATTGACGTTTTCAGGAAGTCTACGACAATGGCGTGAAGTTGTCTCCTGATACCCTTATCCAAGTATGGAAAAATGATTGGGTCGATGAGATGGTTACAGTGAGTTCCCATTACTCAAATTTATTAGATTTTGTAGTATTTTTCGATATTAAAAGATAATCTACTAATGCCATTGGAGACTAATCCAAGAAATCAGAGGTCATAAAGATCAGTACATAACACAGTTCTTTTGGTCAAAAATAGTGCAATTAACTCGACTTTGCTTCATTATACAGAGTGGGAAAAAACATGGGACCATAGGCATTCTTTCTTTTTTTAAAAGAAATAAAACTGTATTCAAAGAGTTTTTGAATTGCGCTTGTATTGAACCAGAAAAAAATATGATTGGCTATTTTTTTCCACTAATCCTATTGCACCCACAGGGCCTGTAATTATCAAGCTTGTAAAAATGAATGCCATTTCATTTTTTATTAACCTCCGACGGAAAAACGACAGGGTATTATAAGTTTTACGTGTCCGTGTGGGTGCGTGTTTGTGTCCTGTGTGTCTGTCTATGGCATCGTAGCTCCCGAACAAATGAACCGATTTTGATTTTGTTTGAAAGATGAATAAGGGGGGAGTGTTCTTAGCTATGTTGGATAAAAATCGATCCAAGATAGCCGCCGTCACAAAGATATGGATTGTATGTTTTAACACGGAGTTGTGTTACAATATGGGTATTATATAAAAGGGCTTAAGTAGCAGATTATATTTATTGAGACAAATTTCAAATCAAAGATGGCCGCCGTGGGAGATTTTTAAATATTGCAATTTGTGTAGTGATGTATTAATCGAAAAACAAAGTTGATTGAAGCCTTATTTAAGTGATAGGTTGCAGACGAGCTGACGGATCGCCTGATGGTAAGCGATTTCTGCCACCATAGACACCTGCGACTCGAGTGGAGCCACAAGTGCGCTGCCAATTTTTAAACCCTCCTTTCCCCCGGTTCCTATTTCAGCTTCAACATTTTTTCAGGTATTAGAAGCTGGTTACAAAGTGATATTCTCTGCATCGTACTACTTGGATCACTTGAAGTCCGGAGGCGACTGGACTGACTTCTACAACGCCGACCCTAGGCAGATGGTGATAAAATCCATCGGCAACACGAGCCTGGTGGAAAACATTGTGGGGGGAGAGGCTTGTATGTGGGGCGAGGTCGTGGATGATACTAACGTCATAAGCCGGTAATTTGGAATTATATAGTTATTTAAATGACTGCTGGCCCACCCTCATTTCGTTTCGGGACATTAGTTCCATTTTATACCAATAGATGGCGTTAGGTGTCGATTACATCGCGCAAGCGTTTCGTGTTTTGTATTACCTGGTGGTTAGCGATTACCGCTGCCCACGGACGCCCGGGACAACACTAGAGGAGCCATATGCCGGCCTCTTAAAAAGGATAAAGGCCGTACTTTTCTTGAAGGTTGCATCGGTCTGGAATTAATGCGGGCAATAGTTAATTCTAGAGTTTTGTATGCAAAAGTTTCTTATAGTTGTGTTTGATATTCTCTTGATACGAGGACTGGTGGCAGTGTCTCGATGAGGAAAGCCTATGGTGCAGCCATAGCCGTAGACAGTCATGGGCTCAGGGTGGGACAGCAGTCTAAAATAATAGTACCTAACTAAAGCGTTTTTGTTTTCATGGAAATTTTTCTGTGCGAGATTTAGTATTGTATGAAAGGTAATTCAGTTTCTTAAGTCTGATTAGGTACCTTACAGGTCAGTGCCAGGGTGGGGCGCTTGCCCTATCCGGGCTGGAACATGAAGGAGGCCAACTTTCAGCAAAGATTATGAGATTCAACATTTTGAGTATTCATAAATTTTGAGAGTTCAACATTTCCAAAATCCAACATTTTGAGAAACCACATATTAAGAATTACAACTTTCTTTAGAATTCAACATTATGTTCCAAAAGGGCTCAGCAGTGGAAGGACACAGGCTATTGATTGATTGATTGAGTAAAAAAGCCTTGCCGCCGTGTCTAGAATTAAGATAAGTAAATATCAACCGATCACTGTTGTATTGCAGGACCTGGCCCCGCGCCAGTGCCGTGGCGGAGCGGCTGTGGAGCAAAGGCGACGTGAGCCGCTACCAGGCGCGTTTCGACAGCGTCGCCGACGCCACGCACCGCATCGAGGAGCAGACCTGCCGCATGCGCCGCCGCGGCATTCGCGCCCAACCGCCGAACGGACCCAGCGTTTGCGTCGGGGCGATCTAGGTCTAATCCATTTCTGACACACAGATGCATACTTTCTGATACCTTAGTGACGTCACAAATGTATTTCTAACACACTTTCTAACGCGTGACATCATAAATCCATTATTCCGATACTTGCTGACTATCGCCGACGATACGTACCGCATCCAGAAGCAGACCTTTTTTTTTTTTTTTTTTTTTTTTGCGTTGGGGGAATGCCGCCGGCCCGATGTTCAATTGGCCGACGTCGCCACCTTTCGGCGGCGCCTTATGCATACCCGTCTGCCGGGGGGCGGACGGGTTATGTCGGGCTCTCCTCCAGTAAAACTGAAGGCCTACTGACTAAACCCCCAACGACGCTCCCTCTTCGCCAGAGTGGGAAGGAGACATGTGTACTAGTTAATGAACTCTGACTACACGTTCCTTCCCAGGCGTTGGCCCGCTTACAGCGCAGACCCTTCTATGCCTCCCCCAGATGGATTGGGGGGGGAAATAGGGACAGCCGGGAGCGCCGAGCTGTCCCTACCAAGCTGAGGAGGAGGCCCGTGTAACGCCAGCGTTGGTACCCCCGTACCGCGCGCTGGCTGGCCTCTCACAGTGGGGCGGCGCGCATCTGGTTGGCGCCTCCTCCCCCTCCTCGCCCTTCTGCGAGCACTTGCGAGGGGATCCTCCTCCCGCTGTCGCTCGGCTGCCTCTTTCTGTGACATAACATCCTCACAGAAAGAGGCAAAGGCCGTGAAGGCTTGTTCAGTGGCGACCATCGCCCGGACAATAGTTGGGAGTGAAAGATCACTCCCAACTGCGTGCACCAATACCTGGCGCTGTTGGTCCCAGGTGCTGCAGACGGCTAGGGTATGTTCGGCCGTGTCCTCGTCTGCCCCGCAAGCATGGCAACGCGGGGTCTCCTCTCGCCCGATACGGTGCAGGAACTTTCCGAAACAGCCATGACCTGTCATGACCTGCACCATACGAAACGAGAGGAACCCATGGGGCCTCTCTATCCACCGGTCCAGGACTGGGGCTAGCGCGTCCGTGGTCCACCGGCCAAACTCAGCATTGCCGAGGCTGGCCGACCATCTGCAGACGAGGTCAATATGTACCTCCTTGCGCTTTGCCTCGCGCTCTTGTAAGCAGTAGGGTTCGCCCGCCTGCTTTTTGGCCACCGTCCAGTCGTACACGGCGGCCAGCACCTTTGCCTCCTCCTCCCAAGGAGGGGTCCCTGCCAGCGCACAGGCCGCCGAGAAGCTTACTGTTTTATAAGCTCTGGCGACCCGCTGCGCTATTGCCTTCTGGGAAGTTCTCAAGGCGGAGGCATTTACCCGTCTTGAGACTTTATCCGCCCAAATAGGGGCCCCATATAACGCCATCGAGCGCAAGATGCCAGCATAAAGCTGCCGACATTTTGGGCTGGGTCCACCCAGATTGGGCAGGAGCCAACTAAGAGCGCTCGCTGACTTCAAGAGGCGCGGCAGCAATCCCCGGAAGTGGGAACCAAAATTCCACCGCGCATCTAATATCAGACCGAGATATTTCATCTCCGTCTTAACTTCCACCCGACAGCCTTCGACGGAGATGAACGCGTCGGGGGGAAAGCGACGACGGGGCGGCGGGAAATAGATGGCCTCTGTTTTGTGGAGAGCCACCTGCAGGCCGAGCAGCCTAATTCTCTCGACTACCAAACCAACGCCGTAGGACGCCGTTTCCGCAGCATCCGCAAAAGACTTCTCCCGGGCTATGACCAGAGTATCATCAGCGTAGCAGATGACGCTCATACCCGGGAGAAGATGTCCGCGCAGGATCCAGTCAAATCCGACGTTCCAAAGGAAGGGCCCTAGAACGGAGCCTTGTGGAACACCGGATTCGACAACATGACGCATCAAAACACCCTCTTTGTTGACGTAGAGGACTTGGCGGTCCTCCAAATAACTCTTCAGGAGCCGCTGAAGGTAAGTAGGCACTCGGAAGAAACGCAGTGCCTCCATTATAACTGAATGAGGAAGGGAATTAAAAGCGTTTTGGATGTCCAGGGACACCGCCAGAACACCTTCTCCCTGCACACCAGCCTCCTCCGTGAACCGCCTTAGACGAGAAAGGGCATCAATGGTTGACCGCCCTGTCCTAAATCCGAACTGGGCGTCCGAAAAGTCACCGTTTTTGGTGATGTGCTCGATGAGACGGGAAACCACGATCCTCTCAAAAGTCTTCCCGACCTCATCCAGCAAAATAATCGGCCGATAGGCCGACGGGGAATCGGCCGGACGCCCGTCCTTCCTAAGAAGACAAAGTTGTCCCTCCTTCCACTGTTTAGGAAATCTCCCGATCGAAAAACATCGGTCATAGAGTCCCCTTATTCGCGGCTCCAGCTCTGAGCACGCAATTGCCAGTACTCTTGCTGGAACCCCATCTGGACCTGGCGCGGTTCTTTTGGAGCGAAGGCGAAGCTCAGCTGCGCCGAACTCCGATGTCGAGATGGGAAGAGGTGGTTCTTCCGAACAGACCACCCCCGGCAGCGGAGCCATCGACGGAGGTGCAAAGGAAGGGTCCCGGGCCGGGAATAGACCATGTACAACCGCCTCCAACAAGGCAGGCTCGAGTGTCTCAGTTATAGGGGGACCTACAGGGCGCAACTTTTTTCGCGCCGCCTTGTAAGGACGCCCCCATGGGTCTCGGTCTAGACTCTCGAGCATTTCTTCGCGAGCCCTATCTTTTGCTTGGCCGATGGCTGCCTTTAAGGTCCGTCTGGCCTCTCGGTAGACCTCATACAGGTGGGCCTCGTTCGCGGGGTCCCGTCTCCGCCGGCGCCGGCTATTGGTGTATGCCCTCCGAGACCTAAAACAGGCTGTCCGGAGGCCCGCAATTTCGTCCGTCCACCAGAAGACTGCTTTCCAAGGATCAGGGCGGCGGGATCGGGGCATGCTATAGTCACAAACCCCAGTCAGGGACTCTTTTAGCTGCAAGGCAGCCATATCAAGATCTTCGCTAAGAGGCGGGCTTAGCCAATCGGCCAGGAAAGAGGCCTCCTTTGCCAACTCCCTATCCAGGCGCGTCAATGCCCAGCGTGGGAAAGGAGACGGTCTGCAAACTACTTGTTCAATGCCGGAAAGGCCCTGTGGCCGCAGGCCGAAACGGATGTATCTGTGATCCGACAAGGATTCGGTCAAATCGACCCGCCAGTCGGTCACACGCGCTGCCAGAGCAGGAGTGGCGAAAGTGACATCAACCACAGACCCCCCTTGCTGTCGAACACATGTTTGAACTGTACCCCTGTTAAGGAGGCACAGTCCACTTGCTATGGCCCAAGCTTGCACAATTCTACCCCTAACATTCGAGGCAGGGTTTCCCCATGCCACCGACTTTGCATTAAGGTCTCCTGCGAGTAGGACCTGTCGTGGGGCCAGCCGACCCGTAAGTGCCAAAAGAGAGTTCAAGAACTCCTCAAACTCGGATCGAGGGCGGTTTGGGGAAAAATAGACACCTACAATAGCTAGGGGTCCCCACGACGCAGCAACGTATCCTGAGCCCCTCTCTATGAGAGAGAGAGCAGAAATGTCAGTCTGAGGCCGACAAAATATGGCTACCACACCATCCTCATCTCCTAACCACCGGTCGGGAATATAATAGGGTTCTGCGATTATACTCAAGTCCACTGCCCACTCGGCCACCACTTGTAGCCACAAGTCTTGGGCAGCGCGGCAGTGATTGAGGTTCCCTTGCATTATAGCGCGATGTCTGGGCACCTGGGCCATTATTCAGACATCGCACCTTCGTCGCACGCCACTGGAGGGGCCTCCAGGACGCCAGAAACTGCCGTCCTAACTAGAGGCGGTAGTTTGCCCTTCTTTGGGGGAGGGTTACATTTCCTCCCGCCCATGCTATGACCTGCAGGTATTTTGGCCTCTTCGCAAACCGGACAATGCGGCTTGGCCGTGCAGGTTGCAGCCTTGTGTCCCCCCTCGCCACAGCGGTAGCAGAGCTCTGTTCTGCTTGTGGTCGAAGGACAGCCCACGCTGGTGTGACCTGTGCCAAAGCATTTAAAACAACGCAAGGGACGGTCTTCCAGGGCTCGGACGGTAGCAGAACACCAGCCTACGAGAAAACGACCTCCGTTTAACACTGCTTTGGCCGTCAACATGGGGCATTCAAGGCGTAGTGCCCCCATGCCTCCGCGGCCCACTCTAAGATTTCCGGCCTTGACTTGGTCCGGGGGGCAGCCACCAATAGACGCTATTTTGGCGACGACCTCTTCTTTAGTTACAGAGTCGTCGAGGTCTGACACCATTAATGTGACGCGTCTGACTGGACGCACGACTCTGGCAACATCGGAAATTGCCAACCGAACTTTTTTAGCAAACGTATCCGCCCGCGCTGAACTCTCCTCCCCCGGGAACTCAAAAATTCGAGCCCCTGTTCGGGTTTGGCGACACTTGGCCTTGGCTGCCTGGATCGTTGCTTCATCCATTGAGTCCCGAGCCTTTTTCAGGACTTTATCGTAGGTCTCCCCTTGTTTGATAGCATCGGCGGTCAGTGTGATAACGACCGCCGCAATCTTAGGCGGAACCAGATTCCTCTTCTTGGGAACAGTGGCCGGCTTATTGGTTCCGGCTCCCTTCTTAGTTTGCTGCCTCTTGTTTGGCCTCTCCGTCAGATTAACGTTAGCGACGGTGCTAGGCGTCAAAGCAGAGGCTAAAGCTTTTGTTGCCTTTGTCTTTCTTCGACTGACAGCCAGCCACTCATTCGCTGGTGTAGTAGCTGGCAAAAGAACATCGTCAGCCGCAGCAGATGACGTCGACGCCGCAACTGCACTGTAAGTGCGAGGAGCCAGAGTATCCAAAGGTCTGGGAGTCAAAGGGGCTGAACCCTTAGACTTTTTGCCCACGCCTTTGCCCTTGGGGGGCGGTGGGACCTTAAAAACTTCAGGTGTAGGCTCTGTCAATTTGTTTCGTGCGTCTGCCGCAAGTGGCGGACGCAACCTCTTCTCAGGGAGAAGACGGTCTTCCATTCCCGCGATACAAGCACGGGTGAAGAACCGATCTTCCGATGACTTTTTATCGAGCATCGCTGTTATAAGCGGCACGATGCGCTCCTCAAGCGCCTCGACAATGGGATTGAGGGCTGCGGAAGAAGCTACTGATTTGCGGCCAGCTGGGATAAAAGTTGGCCACTGTTCATTCTTGGGCGGTGAGACTGGGGCAGCCTTGCCCGCCTTAAGCTGTTTTAGCTCCTCCTGCACCTCTTGGAGCTCTTCAGTGAGCCGCCGCACCGTCGCCTGGAGAACGGCGGTTTCTTCGGTGGCGGTTCTTTTGGCCATTTCAGCCGTGACCGCCAGGAGGGAACAGGTCCTGTCCTTAAGGGTCTTAATAAAGTCACCTTTAAGGCTACCAGACTTGTTGGCTGCAGCTATTACCTCTGCGGCATCTTGATCGGCGGTCTCTTGGAGGTCCGCCAACGACATTTGCTCGTAGTTAAGCACTTGCACCACTCCGTAGCCATACTTAACACGGTGTTTACGGGTAGCGCCTTCCTTCTCCTGCAGTTCTGGCTCTAGGTTAGCCTTCGCCTCCAGATGTTTGGCTGTAGCTGCTGCTGTTTTCGTGGTAGCCAGGGTGACATGTCCCGAAGTGGGTGGTCGCCCACGGCCGCGTTTCGCTACCGATTTACGGGTGGCTGCCGTTTTCTGGGAGTCCGAGTTAGAGGCCGACTCTACCGCTGCAACCCGCTTGCGTGATGATCGCAGGTATTTCTCTCGCTCTGTCGATACTGTATAACTGGCATCGGAGATTACTGAATCGGCGTCCGACATCCCTTTGAGGGTATCGGTCTCCGAGTCAGATACACAGAAATCACCTTGACGGAAGAATTTGCTTCCGTCATGGGATATCTTGCCGGACGGACCGGTTGCTAAATCCAGCTTAAGCTTTGAGCCCCTATTGGGTACTGGTTTTTGTAGGATCGCAGATTTCTGCGAACCATCTATTTCCATGCCAAGATCCTCGGCAGGGGTGACGACCAAAGCCGGACACCCAAAAATCAGATCATCAAGGTCCGATACTGCTGGAGTCTCGGCGACTACAATCGCGCCAGAGTCTTCGGTACCTTTGAAACAAGCCGATGTGGTGGTTCTATCCTCAGAAGGACTGGAACCAGCCAATTTAGAGGACCTCGTCCTAGACGACATTCTCAAAATACAAGAATACCGCTGAAATTCGCAAGTACGTGCAAACACAGAGAGTGCAGTTCAACCCGGCCAGGAGAAGCCCCTCAACTGGAACCGGGGAGGCTTAGAACGCTCTGGAAAACACGCTAAAAACAAAGGAAAACAGTGATCGCTCAAATTCACAGCTTCTCTCAGCCGCCGCCCTGCCACTCCGTTACGGTGGTCAGGGTCGGCGTTGCCCGGGGAGTACGACGTGGACGTGAAAGCTGTGGGGCACCCCCCATCCAGAAGCAGACCTGCCGCATGCGCCGCCGCGGCATTCGCGCCCAACCGCCGAACGGACCCAGCGTTTGCGTCGGGGCGATCTAGGTCTAATCCATTTCTGACACACAGATGCATACTTTCTGACACCTTAGTGACGTCACATATGTATTTCTAACACACTTTCTAACGCGTGACAAATCCATTATTCAGATACTTTCTGACTATCGCCGACGATACGCACCGTATCCAGAAGCAGACCTGCCGCATGCGCCGCGCCAGAACGGGCCAGTGTCTGCGTCGGAGCAATCTAGTGTATCCGTCATTTGTGATACATTTCTCCTTTGAATAGGTTCTAAAAGCCTTGCTCACATACCTTCTGAAGCATTAGTGATATTACCTATCCATTTGTAACAGTATCTAACACAGTTTATCAAGTCATATCTGTTAGTTAGTTGTGTTACTTTCTATCGCCTCAGTGACGACAAATATCCGTTTCTGACACACTTCATAAAGCATCTTTAATGTCACATTGATATCATTTTCGCAAAAACTATCTGACACGTTAAAGTGATATTTTCCATAAACTTGATGAGAAGCTCGCGGGACAGATACGAGATAATTTTTTCTAGGATTTTCCATAAGTCTCGAAACATTTAATTCCTTTGCCTATAGCAAATAAAACAAGCAGCACTTAAAGTTTGGACGCACTTTTTTTTGACAATTTATTATTGCTCCCATACAAAAAGGCGTTACATTTGAGCACTCCAATCCTTATCTAGGAGGTTGTTCAAGTTTTAACATAACCAAAGACAGTATATCAGTTACTGTCTTTGAATAGGGAATAGACTTCTCTACTCACAGGATAAGTGAAGTACATTTTTTTTCCTATAGTGTCATTTGAGCTGTGCCTAAGAATCCGATTTGAAAAATAAATATAATAATTTATACAATAGCTATATGGGTTAATTTCATGACTTATTTTTTAGTGTAATATTAATTTATTGAAGCACAAATGTCTTATTCTAATAGAAACCACCAACCACGTTATGGTTATTTTATGACACGATAAAAATATAAGTTGTGTATTAGTTTTATATTATTATAGTGTTGTTATATTACTATTTAAACTTGATTATTGCTATCTTTTATTATCTTAATATATTTTATAATATTTTTATATTTTATGATTTAGAAATACTGTCATGTCTAGAATGAGAATTATTTAAATAAAATTGCAAATTATGTATTCAAATGAACTGTTTTATTCCATTCGAATAGGTTTTATTCCTTGTAGGTGGTCCGTCTGCTCGTCTGCCATTATAACCCACATGCAGATCTGAAAAGCCGCGTTGACCATGGGAAACCTACGCTTCGGCATGAATAGGCCTGCTCGACCGGAGTGATACCACGGCCTCACAGATAACCAGCGCCATAACTAGAGATAATTAGTCTATGTTAATATACTAAAGTCATGGACTAATGCCGGTGGTAAAGAGAGTAGTGTAGGAAACAGGTAGTGTAGGAAACAAAAAATAACATCTTTTTGTAACAAAAATGTCTTAAACAGTTGACTGGATTTTTCCACTCAAAAGTGGTTTGAACCAGTTATGACTTAACCTGTTACTATACATATAAACCATTTTAAATCCTCCTTGAGATCGTTTACCGCTACCTCTCGTGTTGATAGCTGGTAGGGTCATTACACTTAGTACTTCGTCCCTTAGTATGGGAAAAATACTTAAGCTTGTTTCGTTAGATAGAGCTTGTTAAAAGCAGATGGAACTTGAAAAAGCAATCGAGCAGGTGGTTCGGCGTTTTTCGGTAGATGTCACTATGCATTTCTACATTGCGCTAGTAAAGCGTGTTTCCGAAATAATGACCTCCAGCCGCAGACCCAACCCATATTGAGTAATGTTAAAAAGAACAGGATATACATACACCACATATATATGAAGTATTGTTAATTTATAGCCCTTTAGTATTGATCAATTTCCTCTAGATGACGCTAGCTCTGGCTAGTCGACTGATGCCTCTATCTCAGAATATGCAAGTTAAGTTACTCTATGATAGCTGGCACTGTACTCTGCACTTATGCCTACGCACGCTACTTCATCGTTTTGAGAAGAGTATACAGATGGCGCTACCAGCATCCTACTACGAATCCGGGACAAACTCGTTCCTTCTTCATCGCGTGAAATTATGTGAAAGAAAACGCATAAAATGCAATGAGAAAGATTTACGTGAAAAATCTAACAAGAAATTACATCAAGTCGAAATAACATAAAAATTAATTTATTAATTAATAAAATAATCTACCATCCATCCATCCATCCACCACCATGTTTATACCATCTGCCACTAGTCTTTGCGTTTAGTGCAACAGCCAAATCGTCAAACTTTTTGAAGTTCTAAAATGCTGTGGAAAATAGAGGTAAGGGAATGAAAAAATAGCGCGCCAATTCTTAGGAAACATCGTAACCGTAGCCAGTCCCTCGAGCAATCATGTCACTCGACAGAGTTTCCTCAATAAGTTATTTTTTTTTATAAAAATCTGACATGAAAATTTCAAGAGTGCGCGTGTGATTTATATCGGGCCCCGGGCTGAGTAGCCCCCGAGCTGTTTGTTTTTAATAACGCGACATGAATAGCGAAGTTGGCTCGTTTAGGAGTTTCGCCGTTTTACCGGCCAATTTTTCAACCCGCAACATAATGCGAATAAGTTTACTTGCCGCGTAAATTGACCGACACTGAGCTACATAGCCAGTTTGAAACTGTAATTTATTTTCGGCAAATTTTATTGTATATTTTTGTAACTTACCCATTTAAAATCAAAATAAGCTTTATAGGAGGGTTCAATAATTGTTTGATCTTTGCGCGTTCAGTAATTGTTTGATCTTTCGAGCTCGAAAGGTTCCTGAATTGATTCCCGGTCGAGTCAATGAAAAAAACAAACATTCTCCCTCTTATTTATTCAGTTTATGACCATCATCATAATCATCATCATTTCAGCCAATAGACGTCCACTGCTGGACATAGGCCTCCTCCAATGTTCTCCACACAGATCAGTGCTGTGCCGCCCGCATCCAATGGATCGATCTTCACCAGATCGTCGGTCCACCTTGTGGGGGGCCTGCTAATTGTGCCGCACATTCCGCTGACTTCTAGTTCCATGGAAAAAATATTTTCCAGCGCCTCCATGTTAATGCCACTGAAGTGCCTTCTGATAGTAGTCGCACTGTAGGCTTCATTGGATCAATCGTTCATTGTCAGCCTATTTAAGTCCCCACTGCTGGGGCACAGGCCTCCCTCAATCACATGAGGGGTAATTGCCATACTCACCACGCTTGGCAGACGGGTTGGCGAGGGTGTAGATATAAATGCAGAGTTTTCTTTCTCTGGGTGCTGATGATCATGCCAGCTTCTTTACCTTAGTCGCCTTTTACGACACCTCGGTAAGAGTGAGGGTGGCCTATTCTACTCTGCCGGGGACCACACGGCTATCAATCAATCGTTATCTGTCGATAAATCTATTGTATAACGTCAAATTTGTACGGGATAACAGCGCGATTTAGTATCGGAATAAGGTTGATCCAATTGGCCCTTAGTAAATTAGCCATAAATGAAATAAATTTAACATCTAAATAACCTCAGAACAATAATGTATTGTTCGGAGTAAATAACAAACATCTTGCAATACAACGACAAATCGTTTTGTTTATGGCCGTCATTTACGGTGCGATGAATCGTTTACGATATCGCATCAGATAGATCGTATCGATGAATCGGACCGTATTATGGTCTTATAATAGAACAGATTTCTTTTGGTGTTTGACGTGAATTGTAGATTAGTTAGGTGACAGCCACACGTCAAAATATACAAAACTGTCAAATTTGTTCATTCGATTATAGGTACTTTCGATTCTATATCTGACAAATTGTAGTAACCTGGAGCCCAATTCTCGTGCTCGTGATACTTATTTTCATACGACATATATCACCAAAACACAGTTTTTTTGTATGGTTTTCAGGTGATATCCGCCATCTTTTCAAAATATCACGAGCACGAGCATTGGGGTCCTGATGTGTGGCCGTCTGTACATGAGCCTCTTCTACTACTACTACTCTAATGACTCAACGACCCGTAGCAGATCTTGGCCTCCGACACAACATGCCGCCATTCCTCTCTGTATTGGGCCACGGCAGACCAGTCGTCGATCTGCAGCCAAAGCTGGTCCTTTTATACATGAACCTCTATGTATGTTTATTAAATTAGAATAGCCAGACATTTGGCCACATTTTCACTTGATGGTAAGTGATGATGTAGCCGAGGATGGATTATGTCTGTGTATTAACAGCTTAAGGTAAGTATGCCGCAAAAATTAAATGTTGAAGTATGCTTATCGACCAACTTAACTGCGTAGAGAACCTCAGCAAAGTTCAAAGAACTGCCTGCCTTATAGCCACTGGCGCGCTTTCGTCCTCTCCCTCTGCAGCACTGGATGCCCTCCTGAACATTCCACCTCTGCACATTCACGTGCAGATGGAAGCGAGGATGGCTATCACGAGAGCGAAAATCAGAGGGAGGACGAGATGGCATTCTAAGGTCATGAGAGGCCTCTACAATGAACTAATGAAAATTCCGGTCATGGATATGCCCTCTGACTCCATGGTCCGTGAACACCGCTTCGATAAGCGGTTTACAGTCTTGTTACCAAGTAGACAAGACTGGGAGGCTGGAACTCCCGGAAATGTTAAGCAGAATGACATCGTTTGGTATACAGATGGCTCCAGGAAGCAGGGCATATCTGGGGCGGGATTTTGTAATGATCGCTGCGGAATACGCAAATTCGCCAACCTGGGTCGCTATACCACAGTGTACCAAGCGGAAGTCTTCGCAATAATTGGCTGTGTCCAAGAGAGTCTACAAATGAATCTCCAGAATAAGAAGATATTCATCTTCTCAGATAGTCAAGCTGCCCTCAAGGCGTTAACATCCTGTGAACTTGACTCCAAACTCACTAGCGAGTGTGTCCTGCTCCTAAACCAGCTTGACAATGCCAACATCGTAAATCTGATTTGGGTACCGGGACACTGCAATATCAGAGGCAACGAAGTCGCTGACGTGCTAGCAAAGGCCGGGGCAGAGAGCCTACTACTCGGACCGGAACCAATAATTGGCGTTCCAGCCTGCATGGTCAGGTTCGAGTTAATAGAGTGGGAGCATAAGCAAAGCACTGAATTCTGGAAAAGACTACCTCGACTAGAACAGTCTAAGGCGTTGATACAGGCGTTCGATCAGAGACGAGCTGTAGAAATAATAAAACTGAGTAGAGGAAACTGAGATGTTAGAGCACTCACTCGGATCCTCACAGGGCACTGCAAATTAAACAAGCACCTGAACAACATGAGTCTTTCAGATACCAAAATCTGCAGGTTCTGTCGCGAGGACGAGGAAACGATTATCCACGTCCTCGGCGAGTGCATAGCGCTGCACCGCTGCAGAAGCCGGCACCTGGGAGCACACATGATCTCAGCTGAGGAGATCAAGAGCTCCCCCATCAGCTCCATTCTCGGGTTTATCCTGGAACTTGGAGCTACATGAGGTGCTGTAATAGGTTACGGGGCTGCCACAATATATCATCTACTGGTCGCAGTGGCTATGAGACGCAGGGCTCACCCCATTTCTATCAAATAATAATAAATGCTTATCCTTTCAATTTGTAATTACAGAATCGCTATGCAAATCTTGTCGAATCAATGCGGTCCTTGAAAGGTACTCCGAAAAAGGTTGAAAAGCGGGGTAAATGCGCAATTAAAACATAAATATTTTCGCAATTTTCCTTACAAAGACGACGATTCTCTAAAGCCCAGTCATGCAATCATAAGTTAAATGTTGTATCGTCAAGTGTCGTTTGTTTTTAATACCTAGTTCATGAATAACGTAGCGGGTCGTTAGGGCCAAAGGCTGCGCTTGTGGCCGATTCAACCCGGGCATTACGCTAATAGCTGCCGTGAGAGGTGAGCTTACGTTTAACGTGTAGGTCTCACATCAAAGCGAGCCTACCAAGATTATAAATTCTTTAAGACCCGTCCAAGTCTGCAATCAAGTTACGTTACCCCCAAATTGGGTTGGGATGCGTTGAGCCGTTAAGTGGCGTTTGTTTTTAATATCCCGGGCATGAATAACGTAGAGGGTTGTTGTGGCGCGATGGGCTGCGTTTATTGGTGGTTGAACATTATGCTAATGACCGCCGTGAGAGTTGAACTTGCGCTTACAGACCGATCAAGATCAGAAGGATTGTTGACATGGGGCGCTGTAAAAAAATATCTTTGGAAAAATGTCAAAAGCACTAACACATGTAAAGGAAGCGAACTTTCTAAGTAAATTCTCTTGACTGCGTCTCATAGCCACTGCGGCCAGTAGATGATCTATTGTGGCAGCCCCAATATTATACTTCTATAAGATAAAATACTAATTTTGAGACTGACTATAGATACCTAACCTATAGTCAGACTTAAAATACCGTCAGTGAAGTTCTAACACCACGTAAGTAATTTTAAGCAACTTTTCAGGAAAGCCAAAAATACTGATCGGAGACTTACGTGCTATTTCCATTAGAATTCGATTGTTGACTTCCGTTCTGTTACGTTTTCAATATTTAAAAGGTTTTTGTTGATCGCAACTGACATCGGATTGATAAAAACGATTCGTCTTCTAAGTCTCTAACGATTGGCATCAAAATGTCATAATCGCCACCAGCAAATTAGTAAAAAAATAAAAAACTAAATTGTGATTTACGTGTTCTTCTTAAAGCGTAGGTCATTTTATGACTTCCGTGCTGTTACCAAAAAATTACTCATATGGTGTTAGAACTTCACTGACGATATGTTATCCTACCTAAGCGATCAAAACATATGGAACTCTATAACTACTAAGTTATTAGACAAAGATTAGCACTTTCGTTGATTTTAGCGCACTTTAGATTATGATTTATTTGAGACTATATTTTCCTTTAAATTTGTTTGATAATTTTACTGCTTGCGAGATTATATGATTAGTGTGGGCGCCGACTGTACATAAGTTAATACCTACATCAACTTGCAGAAAATTCTGATTTTTTTTAAAGGAAAAAAACTATTTTAACTAATCAAATAAGTACTGGCTAAAAATGAATAAGGTGGTTTGTTATTTTCGGCAGAGTTAAAAGTATAAAGGTATTTGTACAAATTCATACTAAATATTATACATCCATCAAGTGTATTGTTCCAACAGGTCCAAACTGCAATGGATGGGCCATAATCTCTCAACAAAGCAAACGTTAAGATTGAATAGGTCCTCTAGATGTCGAAGTTAGGAATACATGAATAATATCGCTGAACTGTTTACGGGTACAGCCCGAGTTCAGTTTACAGCTTAGTTGATGGCTCGTGTCATGATCTCACAACGTAGCGAACGTTCGCGGGTCCAGTGAAGCAAAGTGATTTTTGTATTTAGATACTCACTAGTCTTGAAAAATAAGAGTTTGCTTCATTTTACCCTTATATTGGTTGCTTTCATAGCAATAATTTAATGAATAAATAATCTTCAGCTTTTTGAAAGGACCGTGGGTTGTTAACTCTAAATACATGCAAAGAAGTATTTGAAGATATAAGTAAATATGTTTTTTTTTATTTTAATCATATAGAAACATACTTTTTTACATTAATATACAGCATTGTTCTTAAAACATCAACATCCTCACACCTCAGGACTAGATAGCTAACATCATAAACAACAACTTTAGTTCCACGACTTTTTTCCTGCGTTTGTTCTTGACCAAAGGCTTTCTTGGCATGCACAAATAGAACTCACGATGGGCAGAATAAGAAAACTTATGTGGGTTTTTAAAAAACTTAGGTACATTGCCGATACAAAATTATTAAAGCAAATATACACTGCGTTAGCTCAGTCACTATTGGTATACTGTATCACAGTCTGGGGTGGAGCAAGTAAAACGAAGTTTCTTGAGCTGGAAAGAGCGCAAAGGGCACTTTTAAAAGTCATGAACTTTAAGCCGTACAGATTTTCTACAGAAAACCTATATAAAATAAGTGACACTCTGACGGTTCGCCAGCTCTATTTACTGAGTATAGTCTTAAAAACTCACAAAACTCTGCCTTATGACCCCTCTATATTATCCAGAAGACGTAAACATAAAGTTGCTCCATCTGCTAGATTTAAAACATTGTATGCTATGAGACAGTTCATGGCACGGTCAGGCAATTTGTATAATAAAATGAACGAAATTCTCAATATATATCCCATGAATAACTACACTTGCAAAACAAATCTTACAGCATTGCTAAAAACATGGAACTATGATAAAACCGAAACATTTCTTGAAAATATTAGAATATAATTAAACATATAATAAAATGAAAAGCTCATAAACCTTATAATTACATAAGCTAATAAATAGGTATTTATAATAAACATTATCACGCTATTGGTTTATTCTTCTCGCAAAACTCACACACACGCACACTTACACGCACACACACATACCCGTGCACACACACGCCCTCACACACATGCACACACTCACGGCGGCGCGCACGCTCGCTCACATTTTTTTTTTGTTTTTTTCTTTCTATACATAATTGTAATGATGAACTTACTATTATTATTACATACTACCTACTTTTAAGTTAAAATTCTAAGACAGTTATTCTTGTATCTTCTAAGTATCACTAGATTATTAAAGCTATTGTACGGAGAGCGGGGTTTCTCTAACACAAGTATTAATTTACTTAAAAGAGATCCTCGATCATAAAACAGAAATGTAAAAACCTGATACTGAATAAATTATTTGTATTTGTATTTGTATTTCCTCAATAAAAAAATTAAAGAAAAAAAACCTTTTTAAAAACAAGCTTTTATTATTTGGTTATAAAATGAACTAAAAAGTTAAAAATAAATTAACTCTAAAAAGAAATATAACACTTTGTAACTTGATTGTAACCTTTAACGACAAATAAGCGTCTTCGTCTAGGACAAAATAATTCCATATTGTACAAATTTATTTAATTTTAATACTAAAACTTTTCACCATACATAATTATTCAATCTCGGCCCCCCTCTTTATCATAGTCCCCATTTATAAATAAAAGCGTGTTACATTTATTACAACACAACAATTTCCTCAAGCTATCACAATGTAACACGCTTTCATTTATAAATGGGGACTATGATAAAGAGGGGGGCCGAGATTGAATAATTATGTATGGTGAAAAGTTTTAGTATTAAAATTAAATAAATTTGTACAATATGGAATTATTTTGTCCTAGACGAAGACGCTTATTTGTCGTTAAAGGTTACAATCAAGTTACAAAGTGTTATATTTCTTTTTAGAGTTAATTTATTTTTAACTTTTTAGTTCATTTTATAACCAAATAATAAAAGCTTGTTTTTAAAAAGGTTTTTTTTCTTTAATTTTATTTTTTACTTTTTAGTACCTCTATTTTTAATTCGAGATTTACTACGACGTAGTTCGCAGCGCGTAGCAGCGTTATTCCATTATGAAGTCCGTAGTTCGTTCACATGATATGTAATATGTACTGATTTAAATATCAATAATGTTGAAATTATGTAATCACTTGTTAGTTATTTGTAACGTTTCTCATTCTATCCATTTCTTTTAATGCAACAACATTACAAGGTTTCTTCGACGTCAACTTGGAGCAGTCACGATCTTCGATTTGAAGATCTGCTAAAGACCTAACTCGGCTTAAAGCTACATAAGCTTGACCAGCAGCGAACAATTTGGAGCCTAGATAAATAAGAGCATGATCTACAGCAGTTCCCTGCATTTTATGCACAGTTGAAGCCCAAGACAAGACAATCGGGAGCATTCTTCTTTCAGCTGTGCCGTGATTAAATTTAGCAGGAAATTAAACTGATTTAGGGTGTATTATGTGAATGCCATCGTTACCAAAGTCTACGCGAACCGATGGTACATCGCTATCGTATAAGCACGTCTGTAATACGGCCATATGATTTCAGTGATGTGACCTATTGCTCCATTCACAATTCCCTTAGCAACGTCAATGTTAGACCTCAACATAACTTTAGCACCAACAAATATTTCTAGTTCTTTTGGAAGACCTCCTGTTTTATTAATGTCCGTGTGTATTATTTTATAAATATCAATCTGATCATGCCACCAGAGGATACCGATCTTTATGAATTGGTAAAAAAATCAAATTCATCGTCATAAGTGTCAAAAGAACAATACCAATACTTGCAGGTTCGGTTTTCCTAGACAAGAATCCGACGAAACTCGGATAATTGATCAAACTACTGGTGAGTATCTCCGGAATGGTGGCAGAATTTGTATTCTAAAGCGACGCCTAGAGGACAGATGGGTTAATAATTATAATCCCACATTATTAAAGGTTTGGAATAGGAATATAGATTTGCAACCATGTGGTTCAAATGAAGCAATAGCATATTTTGTAGCAAAGTATATCTCTAAATCTGAACCAACGGCATTAGACTTCAATTTCGCCTTCTCTAAACGTCGTTTTCTTTGTGTAGTTGTTTCTGTTTTCTTCATGTTATTCCCACGAGTATAGGACAAATAACGGTCCATCCCCCCAGAGGTCCGTTGTAGAGGGATAAGGGCTACAATACAACAGGGTTCGCCCTGGTACCCTGAGGCGCAACGTTAGCGGCAAGACATGTTTATACACCCTCATACCATTCAGCCCTCGGCACGTGCTCACCTTGGCATTGGGTCATCCATCTAATCAATCATATATAATTAATATGGGACGAAAGCAAGAGACTCGTCAAGACGAATCAAACGAGACCAAACTCGATGGGGTTGCGTCGTTTAATTACGGAGTTCCTATGGCCACCTTCCGGCTCCAACATCAGACCCTGGTTACGATATAGTATCAAAGTACTCGTCAAGACTAATCCAATGAGCCCAAACTCGATGGGGTGGCGTCGTTTAATTACGGAGTTCCTATGGCCACCTTCCAACTCCAACATCAGACCCTGGTTACCATATAGTATCAAAGTACTCGTCAAGACTAATCCAATGAGCCCAAACTCGATGGGGTTGCGTCGTTTAATTACGGAGTTCCTATGGCCACCTTCCAACTCCAATATCAGACCCTGGTTACCATATAGTATCAAAGTACTCGTCAAGACTAATCCAATGAGCCCAAACTCGATGGGGTTGCGTCGTTTAATACTACGGAGTTCCTATGGCCACCTTCCAACTCCAACATCAGACCCTGGTTACCATATAGTATCAAAGTACTCGTCAAGACTAATCCAATGAGCCCAAACTCGATAGGGTTGCGTCGTTTAATTACGGAGTTCCTATGGCCACCTTCCAACTCCAACATCAGACCCTGGTTACCATATAGTATTCAAAGTACTCGTCAAGACTAATCCAATGAGCTCAAACTCGATAGGGTTGCATCGTTTAATTACGGAGTTCCTATGGCCACCTTCCAACTCCAACATCAGACCCTGGTTACCATATAGTATCAAAGTACTCGTCAAGACTAATCCAATGAGCCCAAACTCGATAGGGTTGCATCGTTTAATTACGGAGTTCCTATGGCCACCTTCCGGCTCCATCATCAGACCCTGGTTACCATATAGTATCAAAGTACTTGTCAAGACGAATCTAATGAGCTCAAACTCGATAGGGTTGCATCATTTAATTACGGAGTTCCTATGGCCACCTTCCGGCTCCATCATCAGATCGGCTCTATGTCACAATAACATTGCATTGTCATCCGATTTATACATGCATTCTAAATTTCAGCTCAATCGAAAACCGGGAAGTGGATCATATTTAAGTTGCAAGATTTGATTACAGAACGACAGACAACGGGACAGGTGAAACTAAATAAAAGCTTGTAAAAACGTTTGCCCTGACTATAATTGTATGGAAATAAATGTTTTTTTATTGTAACATTTGAGTAATACAATCAGTATCTAGGAGGTCATTAATGTTTCCAAAACACCCCCGAAATAATAAAAAGGTAATAAATAAATGTTGAATGTACACTGCTACGTTTTGCTAACTCATCGTCAACACAATTACATCGGAATTCGGAGGGCGGGCGGTTAACGCAGCTACGGTGGAAACGCGTCCGCCGTAGCATCCGCGTCTACGACGCTACGCGTCCGTAGCGTGCGCGCGTGCGTCAGTCGGCGCCCGCCGCGCGGCCCCGCACCACGCCCGGCATGCGACCCGGCGCCCCGCGCCCGTGCCACACGTCTACGCACCACCGCGCGCCCCTGTAAGTACCCACACATCACTATTACCAACTCTAACAATACAACTTCAAACTCAAATTAATACTCTTTATTCAAAAATCGGACGCAAAGGCATCCTCGCGTTCGGCTTCCGCACGTGGATCCATATTTGCCGGTGCTCGCTCTCCCGTCGCACAGTAACAAATGAGCGGTTCGTTCGATAGCCCACTGCCCCTGTGAGTCCCGAGATCCCTTCTCAAGGGTTGCTGAATTCAGATTAATAAGCTTTGTATTCGATGTGGAGCGATTCATGGAGCCGTTCTTTTTGGAACATTCCATTTGTCCGGATTTTATGAAGGCTCCTCTCGCTTCGTGAATAGATAATAACATTGTTTATCCTATTGCGGGTTGGATACTTGTTTATGCTATCCGAGTCAGTGGGACACGTGTAGTAAGTTGTAGGAACGTGTTTTTGGTATCACGTAGGCATAATAAATTGAGTTACCCGAGATTTTCTCTTTGACTCCTCGCGGAGTTTTGGGATGTCATCCCTTTTGATGTTACTCGTACCGGCTTATTACGTTAAAGACCTTTTCCTGGGTAATATAATATAGGGTACGTACGTCTATTTTCGTCTGCTGAAAGTGGAAGATTGCGTGTGCGGCCTATCGTTTCCGTGTAATTAGCCATTAGGAGTCCGTTATAGATACGTGGATAAAATAACGTAGATCTTCAAAGATTGATGCGGTGGATATTGTTTTGACAGGGTGATGAGGAATATGATAAGGGTCTTCGTCAATACAGTTACGTTGATCCATGTCTGAAGGAGTTAAACGTGATTGACAATTACTTAATACGACGGAGATTGGATCCTGAAACCGTATCTATTAGAGTATTTGAACACTAGATTGGTACCTCGTTGGTTTTATGTAGTGAGTATATGGTAGGTAGGTACTTAGGAACTTATTATTTTACATCATTCTTTTCAGTAAGGATCATAAAAGCGGAGTGCTAGATACACATTTATCTACTGCCGTACGTAAAATTATGCTAAACAATATTTAACGCTTCAATGTTACATAAAGACTTGCGTGTCTTTCCCAAAGCTATCGCTTCACGTATGGGCTATGATACAGTATTTGGGAAATCTGCCTTCTGACCTTTTCAACCACTAGACAGAAGAACCCGACTAACAGACATGAAGACATGTTCGGAGTAATTTACGAAACGTGTTTCTTCGCGATGTTTTCCCTCATATTTTATCTCATCGTTGAGGTAGTGGAAGTACGCATAGAGATTGAAAAATCCAGCGGTGCATGCTCGAGTTCCTCCAGTTTAGTAGGCGCATGTTTCTGAGCTAGCATCGCTCACTATTATTAATCAATTAATCATAACTTCAGTGTCATTCCCGGTTGCGTCCAAAGCAGTCACCTTAGGAGTGCGGGGTACGCTTGGACCATGATTTAAATACTGAAACCACATAAAGTTGTTGATAGGTATAATCGTATTTTCTAAAGCTAGAGTGAATAGGCTACTTCTACATAAGCTCGCTGCATAGTAGGTTTCTTCTTAACTCTAGGGTACAGAAGTAGCCAAGAGCAAGCCCGTCATCAATAAAAAAATATACATAAGGAGTTTCTGCTCACTTCTCAGTAGGTATTCCTTGCTTTCAGTTGTGTTTGTAAAATAGGTATATATTCATTGCCCCATGCATTTTCTTGTACTTTAAGGTGACGGGTAGGGCACACTAGCGACGCCAAACGATTTTAATTTTTAGCTACTTCACCGGATCTATTTTAATCAATTTCGGCGTCACAACCACTCGGCAAACACTTATACTATTTATTAAATAACCATGCACAAATGTTTTTGTACGCGAAAAATTGATTCACGCCAAAAGTGGCCGCTTTTGACGTGAATCAATTTTTCGCGTCCGCATTGGTAAATAATAAATAGTATAAGTGTTTGCCGAGAGGTTGTAGTAACCCCGAAATTGTTTAAAATATATCCGGTTTAGTAGCTAAAAAGTAAAATCGATTGGCGTCGCTAGTGTGCCCTACCCGTCACCTTAATAAATAGTAAGTGTTTGCCGAGAGGTTGTAACCCCGAAATTGTTTAAAATATATCCGGTTTAGTAGCTAAAAATTAAAATCGAATGGCGTCGCTAGTGTTCCCTACCCGTCACCTTAAGGTTGTATACAGTTGTATTTACCCCCAGGGGCAGGGATTGAGAGCTCATTCGTTAGCAACATAAAGAGCCCGCAGCCGCGGCCGCTCGCAAGATAGATGGGAAACGCTGCTGACCGGAAGAAAAGAACAGAAATCAGAGAAATGTTCTCTGTTATTAAGTTTCATATGTAGGTATAGCTTGAAAGGTAGGTTTGAGCTTTGGTAGCTTAGTAGATAAGAACGTGCGCCTTCAAACAGGGAATCCGTAGGTTCGTATCCGAGCACGCACCTCTGGATGTTTCAAATCTATGTTTTCTTATGTGATAGGTGGCAGACGAGCAGATGGATCACCTGATGGTAAGCGATTGCCGCCCCCCATGGACACCCGCGACACCAGTCGAGTCACAAGTGCGCTGCCGAAATTTAAACCCCCTTTTCTCCCGGATTGGGCGTCCGGTACCCTCCCTTACGCAGCGAAACACAGTACAATGCGGTTTTCTGTAAGGCCGTGGTATCACTCCAGTCGACCCGGTTTATTCATGCCGAAGCGTGGCTCTTCCGCGATCAAATGTTTTTCTACTACCTTCAACTCAGGAGGAATAAAATCGTGGGGAAACATTCATGTTTATAATCATTTTGGAATGTGAACGTATTTTGGTTTGGTTCCCCTAACTTAGCGTTGCGAAGTGCACACTGCAGTCGCTTCATTGTGATTACCAGATTAACCAAATATCGGATATCTAATCGTACCTATGGACTGAACAACTGCGACTGACACAATGAGTAGGAGATTGAAATGTACTCGAATCTTGTGGTGTACTATAGCATGATAGCCTTTCCGTTTGAGTTTTAACATTACCCCTTAATTTTATTTTGCTCTTAACACGTAAGTACCGTAAGGTTGTTCCGAGCTTTATTTATCCCCAGGGGCACAATTGAATGTTCAATCGTTAGAGAAAAAAACCCTGCAGCTGCGGCCACTTGCAAGACGGATGGGAAACGCTACTGACCGAAAAGAATAGGAATAATATGTGGTTATAATACGCAGTGTCTCAAGACGAAAGTCTTCAATGCTTGTGTGTTGCCAGTGATGACATACGGAACCGAAACGTGGCCGCTTACAATGTGCCCATTAAGGAGGCTCAAAGTCACCCAGAGAACCATGGAGAGGGCTATGCTCGGAGTCTCCCTGCGTGATCGTATCAGAAATGATGAGATCCGCAGGAGAACTAAGGTCACAGACATACCCCAAAGGATTGCATGCCTCAAGTGGCAATGGGCAGGGCACATAGCGAGGAGAACAGACGGCCGTTGGGGCGGAAAGGTCCTCGAGTGGAGGCCACGTACAGGAAGTCGCAGCCGTGGCAGGCCCCCCACAAGGTGGACCGACGATCTGGTGAAGATCGCGGGAATCCATTGGATTCCCGCGTGGGAATCCAATGGATCCCCCAATGTTCCCATGTGGAGAACATTGGGGGAGGCCTATGTCCAGCAGTGGACGTCTATTAGCTGAAATGATGATGATGATGAATATGTGGTTTCAAAGTTTTTTACATCTTTCGAAAATCAATATGTACTTTTTCTTTGCGTGCTCAAAATATGGTTAGATATAAAAAGCTGTCATGTTTTGTACTTTTAAGTTTCTGCAAAAATAGTGAACTTCCTGCGACAATATTTTTGGAGCTCAATACTCGTTCACTCGACATAAAAGTCGCATGAGACATTTCCATACATTCATCCATATTAATGTCTAAATACAATATCACGTTTCCGAGGATTGTCCTCCTGATTCCACACATTATTGTTGAGCTGTATAGTGCTATACAAAGCGGTTTGGCTGTTCCACGGGGTAGTTAGTCTGTAGACTAAATAACCATTATGCAATAAAATCATAGCTTTGAGGGTGAAGGCATTTAGTTAATTAAATTGTCGTGACAATGACATCGCGTATCTACTTGCAATGCGTACTGAGGATAACTAACACACACACACGTGTGACGGAAGTAACCCAATTCTGATTAGGTGACTTTGTAACATTTTGATCATTCCGAGTTTCGGGTCGATCAAAGTAGCTGTTGATAAATAGTTGAATATTCAAGATATCTAGTTGACAGATTTTTTTAATGATACTGTTGACATGTATTTTTTATACCACAAAAAATATTAAGTATTTTCGTATGTAGGCTCGTTTAATTTGGTTAAACTTTTTCACATTTAAAAATATTGATTCGGTTTATACCTTCTTACAAAGTCTTTACAATATAATATTATTACTTGATAACGTTTCATGTAACGAAAAGTAAACAACATTTTATTTTTTTATTTTCGTCGCTTTCCCCTTTGCGCTTTACATGTCACACGCTAAAATTTTCTCACGATATTTTCCTTATGTGCGTCTCGATGTTAATGTTATCACTTATTTTAACATTTTGCAAATTCGATTTTTGAACAATAGGAAGAATTGTCAACTCGGCCAAGGGAAGAGCAAGTATAAGTAGCAGTTGGATACGTACACATACCTCCTTTCACGTACACATACCTCCTTTCTTATCACTCTATGGTAGTAGTAACTATAGTTCAGTAGATATATACGGATTCCTGACTGGCTGACTGGGACTGCCTCGGTGGCGCAATGTTTAGTGGGTCGCACTTTAAAGCGACGGTTGCGCTTGGGGTCCCGGGTATGGGCCAAAATTTGTACCTGAGTTTTTCTGTTAAGAAATTCTCAGTGTTAGCCCGGAGTCTGGAAGTTGGCGGTCTTGTACCCCCGTGCCTCGGAAAGCACGTTAAGGTTGGTCCTGCGCCTAATCCTACTAGTGTCCCATCGAAATAGGAGGGTACGGGAATAGAGAGTGCACTTGTGTCTGCGCAAATAACTTGTGCACTATAATATGTCCTGTGTCGATGGCTGATCGCTGAGATTGGCCGCCATGACCGAAATATCGGTTTGGAGGTATACGGATTCGATTTATAGCGTATTAGCCATGATTTGTAATAATAAGTAATTCTTATCAGTATTATTACAAATCACCTCTTTCCAACAAACAGATGGAATACAGTCTTGTATGCCTATTTAAGCAACAAAAACCAAACATAACTTTTCCCTGTTAAAAGAACAGGTTTTATTTTACAAACCCCTACTAAAAGCTATAAGTTCCCAAAGCAATTCCAAGAACATAAATCGCCAATTAGACTAACAAAGGGGATGTAAAATATTTCTAACCAGTAATTTTTCCGAGGTAGGTCGGCGATGACGTTAATCGAATTACTGAAAAGTCCCTGACGAGGAATATTAATGATTCTGCGTAAATTCGTGGATGCGTAGGTAAGCTGTTTTTTCCTTCGTTTGAATACGACTGATTATCCTCAATTATTCGTTTTTCATCACGCCATCATATATTTTCGTTCGTCATTTATTATGTACAAAAATGTTACGCGAAAAACATTATTCAGATCGATGAGTAATAAAACTCCACTATCAGGTAACACTATTCTGATATCTTACTATATAAATACGTATCAAGAATGGATCTTTCCTTTTCTTATAAAAATAAGTCTGCTGTAACCAAGCGAGTGATACCAGGGCCTCACAGAAAACCGGCGTGAAGCAGCAATGTGCTGTGTTTCGCTGCGTGAGTGTGGGTACCGGAGGCGTACCTAATCCGGGGGAAAGAGGGGTTTAAAGGTTGGCAACGCACTTGTGGCTCCAGTGGTGTCGCAGGGTGTCCATGGGCGGAGGCAATCGCTTACCATCAGGTGATCTGTCTGCTCGTCTGCTACCTATCATATAAAAAAATGTGACCATGTATTATTTACTTCAGATAAAAACATAATGGAGAAATGTCCTGGAGGTTTTTGATATGGTGTTTACATCCCTATTGACATATTACGGGAAGGTTAGGTGTGCGTTATTCTCCCCACTTTGATTTTCCTTCCGTTTTCTTAAAAGCTTTTCTCCACGCGCTCTTCGTCGTAAGGCCATTGCATGTCAATAATAATTTCACATGTTGGTAGTATAGATGCTTATATTCTTGCAAAACCATTAACCGGTCTGGAATATTCGGTCAACAACTCTTAAAGCCACTTAGTATGTTTTGCAGTTCTATGCGTATCCTATAATGAAAAAAAAATATAAATCACTCAAGATCTGTCTTGAACGAGACTAATAGTTGGCAAAATTATAAAGCTTCAAAGTGACCTCAAATTAATGCATAGTATATAAAGAACATAAAGAACATACGAATTAACAAACTGTTTATCTTTATTTTGTCGGTCTTTTTTCTTTTTTTTGCGTCTATTCTATAATATTATATTTCCTAAAGGATTGGACGACTGTGGTTCGCGACCGAAAACGTTGGAAGTAGACGTGTGTAACTCTTTACTGAAACGACTCAGTGATCCGACTCAGCCAAATGATACTCGTACACTGTTCCGATTCTCTAGTGTTCGCTCCGAATGTATGGATCCGAGTGAGTCGAATGATCTGAATGAGGGTGTTGGCGTAGTCCACTGCAGTGTGCTTCGGAGCCTACGTTTCTTGAGGTGATGAAGTAAAAGACGTGGACTGTAAACTACTAGGTATATTAAGACCAAAAATAGTGAGCTTATGCAACAAGTAAGACGTGCGCGCGGTTCCGTGATCGGTGAGGTCTGTCTGTCCCGCCCGGGGGGCGGGTGCGCGCGCGCGTGTACATATATCCTTCGTCTTAGTCCCGCGCGCCCGCGCAGCCCGCGCTGTGGTCCCCGTGCGTAGTGATATCATCACTAGAGGGGAATGATCCGATGAGCCGAATGATCCTAATGAGCTGAATGATCCAAGTGAGGCGAATGATCTGAATCAGCGGAATGATCCGATGAGCCGAATGAGCTGAATGATCCGAGTGAGTCGATGTTCCAAATAAAGCGTTTCACTGTTCCGCATCTCTGCACTGATCCAGACACAAGTGTTTCAATGTTTTGAAAGATACGTGTTTTGCCTGGTCTAGTTGGAAAGTGGGTAGGGAGGTCTTTTCCCTGCAGTGGGACAGTATAGGCTAACAATAATAATAATAATAATTTTGCGCCTATATCCAACCAGTGACGGCACTGGTTAGAGTGCGTTCAGACTGAGAAACACAATTTAAATGTGCAGTTGTTGTAAGCGGTCTCTAAACGGGTAATATTTCCTAAGTAAATTGGCTGAACATTTATTTTACACAACGAGAGTAGGTAAGTACTCACTGAAAACATTGGATGTCTTGAAGGTTGTTAACACGTAGGAGTAAAAAGGTTTCGGTATAATGACCTAGGGGAAGGGAGGGCAAGTTAAATATAGCGGGCAAAATGAATCAGTCTAATATCTTTTTCTATTTAATCGACATACGGCCACTACTAGCATTAGAGGCCGGGGGGTGACGCGGGGGCGCAGGGTGCAGTGCGAACCTAATCATAATAGGAGACGCACGCTTGTCAAGTACGAAAAATTAAGCAGCATTGGTTCACTAAAATATTTACGGTAAGTACGTTTTGAAATATTCTGCTCGCTAAATTGTTCCAATCTTTGGTTAATTACTCATAAGTAGTGTTATTTCATGAGAATTGGTTTGGTTGGGTCCGTTTTTCAATGGCGCTTTTATTTGAATTTTGGGTTTTTTTACAATACATTAAGTACCCCTTCGGGTAAGATGAATCTGCCTGATTCATCTTGCCCTCCTATATTTATCTTACCCGATTTAATTCATAAATTCTTTGTCTATTATTTCAGATGGTTGCAAACTACAAAAGAAAGACCAAGAGAGGAGAGTGGACGGAAAAAATTTAGAACGGGCGTTGGACGAAGCATCCGTTCGAAATATTTAGGCCGCTTTAGACCAGTTTTCACCCCTTCTGAAGAAGATACTTTAAAAAAATATCTTACAAAGATGGATGATTTGTGCTATGGCCTAACACCATCTGATTTTAAGAAAACTGTTGGAGAATTTGCTCAAAAATTGGGAAAAGGTGAGAGATTCCCAAAAGGAATCGCAGGAAAGGACTGGTTATATGGTTTTCGTAAACGCCATCCTTCAGTTGCATTACGGGCTCCTGAACCTACGTCTTTGGCTAGAGGCCGTGCTGTAATCGTCCTCAGGTAGAGGACCAAGTAATGTTGGCCAGAAAATGACACAGGGTATAAGAAATATCAAAAAGCTGAAATTCTGACCTTTACGCCTGTCAAAGTAAACCAGAAAGAAAAATTCAATAAGTCCAAAGAGCGTCTTCTCAAAAACGCAGGAAAAGAGAATAAGTCTAACATAGAGAATATTTCAAAACCATCTGGATGCAAGACTTCTAAGGGAAGGAAGACAAAAATTGCTTCTAAAGTATTCCGTGATTATTATTGTACCTTATGTAAAGAAAAATATGTAAATCCTCCCTGTCAAACATGGATAGAATGCGGCGACTGCAAGGAGTGGACTCATGAGTCCTGTTCTACTTATATTGGCACTGGCTCATACTTTTGTGCTGATTGTCAGGAGATTTGATGTGATTTATCTCCCTGACTCAACTTGCCCGATGCAGAGAATCATCTTACCCGATAGGGTAGGGCAAGACGAATCATTCCCAAGATTGTAATTATTGATCTCCTGTAACGCCAATGATGATTTTTATTAAAATTTGTTAAATTTTTTTGAAAGTCTATTAGTATTTGTTTCAACTAAGAATAAATGTGATTTTAATTTTTAATCCGAAATGCTTTTAATTTATTATTCAAGTTATGTGAACCATATTGCCCTCCCTTCCCCTACACATTTACTTTCGCCTTCTTTCGGGTATTCTATTTCGCAGACCCTTTTTTCTACCACGTATTGTGATTGTAGAACAAATGGACACCGAAGTACCAAATCATCATTGTACTTGGTAGATAAGGAGCATCAAATATTAATGTATTCCAGATAATGTGGACTTAACATTCACGTCACGTAGGAGTCGACGTAGTTCCCCAAAGGTGCAGTCAAGTTTGATCCTCAGACGGTACTTGGATGTTATCATTACGAACTTAGCCAGGTTTATGACAGTGACGTGCTTGTTAACATGTTATGTGCTCAAGTAAGACCAGCTAGGATTTTGGCGGTAGGACTAAAACATTCCGCGTGGGCTGATGCAATTCAGAGGTTTTAAATTAGTTTCTAGTGGTTTTTAGTGAACAAAGTTGGTTTTGTGCAGTGAAGTGCCGCGAAGTGATCCTTATAATAAGAATTGTTGAATTGTATCGTTTTTAACACTGCTATTATTTTATAATCTATCTATTTATGTCTATTCAGACAACTTAGTCTATTTGTGTTAGTAACAATGTCTTACCCTATGTTAGTAATTTATAATTAACTTAGACCTACAAACATTGTGCATATGCCACATAATAGGGCAGATGTGTTGTCTGCTCGTAATGACTTTCAGGATCCCATTGGTGCTATCCGGATTTCTGTGCGATAAAGAGGCTATTATGTGTCGAGTGAGTTATCACGTGACAACTTGCTTGGACATAATACAGTTTTAAAACCTGGTATCGGCAGAAGCTGTAGGTTGACAAAACACCGGCGTTTTATTGAGTGTCTGTTACTTTGAATGACTTCGACTGTTGACTACCCACTTATTCCTGGCAAGATATTTTCGGGTAAAACTTTAAAAAAAAAATATTAAAAAAAAGACCACCTAGACTTTTCAGAATTGTCCGGTATTTAAATACAAGTTACTACCAGTTATACTCAGACCATAACACGAGTGCAATAAACAATTTGAATTTGAATTATTTAGTTTCTTATCATTATTGTTTTGTGCGATTTATCCCATATATACAATACTAAAAGTAATGCGGCGTTGATTATTTAACATCAGGTAATCCGCTTTCTCGTTTGTCGCCTCTAGCATAAAAAAATGGAACGTAAGAATTACTAATTTAATATTGGAGTTTTTGGATGTAGAAGAAATTAGCATTGTTCGGATCAAACATGTTCAATATCTATTAATATTAAAAGTATTACTTACTTTAGCACTGAAACGATTTCGTGAACTTCTGAAGTGATGGATGATGACTGAACAAATTATGACAATAAGATCTGGCGAGTGGTGATAATATATTTGCAGCCCAGTGTAACTTCCGTTTTTGTACTACCATTTTTCTTTTACGCTGATCTCTACAGAAATAAAAATAAAATCAAAGCTTATTCAGACAGTTTTCTTTAGTTTATGGCAAAGAGATTTAGTTTACTTGCTATTTAACTTTGAGCTTGCGGCAAAGTGCCTCTCTGAATCTTTTAGTACGTTTGATTTCTATTTCTTTTTAAAATAAAACTTCTTCATCAAACACCAGTAGTCATGAGTTACATTTTAAGACTAACGTAATAAAATGTTTTATGTCAAATAATACCTGTAGGTATGACATAGTGTCTTTCTGTCGACATACATTCATTCCTATATTCCTTTCGCTTTAGCATGATATGGGTGACAGATGTCAAAGTCTATAACATTTTTCACGTTTAGTCTCTTTCTATCGTGTGACTCACGTATAACTCTGTCCTGCTGTCACCGATATCATGATAAAGCGAAAGGACTATAGTAGTGTATACACTTCGACATATCTCAGTCATTTGATAGCATAATACATAGCAGCTGTTTTAAAGAAATAGACATATAAAAATGCCATCTCCTTCTCATCCTCATCTTAGCGTGTAATTCCCAGTTGCGTCCAAAGCTGTCGCTCCGGTGCTCGCGGTGCGCTTAGACCATGATGAGGATTGGGTAGTTAGGTAATTTATTACAATGAAGCGTCTGCCATCTGTCCTTCGCAACCCTTAGAATGGGGAACAAGACCAACTGGATCACGGTACGATACACATTCAGAATCATTGTCTCAAATACTGTATGTACCTATCCACAATTTTGAGAAACTATCCGATGAAAATGCCATGCGCGTACCGAAAAAGTTGTGATTGTTATAGTTCGCGAAGTGCAAGAGAAGTCGCAGGCTGTTCATTCTGAGCACATTCTAAGTAAGCGGCGGGCGCGGCTCACAATCGCCGTCTGGCAGAGCCTCACCTGAGCCTTTTTAGCTTTTTTCAATTCTCGCCGCCTGCTCGCCTCACGTGCAAAGTAAGCAGTAAATAGTTTTAATCTTGGACATGGAAACAACCAGTATTATAGCACATGAAAATGTTTCAGAAATTGGACGGTTACAAGGGGTCTTCTACACTTTGTATATATAGTTCTTGAGCTTTCAGACTTACCTAATATTTTCCAATACAATTCGTATTGGTTATGTATAGAAAAGATCCTACATCTTCCTAAAAGTCCAGTAACGAGTTTTCATTAGTTCTGGTGTTTTCATGGGCGGCTGGGTCCATAAGGACAAAATATGGTACATAATATGGTATGGTAATAAGGTTCATAATATGGTACTTACCATAAGGTAAGTACCATATTATGACGACCCGCTTGTTTGTGTTCGAGTCATATAAATGGTACTATAATTTCCCCGTGTATCTAACCAGGTTGTCGTCGGTGGTGTGAAAGTCCAGTTTTTGACTAGGCTTTGACTATAGTTTAAAGTATTTTTCTAACTAGGTTCCAGCGTAGAAGAAGGCTTCAATAGGCAAATCAAAATTTCGATGTTAACTATTTAACCATACAAAGGTTTTTTTTCTGTTCCACTTTGATTCGCAGTAAGTTACATAGGTACTTTTTTGAACAGGACTTACATATATCTGTTGCAATACAATACTCAAGTTTATAAGGATAAGTCGCAGTGTTGTGTCTGAGCCTTCGCCGTCTGGCTAAGTCCGTACTTGTATTTCGCCACGTTTCGTTTTCCTGCGAGTCTTGTTGCTTCAGTCTATCTGTAATGAAAAGGCGCAATTAGCGAACTCTATAGGTATTTACTTGATCTTTATAGACATATACTAAATCTTTTCAATGTCGTTAGCTCTTCCCTATTAACGATCAACGATACGAACGACTCAATTCAGCTTCATTTACCCACGTTTCAGTATTTTTTAATAACGTATTTCAGACACGGATATTATGCAAAGATGTATGTATCGGAGTTTATCTTCAAACGTCTTTAATCTTAAAATATTTAAAGGGGTCCAAAAGTGACATATTTAAAATAATAATGTATAATAATAAAGTTCCAACATGGGTGATTATCGTAGTACTTATATAGCTCGTAGTGGATTGATAATACTGGATACAATCAATACTGCAGAACGAATAAATTTATTAAAATATGCTTTACCAATAATACTAGAACAAAGTTTATGAGAAGCTCTGTAGACTGTTTATTCCGATCAAGTCGGAGCGAGCATTATACTCATAGAGCCCGTCTGGCTGCAATTGCACTTGAACTTTTATATTAAATGAACTATAATAATAGTTAAGGAGAAATAATTTGTAATCTTGGACGTTTGTAACGAATGATATAATGGCCGGAGTGATACCACGGCCTCACAGAAAACCGGCGTGAGCAGCACTGTGCTGTGTTTTGCTACGTGAGTGAGGGTACCGGAGGCACATTCTTGGTTCCACTGGTGTTGCGAGTGGCCATGGTCATGCCAAAATTAACTCAAAATTTACTGCACCAATTTTGAAAATCCTTTCTCCCATTGGGAAGCTTTATCGTTGGTTGAGTTAAGACTGCAATTTAGTACCTATAGGAAAATATTTAATTCCAATGAGCAAACATCATTCAGGTAGCCATACAGGTGCAACGTTGCGAGCGATAGTCTAGCCAATACGGTTTTTAAGTAACCCGAAAAGCTCAAACATGTGCGCAATACAAATTGTCTACAAACAAAGACACCTAGGGCCATCAATTGGTACAGTTTGGACCTAATAGCACTCCCAAAACGAAGAGAGGGCGGACCACTAGTATTTTATAAATATTATTTTATTCTTTGTTTGATTCTCCACTTTTAGTACGAAGTCTTTGATTGCTTCTTTGGTTCATTGGGTTTTAACACTGGTCTTAGAGCGACAGATTTCAAATACTGGTATATATTTTATCGTGTTGATGAGTTCGAGTTCCTAGAGTTATCTAGATGGGCGTTGATGTGATCCAGAGAAGAAAACTGGCATCGCATCTTAACATAGAAAAATTTAGGAAACTGACGTTCATCCTGAAGAACTGAAGGGTTGACTCTACCAAAGAAGAAGAGGAAGAATAAAATAAAATATTTCTTAATGGTTTAAAATTCCAAGTGAAGATTTCATTTCAAAATAAGTCAACTCAGGATCAGACGAACATTTTCATTTGAACACCTGCTACAAAGTACTATGCGATCAAATGGTACAAGTTATAAAGTATACTAACATACTTTAACATAAAGCAGTTCAGCAGACTGGTACTTCCGAACAAGCTACAATCGCTGTCTGGAGGCTTTCAGTGCGTCTCGCAATTGCAGCGGAGCCGTCTCGACCCGCTGAAAGCGAGCAATTAGCCCCGACTCCAAGCCTAGGAACGGCCAATTTTAAAATCTGTTGGAAGTCTCATCTAGAAAATGCTACTGGACTATTGTTTAAAAGACGGCAATTGTTTTGAGCTTTTTGTAGTAGCTAAGTTAATAAGTAAGCGCTTTATCGCAGTTTTATAAACTTGGAGCTAAAAGGTTGTGTTTTACGAGAAAACTAACTTTGCTACAATAGTGTCTCGTGTCTGGGTGTCTTTGGAGATGCCCCCAACTTCGTCATATAGAACGTAAGTTTAAGCCTAAAAATCTACACTGGTCTTACAGGAGACTTGGGGTTTCTGTGGGTTTTTGTTTATTTTTTACCCGACTACGGCAAAGCAAAAGGAGGGTTATGATTTTGACAGGCTATGTATGTATGTTTGTATGTATGTTCATCTGTTTCCACGTAACTTCTAAACTAGTTATCATATTTGAACAAATGAGGTGTCGTTAGAAGCGTCTTGGTTGTCTTCTGGTTATAGGCAACATGACGTCACGTTCAATTTATTACAGCGCCCTCTAGGGGACTTAGAGTAAGGAACTAAAAAAAAATTTTTGCTTGACGGTACTGTGTGGGGTATCAAATGAAAGAACTTTTTTAGCACATTTCAAATATGTAATAATTACATAACTAAAAATTTGTTACATAAAAATAAAGTTTAAAAACTAAAACCCCACTAACAAAAACACGATCTAAAAATCAAAACAGATTCAAGAATCTGTTTTGCTACATACAGTAGGTGGCATACGACCACGGCGATACGGCATAATCATTTCAGCAAAGACAATTTTCTTGTTTTCTACTTTTTAGATCGTGTTTTTTGTTAGTCGGGTTTTAGTTTCAGATAAATATTCTATATAGTAAATTAAACATAATTTCAGTTGGACATAGCACTTTAGAGCCTATTTTATACGAAAGCTCTGGATGCCATTTTCCCATCTGAAAATCTTTTACGTTTTATCTCAATGGTCGTCTTGGGTCAAATATTACTTAAGGATATCAGCAACGCCTCGGTAGTTCTCTTTATATTGCATATAGCCGTGGGGCGGTCACCACTTTCAACAAATTCGAAGGGACTATCCGTCGTTGACAAAGTCCCTTATTGATAAGATCCCGAATGCAAAATTTAGGTATGACCAAGTAGAGTTTTTCTATACCTAAGACGTGTTCATTTTTAATGTTCATTTTTGAAGAAAAAATTTTGATCGAAATACTGTTCATTATTCTACAAAACTTATGGTTTTACTTATCAAGAACTTGCATTGAAAATAACTGACAATGATATTATCAACGGAAATTGATTATGCGATAGGTTTCTCGGTTCGTAAAAATTTAAATATATACGTCAATCATTTTTGAGCTCGACCCCAGGCTGGTATTTCACTCTCGTCTTTTTTTAATTTCCGGCTCCTTTGCATTTGAACCGTATTTCTACGAGGATCAAAAACGTACTCGACTGTAGTTTACGAAAGGGCGATGCGGGAAATAAGCACGTCAAAGACAAAAATAGGACGTACTAAAAGGAGAACGTAGCATATTGAAGGAAAAATCAATACTTCTTTGAACTAAATAAATAAATATAAGGCAACATCACAAACGACAGCCTGATCACAAAGTAGCTTAAGCACTACTAATGCGTATCAGAATCAACGAAGGTAACTCAAATAAGCATAAGCATGCCTTCTATTATATTTAAATTAGATCCAGACAATTAAACAATGCAAGTGTGGTGACACGAATGTTTGATCAGAGTGGAGATCGAATTCACGACTCTTGGAGCGTGAAGCAGGGCACTACCATCAGGTCAGTCAAATCTGTTGGCTTAATTTAAAGCCGTCCCGTAACGATCGAGAATATACCTGTCGCATCCAAACAAAAGGGACACACAGCGCGTATGTAAGAGAGAGAAACTCCGATTCGGTCGTAACGTCTGCTTTAAATTAGGCCCTCTAAATTAAACGAGTCAGGTAGTAGGTAATATTTGTATTAAAATTATTCATCCTAAAGCGGTAGGTATCCTTCATAAGTGTACGAGCAATAACTGCCGACCTACTTGTTTTACTGAAGCTATCATTAGTGAGGAGGGTAGCCGTTTACATTAATTAATCTCAGAACATGTGCGAGTATACAAATTGGACTAAATTACTTTCTCCCAACTTCATTTTACCTTTGCTTTCAGTAAAGGCCATGCTTATGACGCAAATTAATTTGAACAAATAGGTAATCATTATATGGTACACAGGGTTATTCTGAAACCTCTGGCAAGGTTTTTGGCGTTGAACATTTTTTACAATAATCATGGGTTGCAGTTAATAAAAAAGTATGTAAGAAAAAGAACTGCTTTTCAAAACGGCCGGTCATTTATTGACAAATTTTACCCATATTTTTAGCGGACTTCTGAATCCGAAACGCCAGCTTGGGACCGGACCACGGGTTCTCTGTGACCCGGACGAAACCAAAAAACGAACGCTAAGATCATCACGAGGTTTCTTCAAAATGTTATTTAATATAATAACTAGAAACCACGGCCCAAATTAACCTGAGATTTCAGAATAACCCTATTGAAGCCTGGTGCCAAAATTTGCCTGAAGTTTCAGAATAGCCCTGTTGAAGCCCGATGCCAAACTTTCATACAAAACGTTCCCATCTTAATTACATGATTAATGTAAAGATTAACGCAATTATGTTAAGGCGAGGGGAGCAGAAAATCCTCATCTTCCTTGTAAGGCAAGGTTGACGATAACTTGTTAAGCTTGCTCAAAAGATATTTCTTTGAGCGAGGTGGAAGGGTGATTAAGAAATGAGGAGAGATTTAAAAAATAAAATGGAAGTGAGGCAAGAAAGACGCGGCAGGTCTCGTAAACAAAATGCCCTAATAAATTTGATATACCTCCCAGATGATTAAATAACTTCGGACAGTGATTCAATTACTTTTCCTCGGCGGAGATGCTACAGGAACAATGAGGAGCAATTTATACTTGTTTTGTGTAATAAAAACACCTCGTATTTTTCGGAAACTTTATCCTCTCCAAAATTGTACTCCATAATTGAAGCATTAAAATATGATGCCAGTTTCTGATTACTAAGAATACCCTTTTTTTCGTCACTGTGGTAATGCGGCCCCTGCGAAGTGCAATGCAGGGACATCTTTAGGCATTCCCGGCTGACAGAGGTCAGCACGAGTTATGTTGGGCTCTCCTCTGGGAAGACAACCCAGAGGCATACCAACTAAAACCACAGCGGCGCACCGTCATTGCCATATTAAGGGAGCTCGTGGGAATCCAGCGAAGCCTCCATAACCTCCCAGGCGGAATGCCCACCTACACGGTGGGCCCGACACTGGTACTGGGCATAGCAACCTAACTTCATTGTAGATGAGAGTGATGGTTGCTCAGTGGATAAGACCAAGCCTTCGTTCAAATCCGATCATGCGCATCTGGATTTTTCAAATCATGATTTAGTTGGTCTGTCCTCGGTTCCTCTGTCAAAAGGGTTGTGAAGGTCAGATGGCAGTCGCTTCATTGTAATTAACAGACTCCCCAAATCTTGAATAATGGTCTAAGCGTACCCTGGGCTCAATGCGACAGCTTTGAACGCAAACGGGAATTACACGCTAAGATAAGATGAAACCTACATATGATAGCTTCATTGTATACCTAGTTTGGTAGGTATACAATGTGCGTATAATATATTGTTGTATTTCTGTCTTTAGGAGACGAGGCGTAAAAATGCGGTTCGGATAAGAGAAATTGCGGGCGCTTTTATCAGATGGTCCTATGGTTTGTTGTCTTTGGGGCGGGCTTCTCTGAAACGCAGCTAAGCTGAGAATACCTTATAGACGTATTTCAAGATAACACAATCAAACTTTGTGGAAGACTTATCTGATAAAGTTTATATATCTAATTCTGAAGCGTCTTCCTATCCCGTTTATGAACAGGGTATGCTTAAACTATAATTCAGGATTAGCAAGTCAGGCAATTACGTTGAAGCGATTGCCCAAATTTAATATAAAACTATCTATGAAAAAGGCTTATTTGCATGCTCTCTTACTGTACGTACATGCTCACTGTACTGTACTGTACGTTAATGTTTTTTTTACATAATGGTCATAATACTTACAACTACTACCGTGAATTGTGTATTAGGCTTGTTTTGCTTTTTAATTATTATTACCACCTCAATTTGTTTTGTATACTTATATGCAATGAATAAATACTTTGATAAATGCCAAACCATTTTACGCTTTCTTTGTTGGAACATATCTACGATTTTACCACCAACCTGTCACCAAAAAAATTATTGCGACTAACTAAAATGTTCTTTACAGCGTGTTATTTTTGATATCACATAACTTTAGGGGTAGGGTAGGGTCCTCTGAGAAATAATAATGGGCAAAATATTAAAAAAATGCTATCCCGTAGAGCAGAAATTTCTAGACCAAAATGTTCATATTCTGGTATATTTACTACCTTTAAACTTTAAAGTTATACCTGTTTCTGTATTCAGCGCTGAAACGCTATTACCTCACAGCGCAATATTTTAACAAGGTTATGATAACGATTTAAATTAATCGACAAAACGTTTAGCATAACTCGCAAGTGGTTTATAAACGGTGTACAGGTGAACAGCATTAGGTCCCTCCAGTAACTCCGGTTATTTTTCTTCCCCCGACGCGACGTGCCACATAAATGAATATTTGATTTGTTAATTAAGTTCGTTTCGCTTGTGGCTTTTGCACCTTCCTGGTGCTTCCTGTCTATTCGTATTGATTGTTGGTAAACGTCAAAGGGCACGGGAGAAATTGTACTATACGTATTTGGTAGTTTAATATTTGGTAGATGTGGAGACTCGACGCCGAAAGCATCGTGTCGTAAAATAATTGTGCTTCATTTATGCATACATGTTTAAAAATCAGTCAACCTCTGGAAAAAGTCCTTTTGAGTTGGCTGGTATTTGAAGTCCTATGTAAAGAATTTGTTTAAATAGAGTCCCAAATTATGAAAATGTAGGGATTCTCTCAAGTGACCCTTTCAATCCTTTTTAAATATTCACGGGTGGAAGAAATCCTAATGTATTCATAAAGATGAAATGTAACGGGCTTATTAGGTAGACAGTTATGAGTTACTCGTACGTCTATCGAGTACCCAACAAATGCTTTTTAAATATTAACAATTGGCCTAACAGGACGGGTACCGCTATTATCATCTGATAAATGTGCTGAATGGATAATGTGGGACGACACTTAAAGGTGCTTTCAAATAATATAATCCATTTATATTTATTTTATATGTTGTTATGAATCTTTCCTTTCCGAATTACATATATTATGTTATCATACCTACTTAGTAACTTAAATAATTTATCAGTATTCAGTAACAGTTTTTTTATTAGGTACAAGTTTATTGCATCATACCGAAATTAGAACATTCACGAAGATGGAACACACACGGAACAGTATGAAAGTGTTGTTTCCAAAATACTCCGAGACACTATCCAAAGTATGCCCGTGGCATAGAATATATCGTGGTAAGCATCCAACTTACTCGACACGTTTATTGCACTACCCTCAGCCCTTAACATTTGTATGTATCGCACTCTGATGCCAATAGTGGTGTTCGAGGTTAGGGTAATCAGAATTTATTATTTACACTATTTATAATTTTTAGTTTTGGAAGATCAGCTTTGATCTAGAATTCCCCACCTATCTTTATGGCACTGTTAACATTACATATCCTGCACTAAACCCAAAGAATTTAAATTTTGTCCTCGGTTCTTTTGTCAAAAGGGTTGCGAAGATCAGATAGCAGTCGCTTCATTGTAATTACCAGACTCCAGTTTTTTACGTCATAGGTGGCAGACGAGCAGATGGACTTCTTGATGGTAAGCGATTGGCGCCACAAAATCAGTGGAGTGACAAGTGCGATGCCATCCTTTTAACTCTTTTTCCCCTCGATTGAGCGTCCGATACCCTCACTCACTCGCCGAAACACAGTGCAAGAGCTGCTTCACGCTGGTTTACTGTGAGGCCCTAAATTAATAGTTTAATTTTCGATAAAAAAATTATGTACCTCGGTTCAACACATTATTTGTTTATTTGATTAAAAGAAAACGAATAACATGGTTTTTAGAATGCATGGTATGATAAGATTTAACATAGGCAGATTAGGGCACGTACAATGTATCGAAAGAGAGCCTACAATTTTCATTTTCATAGGTAGGTAAGGTGATGTTACTCTTAGTACCTTTGCAAAGTACCTAGCTAATTTTCCTCGACCAGTACCTAGGTATAGTGTAACTACTAATTACAAGAATACAATGTACTTGTAATTAACATAAAAAGGCATAAGATACCATACAAATGTTACTATACCTAATGAGATTAATCTACGTAAGTTGCATAAGTCCGAGCATATCTCCTGACTGCAGCCCACTGCAGTCATAAGCTCTAGGCAGTCCGCCTAAGTGATCTTGCATATTGCAGCTGAGCCAGTCTGACGTGCAATAGCTTTTTTCTTGCTAAGTAATAATGATACTTATTGTCTTGAAGTCAAGACTTTCAATTAAGTATCTTCTAACTCAGGGTAACAAGCGGGAAGAGTAAGGACGGTAGGTAGGAGGGGAACCGCTGACGGCATAGTGACGGCTAAAGTGTCTTGGCCGCAGCGGGAGATTTGAGATCCAACACGGACGGTTGAAATGTTTATTATTGTTAATAACATAGTTTATATAGAAGAGTGCCAACGGTGCACGAAGACGGTCCATCGGTCAGGCGCGCTGCATGTAGGTCGTTGCTGAGTTCGTCTGTGCGACGTAGCCAATTGAGTCATATTCTGAACAACCACCGTTAAAGAAACCTAATCTGAAACGTGCATGTTTTCTTCACCACCGACATAGTGGTAGAAACATCAAAAGGTGTGTTCTTGGATTTGAAGCTACGACTTCTCGTTTCTAAGGCGCATATTTTCATACCTACACTGGTCGATCATCGCGTAAGACTTTTGTTTTTTCGTTAATACCGACATATCTGTTCGGCAGCCCTAAGCCCAGTGACGTTGGATCGTTTGTCCTGAAACCGCAATTTATTACTTTGCCTTCGATTCATTACTTCGAGAAAGGGCTTACAAGAGACGTAACGATTTTATTGTCGCGTTTTTATGGTGACGTAAACTTTTGTTAGGACGCCCATTGCGGCATAAAAAATCCGTTATTGATTCTCTTTTTTAATACAAAATGTTTGAGGCGGCAACTGTTTATGGATTGGCATGATCATTTGTTAAAAATCTGAGGAAAAATGCTTTGCTATGTTAGGTAGTAAAAGCTACGAATTTATGACGAGTTCCTCTTTTAATACGGCGATCAAAGCAAATATAAAAATGGTATTTTATTTACCGTGAAAACCTATGCAATATGCTAGCATGCATTAATAAAATATTATTACTATTCCAGTTAGTTATTTGAAAAATTTAGGAATTTCCGTATTATGAAACTTAATTTATTATTTAAAAAAGTACGTAAATAACCTTTTGCATGTCTGGTTACTGTCTACTTAATTTTGTGTTTCTGTTTGTAAATTTCCTTTCTAGATTATGATAAGCCACTTTAATTGTGTCTCTTAGTTATAATCTCCCGTCCCTTCAATTTTCACATTCAAACGTACTCATGTATTTCGGACGGATGATTTTCTATACACAGTGTAGTAGGTATTCATACCCTCGAATTTTTCGACCCAAATATTATCTATGTCAGCCGGATAGCTCTCGGGAAAGCCAATTTACAAAACTTCAAGCCGTTCTTTATAATGGCACCGTTTTGTGAAAAGGGTGAAATGACGCTCACTCGTTGGGAGAGGGAAGGGCATTAGTGTTTACGGACGGAAGGGAAAAATAATCGAGGCATGAATTTAAAATCTGGACCGTTTCGTACGATGCTTCGATTCGGAATGGTGTATCGCGCCGCATCGGTTTCGCATACGTCCATCTTATTAGTTGTGGACTGGAATCAAAATTCCTCCAACATAACTATACTCATAAAACAATTCTTAGTAGGCAACTAACTAAAATCTATCGTCTTTGGCAACTGGTTGCGAATTTCGAAAAAAATATGTAAGAAGTAAGCTACACAAATAAATATCTTCTTATTCTTTTTTCAAGTTGAAGTTTATCAAAGTTGGTACTTCTTTTAACGAGAAATTGGGACGTCCCGCGTATTATCGGGACACTAACGCCTCTGTGCATGTAGAGGTTTAATGTGTAGCCATTTTGTAAAACCAACGAATACACGCTAAGCAATAAAATGGGGTAGGATAAAACGGCGGATTGGTTCGCGTCCGCAAATAAATTTATGGGCTCATAGAATGTGTACGGTTGAAAAATTTACTAAATATCTTGGCATTTCATATTTTATTGGCATGAAGGAGTGTTAAATATTCTTTAGTAGTGTCGGTTATCTAATACAGTAGAACTACTGAAAATTGACATACTCACAACCGAGGGTTCCTTAGGTCAGCAACAGACTACACAGGGACTTAAAATTTCACCACTGACTAAAAAGTTTGGCAGCCCCTATTTTTGCCATCCATAAAGAAATGGAACTCTTTCATGCCGCATGTTTCCTCCATCCTATAATAAGGATTCCTTTAAATGAAGCTCGAAGAAGCATCTCGCGGGCCAGTATTACTGTGTCAACGGAAGCTATTCCATGCCCTTCGTATCAGTTGTAATGGCATCGTGGTCTCTCCTTTTGCTTACCATCGGGCTAAGATGAGCCATTATACTGTGCTACTAAAGAAATTCTGTGGGTCTCCTACGCAGGACACGTCTGCTCCGACGATGGTCAGTTCTACGGTTAACGTGTCCAATTTAATTCAATTCAATTCAATTCAATTCAAATAATTCTTTATTTGCATAGGCTTGTACACAGCACTTACAAATCGTCATACATTTGAATGACTTAAAACTATTTATAAGTTACTTATGTATAATTTACATGTTAATACATATATATGTTGATACATAAAATATACTAAAGAAATAAATAAACATAATGCGATTCTACCACCGGCTCGGAAAGTTGTTTCTGGTCGAGAAGATCCGGCAAGAAACTCGCCAGTTACTCTTTTTAATCGCCAACTTTTTAACAATGGTTTATTATCTTCATACCAAGTCATACAGTCTAATGCAACACAAAATAGAATGAAGCAAATTAAAAGCTAAATATGAGGTAAACCGAAGCGGACCAGTCCCCAAAGGTGGCACCTGTTCACAAGTATGACGTATGTGTCAGCCATCATTTCACTCAACCATATTAGAGGGAATGTAATGACCCGCCACATAACGCCACCACCTCAGAGACATTTGAGTGAGCATGACTACTTAGGTTCTCCTCATAGGTCACAAAGAGTAGTAGTTACTTAATCTAATACTAATAAACTGCAGGACGAGGTGTACAATAGTAGGTGGTTAGCATCTTGTCAATTATTGAATAATCAATATAAATCAATTTTATACAGTAATAAATGCTGCTAAGCCTAATTTATTAAGATTCAGTAATTATATAATATTAATGATTTTTGTTAATATATATGAAAATGTTACAAGTGTGCAAGCATGGAGGTCATTATGTCCATGAATCCTTATCATTTAAGTAGTCTACAATTTTATAGTATCCTTTACTCATTAAACAGGCTATAACATCAATAACATTTTGTGGCAACTTATTGTACATTTTAATACTTAGACCAACAAATGAATTATTAATTTTTTGAAGTTTCAGATTTGGAATCGCGAGCTTGTGTTTATTTCTAGTGTTAAAACCATGACAATCAGATTTTTTCGAAAAAATATCCATGTTCTTTCGCACGTACAAAATACAGTCTAAAATGTATTGAGAAGCTACGGTTAAGATGTTAATGCTCTTAAATAATTCTTTTAGCGAATCGCGAGGTCTAAGGTTGTATATGGAGCGGATGGCCCTCTTCTGCAATACAAATATTGTCTGTATATCAGCAGCAGACCCCCACAACAAGAGACCATAAGACATTACACTATGAAAATAACTAAAATAAACCAATCTCGCGGTTTCAATATCGGTCAGATGTCTAATCTTCTTAACCGCATACGCGGCGGAACTAAGTCTTCCCGCCAAGGCTGCGACGTGGGGTCCCCATTGTAATTTGGCATCCATGGTAATGCCAAGGAAAACTGTTGAATCAATGACTTCAATACGTTCATTATTCATAGTGATGTTAGTATTGACCTGTCTTATATTGGGCATTGTGAATTTTACACATTTAGTTTTCTTAGCATTAAGAAGTAAGTTGTTAGTGGTAAACCAATGGAGAACTTGTGACAGAGTGTCATTTACATCGTCAAACGTACTTTTTCTTCGGTCAACATTAAAGATCAACGAAGTGTCATCAGCAAATAGCACTACCTCACAAAGGTCTTGTGTAAAGTAAGGAAGGTCATTTATATATATCAGGAAAAGCAGAGGCCCCAATATCGATCCTTGGGGCACTCCCATCAATAGAGGAGTGCCTGAAGAATATGTCCCATTACTGTTTACTTTCTGAATTCTATCAGACAAGTAAGAATTTATCAAACTTAGTGAAATCTTGGACACACCATAATGAGCTAATTTTAACAACAATGTTTGGTGCGTAACGCAATCAAATGCTTTCGATAGGTCACAAAATACTCCAACAGCATCCTGCTTGTTTTCCCATGCATCAAAAATATGCTTGATAAGTGCAACTCCTGCATCAGTTGTTGACTTACCTTTAATTTGGTTTAATGGGTCCAACTCTGATAAAAATAACACTGATAAAAGGAAACATAATTTTCTAACACGAATAATAGAGAAGACATATTAGAACTTAATCGCATTCCCTTTAAATAGTCATTGTATTTTTTTGTTACGTAACTTTGATTTTAAGCCATCTGAGGAAGGCGTAAAAGTGCCAGGAAAGCACAGTTCCTCTATCAGACTGAAATGGCACCAACTTAAAATTTTAGTCACAGATCGCAAGACTAAGTGGGCGATCGGAGCTCTTCATCAATAAGTCAGGGCGTCCTGAATTTTAGAGCGGTGGGAGCCTGCACCCGCTTGGTAATGGATTGCTAATATTAGCTAAATCTCGTAAGTTGCGCCCCTTGCGGTGGATAAGCCGGCTTCATCCGTCTTTTCTGCAGCTATACGTTCAGAGGTAGGGCTGTCGGGCATCCAGATAACCAAATTAGACGTGACCATATAGTAAGTACATCTATAGGATTTTCCATTTGTAAAACCTTCATGGAATCGGAGGAATTGAAAGAAAAAAACCGCACAACTAGTTGGTGCTATGGACATGTAACCTTAGATTAAATGATTTAATCTAAGCATATATATCCAGTTGTTTGTGTGTCGTCCTTTAAAAATATTTTCATTTGAAAAAAAAAAATAGAAAATGTTGTTGCTGCCGAAATAATGAGCATGAAAAAAAAACGTCTTCAAAAACCACGAACTAAAAAGTGTAAAATAATATTTTTAACACTTCATGCACCACACATAACATTTTACAGTAGACTTAGTTTGTTTTTTTAATGCGGTTTTTTTTTCGTAGATTTTTTAAACTTTTGTTTTGTTTGTTCGGCTTTTCGGCTCAATGACCTGGCAACCCTGTCTGCAGCTATACGTTCCCATGAAGGGAGAGGGGTGTTGAAAGCTTGGAATTGTGAAGTACCTACTCCGCACAGTTGGTAACGTTATACTGTACCTAATCCGATGGGGTACAGGGGTGCAGCCTGTGATTGATAGTTGATTGGGTCTGGTCAAGTGCAATCTTCGGAAGTAAGTGGAGTTATTCGATTTTAGAACCAATTTAGTGACTTGATTGTACGAAGTACTTATATCGAGTTGCATGCAACACTAAGAACCAGCGGTATGGTCTTTAGTCGTAAGTTACGCTGAGTGAGGGCCTTTATGCGGGATGCCTCAATAAAACACAATATTATATAAACACGTCTTTTCACTGCCTGGTTACATGGGCTCTGTGTGCGGTATTTTTTCGTTTTACTTTTTTTATGTGATAGGTGGCAGACCAGCAGATTACCTGATCGTAAGCGATTGCCGCCGCCCTTGAACACCTGCGACACCAGTGGAGTAACAAGCTCGCTGCCAACCTTTAAACCCCCCTTTCCCACGGATTGGGCCTCCGGTACTCTCACTCACGCAGCGAAACACAGCACAGGTCTGCTTCACGGCGGTTTTCTCTGAGGCCGTGGTATCACTCCGGTCAAATAAATAAATAAACTGTGGGCACGGCAGTGCCCCCGCCAAGTCGAGCAAAAAAAGCGACACGGGATTACCATCCTTTTCTCGAAGCAATTCAGGCTATTTTCGACCTCCCTATTATTTCAAAGACAAAGACTTTTTATTTCACATGAAATATGGTACATAAAGGTAACAGTTTCGTTGTAGATAAAATAAAAAGTCTGAATTTTCAGTAACTAATCAGGCATTGTATAATCTCGATATATTTAAAATTTCAGTCAAATTATGATAGATAGATAGATAGAAAGATTTATTCACTGCAAAAATACTTTGAACTAGTAGTTTAAGAATGACAACTTGAAAATAATTTGAACCAGTAGTTTAAGAATGACAATTTGTTAAATTTTCTGAATTTTGTCACTGACTGACTGGTCAACTTACCAATCATCAAAAGTCCAAGGCACTTCTAGCAGACATAGAAGCTTCAAATTTAGAATGCAAATAGAATTTAGTGTGTTAATCATGGCAAAACTTAATATATTTGTAATTTTGGTCCAGTTTTGTAAATACACCAACTGCATGAATAACTTTGTAATCTCATATAAATGTATTGGATTACAAAGTTACGTTTGCAATTGAAGGTGAAGGTACCGGAAAGAAAAAAGTAGGTGGATTACAAAAAGAAATGATATCCCATAAAAAACAAAACTTGTCAAAAAATCCAAGTCTCGCACTCAGTTGTTCTACCGTGAAAAGTTGTGAGATCTATATTACCAAGTTGGTTATTAACTGTGTTTGGGTTTTCATGCAATGGCCGAGGTAACAGATCTCACAACTTCACGGTAGATCAACTGAGTGCGAGACTTGGATTTTTTGACAAGTTTTGTTTTTTATGGGATATTAATTATTGTTTGTCTCATTTTCACAAAACATGACATGTGGTAGTAGTGGCGGCTACAATCATCCGTCTATAAATATTAAACAGCTGCATGCAGCATTGGTATATAATAGGGGTTAAATGTATATGAAATCACCGTTTTTTGGAGACAATAAAGGATTAATAATTGTTATATAAAAACCCGTACTGTAGCATATTGTTATTTTCATTCAAGACCATGTTTTTAAGGTCTCTAATGTGTAGATCATACTTTAACCCGTAATAGTTATTTTATTTACACGCCGTGTGGTCCCCAGCAGAGTAGAATAGGCCACCCTCACTCTTACCGAGGTGTCGTAAAAGGCGACTAAGGTAAAGCTGCTGGCATGATCATCAGCACCCAGAGAAGGAAAACTCTGCATTTATATCAAAACCTTCGGCCAACCCGTCTGCCAAGCGTGGTGAGTATGGCAATTACCCCTCTTGTGATTGAGGGAGGCCCGTGCCCCAGCAGTGGGGACTTAAATGGGCTGACGATGATGAGTTATTTTATAAAAGATCCTTCATTTCCTTTTGTCAGGCATGTTCCGAAAGGATTCTTACTTGTTAAAGTTACTTTTAGAATAAACACTACAAAACTACAATTTGTAGTGTTCCAGTAGTGATGAATACCTACCGCCATAAAACGTCCATTTTCCCGGCTAAGACCATCGGAGAGTAACGGCTGTTTCATTAATATCTAACGTCGTGCAAACAGCTGCGGATGAGGAAACTATCTCCTTGATGGATGGCGTAATTATGTGAGGGGAATATAAAATACTCATAGGCCCTTTTTTGCGGCACATTATAAGGTAATATACGTTTTTTTACCCGACCACCGCAAAGCCAAAAAGGAAGGGGTATGATTTTAGCAGTCCATGTATGCAAGTGCATGTAAGTATGTAAATATGTTTGTATGTTCCGAGGTTCTGCCTAAACTACCCACCCATCCTATTTTGATGAATGAGGTATCCTTATTACTACATTAGCCATCCACAGCGCTATTGCCACGTGGATTCATTATCATGATTACTAATTTGTCGCAGTCTATTGCTGGACAAAGGCCTGTCCAACTGTTCGCCACTTTGAACGATCTTTAGCTCCTCTCGTCCAGCTCCTGTCAGCCATCTGGCCACGTGGATTGTTGTGATATTTTCCCGTATGAATTACACTTTTCTGTAGTTAAAAGTAGCTTAAGGTACCTACTTAAGGATAGCGTATATTTTCTTCTGAAGAATATCACATTTGGTTTAAAATGTTGAGTTTATTTGCCACAAATACTTATACTAGTAAATATAAATCGTCATCATCCCGGCGTTTCATTTTCGGTTGCGTCTAAATCCGTCGCTTCGGGGCACACACAGGAGGTATTCTTTTGAATACACACAAGTATTTCTTTACAATATTGTTGTGTTATCCAATTCTGTAAGTTGGGCTATCCAGTTTTGTTCTTTCAACTAAATAGGTCTAAAATGGCGTTACTGGTTCAGTTTTTCTGGGTCACATATAAAACAGTTTTTGCAGTTCTACACTTTCATTGAGCACAGTTTTTAGGGTTAGTTACTCGCAAAAAAGTGGGATTTGGTTTTTACAAAGCAGTCTATTCATTCACAAGCTTTAAAGGGTCAGGTTGCCAAAAAATACTAGTACTGAGACTGTATATATGTATAACGATGATACCGACATATAAGAATGTAAGTAAAGATATAATTTCTTAGAATTGAGTTTAATGATGAACGCAGGTATATAATGGTATAATATGTTGCTGTCCCAGTCTATTTAATACTGTGTTGTTTTAATGTATAAGTCTCCAAGCAATTTAAAATTCGCAACCTGATACTGCAAGTTACAAACTGTTACCAATTGTAAAACATTGTAACATTTCTCCAACTTCATTCACCGCTTACAAAGTTTTTCAATCTTGAAACTTATCTCAATTCAAATGAATGTCTGATTTGCATGGACAGTGTTCAAGTGCACAATATTCGCTAATGAAAGCCGTAATACGTTTGCGAGACTTTCGCCATGAAAAAAAAAGCGGCGCACAGATAGTGTAATGTAGGTACATGGAAATAACTACATATCGATAGTTGTAAGGTGTTTCACCTCATTGGCGAACGAAGATTTTTAAGCGTGCATAAGGACGGTAGCGGTAAAAACAAAATGTCGATCGGGAAGATAACGGAATTCAACGTTAGATCGGGAAATTGGACGATGTATGTGGAGCGAGCAGAAATGTATTTTCAAGTAAACAAGGTTCAGAAGCACTTGGTTACCTACACTGATAGCGGCGATGGGGGACGAGGCATACGAGCTGTTAAGTAACCTTACCAGCCCCGAAAAACCTTGTGCTAAGACATACGCAGCAGTGGTTAAATTAATGGCGGAACATTTACAGCCTAAGCCCTCGTTTATGGCAGAACGCTATCGTTTTCGTCAGAGAAGACAGAATATGGGGGAAACAGTATTACAATACATTTCGGAACTAAAGAAAATGTCGAAGTTTTGTGAATTTAAATCAGTCTTAGAAGAAAACTTAAGAGATCAATTGGTGTGCGGTTTAAGAAGTGAGACCGTGAGACAACGACTTTTCGCCGAAGAAAATTTGTCATACAATAACGCGGTTAAGATTTCATGTGTTATGGAAGCCGCGGAGCGAGATGCAGCGGCGGTCGAGCGGGAATCGATAGAACCTGAGGTACATGCGTGGGCAGCAAGGCGCGTCGTGACCCAGCATCAGAAACGCGGAGGAATGAAACCAGCAGGACTGGTACCAGACAGAGTAGTGGACACGACGAAACAGAGCTTAAATGTTATGCGTGTGGAGCGGAAGACCATAGGAGGGACAGCTGTCGCTATAGCGGATTTGTCTGTAGCGGGTGCAAACAGCGAGGTCATCTACGGCGGGTATGCCCGAATAGGCGTACACGATGGCAGGGGCAGGGTGCCCGGAATAATATGGTGGCTCATGTGCAGACGGCGGTACCAGGGCAAGGAGAACATGCCCTAGGAGACGAGGCACCTTCGAGCTCGGAAGACGAGGGCTGGCCTCAAGAAGAAGCCTTGCATCAACTGAGTTTGAATAGCTATAAGCCGGTAAGCATACTTGTGTCAGTAGATGGGGTTGAGTTACCTATGGAGATTGATACGGGGTCTTTGGTTTCCTGTATTAGTAAAAAAACATTTTGATAAATATTTTTGTAATAAGCCCCTACAAAAACCGAATTTAGTATTTAGATTTTATGACGGTAGTAAGATTTTTCCTTTTGGGTGTGGTCAATTCTACAGTCAAATATGGAAATTGTACAAAGCAATTGGAACTGTTTGTAATAGAAGGAGGAACTACATCCTTACTAGGTAGACAGTGGCTTTCTGAATTACGTATTAAAATACCTATATTTCATAACGTATCAGAGAGGACAAAGGATATCATGTTAGGTAACAACGAGAAATTGTTCGTATTGGTCGACAGGTATAAGGAAGTGTTTTCGGAGACACTGGGTCGGTTCCGGGGGGGCTGCGCCCGGCTGCAGGTGCGCGAGGGAGCGGTGCCGGTGTTCTGCCGCGCGCGGCCCGTGCCGTACGCGCTGCGCGAGCGCGTGGAGGCCGAGCTGGCGGCGATGCTGCGGGCCGGCGTCATCGAGCCGGTGGAGACGGCGGACTGGGCTACGCCTTTGGTACCGGTACGTAAGGCGGACGGTGGACTCCGTATCTGTGCTGATTATAAAGTGACTTTAAATCCAGTACTGAAAGTAGATAGGTTCCCGTTACCACGAATAGATGACCTATTAGTTCAATTAAATGGAGCAAAGTATTTTACAAAAATCGATTTATCCCAGGGCATATAATCAGATTGAGCTAGATGATCCCGATAATTTGACAGTAATAAATACGCATAAGGGTTTATTTAAATACAAAAGGTTAGTTTATGGCTTAGCGTCAAGTCCAGGAATTTTTCAACGTATAATGTCTAATCTTCTTAATGATATCCCTCATGTAGCGGTGTTTTTGGATGACATCATAATTCGAACTCCAGATGCCGAATTGCATTTGCAGATTTTAGAAAAAGTGCTTAAACGAATTCATGAAAACGGCATGAAATTAAACAAAATAAATGTAGTTTTATTACGAACGAAGTTAAGTACTTAGGATTCATCATATCTGCAGAAGGTATTAAGGTTGACCCGGAAAAAGTAAAGGGAATTTTAAATATACCCCGACCAGGTAATATTACAGAGCTCAGAGCTTTCTTATGCACAATAAATTTTTATGCCAAATTTGTTAAAAATTTAAGTTCAATTCTAGCGCCCTTATACAATTTGTTAAAAAAGGGTACGAATTGGTTTTGGGATAAAGAGTGTGAATCGGCCTTTAACAAAATAAAATCAATATTAATTAGCGCGGACGTTTTGACTCATTACGACCCGCGGAAGCCTTTGTTTGTAACGTGCGACGCGAGCGCACGAGGAATAGGTGGAGTGCTCAGTCAAAGGTGCGAGTGTGAGCGGGACAGCGCGTGCCCCCACGGAGACGCGGGGGAACGGCCCGTGGTGTATGTATCGCGCGCACTTACTCCCGCGGAGAAACATTATTCGCAGATCGAGCGGGAAGCCTTAGCCATTGTGTTCTGTTTAGAAAAGTTACATCAATATGTTTATGGTAGGCATTTCACTTTACGTACCGATCACAAACCTTTAGTTACCATTTTCGGTCCTAAGCAAGGTATACCAGCTATGGCCGCTAGTAGATTACAGAGATGGGCTATCAAATTAACGGCATATACTTATGACATTGAGTATATAACGTCGAAACAGAACGGGGCGGATGGATTATCGAGGTTGCCTGCGCTCGCGACGTATAGGCATAAGCACATTTTGCCTGAGCAGACTTATTTACATTTCGCTCAAAATTCAATGTTATTAGATTATAATGTGGTTAAAAAACAAACCAGTAGCGATCCATTGTTAAGCCGTATATTGAGTTACATCCGCAGCGAATGGCCTAGGGAAAACGAAATTAAAGCTCTTCAGCCGTTTTTTAATCGAAAAAACGAGTTGTATGAGGAGTTGGGGTGTGTGTTGTGGGGATACAGAGTAGTAATACCGGAGAAATGTAAGTTAAAAGTTCTAGACGAATTACATGAGTCACACATGGGTATCGTTAAAACTAAGTCATTCGCTAGAAGTTACGTCTGGTGGCCGGGAATTGACGAGGCTATCGAGACAATGTGCCGCAGTTGTCAAGTGTGTGCGGCTGAGGGGGACGCACCCCCGCGTCAGGCCTCCTGCCCTTGGCCATGGCCAGATAAACCATGGTCACGATTACACGTAGATTTCCTAGGCCCGATAGCGGGAAAAATATTTTTGTATTAATTTGATGCCAGGACAAATGGCTAGAGGTCGCTCAGGTTCCGAGCACAGCGGCGACTCACAGCATTAAATTCTTAAGCGATCTTTCTCTCGGTTCGGGTTGCCAAAGCAATTAGTTTCAGATAATGGTCCCCCTTTTACCAGTAACGAATTTTCCCAATTTTTAAAATCTATAGGAGTCGAACATTTATTTTCAGCACCATATCATCCCGCCTCAAATGGCGCAGCTGAGAATGCCGTTAGAACGGTTAAAAAAGCTATCAAAAATCAATACGAGAAAATGCTGATATAAATTTATATTTAAGTAATTTTTTATTATATTATAGAAACACAGATCACTGTACGACAGGTGAAACACCTGCCTTGTTAATGTTTGGCCGTAGGTTACGTACGAAACTGGACGTACTCAGACCAGATTTGAACGCTCGGGTAAACAAAGCACAAAAACGTCAGCAAGAGAGTGGGCCTCAGGTAACCAGAGCACTTAACGAGGGGGATGAGGTATGGTTGCGACAGTTTAGAGGTAACGATAAATGGGTGTCAGGGAAAGTTACTGAAAAAATAGGTATTTCAGATTATAAAGTAGTCGATGAGTTAGGTAGGGAGTCACATAAGCACATTGATCAGCTGAAGCAACGGATACGTAGTTCACTAATCTGTCCTTCTAGTCCTCCGGGTCCCAGTATCGACATCGAGAACCCCCAGGACGTACCTACGTACCGGACACCTGGGCGCAGCTCGACCGGCCCGAGCGTAGTAACGTCCGCCGTCGGCCGGAGATGACGAGAGTAGTGGTCAGTTCGAAGATTGCATTGATGAAAACACAGAGAGTGCTCCGCCATCGCTCCCTTGTTCGCCTGCCCCCGTAACCCCCCAACCTCAGCCTCGACCGATTCGCCAGTGTAGATTAAATCCTCGTCGATACCGATTTTAACCCTAAGCGAAAATGTATTCTTAGATTTATAAGTTAAATAGTTCATAAAATAGTTATAGATATATTGTAATAGATTGCTAAAATAGGTATCAATGTTTAATGGTAACAACATTTATTTATTAACGTAGTATGTAATGTTTTGGGTTGTATGAAACTTTGGATCTTCTCTAAGTATTAATTTATGTCCTTCCGTTTAAAAGTTTTACTTATAGTTATACTTCATATGGTACCTATTAGTTAAGGGTGGAGATATGTAATGTAGGTACATGGAAATAACTACATATCGATAGTTGTAAGGTGTGCGCGCGGGCCGCTCGTAGGCCGGTTGGCCAGTCTGGAATAAACTGCGTTGGTGACTACTCGTGCGTTTCCTTTCAAATACCTCAGATAGAAGGTAAGACAGTAGCGAAACTATGTGCAAAATAACATAATAAATCGCGGTCTTAAATTATTACTGTACTACGGCTCAAGCTATCCCGTTCCAACACGCAATATTAAAAGATGCTGGAACAAGTTTAATTCCGGAACTTTTCTTAGATCGCGTAATGTACTAAGGGGGTGTGACTTAGCATGCCGCCCTAATTCTATGCTCAAACCACTGAGACTATGCTCAAACTATGCTCAAATTCTATGCTCAAACCACTGACAGTTCAGTGAATATTTTTGGTGAGATGAATAAAAATTGAATAGGTACTCTTTATTTCTTTCCGTTTCTATTCCTACAAAATGTATAAATCCATTTACTCATAGCTGATAAATTATAAGTCTTCCCAATGTAGAATATCTTAACTATAAAATTATGTTTCTTTAGACTACAGAATATTACCTTTCGTTCTTGTGCGGCACTAGCGCTGACAGTTGGTATTGCTATTGCGACTGTTTGTCAAGGGGAGCATCGTAAGTGGATCGCCTCGAAAGCATGAAGTTACTTCACTGCTCGGACTTATTTATGCACTGCACTAGGGGTTGTTCCCTTTTTTTACGAGCATCTACAGTTTCTTGAAAGGCGACACCGCGAGAGGGTCCGCAGACAGTGTCATTGTGGGCGCGGGTACAGCCGCCTTTCAGCGCGTGCCTCGATGGCACAGCGACGCGATAAAACATTTTGTCACTGCTTTTGTTAACTTCAATGTGGGAGATTTGAATTTAGATTGGTGGCTTTCGGCCAGTTGGTATACCTATGTAATTCTAGTCTTATCTCAGTCATTACCGTCTATTAACTATATTACAATAAATAATTCTTGTAATAAAAGGTTATTTGAATAGCTACCTTTATTTAAGGTAAGAAAAAGTTAGTACCATCTTAATACAACTAACAACTCTAAACTAACACTTGAAGAGGTCTGGAAGCTGGAGCTCTACAGATAGTTAAAACTAGTGATTATATTCTCTTTGGTTAAAACAGTTAAAATATCTTTTTAAAACAGGCTAAAAAGGATATATCATCAAGTTTTAAACTTGAAATAGAATAGTATTGACATAATAAATGATTCTACCATGTCTGATCATAATGTTGGTTTTCATCTATAAAATCCAGTGAAAAACTTCATAGTTATAGTTAACTGTAGTTATAGTCATAACTCAGATGGACTCGGTCTATGGTGTAGCACCCAACAAGGCTTAGTCTATCATTAACGAACTCGGCTATTCTATAACTTTCATTGACGTCGCATATTTTATCACAATGTAAATTTTATGTTAACTGATCGTTATACTCAAAGTTTGATACATTGTTATCGTTCTGACGCCTCCATGGAAATATTTTATTACGTACCCAGCTCTGACGAGTGACAGGATAAAAGTGGAGCGGAGAAGCAATTGTTTAGTGTAGTGATGTGACTCTAGTTTTTACTCTCTCGATTTGTTCGAGACATTTTATAAATTATCTCGAAAATTACTTGTGAGGTCGAAACACTGGAATTGTCGAGGAGGTCTTGGGTCATTCAAACACCCACGGAATGACGTATAAAGCTTTTAGTCTTAGTGGGCAATGTTGGAATTTCTTTCCCTTTCTTTACCTATGATATCGTCAATGTATCTTTCTGCCGAACAGTCACCAGTCGCCTATTACAATTTCTAAATCTACAGGAGGTTAAAGAGGCGGAAAATTTAAGGTATCGACATATTATCATTATGACATATTATATTTAATAGAGAAGATGTGGAAGAGGGCGAGAGACGACGGAAGAGCGCAACTCTAGGCTGCGGGCCAGACTCAACTTTAATCGATTCGTTTACTCGAATAGGCTCTTTCAATGCTCGAGTACAATTCGCATCTCTCGCGTCGCGTTTAACGCAGTTTTCGCGAATCTTTTGTTTACGTATGTGTTATTATAACGAGGCGCCTTTTGTTCGGGAGGGGGTGGGAGTGCGTATGAATATTTACGTAGGTGGAACATTGCGGCTACGAGGAGGTGCCTACTTGTTCAGATGACACGTCACCTGTGATACGAGTGCTTGTATTTGATTGTAGGTACTTCTGTTTTGTTTGTTTGTGCCATTTATTTGCTAATGCTCTTAAGAGTTCTTGGTCGTGAATGATGCGAAGAGTAAACAGCTTCATTTATTTTAAATGTTTTCATGCGTAGTATGTATTGTTCAGTTTTTTTGCACAAGGAAAATTCTAAAAGATTTTAGCTGACGAAGCGATTCATTAGGTGATATTTAAACAATATCACCCCATAAATATTTGCTTTACTACCCCAGTAAATTTAGTTCAGAGGTTCAGAAAGGATAGGGCTTCCCACCATGCTAGTTACTCAGACTTCTACGATTGATGTAATAAGATAGGATATCCCCTTATCTTAGCGTGTAGGTCTCAGACGCGTTCAAATCTATCGCCTCGGAACCCGGGGTACGCGTGGACCATGATCCAGGATTTGGAAAGTCTGGGAATTACCAATGAAACGGCTGCCATCTAAACTTTGCAACCTATACGTTCAGAATCATTATCTTAGATATTTAAGCTTATCAATTTGCATTTTTTCGTAATATTGAATTTCCCGCCTTGACATTGGAAAGTCAAGGACGAGATTACTGTGAAACCATCTCTATTGGTGGATTTTGCTATTTAAAAATAAGATTTTTTTTAATGGCTAGTAGTGTTGTAGGTACGTCAGTTGATTGCGTAACTCTGCCAATGTCAAGTGAGTAGAGACATATCAGGAATTGAATTGACCGATAATTTGAGTTGATTTCTTAATTAATTCAGTTTTATTTTACCCCCTATAACAAAACAAAACGTACACATGGCCAACACAGTATTAAATGGGAGGTTTATTTTAATTTATTTTATAGTCTGATATTATATTATAAATTATAAAGGGTAATTTGACAGTTGTTTACACCGTCTCTTTATTTTCTATGGCACGCCGGTGCAAATTTTGGGAAAAATCACTAAATTTTCCCACGTACAAGACGTGCTTATTTTCACCAATCAATGGCAAACTAACAATGTTACAGGTGCCGTCAGCGGCATGTTGGGGGCGCGGCTGAAGTCATGGATGGAGGCGCAGCTGGGCCGGGCGAAGAAGCGTAAGCAGAAGCAGTCCCGGCAGCTGGTGGCGCCGCCCACCACCGGCCCGCTGCCCCCGCCGCACCTGTCCTCGCCGGAGAGCGCGTACAGCACTGGCTATAGCACCGATGGCACCTCCCCTGGTGCGACGGTGGCGCCTCTCGCGGCGCCGCTGGTCGCTCCGCCGCCGCCGCCTGCGCCGCCTACGACACATCTGTATCATGAACCAGCTAAGGTGAGGCAGTATTCAAAAAAACACTTTCTATTGTTTTCGTTCTTTCTACATTCTGTACAGCAACATGTCAGTCGCTCAGCTGATCTCTCACACTACTCTCTATGACGGCCAATGCAACACTGGACTGCTATTGACTGATGACAAAGACAACTCTAGGCTGCATGCCAGACTGAAACGACCGTTTGTTTACTCGAATAGGTTCTTTCAAAGCTCGAGGATAAACTGAATCGCATCTGTATTATTGAATACTATTAAAATTTGAAATGATGAATGATATGAAGTTAATCTAGAGAGTTCCACTGCCGCTGTATTTTTTCTTGACTGCCGCACTTTAAGTTGACGGCTGCGCTTGGGGTCCCGGGTTCGATCCCCGGGTCGGGCTAAAGTTTGTACTGATTGTTTCTGTTAAGAAATTCTCAGCGTCAGCCCAGAGTCTGGAAATTGGCGGTCTTGTACCCCCGTGCCACGGAAAGCACGTTAAGCTGTTGGTCCCGCGCCTGATCCCTCTCCGGTTAAGTCACACTGGCGTCCCATCGGAATATGAGGGTGTTGTATAACTGGCTACTCGAAAAATCAAATTTATATTTCTTTTACACTTTCTATGTCACTTCAATCAATAAAGTCAATTTACCACAGAGGGCAAGAGTATAGCGAGTGCACTCGTGTTTGCGCACACACTTGAGCACTATAATATATACTGCGTAAGTGGTTCATCGTTGAGATTGGCTGCCGTAGCCGGAGCCGGTTGGAGGACATATAATTTTTTCTTGCTTATTTTCCTTCTTTATCGAAACCATGTAATTTTGAATCTTATGTAATTTTATTCAATAGCTGACATTTTACTTATTTGTATGCTATCTTATTAGCGAAACATGAGTACATTTCATTTTATGACATAACTGTATACCAAGTATTGTGCAAATAAATGATTTATGATTTATGATTTATTAGTCTCCTTTGGTTAGTAGCGGCTTCGTTTGACCTTTCGCAGTATTGTTAAAAATAGACTTTGGTTGCAGCACTTAAAAAATGAACAAGCTAGCGTGTGGTGTTATTATTATATTAGAAGCTCCAAGAATCACTGTATCTACTCGTATGTATCTACAGAGAAGCACCTCATTGTCTTGGGCGCGCCGGTCCCCTACACACATTTCCTACTTGTATATATTTGGAACTGGTAAATGTAAGATTTATTCCATGTAGTGCAATATCACGTCTCAGTGTCATACCGTATAAGTAGATAGCCCGCCTAAACATTATGGAAGAGTATGTAAAAGCCTATTCTGAGGTAAAAGCTGTGTTATAAGAATATAAATTCAAACGTTTTGGCCGATCAAAAGTTGGGGTTCGATCGAAGTAAGTTTATTTTTTACTAAGTACTAGTAAAAACCATATAGGGACTTTTGATCCTCAAAAACTACTATAAATGCCAAAGCAAGCATTTTTTTTTCTCACTCAAGACAAATAGTCTTGAGCTATTTATGTTAATTTGAGTTAGGTTCATGATGATGCTTGATGCCAAAAGAGTCTAACGGCCACACTTAGAGTCGTTGATTAACTTATTGACACTTATTTTGATACGCACAAAGACTACCGATGCGAAAGTTAATGAACATTAGCATAAAAGACGTCTCTGAGTGCGGCCGTAAGGGAGTCAAAAGAGTGCATGTTGTTACTGGCCTTACATTTTTATAGCCATTTTGATTTGTTTGTAAGAAACACTAACTGAGTTTATTTACCATGACTATAAAATATCTTCTGTGTCCGTGGTCTTTGAGGTTTTTTATGAACATTGACTTATAAATACAAAGTTAAATATATCGTTACTTATACTGCATATAATTTACGATGTCCAATAAAGGAAATGCGTCACCGGCTGTTTAGAAGCGCTTATACATTCGAGTTTGTAAACATTGATTCAAATCGAGTGTACGATGTACGATTTTAGATCATGTTGTCGGTTTCACTAGCGCCATTAAAACTTTTTATTGCAGTACATACTTATATTGCTATTATATAATTATACTGTGATTACTGTAAATTACGGCAATAGCGCATTAATCATACTATAATAAGCTCGGTTGTTGCTACTACTACAAATCAAATACTACGTAGTTATATAATATGTTTTGACTATTTTTTCCTCAACTCTATCTCATATGATGAAAAGAGGCAGCCAACCAACTTCGTATAAACATTTTCTTCAATCCTTTTTTTATTATTTGATAGGAGGCAGACCAGCAGACGGATAATCTGTCGGTAAGTGATATGTCCTATCGTATGATCAATTTGTGACAGTCCACTGCTGGATCTAGGTCTCTCCAAATGTTCTCCAGTTTCTGCCTTATATTTCTACCAGTTCAACAAATGGTTTTATAGATTTCTATCTACCCCATCTGTAAAAGACCCTACAATCCTTTCAGGACAATGGAAATAATTTGCTCGCATGGAAACGTATGTTCCCAAGAATGTTATTATTGCTTTAAGATATAAGTTCTTGCATCCTCTGATTTTTTCATTTCGTAATTAGCTATTTACATAAAAATACGTGTTTTATTAAAAAAGCTTTGGAGTCATAGTCATTTTCCCTTACAAAATACAATTTTCAACTTACGTAAGAAATACTGTTGTCGTATTCAACGATTTGTTTTCATTACATTCATGACATGTTTTACTTTTTTTGGATCCAGTAGTAGACAAAAACCTTACACCGCCCTAATTTATGCTACCATAAACCCCTTTGATCTGTAATCTAATTCGTAAAGTTATGAATCATACAATATTGCAAATCATCTCCTATGAATTTCATAACGTTTTATCTTCACCGTTACCGCTTCAGCCGGGCACAATGGCGTCCGACCCGACTTCACATGACTCTTTATTAATTAACTAGACCGTATAAATTGGTGGGGGAGGACCTTTATCTGCGCTAAATAAAGCCTACTGATCGTCCATTGTTGGAAAAGTCGTTACACAATAGAAAAGATATTACGAGAATGCAAAATTAATTCGGTGGGTCGGATGTGGTTCGGTACCAGTTACCGAGTTACGAAATGCTAGGATTAGACTAACAAATGACAGTTCTAAAAATAGTTTTTGGCGCAGATGCTGGGGCGAGGGGTTGGGAATGGGGACAACGTCCTTTAGTTGTAGTAGGTATTCAGTTTATGTAATCGGGAGTTTCAGTGTCTATGTCGTAACGTTACCAGGTTTATTTGATTTTGGTTGAGTAGCAAGAATGTTAGTTCGGCAAATGGTGGTGGATCCTTCTCATTGTGGAATCAATTTCCCGCAGCGGTATTTCTGAACCGGTACGACATTGAGATCTTCAAGAAACGAGCCTATACCTTCCTAAAAGGCCGGCAACACATCTCCACCCTTTCTGGTGTGGCTGCTGTCCAAGGGTAGCGATCACTTAGGTACCTTCAGGTTACTCGCTGGCTCATTTGCCTCCCGTTCTCATATAGAAATAAATCTTAGTTGCCAATGTAGCTCTAAGGCAACTCTAAGACATAGATACTAAGTCCGTTAGTTGTTTAATCGACAATAATGGAACCCACGAGTCTTTGCGGCTTTCAAACTACTACGCTATACGGGTGTTCACTCTTTGTTGTACTAAAATTGCTTACGGCTTTGGAACGAACGATATCACACGCCAAAATGATTATGTGGATTAAAAGTGCTTACAAAATTGGATGTTTTTTATTTACTTAGTACGTCGCATTCCCTTGTATTTACAATAACAGTGCAAATATTTACACCTGTTTTATTAACGAACCTCAATATTTTCAATTGCTTTTTCCTGTTTTCCTTTGACATTTTCTTTTATAACGAGACAATTACGAACGCACGGTGGGCCGCTTAGAATATACATGCCGGGGTTCAGGGGGAGCCGTAAAGCCATTTTTAATAAAAACAAATTAGGCGAGGGACGGTATCAAATTAAAATTCGGTCTCGTTTCGGACAGTGTATCCAGTTAATTGTAAACCTGGACATAAATATTACACAATTACAATATCTTTTGTTTCATTCCTGGTTTCTTAACCCGTTTGGTTTGGTTGATTTTCTCCTACCAAATTAGAATAAGTGGCAGTGGGCTGGTCATATTAGCTGCAGAACTGAAAGGCGTTGGAGCCGTAAAGTCCTTGAGTGAAGACCGCGACTCGGTAAGCGTAGTATACGACGCCCCGCGACAAGATGGGATGATGACATTCGAAGGCTGGCTGGTGTGGGCTGGATGAGAGAGGCCGGGAGCAGTGGCGTGCATTAGGGGAGACCTATGTCCAGCAGTGGACGAGTGTGGGTTGCTGATGATGATGATGAAATTAGAATAATATCTAACTCCCGAAGAACTAATCACTCAATGGATTCACGGGCTCTTTACAGCTATGTAAATACATTTATAATTAGTAGGTAATTAGAAAAGCTACTATTAAAACAATGTTATTACCGAGAATATAAAAAAAAAATAATCTTAAAAATATATTTTATTTATTAATTAGTATTATAAGATGTTGGCATTTTCATTATGCAAATTAATTTAAGTTATGTACTGAAAATTTACAGAAGATTCATAGAATGTTATTGTAATCAAATGTTAGAACAAAAATGTTGTAACTTGTACCACACCACATCTCAGTGACTCAATGGCACGCACAAAATTGAATGGTTTTGCGAATCTGTTTTTGTAGCGCTCAAACTACCCGACCATATTAACAAAAATAGATGTAATTTTTTTTTGTAATTTTTATAATTATTTGTAATTGTTTTCTCATATGACTAACTGGGTATATTCCTTTAAGGCCACTATTTTGGGGTGAAGGGTTGATTATCTGGGATACAGGAACTATCCTAGTTCAGATATCAACCCACCATAATTACATATTGTTCTGTATAACTAAATACCTACATTGTTCTGTATTTAACTGTGTATTTATGGTGAGAAATAAACGTTATCTTATCTTATCTTAATAGCCCACGCTCATAAGCGCCTTGTCTCACTTATTGTTGTAAAATAAATATGTCGTCAGATTAATTTATAAAATTATCACTCGGGATCATTTGATTAGTCCCTAAAGTAAAATAAAAGATGATACGGAACAAAATTCACAATGAAAAAGCAACACTGGCTAAGCTACGTAACGACTACGACGCTACGACATTTTAGTTCCAAACGCTGCTAACAGATGGCGTTAAGTGTACTTTATAACACGCTATCGTTTCGATTTTCTGATTTACCTAGTCTGGCCTCGGGCGCGCCGAGTTACTTCCTTGTCTCGGGGAGCATAGTGCGCAGTGATCGTAAAGTGAGAGCACTGATGCTGACACCCCAAGTTATCTTGTATAACTCCCGCGCCCGGCTGCCGTGAGGGAGTCCGAGCGCAATTTTTGAAAGGCCCTTTTACTTCACAAAGGGCTATAATAAAATTAATCATCATGGTTAATAAGTTAATCAGTAAAGTTATTTATACAGTGACCTTCGATCATATCTTGTTATAAACTTTTACGGTCACTTAAATTAGAATAGTTATTTATGAGATTTGTATCATGTACCTTATTTTTGAGTTTCCGATATTTACTCCGTGACTCCGTACGTTATTTTGGTGGACGTTGCAAGTGCTATGGGCACTTGCAATGTCCACCAAAATAAGGTACATGGTAGAAATTTCGCGAATAACTATTTTGATATGATCATTTTATATTAAATATTATACTTGAGTATTGTAGCTTCTACAACCAGAAACAATATTATACTACGATTTGCCCAGACCCAACACAACATCGTCTGTTTCATGCCAGTACTATATGTCCAAAAACATTATTGGATGTAGGTATTTCATGTTTTATGCTTATTTTTGTATACTACATCTGTGGCAAACAAGCGTAAAACTTATAAAAAATTTTATTATAGGTAAAAAGCCTGTATAAAGTGGCACCGCGTAGTGCGACACGGTTAAACTTCAATTCCTCGCAATAATGTATATTACATAAAATACCGTTTTTTTATGCTAGAGGCAGACAAACGAGCAAGCGAGTTACCTGATGGAGAGTAATCAGCGTCGCCCATGAACATCCGCGCAATCAGAGTTAAAAAAAGAGTACGCTCTTCTCTTGACGGTCTCTAAGTCGCAGCCGTCGGGAAATACTCCTGCAATTAAACCGTTCCACAGAACTAAGGTACGCCATTCATCGATATGATGGGGATGGAATGACAATTGCTTGTGAGTGGTTCGATGTAAGAATTCAGCTGCAGGGAGTAGATAACAGTTCCTCAGAGCACTCCCCGTGATAGATGCGGTATAGAATGCTGATCTCTATATATCGCTATATTTTATCTTATTGTTATCAATTTGCCGATAAATAAAATAAAGTTTTAAAATGTGTCTTAACCTTTCGAGAATACTCGATTTCTATGGAAGTAGAAACAAATAATAATGTTCACTTTATTTGCCACTCCAGCGGCGTTCCAACGCCAGTTCCCGAAGATGCGTGGCGGAGCCCCCCGTGGTGTGTGCGACGCCCTCCCCGCGGCCTCGCTGCCGCATCCGCACCAACCCGTGGTTGGGGGCCACGTCCCCCAACCGGAGGAGGACGCCCCACCTGCTGCACCAGCAGTCGCTGCAGTGCCCCCAGGCGCAGCCGCCGCAGCTGCACCATGCTCCGTTCTCGTTGGACTCCTATCCGGCGAAGTATGGTTCAAGGTAAGGACCATATGAAATCATTCAAACGACTCGTGAAGAAGCATCTCGTAGTATTGCTCACGTGTGGCCACTGGCCAGTCAATTTCATCGCTGTGCTTGTAAGGTTTTGCTAGTAGGCTAAAGTTTGCCAAGACTGCACTGTATCATGAGTACTCCGGACCAACCTGTGGTGTAGGGCAACCCATTAAAACAATTATACAAAAAATATATACATTTAATGATAATGAGTCTACCTATATAAAACCTAAACGTTTTATAATAGAGATACCTAATAAATGTACATATTTATAAGGTATCTCTATTATTGGCCTATTCTAGAATAGGCCACCCTCACTCTTACCGAGGTGTCGTAAAAGGCGACTAAGGTAAAGCTGCTGGCATGATCATCAGCACCCAGAGAAGGAAAACTCTGCATTTATATCAAAACCCTCGCCAACCCGTCTGCCAAGCGTGGTGAGTATGGCAATTACCCCTCATGTGATTGAGGGAGGCCCGTGCCCCAGCAGTGGGGACTTAAATGGGCTGGCGATGATGTACATATTTACAAAAAGAAATTGTCTGCCTGACTGATGTTGTCCAACGTGCCCAGAATGCTAGCGGCGTTGCCTCTTTGAATAGCCGGTCCTCGGAGAACTCCATCAGTCGGGAACTCTTGAAAGAGTTTGCGGGCCTCCACTAAAATGAAAATAAAAATCAGCTGTTTCATACAAAATAGAATACCCACCCGGCAATAATATATGGAACAGCTAATGTTTTTTTGCTTATTTTGCTGATTTTATGAGGCTTTCGGGATGTAAACGATAAAAAATGACGGTGTATGCAAGTACAACAAAGACTGTTACATTTACTTTTCCTCCTGAGTTTGTAAATTCTGTACGGCGCAGTAGGTTAAGTCGATACTTGCCTACCGTGTCGGTCTTACACGTAATTTAATTGGGCTACTAGAAGCCGAAGCCGTATTCATGTCAATTGTTAATTCAGATTTATTTCTATGTGATTTAACTTACTACTACGTATCTGTCTAATAGTTAGTGAAAATAATAACTGGCCTAGTCTCCCGTGCAAATAAGTTTACGCTATTGGAAATCTGAGCACCCTGGGAGACGTCCGAGGCCTTCGTCAGGTAGTGCTCATAGTACAGGGAATGCCTAGTTTGAGACTAGCTGATCTGCGTTAATTATTTATTTTAAATGTATTTTTTTTCCATATTCCAGGTCACCACACTTATCACCCCACCTCTCCCCCCACCTCTCGCCCCATATATCGCCAGAGCCTCGCCGTTCCCCCTACTACCGCGGCGGGGCCTCCAGCGACGAGGAATGCAGGGGTCTGAGGCCACGGGGGAGGGAGACAGCGATCTTGTCGGACGCTGACATAGACTCCGACGGGGACACAGGGTTGGATGGCGGCGATGAAGACGAGCCAGATGAGACTGCATCGCCTGGAAGACGGAGAGCGAGGAGGCGTAGACCTCCGAGAAGACCACCTCGATCTGCTGGTAAGAATGAGCTTCTAATCCACTACGGGAATGTACTTCTATGTCAATCGATGCCGGAGTTCCTCAGGGGTCAGTACTGTCTGTAGCTCTATTTTTGCTGCACATAAATAACCTACTAGTACCAGGTATTGTAGGGTACGCTGACGACAGCACAGTTACAGATATCTCTTCAATGCAAGGGCTAGCAGAGAAGAAACCCAGCCTCAGCCTTGTCGAGACTCCATGACTGATCGCTTGAATCTATCTCTGAATTCTGTGGAAAAGCCTGCCAGAAGACTCATTAAAGATAAATACGCTCGTGCAAACTCTGGAATGAGCTTCCAGCCGCGGTGTTCCCTGTTCGCTACGATATGTGATTTTTTAAACGAGGTTTGAAAAGAGTTCTTCTTTCACGGTAGGCAGCGGCATGACTGTGCTCCGGCATTGTTGATGTCTATGAGCGTCGGTGACCATTTACCATCAGATGGGCCGCATGCTCGTCTGCCTATTATTCGCAATAAAAAAAGATACTACCACTGTGCCGTATCTATTTTGTTTTAAAATTTATGTAATATTTCGTTGTCTCCTCATATCGCTCGAGGTAACCACTGAAAATCAACGTCGCGGTTGCCTTTTATTACAAATCGCGAACTAAGAATAGTCCCGGAACAAAATTCGTGTCAGCCCCTTTTCACATTGCGTGTTGGAACGGGATGACATGAGCTTTAGTGCGGTAATAACTTTAGATCGTGATTTATAATAAGGTAGTATAAGTTTAGTTGTAAGCATTATGTATTATTATTGTGTGCTAAATAAACTTTTTCTATTCTATTCATTGGCGTTGCAATTTTTGACAAGGCTACTTTACAAAGCCTAGCCTTGAAAAGTAGCGATGACGATATTCTACAGAATACACTTTGGGGAATGTGCCAAGGAGCTACATGAGCTATATTTCTCCGGCCCCATTCCACTATCGGGATACTAGGCGAAGACTGAGTTATCATCCCTATATAATTTGAAGTTCCAGCTCCTTTCTGACGCGAAAAGCCAAGGAGTGGAACTGGTTGCCCGTCGATGTATTTCCTGAACAATATAACTTGGACCTCTTTAAGGGAAGAGTAAATAGGCTTCTCACGGGCAAGTATGGCCCACCTTGGACATCATCTTCACTTAATATCAGTTGGGATTTAGGTTAAATGCTTGTCTGTAGTAACATAAAAAGAACAAGTTCAGCGGTCAAGTCATCGTGAGGAAACTTGCACGTTTGTTGAGCTAATGAAACTATAATTGTCTGAATATGTACCAAGTACATGTTCAGACAATTATAGTTTCATTAGCTAGTGTTGCGATGGTCAAACACCTCAATATTTTCATACATTGACAATGACGATTTCCTGGTCCCAGTTTGTTACGGTTATAAATGCTTTTTTTCCAAAGGTAAGGTATGTTGTACATACATACCCCGGGCTCCAAAGCGATGGCTTTGGACCCACCCAGGAATTATACGCCGACGTGTTGATGATGACTATACATTAAATCCAACAATTTTTGATTTCAGGTTGCACCCCACCTCGAGTTCGGCGACGCAACCACGCTCCCTCGGCCCCTCCGGTCCGCGAAAGAGATCCCTTGTTGGAAGCTGACCGAGAAGCCGAGAGAAAGTACCGTGAACTCATCAGAGAGGCGGAGAAGCTGCTCGTGACTGTCTCCAGAGCGCCGCTGGAGCCGCCTCATAACCCGCGAGTGCGGGAGCTGAGAGCTACTGAGGTAAGAGGCCATATTTTATCAACTCTTTTGTCATCGATTACATCTTCCCTCTTCACAAATACGTAACTGCACAGCACGATACCTGTATATTATTTTACCGTAGAAAGATTCGATCATTGCACTTATCTTTACGTCGACAGCCGTTGGTTGATGAAGCAGACTCCTAATAGAATGGAATGGATGGACGTCCAAGTATGCCCTGTGGCACAATGAACTGAAGATTTGAGAAAGATGGCTGGTAAAAGTTGGATGCATATTGTGCAAGATCGGGATGGTTGGAGCTCTTTGGGATAGGCCTAAATCAGCAAAGGACGGCGAATAGCTGGTTGATTGAATGTCCTTCGTCACAATTTAATTATTTGATATACATACCTATTTGTTTGAAAAAAATATTGTGTCAATTTTTGAGAGAGGCCTCTCCGGCCGGCCAAGCTGGTTGCCTGATTGAATATGATCAATTGATTATCATGCATATTGATTACATTTGCGTTGCCTCGCCTTTTATATTATAAGTATATCAAGTTTACTTATTTAAGTTCAAAATAATAATGTCTTGCACTTAATCACTTTCCCCCTTACTCCCAAGGTGGAAGCCCCCCGTCGAAGCCCTGAGCGCACACATATCACCAACTTCATGAGGGCAAACTCCCCGGAGCCCCGGCGCCTGTCGCCCGTGGCGCGCCGCTCCCCCCTCGCCGCGCCTCCGCCCCCACCTGTCGCCCCCCGCGCCATCCCTCCTCCCACACCCACGGACAGGCCGCACTCGGAGCCGCCGAAGAGGAAGGCTTATGCGAGAGATGAGGTATGTAACTCTTTGAGAATGGTCTTGTATGTAGACTCTTTGGGATTCCGCACTTTTCACCTCTCGCGCTAACAATTCTCTTACTCCCACCGATAGGCCGCACTCGGAATCGCCGAAGTCTATGAGAAATTAGGTATAAACGAAAATGTAAGCCGTGTGGTGCTCGGCAGAGTAGAATGGGCCACCCTCACTCTTACCGAGGTGTCGTAAAAGGCGACTAAGGTAACGCAGCTGGCATGATCATCAGCACCCAGAGAAGGAAAACTCTGCATTTATATCAAAACCCTCGCCAACCCGTCTGCCAAGCGTGGTGAGTATGGCAATTACCCCTCATGTGATTGAGGGAGGCCCGTGCCCCAGCAGTGGGGACTGAAATGGGCTGATGATGATGATGATGATGAAAATGTAACACGAAATGTAGCTCTTTAAGAATGGTCTTGTATCAGACTCTTTGTGATTTCCCTATTTTAACTTCTCGCGCTAACAATACTCCTACTCCCACCTATAGGCTGCACTCGGAGCCGCCAAAGCCTATGAGAAATGAGGTACAAACGAAAATGTAACGCGAAATGAATTTATTTACTAATTTAAGTTAATTTTAAGCAATTTGCATGTTATTATAATTTTTAATTTATCTTTTTGTAATGCGTGCGCCTTTCAAGAAAGGTATCCGCAGAATACCAGCGCCACGGGGACCTCACGTGTCCGTGGCAGATGCTGAGCGGAGACTTTTTTAAGTGCCGCATTGAGAAATATGTTGTTTTGTAATTTTTATTGTTGGTACTTAAATCAATTCAATTCAAATGTAGCTCTTAAAGAATGGTCTTGTATGAGTCTCTTTGGGATTCCCCTCTTTTCACCTCTCGCGCTAAAAATTCTTCTACTCCCATCGATAGGTCGCTCTCGGAACCGCCGAAGTAAGTCTATGAGAAATGAGGGTACAAACGAAAATCTAACACGAAATGTAGCTCTTTGAGTGCGGTCATCAAGAAAGCTAAAAATTGGCAGGTCAGTCAGGGGCCTGTATTTTGTAACATTTAGTTTCTCTAGTTACATCAGTCGTAGCTTGAGAACTTCTTGTGATACCGAAAAGATGGGACGTTGCCACAGTATCAAGTTGTCAATACCTGGTAGCATGGTTATGTATATTCCTATTGTTACGTCTCAGATTGTGTCATTAAAAAAAAAGCGTTTCCATATACCTAATTTATTTTATTATCTAAAACAACAAATGGAGACGTAAAAATATAATGGCTTTTGTCGTAAAAAAATAATTAACTGAGGATGTTTGATCAACTTTAGATGCCTATTTAAATAACATTGGTTCGATAAGATTTTTGTAATTAAGATCAGCTTATCTGTCTGTAGATTGTCGTAGTAATGAACGTCATACTAGGAGGATCTAGGATATAGCGGTTACCCAACATGAGTAATTGATTACCTTAATTTTCTGGAAAATTATGTTCGTAAAATGACCTAGTCATGAATTATTAGTCTGGTTTACATTAGTAAATATAGGAAGTAGTAGTGTATAAGAGTATAAGAATATCCTTGTAATATACTATTACTTCCTTGATTTACTTTGTATGAAGTATTTATACCGTTTTTATTCCGTTATTTAACCAAGTTCTGGACCATTTTTGACATTAAATAGATAAATTCATACAACATCTCGTACATTGACCTTATTCGATACTATTTAGCTTAAGCACCTGTGTTACGGATATCACACAACAGAGGAATTACAAAAATGAACAAATAAAAGTGTTCGACACACGAATGATTGTCCAGGGTGGGGATCGAACCCACGGTCAAATTATTCACCAAAGATCATTTACAGACGTAGCTATTTTTCTATTTCACAAACCATTTAAGAAATATCTTATTAATACTATTACTGTCACTACTGTAATACTATTAACAGCAATACTATTAATGTAATTCTATAAGTGTCATTAATACTTTTAATGCTACAATAAAATTAGTCATAACAAAGATCTTCATTTTTGAGCCTTTAATGTTAATTTTAAGCGCAATAAAATAAGTTAGTTTAAATTTGTATGCGATTCGGTCTTTACTGAAAATCAGCGCTATGGCTCAGGCCATAGCTAAATGCTGAGTAGGGACCGTATCGGCACTTAGCTTTTAAGATATTTAGTCTGTAAATGTCCATGTTAAGTGTCGAATAAATGATTTCTTATAATATTTTTATTATTATTATCATAACGCGATCGGGGGAAAGGGGGATTATCGGCGGGTGTCCATGGGCGGCGGCAATCGTTTACTATCAGGTGATCCATCTACTCATCTGCCACCTATCACATAAAAATCATTTATGTGTTTTCAACAGTGATTCTACTTGCAGGTGCTGCAAACGCTGGAGGGGCTGCGCAAGAGTCTGCAGCAGCAGTCGGCGCTGCTGGCGGTGCAGCGCACGCGCCTCGACTCGCTATAGCCGCCCCCGTCCCTGCCAAACCGTAGCTAGACCCGTTTCGTTCCTATTCCTTTCACTAGTCTCATTGTTTTGTGCTAGTTTAGAACAGTTGGACTTTTATATGGTCATCAATTTTTTGTACTACGTATTTTCTGTGAAGCAATGTGTAAGGTTATCCATGTGAGGGTGTTTGTCTCTCTGATTGTCCGTCTTTCACGGCATGACGGAGCGATTGATTGACGTGATTTTTAAGTGGAGGTAGTTGAAGGAACCTGTGGCAGGTCCCCCACAAGGTGGACCGACGATCTGGTGAACTTCGCGGGAATCCATTGAATGCGAGCGGCATAGGACCGATCTGTGTGGAGAACATTGGGGAAGGCCTGTGTCCAGCAGTGGACGTATATTGGCTGAAATGATGATGATGATGAGTTGAAGGAATGGAGATTCGAGTGACATAGGCTACTCTTTTAGGGTTTTGACTTTTTCTAACGCAAGTGAAGCTGTGGGCGAAATCTAGTTTAGTTATAAACTTAATACTTAGCTAAATTCATGATAGCCTTTGTTTTGCGGACATGCTATGTTCGCATAGTAAAGAGAAAACATACACGACTTCATTTCATTTTTGGGACTTTAATATTGGTAGGAATAATGCTGGATCTACTTAAATCGAAAGAAAGCTCCGATGAGCACTACTTGCTATTGCAGTAGTAGGTAAATGACAAATCTGGCAAAATGTATCATCAATTCAACTAGCCCGTTTCGTATTACAATATGAGTCCCTCTTATTTTATTAACCTGGTAAAAGTAGTTGCGAGTCACAAAATATTGATCACCATATCAAAGAAAACCAACTGTTTGAAATAGGCTGTTTAGGTACTAGTTAAAGGCCGTTACACTTGCCAATGTAGGTAAATCAGGAACGTAAAATAAAATGTCTTTGGTATTTTATCATTTGCATTCTATCTTTACTTGCATTTGCATCACCCTTCCACTTTAAAGTGGTGTCGTTGAGTCTGTATTGGGTATTCATGTAGTGGGTAAATGTTGTGTTCTAGAGAATCTGTAGGTAGGTTTTTACTTCTAATTGCCGTATTTAGACATGGCAATAGCACTTGTCGTCATCCGTATTGACTGTACTTTACTCATACTTAACATTAATTGTCGTTCAACGTCCATTGGCAACTAGTACGAGGTATGCGGACGTTGCGGTTATAATTTCTGGTCATTTAAAAGGTTTTCCCCTCTGAGAAATCTTGTTTCTTAATTTGCTTGTGATTGGCTCATTTCTATGATGTATGATTTGGTTTAATTAGAAATTTAAACATTGGCATTAGGGGGTTTGGCAATATAAATGATAAGAAAAATTGTGGCCAAGTTCTTATAAACTGTTTTCGAAGAATTTTTCGAATTTGAAGTATTTAAATTATGACAATATAAAATTTTTCTCTACTTTATCTCCTAATTATCTATATCAATTTGGGATCTGGTTGAATTTTAAAGGGAGTTCATGGAGTGTACATTAACATGAAAACTAAAACATTTTTACGAATTTACTATTTTATGTTTAACGCGAGGCTTTAACTCGTCTTTTCATATCTTCTTACATTGTTGTTATGAATTGTATATTGTTATTGTTGTTTAAAAATAAGTCCTCGAACATTTCATTCCGGGATTTATCAGTTTTTGAAGTATGTCTAGGATTTCGTATTTGGTCTTTGAAATACTGGATGTTGGCGGTCGAAATAGAGTAGTTTTCACAATAAACTAGTTAGACTATACTATTCAGGATTGCCAGTACCTACTACATTTCAATTGTTTACTTTGTAGGGACTAACTTGATACTGAAACACTTTTAAGGTACATCGATTAAGGATTAATGTTTCGTTTTCTGGTGCAGCGTCTTGTGTCTTTACATGGTACACCACGGGTTGTCTTTTGTCGATCAGGTCGAGAGTAATCAAATCGATATACGATCCCTAGAGTAAGTAGCTTAAGAACCAGTTCTTATTCTGTTACCCATAACAACAGTGGTACGGGTAACAGAATCAAGGAAGGTCCTTGCTAGGGTTGTAACTATAGCAGCACAAAGTATAGAGACAGAGAGGCCGGTTTCCGCGCGTATAGTGTTCTAGGCGTTTTTTGGCATGAGATAAAATACTTATACGAGTAGGTAATTGTTGCCTAGTAAGTCAACGACCACTTTGATATCAATGTCTGCTCTAGCCTTCTGTGTCTATTTACTTTTAAATGACTTAAAAAAAAGGAAAAGGTTCTCAATTCGTCAGGATCTTTTTTGTGTTAGTATTGTAGGACTGGCAGTCCTGCCAGCCAGCGTCGAGCGGGTGCAACGGCCGTAGTTCTTCCACTCCGTCTAGTCCCTCCAACCCTAGTCCTGTAGCGTAGCGTAGTTGTTACTTAGGCGAGGCCACCTTATCTTCCACTAATACTTGTAGTCATTTTATTATTGACATTATTGTAGCTAGTATAGTCAGGCTGATTCTCTGTGGTTAGAGCTTGGAAATGGTAACGAAATGAGAGAAATTTGACACGAGTATAAACATTCCAATTTGGTATGGAAGCGGATCCCGGATGAATATGAATAAAAGATTCGAATTTGGAATGGAAAACATAAAAAAAGGGTGTGACAATTTTTTTATATACATTTTTGTTAGCTTATGGATCTTATCTCATAAGAAATAAGACTCCGTTTATGGTGATTTTTTTTATAATTGTAGTGCTAACCTAAGTTTATTAAAATATGTCTTTAAAACAAATAAATATATCCTTATTTCTAAGTGTCTGATCACAGAGTTGAAGCCGCAAATATACAGGTTAGAGGTTGAATAGCATGTATCGAGTAGAGTGCCGTAGAGTACGCCAGCCGTAACACATGGTCACCGATGAAACTATGCGGAATGTTTAGCTAGTTAGTAAAAATATGGATTTTATGTACACTCACAAGGATATTTAATCGCTCTTTATCAAGGGCGTTTTATGGGATGATAAATTATTGTTTTCATTATTTTATTTTTAATCGAAGGCTTTTCCGTTGTTTGATATGCACGAAAAAAATACGAATGTTGCGGATTATCTTACGTAATTAATAATATTTCAATGAAATGTTTTACTTTCGAATTTATGAAATGGTGAACTGAACACGTTTGTATGAAAACACAAGGTTAGCGGTTCATTATTCCTGTGATCATATGTCCACGATTATTCCAATAAAATAACAATGTATATCTAAATTGACAATATCACTGGTATTTATTAAACACTTGTTTCTTCTCTTGAGGATCATTCATGAAATGTTCAATTAAACGTATATCTATCCCCAAGACGCATTATAAAAGCATCGTAAAATATGCTCATAATTTGTGCAATATTTAATACATACTCTTATTTGAAAATTAAAAGATCTGTGTTACGATTGTCGTAAGGATAGACCCAATATCGATAGTATTATAGATTAAATTAGATTGACCAAGCAACCTTTGTTATTTATCGTTGCTAGGTAGCCTATCCGAGACAGCCCTACGTTGGCAAATGGTGAAATAAGCCGAACCGTACTCATACTAAAACTTGTATTTAAATCGATGGCATTGTCAAATACAATGATTTTATTTCCAATGTATGTGTTACTATGAGTATATTTGTCTTATTATAACCATTTATGAATCAACGCTGTATTGGGTTTAAGCGGTAGTGTACCAGTAGAGTAGTAGGTAGATAGAGAGCGGTCTCTAGCTAGAGGTGAGGCGAGTCGCGAACGCGGCCAAAGACTGCGTATACACTTGTATTACTCGTTATTATATTGATCGGTCTGTCTGTGCTTGCGACGTGTTATTTTAAAAGTTAAATGAAATTTTAATAGAAAGGAAATAAAATTTAAAAAACTTTATTTTTCACAGATTAATTGTACAACATCGTTCATTTCTGATTTTGGAAATACTCACGCGCGCTACTTCAGGTTAAATGTTATTTGGTGTTTTTTAAGTATTTGTTGTTACAATATAACTAATACGAGTATTTTCAAAATTATTGAGATGGCCTAAAAATATCAAGGTGTTAAAAAATGTGTCAATGATAATATATTTGCCAACTACAAGCCTTTGAACAGTTCCCATGATGAAGAGATAGAGATAGAACATCATTCTAAAAGGAATTTAATTACGTACAAGCACCGACAGGCCGCCGGGGCCCCGGGTGTCCAAGCCCGAGGGTTCTATATTTTGTTAGTGCAATTTTGGGGTCGAGTGTACACCGCGCCCCAGCTGAGTAATGTAAATATTTATCCAATTATTGTTTAATGTAAGTATAAATAAGATTTATACGTTTAGTTGAATTTTCATTAAAATATTATACGGACATTGGATTTTATTTGTCGATTATTTTATCCCTAAGCGAGCAACTCGACTCTATATTTTTAATTCACCAACGGTTCAACAGATGGCGGGAGTGGGTTGATAACGATTTCATGGATAAATCTCATGACACAACATATGAATGAGTTTAATGTCACTGTAATGTGGACAAAATAACATTATTATATAAAGAACGTTTACAAAATTAAACAAAACTACTTGAATGATAGCCAAGCGAATACTTGAAAATTCATCCTAAAAACTTCTTACCTAAAGTACATACCACATAATTATCTTATTAGTATAGTTGAGATCCATGAGATCCATTATAAATATTTTCAAAGAATTTTTAAAGACTCATTTGAATTAGAAAATAAAAAAAATGAAATAATCATACCATTACAGTGCTGAGTAGAACCTATGTCAAAAGCAGCCCTATTATGTTAGCTAATAAGTATTTACCTTAAAACATGACATGATAGATGGCGTTTGTTTGATTCTATTTGCAAATCAAAATAACTTTTTAAATTAATTCAATACAAAGTATTGTAATTTTATGTGATCCTTTTTGTTTCATATGTTTTATTACTTTTTGTTTTAAATGATGCTGTGTTTGAATAACACGGTTTAGCTTTATTATTTTTAGTGAAAATAGGTAATAGGTATGTGTGTTCCGTAAACTTTTACCATTTGGCAACGATGATTATCGTCAAGTTAAAAAAAAAACAAACAAAATAAAAAAAGGTTATTGTGGAGGAGCTGGGATTTGAACCCAGGACTTTCCGCATGCGAAGCGGACACTCTACCACTGAGTTACACCCCCGATATGAAAGCGGACGAAATTGCGGTCCGCATTCTTAGCGCGATGACGTAAGAGAAACGCCCAATCACGCCATGTTCTATTGTGGGATAGCGTCGGTTGTCCTCAATGAATGACTCCACGCCATGCACCCGCGTTTGGTCTATACTTCACGTGTCTGTCATGTACTCGTATGATGGGCGTGAAATGTGCGATTGCGTTACTGTTTACTCGTGTGTGCAGTTGTGCACGCACTAGAGGTGCTCTTCATTATATATCGTGAGCTAGTTGTAGCCTGCGATTTCGCTTTAGTGTATATTAAATCGAACATAAATAATTTTGTTGACGTTTCCTCAAGATATTATTCATGTCAAGGAAAACATCATGTAAAAGGAATAATATTTTTGTATTTACTAATCCTTTATCCTAGATAACATTGCTTGTAAGCTGAAATATGAAAGGTAATTAATAAATAAAACTCATTTTTAACCCCCGATGAAAAAACGACGAGATGTTACAAATTTGACGTATCTGTGTGTGTGTGACTGTTTGTTGCATCGTAGCTCCCGAACGGATGAACCGATTTTGATTATATTTTTTCTTTTGAAAGGTGAATCATCAAGAGTGTTCTTAGTTATGTTTGATGGCCGCAACCACAAAATGTCGGATTAACATATTGTATGACCCCCCCTATAGGTATCAAATAAAAAGGCTTGAGTAGTAGAACACAAACCACTATGATTTTTTTTTAATCCAAGATGGCCACCCCCTAAAAATGGTAAATTAACGTATTATGCTTGAGTAGGGTGCCTATTGAAAGCGGGAACTGACTTTTTGTTAAATAAATACAGTCTTTTAAAAAGTAAAAAATGAAAAACCTCCGACAAAAAATAATAAAAAGTATGAATTCAAAAAAGAACAAAACTGACCTACTTACGTATGAACATTTTTAGTTAAATGTTGTAGCGTCGGGGGACCGCTATAATTTAAACTAGCATAACGTTTTGTTAAAGCACACATTATATCATTTTGTAAAGGTAGGTTTTTATAGGTAGGTTAGGAGCGTTCCCCCGACGCGATACTTATTTTTGTACTTTTTTAAATTCATACTTTTTTGTCGGGAGTTTTTTCACAGCGTTATTGGTGTCCATTAAGGCCACTTTCAGCTTGCCTGTTAACCTTTTCTTAATATAAATACACATTGGTACATGCTCCTCCTAGCAATAAGTACGGTATCTACCTAAATACATTATACCATAAACAAGAAATAAATATTTATATTTTATAAATTATCAAGTAAACAAACATCCAAATTTACGCTTGTACTGAAGATGCACCCGCACATCAACACGGTAATCAGTGCGTCTCTACGATCTCTATGTGCACTCAGACGCACGCTGGCACTTGCGCCAAATTTTGCGTCAAACACGCGCGCAAGAATAGGTCAGTAGGCGACATCAGCTGAACGAACTCTCTTCTCTTCCACATTGCTAGCGGAAAGCGAACGCTGACAAGTCTGCCAGATGTAAAGATTTCTTAAACAGGTACTGTGTGGTTATACCATAAAACCTTATAAAGGTCAGTTCGTCATTTCAATTAAACTATTTTCCAACTCTACATTGTTTGCCAGGAGAAGAGCTCGTGGGCTGATAATAAATCTGCCATCCATACGTTGCACAGCCTCAATATTCAGTCACACGATTTATAAATAGCATATTATCTTCTAATTAACTATATCATTATTTCATTTTTGAGCGAATGAATGATATCATTTTAAAATTTAAAATGAGATTTGAATTCATTTTCAATTTCAGTGTAATGCATTTGATTTTAAGTAATCATACATATCATAGAGAATTGTTTTTTACTTAAAATTACCACATATTTTCTTTTAAGTCAAAGTCAAGACTCTACATAGTTTGCTGAAAGTGAAGTGTGTCGTTGTAGAGAATTCAACCGCACTCCCACGCGTATTGCAAAATACCTAGCGACCGATTTAATTACTCCTAATTCACACTCAAAAATATTCGAAGCGTTGATTATTTTGCAGAGTAATTTATGAAGAAAGTTGGGTACGGATATACGATATACCACTATTTTGGCGTTTAGAGAAAACATCGTGTAAGTTTTTCACATTTAGATTATTGTTAGGTATATCAAATCTCTTTACATAAGATGGAAAATCTAATTTTCCGCACAATCATGGTGGTCCTTTGGTTATACAGTCTCAGGATTTTTCCACTCTTGGCGACAATAATGCCACTGAAAATATATTTTTATGACCGATGGTAGACGAGAGCTACAGATTATCTGATGGTAAGATATTGCCACTGCCTATTTCCTCAGTTGATGTTGATCTAATTTACCTACTCCGTTTATAAAACAGAAATCTTATGGCGGCTGCTCCTCTAGAAACCAATTCTTACTGCGCCATGTTGTAACACTAAAGGGATTATTAAGTAATTCACTTTAGTTATTCTACTCGCTCTACGTGTAGACACGTGTAGCGTTAAAATATAATTGCGTTCGACTCTACATAGTTGCTAAATCGGTCTTAATTAAATCTTCATTGAACGAGATATAGACGTATTTCACCGCAGCCTCTCACGTACTATGGCTGATTATATGCAACACTCCTAGATATTATAATGGTTTTGTATTATCTGTGATGTAGATTAATTTATCATTTCTAATGAAACCTATTACAAAATATAATCATTCCTGCAATTATTTGCATGTTCTCTATGTAATAAATATTTTGTTATTTTCGTTTTACTGTTATACAATTTGTATTATAATAGAACTTTGAGTTAGTTTATATATGACTCTAATACAACAACGTAATTAACTAGGCATTACAGATATTTAAATGTAGAAGAATTAATAGTATTTATTTTGGTTTAATGAGGCAAAATACAAACTTTTTAATTTACTTAAACAAGTAAAGCCAGTGGAGTATTCATTCACTGTCATCTTACGTGCGTTTAGACCACTTTGTATCCTAACTGCGGCATTGTAAAGATAAATAGGTCAATAGATGGAGATTAAGGTGTTCGACTCTACTTAGTAAATTGAAATCAATTTTCTATGTAACTATAAAAGTGCATAGTAACTTCTACAGCATATGAGATGTTTATTCATATTAAGATTATTTAATATACCCCTAGGGGTAGCGACTCTAGAGTGGATTACCTACTACAGATAACCACGCTTTGTATGTCGCGATAAATATATCGATTAATTTATGTTTCCTCTCTAGTATGTTACATTATTTTGCAACCAATTAATCCTTATCAACTTGTGATCCGCTTCAAGCTTTCAAACTATACGGCAATTAAAAATATACGAGTATTGGACTACTTTTTTGACATTAAATTCTACCTAATAAGTACAACTTAGTATAGTTTCCGAGGGAACTCTACTTCTACATGGTAAGATCGTAATTATTAACAATAAAACATATTTAGTAAAGAAATAAGTAAATATTTTTTAGGTACAAGCATGGACTAATTATAGTATAATAGTCCATGGTACAAGTACGTTTTAAGAAATGTTAATTTTAAATATAAAACTGATAAACATCTTTTAAATTATACTATTGGAAAAGACTGTAAAATCCTTATTGTCATTGTTTTTACCATATATTTGAATGATTAGTATTAGAATATGACGATTTACGACATTATATGGGTACAGTAACTCTTACGTAAGCACACTCAAGCGAAATGCCAACTGTATAGCATGCTAGCATTTAATCGAGTATGCAAATCTTAGATTGTAATCATTTCCTTCCTATAGATAAACAAGTTTTAGAATGTCGAAGGTGGTATACTCGTGTACATTTAAACGTATTTTCACCGAATTATTTAAACATTAAAAGGGCATTCAACCGAATTATAGAGTTGATTGATCGCATGTAAGTGAATAAACTTTATTAAGGCCATTAAGGGCTTGAATTCATAAGCATACTGAACTACCCTTATACTAGTAGAGTAAGAGAAATTTGCAAATAATGTACATAATACTTAAGATACTACTATTTGTTTGAGAGCAGTGAAATGACGGATAGATACCTACCAACACATCACATTAATGGACAACATTTCATATTTTTAACATGTCCATATTGTTTTTTTATATGAAAATAGACATAAAATGAACAGACCCATATTTTTTCTTTTTTCGAAATTTGTCCATTTTCATGCATAAAATAATTATTGAAATTCTTTTTATTCTAAATAGGCGTAAGCGCCAAATGACGTCATCGGACGGCTGAATACAGCGAAATTCCTTTGCGTATCATTGTTTTGATAAAAAAAAGGTACTACTGTCAAAGGTAAATAATACTAGTGTCAACATTGTCAACGTCATTCATACATTCAACGTTGACAAGTTGTCTTTTTTTTTACAGTTACATGTCATGGGTTTGGCATTTCGTAAATTTAAAACTATAATGTGCTAAGCAAAGAAATATTTTACATTCTGCCGTCCGATGACGTCATCTTACGTTTTTTAGTTTTTAATTTTTTTCTCAGTAAATAAGCAATATAAAAAATGAATAAATATATATTCGAGCAGCGGAAAAGTAAACAAAGAATTGGTATTTTTTGTTTCAGAGCTTAGCAATTTTGAAATGTTGTCCATTGGGTTATTATAATGATGTCTTTCCTCAATAGATTTTGAACTAAATCTGCTTAGGTCTGCTGGATATTACAAAGAAAGAGGCTAAGTTTGAATGTGTATTTGCATATTTTGGTCTTCCAGGATCAAAACTATGTTTTTTGCATTTTTGAGCTACAATTTAAGATTATTCTCAGGTGTTTGACATCCGTAGTTTTGGTGGGTATGCCTCTGGACAGCTTCTCGTCAGGAGAAGCTTGCCAGACGGAGAGCCCCGCATAACTTGTCCACCCCCCGGTGGACGGGTATGCATAAAGAGGTCGGCTGATTGCACCTCGGGCCGTTAGCATTACCCCTTTGACAAAAAAGAAAGGTGTTTGACATCGAGATGATAATCGGATAAATTCCGAATGTTTAGTTACATAACACCACAAACAAATTTCTAACCACATGGTTAGAAATTTGTACATAATTTTCAATCTTAACCCAACGCTATTGTTTTATATAATACGGAAACAGTGAATTTATTTATGTCCTAACCGACCGAGAAACGGTGGAAATTTTTGATAAAATGTCTTTGTCCTTCTTTGTATGCTTCACTGTATGCTTCACAAATGTAACGTTATTAGGTACTTAGGTACAAGTATATACGGTCGGACGAGCATTGCTGGATTAAATTTTGGCGAAGTGCCACCAAACGTGTAGTAATAGTCTTACTGATGATTACTGTCATTGCACTAGCAAATAAACTCGTTCGCAAATGTAGGTGAGCGGCCATAAGATATCATTCTTATCACTGTTGGAGTTTTAGTACCTACCTGTAATATTTGATTAGATACTTAGATTAAATCATTATATCTAAGGTTTGATATCGCCTTTTTTGATAAGCAATATGAATAACTTGTGTAGCTTGCGATTGGACAGGCATATGTTCAGTGGTGGGCAATTACATGCTACTGAAGAAGAAGAGAAGAAGGTGAATAATTTGTCGGCTTAAAGTTTCATTCATATTGCTTACCAAAGAAGATGATGCCCCGTATTGTTTGGAGGGTCGGCCAAGACCTTGAATGATTTTCTCCAAATCAGTACATAAAATACTGTTCAATAAAGGGTTACTGGCCTGTTATGGAACATATTTTTTAAATACTATATTTAGTTTCCTGCTTTTTCGTATTAGACATTGACCACGAGATGAAGTCCTGTCAACAGCGACCCTGATAAGATAAATTGGAACGGTTCGGTGAACGACTTCAACATAATTAAAAATACAGATTTTATTACATACCTATTTTTTATTAATAATAGTGCTTCGAACTGATTTCCTATTTCCTTAGATTTTTTATGCGGCATGGTTTAGCTTCCTTCCGAGCCTTAAAAATTAAATTTTCCGGGATGACAATGTATTCTGTCGTTGTGTGCGCCTTCTGATCGGTCTCACAGGTTCGAGCTTCGAGCTCTGGATATATGGAATGACACGCTAGGTCATAATGATGATGGTATGAAATATCACAAGGTAAATACAGTTGGTATGGAAGTTAAGAATTGAAGAAGAGGATTTGCTTGTCAGCGATTATAAATTCTAACAAAATAACTAGGAAACGGGACAATTAGCACCAAAGGTTAGACACCTGCATACCATTCAAAGCTAATGAGGACCTCTGACCCTCCTCGTTGTGTATGCAAAGTTGTTGTTTTGAAACTAATCGCTTATGTCAGCGGACTTTGCTCGTTTATCAATTCAGTAGGGATGGTGATGAAAGATTAAAAAAAATATCGATCTTTTCAAAACTTATAATTCAATGTTGTTGTACTCGTATTTTCATAATTTTCATTTTGGATACAACTAATTGACAATGAATTAAACTACTTTGACTTTTACCCATGGTGTACGTATCTAACCCAACACGCTTGGGATTTGTTTACAATCTTCGAACCGTTATATACCTACATACATTACAATAATTTTAAGTTCTTCATTTATCGATATGAAGCGTACTTTTCATGCAAAATCGATATATTTTTCTCACTTACGTTGCAGGGCGACTAACATATTAAGTTTTATGGGATATTCCCGAATTAAGTGTAGTCCTCTCCCTTGTCATTTGAGCTTGATTATTCAGATTTTGGTCAAGTCATACAATGCAAAAAGGTCATAACAATAATCAGGCTTAAGCTAAAAGCTCAGTTTAGAGATGTATTTACGAATTTAATAAATTATATTTCCAAACATGGTGTTACCTACTAGATTGTACATTTATAAAATAATTAAAAATTATAACAATTTAATTGTGTACCTATGTTTGATGTAACAATAACTGGTAAACTTCTGTGGCAAAGCAGTCAGCTTCGGTGGCACAGTGGTTAGTTGGTCTCACTTAAAAGCGATGGCTGTGCAAGAGGTCCTGGGTTCGATCCCCGGGTCGGGCCAAAAATTTGCGGTAAGTTAAGTTTTCGGTAAGAAATTCTTGTGTCATCCTGGAAATGTGTCAGAAATTCTTAGTGTCTGCTTGGAAGTTGGCGGTCTTGTAGCCCCGTGCCTTGGAAAGCACGTTAAGCCGTTGGTCCTGCGCCAGATCCCTCTCCGGTGGTGTCCCACTGGTGTCCCATTGAAATATGATGGTAAGGGAATAGAAAGTGCACTTATGTTTGCGCACACACTTGATAACTACAATATATCCTGTATAATATATCCTGTAGCGGTAATCGGTTAGAGGAGGATAATATGAACTACACACAAATTTATTATGGATTATTATTGTCCTATCAATCGGCAAGCGCGTGGCTACTCTATCCGATGTCAGGCAGCTTGTTTGCGTTCATGTCAATGTATGCAAATTAGGAAACGTTGCGCTTGCGCCCGCGCCCCGCGGCCTTGCCTTCGACATTTAGCTTGTTATTTTAGCTTAATTTTTAGTATTCCGGACTCAAAGTGCAAACTGAATGAACTTTGTTAAGAAAACAACCGAATATTACACGTAATTATATAGTTAAACTCATATGACATAATTTTTATAATGATTCGATCGAAACCATCACACTGATAACCTAATGGTATGATATTGACTCTGTCCATGGAAACCCACATCACCAGTGGAGTCAAAAGTGCGCTGCCAAAATGACTCCCCTTCCCCCTGGATTGGGCTTCCGGTACCACCACTAACTCAGCAATGCGAAACGCAGATCTTGCTTCACGCACTCTTTTTGTGTTGCAGTGGCACAGACTAGTTACTTTGTGGCAGTGGTATCACTCCGGTCGAGTCATTCATACCGAAACGTGGCCAAGTCACATGTTTTCCATGAAGGCGATTATTTTTTCTTTTAATTATACAATCATAATCCTTCTGCCCTTTTCCCAGGTTATCTGGGGTCGGCGCAGTGTGTTTAAAACCCGCGATTGCTTTTAGAGTGATATCCGCTGAATATGTAGGTCGATAAAACGTAAAACGCTGGCGTTTTATTGAGTGAGTTACTTCATCATCATCTTCCTGCCCTTTCCCAGGTTATCTGGGGTCGGCGCAGTACCTATATTTTCATTTTCCATACGTCCCTGTCATTCGTCATCGAATCATCCATCCCTTTTTCCATTCATGTCATTCTTCACACAATCCATCCATGCTCTTTTTCGGCCGTCCTCTGTTCCTCCACCCACTAACATTTAAACTCATCACTGTTTTTGGTTACATGTTTTCCCCCTCTTCTCATTACATGGCCATACCAGGAAAGACGATTTGCCTTCAATTTATCAATGATGGGGGCCACATTCATACTTTTAATTATACAATGTATATTACTTATGAACACTCTAGTAGTACCACCTAACTTTGTTTTCTTTTCTTTCATATTTAAATACTTATTCTAAAAATTCATAGTAGAGAAGAATATACCAAATAGGAGATCATTACATTTTTTTAGCTATTCTTAAGATATGAATGGTTTTAATTTCCCGACTTTGTTTAAGAGATTAACACTTAGTTGCAGAAACGGCTGCATTAAACTCGAATTTGTATAATACCAAAACACATTATAAAGTATTATTTAGCGTCATTATCAGTACACCATATTTGTGTGCAGATAATGTTGCTTTAACCAACGAAGAATTCGGTTTTAGAACTTTACTTTCACAAGAATTATGACAAGTTTATAAATTTAATTGCGTGAGATAATTACATGATAAGAGTAGATAACTTAATTAACATAAGTACAAAACATAATGTAGGTTACTTATGAATAAGTTGGTGCGAAAAGACCGAAAGGAAAAAGCCCAACGCGATGGTCAGACCTGATCAGTACCACGCTAAACACCTCAGTGTGCGATGCCATTCACGACGACGCTGAAGACAGGTCAAGCTGGCGAAAGAAAATTCTGGAAAGAGTGTTACGTCGGGGTCACGACCCCCAGCATTGAGGTCATCGACACAAAGAGGAGAACGGACCTATTAATAACTACAGGTAGGTTACTAATGAGTAAAAGGTTAACAAATCGTGCCTAATAACAGCAATAAGTATTTTAATTGGTGATTCTGCAACTGAGTAATAGATTAAGATTTTTTTATGTTAAGGCAGGCAAGCATTTGACTTCAATCACGCCTTCAACGGCAATGTTATGGGAGAATGAGGCTTAAGACGGGCCGTACTAGCTCATATTTATAATTATTGTACACGGGATACAATGCGGTTATTTTTATATATGCACCTCCATTGCTGCAGTCCGCTTGTGACCACGACCGTTGTAACGCGGTCGAAACGCCAAGCTGTATATGCTACTACGAGTATGTATGTACATTAATTATTTGTATAATGCAACGCGAAAGTTTAACATCTTATGTAGCCCATGGGTTCTTGCCCGTGAAAAGTCTATTCACGTCTGAAGTCTTGCCCACGTTTAAAGGTTATAATATTCAGGTAAATAGGTACGGTCAGCGTCAAAAGTAGCTTAACTCATTTGTACCATGGCCAAGTGACATTTTGTAAGTACCCCTTAGAAACTGACTATAATAGGCAGAACATGGTAATAAAGTGTTAAGCTACTTTTGATGCTGACTGTGCATCGGCGGGTGTAATGAGTTCCACTTGACTGTTCGGATCAAAAAGAAGAATTAGAATATGCTCAATACTGTGATGTGCATTATTAATTTTGGTGTTCGGAATTGGCACAGATTTCACCTTAATCGGCATCGTGGTTTCATTATCTTGAGAACTGTGCCGAGTTTCTGTTACACCGGTGACGTAACGTTAGAGGTAGGTACCACGTTGCGAAGCGCCGCGTCACCGAGCCACTCGACCAAAATGAGAAAATTGACTGTTCCATAAAGGGAACGCCACGGCTCTACGAATAGGCACGTTATGCTAATGGGATTAGCTGCGTGTCTCCAAATATAGACGTGAATGCTAATAAACACATTTTTAAATAGTTGACCTGTCATATTGTTAAGCAGAGGAAATACATCACATACGCACATTTTGCCATGCTTAATGTTTTTTTCTGTGAAAATCTTTTTTTTATGTAAGAGGTGACAGTCGAGCAGACAGATCGTCTGATGGTAACCGACAGTGGAGTCACAAATGCGCTGCCAACCTTTAAACCACCCTTTCCCAAGGATTAGGTAAGGTTAGGTTAGGTTACTCATGCAGCGAAACACACCTACAGTGCTGCTTCACGCTGGTTTTCTGTGAGGCCGTGGTATCACCCGGTCAAGCTGGCCCGTTCATGCCGAAGTGTCGCTCTCACACGGTCAAATGAAAATCTTGTCGAATTTTAACGGTATTATCGAGGATTCTTGAAGTCAGCGTCTTCAGATTTTTGCTCTGGCATCGCACAGGTGCATTATTATGTATGTAATATATTTATACACAGGACCCTCTTGAAAACCGCAACAAAATCCGATGCGTACTTTTAATGATCTAAGCATACACATTGAACTATTATAAATAAATAAATAAATATTTCACAACATCACATACATCGATCTGACTCCGAGCTAGATAGCTCAAGCACCTGTGTTACGGATATCAGAATCAACAGTGGGATTACAAATAAATACGTATAATACTTTTATTTTGTAAATACATACTTATAATACATAGGGAACACCCAGATCCATACAAACAGACATGTTCATGCACACAAATGTTTGTACTGTGCGGGGATCGAACCCGCAACCCTTGGACCAAAGGCAGCGTTCACTACCACTGCTCCAAACGGGTCGTCAAATTATTATTATTACTAGCGTAGTAATAACTCACTGAGCATACACAGTGATAGACAGCGAAAGTGACTTTGTTTATGCTACGTTTGTAGGATATTTGCCGTAGTTAAATACTTATGTACCAATTTTTTATTCCAATTAAGCACTGGTACAACACATTGTTTGACCCCACTAAGCTATTTCAGAGCAACAATAACATTTCTCAATCATCTATAAATCAATCAAGCTGCCATTCAAATAGGTACCATGATTTCAAAGTACCTATTTAATAAGTAACAGGGCGTTCGCATAATAAATAGTTAAAATGTATAACTGCGTTATAAATTGACGTAAAACAACCAAGACTGCTGGTTTGGTGCAATAGTGCAATTTCACAGTACGTACACATTGCCTCTTTCAGCAATGGACGCGCCAATGGCGAACCGTGGTCAGTGAGCGGAACTCTTATCACTTTTTGCGTAGACCATGAGACCAATTCTCGTGCTCGTGATATTTTGAAAACATGGCGGATGTCTCATGAGATTCATACAAATAAAATGAAAATTTAAAACACCCCCGACACAACTAAAGCTCTTTCATTTGATACCTATATTGAGGCAGTTGGAACAACAAATAGGTTATTCGTCATTTTCTGACGGTGGCCATTTTGGGTTTGAAATTTTTCACACTTAATATATTCTGCTACTCAAGCCCTTTTATATGATACCCATATTGTGGAAGTTGTGTTAAAACATAAAATCCAAATCTTTGTGACGGCGGCCATCTTGGATCGATTTTTATCCAACATATCTAAGAACACTCCCTCCTAATTCATCTTTCAAACAAAAAAAAGCAAAATCAAAATCGGTTCATTTGTTCGGGAGCTACGATGCCATAGACAGACACACAGACACACACATACACAGACACGTCAAACTAATAACACCCCGTCGTTTTTGCGTCAGGGGTTAAAAAACTATTTTTTTAGCGTATGATGATAAATATCACGAGCACGAGAATTGGGCTCCATGCCACGTTCGCCATGAGCTACGATTACGATAATAATAATAATTTTATCCTCCAAACGATTTCGGCTAAGGCGGCCAATATCATATCTATCAGCCACTTACGCAGGACATATTATAGTGCTCAAGTGTGCGCAGACACAAGTGCACTCTCTACTCCATTGTCCTCATATTCCGAATGGGACACCAGTGTGACACGACCGAAGAGGGATCAGGCGCAGGACCAACGGCTTGACGTGCTTTCCGAGGCACGGGGGTACAAGACGATCGAACCCGGCACCCCTAGCGCAGACACTACCCACTGCGCCATCGAGGAATCGTACGATTACGATACGAGGGATATAGCGATCTTTTTCAATTATCTATACATAACTATACTGGGTGTATATGTAAACCTTTACATCCCCCCTCCAACGACGTGTACTACCTACCAACCATTCCAAACAACATTTGGTCTAAGACTTGGAAATTGGCATAAAATAATTCAACTTTTCATTCAAAGTTCCAGCTGGGATTTTTCACCACCGCTCATCACGTCAGAACGCTGAATTCCATCCACATCACTTGGATGGATTTATATCGACTACAGTGCATTTCTCACTTCATTTTCTGCCACGCACAGTAAACCTGTGGAACCAGCTGTCGATCCGTTGTTTCCGAACAGATGCAACCTGGTGACCTTCAAGAAAAGGGTTTAATAATAATAAATAAATAAAATAAATAAAAATAAAAATTGTTATTCCTTTCTTGAGAGACGGGCCTCAGGTGTTGCAGATGTCCAGGGGCGGTGGTGATCACTCACCATCAAGTGTGGCGTCTGCTCGTTTGTCCGCTATAATGAAAAAAAAGTCGGTTACGTGACTGATGTAAAGAAATATATATTACTCCACGCGCTCAATATTTTTACACAGATTTATTTTTCCCAAGCCGCTCTTTGTTAGTCCTCAGTCTTTGCTTTTGTCTTCAGTCTCGGGGCCCATTGGAGGTATGTAACTTATTATGTCTTTACCGTGTTGTGACTTGTGATATCCAATATAAGAAATGTAAAAATGTCTGTGGCAGTATTAAAAAAGGCACGGATCAAAGAGTCTGTGGCAGTAGCTTTCATTAAAAAAAAAGAAATGTCATTTTCCTTCTTTTTCATACTGTTAGGAACCAACGACCAGTATCCCTATATAGTTTGTGCAACGACCAACCGGCGTGCCAATAAATAAATAGTAGATCGCGCGAAGTGGAGGACTAGAAGCAGGATAGCGGACCACGGGCTCCGGGGCGACAGCTTGGGACGCTACCGGGACAAAACGCTAAGATCACGATGAGTGTTAGGATCCAACGAGTACCTAGTTACCTCAATTTCCTCTAGTTTTATTTGATTGATTAAGATTCAATTAGTAAAACAGTCAAGGCTTAATGACACAGTTTGCTTGGTTTTAGAAAAAGTTAATTGTTAGATTTCCTTAAGTAAATTGTTTAGGTATATTGACGTAAAGAACCAATCTCCTAGTTATCTCCTTACATAATAATTTACCCATTAAAGTAGGTAAGATATCTAAGGGTGCATGCACATGTGACGATTGCGCCGCGAATGTGCCGCCCCCGCATCCAAGCTACGCGCGTATGCGAGAGGCGCGCGAGTGTTGCACTTTCGAGGCGCATTCGTCAAATGGGGACGCACCCTAATATTTGGCATTGCAGTGTAATTTTATTATAAAGCTAACATTAAACGCTTTACGCCCGATTCATCAATAATTTAGGCAACAATACTTGCGAGATGGGTTGAGCGGCCAGATTTAATACAACATGGTATATCAAAACCTAGTTACATTTGGCACTGTTACAGAATTGAGATGCATCTTGCTGCGTCCATAGGATGCGGAAGTCGCTTACCGTCAATCGAGCCGCACGCTTGTTTTCCACCGATATGGTATAAAAAAACTTTCTTTTCACGGAAAGCTTAAAATCTCTTTAATACAATAAAGTAGATAACTGCTATGCGTCAGTGAAGTTCTAACACCACGTAAGTAATTTTTTGGCGGTTTTGACATTTAGATGCCATGTGCTAGAGAATCGATAGACACGTCATTTCGCCCAATCAGAATCGAGATACGACCAATAAAAACCTTTAAAATTACGAAAAAGTAACAACACGGCAGTCATAAAATGACCTACGTTTTGAGATGACCACGTAAGTCACAATTGAATTCTTTATTTTTTTACTAATTTGCTGGTGGCGATTATGACATTTTGATGCCATTCGTTAGAGACTTGAAAGACGGATCGTTTTTATCAATCAGAATTCAGTTGCGGCCATCAAAAACCTTTTAAATGTTGAAAAGTTAACCGAACGGAAATCAACAATTGTATTCTTATGGAAATAGCACGTAAGTTTCCGATCAGTATTTTGGCTTTCCTGAAAAGTTGCTTAAAATGACTTACATGGTGTTAGAACTTCACTGAGGTTTGTTAAAATATTAGTTAGTAAATAACCTTTTTGACATGCTCGACTAAAACAATATTAACACTTTTAAGATAAAATAAAAAAAGTATTTCAACATACGCAAGATATGCAATTTAGGTTATTTTACATTTACAACTAGTAATAAAAAATTGCATAACTTTACGAGAACGTTCTACGAGGTCAGAGACTTAAGCTTGGTACTTTTTTAAAAGTAAGTACCTATCACAAAGAATAGCGTAAACACGCTACCTATAGGTATGTGGTAATTCTACCATTATTTATTTTATTATGGCTTTTGGCAGATTGGTTGTTTGCATGAAGGATCCAATTTTTTTTCTAATATAATAGGTGGTGCAATAGCTATTAAGTTGCATTTCAAACGTAAAAATCGTTATCGATGTTACAAGACTTACATTGAAAGCTTTTATCTAACGTGTTATGTGTATTTTTATCATGGATTTGTGGCTGAATCTTTATTTGTTTCAGTCTAGTTTTCTTCTTTACTTTTGCTAAGGTACACGATAAGATTTCCATGAGATCACGCGGGTGTGGCGGTAATCACAAACAAAATTACTAGATAAGTAATACTTTTTGATAGGCTATTTACTCGTATTTATTCTATTGACTCTTAATCCACAATTGACTTCCCTTGCTACTATTCAGTATTCTGTAGATTTCAGTCTCTGCTGTTGCCGACTGTACTGTTTAACGCGATTTTACATCTCTACCGTTTTTGTCTGTATTTGTTTAGCTTTTAAGAGCTCAATGGAAGATCCATGAATGATCTAAGACAATGGAAATTCCATAGGATTTATCAAGTTGCAGTAGTAATATTCGAAGAGGTGATAAATACACTAATACGTCACTGAAGACAAGGTAGTATAATTATAACTCAGATCTATAATTAAACATGTTAATATTTGCGACCTTAAAAAAAACTTGTGCGTACAACTATGTAAAAATAGCTACGGATATAAACAAAAGTTCTAGAAACTTTAATATTTAAGCTAAAGGAACTTGTTTATCTGACTCACTGCCACACTCAGAGTCGTTGATTAACTTAGTTGGCTACATAAGAAGAAATATTGACTCTTATTTTGATACGCATAAAGACTACCGATTAACATTAGCTTAAATGACGTCTCTGAGTGCGGTCGTAAAAATAAAACAAAAAGAAGAATTGGAATTATTTTCGTTCGAAGTCACTTGTAGTTTTGTCTGTGGGTGTGTTTATAGATTAATGACGTGACGAAAACCACGACACTGGCTATCATACTGTGATCTTTGTCTATATTGAATGCATGATTTATAAGTGTGTCCTATGCTAGTGTTTATAATAGGATACTAAACCCAACGATTCACGGCAGTCAGTAGAGTATTTTTATTCTTTACTTTATCATCATCATCATCATTTCAGCCAATAGACGTCCACTGCTGGACATAGGCCTCCCCTAATGTTCTTCAGACAGATCGGTCCTGTGCCTCCCGCATCCAATGGATTCCCGCGTTCTTCACCAGATCGTCGGTCTACCTTGTAGGAGGACTGCCACGGCTGCGACTTCCTGTACGTGGCCTCCACTCGAGGACCTTTCCGCCCCAACGGCCGTCTGTTCTCCTTGCTATGTGCCCTGCCCATTGCCACTTGAGGCATGCAATCCTTTGGGCTACGTCTGTGACCTTAGTTCTCTTGCGGATCTCATCATATCTGATACGATCACGCAGGGAGACTCCGAGTATAGCCCTCTCCATTGCTCTCTGGGTGACTTTGAGCCTCCTTAATCGGCACATTGTAAGCGGCCACGTTTCGGATCCGTATGTCATCACTGGCAACACACACGCATTCAAGACTTTCGTCTTGAGACACTGCGGTAGTTGGGCCGAAAATATGCTGCGTAGCTTCCCAAACGCTGCCCAGCCGAGTTGGATTCGTCGATCGACCTCTTTCCGGAAGTTGGACTTACCAAGCTGGACTTTTTGTCCGAGGTAGATGTACTCGTCTACAACTTCCAGTGTAGAGCTTCCAACCTTTACAAGAGTGGGTACGATATGGGAATTCGACATGATTTTTGTCTTGTCCATGTTCATTTTCAGACCCACTTGTTGGGAGACTCTATTGAGGTCGTCGAGCATTTTTCCTAAGTCTTCCAAGGTCTCAGCCATGACTACGATATCTTTACTTCATAAATGAAATTTAATACCGACTGCCAAGAGTCTCGGGCTCGAGTAAATAGTTATTTCCGTTTAAATTACGTTTTTAAACCTACTAACCATTTTGAGCAATTTAAGTGTCAAACATCATTTATTTTTAACCCCCGACGAACGAGGTGTTATAAGTTGGACTGTGTTTCTATCTATGGCATCATAGCTCCCGAACAAATGAACCGATTTTGATTTTGTTCTTTTTTTGTTTGAAAGATGAATAAGGATGATTTTTATCTAACATGGCTAAGAGCACTCCCTTGTTCTTAGCCATGTTAGATAAAAATCGATCCAAGATGGCCGCCGCCACAAAGACATGGACTGTATGTTTTAACACAACTCCCAAAATATGGGTGGGTATCATATCACTAAAAGGGCTTGAGTAGCAGATTATATTTATTGTGACAAAATTCAAATCCAAGATCGGAGTTTTTTTAATTTTTAAATTTCTTGTTTTAATGAATGAAATATTCTAACGTCTGCCGCGAGTTTGTGTTTAGTGTAATCTTCTATATTTTCAATATACTTTCTATTGTAATTATTTATTTGAATTTTAGCTATTTAAAGACCATTACTTACTATTAGATGTAGGGTCATGATGATTTCAATGAATAGTCATTTGATAAAAAGTTTTTCTAAATGGCGAAGTGAAGTCTACTGGAACATATGAGACAAGCGCACGAGGAAAAATATGTAGACCAGAAATATATGTCTTGTTTTTGTTTGACTGGCGCAAGTGTGCGACTTTCAAGGAAGACCGGTGGTTTCGGACATTCCGAGTATATTAAATATCACTCCGTCTACGCACGGGTTTACGTCTGCAGAAATCTATTTTTAACCGGTCTACCTACTTCAATTTGCGTGTTTATTTTAATCACATCTATTTACGTAACTGCTTATTTGTGTACCGAAATAGATTCATAATTAAGTCAAAGTCGTAAAAAATATTCATAATTTCTAGTTTTTTGCTTAGAATGTTTTGGTAGAAACAACATACTTATCCATAGATGTATTCAAATTCAAGCTGTATTGAGTCTATTTTTATAATAGTTACTTATAAGATAGATAGAAATATTTTATTAAACAGAATGTACAAAGCATTACAAAAAAAATTGTACAATTTCGGCGGTCTTATCGCTGAAAGCGATTTTTACCAGACAACCTTATATTATATTACAGGTAACTCTAGTGACAAAATTTTAATGGATTTTGAATATGTAGATCAAAAAAGTCCTTGCACTCTTGCTTTAGTGAGGATCCAGTGACAATTATTATCATAATTATAAAAGATATCAGATATTTTTTTGTTGTGTGTGTTTTGCAAATTTTTGACATTCACCCATTACAAAAGTTTCTTGACTTAGGCAATCAAAGATCAAATGCAATTTTACTTTGTGCACGGAGTAAAATTAATTAATTACGGAGTAAACTCTAAAGTTTGTATGACAGAATTGTATGGGTAAGAGTGAGGGTGGCCTATTCTACTCTGCTGGGGACCACACGGCTTTACCGAGGTATCGTAAAAGGCGACTAAGGTAAAGCTGCTGGCATGATCATCAGCACCCAGAGAAGGAAAACTCTGCATTTATATCAAAACCCTCGCCAACCCGTCTGCCAAGCGTGGTGAGTATGGCAATTACCCCTCATGTGATTGAGGGAGGCCCGTGCCCCAGCAATGGGGACTTAAATGAGCTGACGATGAATTGTATGGGAGTTAGGGCTGTTCCAAGTATTTATTAACTTACTCTTTGAACTAGGCATCGCTGGTCTCTGAAAAAATAGATACCATGTTTAGTCTTTACTGTGTCACAACCACATACATGTTTAGACTCTTCTCTTTCCGCGTTGACATTGGAAGACAAGTAAACTCAGTTTTGCAAAGATTTGTAGATAATACGAGTATTGTAAGTAGCAATCAGCAATCGCTTACCATCAGATGATCCGTCTGCTCGTCTGCCACATATCACATAAAAAAAAACTTATGATTTTTTGATTTGGAAATGTGTACAAATTCTACGAGCAATGTGTCTGCATGGAGTAGGTTATCTTATCTGTGTGCGGTAATAGCGTGATGTAACACGGATCGTACGATCCCGCTCCAGAACATTCGTAACAACTCATTGTGAGGGATTGGCCATAATAGGGATGTGCCATTGTGCAGGCTCTTCCTTTGTGCACTCGAATGATGCGGCGCCGGGCCATAAGAAGGGGACATCGCGGCACCGTTCTTGGTGGACATTTTTAAGCTTTCTCACTAGAATCACTTACACATTTTGACTAGGCCATTGGCCTATCAAATGCCCAGAGGGACCATCAAATTTGGAAGAGACTAGAGAACCACCCTTAGGCTGGAGGGGTTGAGAGTTTTTGTTTCCCACCGTGGACAAACATTTTGACTGATGAGGCACTTGTGTAGGTTACACAGTTTTTCAGTTATATTAGAGGTATCGTCGATGATTCTGATTTTAACTGTTTATTTTTAAATTCAATTTCGAACATAGCTCAGGGTTTGTGTTCACTAATCCGCATTTGGCAAGCGTGGTGATTATGCCTATTCCCATCTTAGCAGCGATCACTAGATTTCTATGATGGAGGCCTTTGCCCTGCAGTGGGACAGCATATAGGCTGATACTTTACTTTACTTTATACAATCTAGTTGAAGTCACGGGAGAGCCAAAGGCTGGCAGCTACCTCGGCCAGCAAATTTCCATCGCGATCCAGTGGGGTAATGCTGCTGCCAGCATTTTGGGGACATTGCCACGGGGACATACTTTGTTTTTACCCGACTACGGCAAAGCAAAAGGAGGGTTATGATTTTGACAGGCTATGTATGTATGTATGTATGTATGTATGTATGTATGTATGTTCATCTGTTTCCACGTAACTTCTTAACTACTTATCAGAATTCGACAAATGACATATCATTATAAGCGTCTTGATCGTCCGCTGGTTATAGGCTATATGAAGTTTCACAAAATCTAATGTGGCGCCCTCTAGCGGACAAAACATACAGAGTAAAAAAATAAAGTTATGATAATGCCGTGTTTGGTATCATTTGAAAGCGCTTGACTTGTACATTTTGAATATATATATATATATATTACTAGCACTTGGACACCAAAATAGTACAAATAAAATAAAAGTAAAAAAACTAAAACCCAACTACGACAAAAAACGTCGCTGAAAAAGTATAAAACAAGCCTTCGTTGTCAATTTATGCAATATTCACTATGTAGAGATAAAATTTCATGTTTGGAAAGGCGTAGTCACACGTTAAATATACTACCCTTTGACAACTAGTGACTGCGGATTTCCAAACATGAAATTTTATCTCTACATAGTGAATATTGCATAAATTGACAACGAAGGCTTGTTTTATACTTTTTCAGCGACGTTTTTTGTCGTAGTTGGGTTTTAGTTTTAACTTTCCTTTTTATTTACTTTTAGCTTAATTTTATTTCTCAGTTATTGTCTTAATTTTCTTGTATTTTGGTTCTTTTGTTCAATATATATAAAAAAAACTGTAAATACTATGTAAGAATTTTAAAAATCAATAATTTTGGGATAAAAAAAACTGTAAATACTATGTAAGAATCTTGAAAATCAATAATTTTGAGTTTAAGTTGATGTATTTATGTATATAAATTTCTTATGAGGCAATTCTGTATAGCCGTACACTACATACAACGGCGATATGTACCTGGTGCCGTATAACTGTTGCTTCTCGACTGACATAAAATAGTTCCGTAAGGTAATACGGTTGCTGTAGAAATTCTAGTCTTGGTCAAAAGCTTTTTACGTATTTATGTTATCCGAGAACTATTTTATTAAGTACTGCAAGTATTTTTTACCCAGCATTTCACAAACTTCATCATACGGATTATCTTTACATTACTACATGAGTTCACGTTTTTGTTTAGAGGTAGATCAATTTTCAACCTATTTATATCCTATCATATTTGTCGCTTCTCTTATTCTAATGGTTAATCGTTTTTTATTGGTAAAATAGGCAGACGGAAAACTAAAATGTTCGTAAATAATGCAGATCTCATTTAGATACCAGCTGCATGCACAAAAGTCGAGTGGCCCTGTCTCAAAATTTGTTTTGGGGCCCAAAAGGACGAAGAGATTCAGCGAGGAAGTGTGGCGATTTGTTGCCTAGGGGCCCCTGTAGCTTATGGGCATGGGCCCATAAGCTACAGGGGCCATTGATACGATTGATACAGCGGTCGTTACGCACCCAGTGCGCCAACTTCAAACTTGATTCTCCAAAGCCATTGGGCGAAGAATGTTTTCTGATTTTTTTACCATATTTTATGCGCCACGCACGATACCTATCTCGTTAAGATGGGCTCGTTCCGTTCATAGATCAGAGTGTATCCAATAGTCTAGCTCTGCTCAGCTACATGATACGGTAGGTGACCTAGATAATATTTTTAGAACGGCCTTTGAGAGTTCTATGTTATTGTTTTAGAGTTTAAAATAGGCTTGTACTTTTACTGAACGAATAATGACAGACATTTTTTTTGGTAACATTTTGTCACCTATAATAATAATCGTAGGTACCTACATTATTTTTACGAGCATTAAACGAGCATTATTGGTATTTAATAGTACATTCATAAATTGTACTATTAAAGACCAATTACGAGTAACATACTTTTTTGTTAAGATGATAGAAATAAAAAACTGTAACTGTGTTAAATACAGCTAAAACTGTTTTGTTTCGAATTATGTTTTGTATAAATTTTAAACTCATATCGCATTCCGTATCGAATCAAAGGCTAATTTACATAATTAGCATTATTTGATAATACTCGAAGGTACATTGTAATAATTCTTAGCGCACTTCGTTACGATACATTTTAAACTGGATTTTTATAGACGATTTTTGTTGAGTAATTTGTATGAGGGAATAAGTAATAATAATGCAGGAGAAACATGTTCAGTTTCTTGTTAAGGTGACGGGTAGGGCACACTAGGGACGCCAATCGATTTTAATTTTTAGCTACTAAACCGGATCTATTTTAAACAATTTCGGCAAACACTTATACTATTTATTAAATACCCATAAACAAATGTTGCGTTCGTTTTTGAACCCGAAAAATTGATTCACGCCAAAAGTAAAAGCGTACGACCATGATTCAGGATTGGGGGGGTCTGGTAATTACAATGAAGCGACTGCCGTCTAACCTTTTACAGGGGAACCAGACTAACCGCATAGATGGCGCGTTCTTATCCAATGAGCTACCATTGCTCATAATGTAAATGCATATATACATATGTATGTATATATACAGTATGTACTGTTATTGACGCTGTGTATAGATAAAAACATAGTATCATTCTGGTTTGAATTGTTTTTTTCGGATTCATAAGAAATGTATCTAACCAATTTTTTCAAGGATTGTAGGTAAGTACAAATTTTAATGATTTTTTACCTTTGGAATTCTATGCAAATTAGAACGAAACATTTACAATAAGTAACAACTTAACATGCTAGAAACGTAATAAACAATGTAAATAGCTTTGTTATGTCTGCATGCAGCAGTCAGAGAGGGTCAATGTCATTCTTGAACTGACCCCAAAAATCCGATTTTTGTGTGTTGCAGTGGGTATGTTTCTGCGGAGTGAATGAACCATCGATTTACAACCTGTGCGGATAAAGAATGGCATCAGAAATGGCGGCGCATCTATTAACTTCTCGCTCGCACACTATTTGCGTCTATACTCGCACTCGTGAGTATGCGAGCGAGAAGTGAATAGATGCGCCGCCATTTCTGATCCCATTCTTTATCCGCACAGGTTGTACTATAGATACATAAGCACTTTAACGCACCTCAGTCAGACTAAAATACGCTAGAAATCTGTCACCTACTTTACTATAACAATCTCTTCTTCATCTTAGCGTTTTATCCCATGATTCCTTAGCTGTCGCCTACTGCAGGGCTAAGGCCTCCATCATAGAAATCAAGTTATCGCTACTATGATGGGATTAGGCTTAATCACCACGCTTGCCAAATGCGGATTGGTGATCAAAAACTTGAGCTATGTCCGAAAAAATCGAAACATATTTTTCGCTCAACCCGGGAATCGAACCCAGGACCCTGAGATCACGGCCCGGTACTTAAACCACTAGACCAACAGGGCGTTCCTAACAATATCCTACAAAATATATTAAACGACTGAAGTAGTCAAAATATTGATACAAAAGGAAGATGTGATCTATTACCAAACCTTATTTTTTATGGCTTGCTATCTTACGAGACAACTGTGCCAATGTCAAGTGATTTAATCAGCTTTTCTTTTTTTTTTTTTTTTTTTTATTATGAACTGTAGGCTAACGCTTGACCACAATCTCACCTGTTGGAAAGTGACGATGAGGTCTAGGATGTAACGCGTTTGCCTAGGAGATGCCTGTTCACTCTTGCCTTAAAGATGTCCAGATTGTAGTGGTCCGGAAAAACAGACCTTGGCAAGGAGTTCCATTCCTTGGCTGTCCGCATTATGAACGTGGAGGCAAATCGCTTCGTGCGGATAAGGGGTAAGTCAACAACGTATGGATGAAACCCCTCGCCACGCCTTGTTGTCCGGTGGTGGAATGGGCTAGGGGGGATCAAATTATGCAGAACCTCCGCACACTCCCCGAAATGAATCCGGTAGAAGACTGAGAGACTTGCCACACGTCTGCGGTGGTCAAGGCTCTGCAAGCCAGCCCCTGAGAGTACGTCATCACCAATAAGTCTCTTCGCACGGTGCTCTATCGAGTCCAAAGCATCCAGCTGATACCGGGCAGATCCATCCCAAAGGTGACAGCAGTACTCCAAGCAGGAGCGAACCTGAGCTTTATAAAGATGTAAGAGCTGCTCAGGCTTAAAGTACCGTCTGACCTTCCAAAGAATGCCTAGTTTTTTTGCAGCTGTTTTTGCTATGGACTCAATGTAGCGACCGAAATTGAGATTGGCGGACAGATCCAAGCCCAGGAGCTCTAGGTGGTCCGTCACAGGTACCGGAACATTTCGGAAGGTCGGAGTCAGGTGGAATGGACTCCGCTTCGCCGAAAACAGACAGGCCTGTGTTTTATTAGGGTTGAACCCAACCAAGTTAGCGTCTCCCCAAATGGAAACAGTATTCAGGGTTGCATCAACACTCTCCACCATCGTTTCCCTCATTGAACCGATGTCTGCACTGGACCTCGAATCCGACAGGTATCTTTCCGTAACTGTGCTGTCATCAGCGTACCCAAAGATTCCGGGTGTTAAAAGCAAGTCGTTGATGTGCAGCAGAAATAGAGTTGCGGAAAGAACAGATCCCTGAGGAACACCGGCATTGATGCTATGGTAATCAGAAGAGTAGCCATTAATGACTACCCGAATTGATCTGCCCCTCAAGAAATCATCAATCCAAGTGCAGAGATCAGTGGTTATACCGTACGACGACAGCTTGCCAATGAGGCTTGCGTGCCAAACCCTATCGAATGCCTTAGAGATGTCGAGGGAAACAGCGAGAGCTTCGCCTTGCTTCTCGATGGCTTCGCTCCATAAGTGGGTTGCATATACTAGAAGGTCCCCAGTAGACCGCCCACGGCGGAAGCCAAATTGACGGTCACTGAGAAGATCATTGACCTCTAGATATGAAAGGAGACGGTTGTTCAATACACGCTCCATAGTCTTACAGAGTATGGAGGTGATTGCGATTGGGCGGTAGTTAGAGGGGTCAGCAGCTGGTTCTTTTTAGTTGATTGAGTTTGGGTTATTATTAAACACCACCAAAAACAAACAAAACATACACATTTACCAAACCTATTACCAAAACCTAACCTAAAGCCAGGCTTTTAGTGAAATGTAATTGACACTGACTTTTGCTTCTAAATAAGATCTTTTAGCTACTCGTACTATTATCAGAAATAAATTAATACCTAAGTAGTTTGATTATATTTGGATTTATGATGACTAACATCCGATTGTAAATTTTATATAAATAAAAGCATTGAGTAAGAAATCGATAAGTGGTAGGTAATTATTGTGATAACAAAAGATACCATAGAAAGTATTGAAGTTATTAAAAGTTATCAGGTATTTTGGTTATAAATAAATAATGTGTTATCTTAAGATCTGTGTTTAATACTTTCTTAGATACGAACTTTTTGTTTCCTAGGGAACAATTCTCGCATCTAGGAATTATGTTTTTAGATAGAAAAGACTTCGTAGAAAATGATAGAAGTTAAAAAAATCTGAAATTTCAGGTAAGTACGGTATTTTTTCAGACTTTCATTGCTTCTGCCTTACATAACACAAGGGAATACCTTATGGCTTATATGGGTTTTGTAGATAAAAGTATTACTTTCTTGGTAGACGTCAGACGTAGATATTTACCTACTTAAATAGATATTACCTATAACCAAGCCATGTCAAATTACATACTTACAATTTGACATAGACCATTCGTGCTCGTTCTAGGTGGTTTATAATGAACCTCTACCGTAACGAACGAGATAATACCTGTCGCATCCAAGCATAGGAGACACCAAGCGCGTGTGAAAGGAAAGGAAACTCCGATTCGATCATCTGGGGACCTATTCTCGTGCACTCGATATTGAAGTCGTGTATAAACATTTCATATATTCGTCTGTACAAATCTTTAATTCGACTTTAATATGGAGTGGTAGAGAATAGGCCCTCAGATTCGTTGTAGACCCACTTATGCGATGAAGATTACTTAAACACTTCCAACCACGTGTGCGAATGACAATGAGTTAATTAGTATCCTTGTGATTAAGTTGTGTAGCGTATTCTAATGCGCGCGCGCAGGAGGGTCAAGCAACGACCTCTGCCGGAGGCCGCGCGTCCGCTAGCGCTTGCGCCATCGCCCTCGGGGTGAGCAAAGGATAACTACTGCCAGTTAAGGTGACGGGTAGGGCACACTAGCGACGCCAATCGATTTTAACTATTACCTACTAAACCGGATCTATTTTAAATAATTTTGGGGTTACAACCTCTCGGCCAAGACTTATACTATTTATTAAATAACCATGCACAAATTATGGGTCTGTTTTTGCGTTGGACCCAACATTTGTGCATGGTTATTTAATAAATAGTATAAGTATTTGCCGAGAGGTTGTAACCCCAAAATGGTTTAAAATAGAAAAATAGTTTCAATAGTTTAGTAGCTAAAAATTAAAACCAATTGGCGTTGCTAGTGTGCCCTTCCTGTCGCCTTAATGTAGATTAGTTCAAAATGCTACTGCATTTACAGTAGTCGGAAACCTTCTTGGCTGCTCTGAGGTACTAGATGCCACGTCCAACGGGACAGGTTCAATGCCTCAATGTAGAATAAACCTGCATTGTACCGAGGAAGAAATTCTAAAGAATATAGAGTATTCAATCTCTTAGTGGTCTAGTGTGGTATGACTGACACCCTGGGTTATAGCATCACGGCTAGATCTGTGCCCACAGAAGTAAAAGTCTAACCAATGATGCGTTTAATAAGACCTTAGACGGATGGTCCGTAGGAATCGTAGGTTGGACTTCCAAAGTCAGACTGCAAGCACTTCAATTACCTTTCAGATTTGATAAATCCTGAACCATGGCTCAAATAAAATGGGTTACAGTTCTAGGCGAAAATGTATTTCAATAAATTCAATTTCAATCTGTTAAAAATGTCGAAGCTTTTTTACTACTACATTATCAGTTTGTCCCGTATACTGCCTGTCAAATTCCATAAATGCCTTTTTCCTTTTATGGTCGGAGGCGAGAGCTCGGCTATTTTGGTTTCGAGAAGGTTCTATATTTAAAATATAAAACGTAAAAGTAAAACCCAATCCCAAAATAAACAACCGTTACAAAAAACTTAACCAAACATCAGAGAATGTGGGACGTGTGTACGTACCTCCATGACGTCAATGGAATATTTGGCGTGAGTTGGACTTTTTTTTCCAACGATAAGGTTCTCAAGTGTGCGCCTTTCACGGTTTATTGTCTTATAAGTGTATGCTTTCGCATTAATTAGGTTAAAGTGCTTTATTAATTTGCAAATATGTATAGTTCACATGTCATTACGCACTCTTGAATAAACGAGACTAACCTTAAACAAAGGCGATTATCTATTTATTGTAGTTTTGCATGACAGATTCCAGGAGCACAATTCTCGTACCCGTGATATTTTGAAAGCATGGCGGATATCACCTGAAAACCATACAAAAAAACTGTGTTTTAGTGATATATGTCAAATGAAAATAAATATCACGAGCTCGAGAATTGGGCTCCAGATGTCACGGAATACGACCTCAAGGTAATGTCTGATACGTGAATATCTCAACCTATGAAGGATGATACGAGGCGTGTGCTTGAAACAAGTAACAGTGTATTTCTCCTAAACAATACTCGTCTTATCAACCAGACTCCTCATTCGTTTTTTTCGTATAAAACATGAACAGAAGCGTTTTATATATTTTCATATTCACAGCTACAACTATCAGTGACGGTTTTCGAAATCGAATCAAAACATTGACCAACGCTATTGTTTATCGGCGTCCAATCAAGCATGTTTAGTGCAAATATGTTTTACTCGTTCCGGAGTAGGGTGACTCGTAAATGGCGTGTGAATCTGCGCACAACAAACTCAAATCTCATACATTATTTATTTCCTTAAACCAGTATTAGTCTAAAAATGGTTTGAAATATTTTTGAGCGTGTGTTCTAGATTAGATTATTCGGTCAGTAACGTCATGCGATGACCAAGTGTACGGGAGGGGGGGGGGGGGGGGATCTTCGAAACCGTTATTAAAAATTATAAAACCAAGAAACATCAGGCTAAAAACGAAGTTAAATAGGTCTTCACATCAACTTCGTGATTTTTTTAAAGCGATATTTCTATGTAATAGGACGATATTTCTATGTGACTTTTTTTTATGTGATAGGTGACAGACGAGCAGACGGATCACCTGATGGTAAGTATCATGATCGAAAGCAATCAGTAGTGTGCAATCTCCTCCTCTAGTCGTTTTCCTCATTACTGAGGGTCTTGATTCCTCCCGTGGGCGGTGGTCAATTTGCTCTCTAAGACAGACCTCCATCTATGTCTATATTTTGCAATGTGAAGGGCATCATACAGCTTGGTGGCCAGCGTCGAACGTATTTGGTCTGATCATCAAATAGGGCTACGACCTCTGGGTCTCCTTCCATCCACCTTGCCGGTCACGATCGCAGTAGTGTGCGACACCTGATTAGATTCGATGCCAAATGTTCGGTGCCAATGAGTTCCTGATTTTTAAAACCCCCAAGTTTCCTACTACATCTACTTCGCATATTGGCGTACGATTCGTGATATGAGTACTACCTGCTATCAATGAATTTGTGTACATACATCTAGTTCCTCATTTACCTACCTCCGATACCATATGTCCTTTATAGGGTTGGATCTACGCAGAGGTTTTAAGGTCGAAAAATATTTGTATACTTTAGCCTTGGACGCTACGTCCATACGCTTGGTCCTACGACTGGCTGGAACCATCAAAAGCTGTGAAGAAGAAAGCACACAACTCAAGTTTCAATGCCGTGTCCGTAGTGCTAAGTAGTAGCAAATATCATTGAGATTCCTTGCACACATGGTAAGTACCATGAATTTACTACGTCGATGGTAAGTTTGTACATAGCGGGCAGCGGGGATTTCCTGTGGTAACTGACCTATGTTTTCTTTTATTCTAAATTCTTTCTACACTCATGTCATGTCATAAAGTATTAAAAAAAACTACTCATTATATCTAAGTTCAAACCAATTTTCGTTGTTAGTTTTTATGATTATGTACATCATATATTTTTTTTAGTTTTATTATTCATTTATTATAGAAGTTAGAGGGGGAGGGGGGGGGGGGACGACGACGACGACGACATCATTTACCACTTTAGGAGCATCTCTTGCGCAAAGTATTGTGTTTAGAAAAAAATGATGTTAAAACCTCAACATCATTTTGAAAGACCTATCCATAGATGCCCAACACGTATAGATTTAATGAAAAAAAATTTTTGAGTTCAGTTTCAAGTACGGAAACCCCCCCCCTCCCCCCCCCCCCAATATTTTTATTTTTTCCAATTTTTATTTTTTATGTAAAAATCGTAATGCGGTTAACAAAATACATCTATTTACCAAGTTTCAATAGTATAGTTCTTATAGTTTCGGAGAAAAGTGGCTGTGACATACGGACGGACAGACATGACGAATCTATAAGGGCTCCGTTTTTTGCCGTTTGGCTACGGAACCCTAAGAAGTGTTGTATAATGATGTTTTTTATGCAACAGTTAGCACTTTATGCAACAGCCAAATTTCTTAAATGACAATATTAGGACAAAGTTATCATCATTTATACAGCCAATAAAGTTACGAATTGACACTATAAAAATATCTGCGACACCATAAAGCACCTTACAACATGAGCGCGCAATGTTCGTCGCCCAGATGATTAAAATGATTGTTTACTTTTCATCGATTTAGCACCATATTTTTTGTCAAAAATGTCTATGTGACAATGATTTTTAGGATTTAGCTCCACCGAATCTTAGAAGGAGCATCGTTAGTTACAGTTCGTTAAGGTGACGGGTAGGGCACACTAGCGACGCCAATCGATCGACCATGCACAAATGTTGGGTCCGTTTTCAATTTTAACATACGCGTTGGACCCAACATTTGTGCATGGTTATTTAATAAATAGTAATAAGTGTTTGCCGACAGGTTGTAACGCCGAAATTGTTTAAAATAGATCCAGTTTAGTAACTAACAATTTAAATCGATTAGTGTCGCTAGTTAGGCTTCCCGTCGCCTTAAAGAGATTACAATAAATGTTACGCTACGCGATTTACGTTATATAGGGAACATGCTTATCAAAAGTGTTTCCCTATGATTTCTTACTTTGAAGATTAAAACATGAATTTAGATCATCATCATCATCATCAGCCTATCGCAGTCCACTGCTGGCCATAGGCCTCTCCAATTGTTCGCCACCGTGATCTATCCATGGCTTCTCGCATCCAGCTCTTGCCAGCCATCCTGCGCTGATCGTCCCTCCACCTAGCCAGAGGGCGCCCTACATTACGTTTGCCAAGACGCGAAATACCAACACAAGGCGTGAATTTAGATAAAGTAGTGTATAAGACTGTACATAACTATGTATTAAAACACTCGCAAACGCTATTAAAAACTCGCTCAGGCTCGTTTTTTAAAATCTCGTTTCTGTTTTAATAAGCCTTATTATGTGACAGTCACATAAACTACTATTACACACATACATAGGTTCGCATATAATACAATCAATGCCGTTTTTTAAGATTTAAGAAGCTATGCGACTATAACTGATGGGTGGACGGGGCGTGGGTCTACAAGTAGGTGTTCCTGAGATAGCTCTAAGATCTGATAAAGTACAATAAATGGCCAAGTCAATATAAGTCACTTCGCGTCCCTAGTAGCATCGTGGTGTCACCTTAAAAGCTTAGCTCAACATAAGCATCTGATTAATTTTTGAGAATGCGAGTCATAATATGGCCAGCTTGGCAACATTAAATATGAAATCATTTCACGGTTATACAAAGTTATAAAAAAAATCCTCCAAAAATTTATTTTCATCACTTTGTATAACCGCCTCTTGCTGTAAACATTCTACTGCTTTCATGGAAGTACAAGAAATATATCAGTTTTCATAACTTTGTATTACCGCCTCTTGCTGTAAACTTTCTACCGCTGTCATGGAAGTACAAGAATTAGATCAGTTTTCATAACATTGTTAATAGAATGTTATGAAAACTGAGGCGGTAATCCGCCTCTTGCTGTAAACTTTCTACTGCTTTCATGGAAGTACAAGAAATAGATCAGTTTTCATAACTTTGTATAACCGCCTCTTGCTGTAAACTTTCTACCGCTTTCATGGAAGTACAAGAAATAGTACAGTTTTCATAACTTTGTACTACCGCATCTTGCTGTAAACATTCTACCGCTTTCATGGAAGTACAAGAAATAGATCAGTTTTCATAACTTTGTATTACCGCCTCTTGCTGTAAACTTTCTACCGCTTTCATGGAAGCACAAGAAATAGATCAGTATGTAGATATTTTTATGTTTAATACCAAATATTATGAAAGGAAAAAGTCTCGACTCTTAAAACTCTATGATAACAACAACTTACGAAAATAATATTCTAATTAGGACTAATGACAAGGATTAACGTGATCGGTCACAGGTCACCGTGTCACCTTCCTGCCCTACTAACTTGAGTTACGCTCCCACAGTGCAAAAATACAATAAATAAATCCTGGTCACATCGTATTTTTTGCTTTGGGTTACCTATTTGACCCTATAATCGAAGAATGCTTAAAATAACGAACAAAAAATTGCATTAAACGCAATAATGTCTTTATAATTAACTAGCTGACCCGACAGACTTCGTCCTGTCAAAAAAAATTGTAATAATGGCTTACTCATTTGGACAATTCACACAATATATCTTTATAAATTATAGCCTATGTGTTATTCTGATCTATAAGCTACATTACTGTAAAGTTTCATTAAAATCCGCTCAGTAGTTTTTGCGTGAAAGAGGAACAAACATCCATCCAAACATCCATCCAAACAAACTTTCGCCTTTATAATATTAGTAAGGATTAATTACCCTCAATAGTTCATTTGAGTTTGACGCATCTAACTTTCTGACGTTATACGGTTGACGTCACTCCTACAATCAAGTAAACAGGTAAAAAACGGAGTGTTGAACTTAAATTATGGGGGATCATGATTATTAGTTTTTATCTACTCCTTCTAATGATATTCACAAAGGTGGGCAGAAGATCAATAATAGCTGAGGCGCAATTCCAACTAAATCCTGTTCGTCATCCTAACAAGTTATGCCAATTTTGAATTTTATTTGTGGAAGGTGACTGCCTCCAGTATGTTTGAACTTACGTACTTTATAATCATCATCAGCTCAAGCCTTATTTATCTCACCTACCTACCTTTAATAGTGTAGGCCTCTTTTAAACCTTTCCACTTTGTGCTATTTTGGTCTGTTAGCATCCAATTTCGACATTGGCCACACCTGGATTTATATGATTTGTGAGGAAATTTGTTATTAAAGATCTTTTATCTTCATTTTAATTTTTCCTTTGATAATTTCTAATATTTGGAAAGCACCCTCGATAATCAGGTAATCTAGGGAGATCGTTAAATCATTACAATGCTAGTTATCTACATTAAGTCGATCAGATGATAAAAATGACTTTGATTTAATACAGATATACTTACGTGCTTACTCATTTTTAAAAATAGATTTTTATACTCACATGTTATTACATAATTTCCAGGATATGCACTATCAGAAAGATAAGACACGTGTAGTTATTAAGTAGGTATGGTAGGGCTTACGTATTTTTGATAAGTGACACTAAAGTTAATTTATGATAAGGTACAAAATTGTATACGTCATAATAAAAACTCAGATGGGTACGCACATAGTTGTTTTCGATAATTTAGTTGTAAAAAACCCGTTTCTTTTCTCAAATATTTGGTATGCAGCAGTAGAGAACAGGTGCAAAATCAGGTGAATTATTTGGTCCTTTGTGGGCTTCTTAATGGTTATTTGTATTCTTTTCTCACCTGCCGCATCAGGTTTTATCTTCAAAGTTTTGGTCGGTATCATGGATCATACTAATTGGTTTTATAAACTTGCTTTGTCATTATGTGCGTAAGTATGTCAGACGGCCCGGGCCAAAGTCCACTAAGTGGACTTCGTTAATTTGACGAACTGGTTATTGGTGAATAGTGCTGTTCAAGTGACATCGAAAGAAATAGGAAGTATTCGAGTGAAAACATGGTCAACTCAAGTTCATTTCGACTCGTATTAACATCATAATCTTTTGGGGAATCGCTTAGACTAATAGGGAACATTAATCCTGGTAATGTCTTCTTTGCTGATGCATAGACCCAACCTTTGGCGGAGAGCCAATGGAAGATTACCATCTTCGGTCTATAACTTTACTGATGATGTTTTACTTTACCAAAAAGCCAGTGATCTAGTAAGCTTCTTTATAAGATGAAAATTAACTCATTGATATAAATCGGAATAGGCTATTTGAACCTACGTCTCTCGATTTCCGAGACTTGTTTTGTTGTTCTTAGTTATCCTTATCCATTCAACCACCACAGGTCAAACTCCAAAGCGCCATTTTAATAACTCGATTGAATCGAGCGTCTAAAAAGGATACGATATACAAATATGCCAGAGATGCAGTCGCATCTCTATTGCCGAAGGCCTTCATGTTTGGCTGTTGTTAGAGTGGGCGGTTGGCGAATCATGGTGATGTTGCATCGGCGCACAGGTGTGGCCGGCGAGCCTCTGCGGGCCTCATGTTGGCCTTTGCATAATTTTCAATGTTACGTAGTTCCGATATTGGTTCCGGATAAAACCTGAAATCTCAATTAGCGTTCAATGATGGAGGAAACATTTCGAAGTAGTAGGTATCCTAACAAGAATATGATTAATAAGATATGTAAATTACTTACAATAACTTTGAAACTTCAACCAATCTATCAAAAAATGTGAAATATCATGCAAAAAAATAATCAGTGGCACACAGTGTCAGCCATAAAGTTAAAATTCAACCTTGGTTGAGAAGGGGATAAAAATGTGCATACGATATAGGTACATACCTACATAATATGTATAGGTTCTCGTTTTGTCATCGATCTACCTATAAATATACCTACCTACCTGATTCTGAATTCAATCCTTGTTTCGAGTTGCGATTTATGTTTATTTGCGCATTAGCTTTAGACATTATTTTGTATCTCATTATGAGTTGTTAGTATTCTAGTGTCTTAATGTTTAAATTATGTAAATAATTCTGTTTAGTTTTCAACTGCAAATATCTATTTGTGTGGAATATTAGCGACAGATATCGCCGTTGACTAGTATGAAACACTTTGTTCTTCAAAAACTAATTTGCAGATTAACATTATTATTTTCTACCCCACAGAGATTTAAAGATTAGCAGCGCATTTGTGACTCCACTGGTATTGGACGGGCATCAGGTGATCCGTCTGCTAGTCTGCCATCTATCACAAAAAAAGGCTTAGGGGGCTACTCGGGCAATTTATAACTCGGGCTCGGCCGAATGTACTACTACCTAATTGTGATGTAGTATTTTCGGGCAGTATTGCAATCATCATCTCGGACAAGCCCAAATAAATAAATAAATATATATAAATAAATATGTAATAATGATAGATTGCAAGATTTTGCAATTATTTAATAATAATAATATATGCAGGATAAATGCCAATTAACACAAAACAAAAAATTTTGTAATACAAATGAATAGTTTATTATATGTATTAAGTATTTATTTATAATATAATCTTTGTGGTCTTTTTAAATATTCATCATCATCATCATCATCAGCAACCCATACTCGTCCACTGCTGGACATAGGTCTCCCCTAATGCACGCCACTGCTCCCGATTTTCGGCCACTCTCATCCAGCCCACACCAGCCAGCCTTCGAATGTCATCATCCCATCTTGTCGCAGGGCGTCCTACACTACTTTACTTTTAAATATTAATATTTATAAATGTAAACATTTTAAAGTACCTACAGTTTATTTTCTTTTCTTTTACTTTTTAATATTGCACCACCTATCCCTCCTTTACTATCACTTATATAAATCACTTCTCCTGTTTTTTTACCCTGATTAGATTCGTGACAATGAAGTTTTAAGATAAATTATTGATTTGTACATTGGTTTTTGTAATTTTTTTTTTGTGTTGATAGGCTTTAACATAAATTATTGATTTGTACATTTGTTTTTGTATTTTTTTTGTGTTGATCCTGCATATTATATATTTTTTTTGTGTAAATTGGCATTTATCCTGCATATATTATTATTATTCTTAAATAATTGCAAAATTTTGCAATCTATCATTTTTTAATATTTTTTATTACTGCCCGAAAATACTAGTAGTACATTCGGGCTTGTCCGAGATGATGATTGCAATACTGCCCGAAAATACTACATCACAATTAGGTAGTAGTACATTCGGGCGAGCCCGAGTTATAAATTGCCCGAGTAGCCCCCTAAGCCACAAAAAATACATACTTATAATACATAGACGACACCCTAATTAATGAAAAAAAAAGATTTCCTACTTTGTTTTGGGTGCAATAAAAGTATACATATTCAAATTAATATACTTAAAAGTTGGGCCAAAATAAAATGTCACATTTGATACTTCAACAAAATTCGACCACATAACCTTGTAACAACGGTCATTGAATTTATCAATCTTTCTATGTTAAAAAGCACAATTTCTTAACTTTTTAAAATTATGTTTGCATTTATTGTAATAAAGACAAAAAAATAATTTCACCATTTACTCTTTGTCTGTTAAACTATTTATAAACTTATTGAACATTTATTTCTCGAGAGAATTGAACGTTGGTACAATGTTGTATCTGTTAACCCATTTTGTTTTTAAACTCTGGGGATGTTCCCCAAATAATAGAATGAATACAATGTGTAGGAATTTTCAACCATAAACGAAAAGCCACATTCGGATTATATAAAACGTATTATTCTGTTGTTTAAAAATATAAATACATTTATAACTTGGTAAATAGAAAAACTATATAAGGCCCACAATATGAGCGCTTTGATTTCGAAGAAAAAGAAATAAACTGGCTGTGGATCAATATAAATAGGATCGGTGCCTACTATTTCTTTCTTCTCAATAACTTCGATTCGCATTTCTCCAATAAAAGTACTAATAACTTCTTATCCATTATTATTTTATTCGATTTACATTTGTTTGAAGTACAAATCGATTATTCACTTTAATCGAAGTTTTTCAGTAGATCACCTCTCTAGGAGAGAAACTTCAAATGTGGCCTGTTATTTTGGCTCAACTTGTACTTTACTTTATAAATGAATATTCATAAGACAGTTTGAGGTGGACCAAACCTGAAATAATTTGACTTTTCATCTTTATCGTAGGTACGGCCGTGCTCAGAAGTTAGCCAAGCATAGGTATTATAATACCTAAATATTTGATACCTGCTTGGGTTGTTAGTAATTCCACAGTAGATATATACGCAAGCAGTATGGACACTACGAACAAACGCTCGATTACGCACGCACACTTTACACGGATTCTAAGGTCCCATCGGAGTACACTAGTAGGAACTTAATTCAGGGTTGTCGGTTTTACTCGAGTGCCGCTTACTTTATTTTGGTAGAGAAAATAAGTAGATATATGTTATATTATCAAAAAATGGTTTCGGATTTTAAAGTGATATGATTGGGAGGAGGGGAGGGGGTATGTACCTAAGTGGTGTATCTAAGGAGCGTTCTTTCTATTTTAGTCGAAATTTACTGTTGTCTCCTATAACTTACGAGTTACGATCACAATTACATTTTGGGGGGTCGGATATGGAGATTGATATGGGGGGATGGTGAGACCTCACAATGTTTTGTCCCAAGCGATCGGGTGCATTTCACAACATCACATAGGTACATTGATCTGACATGCATGACCAATACCTTGACGTGGTTTCCAAGTAACGAAACAAAACGTTATGAAAAGTATGTCTATCTACGATTTGTAGGTAGGTACATACATACCTACAAGTTGAGATGGCACGGTGTGTGGGTCGACATATTATTGCGCATTTGTTACTCGACCGCGGTGCGTTATGCGTTATGCGATACATGACTGCACATCAGTATTGCAATTAGTTAAGCGTGTATTGCTCATAATTATTACCTTGATGAATACTGATTCCTTTATTATATCTACAGGTAAAATAACAAGTCGTCCTACCTGTATGAGAAAAAGGAAGAAGACACCGTTTTTACGTTTTTTTAAGAAGGATTTGTCTTATATTCACTGTTTTTATGTGATAGGTTGTCGCAGCAGACTGATCACCTGATGGTAAGCGATTGCCGCCGCCCATGGACACCCGCGACACCAGTGGATTCATCGTGGACGCGATCATAAATGCAATTGGTAATTACCCTGCCTCTTACGCCAAAGGTCGTGGGTTCGATCCCCACCCTGGACAAACATTCGTGCGATGAACACTTGTGTTTGTTCGGTGTCTGGGTGTAATATATGTATTTAAGTATATATTTGTGTTCCTCTGTTGTCTGTTATCTGTAACACAAGTGCTTAAGCTACTTAGTACGGAATCAGGTCAACCTATGAGATGTTGTGAGAATTATTATTATTAATATTATTGTGCCTCCGGACGACTCACTCACGCAGCGTAAACACAGCACAATGCTGCTTCACGCCAGGTTTTCTGTAAGGCCGTGGTATCACTCCGGTCGAGCCGGCTCATTCATGCCGAAGCGGGGCTCCCATGGTCAAACATTTTATTCATATTCACTTTGGCAAACATTCTATCACGGACTAAAACATTTGGTAGTAGGTAGGTACCTTTTTCTGCCGCACCATCAAGAAATGGAACTACACCGGTGCATGTTCTTCCTTTAATATGGATTCCTTCAAACGAAGCGTGAAAAAGCATCCCGCAGGCCAGTATGGCAGTCCCAACGGAGTTGATGCCTTGACATCGCGTCCGTTGTAATTACAACGTGGGCTCTTATCTTGCTTACCATATGCTTACCATAAAAAAATACGGGCTTAGTAGCTCGGGGGGTCGGTATCATTGATAAGTCTGATAGCTACCGGTAGCTAGGCCCCACTCTTGATGATTTTTCGGTGAAAAGAAGCTACCTAGAGGCATACCTATTAAGCCAGCGGCTCTTCCTCGTGAGGGCAAACACGAAGCCTAACTCCACGATCCATGACCCTCGTAGTACATCGTCTAGTAGTAGTTTACCTGTCTGAACACAACACAAAATTTTTAACAACACAACAAAAAATATATTGACCGTGGGAGAGCCACGCTTCGGCATGAATGGGCCGGCTCGACCGGTGTGATACCACGGCCTCACAAAAAACCGGCGTGAAGCAGCATTGTGCTGTGTTTCGCTGCGTGAGTGAGGGTACCGGAGGCCCAATCCGGGGGGCAGGGGGGTTTAAGGGTCGGCAGCGCTCTTGTGACTCCACTGGTGTCGCGGGTGTTCATGGGTGGCGGCAATCGCTTACCATCAGGTGATCCGTCTGCTCGTCTGCCACCTATAACATAAAAAAAAACCTGCTCATATGCGACCCAACCGTTTTGGCTCATCAAAAGAGCTACTTATAAAAAGATATACTTATAAAAATAGAATGCAATTGACTTCTGTATTAATTAATCTCACATATTTTTTTTGTCTTTTTATATAATTTTAATTATTTTTTATGTTTAAAACTTCTTGATTGATTAGCACAAATACAATTAACTGTTATCATCACAATATTGTAACACAAGGATGAGCGCTGACGCCTGAGATACAGGCTATTTATTAATCTATACCCGAAACTAGAATTCAAGACCAAAAAAGTTACTACAATGTTGCCACTGCAATAAAATGATCTTTCAATAGTATATACCTATTTTCTAAAAACATACGCTGACATCATTTATTTATTGGTAATTTTGATTCTAAAATTTAAAGAAGTAATTATTTTGAGTGATTTTTACATAAATGCAAGACGCTTTAATAAAAACTTAATCATCCGTTATGTTTGGTAGAAAAGCTGGTAATGCGCTTGTGTCACATCAGGTGTTAATAACATTTGGTACAACATTTGAACTTACATGTTGTTGTTTCGTGCAGCGAGTTGCCGCAAAGTGGTATTAATATTAAGAATCTATGAATTACATCATTTTTTAGACTGCTATTGTGTGTTGAATGAGTTGATACGTGAACAACTTGCTAGGACCTATGAGAGTCTTAAATCCTGCGATTTCGTCAATAGTAAGTAGTCTCGACAAAATCCACAGGTCGATAAAACGCTAAACGCCCCTGTTTTATTGAGTAATTGAGATTTGACTGACTTCGACTGTTGACTACCCACTTGGTTAAAATATCACTTGACAATTTTCCTTACAAGTTATTTCATTCAATAACGCCTAAAATCTAAAACATGTGCAATACTGGACGAATTAATTACTGGAGTGGTGGAAAACGTTGTTATACAAGTAACCGCTCAGTAGTGACCGACTGTCTTAATAGTATGCCACACTTTCGTGGGTGTTCATGAGTAATTCAATTTGTTTAAGTTCTTTACAATAAAATTTTGTCAATGTTGGTTGGGTTGAAAATAAAGTTTGTAATTAAGTCTCTATTTTTTGAGAAAATCCACAACATGAATTGTTCCAGCAGCCTATAATTAGAAAAGAAGTATATAACAAAAAGGTTGACCAAATCTGAAAACTTGATTTGACAATGACATAAGTGACATTGATAGATTTGACAGTGACGTATCTGTCGTAGTTTTTTTGGTCTTGAATTTCAGTTTCGAGTATAGTTCAGGCGCAGATGTAAAAAATATTATTTAGTTTTAAGTTTTCATTGTCCCTATTGTTTGTAAGTGCAAATAATATGTGAAATTATGATTTTGGTTAAAAAGTTAAAGTATTAAAGTAAGTACTTATAGCGTATATTTTCATTATTTTTATTTCCTTGGACTCAACTTTACCATGATGTCACTTGACTTATCAATGTAATTTTAGAGATTGTAAAATATACTTGATATCTGGACATATTTTGTGAATGCTTGTAAGGTTGTGTGTGTAGGTAGATTACGTTGTTAACCTTCAATAAATGCAAGTGATATTTTAGCAGCATTTAGTACGCTTAAGTATTATTTGTGTATTTTATTTACAGGCTATGTTTACACATAGCTTGTACAATACCACTATTTAAACATCGGTGGTGTATTTTGTTGATAGCTGTTCACTAATTTCTCGTCGATATTGCCACATACTTACATAGTACATCTTTATTTTTTTATCGCTTACATCCCGAAAACCTCATAATAGGTATTGTGAATGAAGTCTATTTAGCATGTTAGATAAAAAAATAAGCGAAAAAGGAAACAGCTGTTCCATACGTTATTGCCGGGTGGATATTCCATTTTGTATGGAAATGCTGCTTTTTTTCGCTTATTTTGTTGATCTAACATTTAACTTGACGACCCGTTTGGAACAGCGGTAGTGAATGCTGCCTTTGGTCCAAGGGTTGCGGGTTCGATCAGTACAAATATTTGTGTGCATGAACATGTTTATTTGTATTGGTCTGGGTGTTTCTATGTATTATAAGTATGTATTTACGAAAGAAAAGTATTATATGTATATATTTGTAATTCCGCTGTTGGTTCTGATATCCGTAACACAATGTATCTGATGTTGTGAAATATTTATTTATTTATTTAATTTCGGGATGTAAACGATAAAAAAATAACGGTGTAGGTAAAGTCGTTTATTGTTTTCGGCTTAGCCAAAGCTCAGCGACAAATAGGTACTACAGATTTATTATGTTTATAAAATTTATGGCATACTATAATTGAAACTAAATTACTGTTCTGCTTTAATAGCATAGCAACAGATAACGTCAAACCAAGACTGATAGCTTATCGGCGTCCTGCAAGATTGAACGATTGCTAACTTAGGTACTTTGTATAAGCCAAACTCGCTCTACCAGTTTCGCAGTAATGTATCCCACTATGACGAGTTGACGAACCCGTGACTGTTTTGGCATGGGAGTAATTTATGATGGGAACACAAATGAATTGAACAATGATGTCGAGTCGAGGCTCACACAGTCTCGCCAGTGTCGATTTCAGTGTGTTTTAGACTAGCAGCCGCCTGCGGAGACGCTAAAAAAAATATTTCAAAATTCATTATCATCATCAGCCTATCGCAGTCCACTGCTGGACGTAGGCCTCACCAATTGTTCGCCACCGTGATCTATCTATGGCTTCTCGCACCCAGCTCTTGCCAGCCATCCTGAGATCGATTACAAAATTAATTTTACCTTATTTATTGCCCAGAAAACAGAGGTAGAAATACGAAATTAGATTTGAAATATCTTTTTATATTGGCACCGGCCTAAACCCAATGAAACTTCACACATACCTAGATATAGATAAATATTATGACAAGTAAATCTTAGCTCAAATCTTCATTTCCGTGAAACATGACTTACCGTACTTAGTCAAACGTAAATTGATCTACGTAAGTCCATAGTTTCGTAGACTGATGACGTCGGTTCAGTGTCATCGAGTGTCAGTCAAGTACCTATCCGTACTACCACAGGTAAATAAATACTCGAAACATCACACATCGTATTTATGTTTCCGTAACATCGAGTATTATTTATTAGAAGCATGTCAATTAAAGTTTAAATCGTTCCGTTGCTTTGCTAAACAGGAAACCAATAAATTATAGTTTTTAATAAAATAATAAAAATAACAGGTACTCTTGAGGACTTTGTGCACATTAAAGTTTTCTGGTAGGTCATTCACTTTGGCGGTCATCATCACCATACGGGAAGACGTTCACTAGGTATTTGGGACATTTTATATTGAGACTTTTTGCAGCGATAGTCGCGAATCGCGATGCAGCATCAATACAGTCAAACCCGCACCCGTATCACTGCAAAAAGTCGCAATGTAAAATGTACCTAAACACCCAAACGCCATTGATTTCTACAGATACTGTATTGTATGGGGCTTGTTTGTACTCATTTAGACTTTTAGGTCACTTTGCGACAAAAAAAATTTCAGCCAGTGATTGTCCGCTGTTGAAGGTAGGCCTTTTTCCTTCTGCGACACATATTCGTATCTCTGGGTATATTTAACCAGTCTTAGGTATGCAACCAATTCATCTTGTTACTTACACAAGAAATAACTTAAATTAAAATGAATATTTTCAACGATTTCTTAATATGCGTTTAATTAACATTTTAGCCGGCCACGAACGGAAGAATACTGCTGGTCCATTTGCACTATCAATTGCTGTTGCTATTATCTACTTACTTTGCACCCGTTTAATCATTTGTGGAAATATACTGTTAACAAATGCAGTGGAATATTTTCGGCTCGACAGAACATTATGGTACTACGTGCAACTTGTACTAAAAGTATATACTTATTACTTACCTACCAAATACCTACACGTAAAATCAATTAGGCCAGTGAATGTGTGCTACTGCAAAAACGACGGTGTGATTAATACGTTAGGTGTGTGTTTTTTTTTATTTCTTTAGATTCGTAGCTCCCAAGCGGATGTATCGATTTTGTTTTTTGTTATATTCCAAATTGAGACTAGGCCTGATTCATAAATCGTAGGGTTAAATTTATCGACTACCTTAGACCTTAATTTTGAGTTCGAGCTACATAATTTTTAATTTAGTCTGTGTATATCCAGAAATTCATAACGACATCAGTTCAATTCAATTCAATTCAAATAATTTATTTCAAATATTACATCCACATTATGTTAGTATGACAATAAATTATGGAACTATTGTTATTTGATATAGGCACATAATTAATAAAATAAAATAAATTTTCATTTTTGCAAAGAATGACGATCACGAAAACGGGTATGTTCCCGTGATGGTAATTCTCCGCAGAAAGCAGCTCTAGAGCGGTGATGTCCATCGATCGGCTAATGTTTTTAGGATGCTATTGGGACTGGTTCTTATTCGAGTGATCAGGGAGTTATTTCGAGTCATTTGAGTGATCAGTGACAAGAGATGCAACATTATACTATACAATGTTTCGACTTTTTTTTTTATGTATGTAGGCTTTTCTAGGAAATGTCTTTGATAACTATTCAGTACTCAGCTTCTGCAACATATCAGGAAACTCAGAAGCTAGCAGGGTGTTCTAAATGTAATTCGCATGCGCATTTATTAAAATGAAATAAATTCGTATTTAATCTATCAATTAATTTTTAATTTAAATTTCCGTCAACGTGCCAAAGCCGAGGTCTAACCAGAGCGGTGGTTAAACTGGAGGTTTTTACTGTAATTTTTCAAGACAGGCTTTCAAAACGAGCTTGCCGGGTCGCCGACCCCGCAGGGCGACGCGACTCGGCGCAAGCGCAGGACGCGCTCACAGCGCAGTTTGATTTGCGTATGCGGTATAAGGCTTCTGCGCCTATTAATTATATACCGTAGAAACAATAAAGATGGATCACCGTCTTTTTTTTTCATCAAGGTGTCTTAAGTTTTTTTTGTCTTAGTAATACTGGCAGATATTTGTAGCGAAATGATTAAAAAAAAATCAGCACTTTACAATTTATTACGTTTGAAGTCTGACTAGATAATATTAAATTCCGCTTATGGTGAGAGGGTTTAATGATGTTTTTTGTAAAACATCTTTTTTTTTGACATTTACAACACTTACATATTTTAATATCAAAAAGCTTGTTTCTGATAGAATTTAATTTCGCTCTATTGTACACAAACCTGTAAGACTACCGATTGGCCTTTATTGTCAGTAATTGCAATGCACTGTTTTAAAGGTAAGGTGAATTTAGTAGCTACTTACCTACTTTAGGGGAAGTTCTTTAAGGTTAAGTAATCTTCTATAAAAAATCTATAAAAAAAGCATTTTTGCATAGTATATTGCCCGCTAAATGCGTACTTGACTCGCTGAGAAGGGTATTATAAGTATTTTTACCCTATAGGGTACACTTGACCAATGTAACGTTTAAACTAACGTTAACCTGATTTTGAAAATGGCAGTACAACTGCCATTTTCAAAATCAGGCGCTAAGCTAGTTGTGGTGTGTCACTCATTATCGTAAAACGTTAATGCCACATCGAATCTCCTTATTTTAATGCCTTTGTTCTATGGTTTTGATGTTGGATTATTGCACAAAACTTGAATCGGTGGAAAATTGTTTTTAATTTGTGGCTATGTGTTCTATTTGATTGAGCTAAAGTTTAAAATCTATTGGCAAGCTAAGGGAGTGATTTTTAAGACAGGATCAGCGCGTACTTGCGATTTTTTTTCTTATAGACTATATAATATAGCATGATTAAAATGGCAGCTATTTAAGTCAAGAAAAATGACCTTTATATTGATAGTAATAAAAATCCTTGGAATAAAACTTGGTAAAATGATAAACCTTATGCCCATTGAAATACAGGTCAAATGACATCTGTCATTCTAATTAAGCTATATTTTACGGAGTAAAGTCACGATTTCTCTAGGGTACAAAAATAACAGTCGTAGGATACAGTAGCCTATATAAGAAATAGGCTACTATAAGTGTATATTATATATTCGCCGTGTGGTCCCCGGCAGAGTAGAATAGGCCACCCTCACTCTTACCGAGGTGTCGTAAAAGGCGACTAAGGTAAAGCTGCTGGCATGATCATCAGCACCCAGAGAAGGAAAACTCTGCATTTATATCAAAACCCTCGCCAACCCGTCTGCCAAGCGTGGTGAGTATGGCAATTACCCCTCATGTGATTGAGGCAGGCCCGTACCCCAGCAGTGGGGACTTAAATGGGCTGACGATGAAGTAATCTTCAGTTTTTGCTAAATCGTTACTAACATGGGAAATCAGAAACATAAAAAAAATCCGAACCAATCACCGATCGCGTCTTTACTAAAAATAATTTTATTTCTAATAAAGTATAGATCACTTTATGAAACAACACATTATGTGGTTCTCTCGCTTTAAAACTATCGATAAACGTTAGTTGCTGAAAGCATTCCTAAATTTCTTGAACACCATCATATTATGATTTTAGTCGTTTTGATTCCGAAATCCTTTGAATAGGTATAGTAAATAGGAAACATAGATCAGCTAACATTATAAACGCAAATCTACACCGTAATTTATTTTAATCATTTATATCTCGAAAATCGCATAACAGTTATCGTGAATAAAGTTCATTTCAGCATGTCAGATCAACCAAATATGCGAATAAAAATCTGCTGTTCTATACAAAATATAATATTAACCCGGCCATGAATGTAATGGAACAGCTGATTTGGTTTTCGCTTATTTGTTAATCTGATATGCTAATTGGACTTTATTCATAATACCTATTATGAGGTTTTTGAAATGTGAACGATAAAAAAATTACGATGTATAATCTGCTCTTTCGTATAGAATTGCCTGATGCGAGGTCTATTTTGTATAAAAAAGTACTTAGATACCTAGATTAACTATCTTTCGCTTAGGTTAGGTAGGTATATTGGGATTAACTCATAAATAAGGTATTCCTATAATAAGATAACTTGAGCAATGAAGCGTCAAAAATGTACTAGAATAGAATGTTCTACTTAATAGATGTTATAGTTTCTTTGTATTATGGCAAGCACTGTATCAGTCGGACAGACCACGTTTTTTACTGCACGCTATGCGCAGACGATCAAAATTGATAAACACAGAGCGCACGAACCACGAACAGTGCAATAGCATCCTGACTACTTCGGGTTCACATTACTTTAATGTTGCGTTTATAATAATCGGATGATAATAATTTAAACGACCGTGTGTGACCTCTAGTAAAATAGCTTGGCAATTTTATTAGACACGCAGTTTACATGATACCTATTTGCTTATTTTGATGTACAGTCGGAATGAGAAGTATCAAACCTACTCTAAGGCGGGACTCCGATAAACTAGCAGATATAATGCCGCAAACGGAAACTGGATCGGCCACACGCTCCGAAGGAAACCAGACCACATACCGAGGCAAGTTAGAGGACATTGATACGAGTAAGGGCGGATTTTTTTGTTAAATTAACTATAGTTAACAGTCTAATCAATAGTCAAAGTGACGGCGTCAAAGTGACAATTCCTTGTAATGTAACTACTTATTAAACCATAGCTCAAAAAATACATTTTGATCATTGGTTACTTTTTAAGTCATTAGTTCAGTTTCACTTCGATAAAAAAAAATCGGCCGATTTATTGATCCGTAGTTACTTTTAGTTAAATTAACTATTGTTAACCGTCTCACCAATAGTCAAAGTGACATCATTCCTTGTAATATAACTATTGGTTTAGCTAACTATTGCTCATAAAACACATTTTAGCGATATTTTATCATTGGTTACTTTTTTAAACCATTAGTTTAGTTTAACTACGGATCACAAAATCAGCCCTTAGTAACCTTTTCCACAGATATTATAATACTCCAAGGAATAGTAAACTTTTTGCTATCCGAATATTGAATATGTAAGTTTAACATAATTTGATTGGGACTTTAATTGACTGTATATTTATAAACATTTTGATAAATGCTTACCTTCAAATAAAACAATTGCATGACGAAATATTTAACGAAACAAAGCCAACAAGCGTGATACTACTGTGATTCAGTTCATCTGCTCATGTGACTCTGATTCGTGATCGGTTAAATTGACACTGACCCATTGCTATCGAAGAACGTGTATTTAGAAAAAAAAATTACGTAGTTACTATTATTTACTTGCAATTAAATCTGTAAATTTCATGATGTGAAGGAGGAGCTATGTATGAGCTATAAAATGTTATTCGAACTATTAAGGGTAAGGTTGTCCCGTTTTCTTAGCTTGAGTTCCGTCAATAACAAAAGGTATATTTGGTTTTAGTGAGTAGGTATCCATTACAGTAAAGTAGCTCCCAAAAGTAGGTGATGGGGTGTTAAAAGTAATACTAAATGTTATTAATTAGATATGGCTAAATACATTCATACAATTTCAAAAACTTACTAATCTCCATCAAAAGGGTGTTAATTCTAGTCTACACGTCTATTTCCACCAGTGTATTTTCTTAAGGCGACGGGTAGGGCACACTAGCGACGCCAATCGATTATAATTTTTAGCTACTAAACTGGATCTATTTTAAACAATTTCGGGGTTACAACCTCTCGGCAAACACTTTTACTATTTATTAAATAACCATGCACAAATGTTGGGTGCAACGCGTATGCGAAAAATTGATTCACGCCAAAAGCGTTTGCCGAGAGGTTGTAATACCGAAATTGTTTAAAATAGATCCGGTTTAGTAGCTAAAAATTAAAATCAATTGGCGTCGCTAGTGTGCCCTACCCGTCACCTTAAGTAATTGTATGACAGCCCGCTTAAGATATTATTTTATCATCACCTATTGTATAATTTTTATGGTCTGTTAAATTGCTGTTTTTTTGCGGTAAAACAGCATTACGATGCAATGTTAATCAAGCAAGATTACTCTGACATTAGTGAGGGTTTTATGCTTTAATTTTTTCAAAACCTGTTACGAGTAGGTAATTTATATGTCTAGAACGAGTCATCTGATGTTTTATATCTACAATAAATGATACGTTACAAATGTTATACACAACCAAATGTATAAGCAAAAAAATGAGAAATAAGTATCATTAATATAATTTGTTAGTCTCTGTAACTGTCATTTGACCTTTAACTAAAAAATAGAGATATTTTCACTTAAAATAGTTACTTTCAACTCAGATATTTTACACCACTGCCGTAATCGGAAGTGTCAACAATAGATACCTATAAAAACAGGTGAATAGCATAATACGTCACGTAACGGTGATCATAATTAAAGCGACCTCTAGCTTCAAGCCAGGCGTGAACGAAACAAAACGCGATTCTCCCTTCCTGCGCGGACGCATTTCCGACAGAAAATTTTGCATAGACATTGGAACTCGGGGGGGTGCGTCGATAAAAAATGTAGTTCTTTTACGTGATAGGTGGCAGACGAGCAAACGGATCACCTGATGGTAGTGGCCGCCGCCCATGGACACCTGCGACACCAGTGGAGTCACCAGTGCACAGCCAAACTTTAAAACCCCCCGGGTTGGGCCTCCGGAACCCTCACACACGCAGCGAAACACAGCACAGTGCTGCTTCGCGCCGGTTTTCTGTGAGGCCGTGGTATAACTCCAGTCAAGCCGTTTTTTAGACCCTAAAAAATTTCCCTACTCAGATTATCGCAGTAATCGATCAATTTAACCATTCTAAATGCCCGACGAGAACACCCGAGTGACAGTTCTAAATAGTTTATTTTATAAAAAATCGCAAAGTTGACGTGACCTTGCTAGGGTAAAACCATATAATAATTCATAGAAAAGAAAACACACAAGATACCTATTCCAATTAAATATGTTCAGATAGAACATACTTAGGCGCATATTTTCAATATTTGATTATTCCAATCCGCCGCCAAAATTGGGCGTAAAAAAATATTTTAACGATTTTCTTTTTTATTTTTTTTCTCCATAATAACAAAAAAAGGCAACATGGGACTAGCACAGAAAAAATGTGTTTTTTATGGCCTACTAAACCTGAAAATACCAGGTCATACTATGGCTGCTTTTACGAGAAAAATATGATTATGTCTAAAGGTTAAATAATCCAATATAGGGTTGCCACTAAAAGGTCAAAAACTTTATGAAGATGTGTAACCTAAATTTTATATTGTGAATGTGTAGAGTACGTATATAAGATTGATTGTTTCTACTTTTAGTCAACATTTTTAACCGAATTCTAAAATGGATATTATTAATTTGACCTCTAGATTAGTTAGATACACAAATTAGCACAGAAGATGCTTTTTATAACGCGTAAAAAAGTTCGTCGGGTTTGCTAGTCCTACTAGTATTATGAATGCGGAAACTTGTAAAGATGTATCTAAGTATGTTTGTTTAATATTGTCCTAATTTTTTCGTTTGTATTGAAGTTTCAAACTCCTATTGTAAAGTTTTGAATGTGTTTTTTTTGTATTAATTGATGTTTAGTATGTTACTTACAAAAAATATTTTTATTCCTTGTTTATTCAAACAAATCACTTTCGTTGCACAGTATTATTGGGTGATCATCTAACATATTTATATTTTCATCATTATCATTATGGTCGCCTTCACCGTCTGCCGCCGGTACTAAATTGATATTTGAAGGTGTTAAAAGATCAATGACCGCTGCAGGCAGACGATGCCGCTTGGAATATCTTCGTCGTTCCTTTACGTGAGCCATAGATATGACTGGATCCGATGACTCTAGTGCACGATGAAAGAGGTCTGTCATCGTACTTATGCGATCCATTTTGCGGCAGTGATGTTCCCTGTCCGATCGCCAGAACTTGTTACGCGACTCGGCCGCTTGTTCAGAGAGCATCCCGACAGGAAGGGAACAGGATTCAATAATTTCTTCACCGTGCACTAGAATTTTATGAACAGTCACAGTCATAGGATGCCAATTATATGTTTCGACGTATCTTTCCGCAAGCGAACGGCAAAAGCAACCAAACTTTTTTGCATCTATTGAAAATTCGGAAGATATTGCGACAAGGATCACATATAATCCATTAAGAAGCCATGACTCCAGTCCTAAAATCTCAGAAAATATGTCACGGTATTTGTCTGACAATGCTGTACGTGCCGTATTGCCATCGTTCGTTGTTCCAGAATTTGGTTTCACAACATCTACCAGTAATCCGATCCTATTTCTTATTTCCATTTGGATATGTTTTTTTCGATGCTCAACTATTTGAAATTCATTGCTGCCTTTACTTATTCGCCATTTTTTTACGAGAGAATCATTTTTGTAGCCTAGATGCAACAAAAACTCGAAAATTCGAATCCACGCATGGAGTGGATTTATTCCATGTCGCATATTTTCTTTTATGGTTGGCTGAGCGTAGCATGTCACTAAATTATTGAATTGACTTGCCGTTAGCTTGCAAAATGGACATCTTAACTGCGAGTTCGTTCCAGTGATAATATTTAGAACCTTTCCATCTATCACGCTCAACGTCAAATCACATGTGAAATTCAATTTATGACCTTGTGAAGTTTGTAGATTAATAGGAGCCAACTGATTTATTTGTTCCTCAATGCAGGTTTTTTCGCTAAGAATAACGTCCGCGGTTTCCTTTACATATTGTATATGAAGTGGTCTACAAAATCGATAGGACTGTGATGTTGGATTAAGCCAGGCTACGTATTGTTTGTCCACAACGATACGTAAAGGAACTACCGTAGTTGCAAAAAGACTATTCTCGTTGCTTGAAAAATCTGAGGGTTCAAAGCGCTGCTTGTATAATGCTTGTCCTGTACTGCCATCAAATCCCCAGGACCCCTCCAAGATACAAGCGACTTCATTTGTGCCTTTCTTGTTGCAGTATTCAACGAAACTTGATTCAGAGTCCAGTACGATTCGTTGAAGAGTGTGTGTCAGTAAACCGCGTATGGAAACTGATGCTTAAACTTCAGAAACTGTTAAATCTTCAGATGGATAACATTGTCTTTTTGCCTTTAACACTTCTGTATACGGAGGAAAAGCAGGGTATCCTCGATTGTTTAAGTCACGTCTAAGAAAATTATATGTTTCGACACTTAACTTGCGGTCAATAATTACCCCTAAGGCTTCCTCTGGTGTGTAAGGTTTCGGAGCTTCTTCGATTTTTTTAGCCACTATTGATGCTTGGTTTGAAGACGTTAAACAAGTGTTTATAACTTTTTCCAAGTCTTTAGAAGCCTTTGGAGTAATCTTATCACCATCAACAGAAGAGGCTGAAGCAGCAAAAGCCTTTATTATTTTTGCTTGTGGTTGACCTTCTAGTGAATGTGTGAGTCGTTTCCTGACTTTAAGGTCTTGTTTATACGACATTGGCTCATTTACACACTCCCCACTAGACGACGCAAATTCTATAGATTCTTTTTTAAAATTATTTGGGATGTCACACAAAAAATCTTTATTTAAATATACGCCATGTTTTTTTATGAACCGTTTCATGTCTCTATGGCATTTTGTATAATAACCAGTAACTCTCCTCACAAACGGTATGACAGTTTTTTTCATTAGAGTTTCGACTTCATTTGGCGATATTTCTTTGAGATTTTGACCAATTTCTGGTAAAATTATTTGTGCCAATTCGGTCGAAGTTAGGTCCACAGGTGATCTGTTTTTTTTATGTTTTTTGCATTCGGTATTAATGCACTCAAAAATGCGGAGTCGTGTATAACCTCCTTGCAGATTTGCGGATACTTCCGGAGTTTGAGAAGTACCGGCTGTGGCGCAATCCACAGCTTCACTTGCCATTCGTGTACCAACATGAGGGTTGGCGCCCTCATGCCCCCCTAGCAGTAAGTCCTCCGGTCGGGGCCCGGATGGACATCCCCCAGCAGGTTGGGTAAGCCCCTGCTGAGGCAAAGTGGCGCCATGGGTCTGGAACGGCTCCATGGTGCCTCACCCCCGTTTCTCCAAGTCACATGTGTTGACGTGGGGTTTTAGCAAAAGCTTTACGAGGGTGGACCCCTTCCCACGCCACATGTGACTCATCATTGAAAAAAAAACACTAAAATTATTAGTGTTAGGATTGGGTAAGACTTATTTCCGTAAACTTCGAAGAACTGACAAACTAGTACAAAAATATTATTTATTCAGTAAACTATAATGAGTAATTTATTTATACATGATTACCTTAATTTACCGACAGTTTATTATATTTACAACAAAAAAAAGTTAACTTCGTCGACTCCATACACTACTTGACTCATTTGGGATAGAGTATTTTATGTTTGAAATATAAAATGAACATAATATTTTATTTTATCAAAACTTAAAATTTCATACTTTCTCAGATTCCTGTATGTTTTTCGAAATCTACGAATTTACGAAGCTTTACCCATTCTTTTTGTTGATAATGAAGCACCATAGACCATTTGAAATTTAGCCCCAATAAAATAATCTAACTGAGGTCAATTCAAGAGGCAACCCTAACTTAAAAATATAAAGTTGTACATCTTGTAAAAGCAGCCATAGTATGACCTGGTATTTTCAGGTTTAGTAGGCCATAAAAAACACATTTTTTCGGTGCTAGTCCCATGTTGCCTTTTTTTGTTATTATAGAGAAAAAAAATAAAAAAGAAAATCGTTAAAATATTTTTTTACGCCTAATGTTAGCGGCGGATTGGAATAATTAAATATTGAAAATATGCGCCTAAGTATGTTCTATCTGAATATATTTAATTGAAATCGGTATCTTGTGTGTTTTCTTTTCTATGAATTATTATTTGGTTTTACCCTAGCAAGGTCACGTCAACTTTGCGATTTTTTATAAAATAAACTATTTAGAACTGTCACTCGGGTGTTCTCGTCGGGCATTTAGAATGGTTAAATTGATCGATTACTGCGATAATCTGAGTAGGGAAATTTTTTAGGGTCTAAAAAACACTGTGAGCCGGCCCATTCATGCTGAAGCGTTGCTATTCACTATTGAATCAATAATTGGCAAATTTAAACGTGTAAATACAAATTAATACGAGCTGATAACGTTTAAGTTATATTCGACTTTATTGATGGAAGTGACATAGACAGTGTAAAAGAAATATAAATTTAAATTTTCGAGTAGCCAGTACAACAGTTTCATTGGGGGAGGATTGGATTAAATTTACACATACGCCTTTCTACCCGCACTTGTATAGCATCAAATCAATACCACTCATGTGTCGATATGTAGTTGCAAGTAATAGGCAATGATATCGACTTCCAGATTTGCTTTGCACTCCTACAAAATAAGTAGGTAGTTGCTTAAGTGTGCATAGATATATACACCGCATTTATAGGTAGATGTGTGTAAGTGACGTGTCGAAATAATGAATGAATGTAAACAGTTGATTTTGTAGAGTAATTTTACTCAGTTGACGGGGTCATCGAAGTAGGTCGGTGATGGCAATCAATCAACTGCCGCATTCACCACAGGTTTAATAACCTCGATGGGGTAAGGAGACCAAGTCACAAGATTTAATTTGGTATATTGTCCTACTCTTTTGATTAAAAGCCTGCGGTTTTACTTTCTCTTTCTAGACTGCTATTCCGCAGTAAGTAGAAAGTAAAACCTCAGTTTGCAATTGACCACTATAAAAAGGAAGAAGATGCACCTGTAGGTAGTCCTTAAAATATAGTTTGATTAAAATGACAGCTATATGTCACAGAAAAATGACCTTTATGTCAATAGTGAAAAAAATCTATGGAAAAAAACTTGATAAAATGATAAACCACCTTATGTTCATTGAAATAAAGATCAAATATAGTCAGAAAATACATCGTTGCAGGGTGGATATTCTATTTTATATGGTTTTTTTTTGCTTATTTTGTTGATCTAACATGCTAAATGGAGTTTTTTCAAGACTCACTCACTCATGATGGGTATGCACGTATGAGGTTTTCGGAATGTAAACGATAAAAAATAACGGTGTATATTTGTAATTATTCTGTTGTCTATTCAAATTCAAAAATATCTTTATTTGCATAGGCTTTTATACATACAGCACTTTCAAATCCTCATACATAAAAAATTGTAACTATTTATTTCATCGTCAGCCCAATTAAGTCCCCACTGCTGGGGCACGGGCCTCCCTCAATCACATGAGGTGTAATTGCCATACTCACCACGCTTGGCAGACGGGTTGGCGAGGGTTTTGATATAAATGCAGAGTTTTCCTTCTCTGGGTGCTGATGATCATGCCAGCAGCTTTACCTTAGTCGCCTTTTACGACACCTCGGTAAGCGTGAGGGTGGCCTATTCTACTCTGCCGGGGACCACACGGCTAACTATTTATTTGCAAGTATAATATACACATATGTATATGTCGATCGATACATAAAATATACTAAGAAATCTGATATCGGTATTTTAAATAAATAAATAGTTATTTCACAACATCACATACATTGAGAATTGTATGCCCCATGTAACTAACTAACTAACCACGTACCTACCTCAGTTCTGCGGCACGGTCTGGAGCAATTCCCGACGGCTACGACTTAGGAACCTTTAAGAGAGGAGCGTACTCTTTTTTAAAAGGCCGGTAACACATTAGCGATCTCTCTGATTTCGCGGATGTTCATGAGCGGCGTTGATTACTTTCCTTCGGGTGACTCGCTTGCTCGCTTGTTGCCTCTAGCATAAAAAAGGCTATTTTCTTGGGAATCAAGACATCTAATTGGTAATTTGTCGTGCCATTTTTGTTCCAACTACGACCATGGCATTCACGGCCTATTTGCCCAGCTATGGTGGGAATAACGCTCCCTTCTACTACTAGGTCGCCGAAGTGGGTTGATAACGCCCATCACCCATCGCACGCGGTTTGTTGACCTCCATGGATCACGAGAACAACTCGCGTGATTTAACGGTTGTACAGTCAGTATTTTGGACACTTTACAATTATATACCTTATTGCAAGGTTATAAGAATCAATCTTGTTTAGTTTTAATGACCGTAACTACGGATATGATGATCAGCTGATAAGTGCAGGCGCGGTGTTTATTGTAAAGCAAAATTATGATTACCGTTATTTTTAATGCAAAATTTTCTGTCGTGAGCACATGTTATAATCTTGATCTATCACAAGGTATGTGATTGGCATGACCTTATAAATTTGTACATGTGAAAGTCAGTTGTCTTATCAAAAACGTATGTATTCATTTGTAACGTATGTATCAAATATGTAGATATTATAAACAGGAAATATTTAAGGAAATAATGCACTTAAAATTTTTTCGACAGTCTTCGTGGGACTCGAAACCACGATCTTTTGCTAACCGGGCAACTGCTTTAAACATTTTAAGTGCATTCTTTACTAAATATAATAATTCCAAAAAAATCTATATCCAAAAAAATCCGAGGAAATATTTGTATGCAATATATCAAATGGACGTAACAAATAAACTGAAAATCGACTACTAAACAGATTTTAAATTTATTTCACCATTAGAATGATACATTACACTAGATTAACATAGGCTATGTTTTACTAAGGGGAAACCTCCTCTCCTCTCAGTCCATTCAGGCGTCGCCGCGAGCGGGAAGCTAGTTGCAAATCATTTTGAAAGATTTAAGTCCATTTTTAATTCGGACTGTAACCGCAGCCCGCAAAAGTCAAATCAAATGAAGACGACCGCAAGCAGAAGTGCAGTCGACCGCGTTCATACTTCTGCGACACGACTGGTGAATACAGACTTGTGATTGCGATCTGCAGAGCCAGCGGATTGCAGTAAGATACGGATATACTCACTTACTACGCTGGCTCAGCCATGCGAAGTGGAAGTTGGCCTCCGACACGAGCATCCGCCATTTTGTTCTATTCCCAGCCACGTGTTTTAAAAATAAATAAATAAATATTTCCCAACATCACATACATTGATCTGACTCCGATATAGGTAGCTCAAGCAACTGTGTTACGGGTATCAGAATCAACAGAGGGATTACAAATATACATATAATAAATTATATAAATTTTTAAGTATATACCTACCCAGTATTATATTGTTTTACCTTTAGTTTTACCGAATTAGGTGTCTGTCTTACCAGAATTGTATTGTGTACAACTTAACTTTGGAAACTGTGAAGGCTAATGTAATATCTATTATAACTTAATTAAATAATGAAATATATAAAAAAAGCTGTATGTTTCCTTTTCCTTAAATAAAAATAAAATAAATAAATAAATAATACTTTTCTTTTGTAAATACATACTTATAATACATATAGAAAACACCCAGACCAATACAAGCAGACACGTTTATGCACACAAATGTTCTTACTGTGCGGGGATCGAACCCGCAACCCTTGTACCAGAGGCAGCGTTCACTGTTCCAAATCTGTCACTAATCTGTTTTTAGGTGACCGAGACCCTTTTCGACCTGAGGGCCTATTTTCGAACACTCGACGTTGAAGTCGAGCTAGATATTTGTATGGACGAATGTATGAAATCTCTAAATTCGACTTCAATATCGAGTGCACGAGAATTGCCCCCCAGAGGGTCCTATTCTCCTACCTGGGTGCCCTACTAAGTAAGTCGGATATGTACTTTATATTCACATTCATTGTAACTTACGAACGTACATTTTACAAGGTTAATTAGTCAGACACTTGGGTTAAATGTGAGTATAATTGTACGGCATACTTTTGTCTGACAAATATCATATTAAATCCTGATTCAGATAACTATCGAATCAGCGGCAGTGACATTCCGAATCAGCTGGGATTACTTAATATTTGACATTCATAAATGTTCTGTATGGACTAAATGAATAAAGATAATTTTGTATTTGCATATATTTTGAATTTCTTTGCGCATTATTTAAAAGGCTCCTTATCGTTCCACCATGCATGCATGATTGTTACATTTAGTATTACTAACGTATCTGAGTGGTTTTTATAAGGCATACAACAGCCATCAACATAAATTACTTTGTGGAGTAGAGTAGTAAATCGTGTTTAACATTTTCTCTTTCACCTGATTTTTATCTCGAATCCATTATTTTATTTCTACAAAATAATACAAAACACCTTGTGTGTTGACACACTGAGACCTGTTCATTCGTAGGTCACAAGAGTAGTTCACGGAGACTCGTGCTAATTTCCCAGTTAAATCAGTTTCCGTGTTGTTGCCGTCATTGTCGTACACATGTTTTATCCTCGACCCGAAGTTCAAACAAGAGCTAGATGTAGCTATTAAACAGATAGAAGCCGTATACACAGTGCTTTTTTAACCATCTTACTCCCTTATCGAGAGCATTATACTGATGAAAACAAACATTTTCCCCCAAGGACATAGGGTCTTATCTCAGAAAAGAATAACACCTTCCTATACAAAAGTAATCAGCTGATTAGTGCAAATTGTATGGGGAGGCAAATTATTAGAGATTAGACCCTATTTTTCTTGGGGAAAAATGTTTATTATCGTCAGTATTTTAACTGACTGACTGCCCTAGATAAGAGAGTAAGACGGTTAAAAATGCAAGGTGTAGAATTAGCGTAGTGCACAATTAGATTTGAGCCAACTCGGTGTAAAATTCCTCCTCCTCAGTTAGTCTTCATGAAAATCACGACCCTCAACAATGAGGGATCGTGATTTTCATGAATCCTCAACAATGAGGAATCGTGATTTTCATGAATCCTCAACAATGAGGGATCGTGATTTTCATGAATCCTCAACAATGAGGGATCGTGATTTTCATGAATCCTCAACAATGAGGGATCGTGATTTTCATGAATCCTCAACAATGAGGGATCGTGATTTTCATGAATCCTCAACAATGAGGGATCGTGATTTTCATGAATCCTCAACAATGAGGGATCGTGATTTTCATGAATCCTCAACAATGAGGGATCGTGATTTTCATGAATCCTCAACAATGAGGGATCGTGATTTTCATGAATCCTCAACGATGAGGGATCGTGATTTTTATGAATTCCTCAACAATGTGGGATCGTGATATTCATGAATCTGCGCACGGCTTCCTTCCACCTGTTGCGGTCCTCTGCGCGGTGGAGCGCTGCGCTCATTGGCATTTCTGCGCCTACAGACATTTTAACCAGACCTAAACTTACACTACTGCTAACTCTAGTTATAAAATTAATAACTAAATATCATTACATACGTTGACATGTTCCCTAATTAGTGTGTCCACGAAGGAAGAAAGTCGAGTTTCAAGACTCAAGAAATTCATGAAAATAAACTAAACTCCAGTTAAGTGGCTTGCTTGTTGTTACGGGTGTGTTGCTTATAAATAAGCACTATTTGGTTTTTGTTTTTTCATTTTAATTTTAATACAACCACGAACATGGTAACTCTAAACTAAAAAAAAACCAACTAGACCAAGTATCAGACAGGAAGTTTGGGCACAGAATTGTAAGTATAAATAGTCAATCAGTTAATTCACTATAAAAGAGAGTAATTTAGTTTGGGAGTGTGACAATTAATTCGCGTTGAGCCCAATTGCAACATCACTATGGACAATTATAGTGCCCCACGGACAACAACAGAGTATCTAGATCATTATGCTGTCGTATAATATCTTGCGTTGCGTAATTTTACTTCCGTAACAAGTAAAAGTAAAGCGCTTGCTTGACGGTGGATGTAAAATGCAATTGTTTGCAAATTTGTGAGGAGTTAATAAATTATTTATGTTCTTTTATGACTTTTTTGGCCGTGTGGTCCCCGGCAGAGTAGAATAGGCCACCCTCACTCTTACCGAGGTGTCGTAAAAGGCGACTAAGGTAAAGCTGCTGGCATGATCATCAGCACCCAGAGAAGGAAAACTCTGCATTTATATCAAAACCCTCGCCAACCCGTCTGCCAAGCGTGGTGAGTATGGCAATTACCCCTCATGTGATTGAGGGAGGCCCGTGCCTCAGCAGTGGAGACTTAATTGGGCTGACGACGATGACGAACTAGCTGTTTATCTTGAGAATAGATACAGTATGGAAACTATTTATTGGCGGGTGGCGAAAAGCGGTACCAAGTTCCACTACCTATGAAGCGACTTTTTTATATAGGATTGTCAGGGACTCATTGATATCACATAGAAAACCGTAGTGAAGTAGTGCCTGCGCTGTATTTCGCCGATTTATTGAGGGCACCGGCTGCTCAACTGTCTGTCGTCGTAAGTCATTGAGTTTTTTTGGCCAGGTAGCCAGAAAGGAAGGTCAACCGGGTCAACAAATGGTGACGGGAAAAGTCTCCGACAAACGCCCTAGAGGTCGCAGTCTCTTGTGATAGGTCCGACGAATTCTGCAAAATCTTCAACACGGCTGTCCACAAAGCCCTCTATTTTGCCAAAGACAGACAAAGATGGCGGAACTTTGTCCGCGAAATATTGATTTCCTCGGGGGGATCACGACCCTCAGTAATGAGGACATAACGCGAGGAGGAGGAGGATTGAGGGCACCGGCGGCATAATCCAGGGGAAAAGGGAACTGAGGGAAAAGGGAGGAGAAAGTTTAGCAGCTCACTTGTGAATCCACTGGTGTCACGGGCACATGAATAGACAAGGATGTTGCGGGTCTCCATGGCGGCGTCTGTTTATCACATAAAAAAGATTGTTTTTTTTATTGAAGATGGGTTTGCTCTAGGCTTTACACTGAACTCTAGAGTTGTTGTGAGGAAACCTACGAAGGAGCGAGCTTACCCAAAAATAGCCTATTTACAGAGCTTTGATTTATTTGCAGTAATACAGCTCGTTGTCAATTTTATCCATTCAAAAAAATATCGTTATCGCTGTGGACGAACTAAAATACATCAATGTGCAAACTAGATTCAGGTAATCAATATTATTCCAATAAATTCATTCATTCATTCATTTCAGCCAATAGACGTCCACTGCTGGACATAGGCCTCCCCCAATGTTCTCCACACAGATCGGTCCTGTGCCGCCCGCATCCAATGGATAAAATAAATAGATCCAATCAAAAAATGAAATGAATCCAATAAATAAATAATGTTAAATGAATACATGGTTAAATGAACAAGTTCATCATCATTATCATCAGCCCATTTAAGTCCCCACTGCTGGGGCACGGGCCTCCCTCAATCACATTAGGGGTAATTGCCATACTCACCACGCTAGGCAGACGGGTTGGCGAGGGTTTTTATATAAATTAAGAGTTTTCCTTCTCTGGGTGCTGATGATAATGCCAGCAGCTTTACCTTAGTCGCCTTTTACGACACATCGGTAAGAGTGAGGGTGGCCTATTCTACTCTGCCGGGGACCACACGGCATTGAACAAGTTATACCCAAGTTATTCACAAATAACTAGTTTGGGATGTATGTAATTAAATCTAGCACCCGACACAAATCAGTCCTAATGCGGGTTTTTTTTCCAGTAGAACATGTTTACCTTTAAATAAATAGCTAAGTATAATCAGAAAAAATAATAATTTTTATTGTAGATGTATGATACCGAGTCTATGATTTTTCAAGTCTTTGGCGCGTTTGGTAGCCTTGTCCAGCCAGGCTTCATCGTGCTTGCTTGCTCCTTCCAATACCCCAGAGGCAGCGCTCCGTTTATGCGCAGTACCAACTGCGGACGCAAAATCCACCACCACATCAGGCAGTACAATCATGAGAGCAGCTGCCATGTCACATCCTGCGTAGATGTAAAATTGAAAATGTTTCTTTTTTTTATGTAATAGATAGGCAGACGAACAGACGGCTCACCTGATGGTAAGCAATTCTATGTATCATTTATGTAATGGAAATAAATTATATTCTTAGTTATTACCTGACAACGGAAAAGCCAAAAGGACAAAGCATCCTGTTGAGGATCGACGGCTGGACCAGTCTCTTTTATATTGTTTATGTTTTTATACTTTTTTACTGATTTTGATATGTTATTGTTTTATTTTATTGTATTGTCTTTGTCTAATGCCTTATGGCAGATGAACCAGAGAATAAACTAGAAACCATTGATCTGCTTACTAGTTTTATTAGCATCACCAGAAGTTTGATATACAGTCCACTCGCCACACATCCCTTTGCACAGAAAAAAAAAGCGAGAAATTTGGGATAGCCACGCTTCGGCATGAATGGGCCGGCTTGACCGGAGTGATACCATGGCCTGACAGAAAACCGGCGTGAAGCAGCACTGTGTTTCGCTGCGTGAGTGTGGGTACCGGAGGCCCAAACCGGGGGAAAGGTGGGTTTAAAGGTTCACTGATGTCGCCGAACGCCCATAGACACCCATGGGCGGCGGCAATCGCTTACCATCAGGCGATCCGTCTGCTCGTCTGCCGCCTATCACATAAAAAATAAGATAAGTTCGGCCATTAAAAGCCCAGTTTTATTTTTAGGCAAATTAGGGAAGAACGGAACTACAAGACAAAATGATTTATACAAAGCTTTACTAACCTTGTTCACATTCATTGTTTAACCTATAATAAAGGGGCAGGTGATGACCACGAGGCATGCACGCTGCGTGCGCAGTATCTCTTGGACTTCGGCATTTGTTGATAAAAACGAAAACAATGCCGCATCCGTCTGACCCGTGAACATCGGCGAGACGTGCTCGCTGACACATTGACGCTGCGCAGGAGTCGCCAACCTTGTACCTCTCAGAGCTTATTCCCGGTTGTGTACAACACTGGCGATTCCTAACCGATGACAATCTGCAGAATTTTATATGGAATGAAGTGATGATATTCCCAAGAAACATATACCGTGCGCCCGATCCCTCTCCGGTTGTGTCACTCTGGTGTCCGATCGGAATATGAGGGTAAAAGAAGAGAGAGTGCACTTGTGTTTGCGCACACACTTGAACACTTTATTATACATATTCTGCGTACGTGGCTGATCGTTGAAATGTCTATATCCAAGAGCGGACTGATACGACCTACTATACCCGCTTGACGAGTAGTTTTCAAGGGTAGACAAATCGATTGACGAATAATCGTACATGGATTACATAATCGCAGTTATGGCCACTCAGATCATTATCTTATTAATTACGCCAGTTATCGATCAGTTTTACAAGGCTTCAGTTCGATAAGGGTTATTATACCAATAAGTTCTGATAAAAACAAAAATAAAAACAATTCCAACTTCCTATAACAGGGAGACGTGCGCACTGGCACACACTCGGTGGTTGCGCAAGAGTCCTCGACCTTATGCAGACCTCTAGTGAGGGTTTGAGGTCCAAAAAGGCATATGAACTTCGGTATTTTCAGTTGTTTATCAATGCTACTTTTGGGTTGACCAAGAATTAATGTTATTATACATATTAATGTTATTTCCTTTTTCGTTTACCTTTGTTTTTTTTATGTAATAGGATGGCAGACGAGCAGACGGATCACCTGATGGTAAGCGATTGCCGCCGCCCATGGACACCCGCAAAACCAGTGGATTTAGAAGTGCGCTGCCCACCATTTCCCCTCCCCCAATTTGGGCCTTCGGTACCCTCACTCACTCGGCGAAACACAGCGCAGACGCTGCTTCACGCCCGGTCTTCTGAGAGGCCGTGGTATCACTCCGGTCGAGCCGGCCCATTCATACCAAAGTGTGGCTCTCCCACCTTTACCTTTGCTAAAATTGCCAGGACTCTCCAGATATGACTTTCTTAGTGGCTTTACTCGACAGAAATGCAACAGCAACAGAATTCTAAACACTTCAAGGCATGTGGTCGACTTGCCTTAGCATCCCATTAAAGGTGACGCGTAGGGCACACTAGCGACGCCAATCGATTTTAATTTTTAGCTAATAAACTGGATCTACTTTTAACAATTTCGGAGTTGCAACCTCTCGGCAAACACTTATACTATTTATTAAATAACCATGCAAAAATGTTGGGTCCATCGCGTACGTGAAAAATTGATTCACGCCAAAAGTGGCCATTTTTGGCGTGAATCAATTTTTCGCCTACAAAAACGGCCCAATATGTGCATGGTTATTAAATAAATAGTATAAATGTTTGCCAAGAGACCGTGTGGTCCCCGGCAGAGGAGAATAGGCCACCCTCACTCTTACCGAGGTGTATCGTAAAATGCGACTAAGGTAAAGCTGCTGGCATGATCATCAGCACCCAGAGAAGGAAAACTCTGCATTTATATCTAAACCCTCGCCAACCCGTCTGCCAAGCGTGGATGAGTATGGCAATTACCCCTCATGTGACTGAGGGAGGCTCGTGCCCCAGCAGTGGGGACTTAAATGGCTGATGATGATTGCCAAGAGGTTATAATCCCGCAATTTTTAAAAATTAAATCGATTGGTGTCGCTAGTGTGCCCTACCCGTCACCTTAATGGGTACCTAATAGATTAGGTACTTTTGTAATTCTAGGTTTATAATAAAGATAAGCAGGAAATTCGTAAGCTTGATATTTTTAATTTGTTTTTTAAGAATACTTTAATCAAATGTGATCTGTAAGAAATATCAGATAGATATTATCTTAATACTTAATATGAGTATACAGAAAATGGTTTTATTGCCAACAGTCCAACATTTTTATTACGTCTGGTAGATATAAAGTGTGTAAATGACATCGTCAAGAGTACATTATTCATATAATGTTATGTACGTTTGTGGTGGAATAGCTTGTAAAAACTGACAGGAAATTCAAATAAAAATGAATCGGTCATTTCAAAAACCACTTAAGTCACATTTTTTCCAACATGCGTTTTTTTGCTGAAAATGCTTCCTCAAAGGTAGATGCGTATTCTGGGTGAAAACAGCTTAAGTCAATACATTCCTTCCTCTTTTAATAATACCGCGTGAAAGAGGTTCATTGCTTAAACAACATTAGTCAATGACTTAAGAGGTTTTTGCATGCATCACTAGATGGCAGGAGTAGTTTATGACTGAGATTGACTGTTTTAAATGTTGCGTGGAAAACCTACACATGAACCATAATCCAAGAGTAAGTTTGTTAGTTTTCAGACTTACTAAATAGTAAGTTCGTTAATTCCCAGACTTACTAAATAGTAAGTCTCGTGATTCCCAAACTTATTAATCTACCATTGCCACACATACATACCTATACAAAACATTTTTTATTTACGGCAATTATGGGTTCACTGTTTTGGTATTAAAGATTTAAAAACAGGCAAATCGACATTTTACATGTATCATGAAGGTTTGAAAAAGTTTATCAGTATTTTCCCACACGAGGTCACTCCTTTTTACCAAATGACCGTGATTTTGGAGTCATAAAAAAAATGTTCGAAAGCATGATCGTATTTACGTCCCAGGAGAATACATTGATTTGGTTTCGAACTCCAGCTCAACATTTACAGTCATAGAACTAAAAACTGAAGATGTTTTAGAATTTAAGAAATGGTGGCCAAATTTGTACAAAAAACATGTTTGTCAACTGAATCTTAGGGAAAAAAAGTCCCAAAGGACCAGAAAAAGTCATTTGCTCCTTCGACATACATGAGTTTTCAGATAAAAAAGGAACTATCATAGCCGAGGAATATATTGATGGATTGATCAAACATTCGTTCTCATTAATAAAGAAAATAACAACTTCTATTTCACTTCCATCAACTAAAGCCTATGATTTGAAAGTGCCCATCAATAAAAAAAAATAGATGATTTAAAACAAGTTGAAGATAGCATTCTGTTAGAGCATATGCCATTTTATAACAACATTTTTAGCTGGCCAACTGCAATTGTTGAAAATAATCCAGATGAGAATGATGGAGAATATGACTCTGTACCATAAAAATATTAAAAAAATAACAAGTTAATGTGTCTAAAATGTTAATAAGATTATTTTGAAGTGCAATTCTTAATTATAAGCAATAAAAAATATGATTATTTGTTTAAATTATATGCCACTAAACCTATTCCTTGCTAAAACAACATAAGTCAAGAACTGTTTTTCAGATTTTTTTCATTATTTCTATTAATAAACTGTAAAGATTATACGCTATTTTAATTTCTTATCACTCAAATACTAAACTAAACATTAAAAAGCCCTTTAAAACTCATTTGTTTGTGTATGAAACAGTTTTTATTGATTTCTGAAAAATTATAATTCTGTGACTTATGAGGTTTTTGAAATGACCGATTCAAATAATACAAGTAACGTATTTACACGTTTTATTAACAATAAAGTACTAGATAAACTTCCTGTCACAAATATGTCAAAACACAAAACTACTACGAATAATAGGCGTATTGGGAAGTTACAGCCTTTTTTATGGTATAATACAAAACGACTTGTAAATATTAGTTTTGAAGTCTTGACCGGATATCTGGGTATAAATAACGATATGCGTCGATAACGAAAAGTAAAGAAATTATATAAAATTTCAAAAGGCACTTACTTTATTTAAAATAATATGTTTCTTTTAAATCGGTTTATTTTAGTGTAAGGTTGCGTAACTCTGCTTTCATTTGATAATATTATTACATTATAGGGCTAATTACTTTGGGTTTTTGCCGATGATGAAGCAATCGAGTTCAACGAGCTTACATTGTCTAATTAAAATATTTCCACTTCAAACTCTTATCTATGTACTTAGATTTTAATTCTTACTCGCACATACATGGTTACCCGCTTTGATAAAGTAAGTATTCATCATCAGCAACCCACACTCGTCCACTGCTGGACATAGGTCTCCCCTAATGCACGCCACTGCTCCCGATTTTGGGCCACTCTCATCCTGCCTTCGAATGTTATCATCCCATCTTGTCGCAGGGCGTCCTACACCACGCTTACCGCGTCGCGGTCTTCACTCAAGGACTTTACGGCTCCAACGGCTGTCAGTTCTGCGGCTAATATGACCAGCCCACTGCCACTTCAGTTTGCTAATTCGGTGGGCTGGGCTATGTCGGTGACTCTGGTTCTGCGGTCCTTCAGAGATACTCCGAAGTAAGTAGTTATTCATGTTTTATCTCCATATTCTTAATAACATTACAGGGTACTATGTAACGGAATCCGGCACTTACATCTTTCCCAAGTCCAGACACAAAATTACCGTTTGCCCTGAATGGGTCCCCGAAATGAACTTCTCCCTGTTTTCCTGCGCACACAGACACACAGATATGCAAACACATATGACACTTACTGGATGACTCTCGTCGGCTGTGCGATGTTGGCCGAAGCGCGACACTGCGTGCCATAATGTTTCACTAGGTGACATATCGTGCCACACAAGGTGACAGTGTGAAGCAGTGTGATACAGTGTGACACAACGTGTCACGGCGTAGCATAGTGCGACGACGTAGGGGGACGCAATGTGCCGTAGCGAGATGTAAGTTTTTTTATCACATTGTACGGACATACTAAAAAGTAGTATCAATTGACATTGCCCATTAATTTATTTATTATTGTATATTACTATTGGCCTTTCTAGTGCCGCAGAGTGTGATACAGTGTGACTCAACGTGTCACGGCGTGCATAGTGCGACGCCCTGGGGGGGGAGGTTGTACGGATATAGTATAAATTTACTTGTCTAATATTTTATTTATTTTTGTATTATTATAAGTCTTTCTAGTGGCGCAAATTGACACAGTGTGTCATAGCGTGACACAATGCGTCGTGGCGTGACGCCGTGTGTCTTAGCGCAGTGCATTGTGTTATAGAGTGACGCAGTGTGATACGGTGTACATTTGTACTCTTTACATCCTAATTAAATTTGATATGAAATAATTCACTTCTAATTTTTGTGTTTTGATTGTAGGTTAAGTTTAGAGTACGGGGACTTTTGACATTTTAAATTGTATTTTAAGGCATCATTAAGTTTTAAGCACAACTAGGATTAGGTACATGACTAAAAAAAACCAAATACCCATAGCATAATAATTATAATATCACCAAACTCCACACTAAATCATAGTGAACTTAAAAAATAATGGAGTAGAATGAGTTTGAAACCATCCCATAAAATGTTTTCTTCAAGATTTATGAAATAATAGCGTCGTGACATTGAATCGAATGGTCCAATAATAGCCGTGAAAGTTTCGCTTCGGCGTTGACGCCTAAGCTATTAATTTTGTATAGCACGGTGAACCTAGATTTCTAATCCGTCAGGGGAATCGGCGTATCTACTACTATTTAGTTATGATACATTTATTGTGCATGAAGAGATAAATGGCTTGCGAAAAGAAGTAATAGGTATATGGTAGTCTAACAGGGTAACACATTTTACCAACCATTCTGATCAACATTTGTTCCACGACTTTAGGATATTCGTCGAAATTAATTTTCCATTTCTCAATCCCTAAACAAAATAATCAAGTCACATGACTGACTTTTTATGAAAGTTGAATATTATTTTATGCGAATTTCCAAAAGTAAAATAGAACAAATGATGTTCAGAATGGTTGAAAGAAGACGTGGTATTTTTGTGCAGGAAACTGGTATGGTAAAACTCGACATCGAAATTCTTGTTCCTCAGGACATCAATAACATTTTATTATTTCTAACCTTCGAAGAAAAAACATTTACAAGACTCAATGTTCCTATTTCTGCCGCGCCATCAAGAAATGGAACTCGCTGTCGGCGCATGTATTTCCTCCTTCCTACAATATGGATTCCTTCAAACGAAGCGTGAAGAAGCATCTCGCGGCCAGTATGGCGGTGCCAACGGAGGTGATGCCTTGACATCGCTTCCGTTGTAATTGCAACGTGGGCTCCTCTCTTGCTTACCATCAGGCTGAGGAGAGCCAATATACAGAGCCTTTAAAAAACATAAATAAACTGACTATTGTTCTCCTGGTAATTAATTAGGCGACAGGTTTGAGACATTGAAAAAAAGATAACATTTTCGTGCTAATTTTCATAACTAGCTAAACGTTACGTAATAAAATTAACATAATATTTTTAAACAAAATACCTATCTATGGCATTGTTGAATTGTGTCAGTCTATCAAATGATTCTCAGACGAACCTCGTAGATTCGTAGTACGAATTTATGAACGAAAAGAGTTACATAATTAAAACTGACCACGATGTGTTGCAAGATGATTGAGTAACTGGCCTCGGGAAATAGCTCGATCACGCCGTACTCGCATTTTGAACCTTACATTTAGCATCTAAAGATCCACTTCAAAAATATTTGTACAAAGGCGTATATGATTGTTTTTAGTCTGTAATCGACCAAATTTTATTCTCCTAGATGATGTTTTATTGAGTAATTTATATATTGCATTATCTCCTACAACATACTCGTATTTTACTTCTAAACAGCAATATAACTAGTTAAAATTGGGAAAATAAAAAAAATATTGATAATTTAATAACACGCATTAACACCAAAATAGACGAGCTGGCGATAACAAAACGTAGTTATTTTTGTGTTACGTCGCATTATGTAAGTTGTTTAAGATAAAAATATAATTAAAAACCTGGTCTGCCTATTTAGCATACATATTGTGTGGCCGCATATAAATATCTACATAATAATAGTGAAATATTTATTGAAAATCATTTTTTATTTGTCCTTGTAAGTTTAAAAGAAAACATAAATGTATCATACCTACTGGCTGGAAACAATAAAAAAAAAATAGAATTCTTAATATTTTCTCTTGACTAATTTATGGCTATCTTGTGTTTGTACACACCGTCTTATTAATCGTATTGTATCAGCTTTTCATGGTCAGCTGATGCAATAAAAACGTATTTATAATCAGTCTTCAACAAAGCAAAGTCGATTTAAGATCGAACTTTTTAAGGTAAATTTGGTTGAATAAATTGATATAATAAATACTTTGGTCACAGAATAAATATAGGGGGAATAGGGTTAGTCTGAAACTTTTGTTATGAAGTGGATTTTACTCATCGTATGAGACAACATTCTGAAGAATGAATTCTGATTCAAAGTACTTTATGGGTCAAAATTATTTGCACCAATTTATATTGAAACGACTGAAAATGGTCAACAATGACATACTTTGCAATCTTTTAATTATGTTGAATTACTTTTGAATCGTCTGTCGACCATGTCTTACAACTAAATTAATCACAAGATTATGCACTTTTTGTATTAAAAGTAGTAAAAGTTTGTTCAGTGCCAAATACATGCGTGCGTGGCTGATTCTTGAGGTAGGCCAGAGGATATCATTATTGTTGTTTAATATTAACTTGCATTTACTACTTAGTCAATCCCTAGCAATCCCGAGAACGATTGAAATTTACACAACGATATCGATCCCAAGTGACAATTAATTGTAGACCTAATTGCCCTTGAGATAAGAATGTAAACAAATGTCATCACGATGCGGACGATGTGTTGCGTAACTCGGCCTCTCCACGTGGAAGCTTGGTCACAATGAAGGCGCAAGCGCAGGTAGGGTTGCCAACCTTTCGAATTTGATTTAAAGGAACGTTGGTCTCACTAACTCCACAATGCATACGATTTTATAGGAGTGGTCCGGGGCCCCTTCTGGTGAGGTGAGATAACAGATAGATAAAAAACATTAAAATCATTGAATAGAAAAAAATATTTGGTAAACACATCATAAACATAGTACAAGAAAAGAAAATATAAAACAAAGAGACACTTTACCGTGACGTGTTACCAAAATCACGTTTATGTTCTTCATCATAATGATGTCCTTTACATATAGATCAGTAATAACTACAGGATTCTTTGTTTAGTCTTAACAGATTTTTCGCGCGTATGGAGAGCCCAGTAGAATTCTTCAAAATATTATATTTCTATTTATAATATGTAAATAATAAGAATAAGAACTGGGTTTGTGTTTAAGCCTTACATAACCTTAGATAAGTAAGCAGGTAATTGTTCTTAAAATATTGACACAAATAAGAATACATTTATTGTCTCCTTAAAACACATTAAAACATAGTAAGTAGAAACAAATATAAAGATTCAAGATCACTCTGTAATATTATATATGTTTGTTCTGTAGTCAAAGTTAGGATTACTGTTCACCTAAAAAGTGCTTCAATAATGTTGCACATACACATAAACAGCAAGGCTATGTAATTTGGAAAAATAATATATGTTTTTGGGTACATATAGCCTTTTTTTTGCAATTTATTTTAAAGTAATATAATAATAATAATTAGTAAATAATCCACTTAAGGTGTCGGGTAGGGCACACTAGCGACGCCAATCGGATCTATTTGAAACAATTTCGGGGTTACAACCTCTCGGTAAACACTTGTAATATTTATTACACATACACAAATGTTGGTTCCGTTTTTGTATGCGAAAAATTGATTCACACTAATAGTGGCCGCTTTTGGCAGTAATAAATTTTTCGCGTACGCGTTGGACCCAGGATTTGTGCATAGTTATTTAATAAATAGTATAAGTATTTGCTGAGAGGCTGTAACCCCGAAATTGTTTAAAATAGATCCGGTTTAGTAGCTAACAATTAAACTCGATTAGTGTCGCTAGTTAGGGCTACCCGTCGCCTTAAAACATTTTTGACAGTCTTCGAGTGAGATTCGAACCCACCGAAATTTTTATATATTTTTTTCTTCAATTTCAACATCATCATAGCACCAATTCCAAAGCGCGAGGTGGAAAACTATCGTTTCCACCTCGCGCTTTGGAGCTCGGGGTCCCCTTTCCAAGGTACTCCATTTCTTCCATTTTGAACGGTTTATTAGATTTTTATTATTTCTTCAACAAGAGTGATTCAATGACACCTGTGGATTGCCAGTGACACCCCTACGTAAGTCGTCTAGCGCGTAACCTGAGTAACAGATTAGATGTACGTAATATTACTGTTCCTATTACATGAGCCTCAGCGGCAGCCACTGCACCAGTATAAGCGCACTTCCTATGATAATCTCAGTGAGTTTATCTGCGATATACATAAGGTAGGCGGGGAACATAACGTTTAACATAGCTCGAAGAACTGACGGCCCATGGGGAGGAATGCGGAAAACTTCTGAGTGCCCATTTTCATACGATCTACCATTTCTAATTCGATATTTGTATGAACGTGTATTGAAATCTCCAATTCGCCTTTTGTCGATAGGTAGTACGAGAGTATGTAGCGGTAATCTGAAAATTTGTAATTTTTTATTTTTAATGATTTTGTATTATTAATGATATAGAAACCCAAACTAATACACACATATACACTTTCATATGTGTGTCTGTTTGTTCGTCTTTTACGGCAAAACAGAGCGACGAATTGACGTCATTTTTTCAGGTGGAGGTAGTTGAAGGGATTTCCATACTTTGTGGGAGTCCGAATTTTGAGCGAGCTAAGCTATCGATCTTTAGTTTGGTAATTAAATAATCGAATACCTACCCTTAGTGTTTGTAGTTTCAAAATTGTTGTTATGATAACGTTTTATTTATTATCTAGATATATTTATTTATACTATAAATTTACTTAATCAATGTTCAAAATCAAAAGGATTGCACCACCTTCCCCTCTTCTATCGAATGTCCTTTACCTGAAGGTTGTCTGGCAGAGATCGCTCCTAGTGACAAGACCGCCTAAATTGTACTTTGTATATCTGTATACCTAGCTTTTAAGTTTTGTATGTTGTGCAATAAAGAGTAGATATATAGATATACTTTATTGCACAAAATACACAACTTAAGTACTAGGCATTACAGAAATTTTGTGTACAATTTCGGCGGTCTTATCGCTGAAAGCGATTTCTACCAGACAACCTTCGGGTAAAGGACATTTACCTTCGGGTAAAGGAGTATCTATCTATCTTAGACTATAAAGTTGACAAAGGTCTAATCGTTGATTTTCCTCTATGTCGTCACCTTACCTGGCCACGTCCTCGGCATCATTTGCCTGCTTAATCTTGGCCATCATTCACTCAGAGGTTCGTCCTAAGTACCATGCTTCGTGCCAAGTGTCGTACATATCACAGAATATGTTATGGTTATTAGGACCAGAAGGAAGACTTAAGGTAAGAAACGCATGGTAAGTTTTTGTTGCTCTTCGTGCTGTCACAAAATAAAAGTTAAAGACGGTTGGCTCTTGCTGACATTGACTTCATAAAATTCGTTGACCTATGTGGTAGACAAAACTATTGTATCGTCTCTGACGCATCACATGTTCCGAATAGCCTGTCTGTCTCACGCCGAACCACGCCGAGATCACATATATATATGAGTAGCATGTTTTGCACGCGATGTAGGCAGCGGGTTTTCTGTGTCTAAGGATTTAGACACAGAGAGCCCGCTGCCTACATCGCTTCAAAGTTATAAGGAGTACATATTCGGGCTTACGCTTGGCAGAATATCACTCGTTTCATTAAACACATAAATAGGTAAATTGACACATACATTGTCCTGGTCCCAAACTAAGGTATTTCCTTGTACTATGGAAAACAGGCACAACGAACGTACCACAAACACCCAGACCCAACACACACATCAACAAACATTTATGTTGATGCGGGAATCGAACCCGCTACCCTTGCGTCTTCACTGCCGCGGCGCTTAAAGCATTTCGGTAAATGAGTCGTTAAAATAAATAGGGTACAGACAGCTTCAAAAATATACGAGTATTACCGCTCACATCTAGCATAAATATCTGGGCATTTGACAAATGTCACTTTTAGAACAATACCTTATGGTGTAGATTCGGCGGGTTGGGCTAAAACTTGCCGCGTGGGCTAATGCAATTCAAAGGTTTTAAATTAGTATCTAGTGGTTTTAGTGTACAAATTTGGTGTTTATTTGTGCAGTGAAGTGCCGTAAAGTGATCCGTGATGATAATAAGAATCGTTAGATTGTATCGTTTTTAACACTGTTATTGTGTGTCGAGTGAAAAGTTGAGAAGGTGGTAAAAAGTAAGTAAAATCTTTTACAACCTTGAAGAGTGGTTAATTGTATTTCATTCTTCAAGCTTGTAAAGTTTTTACTTAATTTTTACCACCTTAACTTTTCTGACGCACGTGATATTTAAAGATTTACCCGTCCTACGTTTGTTATATGGAACCATTTTCAGATGGCGTGACTAAAATTTGTCTCCCACAATTTTATATGGAGTTGTGCTTCTTCTCGTAAGAGTATATGTATTCTATGGCAACAGGTCTAATGACTACATAAATAAGTTACTTGACATTGGCAAATTATCTTCGGGTAGAGCCATATTAAAAAAAAAATATTATTATTTATTATTTATTATTATTTGCATTACATATGACTACATATGTGTATTTTTTATTGGTTAATTACATACCACAGACTCTAGGCCTGTGCCTTGGTTTGCTAGTAGTTACATAATTGTTTGCTTGTTTATAGTAATGGTTTTCCGCGCACAAAAATTACTTTTCTTACATTCATTTATTGTTTCCTTGCTAACTTAATAATACCGCCACCTAGTCTAAGCTTAAGTGCTAGTTTTGTTTGTTTCAGGAGAGGCGTAAACGACCTCTCTCTTTGTATGTATAATTTTGAAATATTTGGGTATGTAATAGTACTAACTAATGTGATTTTAAAATATTTCTTGTGCTACCTAATTTGATTCTTTAGTATTCAATGTTTTCATAAAAATATGTTTTGTATCTGCCTCGCCAATCTTCATCTAAGGTGTACTTTCAATTGTTGTCATTTGCACTCGCACAACGATGTTGGTTCATTTTCATTTGAAAATGCATAAACTTACAGTTAGTTGTCTTTTGTCAAATGCTCAGGTATTTTTGTAGCAAGTACACATATATTTTTCATTTAAGGTGAACTATCTATCAAAGAATCTATCAAAGAATTGTTTTGCCATATGTAATGATGTTACAAGTGCGGCCTTCACAAAGAGGTTATTTAACTGGAGCGCTTCTGCAACCCAGACAACAATGAGTCAAAGGCGTAATAGAACCATTCAATTCGGAATTGTGGTTTGTTTTAAACAGAGAAATTGTTCATTCTTCACGTTGATTACCTAATCCTTTCGCACTAATGGCAACACAAAAGATAGATAAGAAGACATATAGACAATTCTAGGATTGACTGCTTCGAGAAAATAATGGTAAGGCCATACCTGTTTTTTGTTTAAGGGGCAGACAAGCGGCGTCAATCGATTTTAATTTTTAGCTACTAAACCGGATCAATTTTAAACAATTTCGTTACAATTTCGCAGTAAACACCTATACTATTTATTTAATACTTATAGTTAACTGTTTGGTCTGCTTTTGCACTCGAATTTTGAATTACCGCCAAAAGTGGCCGCTTTTGGCGGTAATTCTATTCTATCTTTGGCTATTTTATGAAGAAACAAGCAGTTCCATTGAGACTTGGCTAGTTTTATACAGAATGTTTTTGGTGGGTAAAAACTTCATCATGCCACCAAAAATGCTTTGCCCCAATGCTGTGTATGTGGGGCTATACATACATTTATATAGTATAGATACCCATAGATTAACCCTACAAAATATCAAGCCGGGATCAGTCAAGACTTTGTACTAATAAGGTATGTTAGACGTCATCCCATAATAATTATTTGCACTGATCATAATTTTATCTTTATTATAGGTAGACCTATTATTGGGGTAGACACCTTAAGTGCTATTATTGATGATGAAGAGTCGATTCGCATGAAATTAACATAATTAGTATTTGAGTGTGTTCTACGCAAAGCTGGTAATTAATTCGGAATTCGCAATTTGTAGCAACATGATAAATTTATGGTCTGTACGTGATCATAGTTGAACAATTTTTAGATGGGTTGTACTGAATGGTTACTTTTCATTTTTGTGTGTTTCATTTAGGTCCGATATCAGGTCAAGGGACTTTACAAAAAAAAATAAACAAATAATTAAGTTTACAAATTGAACAAGAAAATCATAAAGTAATGATTTTATTGCTAATCTGCTTTTACTTTAGAATACCTACTTTAAATTATTTAATGAGCTTGACTGACCGGATGGCGCAATTGGTAGTGACCCTGCCTCTTACGCCAAAGGTAAGGTTGGGTTCGATCCCCATCCTGGACAAACATTCGTGCGATGAACACTTTGTGTTTGTTCAGTGTCTGGGTGTAATATATGTATGTATTTAAGTATATATTTGTGTTCCTCTGTTGTCTGATATCTGTAACACAAGTGTTTAAGCTACTTAGTATGGAATCTGGTCAACGTATGAGATGTTGTGAGAATTATATAATTATATTATATTATAACTCTTACTCGCCCGAACTCTAGATACACTTTACTACTACACTACATACCCTTTGTTGCACAGAACTTTATCCCTCTTATTACATAAAGTGGTTTAAAATAAGTAGTGGGATTAATACTGGGAATAACTGAAGAACTAGAATAAATATTATTACATAACTATGTTTAACGTTACTTAGTATATCAACTATAATACTCAAATTAAACCACCCGGACCCCTAGTTCAAAATGAGTACTAAAATTATAACCTCAAAATGTTGATTCAGTAACAATGACAGCTTATTCATGTGATAGTTCATTCCGTTTTACATCAAAGTTATTTGTGAGAAAGTAGTCAATTTATTTTTGGATTTGATCCCAAAAATATAGGCAATTCCTATTCATATTACTTGGAAACCTTACTTAGTACAATATTTAATTTATTGTTGCTTAAAACCTAATCTAAAATATTTTTATTTCAGACAACAAAACAAGGATTGTAAAAAGAAGTGTCACTGAAGGAATGATTGAATAATTCGATAAATTTTGACATTATCCCGTGGTACTAAGTGGTCTATGGTTAGTCAAGGATATGTAATAAAAATTTAAGAACTAACATTATTCCGTAATAATCATGAACTTGCTAGTTTACGATTAAAGCCGGTATCAGAGTATTTTTTTGTAATAAGAGGATATATAATTAGTAAAATACCGACCTAACTCAAAATTTTAAAATAGATGCTAAGTGAAAATAGTATCGGCTAAAATCCAGGGATGAAAGGTCATCTAACAACAATTTTGAGTTAAGTAAATAGGTACACTCACATATGAACACGAGATGAAATTTGAAGTGCGTTTTTTACTCAAGACTATTCAAGAATAAATTGCAAAGAATTGCTATAAAAATATCAACAAATTTGAGTTAGGTCGGTATTTTACTAAGGGTGCGATTATATACTATGGTCATTTGATAAAGAATATAAAACTCTATTGTAAACTACGCTGATACGATATGATTGATAAAGAAAGAATGTATCAAAACATTGTGCTTGGTCCGTTGACTACAGTTGATCAAACAATAAAATGGATTGTATCGTTTAAGTAACCGATCTACATTCAACAAGCGACATATGTAGACATTCTTCCAATGATGTTGTAATAAAGTTCAAAATCGTCTGCACTTATAATCAACAATACAATAATCATTAACTTGTGAGGCGAATATGCATATTTATAATAATTGCATATTTCATACCGCAGTTGCAGCACGGAAGACATAGGGCCAAGGACGCACACATTGTTGCCTTTGATATAGTAATTCTACTATTTACATACTGTAAATATTGAAACAAGTTCACGGGGTACAAAAGCGTGTTTATATTAATCATATTCATCATTTCAGCCAATGGACGTCCACTGATGGACATAGGCTTCCCCGAATGTTCTCCACACAGATCGGTCCTGTGCCTCCCGCATCCAATGGATTCCCGCGATCTTCACCAATTCTCCACCAGATCGTCGGTCCACCTTGTAGGAGGTCTGCCACGGCTGCGACTTCCTGTACGTGGCCTCCACTCGAGGACCTTTCCGCCCCAACGGCCGTCTGTTCTCCTCGCTATGTGCCCTGCCCATTGCCACTTGAGGCATGCAATCCTTTGGGCTACTAATCATATTAATCTAATCATATTAGGATGCTTTATTCTTGCACGTAGGTCCATCAGCTTGTAAGACCATTGTACTTTTCATTAATCTCGTCAGTCTCGTTATAGCTAATTTAATCGAAATTTGCAGACAACATGTCATCACCATCTGTAAAGTAAACCAAAGGTAGTGGTTTAGTATGATTTCTAGAACACTACCTTTTGATACAGATCTCAAAAATTGGTCACAATAATCGTATTGTTTGATCAGCTACTGTCTTTGTGAGTCACTACTTTCTTTATTCTGAACCATTCATAAATGGTTCATTGCATTTCCTGAACACAAAAGGACTTATTTACATGGCTTACTTTGTTTAGCAACTGCATTTCTTATCACATACAAAAAAACCCTGCAAAGTCACCGATAAGTGGAGCATTAATCTTAAAATATGTATGTGAGATAATGGTAATGAGTGTTGCGAAGGAACAACCGAATTCAAGGTACCTAAGGTGAGTTATAATCATAACAATGTCAAGCCGGTTACGTCAGTATTGGAGTCAAGGACAACGAACGATAATCTACGATTACCTATAAGTTTTGTGTAATGTGTTAGTTAATATGCATAATTTGTGGGACCACACCTGTGACACCTCGTTCTTCGCTAAAAGTAAACATAATTTGGGTCGAAAATGCGTAGGTATTGCTATTTCATGTTTATGTAGGTAATTTTGCAAGGCAGTTAAGAATATTTATGTGTTAATAGAATTACTAATAGGGTATTTGACTAAGCTTGAGTTTTTACAAAATAATCAAAATATAGGTAAATATGTGCCAATAGCACAAATTCTCAGTTAAAAAACCGGCCAAGTGCGAGTCGGGCTCGCGCACAAAGGGTTCCGTAGCAGCAAAGTCCAAAATTACAGTTAAATCAACCTATCTCAAAAACTATAAGAGATACTTTGATCAAACCAAAAATCGTTGAAAGAGTTAATTAGCATGCATCACCTCTATTTTTTTTAGAATTTTATACCCCGTAGTTATAAAAATAGAGGGGGGGGGACATACTTTTTACGACTTTGAGAGCTGATATCTCAAAAACCGTTCACTTTAAGAAAAATGTTTTTTAGAAAACTTTATATCATTTTAAAAGACCTTTCCATTGATACCCCACACGGGTATGTACATCGAAAAAAAAAATTTCATCCCTCAGTTACATGTATGGGGGGCCCCACCCCCAATTCTTTTTTTTACTATTTAGTGTCATATTTTTGTAGCGGTTCATACAACACATATTCCCATCAAATTTCATCACTGTAGTACTTATAGTTTCCGAGTAAATCGGCTGTGACAGACGGACAGACGGACAGACGGACAGACGGACATGACGAAACTATAAGGGTTCCGTTTTTGCCATTTTGGCTACGGAACCCTAAAAATATAACGTCTAGCCGGCTTTATAGTCATTCGAAGATTAATTGGGCAAGTCCATTTTAAAAGTATAAAATTATTAAAAATAATTACCTATTATCATTGAATAACCCATACAATTTGCACCAACTATTATAATAGAACCATTGATATATACGAAACATTTGGTATAGCTACCATACAAAATTCAAATGAAATGCTTACAAGTAAAATACATGCGTGTCACATCTTAGTAGCATTTGTATGGAGCGTTTTGGGTTTGCCCAAAATAATGTGATTTTAAAGTTGTGATATCTCAGGTCACTCTTAAATGAGGAGTAAGTAATTCTTTCAACAGTGTTTCTATCATTGAGAGGTCTTTTGATGTCAAAAATAAAAAAATGTAAAATACAGTATTCTGCCATATCTACTTACAGAAATACTTTCAAAGAAAAAACCTTTATAAGTTTATAAGAACAGACAGATATCTTTCAAAAACAGCAGGATTTTTAAAGCATTTCGTTAACACTTAGACATTTTTTGATGAGAAGCGGGGCTTATAGGAAATGAACAAACATTTTGTACATTTTTCCAAAATCATGTCTTATTATCCTATGTCCCCGAGCTGGGGCAGAGGGCGTCCACAGTTGTCTTCCATCGCGTTCGGTCTTGAGCTTCGCGTTTGACCTCACTCCAAGTCCTGCCGATGTTCTTTACCTCGTCTGCCACAGTGATCCGCCAAGTTTGTTTGGGACGGCCACGTTTGCGTTTCCCTTGGTGATTACAATCCAGAGCCTGTCCAGTTGGCCGATCCAATTCCATTTCGGAGTAGGTTCACATATATTTTTGTGTATGACAACGTCACGCTTATTATACAGCAGGCTGCTGGCTAAGTATTTTTATTAAATGAAGCGAAATAATCAGAACCTAAATAATGAGATAGGATCATTAGTTATGGAATTTACAGCATGGGGCAAACTACTCATACATATCCGAAGACATAAATTATTATTCAAGAGAGCAACTGCAGACACGTGTAGCCTAGATCTGGGCAAAGACCGAGGAAACTACCTACAACTACATTGTAATAGGTATAGAATATTATATTGACACTTACTTGTCAAATAAGCCATATAAAACACAATACTCTGTCTAATCATAATAAGGATTTATGACGTGATATATTGCTGCAATAAATACAGAACTTTCTATTGCTATAGATGTTTTATCTACTGCAGATAATATTGAGGAACCTATTGCCTAGCAAGATTGTAACGACGCAACAGCGAAAACCTAATGGCATTTAAGTATGCGTCATTTCAAAAGCTGCAAGCTAGCTTAATGTTTGTAGACCGCTTCTACCAAATCCGTTTTGCTGCTGACTCGTACCTATTAGTGACAATATGAAGTATCTACCGACTTCAAAATTCAGATAAAGTAGTTACCTAATTAAAGGGAGGTCCTTAGAACGTTCCTGAGGCAGATCACCTATAAGGTAGACAAACAGTATTAAGTCTGTTACAAAGTGTTCCTTAACTGAATGTACACGCAGTGCCACCAACAGAGAAGGATGGAGAAGTCTCGGAAAAGCCGCAACCCAACGTAAAGACAATCCATAATCTCTCCGTCAAGAGTGTAGGACTGAGGAGAAGAAGACCTAAGTACATGCGAGAACCATTTTTGTTGAGGTTTATTTGTCAATTGAATAAAATTATAGACTCAGAAAAAAAAAACGAGATCGCAATGTTTAGCTTGCAAGTACCGATAAAATTATCTGTAACAGTACATTTGGTATTCATCACAACAAAGAAGTTTTAAGTATGCGACTGACTCAATAATCTTATTCATGAGATATTCAAGGAAAGCGACACATTTTGTAGTTGGAAAAGCTGCGGTTCCAATGAGACATAAATTTTTCATGTCGTTGGGCGTATATTGCTTTTCGGTAACCCCATCATCAAAATAAGGGTCTGGAGCCCAATTTCTCGTGCTCGTGACATTTGTTTTCATACGATATATATCACCAAAACATAGATTTTTTGTATGGTTTTCAGGTGATATCCGCCATGATTTTTTCATATCGAAATCCCCAGAATTGGGGTCCAGGTGTCGGAATAATTTATCACGATGATATATGATAGGTAAAAGATCCCATATCCATTGATCTCCTGTGTAGAAGAAATAAAAGGTAACATTTTAAAAATACTTAACACCTATGGTGAATAACGTGCGCCCGCACGTTCTGTGTGTATGTTTGTATGATGTCATAGAGTAAAATGTAATCTGGAATAGAGTGCACTTTTGTTCTAAGTCGACACGCCATATTGTATGATATTGAATTATCTTCAAATAGTAGATATGATTTTATTTTTATAATAAAAAAAATCACAGACTCTTGGTCCGTGCCTTTTTTGTTTATTATTATTTTGTGTATTTACACATTTCCATATTGGAATGAAAATTCTAAACGAAAACGTCCTATTCTAGATTTAAATGTTTCAGACTAAGCTGTCGCTTTTAGAGGCCTAAACCCTAAACGTTTATGAAAGTATTTACCAAATACACTATCTTGGAAAGTCATTCTTGATGATCCGCGCAAGGCCGTCCCTGTACATAGTTGACGGCGTGCTAGAGATGTTTAGAATAAACGACTTCAAGGGATTCGTCGTGTATGTTGATATTTACCTATAGCTGTTCTCTACGTCCTATATGTTACAATCTAAAAGTACCTATTCCATTTCGAAAAGCAAGCTATTAGCTATCTATTTGTGTCCACATGTTTCAGTTTTTAAAAATAACTGCTCTAGATAGCGATGCACAGGGAACACAAAAACGACACTTGTGTATTTGCTTGCATATGTTAGCGGCTTCTTGCTACAGGATAAAACAGTATTATTTTTAAAGTAAGTTTCATGAATTCTAACATCGCGTGTTCCCTTTTCTACGAATCGGGTTACCAGAATAAAAACTATTTCTTTTTCATCAAATCATTATCAATGGAAGTTGTTAATCAACCAGTTGTAAACAGTACCTCCACAGCACCACACTAGACTCTACGGTAAATAACGCCCTACACGCCGCCGGAGACAGAAACAAATGGAGGAAGACAATACGGGAGAAAGTGATGCAGAAGGGAGGTCACGATCCTCAGCCCTGAGGAATACGACGCTAGGCGGAGGAAGAAACAGTACCTATTGAAAAATGAAATAAAAATGCGAGTGCTTGAGAGCGCAGATACTTGCGTCAGGTGGTCCCGCTCTTCCTATAGCTAAGTTATCAATTGTGTAATGTAGTTACAAAGCAACAAAATTCGATGGTACAATAATGCAATAATGCTATATTAAGCTAAAAGTAAATAAAAAGTAAAGTTAAATTAAATTAGGTCCCCGTGGCAATGTCCCCTAAAATGCTGGCAGCATTTCCCCGCTGGATCCCGATGGAAATTCGCTGGGCGAGGTAGCTGCCAGCCTTTGGCTCTCCCGTGACTTCGACTAGACGCTTAGCTAAGTCACGAAAGAAAGAGAGAGCGTTGGAACCCCACGGGCCCAGTGTTTCAACACCGAAAGCTACAAAGTGGTAGGCATCAGATAGATGCCTATACTTTTCAGCTTTCAGTCTCTGCCGCGTCAGCCGCAGCTCGGGCACTCCTAGTAGTCCCGGGAAGATGGGACGGTGCCAGAGTGTCGACACAGGTAGCATCCCATACGAGAGCACGTCCCATCTTCCAAGGGATGAGAGACATTCCGTCTGGTCTCTTGCCATCATCACGTTAAATGCCGTTGGGCTCCAAGTTTGCCGGCACATTGATGGTGGCAAGCGACCGACGGATAATGTCGTTTAATAAGAAATGCCTGGAGATAAAACCGGCACTTTTTACACGGGAGAGTCCGTGGTGCCCCAAGGCACTTACAGTGGTGCCACAGAGACATTTATGTGGAATCCGGGAGAAAAGGGGATTTAAAGGTTGCCAGCATAAGTGGACATTATTGTTTATAAAGTACTAGCTTCGCGGCTGTGCCCGCGTAGTTTGCGTTTTTGTTTATCCCACAGGATCCGGGTCCTATGTCCTTCCTCTGGTTCTAAGTCACTTCTCCACTACAATTCAAGTAAATAAGTCCAACCGTTCTTGATATATAAAAAGTGTAACTTTCTTTTCTACAGATATCTCATATACGATCAAAGGCGTAAATTGACAAGCCATATAATTACAAATTGATTCTAGCAATGTTTGACTCCAGCGGACGCGTCCGGACAGTACAAAGTCCAAAGTAGCAAAGGTTTATGTGTCTATGACTGTAAATTGTCACATTAAATGTATTTAATGCGGAATAACTTAGTATGGATGTGACAACTCAAACTATCGTGTGCTTGTGAGAACACAATGACCTTTGTCTCACTTAAATGCGCACAATTTTTCTGACGATGCGACTCAGAAGGTAACCTCTGCCTCTATAGACTAGTGTTGTCCTAATGCCATATTAAGACAATACTAAGCTAGTCGTGGTCTTTCGTACTCTTACCCCCTTATTACAGAAAACTACTCTGATACCGGCTTTAATCCTAAACTAGCAAGTACATTATTATTACGGCATAATGTTAGTACTTAATTTTTTATTACAAATCCTCGACTCACCACTTAGTACCGCAAGATAGTGTCAAAATTGATCGAATCATTCAGGCATTCGTTCAGTGACATTTCATTTTACACAACCTTGTTTTGTTGTTTGAAGTAAAATTATTTTAGAATGGTTTATAAGCAACAATAAATTAAAATATTGACCTAAGTATGGTTTCCAAGTTATAAGCATAGGAATTGCTTTCTTTTTTTATTTTAAAAAATAAATTGACTACTTTCTCACTAATAACTTTCGTGTAGAACGGAATGAACTGTCACAGGTATAAGTTGAAGTTGGTTACTGAATCGATATTTTGAGGTTATTAACGTGAATAAGAGGGTTATTGTCTTTCATCAAGTGACCTAGCGATGAAACAAGCTACTTTAAAATAGGTTCCAGGATGGTGTCCGTCCAATGATGAAAATTTATAGTTGAAATATCAACAATGCAACGAACATGCTATAAACGAGTATAAGGAAGTGATCCAAATCTGAGACTAATGGAATCAGTTCGTTTGTTTAATCTTCATTATCTTAGTTATAAAAGTCTTTAGGTATGCGTATTGAAATAAGTAGGTAGGGTAAGCAGGGGGAATAGCGCTCAGTGGGTAATAGCGCCCACCTCTGTAGCTCTGTCAAAACAGTACATAGCAACACGCCACGTTGTGTGGAGGGCGAGGGGAAGGGTCCTCGAATCTACAACGATGCGATCGGACAGTCAGCCCGCGTCATGCGACGGTGAAGTGCGTTTCTTATTTGGCGCCCGCACTGATCTAATATTTCGTCTCATGATTTTTGTCGGTAAGTCTAAAAGGCTGATCTTCAGTACTAATATGCTAATTTGTGATTGTAGACTTGACCTCGTTAGTATTTTGTTTAATTATAATGTCTCTTGTTTGATATTTTCCAAGAAACTTGTTTGGCCGTCATTAGCCCGGGCCTCGAGCGGCATTACCCGATGTCAGGGGCAATGCCGCTAAAACATGATTTTTTTTTAATGTTTTTTTACTATTAATGGGTCTAAGATATAAGCTTCTGTAGTTAAATTGTTGACGAATAGATAATTAAAGAATTTATTACGTTTCATAATTTTCATGTAAAATAATTAATTTAAAAAATACACATGTTTTTCCTTAAGTGAACGCCATTCCCCCTCCTTACCCTATCATTTTTTTTTCTGAAGTAACCATTAACACCAATTTGACGCCTCTGAATGCGGTATTTAGATTGTCTAGAATTTGTCGCTATCTTCTTTGTCTTGTCTTTTGTTAAAGTGTTGGTCTTGATTGCTTGCTATAATAAGGTTTTTTTAAAACACAAGACTGAATTCAATCAAGACTGAATTTGATCAACACTTCTCATACAAACGGGTCAAGCGCAGATGCCGCGAACGTGGCGTAGACGTGACTGCGGTTAATCCTAATAAATGCAAAGTCAAATAATATCTATATTCTAGCTTAGACAAATAGATCAAGTAAAACTTTTGTTAGATTTACAACAATATATTAGGGAGGAGAGAATCGTTTATGCGTAGATTCAATCTTCATGGTCATAATTTAGATACATTTACCACAATTTTAGCGGACCCAACATCTGAGGCAGCTAAGCAATTAGCTGATATTTTAGTACATAAATGATCCTCTCGTCCCGTGCTGTAACTATTAATCTTTAAGTCATGTTAATTTCGGTTAAGGTTCGATGGGCCTGACATGTCTATGAAGACAAAAGTCCTCTAAAATAAATAAAGAGAAAATAAAACAATATATTATAGATTACGCATTATAGAATCTTATCAATTTTTTTTAGAGAGAACATTACCTAGAAACCGTGACAAGATATTGCGACACAAAGGCACACAATGTGCCTAAATGTATTGACTTAAATTATTTAAAGTTTGTGGCAATGGAATAAGCAAGTAATTATTGTGGGAGAGCCACACTTCGGCATGAATGATCCGGCTCGTCCGGAGTGATACCAATACCGGCTTCACAGAAAACCGGCGTGAAACAGCACTGTGTTATTTCGCTGCATGAGTGAGGTTAGAGGCCCAATCCGGGGGACAAGGGGATTTAAAGGTTAGCAATTGCTTACCATCAGGTGATCCGTCTGCTCGTCTGCCACCTATCACAAAAAAGTAAGTAGGTAAGCTGTAATAATATAACCAACTAAAGTGACCTCTGAGTTAGACGACTCCTGTTCAAGTAAACTAATTCATAAACGAAATAGGTATTGACTGACATAATATTGTTGCTTTTTTACTAATGCTAAAAAAGACCAGCTGTTGAGATTCTCGCGGCCCCTCGTCCTCAACAGGCCACTGACGTCGATGTGCTGACAGGTTATATTAACTATGACGTGCAAAATAATTTATCAAAATAAATTTGCAATAAACAATTTTTTTTCACGGATGACGTGGTTATTTTGCCTCAAAAAAACATATACGATACGATGAAACAAGCTACTTTAAAATAGGTTCCAGGATGGTGTCCGTCCAATGATGAAAATTTATAGTTGAAATATCAACAATGCAACGAACATGCTATAAACGAATATAAGGAAGTGATCCTAATCTTGAGCCTGGATCTTGATAGCAATACGGGGCCAGTGGAATCGGTTCCTTCAATTCCTCTGCACACTCGACAATTTAAGTACAAATTGCAGAACATCGATAAGCAAACAACTCGACTCGTGCGTGATTAATATTTGATAGTGTGGCTTCACTCACTGCGAATGTGTGACCTATACTTATTCATGAAACTAGAAAACGCGTGCTTTAAGGTGACGGGTAGGGCACACTAGCGACGCCAATGGATTTTAATTTTTAGCTACTAAACCGGATTTAAACAGTTTCGGGGTAACAACCTCTCGACAAACATACTATTTATTACATAACCATGCACAAATGTTGGGTCCGTTTTTGTACGCGAAAAATTGATTACCGCCAAAAGCGGCCACTTTTAGCGTGAATTGATTTTTCGCGTACAAAAACCGACCCAACGTTTGTGCATGGTTATTTAATAAATTGTATAGGTGTTTGCCCAGAGGTTGAAACCCCGAAATTTAAAATAGGTCCGGTTTAGTAGCCAAAAATTAAAATCGATTGGCGTGGCTAGTGTGCCCTACCCGTCACCTTAAGCAGAATGAGCCATTTTCGGAAAACACGTTACAGAGTGTGAAAGAGATCCAACTGACCCTTTCTTTTTGATACAGGTTCTATATGGGTGCGGTAGAGAGAGAACGTCTCACAGCACGTCACCCCAGTACTAATGGCTTCGCGCGGTTTTTCAAGCATGGCTTTCTATGAAGACGCTCAGGGCTCAGTCTACTTAGGGTACATGTCTATGAACTTTTGATTGGCTATTTTGCTTGTCATTTTGTCAACATAGACAGCTAAAGGCACTTCGGTGAACTGTTAATCGGAGACTGTCCTCAGTGGCGCAGTGGTTAGTGGGTCGCACTTTAAAGCGACGGCTGGACAAGGTCCCGGGTTCGATTCCCGGGTCAGGCCAAAAAAATTTGTACCTAAGTTTTCGGTAAGAAATTCTTAGTGGCAGCCGGGAGTCTGGAAGTTGGCGGTATTGTACCCCCGTGCCTCTGAAGCACGTTAAGCCGTTGGTCCTGCGCCCGATTCCTCTCCGGTCGCGTCACAGTAGTGTCCCATCGGAATATTAGGGTAAGGGAATAGAGAGTGCACTTCTGTTTGCGCATACACTTGAGCACTATAATATATCCTGCGTAAGCGGTTGATCGTTGAGATTGGCCGCCGTAGCCGTAATAGGTAGGAGGATATTATTATTAATTGGAGATGGAATTAGCATTATAAATCATCAAACTAAAACTGGCAGCATTTTTGGTGACCTACGAATTGGTACAAAAATACTCAAGATGTTCATGTCGCATAGTCATCCAAAAATGTATTGACTTACACAAAGACCCAATAGGCAAGTACGGCAAGTGCCTTATCTTTGTCAGAGCTTTTGAATGACTTTTATGTTGAATAGCCATCCAAATGTGTATTTGCTCGCACAAAGACACATTACGTCTTTGAATGAAAAATATGACTATGCGGAAAATTTCTTTAAGCTTGTCATTGCAGTCTAAAATATTATTATGTACTTTTACAATCACTACCATACCTTGAACAATAAATAGGATATACATGAACATTAACATTGAGTAGTGCGATTAAAAAGGTTGATATTATGCAGACGATGTGTCAACTTGTGTGGAAATTCCCGCTAAGTATGTAGTCGGGTCTTTTCTTCATATCTTTGTTTTGCACATCTAGAACTGGTTCATTATTATTGCTGACAGGCTCTGCGCATTGCGTTTGCGCGTCGTCTTTGTCTCAAATGAGTTTATTGTGCGTGATATTAGCAGAAGGTAGGTACCTAAGTATATACTTGAAGTTTGTTTAGTGTCCAGAGTTCTAAGAATAAGTCCATTATTGTTAACAAAGTCATTTTTATTCGACTGCCCAAAGAAGTATGTAATAAGGCTTCACATATTCTCTTCTTCTTTGCTGTGTATCTCACTTATACAACAATCACATTGGCTGTAGATAAATAAAAAATACCTACTAAGGATTGGCTTACTGAGGATTCCATACATAAGTATGATCTTTATAAATAGTTCAGTAATTTTGAACTCTAAATAAGAAATAATGCATCGTAAACAATAAATAAAATATATTTTGCACTAAGTATGTATATCAAGCCCAACTTTGAACTTGTAACTTCGATTCGAACCTCATCTCGAACAAATTCAATTCGAATCGCCTCTGGAACCACATACCCCTATCCATCCGGCAATCCGAATCCCTCTCTATTTTCAAGTCCCGAGTTAAAGATCATTTCTTGTCTTTCTAAGCCTTTGTAGTTCCTTTCATTGTCTCCTATTTCCCTGGTTACGTATCTATCAATCCAATAAACTGTTAGTATGTATGTTTATTTGTTTTGTAATGTACTAGTATGTATTAGTATTTATAGCTAGTATATATTTATTTAATATAATGTATGTATGTATATAACATACTCGTATTTATACAATGTCTTTTTTTTTTCTCTCTTTTTCTGACTTGCCTTACCCCTTTTCTTAATTCGCTATACTTTTCCTCTACCCTGAGGTTGTCTGGAAGAGATCGCTATTAGCGATAAGACCGCCTACATTGTTTAGTATAATAACTTAGGCTAAGATTTGTAAATTTTGTGCAATAAAGTGTATCTATCTATCTATCTATCTCATCATCACGCAGTAACCGCGTGGAAGCCCTAGCAATACGTAAATGAAACAACATTTTCTACAGTGTTATTAAAAAGAACTTTCTGGATAATTTAAGTTTCCCTTAATAAATAATTAACCTATCTATCCGGTCACAATAAAGTCATTAGATTACATAACGAATTAAAACTAGTTTTTAATGTTCACAAAGACGTCATTAAGTCAATACGTAAACAAACGTCATAATAAATCACTTATCTCCAATTAGGAAAGTCAAAATTAAATTATCTTCGTAAAAACTGGTACAGAGAACGGTTCTGATTTTGAGAACCGACAAAAAACTTTATCTACGTACGTACCTAGTAGATGTCGCAAAAATGTTTTCAATATAATTCAAACTTGTATAACGTGATTGCTTGCGTCAGAAAGCAAAAAGAACTTTTGAAAATAATGTGCAAAAAATAATAGTAGATAGGTACTTAGTTACGTCAACACATTAAGTAATAAAAATGAAGAATGCGTAGCGCAAAAATCTAAAGCTTTAGAATCCATACTATGATCAACTAATAAATAAATCATTGATTCTGAGATATTAAGATACAATTATTAGACTACCCAGAGCATCGTCCAAGCCTACCCTCAGCTATAAAGCAGGTTTTGGATGTACCTGGTAATGACACGCTGAGACGACGATGACTGGCATTGTATATTAAGCACAAGAAAATTACAACCTGTGCGGATAAAGAATGGGATCAGAAATGGCGGCGCATCTATTCACTTCTCGCTCGCTCACTATTTGCGTCTATACTCGCACTCGTGGGGTGGTAGTAAGTCTTCTTAATATATTACTACCCAGTCTCAAATGTGTCGTGATGCCAAAAATGTACATTCTAAATTCAAATTTTTGACTCATGTTATTATCCCATTCTTTATCCGCACAGGTTGTAAATAGTAGTGTTTATGGCAATAAACTCAAAAACAACTGGACCGGTTTCAAAAAATCGATCACTAGTAGAAAGCTGCGTTACCTTACCTATGAAACGTAAAAACAACATTTTATTACAGGGAAACATTTCTCTCATTCCTATGTTTAATTCATATACCTACCTAACATTTGGTACCTAGTAAGTAGTAATAACAACATCTTATTAGGGGCTATTTAATTAAAAGGATATTTTGTACCTACCCTCCCCTACCTCTACTTGACATTCTTACGGCCCACTCAGAGACGTCATTTAAGATAATGTTCATTAACTTTAGTATCGGTAGTCTTTATGCGTATTAAAATAAGTGTCAATATTTTTTCTTAAGTAGCCAACTAAGTTAATCAACGACTCTAAGTGCGGCAGTAACACACGAAAGATTTTTCTCATTACTATATCACTTGGATACCAGTGCCTGTAATCTTCTAGTTTCTGATAAGGGTTTTACCTAGACCCATTTTGTATATGGAATGTGAGTTGCATTCACATAAAAGTGAAAAATGTGTTAGTTTCCGTGGTCTCCTTGTACTATCTGCAAGTCTTGTCTTCATCCCCGATAAAGGCCTTTGAATGTCTATTACTTGTTTAACAACATGATAAAAAAGTTATCTAGAATCTTGACGATTAACAACTGACTCAGTGTGGTTTAAATCAGAATTCCACACAACAGTTAGTCAGTAATTAATTAGAAATTAAGTAGGTACACAACAAATCAGGTACGGTCAGCATCAAAAGTAGCTTAACACTTCAGTACCACGTCAAAGTAACTGTTTTGACTATTATAGTCAGTTGCTAAGGGGTATGTACAAAATGTTACTTCGACATGGTACTAATGTGTTAAGCTACTTTTGATGCTGCCGTACCTCTTAGTAGCTTCATTGTATTACAAGACTCCGAAAATCCTAAATCATGGTCTAAGCGTACCCTAGGCTATAAAGCGACAGCTTAGAATGCAGCCGGGAATTAGGTACATTTTTAGTCGCATACAGAAACTTTGATCATCACCCAAAGGTATCAATCATTTCAAAGTATGTAATTGAATGAACTCAATAAAACTCCTCTTCAGACTTCGAGTATATGTAGATATTACTCCGATACGGTACATAATGACATATTTAATTGATAACAATGTAACTAGCACCTCTACTGATCCTAATCTAAAGATATTTAATGTACCGTTACCATGATAACATTGCAAATAGTGTTTAAGAATCACGCTCTTGTGGTTTCTTCAATTAGTCAGTTATGTTATTCAAATCATAATGATGAATGTAATTAGTGAAGATAGCGTACTTCAAATATTTTCAATTAAAGGGAATTTACTCGAAAATTCGCGAATGGTTTTACTCAATTGCAATTACTAATGTTTGAAATTAAACCGTGCAGTTAGATAAGTATACTAATGGAGAAAAACATTATCTACCTTAATATTATTTTGATAGTTTATGCAATGATAACTAACTATTCGGTAAGCTTTGGAATGTTTGTCATTGGGATTCCCTGCGTTTTTGCATCTTTACTATTTAAACTGTTAGAAATACTATAATGTAGTCGAAAAGTTTTAAGACGAATATAAAAACACGATTTATGTTTAAAAGTAGGTGCCTACACTTGCGTATTTTAATTTTCTGTGCTATTCTTATCGTTGAAATGAAAATGTTGCTTGAATAAGGAATTTTCAGCCTTTGCCGCGAATACTTAATTCTGGCCCACTGCAAATATTTTAGACTGAATAGAAAATAATGGTTGTAAAAAAAATTCTGCGAAAAAGAACCGCCTTCAAAAACCACGAACTAAACGAAGTGTATAAAGTGTTAAAAATATTATAACTAAAAAGTAAACTAAAAACTAAAATGTGTAAATATTATAAATATTTACACTTTTTAGTTACCGAACTACTACGAACCTCTGAAAAATTTTGCTGATATCAGAAGTTCCTATATGCAAAAAAAAACATATCCCCATGGATATTTATGAGTACGTTCCTATTTAATACAACGTCAATTTGTGAAGAAATTAGAAAGCTGCTCTTAAAAACAATTGGTGAAATATTTGTATAGGAGAACTGATTATAATGTGGGGTTTTATGGTTTCGAAAGTGTAGGTATAAACATTGGGCTAAATATAAAATAAAGTGGGGGATCCCAGTGCTCAGTGTTTAAAAGTTATAAATACCCCAGTTCTTTGAACTCGCCAATGCAATGTATGTGTTGAAAAACCAAATGATATGTCAAAGTTTTCTTGAAGAGGGAAACTCGACCCTTATATTTCCAAATTTTCCAAGAAAAAGTGTCAACCGCTAAGCAACTTTGGAAAATAATGCTAAACAAACGTAGTTAGTTACACAGGCTCCGTGAAACCTGGAGGTCGTTAGTTCTTGTCCCACGCGGGACTTACCATTATTTTATTTATTTTAAACTTATCATCATCATCATCGTCTGCCCATTTAAGTCCCCACTGCTGGGGCACGGGCCTCCCTCAATCACATGAGGGGTAATTGCCATACTCACCACGCTTGGTAGACGGGTTGGCGAGGGTTTTGATATAAATGCAGAGTTTTCCTTCTCTGGGTGCTGATGATCATGCCAGCAGCTTTACCTTAGTCGCCTTTTACGACACCTCGGTAAGAGTGAGGATGGCCTATTCTACTCTGCCGGGGACCACACTGCTCATATCTTATTTTAAACTTGATTGTACAAAATTAAGTTGAATGGGCGAACTTAATGCCAAGAGGCATTCTCTCCTAGTCAATCTTTGAGTCATGCAGAGAGGACAGTGGTGCGGCGAAGGAAATCTTGTTCGAGTATTAACTGTTCATATTACCATTTTGTGATGGGTAGCCCTAATTCGGTTAGGACACTTACCTGAATCACCTATTTTTTCCGATCACAGCCTGAATAGGATACGATAGAAATATAAAAATAAAAAAAGAAAGAAATAAATATAAATATTTATTCAGTGTAACAGTACAAAGTGATAACATTAAATATTTAGACAGTACACATGTAACACCATACAGTTACCAGTGACGACCCGTTTGAAACAGTGGTAGTGAACGCTGTCTTTGGTCCAAGGGTTGAGGGTTCGCACAGTCCAAATATTTGTGTGCAAATACATGTCTGTATGTATTGGGTGTTTTCTATGTATTATACGTATGTATTTACCAAAGAAAAGTATTATATGTATATATTTGTAATCCCACTGTTGGTTCTAATATCCGTAATACAGGTGCTTGAGCTACCTATCTCGGAGTCAGATCGATGTATGTCATGTAGTGAAAATATTATTTTTATTATTTAACACCGTAAACATAATGGCATAAAAAAAATACTTCGTGCTTCAGAGAGAACGGGAAGCCGTCACTCATTGTAATACTATAGTGGTTGTATAGAAGAAAGTACTATAGTGGTTGTTTAAATGTGGGAGAATCACGCTTTGGCATGAATGGGCCGGCTCGACCAGAGTGATACCACTGCCTCACAGAAGACCTGCGTGAAGCAGCGCCTGCTCTGTGTTTCGCCGTGTGAGTGAGGTTACCGGAGGCCCAATGGGGGGAAGGGGAAAAGGTTGGCAGCGCACTTGTGACTCCACTAGTGTTGCGGGTGTCCATGGGCGGCGGAATTGCTTACCATCAGGTGATCCGGCTGCTCGTCTGCCACCTCTCATATAAAAAAAAAAAAGACTAGTTAAGTGCTTTTTGTGTGATAGGTGGCTGACGAGCAGATGGATCACTTGATGGTAAGCGATTGCAGCCGCCCATAGACACCCGCCACACCAGTAGAATATCTACTACAACATATTAAGACATTAAAGAATTTTTATGCATAAAATTTGAAATTTTCTTTTTCTTTAAACGTGTTTAGACGTTTAAATAAGCAACGCATTCGTTAAAATACTTAACTAAACAGATTGTGGAGATAAGCATTATGTTTTGCTGCCGCTAAAGCAAAATATTTTTGCGAATTTTCTTAGAAATATAATAGACTTTGATGCTATCATCAGTTGAACTTTGCACTAGAACATAAGCATGATCAAAATACAATGCCTTCTTGTTTTAGTGCGTAGTTAGAATTTTCAAAGCAACTAAATAATGTGAAATACATTTGGGTTTCTCTGATTTTTTTCCCAGATCAACAACATCATAAACGATGTTATTCAAAGTCTTATAACTATTTTATCTGAATTGAAATAATTATTAAGTATACCTTTCATTTCATTCTGCTTCCGTCATAATTGTATTGTACATAGGTAATTAATATAATGTAAGAGATATGAATCGTGCTGACATCTAAGTAGACTATTAATGTCATTTGTCATTTATCTTATTTTGACCAAGGTACAGACCGACAAAGATCAGAAGGCACTTCAGTGACATTGAAAGGGGGCGTTGTAAAACGTTTTTTGTATGTTAAGATGTCAAAACAGCATTAGTTCCGACTTTTACCACGTGCCAAATAACCGTGATCGGTCTCTGTATGGCTCTAGGTACGGTCAGCATCAACAGTAGTTTAACACTTTAGTACCACGTAGAAGTAAAATTTTTCACGAACCCCTTCGAAACTGTCTATAATAGGCACAACAGTTACTTTGACATGGTATTAAAGTGTTAAGCTATTTTTGATGCTGACCGTACTCATATTATGTTCTCCATACCCTTTATACCTACCCTTTATACCTAATTCTGAATATGGGTCGCGGATTTCCCTCAGGGGATTTACCACTTAGTGTTAGTAAAAATAAGTGTATAGGATTTAACAGATCTATCGGTTACTGATTGTCCGAAAAGGAGATAATATCTGTGCTTCGGACAGAATGTTAAGCCCTCTGTCTCCTCGCTAGAAAAGTGGTCCTCACTACATATATCAAAAAGGGAATCTAAATGCGAAAAGTGGAGTCCATGACGATATGGACACATTAACGTTACATATATTAGACTAGGTGGCCGGCTGCTATCATTGCATAGCTGGTGCCGTCATATCATTGTAATAATCTGTACAAAGGAATTAGGTTGAATCAAACTTGTAGGTTCCAATTCGTATTGAATAGGACAAAAGGCTAGAATGTTTGTATACACCGACTGAGGCTACAGAGTCCTCGATTTTGAACCCTAATCAGTTTTACGAATTCCATCCGGGTTAGAAAGGGAAAGTTCATAACAATTGGCTGCCAGTTCATTCACACCACAATCCATATGAATACGATACGTCCCTAGTTCTATAGTTCATTAAAAGGTTTACCGGGTTATTCTAACCCCAATGTTGAAGCCGGGTGGACTTGCGCAGTGGCGAGGCTCTGACGCGCAGGCGCGGGCTTCCCGGCCGTTGACTTCGCACCGGAAGGTTCTAGAAGCATTCTGACGTCAGCTTACGTCACATCGCGTGGCTTGCCCACTTTGCTTGCCTGAGACCTATGCCGCGAATGAGCGAGTTTATGAGGCGATTTGTTGAGAATAAAGAACATATGAACTGAATTGCTTGTAATAACAGCTATGTTCTATAAAACAAATGTCTGAGTCAAAGTATTCAATAGCATAGGTCTAATTAACGTAAACAAGGACTTATTTATATGCTTTTACATTTTTGAAATGTAAAAGCTAATTATTCAACGAAGGACATTTTCGAATTGCATTACTTCCCTATATTATATATCTAATTCCACATGCTCAATTTCCTTATTCAGGCTTTAAAATATAAAATGGAATTCCTTTTGTATGGAAGGCAAACGATGAAATCTATCCTTTACTTAGTGATCTTAACCCTGAATACGATAGGAACATCTTCAAAGGGTTCTCCGAATGTCCGATACGCCTGCTAACCTTCTATCCTTTGTAAAATGGTTTACCTATCTAAATCTTGGACTTCTGATCTTAGCGTTGAATGGATTAGTCTTTACGACGATATAACAAGTGAAGATTTATTCCTATAAAAACAGAAAGGTAATTTTCCTGATTTTTTTTTATAGAAATACGAAAAAAGTTTTTCAACTTTGTCTGAATAGCCAGCCGTTCTGTTCGATAATTTTGTATGGGGAACGCAAACATTTCCGTGCGAATTTAGATTTTTTAGACCAAACATGTGTTTAGAAGCCTATATTTATTGTTCACTGATAAACCCTTTACATTGTTTTTATTTACTTATGTGACAGGTGGCAGACGCGCAGACGGTTGGATGATAAAAAATACAAAGATATCGGAGTAAACAAGAATCTACAAAGTATGCAGGTAAAGGTAACCTGCAGGCAGGAGGCGCGGACCCGCTCGCATGCAAGCGCTTGCGCAACCCGAGGCCGCGCGGCCACAGCGCAGGCGCAGGGCTGACGGCTTTCCGATCAGACAAATGCGCATTACGGTATGCGCGGTACATCTTGCTTGACCGAGGCGTCTACGTCATCATTAGATTGAGGCGCAAGATTCCTTGCTAGTGGAATTTTCTGTAATGTCTTTTTTTTTACTAGTGATGGGTTTATTTATTAAGAATCTCATACCTTATCCTCCTTGAATATATGACTAGGTCAGCAATGATAGACAACTTTTTGTAGACCAAACGCTTATGTGTATAGCTATGAAAGATGTTACGAAATTCATGCTGAAAATGTCGTGTAAACTTCAACCACTGTTGGACTAAAAATTGGGTTATTAACTATTCGAATAGGCTAATGAACCACTAGTTAATAACTCAACTCTTAGTCCAACAGTAACTAAGCTATCAAGGAAACGATTATACTGCTTAATTCGAGAACAGTTCTATGCATTGCAAACCGGCATCCCTACCTGAAGGCCGCCACGCGGAAACCTGCGAATCGCCGCTAATTTCGAACGCAGAGCCTGCGAAGCGAATGGCGCGGGCGCAGAAAGTGCGCACTGCGTTTCATTGGTTCCATTTCGCAAGCACAGCGACTGTTATCCTCGTACACTTGACATTGGGGGGCGTGCCGCAGCCCATTTCATAAACGCTCCGCGTGGAATAGACAATGGTGTGAAGGCGACTCGAGTGTCCTCGACGTGAACTTCAGTCGAACACAAGCCCTAATTAGGGTTAACGACAATAAGTATTTACGTCGCGGCCTTATCGATTGGACCGCCCTGAAGTTTGCTTGAGAAAATTTTGGACAAGGCCAGCCTCATCTGATTCGATCGTCTTCGATTTCCTAGGTATTTATGAGTTGGTCCTAAACCCATTTTTTCCTAGAACTGATAGGTAATAGAAAGTTATTAATTAGATAGCCAGAGAATTTTATATGAGAATCTCCGTCCAAAGAACACAAAAATTGGCAAGGTATGTAAGGTAGGTATGTAATACTTGAAAATGTGTTCAGCAAAGTTAGTCAAAGTACGTTAGATAATTTTACTATAGGTAGGCCAGATAGCGAAACAGCTCGAGATCCCGATAAGCACCTCCCCGGTGGTGTTTTAATTTAAAGCCGTTAGGTAATGAATGAGAATATACCTGTCGCATCCAAATAAAGGAAGCGCGTGTGAAAGAGAGCGTATCTCCGATTCGGTCGTAACGTCTGCTTTAAATTAGGCCCTCTACTCCGAGCGGCGGAGCGCAGTCAATGGCGACAGCTAGTTGAGCATCCTCAGCAGTGAGGGAATCGACCGAAGAGAGAGAGGCCACATAATATCTTGCCCGTACCTATCTCTTCTCTTTATCATCCTGATTACGTCCAAATCTGTTGCTTCGGCTCCCGGAGTCCGCTATAAACCTCGGAAGAACATGTACACATTATAATTGTGAGCAGAGAGCTCAGCATCTGCGGAGTCAGGAATAGCCGAGGCGGCCGGCCACGGGGCGCTGGAGTCAGCAGGCGTCAGAGACCAGGGACTCGGTAGCGAGACGGTCGTGTGGCTAGGAGTGCTAGGACGGATCGGTGGTCTCCATTCGGATAATGTTAAGCTTCACGATTGTTTTTCTTTTATTTTTTACACTTCTGATAGTTATTTCCTAACAATATAGGTGTTTCATGTAGGGTGTCAAGCGGAAGGCAAGGGATAAAGCACCCTTTGGGGTATCGAATGCTGTTGAGGTAGGGAATTCTCCAAAATTTAAAAAAATGTCGACATTCCTGAATTATAAGAAATCGTAGAACATACATGAGGGTGTTTCGGTTACCCCAAAGAGTGCTCTATCCATGGCCTTCCGCTTGACAACCTATATGAAATGCTTGACAACCTGTATGTAATTAGTCGTAGACCTACCTGGTTACAAATGAGCATGTCGTGTTTGGTTACTCAATAATAATTGTTATGGCGTGATGATATTCAACTTACATAACAAGTACGTCTAAGGAGTCCTAGATACTTGTACTTAAGCACAATTGAAGGTACCACAGACTTGGATGAAAAATGTTTATGGCTAAATAAAACCTTGACTTTGGCTCACATAGACCAAGATTCTGACTAGGCATTTAAAGTGATTTCATGGCGGGTGCTTTGAATCTAGAAAGTATCGTACTCAGTAGATTAAACAGGTATTTATTATAAAATTACTCATGTTTTTTATGTGATAAGTGGCAGACGAGCAGACGGATCACCTGATGGTAAGCGATTACCGCCGCCCATGGACACCCGCGACACCAGTGGATGAGTCACAAGTGCGCTGCCAACCTTCAAACCAACCTTTCCCCCGGATTGGGCCTCCGGTACCATCACTCACGCCGCGAACCATAGCACAGTGCTGCTTCACGACGGTTTTCTGTGCCGGCCCATTCATGCCGAAGCGTGACTCTCTCACGGTAATTGAAATTTAATTCCTACGATAATTGAAACACTCATGTATTTGAAATTTAATTTTGATTTTCTACTATGTATAATCCAGTAGCTATAATCTGAACAAGTAAGTCAGCTGGACTTCCAGCTGGTTCAAGTGCAAACAAATTAATAGTTCGTTAGCGTTATCTCTAAATACATTTACGGGATGGGAATATTGTTATTAAAACACATAGTTACCTTTTACATTGTCTTTTAAACCAGGAAACATTCTTTTTCACAATTATATTTTTACAACAGTCATTTCTTGTCCGTCTCCTATTTGAGCCTGTCAAGAGATCCGCCATCTTGTTTTCTCTTGACATTTCTTTTTCTTAATTAAATCAAAGAGTATTCAGTCGATAAAATACTTAAGGAAAAGATGCAAATCGGTTATAAAATTCCCAAAACCTAACAAGTTGAACTTAGTTAATAAGTAACAAGTACCTACTTAATGACTTCATTATTTGAAAGTAATTATAATCAACAGCTAAACTAGAATTTGATATCTGTTACTATTAATTTTCGAATGGGTAAGTACTTAAGTAGGTACTTATTGTAAAAGTCTTCAATTGTGATTAGGCTTTGACCCATAACTTTCCGCTGAATCACGCTCAAGCAGAAGGCTGTGGATAATTTACCAAATTACGTCTTTAATTTTGTTTCATTATCGAAGGTTAGATAATTAGAAGTAGAATCAGTCAATTAACCGCTATTACTGTCTTATAGCGAAAAGGCATTTATTGACTAGTTAGTAGATAGATAATCCCCAAGATGTTTGCATTCTTTATTCATTTATCAATCTTTGTAATATATCTGTGAACATTTACATCCCTTTAACCACATGACTCACCATTGTGAAAAACATTTGTTGTAAGTATGACTTTTAGGAATTCCCAAAAAAAAAATCATCTTTTCATACAAAGTCGGTCACGTGACTACCTAAGTCATTTTTTGTGGGTTAGGGGTATGGGGAGCCGAAAAATTTTTCAACGAATAAAGAAAAGTCGCGACACAAATATTGTTCAAAATGGTTGGTAGAAGGCATGGTCAAAAGGGATGTAAATGTTCACAGATACACCATATTGTATAATCGCTCTTTTAAATAATTTCTAATTGGACACTCCGCAACAAATAAAATTAAATGTTGCAAGCCTCATTCAAATGAGCGAAAATTCTAGAAGGTTCTTATGGTGGCTGCGTTTGATTGTGACATCTTGGCGCAACCGCAACGCAGGCGCAAATCAACGCGTGAAGGAATACGTCGGAAAATGCAATCCAAACTCGTTTGAACATTCGAGAGCGATCAACTAAGTACTACAAGTGGAAACTCCCGCTAAAACTTAAGGTGCTCGACACAACGCAAGGTGAACCAGATAGTTCAGCAAAATGATGCGGCGTCTATCGACTTCCATTCACAGGACTGTTACGTCAACCATTCAACTATAGATGGCAATAGTTGCTTTGTTTACATTGTGTGTGACGCAAATTGTACAAGCCTTTTTGCAAATTGTAAATCTAATATGTTGTAGGAAGTTGAACTTTGAATAATGAAAGAGTTTTTAGATTTGAAGGTTTGTTTGGGTTACGCTTCAAATTATTTTTGTAAAGATTTTAGTATCATCATCATTTCAGCCAATAGACGTCCAGTGCTGGACATAGGCCTCCCCCAATGTTCTCCACACAGATCGGACATGAGCCGCCCGTATCCAATGGATTCCTGCGATTTTCACCACATCGTTGGTGCACCTTGTGGGGGTCTGCAACGGCTGCGACTTCTTGTACACGGTCTCCACTCGAGGACCTTTCCGTCCCAACTGCCGTCGGTTTTCCTCACTATGTGCCACGCCCATTTCCACTTGAGGCATGCAATCGTTTAGGCTATGTCTATGGCCTTAGTTTTCCTGCGGATCTCTTCATTTCTGATACGATCACGCAAGGAGACTCCGAGCATAGCCCTCTCCATTGCTCTCTGGGTGATTTTGAGCCTCCTTAGGTAATTGGTACATTGTAAGCGGCTACGTTTCGGTTCCGTATGTCATCACTGGCAACACACGCGCATTGATATATTTGTAATCCCACTGTTAATTCTGATATCCGTAACACAGGTGCTTGAGCTACCTATCTCGGAGTCAGATCAATGTATGTGACGTTGTGAAATATTTATATTTATTTATTTATTGAAGACTTTCGTCTTGAGACACTGCAGTAGATAGGATATAATAACAATACCTTTTACAAATAAGGACGGAATACAAAACAAATACAAGATTTCATCGCACACGCAGGAAAAATGTGTTGAGCGAAAATATTTCCAAGTTCTTAACGATTATATTATTTATAAGAAATCAATACAAATTCAATTGGATAAATTGATTCCGGTCCCACTGAATCCAAAGTCTACAAAATAGATCTCTTATAGTCTACCTACTTACTGTTTATTTCAATGTTGAGTCTGAATGTTGTTGACTTAGCAAAACAAATAGTATCGACCTATCATGGGCAAAATATTTTGCAATATTTGCTGACACACACGTGCAAGCCTCGTGTGCTAAGTTCAAAGATCACTCACTTGTTAGTGTTTCCAGTCCAAGAAGCGGTCGTGTTTATGTTTTCCTTTAGCCAGTTGACGCGATCGTCAATTTCTGCAAATCGCCGAGTTTTGCATCATCGGTTTTGCATCATCGGCGCGTGAATGTGGGTAAACAGAGATTTTGTGAGAGACGGCCTTCGGCGACAATGTAACCTTTCGACTTAACAAACTTTATTATCGGCCTATTGAAGCAACTTATCGAGAATAACGGCTTTGAAGAAGAGCTTCGTGCAACGAGTAACAGTTCTGTGTAATGCAGTTGGTAATAGATATGTAAATACTTACCCTCTTATTACAAATCCTGATCTAAGAAAAGACGGCTTTGAAGAAGAGCTTCGTGCAACGAGTAACAGTTCTGTGTAATGCAGTTGGTAATAGATATGTAAATACTTACCCTCTTATTACAAATCCTGATCTAAGAAAAGTTCCGGAACTATACTTGTTTCAACCCCTTTTAACTTTGCGTGTTAGAACAAGATGGTTGAACTTTAGTACGGTAATAACTTTAGATCGCATTTTGTAATAAAGGGGTTAATGTCTCCTTTTTGTTATTGTAGTAAGGTTTGTAAGCCTCCAAGATGACTTAAAAAGGATTAAAACCACGGTTACGGAAGGTACAGACAGCCAGTCAACCACATATCAAAGTACACATTATTGTAAAAAAAAATCAAACGGCTTTCACGCTCACCTTACCAATATATTGAAAACATTTGGGTCAATATCAATTGAACAAATACGGCCGATTGTAGCAATCTAATGTGTGTGTCACTGAATCCACCTTATTATAAATCGCTATCTAAATTTATTACCGTACTAAAGATCATATCATCCCGTTCCAACACGCAATGATAAAACGGGCTGGCACAAGTTTTGTTTCAGGACTATGCTTATGTGTATATATCTACATAAATAGAATGTCAGTAGTCCGAATGTTTATATGCACCTTCAGTGAAGATTCAATTAAATTCAACTTTATTAAATTCGGTATTGGGGTCGTTCTTCTTTTTTATCGACAATGAGCCAAACTTACAAATCAACATTTAACTTTTATATAACAGACTACAATTGATAAATAATATATCCTAAATATTCGTTAATGTACTATTTTACAGATGGACTATTACATGATCTAAAATTTAATTGATAAAGAATACTTTTTGATTAAAATGGACACCTCCGTCACGTCCCCCGAAATTAGTGCCATTTACACCTCTGTCACGCTTTATATATTTTTTTACATTGTTAAATCATGCTAAAGTACCTACGAGGTGATAAAACAATGTCATTATTTCATGTTAAATTAAGAATATCTTGATGGTGTAACGTATATCTAATATATAAAATTCTCGTGTCACAGTTTTCGTTGCCATACTCCTCCGAAACGGCTTGACCGATTTTGATGAAATTTGTTGTGCTTATCCGGTATCTATGAGAATCGGCCAACATCTATTTTTCATCCCCCTAAATGTTAGGGGTAGTGCACCCCTAAATTTTTATTTTTATTTTTTAGACAAAATTTTTAATTTCTCTTTTTTTATGATACAACATACAAAAATACATACAATCCTCAATTTTCACCCTTCTACGATCAACCCTTTTATTTATATGGCAAAACAACGTTTGCCGGGTCAGCTAGTTTTTTTATATAATTAATTACTTGATAAGTCACTGAGGACGGGCTTATTGTCGTAAAAAAAGAAGAACGACCCATTGACATTATTACATTCGCATTGGTCATAAACTCATGATATTACGTCCATAATCCTCGATGTAAGTAGTCAACAGGTCATTGTCGTGAAGTAATTGTATTGTTTAATTAAATAAACTATAAGCCACAATATTGTTTACAGTTACCGAGTATTATGCTTATAAATACGAGATGTGTTTTATCTCATTATCATTTTATCAGCGCGGTAACTAATTTAGTATTGAGTAAATTAGTTTGCCTGTTGCAAGATGTTTGTTATCTAAAATAGTATGAGTTGTTACTAACAACCAAGATAAAGATAGGTAAATAATACTCGAGTAGTTTACGTTTTTGTAATGAATGTTTTTGCGAATTCTTAGAATAATTTATATCATACAAGTAATGAAGTAATAATGTTTTAATTATGAACTTATCTCACTACTAACATATTTTAATGATAGAACTAAATTATAGTATTATGATCTGTAAACTTCTGTGACAAAAGATGTTTTTATTTTGTAGGATTGAAGTCTAGTCTCGGGCCAGATGGAGTGATGATCTATGCAGGATGGCTGGCTGGAGAAGCCAAAGATCGATCGGAGTGGTGAACAATAGGAAAGGCCTATGTCAATCAGTGGACTGCAACAGGCCGATGATGATGATGATGAATAACATAGTCTTGAAATAATAAGAAATCGTTCAGGAATCTGTCAGGAAAGTAATATGGTAGTGAATAGTTTAAGTATAAACTTTGTAACTAGTCACCATTGATTTATTTCAACTGGTGCGTTTAATGGTTCTAGTTGCTGTGTATGCGTGTATGTTTAATTGTGTTCTGTTCTCTATGTTACGGTCTCAAATGATTAGTTTTTTCTTTTACCACTCGTTATTTTAGTACCTAGCTCCTAGTACCTAGTTATTTCATGTAATTGGCCTAATTTGTTTTTATTAATGTAACAATTTGTGCTTGTATTTTGTAAATGGCTGTTGTTATTCCTAAATAAATAAATAAATAAAATAATCTTTGTCGTGGACTAAACCTACTAACACTATCAAATTGGCGCAATTGATGATTAAACACATCAACACTATCAACGATGCTGACTTATCTTCAAGAGATAAAAAGTGCTCTTGAGAATCTCGCAATATGATAACTGGCTAATTATAAAGTTGTTTGATGTAGGTACTCAAGAAATTCCAAAGAGGTAGTAACGAGCAAGGTGTCTTAATCAACTAAGTTTTTGAATGTGAGCATTATCTTATCAATGATTAATAAACCAAAATCTAGACGGGTAAGGCAAGCGTTTTCCTACAAATTGAACCTATTGAAGCCATGTAGGCTGTAATAACACTTCAGACAGACAAGGTCAGTCTAATTCATGAGACGAGCGCGAGATGCTTGTTTCCAGGCGTGTTATTTATAACTAAGGAGTTACCTATTTCGCCCTGTTGGTCTAGTGGTTTAAGTACAGCGCCGTGATCTCAGGGTCCTGGGTTCATTTCCCGGGTCAAGCAAAAAAAGTATGTTTCGGATTTTTCGAACATTGCTCGGGTTTGTGATCACCAATCCGCATTAGGCAAGCGTGGCGATTAACCCTAAATCCCACCATACTGAAGGCCTATGCCCTGCAGTGGGACAGTTATAGGCTGATACTTTGCTTTAGTTACCTATTTTCCGATTACACACTTCTTTAATGCCGATACGTCCTATCTAACTTCTTCATGTAACAGATTAATTAGTAGTTCTGGTTATGAGTTTGAGGCACGCCTAGAATAAAGTTCTCACTCAGCAAAATCCCGTATTGGCAGAATTTCAATTCATAATATTATGCAGTCATGAATACTGCAGTGACGTTAAAATATGACCTTCCATGTCCCTTGCGTTAAATAATCTTAATAATTTATTCTTTGTTACTGTTACCGTCATGCTATGTAACAATTTTCTTACAAATGTCCATTAACTTAAGGTATTATGTGGTCGTGCGTATACCAGTATTAGATGTATGCGAGTTTCGCAGCCACAGGGCTTCGCTTTATTCCCTAGTAACCTGCTAACCTGTCTGCACTGAATCGATTTCCACAGGTACTATAGCTGAGCCAGTTCAAGGACTTCAGCACTAGACGTCTCCAGTTACTTTAGTATCTGTTTGCACGCGAATCGACATATTATAGTCTCGTTTGAATATTAACAGCCTTCTTTGGCCTTTGTTAGTATTTGAGTGATCCACTTCATTTACTATGGATCTACAAAGGTATCTTACCTAAGAATCTTATTGGTGTTAGGTAAGACATAGGTTTTAAAAAAATCCTATTTTTTTATACCACTTAATCCTCTTTTGATATTAATCCGATCGACTGAATTTAAACTGTAACTGTCCATAATTTCATCCCTAAGATCATAGTAGCAAGATTCATCTACCTACCACAGTAAGAAAGACTATTGGAGTATGTAGTGTCAATTGATGAAAAATAAGCGAGACTTATTTAGTAAGGTACTAAGTACAATCGTAAATGTTAAAGGCTCAAGATTGCTGCAGACTAGTTAGTCATTTAGTTAGACTTAAGTGCCTAATAGATATATTTTTATCATGTTTTATGACGATACCATACCTTAAAGAATTGGATTGGTAAATGTCTTGTAAATTAAGATTGAGATGACCTCCAAATAAATCCCCGTTCGTTCGTTTTATTATATTTTCGAGGTGTAAATTGATCGATTAGTGGTTGATGTATTTCAATATTCGATGTTCTGATAGTTTGTTATAGAAATTTTAAAAATACCTAATTGATTGTGTGGGATTGGATTTTAGTATACTCGTAATTTTGGTTGGGAATTCAGATTGCTTTTTTAAGGGTACATTTCAGATACCTACGGAGCATTGGCAATTGAGGGAATCTGACCGTGCCCAAAACATTTTAGTTCAGCTATTTCATATTTAAGTAGGTAGTTGCCAGCCTTCAAATAGTTTACATTGGGTTGTGTTCACTGCATTCCATACTTACATAAGAGAAACTGTGCTAATGTTATACGAAACTTAAATCAAGTAAGTCTTGGTGAAGTTTAGAAAATGTGACACAGTGCGATGTAAAAATAGAAATTGGCAGATTACTCGTAAATATCATTGATGACAGCTGCTAGATTAGTAGTAGAATTGCTACTTTTTTTTGTTGTAGTATGAAAAAATTCACCAGTCTTCAGTGAAAAAACAACTTTTATTGATTAGGAACTTACTATGTATTTTATACTATTTTTATATTGCACTGTAGGTATGTTGTTCATTCGGAGTGTTCTTGTACGGTTCACTGTATGTTTGTATCTTTCTTTTCTCAACCCTATGATGGTGTGTGTCAAAGGTAAAAACAGAAAAAAACGTAAAATTAATCAAAATTAAGTTTATTAAATAATAACCTCGTTAACTTACTGAGATTCCCATACACGTTCAGCCCTATTAACCTATATGTACAGAGCGGGCCGCTTATTCTATATGTACACCGCGTGCGGGACAGGCTTCAATCACAGGATAAGATGAAATGGTAGTTCTAGACTGGCGCGCCGACTTCTTCCTGGTATGATCTCGTGAGATGCGCTGCGGCGGCGGTCAGATGCCGGAGCGAGCGACGGAGTCCGCGCAGGTGGCGCCTGCAAGCCGCCGCCGCCCGCGCAGCAGACTCCCGCTCATCCTCTCCCTCTATCCCAGAGTCTCCAGCAGCACTCGACGCGTCACTCTCCGTGTCACTAATGTCCGACACTCGCCTGCCCCTCTCCACGTGCTCCTCTGCGTCGCCTGCCCACAACAACTCAGTCTTTAAGTCATTCAGCATGGAGAACAGACTGAATGGATCATCGTCACCCTCCTGGGGGAGATTCATCAGACGGCTGGGTACCAGCACTGTCTCGTCCATGGTGTTTACCATCTTCACAAACTTCTCCATGTCATTCAGGATGCTCTGCTTTGAGAACTCTGTGTCATCATGCCGGGCAATTTTGCGCAGACTATTCCTGTAACAATGGAAAATGCACATTAGTTATGGTTGTTACATTGGATGCAAAACTTAGTAATCTAGTTCCATGATGGCTAGGTGAAATCTCAATTATTGTCTGCTTTATGTAATTGGTAATATACTGTAAAGATTCAAGGACTGGTAAAGTGATACGAAATGAAGTGGGCTATTCTATCTGTACAGGTCCATAAGTGAAACAAAAGAAAACATAAGAAATCAAATTATTTGTAAGGTATGTTACAGTGATTTGTGTCTATAATGAAAATAATGCTGCATATATTCATCGAAGCTATCCAACTAATAAAGAGCAAGTCTATAATGCTAGTATTCCATTCAGTTTTGTGAAAGTACCCTGTGAAAAGAGATAGTATCCAACCTAACTGAGCACTCAGAACATAACATAGCATTAAGTTCTGTAAAATTTTGTGCAATAAAGAGTATCTATCTAAGATATAAAAACTTCCTCCTTAGATTGATGTAATTTAGATCATGGATTACGTCATTAACCTGTTATTTTTGTTGATTTTATAATACCTATTTTCCTTGGACCTAGAACTAGGATTTGGCAATAATGTTTTATTTTTCTTAATTTTTTTTGGTATCCAGACTTATCAGACCAATTGTTATTTGTTAACAATGTAAAATTGCAAACATTTTTTAAAATAACGTATATGCTACAGGATCCATTTGACATTGGCTATAACTTTATAACATCTGAGTCAATATGAATAGCAAATTCAGATACTGTTGTACCCATGGAAACATGTTGTATAAAACATTTCAGACAATGTATAACTTAAAGCTGGATCTTGCCTCATACTGTCATTAACATTGATTATATGAATATTGAATCAAAAATATGATCATGGAGTAATCAAAATCAATGATTGCATCAAAAGAAACAGGGATCAGTGATTCAAAGCTCACAATCTGCAGCCTGCATTAAACCAATTGATTTTGATTGGTTGCTTATTATTTGTTTGGTTTAAGAGATTTGAATAGCAATTTGAAAGGCAATTTTGCTTTGATTTGAGATTTGATCAATGCCAAAAATAAGCGTTATATCTTGGAAAAAAATTTAACATCTTGTCTAAGATTAAAGGATTTTTATTAGTACTACATTAATGTACACAAATTATATGTTGTTCCTATTGTGTTGACTACAAAATAAAGATCTACTCTTTATTTTGTTAGCAATTAAGATTATTATGTTTAAGTACATACTCATTTATATTTATTATGTTTCACTCTATCAAATTAATGCTAGGTATAACATCAGTTCCTACATTAGTAGACATGATTGAAGGCTGTGGACTATAAAATGACATTAGTTACCAAATTTCCTATCAATATTTTCATATCTTTTTAATAAGCAGACTATTAATCCTGGATTTTACAAATGTGGTATAAATTAGTCACCTCTACGAAATTAACTCTGTTATGGATATATGTTACAACTATGTGGGTATTTCCAATTTTAAAAAATCCATGATTGTGAATAGTTTTGTTTTAATTTTTCTTTTTATTCAAAGGTCTGTGTTTTGTAAAATCATAAATACAGGCAAATAACCTATTAAAGACTCTGTTTTCATAAAGATGCTACTTTATATATAATCAATTTCTACAACAAGGTGGAATGGGTGACTCATGTTTCAGCTATGCTCGCCATCAAATTCAAGGGGCATCGATCTTGACGTACTGATTGTAACTGGTTTTAATCTAAATGCAATAGCATAGTGACACTATGTTCTATGGGTAATTCACTGCAACGTGAAATCATCACCACCTCCACTGAGTCATAGATACTGTGGTCATAATGTCCGCGCAAGCCCAGTAGAAACCCGCATAACCTCAATGACTACACTCAATACACTGAGTCCCCACGATTTGAGAAAGCAAACGAGCTTTTTATGACTCTGGGATAACAAAAATGCACCACATTGCACTTTTACAATACGACTTGACAATTCACGTGAAAGGAAGTTTCGGCATTTCGATTGTCGAACCACCAAATTCCTTTCGAATATCCAAAAAATAGGACGATGCACACAAATCACTGTAACACGATACTCAGGAATGCACCACACGCTTTAGATCTGCTAGGACGGGCACTTGGGCAGGGGCGAATGTTGGATATCGGGTGAATTGAATACCAATCTAATAGTTGCCGTACCTGCTGTTCTCCAATTTGGTTGATATGTCGGTATTGAAAGACATCTTCTCGTGTTATTTAATTGTTTAAATATCACTGAACACACAACGCCCCAATTTTTATACTGTCACTAAACTGATTTTGACGGCCACGGGTTTGGCTTACGAAACGACGCGAAGGCGAACTGGCGACGCGGACATCAACGACCGTTCTCAGCGGGGAGATTTGACGTTTGGTTAGAGGTGGGGAGCGCCATTGTATTTATATGACTCGATCGTACGATGCGGGGGGAAACTAACGTCGATTATATTATTTTGATTAGGAATTATCTCTTAATGTTGTACTTTCCTTAATCACATGCTAGTAAACTCGTCTCTACAAAGTAATTAAGAGCGCTTACGTAGTAAAACGACGTAAGTTTCATTCATGAAAACAAAATAGTCCGGCATTTGAACGGTTACAAGGAGCGTCCCACCAAAGTCACACCATACGATGCTGCTGTTTCATTGGTCCGTTTAGACGCACGTCGGATTGTCATTGGCTATGGTGCAAGTTTTTACGCGGTTCATTTAAAAAAATATTTCGTGCAGTTTTGAATAGGCTTTTACAAACTTTTGCGTTTGCAATAACAGAATCATTTTTTCTTTTAATTTATTAATTTAAATGTATTGACTAATAAACTATACAGCTAATAATTAATACTAGGTTTAAATCATCACTTTGATACATAGAACAACATGTTTGGTCTAAGTATTAACTTATTAATTATAAATTAAGTATTATTTAATAATCAAAATTTCCATGAGAAAATAAAAGCAAAGTAAAGTATCAGCCTATATTTGCCCACTGCAGGGCAAAAGCCTCCATCATAGAAATAAAGTCATCGCTACTATGGTGGGATTAGGCTTAATCACCACGCTTACCAAATGCGCCTTGGTGATCACAATCCCGAGCAATGTTCGAAAAATACGAAACATACTATTTTGCTCGACCCGGGAATCGAACCCAGGACGCTGAGATCATGTGTTTGCCGATAGTAACCCCGAAATTGTTTAAAATGGATCCGGTTTAGCAGCTATACATTAAAATCCATTGGCGTCGCTAGTGTGCCCTACCCGTCACCTTAAATAAATAGTATAAGTGTTTGCCGAGAGACTGAAGGTTCGTAATTATTTAAAATATATTTGTTTTGGTAGCTAATAATTAAAATCAATTGACGTTGCTAGTGTGCTTTACCCGTCGCCTTAAGGACTGACTTTTGAGTTCTGGAGGTATAGGATGTACCTATTTATAATGTTACAAGACGTCATGTTAAAAAGCAGAGATGAATCTATGAATTAGTGGCTACAAAAAATTAAAAAGTAAGAATATTCTATTGTGAAGATTGTTAAAGTTTCCTCTCGAAAATAAGTTTTGCTTATTATTATGATGACGGGTAGGGCACACTAGCGACGCCAATCGATGCAAATTTTTAGCTACTAAACCGGATCTATTTTACTCAATTTCGGGGTTACAACCTCTCGGCAAACACTTATACTATTTATTAGATAACCATGCAAAAAAGTTGGATCCAACGCGTACGCGAAAAATTGATTCACGCCAAAATCGGCCACTTTTGACGTGATTTAAATTTTTCGCGTACAAAAACCGTCCCAACATTTATGCATGGTTATTTAATAAATAGTTTAAGTGTTTGCCAAGAGGATGTAACCCCGAAATTGATTAAGATAGATCCGGTTTAGTAGCTAAAAATTAAAATCTAGTGTGCCCTACCCGTCACCAAAATTATTTTAAACTTGTCACAAGCAACCGTGCGTCTGGCTTATAATATCTGTGGTCTGGCCGATATTAAACCTACCTATAAGTAAAGATAAAATAGTAGTGGTAAAACCCCTAGGGGATGAAAAATCCTCATCATAGATTCTCAAATTATTAAATGTGTGTGAGGCATCCTGATTGACATCTTATTTTTGAATTCCCTTGCTCAATGAACCATTCGAAAGATATAGGTTGCATAGTTAGTGTTGTTTACAAAACCGCTTTCTTCTACTCCACCAAGTAGGTGGGAGTCAAAGGTCTCGTGAATAAATGGATGAAATTTGTGTCGATACCATTATATTTAAATGTACAATTACTGTCCTCATTAGCTTACAGGTACTCGCATAATTACAGTAATCACTGGACTCAAACTTAAGTAAGTGTAGTTGCCTGTACCTACCTACTTTTAGGAATCGGAGGTAAGTAACCCATTGACCGATGCCAACTTAATATTTGGTCACAAAACGTGATCTAAATAAAATTACCCCGCTTTTTAAAGAAGATTGCATTGTTGACAATCCTTCCGATTTAGTTATTAATTAAAATTTTAAAATAGTTAATCCCTGTTTGTTTGATATTGCCATCGCAACATTACGAAATCGAGCCACGATTCCACTTAATAAGAAAATTATCGTATGATATCGACATCAGAATATTGACTAAATCACTACTCTAGCAAAATATCAAATGCGAAAAAAAAAGTTTTCAAGTTTTGACCTCTCAGGTTTTGACAAGCACATAGCATAGACAAAAAAAGCTGTGAAATGAGAAAACATAAATAGGTAATAATCATAGGTTCCATAGCACAAACTATTGTGATTTATGATACGAAGTACAACAGATACCTAAATACCAGAGTATTTTATTACCTTATTCTATGCTAAATTCCTACCTAGGACCTCGTTCTAGTAAATGTCCTAATTGAACCTAACTGCAAGATCAAAGAATAAAGATGGTTCCATCAGCAATATTCAGCACCGTTTAACGAAATTACCTACCCTCAACGTGTCTTTCTCAATTGCATCTAAAGACATCGTTCGACGAGCCTGGGGGCCATGATTCAAGATTTGGTAAATCTGGTTTTGTAATGTATATGGTGACTACAACCAACCATTATCTCATATATACTTATCACGAAACAAGCTATTGACTATCACCGACCTAATGCGTATTTCTGGGAACTTCCACTAGTATAACTATAATTGACGCATGCCTAACAAAATCACGATTTTTGAAGTTTTGCAGATGTTTTGGTTAAATTTCCTTGAAAAGGTAGGTATGTTCAAACATTTCATCGGAACTAGTGCCTACTGTAATCTAATTCTCAACTCAAATTCTTTGGAACACATTCTTCTTAAGAAGTTTGTTTTAGGTAAACACAAAGGGGGATAACGTAGAATATGATGAGGAATCCTTCGATGGTCGGTCCTTGTTGATGTGGAACTGCAGATCCAAAGTTTTCATTTTTGACGTACACTTTCAGTATAATTATATTATAATGACCATGTGGTTTACCTTAGACGCCCGGCAACAGCAGCTGTTGTAACCCCAGCTGCTAGCCTGCTCGTCTTAGTATTAATTCCTAGTTGCGTCCAAAACTGACGTTTCAGAGGCCTGGGCACGCTTGGACTATATTTCAAAATTCGGGAAGTCTGATTAGGTACAATGCAGCGACAGCCGTCTGAACTTCGCAACAGGCGAACCAGACCAACTGGATCAGAGTAACACATTCAGAATCATTATGTCAAATATTGTAGGTAAGTACCTATTTTCAGCCAAGCTAATGATAGAAATATGGACATATTTGAAAAATCCAGCGGTGGATGCCCGGATTCGGACCACGACCTCCCATACGGGGAGCGCCTTCCGTACTGATGGTGAGTTCTTATCCACTGAACTGCCATCGCTCTACGGCAACAGCTAGCAAAAATAAATATTATTTTGTGCAGCTAGCGCATTGTAACAAAGAACTTGATCAAACAAACAAACAAAAATATCTTTATTCAATTTAAGTCCATACAGAACATTTATAAATGTCAAATATTATGTAATCTACCGCTGATTCGGAATATCAATTTCTACCGACAAGCATCACAAGAAACTCAGTAGTAACTTTTCAAATAATATGCTAATTACGGCTAATTACAATTTTAATTTTTATACAAAGTATGATTACAGTGACAGTATGACATACAATGCTTATATGTAATCTGTATCCGTAATCCGTAAGGCCGTGTGGTCCCCGGCAGAGTAGAATAGGCCACCCTCACTCTTACCGAGGTGTCGTAAAAGGCGACTAAGGTAAAGCTGCTGGCATGATCATCAGCACCCAGAGAAGGAAAACTCTGCATTTATATCTAAACCCTCGCCAACCCGTCTGCCAAGCGTGGTGAGTATGGCAATTACCCCTCATGTGATGGAGGGAGGCCCGTGCCCCAGCAGTGGGGACTTAAATGGGCTGATGATGATGATGATGATGTAATCTGTATCGTTTAGATAAATGGTAACGAAGAGATCGACATGTCCAGGAATCCTTATCATTTAAATAATCATCTACTTTAATCATAATCGCTGTGATGATCATCATTGAGTGGTTAGCTAGCTAAAGACAGTTAAGAAACTGACTGATGTGAATGACCCCTGACGTAATCCGCATTAGCAACTCATAATCTTGTAATGAGTGTAGTTGCTTACAGCAACTAGGTAGATATTCCACTCAACAACATGTTATTCGCTGGGGGGCTGGGAAGGTTATCAGCTGTCACAGTACTTACAGTTCATACTGATACGTCAGTTAATACCGAAGATAACAGACTGCGATACTTTCTTGACACACCCTTGGGCGTCATCTTTCTACTTCTGCATAAATAACGAGTATTGCGTCATTGTTCGCGTGGATAATGTTAGGTATTATGTTTACTCTTAACGACGTCAAAGTTACGTAGATCTATGAAATGAAATGCAGAGTTTTCCTTCTCTGGGTGCTGATGATCATGCCAGCAGCTTTACCTTAGTCGCCTTTTACGACATCTCGGTAAGAGTGAGGGTGGCCTATTCTACTCTGCCGGGGACCACACGGCTGCTGGTGCTGTTGGCATGATCATCAGCACCCAGAGAAGGAAAACTCTGCATTTATATCAAAACCCTCGCCAACCCGTCTGCCAAGCGTGGTGAGTATGGCAATTACCCCTCATGTGATTGAGGCAGGCCCGTGCCCCTGCAGTGGGGACTTAAATGGGCTGATGATGATGATGAAATGAAATAAATATTAATTTCAATGCAGAGTGCGACCCAAATCAATGTTTACCAATAGGACAGGTGACTAACGTGCTTACGGTACTGTGTTTGAGATCGTGGGTTCACTCTGTGTACAGTCTTATTACCCTTTCGTAAATTTGTCAGAGTAAAACCTATTGCACAGAAAATTATGGTTAACTGTTAGATCAGAAAGTTCAGATTTGCTTGTAGCAACATTGATTTAATGTAAAGAAAATTTAAAGAAGGTCTATAGATCTTTTTAAAACGGTATGGTCATATAACTGATTCTTGCCGTGCAAGCGAAAATTTACCTTAAGATGACGAACCTTTTTTTCTCTGTACCGTACTTGAAACCATGTATAAAATTCTGCAATCCTTTAAGTTAAGGTATAGTTGTCAGTCAACAGTTTGACAGGCCGTCAGCTTTTCTCAGTGATGATGATTTATAGACGCATTATAGCTGTTCGTGAAGTTATAGTCCGATCACGGTTATTTGGCACGTGGCAAAAGTCGGAACCAATGCTGTGTCCTTTACAAGTGTCAGTGATTTTGACATTCTACCTTGGAAAAAATATTGTACAGCGCCCCCATGTCAATGCCACTGAAGTGCCTTCTGATCTTAGTCGGTCTGTACTACTTTTTGTCACAAAAACACACTTTTAAAATTACGATCCGTTTGTATCAGTGGCCTGACCGCTGTCTCTGGTTGCGGGTTGCGGATTCGATCCCCGCACAGTACAAACATTTGTGCGCATGAACATGTCTGTTTGTATTGGTCTAGGTGTTTTTTATGTATAATTATAGGTATATATTTACAAAAGAAAAGTATTAAATGTATATATTTGTAATTCCACTGTTGGTTTTGAAATGCGTAATACAAGTGCTTGAGCTCTTTATATCGGAATCAGATTAATGTATGTGATGTTGTGAAAATTTTATTTAATCCCATTAGGGGAAAGTCGATTGAAGAAATTTGATAAATAATAGGTACTTTTACGTGTGGCTGTCCTTATCGAGGAATAAAAACAATAAACCTAAAAATGCATTAAAAGGTTATAAAAGTACCTATTCATATTCTTTCTAAATACCATTAAACATTTCTTGTATGATCTCCAATTAGGTTTACCTGGAACGACGCGGGACCAGCTTCAGGTAGGCATTTCTCAGTAAATGCGTGTTAGTTAATTAGTTATTGAGTATTCTCGGTTCTTTACTCTTACTTATGTAGGTACTATTGTAGTAGAAAGATAATGGAATTCGTTTTGAAGTGATTTTGAATATTTGCAACAAGTTACTTCCTCGCATATCTCTCACTCGTTGGCACTAATAACTGGAAAACCATTAGAATAGCGTTGTATTTGTTAATATTTTTGAAATTGTATTTAAACATCTTTTGGATACACAATGTAGGTACAATTGAGAATCAAACAAACTCCCCTCAGAAACCCTTGGCTTATCGAAGAATCGCTCTATTACTTCTGGGTAAGCTCACTACTGAACGCTTACCACTTTATTACAAATCGCGTTAAAACCGTACTAAAGCTCACGTCATCCCGTTCTAACACGCAATGTTCAAACGGGCTAGCACTAGTTTCAGTTCCGGGACTGTCCTTAGTTCGCGATTTGTAATAAGGGGGTTAACGTTAACGCCCTGTTGGTTTAGTGGCTTAAGTACCGGGCCATGATCTTGGGGTCCTAGGTTCGGTTCCCGGGTAAAAAAGTATGTTTCGAATTTTTTAAACATTTTGATCACCAATCCGCATTTGGAAAGCGTGGTGATTAGGCCTATTCCCATCATAGTAGCGATGACTTGATTTCTGTGATTGAGGCCTCTGCCCTGCAGTGGGACAGTATATAGGCTGATACTAAGTAATGCTAAGTAAGCTCGCATGTTTTTTATTGATGATGGGCTTACTAATAGCTTGGCACCGAATCTTAGAGTCAAGAAGAATTTTAAACCTAGAGACCGCGCCACAAAAGTCCCGTGAAAAGTGCTTGAGTCACCTTCATCATTCAAATTTGGGCTTTATGCTGATATACACAAGGAATCTCAAATTTAAGTTCCGTGTTTTTCCGAGGGACTTCATTCGTGACGCGCACTCTAGGCCTAAATTGTCTAAGCTCTAGGCTTAAAATTCTTCTCGACTCTATGGTTCGATGTGAAGCCAGGAGTAAGCTCATCATCAATAAAAAAACATTTCTGCATTGGCGTAGTGCATACTTAGTGGATCAGCATTTTTTTTGGTCAATAACGCTTGACCACACTCGCACCTGATGGAAAGCGACGATGAGGTCTAGGAATGAAACGCGTTTGCCTAAAAGAAGCTTGTTCACTCTTGCCTTAAAGATGTCCAGATTATAGTGGTCAGGAAAAACAGATCTCGGCAGGGAGTCCCATTCCTTAGCTATCCGCATTATAAATGTGCAAGCGAATCGCTTTGTGCGGATAAGGGGTGGTTCACAAAACGATGAAAACCCTTAATATCTCTAATATTAGTTAGGTAGGTATAAGCAAGCAGCCTCGCAATACTCATAAGCTCATTACAAAATCCAAACAAAAAGTCTATCGATGACAAAGTCATCATGGTTGGCAAAACGCTTAAAGCAGTCCACTTGATCGTTAAGAGCTCATATTTTTGGCAAGTTCTGGAGTAGTGACAGCGTCTCGGTTTACGTAGTCTAGGATACCTTCAGGCTAGCAGTCACGATTTCCGTGAGAAGGCTTACAGGAGAGGGATGTGAGTAGACACGGACCGATCAAAGTGGTGAACATTTGAATGATGATGATGATAGTTAGTCACTATGACAGTTGACGTGGACAGTATACATTGGATGCGGGTAGCACAGGACCAATCTATGTGGAGGCCTTTATCCAGCAGTGGGCGTCTATTGGCTGGAATGATGATGATGATGATAATGACAGTTGAAGTAAACGTGTTGTTTGGTAAATTATACTTAGGTATTTGTGTGTTTGTGTTGTGCTGATGTAACTGACAGACTAGTAAACACGCGTCATAGAGCAATATGACATGCTCTAGATAATATGATTAATAGGCCTCCGATGATAAAAAGCATAAAGTGGAAATAAAAGGCACTTAAGAATAGATCAACAGGATAAGGCGCAATCGCACTTTGCTCAGTGCCGACTTTGTACATATTTGTAGAATTGTAGATATATTATGTATAACTGTAGAGTATACTTTATGTTACACAAAACAATAGAAGCACCAATGCATGACAACCAGTGAGAGGTCAGCCGGCAAGACTTGTTGTCAAATAGGTAGTCCCTAAAAACACATAGCGCTGAGCACACATAGGTGTAAATCAGGTTTATACATTCTGTTAAATTTTGTCAATTCTATTGAAACCGGTGTGTATGACATTAAATTGAGAATAGCTTGCAGAAATATTACATATTTGTACGAGTGATGTGATGCTGTCCGTAAAAAGAGGGCCGATCTTTCATTTTAAGACAGGTAGGGCACACTAGCGACGCTAATCGATTTTAATTTTAGCTACTAAACCGGATCTATTTTAAACAATTTCGGGGTAACAACCTCTCGGCAAACACTTATACTGTTTATTAAATAACCATGCACAAATGCGGACCCAACATTTGTACGTGAAAAATTGATTCACGTTAAAAGGCCCCGTTTGGTGGTAATCAATTTTTCGCGTACAAAAACTGACCCAACATTTGTGCATGGTTTTTTAATAAATAGTATGAGTGTTTGCCGAGAGGTTGTAGCCCCGCAATCATTTAAAATAGATCCGGTTTAGTAGCTAACAATTAAAAACGAATGGTGTCGCTAACGAGGTTACCCTGAGTATAGGACATAAAAATAAAAGGATTTCATGTGCAGTATTTAAATGCATTTTTTTCACTAAGTGTGATTAGCATAATAGGGTGTAGAAAATATTATAATGTGCAAGTAGGTACGTAGTTATTTACTTTTCTTTAACGGATGACTCCATCAAAAAGAAGACGTAACAAATACCAATTCTCTACTTTGCTGATTTGATTGATCTAGAAGCATTAAAAATGCTAGATAATCATCAATGAAGTTTATAAATGCAAATTTTTGACTAAGTGTGATTAGCATAATAGGGTGTCAAAAATATTATAAAATGTGTCAGTAGTAAGTATTCACTTTTTTCTAACGGATGACTCTATCAAAAAGAAGACGTAACAAATACCAACTCTCTACTTAGTTGATTTGATTGATCTTGAAACATTAAAAATGCTAGACGATCATTCCAGTTTAATGTATCAGTAGACTGACTAATAGTAGACAGGTATGTCTAGACACTTCACTTCAACCTTTTATTTTTATAGGCAGGGGACAAACCAGTTATGGTATCGCGGACCGTAAGTAAAAATGTATTACTTAGTTTGTTAAAAACCAAATAATGTTTTGTTCCTAAGATGTTTTTCTTGCAGATGTATCTATGTAGGATGTAACAAAGTATTTGTTAATATCGGTTGAGGGGCAAAGTAAATAGGCATATTTGTATTTACATACGACATATATTTTGGTAAGCAGACAATTGAATACCGAACAGACTGACATACAGGATGTCTTCTTAAATCCAGAGTGTAGACTTTGTCTATAGAAACCCAAGTAGGTTTAACACCCCCCCCCGCAAAGTCAACACCCTGTATAAAAAAATGGACAAAAATATACAGCAAGTACAAAAACACAACACACCCTATATACACTACACACACAACCAATATATAAACGCACACAAAAAAACCTATATAAAGACACCTGAACTTCTTTACACACCTATCTATTATCTACAGAAAAACATGATTAGAAAAAATAACACGCGACTTAACCTAAACCTAACCCTACTGTACACTTGTTGTGCTTTAGCTTCGGCAAAGGTTTGGTGAGGATGTCGGCGATCATGTCATGTGTGGATATGTACATGAGATTGATGTTGTGGTGTGAAAGTGATTCGCGAATGAAATGGTGCCTGATGTCGATGTGCTTGGTGCGTGAGTGGAATGTAGGTACATGTCATACCTACTTATTAATAAAGATTTACCCAGCAACCCAATGCGTCCACCAATGCGTGGTAAGCAGTGAGAGGTCAACCGGCAAGACTTGTCAAATAGATATTCTCTCAAAACAAAAATGTTTCCACCCTCTAATTTAATTTAATTTTATTTTACAAGTTTTTGGAAAACTTACAGCTAGATTTTGGGATACAGTCACAGAAAAAAACACTTGAGGGCCAATTACAAGTTTCCATTGATAATCGCTTGGTTGCTTAACAAAAATGCAAGTGGGTAATGTTAAGACAGAAAAAAGTTACTTAATTATAAACAAAACGAACAACGTATTTGCCACTCTAAGAAGAAGAAACATTGAAATTGATCAAGTCATCTGACATTATCAGGAAAAAAAGAAATTAAATAACATTTGAGAAAAAGTTATCATTCAGAATTCAGTACACGTTTCAATTGAGAAAATGAAGTGTTGAACAAGTCAATGTCGACATTTACTTTTGCAAAATTCATAAATAGTTGACATGTTCTAATGGAAAATGGAAGATGCTGTATTTTATTATTCTTCAATATTGTGACTGTCTTTGTGTATGTTTTGTTCTGTCTTGGTTTTAGATGGTGCTTGGTGATAAACTCAAGTTAAAATAAACATCAAAAGGATTTAACTCGCCACACCGGTCAATAACCATTAAATTAACGTTTCTCTTTGATCACTCGACATTGGCAGAGTTATTATGTGTTCGCCGTAGGCAACACAGTAGCAGCCACTATAGAAAAAAATTTTTTTTATTATTATTCTTGTTAAATAAATGAAAAAAGAAACAAAAAAAAGGTGGTCTAGACAGATAGGAATTCTATACTAGGAAACTGATCCTAGATTTTCTTAGTGGATAAGTAGACAGCTTATATTATCATTACGAGTACCATTAGCATGTATCATTAGCATATATCATAACAAATGGAGGCCGCGTACCGGGAATCGCAGCCGTGTTACTAGGCCCCCCACAAGGCGGACCGACGACTTGAAGAAGCTTGCGGGAATCCATTAGATGCGGGTGGTACAGGATCGATCTGTGTGAATATTCTTGGAGGTGGCCTATGTCCAGCAATGATCGGCTCATGGTGAATGCAGAGATATTACATAATTCACATAGAAGTAGTAGATCCTTTTTTCTGAGATAAGTAAGAGGCAGACGAGCAGATGGATCACCTGATTGTAAGTGATTACCGCCACCCATAGACAACTGCAACACCAGACTTGTGACTCAAGTGCGCCGCAGGCCTTTTAAGGTGAAGGGAATAGCCCACTACCGACGCCAATTGATTTTAATTGTTAGCTACTAAATCAGATCTATTTTAAACAACTTCGGGTCTTCAGTCTCTCGGTAAATACCTATACTATTTATTTAATAGTTATAGTTAGCTATTTGATCTGGTTTTTCTCTTGAATTTTGAATTATCGCCAAAAAAAATTATTTACGCCACTTTAGGCGTGAATCAATTTTTTTAGTACAAAAACAGACTCAACATTTGGGCATGGTTAATAAGTAAATAGTATAAGTGTTTTCCGAGGGACTGAAGTCGCGTAATTGTTTAAAATATATTTAGTTTTGGTAGCTAACAATTAAAATCAATGGGCAGTCGCTAGGGTGCCCTACCTCGTCGCCTGGAATGTGTACTTTTCACTATTGATATGATCTTTTCTTACAAGTTTGCAGATCGTATAAGTAGGTACAACCTGTGCTGATAAAGAATGGGATCAGAAATGGCGGCGCATCTATTCACTTCTCGCTCGCACACTATTTGCGTCTATACTCGCACCCCACGAGTGCACTCGCACTCGTGGCGCACCCATCTGAAGAAAATATGTTGTGTGCGAGCGAGAAGTGAATAGATGCGCCGCCATTTCTGATCCCATTCTTTATCCGCACAGGTTGTAGTAATCTAGGTATTCCTAATGTATTTGAAATTTATTTTGTTCTAGATATCCTAAATGTATTTGAAATGGATTTTGTTCTTTAGAAAACTATTATTTCCGCTCCCGTCTTATTTGTTAAAATTTAATGTTTAATTTTTTGTACAGAAAAATCGAGAGGCATGTTCGGTCGCCATCGCTAAGATCAATATAGGTAATATAGGTTATATAGTTACGTATTACAAAATTTGCCACTGAAAGTTGTAGGTATCCGACACCACAAGAGTTGTACACGCGTCACCTACCATACTTAAATGTTTGGTATTTGTAGATATGATTAGGCGCAAACGAAGTACCTATTTATTTCGATGTTGGTGCGCGTTTACAGATTAAAAATAAAACTTACCTATCTATTAATAGTGCAAATTTTGAAATGTAATTTTAACGGCGGCCGTGGGAATGTTGGCTGCAGTTGCAATAGTTTTAGAGTTGTGTTTTATGCCTATGCGTGACCACTTCTTGGGAAATGTTGGAATGTAATGCTAGTTTTACTATCAGTACCTTTTGCTGTTAGATCCTTAGTTACAAAGTTATGCGCAAGCACGCCTTATCCGTGAGGTTGGCAAAGCAAGGAAGATGCACAGTTGGACAGGGTCCGTTTGAATGACCCAACTTGAGAACCCGCACTAGACGCAAAAAACAATCGTAAAAGACCTTAGTAATCTCATCACTAGCTACCCATCCTGATGATTTCTCTCTTGGTACTACTCTGCAAAGATAATATAATCACTACGCTTCTGCTCAGAACAGGATTTTTTAGCTTCTTTCCACAGATTAGGTAAGGTAATAGTGATTCTTTTTCTATAACAGGGATTTTCAAATTGAGTTTCGCGGAACCTAAAGTCGCCCCACGATTATTCGGCACGTGGTAAAAGTCGGAACTAATGCTGTTTTGACCATAGAATGTGCAATGTGCTTTCTAAGTCTATGATTTTGACATTTTCCCATCTGAAGAAAATATGTTGTACAGCGCCACCGCCTAATGTCACTGAAGTGCCTTCTGATTGTGGTCGCACTGTAGGGGTTTCGAAGAATAGTCTTTATTAGGGCTCACTAAAAATTATTTCTTAAATTATTTCTATAAATATTAAAATAGTCACAGTCGACACGGCATAATTATTATGCTGTTGATTTGATATTGGTGTGGAGGATGGACTTATAGTTTTTTTTTTTTAATTTTTCGGTCTGTGACCGCAGATCTCATTTTTATTTTCTGTATGGTACTACATCAAAGTATGTACCTAATTTTGGTTTTGAATTATTTTTTATTATTTAATATTTTTTCTTTTGCCTGAAATGAAAGCCGAAAGGAAACACAGGTCATGACCTGTGTTTCCTTTCGGCTTTCATCATATAGTAAGATAATATAAAAGCTACCACAATCGGGTTTAAATCTATGGCTAGTAATCTCGTCCAGTTAATCTATTTCATGTTACTAACGACATCTAGGTATTGCGTACTGTAGCACAACGTTCTGAAAGACAAACCAAGTAACCATCGAAAACAGTGCTTGAAGTTATTAATGAACGTTTTAACTGGAAGAAACACTACTAGATGGCGCTGTTCCATTTTAGGTTGATTGTCACAAGATGGCCTTACTGTAGCATAAACGAACAACAGTGGAATTGTGGCAAAATAAAATGACAGGGCAAAATACTTTAATTAACTGAGTGCTGTGAATAATGTATCATTAATTATAATCATTAGTATTTTTATCAACAAAAGTAAATGGGATTCATGTACACAGACCAAAAGAAGCTAACGATTCAAATATAAGTAAAATTGAAGCTTGAGGTACCTGCCGAGGTAAAATTAAATTATTAAATTAAAAATCAATTTTTAATAAAAATTGAATTAAATTAATAAAATAAAATAAATAAATATTTCACAACATCACATACCTACATTGATTTGACTCCGAGATAGGTAGCTCAAGCACCTGTGTTACGGATTTCAGAATCAACAGTGGGATTACAAATATATAGATACATATACTACTTTTCTTTTGTAATTACATACTCATAATACATAGGAAACACCCAGACCAATACAAACAGACATGTTTATGCACACAAATGTTTGTACTGTGCGGGGATCGAACCCGCAACCCTTGGACCAATGGCAGCATTCACTACCACTGTTCCAAACGGGTCGTCAAATAAAAAATAGTTGAATAATGAAAAGTACCTACTACATAATTACATAATTGACTCACTCGTTCGGACAAGCTAACAGAAAATATAATTCTCAGCTGGGGTTCGACAGTATGACTCCACGAGCCCTGTGTGTGTGCAGCTGTTAGCCGTCGGGTAGCAATGGGCAGCCATGCCGATTACAACCCGCCGTTGCCCAGGGACGCCAGGACCCATTCGGTAGCAGCTCCAAACAGAGCAAAAATACTACCGAAGGGGCCACACGAGGAGGCCGCCGTACCGTCACTCAGACCGTGGTGAGGACTGCCACGGAGGCTTTATCCGTCGCCCGGTCAGAGCGAAGAGGCTTGCCAGGTCGGCCTCTCTCCCGCTCATCCTTCCGGGCAGCACACTGGTGGCTGCAGTGCAGTGCGAGTTAGGGACAAACCCTCAGGCTTCCAACACAAACACCACAACCAGTGGTAGATTCACCGGGTATGTGGACCCTGTTCCTGCCTAACACATTGGTTCAGAATGTCGATTTGATGAGATACGAGTGACTAAGTCTAAAGCTTAAATTTGCAGTGGGCGGCATGAGCGCACTCCATACTTTCGGAACAATAGAAAAACCACAAAACTTGCTTGAAGTTTAGCTTAAATAATATAAAATCATAAAATAGCTGACAGAAAGAGAGATTCAGTAAGAGTGACCCATGCATAGCTAGCAACAAAAGAGGAATGACTAAAATTGTTCTAGCGCTTATAGGTACCTACGTACGAGTACTAGAGCGTTGCCAATAGTTCACTTCGCACTTGCGGAACACTACAAAACCTACTATCAAGGGTATGAAAAAAGATAACGGCATCGAGAGACATTAATCCAGCTGAGTGAACCATTCGATTAAGCTAACAGAAATGATTTAAATTGTCCAAGCGGCTAATACTTGCGTGGTCAAAGTTTGCCGTGGGCACGAGCGCTCTCCACGGTTTGCGGTCACTAATCAAATTAAGCTTGGGATACTAGGATCAGCTAGTGTAGAAGATGCTTGTCTATTTGAATGAATAAAATGTAAATAGATAGATAGATATACTTTATTGCACAAAATACACAACTTAAGTACTAGGCATTACAGAAATTTTGTGTAAATGTTTTAGACAATTCTCACGGATAACTCTATAATAGGTACATTAGAAGAGTCTAATGTACCTATTATAAAGTTATCCGTAATTAGAGAATTAGGGCTTTTCATGTCCTACGATAAAGAAAATTCGGAAAAGATCGTTTTCTGAATTGTAATATTCTTTACACACCATTATTTTTGAGTCTATTCAGTGTAGTAATCGTGAATAAAAACTTTTTTAGCAAGATCAAAAAAATAAACAAAAATTTCTTTCAGCAATTTCTTTTTATGAGATTTATGAGGCAAACGATCAGATGGATCATCTGATGGCAAGCGATCACCGCCGCCCATGGACACCTGCAACACCAGAGGAAAGCAAAAGTATGCTGTTGGTAGTTTAAGAAGGAATACGATCTTTTCTTACATTGCCAGGGTTTCCATTTTGAAGGGTAACAGCAGACATTTGTATATTGGTGAAAAGTCCTCAAGATTTTTCTTTATTTATTTTAATGGAAAATATTTCTCAACGAGAGTATGATGCCCCGAGTGTTGAAATCGTAATTTTCTGTTATGTACAATCCGCGGTAAAATAAGTTTAGCAGTAACCTTGAGTGCGCACTCAAGGTCTTTTTTAGTATAAAGTGGGTTATTTTACAAGTGCGCAAATATCCTCACTACTAACGCTGAGCCTTAAGTACGCACCGCGGCCTGTAGGTTAACAATAAGGTTCATATTTGAATGAGTTTTTATACTTATTTGTGCATGTGACTGTACTTATCCTCGGATCTCTTTTATGTGATAGGTGACAAACGAGCATCTATGCCCATGGACACCATTGGAGTTACAAGTGTACTGCCAAGCTTTTAAGTCCCTTTCCTCCCCATTTGGGCCACAGGCACCTTCAATTTCATAGCACCTTCAAGATGGAAGATGCCTTTAGGATGGAAGATGCCTTTAGGATGGAAGATGCCTTTAGAACCTTTAGGATGGAATTCAATAATAAATCCACATTTCCAAAGTCCGTCTCCCCATTCCCACATGTATGGGATATTCGGGCGATTTCATTGCGGCAGGATATGAACAAGTGTGCAAACAAATGAGGGCGCTTTGACTGGCACTGAGGAGCGGTCGATGTTGCGGAAAAGTTAACACATCGCAATTTAATTAGTTAAAACTGTCTGAAGTGGTTCCACAAATCCAGGACTGAGTATGGCCTGTGGAAAGTTGGCAAACACAACAGTCGTACTGTGGTCGTACTAAGCAAGCAATGGCACGGTTTTAAGTTAATAACGTACTTAAAAAAATATCGCGTGTTCAGCCGGGATTCACACCCACATCGTCCATGTTCCGGCAAGCTATTCTACAATTTATACTACTACGTAGTACGTTATTAACTTAGGAATATATTGCAAACAATACTGGCCACGTAAAGGAAGTCGGAGCCCACAAGGTGGATCGACGATCTGATGAAGATCGCGGGAATCCCTTGGATGCGGGCGGGACAGGACTGATCTGTGTGGAGAACATTTGGGGAGAGCTATGTCCAGCAGTGCGCGTCTATTGGCTGATATGATGGTGATGATTATAATATGAATAAAATGGTGTGGTTTTGTATAAATATAAATTATTGCGGCCTTTGAAGGCTTGTTGACCATTGAAGGCCAAAAACTGATCATTTGTCAAAGAGCCGAACGAAGCATGCACAGTTATTCAAAAAGATACACACATAAGACATATTCATAGACATTAGACACAAAACAAAGGTGGAAGTTATGATCACAAAAACAAATTGTCTGAATGGAATTGGTGGGACACATACTCAGAGAAAATACGAACAATTGCATAAAGGATATCACAGAATGGACCCCTAGATTCCAAAAAACGATTCAAAAACAGGAATGACAAAGAAAACGACGGTCAGAGGAGATCAAAAAACAGCGGGACCATTTTGGAATAGAGTTGCGAAAGTGAGAGGAGCGGAGAAGGCTGGAAAAGGCCTTTGAGTCTCAACGACACATTGACACCTAAAACAATTTGATGCCATGAATGTACAATGTTTATAATGTTAAAAGTCAACAATAAAGGCCTGTAGACATATTTTGAACTGATGGGTCTCAGATTTAACGAAGCTACCACATATTCATGTTTTCGATCGTGGAAGGACGCTTCGGCATGAATGAGCCCGCTCGATCGAATTGAAGGGCTGATAGAAATCTAAAAAATACTATCTGTCTATGTAGTTAACTGACAACATTCACCTACACAAGAAAAAACACGCAGTAAACAGCAAAAAATACCACTTATTACAATACCTAAGTTTACTTATGAGACCTCTTAATTTCAAAACCACCTCGCCTCCTAAATCAAACTGAAAATACAAGTATAAACTCGCATTAACATAACCCCATTCTTAAGTCCGCAATAAGACTCAAGCCCGGACATCCAAAAGACAATAAGATTTATTATTACGCCGCATTATCTGAATGAGAAAAACAATAATAATAAATTAATTACTTATTCCGCCCGTTGCCAGCGCGGCGCCACCGTCGCTCCTAAGACGGGCTTTGGGTAGCCTCAAATTTCCTAAACCCAGCTAAAATGGAATCGCGGAGAAAAAGGGGTTTGTTTTAATGCCCATCAGAAAATAAATGCCCCCGGACAATAATGTGGGATTCGTTGCTAGATATAAATTCCGAATAAAAACTCGAGGAGTCTCATAGCGATTTTAGTGATGTAGTATTTCTTGGAAATGTCGATATTATTGAAATTTCTAAGGCACAATGTCAATTCAAATGTAGGTAGGTATGTTTGTTTCAGGATGAGGTAAAGAGTTAGGTATCTTACATTTTATTATTAAGTTAGTTATAAAGATGTTTGAAATAACCTATTTTCTACCATTAGCTCGGCGTTGAGGATAAAATATTGTGAGTAAACCTGCATGTTTCGGATGTTTCTGAAATGTGTAACCATGATTCAGTTGGTATGGTTCCACTGTTAAAGGGTTGCGAAGGTCAGACGGCAGTCGCTTCATTGTAATTACCAGACTTCCCAAATCTTGAATCATGGTCAAAGCGTACTCCGGGCTCTGAAGCGATATCTTTGGACGCAACCGGGAACTACACGCTAAGATGAGGAGTGATAACGTATTTTATGAGTTTTGGAATTGAAACACCACGTTGGGCGCCAATATGAGATTTTTTTTCGATCTCAATTTAGTTTGGTCGGTAAAACTTATTTCTGAATATATTCTTGTTATAATAGTATTATGAATGAATGAATGAATATACTTTTATTGCACTATTAGGTATTACAGGTTTTGTACAGAACATATTTCTTATGGTAGTAGAATACCATGTAAGATATTCCATCTATTGTTTTATCAACAATATATAATCATTAGTTTATACTTTGACCTGATTGCCAGGTTATGGAGCTCCTTCTATAATAGCTATTTACATCGGTTATGCACCAGTCTCATTCAGGTCTTTCTTACCGCTCTCTGAATGTGATCGGCCTATCTAATAAATGGGTCTTCTCTGTTTTCGTTGCCTTGCTCACTGCTATTTATGTGATAATTGCGCGTTGATGTTAATCAACTATTAAACGGTAGTGATAACATCTATGTTGATATCTTAACTATGGAGTTTAGGGACATCAACCCGTCGGTCGTCCGAGTTAAAAAAAAAAGTGTTTTATAAGAAAAAACACCACTTTGGGCGCCAATGTGAAAGAAAGTTTCTATCTTTTTAATGTGGACTTTATAGTTTATTCAGGATTATGCCCGTTTTTTACAGTCCTGAGAAAATCACAAATTTGACTGACCGGATGGCGCAATTGGTAGTGACCCTGCCTCTTACGCCAAAGGTCATGGGTTCGATCCCCACCCTGGACAAACATTCGTGCGATGAACACTTGTGTTTGTTCGGTGTCTGGGTGCAATATATGTATTTAAGTATATATTGTGTTCCTATGTTGTCTGATATCTGTAACACAAGTGTTTAAGCTACTTAGTACGGAATCAGGTCAACGTATGAGATGTTGTGAGAATAAAGAAAAAAAATATTTTCTATATTCTGTTTCAATTTCACCAAAAATAAAACATAATATTGGTTTACAGCGACACAGTATATTAGCTGTCCTCAGTCTGATGGTAAACAAAAAGAGAGCCCACGTTGCAATCACAACGGACGCGATGTCAAGAAGTTTGAAGGAATCCATATTGTAGGAAGGAGTTCCATTTCTTGATTAGCAATAAACATCGACGTTCCAACTCCTCGGAATTGGCCATCCCTCCGCGTAAGGCTGCCCGCGAAAGAGTTGCCAGCATAAACTTTAAGGCCGGATGAACAAATAAATGAACCGGTCGATCAATACGAAATAATACAATTCTCCACAATACCTACCCGTCGTTATTATCAGTGCCTTTGTTTCGGCGAGGCTTTGTTTTAAAATAAGACTACATTTTGGACGCGGGTACTCGTTATTATTGTACTACGATTATGAATGCTAATTTGAGATAGGTCAATGGATCTTATAAAATAAAGATATTGTTAAAAAAATGCTTTTTAGGGTTCCGTAGCCAAATGGCAAAAAACGGAACCCTTATAGATTCGTCATGTCTGTCCGTCTGTCCGTCCGTCCGTATATCACAGCAACTTTTCTCCGAAACTATAAGGAACTATACTATTGAAACTTGGTAAATAGATGTGTTTTGTTAACCGCATTACGATTTTTACACAAAAATTGGAAAACATAAAACAATTGGGGGGGGGTCTCTATACTTGAAACTGAAACTCAAAATTTTTTTTCATCAAACCTATACGTGTGGGGTATTTATGGATAGGTCTAAATGATGTGGGGGTTTTTAACCTATTTTTTTCTAAACACAATACTTTGCGCAAGAGACGCTCCCAAAGTGGTAAATTGTGTGTCCCCCTCCTCTAACTTCTATAATAAATTAATTAGGAAACTAAAAAAAATAAATGATGTACATAATCATCAAAACTAACTATGAAAATTGGTTTCGAGTAGATATAGTAAGTAATTTTTTTTAAAACGTAAACCGTAAACCGCAATTTACCTTCCTATCTTATTTGCTGCTACAGAACCCTTCATGGGCGAGTCCGACCCGCACTTGGCCGGTTTTTTTTATTTTTAATGGAGTTAGTACATAAGTAGATTTCGATGACTGCTACTGTTGTGTGAACATTCGTGTGTTTTAAAATTGTGTTTATTCAATATTATCTATGTAGAAACTTGTAGCAAATATTGTATGATGTCTTTTTTTACATTACAGCGGACAAACGAGCAGACGCCACACCTCATGGAAAGCGATCACCGCCACCCAAGGACATCTCCAACAGCTGAGGTAGGTATCACATAATCAAGGTTCTTAAGAAAGGAATAAACCGTTTTTATGAAGGTCACCAGGTCGTATCTCTTCGGAAACACCACGGTTGGCTGCTGGTTCCACAGTTTCACTATGCGTGGTAGGAACTGACGTGAGAAACGCACTGTAGTCGATATAGATCCATCCAGGTGATGTGGATGCAATTTGGCGTTCTGACGTGATGTGCGGTGGTGACCAATTGCAGCTGGAATAAGGCCGAACAGCTCCTCGGAACATTCCCCATTGTAAATGCGATAGAAAATGCACAGTGATGCTACATTTCTACGCAATGACAGAGGACCAAGTGTGTCGGAAAGTGCCTGGTCGTCGAATTCTGGATTCGCCATTCGCTGGATACGATCCAGAGGAAGAAGCTGATATTTGGGAGCTCCATCCCAGAGTTGAGAGCAGTATTCCATGTGAGGCCGCACCTGTGCCTTATAGATCTGCAAGAGATGCCCCGGCATGAAATATCCTCTCGACCTATTGAGCACGCCGAGCTCCTTGGAAGCCAATTTAATTTTTCACTAGATGGCCGCGTGTTGTTGCTTGTTACTATACTGCCTACTGCCTGCTGGATAAACATAACAAACCAACATATCTAGGTAAGTATTAATAACCATTGGATAGGTTCATTTTTGCTACATTCTTTGATTTTTTTTGTAACAGAAGTCTAAGATATTTCGGAACCAGTTTATATGTAATTTAATGAAAATAAAATATAAAATATTCAATGTAAAACCATTATTACCTGTAAGTATAGTTTAATTAAGTTCATAAAATATGTAACTAGCAATAATAGCTGTCGTTTTTGTCATCATCACTATCATCATCGTTAGCCCATTTAAGTCCCCACTGCTGGGGCACGGGCCTCCCTCAATCACATGAGGGGTAATCGCCATACTCACCACGCTTGGCAGACGGGTTGGGGAGGGTTTAGATATAAATGCAGAGTTTTCCTTCTCTGGGTGCTGATGATCATGCCAGCAGCTTTACCTTAGTCGCCTTGTACGACACCTCGGTAAGAGTGAGGGTGGTCTATTCTACTCTGCCGGTGACCACACGGCTAACGTGGTTTTTGTAATAAAAATAAAATAAAAACAAAATAAAATATTTTTTTGTTTTGTTTGTTTATACTTTAGTAACTTCATTAGGCACAAGCCCTCCTCGTCGAGATACGTTTGAAAACAGACGTAAAACTTTAAATCGTCACGAATCGGCAGAAAAAACAGCGACCGCGGCGAATGCTGTTGACACAGCTAAGTAGCGACGCCTTACGCTTCATTTGCATTTCTCTTAATCCCCGTTATGAATAAAGAAAAATTCCTTGCGACGTTTTTAAGCGAGGCCTAAGCGCCGCGTAATGAAGAAGCTCGGGATTACTGCGGCGCCCCCCGCACTTTCTCAACGTTACACTTTTAATTTGAACGAATCTTATTATTTTCTTTTGTTGATTTAAGCCCTCGAGCCCGGAGACGGGTCGAGACGTGACCTGCAGTGGAAAAATGCGATTGCCATCTAAAGCCAACCGTTTAAATGAACGAGATTGGAGCTTAAAAAGTATAATGGACGAGGGGGTAGGGAGGGGCGGCGGGAGCAAGATGGCCGATTTGCGATTGAGATGAGACGACCCCCGCCGCCCCGCCCGGTAAGATCAAGCAATATAATTAGAGATGTGAAAAAAATATCGATTATTCAAAAAAATATATTCGAAAAAAAAAGTCGTCCTATTTCAAAATCGTTTACTTTTCTGACGATTTTTCTATTTGCACTTCCAACTTCATGTCTAGAACCCTAGCGAGTTACCTTTTATAATACATCACTATCTTTAAAATATTGTGGAGCAAATATAGCATACAGTATTGAGTAACTCTATTAGATGGTACATTGAAAACTATTTTTACTTACCTATTGCATTTACAATAAATCCCCTTGAAATAAAAGATGATATTTTAGGCTATATGTAGGTACAGATATAAAACCTACTGCACAAAATTATTGTAATCTACCTTATCGAAAATAAATGGATGAATTACTAATGACATATATTAACCATTTCTAAAACAGCGTATTACTAATTTCAATTAGGATAAAGATGGATTTGAATTATACTAAATATAAAATATTATTTGATCGGTTTTCATTCCTAGGAAAAATAAATCAATGTCACATCTCTAAACATAATTAAGTCCATCGTTAACGTTACATCCACCTACTTATGGTACCTCAGTTTATTATATCTCGTCGTTAAAGCTTAATTGACATCAAAGGACACCTAAATTATCTCAATTTTTTTTTAAGAAATCGCGTTAAATCGTCTATTTCTAAATACCTAGCGAGCGAACATTTCAGCGATATTTATAGTGTAAGCAAGTAGACAAATAGGTAATTTAGTAGCGGAATAAAAGTCACCAAATTGATTCTTAAAGTTTCACAGATCAGGAATGAACATAAATTAGGAGGTACTATAGGTATACTACCGATAATAAGAGTCTCCATCGTGGTCGGTTCTGCGCCACCTCCTGCCAGTCATGTGCACCACCTCCCGCCAGAAGTTTACGCAAATCCTTTTCGACCTCGCCTCTCCATCGGTACCTTGGACGGCCAACTGGCCTACGGCCATTTGGCCGTCCCAGATTAACTCTTTTAACTGCGCGATCCTTTCCCATTTTCTTATTATCGGAAGCCAAGGCTCACTTTGGGTCGCTGCGCCAACCTTAGTTAGTTATATACTACCTCTTTTGTAGGTACAAGCAGTATAAGGGCAAACAAGCAGACTAATCACCAGATCGTAAGGGATTGCCTCCGCCCATGGACACCTAAAACACAAATCGCTTTTGTTAATACCAGTAGTGGAATGACAAAAAATAATAAATGTTACCGAACTAACGGTCTATATGCCCAAGAGGGTAACATGATGTACTGGAATATGTTCATGCCACTTGTATTGTAACACATGCAAAAACACCTTTGACTTTGTGTTAAAGATTGCGAATTTCAGACTCACCTAATCTGGGATCCCGGATCAAGGTCTAAGCGTCGGGCTCCAAAGGCCTTTGCACGCAACCGGGAATAAAACTATGAGAATTATGATTGTTATAAAATGCTAACTGATATAAGTAGCTTATCTACGAAATTTTTACGAGTCATTATTAGATCATAATGCTACGAAAGCTACGATGCTACGCCGTAGCAACCTGTACAAACCGTTCAAATCTCCTAACAGTTTAAGATGCTTTAAACTTATAATACAGTGTGCTCCACTAACATCACGTGCTGTAAAACGAACACTTTGCTTTAAAGGATTTATCCGACGTTTACGTATTCATAGTAAGAGTCCAAGTCTTACACCGGCACCGCTCTTCATCTCCCAAGAGAAGCTTTACTTGAACATTTAACTTGAACTAAAAGACCTTAACATTTTCTTTGCACATTCAAATTCCTACTTTATCCCTGAAATGATAAGGTGTAAATTAGTTTGTCGATCAACAGTGTTGTAGATGAACTTGCATGGACGTAGGTAAAGGCTACCAGAGATCGCGGGCACTCTTCGATGACAAAAGCTGATCTGGTCACGTAATGAAAAATGACAAAACTGCACGGCGCCGCGCCCCGGCTTTCCTCGGATCCGACGAATGAACGCTCGCCTTGGACAGGTGAGTACATAATACACTTAGTTATGTACATTTTGTACCTACTTTAGAGCACTTGCGCTGAATGTGGGTAGGACTGGCGCGTTTTCAAAGCTTTCTGCTAATGTTTACCTCAATGTTACTGCGTTAGTTAAATTATGCAGCGTAGATGCTTGATATTGTTAGTAAAGTAGTTTCATTGTAGAACTTGTATCCAATCCGGGGGAAAGGGGGGTTTAAAGGTTGGCACCTCACTTGTGCCGTGTGGTCCCGGCAGAGTAGAATAGGCCACCCTCACTCTTACCGAGGTGTCGTAAAAGGCGACTAAGGTAAAGCTGCTGGCATGATCATCAGCACCCAGAGAAGGAAAACTCTGCATTTATATCAAAACCTTCGCCAACCCGTCTGCCAAGCGTGGTGAGTATGGCAATTACCAATCATGATGATTGAGGGAGGCCCGTGCCCCCGCAGTGGGGACTTAAATGGGCTGATGATGATGATGATGATGACCTCACTTGTGACTCCTACTGGTGTCGCGAATGTCCATGGGGGCGGGCAATCGCTTGCCATCGGGTGGTCCGTCTGCTCGTCTGCCACCTGTAACATAAAGAAAGCAAGAAAGATTAGGTATGTACAACTTATATACAGCACAGTACTTGATATGAAACTTTTTGCCACGCAATGCGAACGCAATAGCTCAATGCTAATGGATAGAAAGTGCGTCTGCTAAACAAGAGGTCAGTGATTCGAAAATCGAGATCACCCTTATTTATTTTTCATATCCATTGTGCGCTTTAATACCACTAGATCGGCGTTAAACCTACAGACGTTTAATAGCGCGGCGTGAAAAGTCTTCTAACCCGTAGTGGACTAGCATAGTAGTCTAACATGCCCAGAGAACATAGTGTTTTTTTTATGTCATAGTTGGCAGACGAGCAGACGGATTGCCTGATGGTAAGCTAATGTACATCTTTTGATTGATGGACTGGTGATACTAAAAAATACTGGTCGGTTGAATAAGGTCTTAGGTACTTCATAATGAGAAAAGTCAGTTTATATGTTAATTAAATATTTGTACCGAGTACAATCATTGTAAGTTTGACATTAAATTAATTAAATACTTGTTCGTTATTATAAAGTTTTCTAAAATTACAAATTTACTTAAACAAACCGCAGCTCATCCAATAAGTAGCCGCCATCAATCTACGCCGAAACAAAACGCAATAAACCTTCCTTTGAGCTCCAGAAGGAAAAGTTGAGGAGGGAGGCGACCGCAGCCTGATGGCCCAAAAAATACCATGAACGAGTGCCCCCGCCAAAATTCAGCCATACTTTCAAACCTATAATCTCTCATAATCACCTTTACAAAGCAAAGATTAAAAACGATTCCACCGCCCTCCTTCTCTTTGCTTTTATATGCGCGACGTCGGAGAGTGAGATTAAATCATTATTTTTCTTAAGCCCCGCGTTTTTTGGCAGAACTTTTTTGTTTGGACTTTCGGTGCGGACGATCAAAGACTTGTGTTCAAATTTACATAGCATTCTTAAATAAATTGCGGGGTGGTTGGGGCCCAATTTGATGGCTGCTACTACATAAACTTATTAATGCGATTCTGGGATTGATGCTTAATGTACAATTAATTTATTCAGCGGATTAGTCGAGTACCATCGCATAATTTACGAACGTATTTTGTCTTAAGAACTGTATCTATGTAGGTATGCCTTGTCTTAAGCTGTAGCTTAAAACAGGTGTATAGTATATTGTCAAACTTACAGTATACAATTAAAAACTTAAAAAATCGTATAGTATATTGTCAAGCTTACAGGGTAAAATTAAAAACTTATGAAAACCCCGATAATAATTTTGAAGTCCAAAAATGTATTGAAACTGCAATTAACTGTCCAACGTATGAATAATTTGGTCAAATATTGTCGCATAGGGGGCCGCTCTACATATTACATAAAATTAGCATTTATAAGTAGGTTACCTACCACATTTTATAGGTAGGTAAGGAGAGTTCCTCCGACGCGACATTATTTAAGGAAAAATGTTTATACGTAGGACAGTTGATAACAGCATTTAGGATAACAGCAGTTTCAATTTATTTATTTATAATATTTATAATTTATTATTAAGCAATTTTATGGGTGCGGCCATCTTGGATTTGAAATTTTTCATAGTGTATTGTATTCTACTACTCAAACCCTTTTATTTGATACCTATAGCGAGGGGGGTTGTCATAATATCGGGGGTTAATAACGTGTATGTCATCAGAAGGAATTTAATATTCTTCATTCATTTGAATAATGAATAAAATGTTTTTTTTTTACTGTAGATAGGTAAGCGTTTGACCATATTTCACCTGATGATTCATGGTAAGTGATAATATGGTCTAAAATGTAGCACGATTACCTAGAAGATACCCATTCACTCGCGCTTTGAAAACCCCCAAATTGTAGCCTCTAGGGAACACCTCCTTAGGCAACTATATAGATAATGTAGATAGAGATTGTTGGATTTTCGTATTTTGCTATTGACGTCATATAAAAAAAATATGTGAAGGGGGCTAGATGAGCAGACGGATCACCTGATGGTAACCTATTTGGTAACCACCGCCGATGGCCACTCGCAATACCAGAATAATCAGAAGTGCGTCTTTCAAAACGTTTATTTATTTATAGTTTCATGAATCAATTAAGATTACGTCGTACATTTCAACCGTGGGAGAATTTCGCTTCAGCATTAATGAGTCGGCTTGACAGGAGATACCACGTTGTCAAAGAAAACCGACGTGAAGTAGCCTCTGTGCTGTGTTTCGCTGTGTGAGTGAGGGTACCTGAGGCCCAATCAGGGGGACGGGGGGTTTAAAAGTAGATTTTATTACTTAAGGTGACGGGTAGGGCACACTAGCGACGCCAATCGATTTTAATTTTAGCTACTAAACCGGATCTACTTTAAATAATTTCGGGTTTACAACCTCTCGGCAAACACTTATACTATTTATTAAATAACCAGGCAAAAATGTTGGAGATTGTACGAGAAAAAATATTCACGCCAAAAGCGGCCACTTTTGACGTGAATCCAATATTCGAGTGCAAAAGCAGACCAAACAGTTAACTATAAGTATTAAATAAATAATATAGGTGTTCGCCGTGAGATTGTAACCCCGAAATTGTTTAAATTAGATCCGGTTTAGTAGCTAAAAATGAAATCGATTGACGCTGCTAGTGTGCCCTACCCGTCACCTTATGAAGAATGTGTTCCAAAGAATTTGAGTTGAGAATTAGATTACTGTACTAGTTCCGATGAGGTGTTTGGATGTACCTACATTTATAAATTTCCCAGTGATTCGCTAGATGGCGCAATCAGTCCCTGTAAATGTTAGGTGTGGTATGATATTTCATGTGGACCCTAATTTATGGGAAAATTGTGTTAGGTTTTTTACATTAAATATCTTAATACTTCGCAGTTTATGTGTATTTTTAGTGCTATGTACATTTTAAATGACAGAGAGTGATTCAAAACTAAACTTTTCATAAACAAGTAAAATATGTATTTAACTTGTTTACTTTTTATCTCCATTTTCTTATGGGTAAAATAAAGTTAAATATGGCAGGACCGTGAATGTCATGATGATGGTTGGTTTATCAAATATTTCATAACTATCATAGACAAAAAAGGAACTTTTAATTGATAGTGAGAGTAGCGTCATCTGGTGTTGCTTTTAGAAACCACCCGAAAATACCTACTGGAAAACTGCTCATTATATTTGTGGAAGTTCCCAGAAATACGGATTAGGTCGGTGATAGTCAATAGCTTGTTTCGTGAAAAATTGATTTAAGCCAAAGGCGGCCACTTTTGGCTGTAATCAATTTTTCGCGTACAAAAACCGACCCAGCATTTGTGCATGGTTATTTAATAAATAGTATAAGTGTTTGCCGATAGGTTATAATCCCGAAATTGCTTAAAATAGATCCGGTTTAGTAGCTAAAAATTAAAATCGACTGGCGTCGCTAGTGTGCCCGACCCGTCACCTTAAAAATAATATTGCAGTCGCCGAAAACGAAAACACGTGCTTTCTGAAATAAACAGTCAATATCTTAATTAATGTTTAAGTAGCTTCACGTCGTAAGTCGCGCTTTGTCTTGCAAATGCTCATAAACTCATAATTAAAAGTGTCTTAATTAACGAATTCTGTCGCCGAAGTTTATCTAAAAAAAACTTGATGACGTCTAACAGTAAGAACCGACTATAGATGTTTCTATTATGCAGCCATCGGTATTAACCTTTCGGCTGATTTTTGTGGTAGCCATAGCTAAAATAGGTCTTTTAAAAAATCGATAGATGGATGCCGTTATGTAGGCGTGAAGTCCAACACATTATACTCCTTTCGTTTTATGATGATATCGGTGACCGCAGGACAGTTCATACGTGAGTCACACGTTAGAAAGAGACTAACGTGAAAATGTATAGATTTTGACATCTGTCACCCATATCATGCTAAAGCGAAAGGAAATATAGTTCTTTTGTTCGTAAGATCGAAATTTGTGTTTTCCGAGAGGCTGCAGCTTTGAAATTGTTAAAAAGATATCCGGTTTACTTGCTAAGAATTTAAATCAATTGACGTCGCTAGTGTGTCCTATCCGTTACCTTAAGGCCGGCATAGTAGGGTGTTTCATTTGTGAAAACCCTCATTACTCTGGTTATTTGCGTAGCAAATTTTCTAGTATTTTCACGTTTGCCAATTTTACCGTGAGAGAGCCTCGCTTCGGAATGTTTGGGCCAAATCGACCAGAGTCACTTGACAGAAAACCGAATGAGTGAGGATACCGAAGTCCAAATTTGAGGAGAATGTTTGCATATCACTTGTGACTCCACTGGTTACTCACACTCATCCATCCGTTTGCTCGTCTGCAACATCCATACTAATATTGCTCGATGACTCGTCCAAACGAGTCATCGATCGATTTGATCCAAATCAGTGATAGTCAATGCTGGTGCAAGGGTTGCGGGTTTGGTCCCCGATCAGTACAAACATTTGTGTGCATGAACATGACTGTGTGTATTGGTCTGGGTGTTTTCTATGTATAGTAAATATATATTTACAAAAGAAAAGTATTATATGTACTTGTTGGTTCTGATATCCGCGATACAGGTGCTTGAGCCACCTATCTCGGAGTCATGAAATAGAAATAGGAAATTTTATGTGTTATTTTCCCTTTGTTGATAAGATATTGCCTAACTATCATAGACAAAAAGGAACTTTTAATTGATAGTGAGAGTAGCGTCATCTGGTGTTGCTTTTAGAAACCACCCGAAAATACCTACTGGAAAACTGCTCATTATATTAGTGGAAGTTCCTAGAAATACGGATTAGGTCGGTGATAGTCAATAGCTTGTTTCAAAAGTCATTAATTAACAAATTTAAAGTATGCAACATGACTGCCACGGTGTTCAGCGCATGACATCGACCAATCAGCGTCAAGTATTCCACCGACCAATAGTAGTCGAGTAGAGTCAGTACATACTGCAGTACTTTGGTCATATCTCTAGGCGTGATAACGACTTGATAGAGCGGCTGGTCGTTCAGGGGAGGATAGAGGGAACGAGATCATGCGGCAGATCACCGATGCACTGGACTGATGAAGTGAAGTCCGCATTAGGAAACCCCGTGTCAGACTGTGTCAGACAGTCTGTAAACAGAGGGAGATGGCGAGAGATCGTGAGGAAAGCTGTGTCCGCTTCTTATACCATCATGGACGCCTCAACGTGACTACGACCGCTCCGGCAAGAGCGTAGCGACAGAGAAGGAGAACAGTCGATGTCAAAACGATGCGCTGTCGCACCGGGACATTCGAGCTCCGTCCGACTCTTCGACGAGCCAGTTCTCTGTTGTAACTCTGCTGGTGATGTCGTCGATAGTGTTCAGTATATTCCTAGAAATTACTCAAAAGCGAAGTATTGTAATGTGTACAAGTGCGTGATTTATCATTTCGGATTAAACTGTGAGTATTACCCTGAATGTTATTTTATTTCATATCCATCGTATCCACTTTAACACACATACTGGCTGATAAGTTGACAGAATCCACTGTGACGAATCTCTCTGTTTGTTTGTTTATCCTTCTTTCTAGACAAAACAATTTGACGTGCTTTTTTTAAGTGGAGTTGCAGATGGATAGTAGTATAGGCTACTATGTGGCAATTCGAATTCCATTCGAGCGAAGCTGCTAAATCACCAGACTGTTCTACAATTTAAAAAAAAAGTTGCAAACATGGGCACGCGTATTCATAATGTCTGCAAGAAACTTCCCGCTCGTACTTAAGTTAAGGCCTAGCATCCTGTTTCGCAAAAACTCGATAAATGACATTATTATCGGAACAGTGGCGCCTGATTGAATCAACCACATCCACCCTGCGCACCCGCCTATTACGCTTTCAAATGATTTTAACCCTTGCCCGCTGGAGATAAGTTTATTTTGAGCCGTGGAGTGCCATCATTCATTTAAGTGCTTCTTTTGTGACGACATTCCGCTGCGTCTCTCTCAATTAACCCTCTGGAAGCACAAAAATTAAATTAAATACTTCGACTTTGCGCACCGTGTTTGCTTATTGGCAATCGACATTCGCTCTAAATGAGGTGCAGAGGGTGCGTTTGTGTGTGTTGTTGTTTGAAGCCTATCAAATTCTGTATCTGGGAAGGGTAAGGGCCTTACACATTATATCACTCTCGCTCTCATCAGTCGGTTTCTTTGTGCTAAAGCTCATGACTCCGATTAATTCCACAACTAGTTGTCTCCATCGGTCCCGTTCTGTAGCTTGGTGGAGTGCGTCGCTAATGGGTATTTCATACCTCTGCTGTTTGGTCCGACCATCTTTTGGAACTTCTGCCTCTAGGTCTTTTATCTTATATCACAGTAGCAACGTTTTTCCGTCGCAATTCAAACTCGAAGCCGTACAAACACTACGTACATACTAAATGTGCTGTGGCAGCATAATGTCTGAGTACGCAAACATGCCAGTAGGCCCCAATCTTAGTTATGGCTGGAGTTACTATTTTCATAAAGCAAAACTATTATTCCTCAACGTACAATTTTTTTTTAATCAGCCTGTATACTGTCACACTGCAGGGCAAAGGCCTTCATCATAGAAATCAAGTTATCGCTACTATGATGGGATTAGGCTTAATCACCACGCTTGCCAAATGCGGATTGGTGATCACAAACCCGAGCTATCTCCGAAAAATTCGAAACATACTTTTCGCTCGACCCGGGAATCGAACCCAGGACCCTGAGATCACGGCCCGGTACTTATACCACTAGACCAACAGGGAGTTAAAATGCAAAAACAATCTAGGTTTAATAATGATAACTTGAACCACGCTTTGGATTGCTTTGGAATAAAAGAGCCACGCTTCAGCATGAATAGGCCGGTTCGACCCAAGTTTTGTGTGAAGCGCAACTACTGCACTTCTACTGTGTATCGTTGAGTGTGTTCGCATTTCAGGGGATGAGAAGTTTGAAGTTTGACAACGTGTTTGTGATTCCATTGGTGTTGTAGGTTAGCGGCATGGGCGGCGCGGCCATTGCTTACCATCAGGTGGTCCGTCTGCTCGTCTACCACCTATAACATAAAAATTTGAGCATAACTTTAATGCATGTAATAATCCTCCTACCGATTACGGCTACGGCGGCGAAGCTCAACGATCAGCCACGTATGCAGGATATATTCTTAATAAATATTCCACAGCATCACATACATTGATCTGACTCCGAGATAGGTAGCTCAAGCACATGTGCTGCGGATATCAGAATCATCAGTGGGATTACAAATATATACATATAATACTTTTTTTTTGTAAATATGTACTTATAATACATAGAAAACACCCAGACCAATACAAACAGACATGTTCATGCACACAAATGTTTGTACAGTGCGGGGACCGAAACCCGCAACCCTTGGACCAAAGGCAACGGTCACTACCACTGTTCCAAACGGGTCATATTATATTACAGTGCTCAAGTCTGTGCGCAAACACATGTGCACTCTCTATTCCCTTACCCTCATATTCCCATGGCGACACTACTACACGACCGGAGAGGGATCGGGCGCAGGACCAACAGCTTAACGTGCTTACCGAGGCATGGCGGTACAAGACCGCCAACTTCCGGGACTGCCACTAAGAGTTTCTTACCGAAAACTTAGGTACAAATTTTGACCCGACCCGGGACCTCTTGCGCAGCCGTCGCTTTAAAGTGCGACCCACTAACCCCTGCGCCACCGAGGCAGTCGTCGTTTTTTTAACGCATGTACTTTTGCTTCGACTACCTCTGCACCTGATTGCTGGTAACTGTAAATTGCATTGATATATTTTATGTAAAAATGATTCACATCTTGCCGTCTAACTTAGTAAGCACACTCCTTCTGCGTCTCCCTCTTCTATATCCGTAATAACTTCGTAAATTAAACTCCGGGACTAATGTGGAGAGGAGTTTTATGCGGCGCGTCGCCATCGTTTTATTGTTTTGCCGCGAATCGATAGACGATAAAGCTGTTATGCGTTGCAACTAAGTTATCGCAGAAATTACAACACCGAAGATATTGCGGGTAGGCATTACCTGTCCCCCTCTTCATCTTAGTGGGTAATGAGCTTCCTGCCGCGGTGTTCCCTGATCGCTATGAGATGTCCTTTTTTAAACGAGGTTTGAAAAGACTGCGTTCCGGCATTGTTGATGTCTATGAGCGGCGGTTACCGTTTACCTTTAGATGGGCCGCAGACTCGTCTGGCCATTTCAAGCAATAAAAAAAATCTCGGTTGCGTCCTAAGCTGTCGCTCGGGAGCCCGGGGTATGCTTAGCCAATGATTCAGGATTTGGAGAGTCTGGCAATTACAATGAAGCGACTGCCGTTTGACCGTCGCAACCCTTTTACAGGGGAACCAGAAAAACAAAATCATAGTAACACGTTTCAGAACCTATCCGAAACGTGCAGGTCTTCTCACGATGTGCTTCCTCATCGCCGAGCTAGTGGTAGATATACGCACATATATTTTTAAAATCCAGAGGTTAGCATATGCATATTTTTGAGATACGTTTTAGGTTCGTTTATGTAACTTGATAGCTGGGTATCACAAATTCCGAAATTCTCACCCTAATTTGACATGACTAAAAATGTTTAGAATAGTGCATAGCAAATACAGAGTAAAACACCTGATGTGATGTTGAATTTATTATACAGTACAGTACAAATACAGAGTAAAACACCTGATGTGATGTTGATAATAGACATGTACTGGGTTTCGTTTTAACAAGGCCGTCATTTAATATTACTTTTGTTACATTGACGGGCCGTCAATGTAACAAAAGTCAATGACGGCCGAAATTGGCGGATTAAATTTAACACGGCGATTAGCGCTAATCCGACACTGCGCAAAACAATTAGAAAGTTTATTACCGGATTAAGGCTAATCTTGATATTACAGTGCTTAATCCGGGCGGGCGCAAGTGGACCTGACTGTAATAGCTATAAATAAGTGCTGTACTTAAATTGGGATCACACCTATATGAAAAACAATATTGAAGATGCTTTCTGATTTGCTGTAATTAAAGCGCACAAATTTCATTAATTTTACTGTTTGCATGTATTTGTTGCTTTGATACTGGTTGTTATACCTGAAAAAGGTGAGGCTCTTAGATACATACACTTAGGTTTGACACTTTAACACCACACGATAAAAAGGAGAAAGTATGAGCGATGGTAGCTCAGTATTTCAGATCACGCTTTCCATACGGGGGAATGGGTTTGAGTCCGAGCATGCACTTTTAGATTTTTCAAATCTATGTGCATATTTCTACCACTAACTCGGCTTGAGGGAAAACATCGTGTGGAAAACCTGCACGTCTCGGATAATATCTGAAACGTGTAACCATGATTCAGTTGGTCTGGTTCCCCTGCTAAAAGGTTGCGAAGGTCAGACTTCGTCGCTTTAATGTAATTATCAGACTCCTTGAAACAAGAATCATGGTCCAAGCGTACCCCGGGCTCCAGGGCTATTGCTCTGGATGCAACTGGAAATTATACGCTAAGATGAGCAATAAAAATCAGAAATTATGATCATCAAGTAACGTCTTAAAAAAAGAATGAATTTTAATTTCAATCGAGTTCAATAACACTGCAACTTTAACCAAGTAATTCCAAGCACACTCACATACACGGCATATCTAAGTTGTAAAACTTGAGCCCGTGTAACTTGGCTGTAACAGTAAGTAGCGACATATTTCACGGGGGCTCAGCGTACCTGCGCCTAAAACAATCAAACAGCCACTTAGGCGATGTGGGCAAACAACGCTTAGGTTTAACTAAATACCAACTTTGGCTTAAGTAAGATAAGTTGTCTGTACGGCGTAGTGATGCTACTCGAATCAATTACTATTTGTGTCTTAAGTTGAATGACTTAAACGAAAATATTTATTATAGACTATAATGTATGTATTTATTTGTGACGTCATAAATACGCTTAGTGTTCCCATATGTCATTTTCATCATGTCGAGGGACCGACACTTGAGGGACCGACAAAGAAGGAAGAAAGAATTATTATATATTTTAATTTGCAGTTTCATATTTCTTGGTAGAGAGACAATATTTAAATTACGAGCACCAGTCAAGTAGCTTAATCACTTGTGTTACGAACATCAGGCATCAGGAAAACAGAGATATTTCCATTATGGGGTACAAAGTTACAATTAGAGATGGGCCGAGTACTAGGTTACTACTCGGTACTCGGTGTACAGTTTATTGATACTCGGCACTCGGCACCAATGCCGAGTAACTTGGTCAATTTTTTTTATTAGTGGCACAATACGAGTACATTGGCTCTCCTCAGCCTGATAGTAAGCAAGAGGAGTGGCCAGATAGATTTGGGAATGAAAATGCAGAAAGGCGCGTTATTATCATTGTGCTACCGTCCCTCATCGGTTTACATAATATTATATAAAGCATTCATTAATTTGAAACACAAATATGATATACAATAATCATTTTTGTTATTCAGGAAGTTTTAAACTTTCATGTTCACTAACGTTAGAATAGTTTTTTAGGGAATTGCTACCATGTTTGTGTTCTGCACAGTGTAACCATGACGCTTTCAGCAGTGCTGAAATAACTATCAGAAACTCAAAAATAAGGTAACATATATGGTAGCAGTCAAGTAAAAAATACTTATACTGAAAACAGAAGAAGTTTTTGTGTCCCAAAACTGAACCGAGTAACTCGGCCGAGTACTCGGTTTGAGGAACTTTGTAACGAGTAAACTCGGTAATCGGTAACGTAAAAAAATAAACTATAGTATTTTTTCGGTTATTTTGAGAGTTAAACATCTTACTATATCTAAAAAATTTCATTGGTAAAATGGCTATGTTACACATCCATCCTAGTGACTATTTTCCAGTGTCACTCGAGTCACGTCATCTCGTAGTGTCGCTCCACTAGTTCTGTACATCTTTAGTTCGCGTGTAACGTGCTTAGTTTGAAGTTGTTAATCTACGGGTGTTGTTTAGAAAAGGGTTAACAAGCCGAAAGGATTTGCTCTTTATTACTTACTCGTAGTTATTACAAAATAATGGTGTTAGTGAGCACCTAACCGTTTTCGTTCTTAACATAGAGCTGGCATTTAAATAAATAAACTATAATATAACGACGCATAGGAAACCAGTGGAGGCAGGTCATCCGCTCCAGAAGCAGCCATGAGGCTGACCATGATCCTCAAGAAAGAGAGGAAGTGAAATACTGGTGCACCTAAGAATAAGAATAAGAAATCAGTTATTCGACACTTAACATGGACATTTACAGACGAAATATCTTAAAAGCTAAGTGCCGAAACGGTCCCTACTCAGCATTTAGCTATGGCCTGAGCCATAGCGCTGATTTTCAGTAAAGACCGAATCGCATACTAATTTTTATTAACTTATTTTATTGCGCTTCATGCATACATGCTTCAAATTAACATTAAAGGCTCAAAAATAACCACACCACTTACCTCTTTTAGTACAAAAAAATAATAAAATGTTGTCTCTTTCATTCCGCTAACTGCAGAGGTGAGTTAAGGCTTAAGGGTTTTTTTAGTAGATATTGCCGCGAGGACTCACACCTAATATCTATCATACTGCTATAAAATTCAAAATTCCCTTTGAATTCTTACTTTGAAGACTAAACATGAGTGTAGATAAAGTAGTGTATGAGACTCATAACTTGTTATTAAAACACTCGCGAATGCTATTAAAAACCTCACCAATGCTCGTTTTCTTAATCTCGCTGGTACTTGTATACCACTTATAATGTGACAGTCCCATAAACTATTAAGTTACAAGTCCGTCTCAATCAACCACGCAATTGTATTCAAAAAGATTCGTCGTTAGGCACAAAAAGTAAATTAACGCATTCTCCTGTATAATTACGATTGTGGCGTCTGCCCAGATGAAAGTGAGGGCTTAGGAAGCCTTTGAGAGTAGTCATCTGGCCGGTTGATTGATGGGACCCCCAGATTTATTATGTTAATTCAGGCCCGTTTCGGTAAAAACCGAAGGCTGAGGTTAGACTGCGAGCGGTGCATACATTTTTCGTAGGAACAAAATCCATACTAATATTATAAATGTGAAAGAATGTCTTTATGTCAGTTTGTCCATCTTTCAAGGCAAAACGGAGCAACGGCTTAACGTTATTTTTTAAGTGGAGATGGATGAAGGGATGGAGAGTGGGCTACTTTGTAGCAAACCGAATTAGACGCGTTCGCTAGTATAGACATAACGCCGGCTTTATCGCGTGCTAGACAAGCCACGTTCACATACGTACCTACAGTTATCTCGGCATGGTTCGGCATGACACGCAGACAGATTACTACCGCCAATAGCTGCCTATTTTAGCGTGAATCAATTTTCGCGTACAAAAACGGACCCAACATTTGTGCATGGTTATTTAATAAATAGTGTAAGTGTTGGACGAGAGGTTGTAACGCCGAAATTGTTTAAAATAGATCCGGTTTAGTAGATAAAAATTAAAATCGATTTGCGTCGCTAGTGTGCCCTTGCCCTACCCGTCACCTTAAATAAAATATCAGAAAAAAAAATATTTGTTATAAAACATAAAATAAATATGCCCAATACTTTCTAGTTCTTTGATATATGATCCCCATACTTTTGCTAATGTGGGCAGGCGGCTTGAGGTCATTATTTCGGAAACACACTTTACTAGCGCGATTTAAAAATGCATAGTGACATCTACCGAAACAACGCCGAACCATCTGCTTGATTGCTTTTAAAAGCTACATCTGCTTTTTACAAGCTCCATCTAACGAAATCCGCTGACCTATTTTTCCCGCACTTAGGAAAAAAGTACTACATAAAACGTCCCTGATGTGTGCGGTAGAGATGCGATCCATTATATTGCTTAGCGAGCAGGTCGCCTGGTCTTTAGAGCCGAACGTCTGATTCTATTTATTTTGTGTTGTATGTATTTTCTGATGTCATACCCGGTCCGATTGTGCATTTATAGTTACTCGAATCAGCCTGGAGCCAAAAGGCCGTTGGTTCTTATTCTGGACATTTTTACGTGATTAACTATTTTGTTGGTTCAGTGTTTAGATCTTATAATTAAGGTTTTCCTTCGAGTCTTTTAAGGAAAGTGGTTGCTAAAAGGCGTTATATTTTTAGAATGAAGATATTATTTCTGTCTTATGAAGATGTTGTCGTGTCGTATTGATAGCTTCGTTATTTTTAGAACTCAGTTAATGTAAGAAACTTCATAATATGTACGCATCTAGGCATGCACTGCTAAACGTTGGGTTACGACAATGTAATTTTTCGGCCAAATTATTTCGGCCATATTAGTTTTTACCATTAAGACCCGATTTGACCAACCTTCCTTTATCCGAAAAAAATCTATGGTATAATGCTACCAAATTATAATACTAGTACAGATACCTCGCGTCATATAACGAAATAGAACTTTCTTATCGGGCTATTTGCTATGACAATTTTATTTTTCCTTTAGAGAAACTAGATGTCACTACTACTAATATAGCGCCATCACACGTAGTAGCACATCTAGTATGTCGCAAAGCAAATTTCAAAATGTTCAATAGATGGCGTTGTTCGCCACTCAAGCACTATACTGCGACTCAACTCAAATTCGGTAACCGGCGCGACACGCACAAAATAAAATGTCGATTTATTTTGTGCGTCTCTTCGAGTTTTGGACCTCACCGATATTTTGTGATATTATAAGTAATCGATTTTTAGCCGACTTTAAAAAAGGAGGAATTTCTTAATTCGACATGTATTTTTGTTTTTTTTTTTATGATTGTTCGCCGATTTTTTTATCACTTTCGAACCGATTTAAGTATATTGTTTTTTAGTTGGAAAGTAGATAGTTCCGGAATGGTACCATGATAAGGCAATCAGAATCTGGAGCCCAATTCTTGGGCTCGTGACATTTATTTTCATACGACATATATCACTAAAACATAGTTTTTTTCTATGATTTTCAAGTGATATCCGCCATGTTTTTGAAATGTCACAAACCCGAGAATTGGGCTCCTGATGATGGGATCCTAGAAAAATTGAGGGGAACCCTCTAATTTTAAAGGCACACTTCATGTTTTTGTATCTTTTTTCAAAACTGCATCAGTATTTACGCCGGATTGTATTAATTTTGTGGCTCTGATGATGATGGAAGGTCAACTCCTCAACGGTAAGGAGTTAAAGGCCTCTGTCACATTAAGTATTATATGGATGCTTTACCTAATTCAGTTTGCCTCCCTTTTTTTTTTTTGATCACGGAGGGAAAATGCGTTACGCACCGTCCTATCAGGTCGGGGGACCTGACAGGGTGTGTGGGACTCCCTCTGGGAGGTAGCCCCAGAGGTTTACCCACTAAAAACCCTCCAACGCCCGCCGCTGTTGATATAATAGACGAGGTCCACGGTGACTCATCAGTCCGTTAACAGTTTGCCTCCCTAGGCCAACTGAATAGGTTTAGCTCCCTAGCTATAGTATCTAGACAAACCTAATATACGCTTTAAGATACTATTAAGTCAAATATGTGTCTATAAAAGTTTTTATAAATAAAATAAAAAATGAAAATAAATTAAAAAACATATCTAATATCAGCAAACGTTATTGTGTTGTGTGCGCGGTAACTCCACGGAAAACCTACGCTAACTAGCTTTCAAACCTAATAAAATTCTGTGAACTACGAGTGAACCAGCCGTTGGACAGAATAATGTCATCTTTTCTGAAGTCAGTTGTAAAACACACCAGTCCCAGACGAAGTTTTTCGACCCTTTCATCAATAATACACTCGACAGAGTAAGGAAAAATGTAAAGCCGTAAGTTCGAATCCGATCTAAGTGAATTAAAAAGTAGTTTTTTCTTTTTTTCATTTGGTTTTCGAGTTGATTTTGTTACTTTAATTTTGATAAAAATTAATAAATTGGCATGTTGTTTTTAAACCTTATTGCTGGAAGACGAAGATTGGATATTTTATTGCGCAGTGTCGAAAGTATTCTGTCCCTATACAGGATGTATCTGTGGACATTTACATCCCTTTAACCAAGTGCTCTATCAACCATTCTGAACAACATTTATTCTATGACTTTTCGAAATTAAGTCGAAAATTTTTTCGACTCCCCATACAAAATGACCAAGTCACGTGACCGACTTTGTACTGAAAAGTAAAAAAAAAGGGAATTTTCAAAAGTCATAGAACGAATGTTGTTCAGAATGGTTGATAGAAACACGTGGTTAAATGGATGTAAATGTTCACAGATACACCCTGTATATTATTCTTGTATTATTTACTTATAGGCGCTTAATATTTAATGGTGGTTTTGGGCTTAAATACAACGAACTTACCCGTCCCGTAAAGAACGAGAAGTCGAGAATATACCTGTCACCTTTGATTAGTCGCATCCAAACAAAGAAGGCACATAGCGTGTAAAACTTACGGACGGGATTACGGGGCGGGAAGCTCCTATTCGGTCGCGAATTCAGATTCTTTGTAGCATCTGAACAGTCGGAGTGACGCTATGATGGTAGCCCAGTGGATAAGAACGCGCCTTCCATCCGGGGGATCGTGGTTCGAATCTGAGCATGCAGATCTGGACTTTTCAAATATATGTGCGTATTTCTACCATTAAATCGTCGGTGAGGCCAAACGTCGTGAGGAAACCTGCACGTTTCAGATAGTTTATGAGAAGTGTAATCATGATTCAGTTGGTCTTTTTCTCCTGTCAAAGGGGTTGCGAAATTGTCAAAGGTAGGAATCAAAGGCCAAGAAGAGTAGGATGATGACTGACCCTATGGCGCATATTTGGCATAAACCCTGCCTCATACGACAAAGGTCGTGTGTTCGAATCCCACTCTGGACAATTTTTTTTATTTTTCGTTTATCCATATTAACTTTTTTTTTAACTTAAGAATCATACTTGATAAAGTATTTCTTCGTAAAACCATAAAAGAGCCATTCTATAGATTCCATAGAGTTGCACAAAGTTTCCAGTAGAGGGCGTGAGTGGCTAGCATGCTTGTTCAAAATTTTATTTTAAATAAAATTAAAATGATGATGTTTCTGCTCGTTATTTTATATTTGTCAAGTTTCTAAACATTTTAGAATTTGAATAAAGTATGTTGGGAATGCGTTCGTCTCATTTTAAAAACATCTAATTTCATAATGAACCTATAACCCTACAGGTGCAGCCGTCTATGTTTTTTTTAAATTTTCGTTTGTTAGAGCTGAGACCCCCTGACGCTACGAAATGTAACGGAACAGTGTTAAATAAAGATTGGTCGAATCGGACCTTAAGGTGGCTCCGGCGGATAGGGCACACTAGCGACGCCGATCGATTTTAATTTTTAGCTACTAAACCGGATCTATTTTAAACAATTTCGGGGTTAGAACCTCTCGGCAAACACTTATACTATTTATTAAATAACCATGCACAAATGTTAGGTCCATTTTTGTATTTGTTAGTTAATAAATAGTATAAGTATTTGCCGAGAGTTTGTAACCCAGGAATTGTTTACAATAGATCTGGTTTAGTAGCTAAAAATTAAAATCGATTGGCGACGCTAGTGTGCCCTACCTGTCACCTTAATGTTTAAATTGATCTCAAAGTACAAACGTAAAAACTATATCTCGCTTTTGTTAAAGAATTTGCTGGCTTTGCTTGAATATCATAATCTTCTATTACTATTTATAAAGAGGTTACTCCTATATACAGGAAAGCGGCAACGCTTATAGGTAAACCGAAAACACGAAACGCTTGCGCAATGTAATCAACCTAGCGCCATCTGTTGGTATAAAGTGGAACTAATGTCCCGCAACGAAGTGAGTGCGTTTTTTTTTTTTATGAGAGGCGGCAGACGAGCAGACGGATCACCTGATGGTAAGCAATTCCGCTGCCCATGGACACCCGTAACACCAGTGGAGTCACAAGTGCGTTGCCAACCTTTTCCGCTTCCCCCACATTGGGCCTCCGGTAACCTCACTCACACGGCGAAACACAGCGCAGGCGCTGCTTCACGCCGGTCTTCTGTGAGGCAGTGGTATCACTCCGGTCGAGCGTACTATTAGTACGGAATAAATGTATACTTATAGCGATAGATAATGTAGTTGCACTAGTAACGCTATCCCGCCTTTACCCGTGCACATTAGTTCCGTATATAACGAGACCACGGCACGATTTTGACCGTGGCTGGCTCTCCCAGCCGCACACGCCATGAATGGGCGTGAAGCAGCACTGTGCTGTGTTTCGATGCGTGAGTGAGGGTACCGGAGGCTCAATTCAGGGGAAAGAGGTGTTTAAAGGTTGGCAGCGCACTTGTGACTCCACTGGTGTCGCGGTTGTCCATGAGCGGCGGCAATCGCTTACCGTCAGGCGATGCGTCTGCTCGTCTGCCACCTATCACATTAAAAAAAACTCCATCATGGGTATCATCAATAAAATATAACAATGCAATAACACGTATGAAAAGCTTTCAGTCCCACCCCGGCCCATTAGCCAGTGAAATTGAGTGACGATTCTTTTTGTCACAAAAAGGCACATCAGTGTAAGCTTGTTAAGTACCTGATTACAATATTATGTACAATAATGATGTAAAGATTGCAAAAAGTCTATAAAAGATTTCTTTTTAAGTGTTTGGTGAAATTGAGGCAACAACTCGACACCTACGAGTATATAGTTTTTTAGATTTTCGCTTTGCATTATAACTATTATGTAACAAGACGGAAATTAACACGATATTTATTATGTGAAACAACATTGTGTACTCACATATTTGGCTCGACGTTTCGGCTACGGTACAGCAGCCGTGGTCACGAGCGAACCACGGCTGCTGTAACGTCTTGATACATTATACCTACGAGTATAGTCGTAGGTGGAACAACTACCTTCTTAGGTACTTATGTGTCAGTCCCAAGTATTAGTATCGCAGAGACGACTCGTCTTTCATCGATTATTAGCAAGATTCTTATATCATGTTTTGCATGCATTTAATATTCTCTCTATGCCTCTTTGTGTGACCATCTCTGTGTATTAAGGTGACGGGTAGGGCACACTAGCGAAGCCAATCGATTTCAATTTATTAGCTACTAAACCGGATCTATTTGAAAAAATTTCGGGGTTACAACCTCTTTGCATATACTAATACTATTTAGTAAATAACCATACACAAATGTTGGGTCCAACGCGTAGGTACGCGAAATATTGATTCACGCTAAAAGTGGCCGCTTTTGGCGGTAATCATTTACTCGCGTACAAAAACGGACCCAACATTTATGCATGGCTATTTAACAAATAGTATCTATAAGTGTTTGCCGAGAGGTTGTAACCCTGAAATTGTTTAAATTAAACTAAACCGGATCTAGCTACTAGCTAACAATTAAAAACGAATGGTGTTGCTAGTTAGTTAGTTAGTTTTAATATTTAAAAAAATAAGTTCGTTTGGTTATTTGGTTCAGGGCCAATTCAACCAATCTCATTCTGCTACTAAATCTATGGTATAGCGCTGTCATTCTATACAAATCTGACGTTATGACATCATGGAACTAAAAGACGCGACGTATACCATACAATTTTTTATGTGATAGGTGGCAGACGAGCAGACGGATCACCTGATGTCGATTGCCGCCGCCCATGGACACTCGCATTTTTCCACGGTTAAAGATGGATCGAATCAGGCCTCAGTCATTTCTCAACTTGACCCTTTATCATTCTTTTTTTTACTGCTATTTTGAATTGGATATTTTCGTGGCACTTGCTGGAGGCACCTACGTGGTAATAAAACCAAATGTGAAATACTTAGCCACCAATAAACTACTCTTACTATTTATCATCGAGATACCTCAGTACAGATATATTTTCTCGTACTTAGTCCAGTTCAATTCCAACCGAATCGATCCGGTAAGCGTGACAGAAACACTAGCGGAAAATTGTATCCGCGAGTTCCTTGAAATTTCCCATTTGGAATGGTAGCGGCCGCTCATTTATGTAGTTTTAATTCCGCCATTCCTTAGCTCGGAGCCGGGATCTTATTTCATTAGCCGGCCGCGACTCGAGCGCACCAGCCATTTAGCTCGCAAGCTACAGAGCTATTAGGATGTGCACTTAATAGTGAGCGGAGAGCGGATTCATGAGGTGCTGCGTATAAGACATCATTTGCCCCTGCGAAGGTATAGGACCAACCAACCCACCGCCTTCAGCTCTATTAGGCACAAGTTCGGTTTCACATGGAGTACTGCTCCTATCTCTGGGCCGGAGCATCCCAACATCAGCTCCTCCCTTTCGACCGAGTTCAACGTCGTGCAACTCGAATAGTCGACGACGAGAATCTCACTGATCGCTTAGACTCTTTGGCCTGCGAAGTACCTAAGAAGTTACCTCTCTATGTGTCTTTTAACGCTTTTACCATGGTGAGTGTTTCGAGGAGTTGTTTGAGTTAATACCCGCTGCTGAATTTCACCACCATACTACACGCCGTAAACATGGATTCCACCCGTACTATCTGGACGGGTGGAGGTCCACCACCGTGCGATTTACACGTCACACACCTTCTCATTGTGGAATCAACTTCCCGCAGCGGTATTTCCGAACCGGTACGACATTGCGAGCTTCAAGAAACGAGCCTATACCTTCCTAAAAGGCCGGCAACGCATGTCCACTCCCTCCGGTGTGGCTGAAGTCCATGGGCGGCGGTCATCACTTACCATCAGGTGACTCGCTTGCTCGTTTGCCTCCCTTTCTCATAAAAAATAAGATTTGTTAGTTCTTTTGTGCCTGTTAACCTCATATTTGGATTTCACGGCCGCTTACCATCAGGCGGAGTGAGGTCATCGTAATTGGCCTTTCTATAAAAAAAATCGCTAAATAAAATTACTGGCCGCTGGTTTGAGCCATTTAGCTTAAGCTAAGTAATCTTTGATTTAGCTTGCAATTGCAATGTGCCATTATTACTGAATGTAGGGCTTAGATCATAGGGCACATTATTACGCCTCGCCTATAGGACATCATTTACAAGAAATAAAAATGGAGAATAAAGGATGGAGCGCAGTTTTGCACACGCACACGCATAGACACACCTATACTCTCTCGGAAGCACATACAGACACATATAAATTAAGTCTAGCTGTATCTTGTAATACCTAAATATTTATATTGTATTACCTTATAAAATTTTAGTTACACTAAGCTTTAAATTAATCCTTAATAATAAACCTGTGGATGAAGAGCGAGGTGTTCCCATCACAAGTATCTTTGATTACTTACCGGGAAGCCCCGTTAACTAATTGTAACGGATTTTTCTGAATAAAGCATATTAAATTTTTATTTAATTTTTTATTTTTAGTTTTGAGGATCAATATTATTTTTTTTTACTTCATTAAACGGCTCCGACAGGAGCGCGCAAGCCATTTAGCTCGCAAGATCCATGTCCATGGGCGGCGGCAATTGCTTACCATCAGGTGATCCGTATGTTCGTCTGCCTACCTATTACATAAAAAAAAAGATGCATACATGTACTCGTAGGTATTTGGCTGTGCGCTTATTGGAAAACGGAGAACGGGATCATAAGCTACCTTTTAGCTACGCTTATAAGACATAATTTGTATCTTATAAGAATAGAGATGGAGATGAAGAGCACTTCCATTTCTTATTGATACAGAAGAAGTAAGCTGCCAAATTTTAAGTCCGTAACGGAATATTTTCCACGGTGAAGTGCCCGTAACAACTTACCCGCAAAAACTTCAGTTACTAGATGACGCTGATGTTCGAAAGGGTTATCTCAAGTGGGTCAAGCCGAAAAAAAAAATTCTACACCAAAAGAGCTCGCTGAGTACATCTCCCTCGAGACTGAACACGGCGACTACCCCTTTCCCCCCTCCCTGACAGACTAGCGCCAAGTAGGCCGCCGGCAGGCCCCTTTTTTAGAGGTCGAAGACCGCCCTAACAGCGCAGTGTCGGGAAGGCCTCCTCTCCCAGAGGAGCGAAAACACCGCGCCAAGATATGGCGCGAGATGCAGCCCGGGTAAAGGGTTTACCCCGAAACCCGAACCGCACCAAGTGCGAAGATGACGTAGTAGTAGTAGTCAAGCCGAGGCTCGAACACCTAAATAAGGTACATGGTAGAAATCCCGTAAATAACTATTCTAATGTTAGTGACCATGAGTTTGAAATAATAAATTTAAGTCACCAGTTATCAAAAGTACTTGTGATTCCGCTTTTTTGTCCGGTACCTTGCCCTCACCCTTACATCACTCGTGCTACTGTAAATACGACGGAATTGTACCGCTCATGGTAGATACTTGATCTGTTTATGTTTAAGTTGGTCTTCCTTCTGCTTGTTATAATTAAAAGCGACAAAACGTTTGTCGTTATATGAAAGCGGGGCGAAACAAATCTGCTGAAACGGTCCATCTAATTGCTATTATTTTTAAGATATTCCAATGTTTGTTCGTGGAGAATTCCAGCTTCATTTCGTTCTTAATCGTCAAGTCTTATGCAATGTAGGTGCTTCATTTTGGTCTTAATCGTCAGGTCTTGTGCAAGTAAATTAATATAAATGCAACCTGTAGTGATCCTGTTCCACTCTCTGGACAAGCATATTGTGTTTGTTTAGCGATTGTAAAATATTTTTTGGTTTCCTTTGTTGCTTGATGTTGGTAACACAAATGCTTACCTAAGCAAGAAATCAATCAGGCCAATGTATGAAAGGGAAGTGATAACGACGGGTGATGCTAATGGACTGTAATGAATGAGAACGCGGTTTAGAACATAAAAAAGGGAAAATATACACAATAATAATGTGACGCAAAAGATTGCAAAGGATTGCATCCCTCAAGTGGCAATGGGCAGGGCACATAGCGAGGAGAACAGACGGCCGTTGGGGCGGAAAGGCCCTCGAGTGGAGGCCACGTACAGGAAGTCGCAGCCGTGGCAGGCCTCCTACAAGGTGGACCGACGATCTGGTGAAGATCGCGGGAATCCATTGGATGCGGGAGGCACAGGACCGATCTGTATGGAGAACATTGGGGGAGGCCTATGTCCAGCAGTGGACGTCTATTGGCTGAAATGATGATGATGATGAATGTGACGCAGAAGACTCAACCAAACCTGGACACTGACACTTTTTAACAAATAGTTATCAAAAATAAATAAGGTAAAAAAGGGCACCTAAAGAGGTCGCGCTGCAGCCAGTCGCCAATGGGATGTGTTGTATGAATTTATTTTACGCCGTGATTGCATAATAAAGTTTTTCATTCATTCATAATACTAATGAAAACTATCTTTTGCCTCCAATGGGGTCTAATCTTAAAAGTAAAATTAGTCATCCCATTCAAATTACATCAATCAGCTGATCACTACAGTATGGAGAGATGTTTTTTTTTGTGATTCTACCCTATGTTCCTTGGGGTAAAAGGTTTGTTTGCAGACGGCTCACCTCATGGTAAGCGATTAGTGAAAGATGGAAGCATCCAGAGAAATCGAATTTAGAGATTTCATACCTATAATTAATCAAGACGGGAGTTAACACGATATTTATTACCTATGTGATACACATTGTGTAGTCACATGTTTTGCACGACGTAGTAGTCTAAGATCCCACCTTGAAACGACCTTCACCGAGCTGGTTAATGGATGAAAATGATTTTATATTCAATAAAATATGTCGATAAATTAATTGTAAGTGGGTTGCCTAAAAAATTTAACCAGACCGGTGAAATGTTAAAAAAAAAAATATATATTAATTAATTATATACTAAACAGAAATTTTTTAGGCAACCCACTTACAATTTATTTATTGACATATTTTATTGAATATAAAATCATTTTCATCCATTAACCAGCTCGGTGAAGGTCGTTTCAAGGTGGGATCTTGTACTATAGTCACGAGCGGACTGGGGGAGATTTAGGTGAGTCTAATAGTGAATTTTGATAAGATGAATATGGTAATCAGGCTACCTACGACATTGCTTTTTTCAACAAACAGTGTTGAAAGAGCCATGGTCACAGCTAGTTAAAAATACAAAAGTAAATTGTTTCCGCATTATTTAACGAAAACATTGAAATTTTTCGATCAAAAGAAAAACAGAGCTTATTGTCTATTGTGATCGCCGGGACGTCTCCTGATTGATGTTGCTTTTAATTACAATTTTTAATGTCAACAATCCATAAATCTTCTTACTTATAAATATAATGAAATTTTATTCTCATTTCTACGAGATTATTTTTTTGGGAGGAGGGAGGGGGGGCACTGTGTATGTTTGCTTTAAGTTGGCGAGATTTTAGTATTATCAAGTATCAACTTAAGTTGTGTTTGAAGATTTGGACACTTTTTCTATGTAAGGACCGATACTAAATCTTAGATAGTAGGTAAGAACTACCTATATAGCAGATTTTACTACTCGGTATAGTATAATTATTAGATCAGCTATAACAAACATGTATACAAATATCTTAAATTTGTAAACATAAGCGCTTGTATGTTATTAAATGTATAGCTACATGAGATACGGGAAGTAATAATACGTAATTCCTTAACATTACACCAAACAAAACAGGCAATTACACAAGGGTACACGGGAAGTAGGTACATAAATAAAAGCAAACCCTATTTACGATCGAGTATCTCAAATTACACCTGTATTTTTGTGCCGTACGTTACGTACGAGTATTCTATTTGCAATACATTTCTCCTAATACACTTTATTACGCCTCATTCGTTGTATCTCACATACGAATTGCGTTTAAACGCAACTTTATTATTACTCAAGGCGGGCGGGCGCAGATGCGGGCAGGAATAATTTGCAGATACGGCGCTGTCCGTGTGAACCGATACTGTGAATACGTGTATAAGTATTATGAGACAGATGGGGAAAGCGCCGTGTCGCTTTTGTATGTTTCAATCTGGGGAAATGTAATTTTTACATGAATAAATCAATAACTGGCTGTGCTGAGAGTGGAATAGCGAAGTCTTTATGTGCATGTCGCGTGGGAAGTTAGGCTTCGGTGCAGTGCTGGTATAGCCAGTTGCTCGACATTGTTTGTCGTCTGATATTCTAACGTGAAAATTTGTTACGAGGATTGGCACGACTTCGTAACCATTTGGTGGTGTATATCAATAGATACTATTAATTGAAATGAGAACATAACTTATTGAGTTTATTTTTTTGCAGTTCATTTTACTTAAACGTTTTACATATAATTGTACATTTTAGTAACTTTTACAGGCTTCCCTGCTCTTTGATTCAAATCAAAGCTGGTTCATTAATACTATTTATTAAGCAATAATTTTATTGGTCTCATGTAGTTACCGTCACTTGTATTTTTCTTCTAACTTTACAATGACATTTTAAGAGGAGACAAGAATATTTTCCTATCGTTCCTATTTATACTTGTAGTCAGAGCTTAAAATTTAGAGAGTGATAAGTACGAGGCAAAGATAAGTCATTAAGTAAAGTAAAGTATCAGCCTATATATATACTGTCCCACTGCAGGGCAAAGGCCTCTATCATAGAAATCAAATTATCGCTACTATAATGGGCTAGGCTTAATCACCACGCTTGCCTAATGCGGATTCGTGTTCACCCGAGCCATGTTCGAAAACCTCGAAACATACTTTTCGCTCGACCCGGGAATCGAGCCCAGAACCCCGAGATCACGGCCCTGGACACTAGACCAACAGGGCGTTAAGTCATTATGCAATCTTATATTTGCCTCGTAAACGACGTCCGCCCACCTCCATTGAGTGCCGATTTTAGTCTACTTCCACTATAGTATTTCATTGACAAGCTAATTCACCGCTATCAAAACCACATTAGCCATCACGGGTTCATTAACAATCTTCCATCTCTAAATCACGAACGCAAACAGCCGCCATAAAACAGCTATTACCAAAACATTCGAATCGAACTAAGTATTTTTAAGCGGGGCCTACTGAGGCGGAACCGACTCAAGACTCGATTGATCAGAGGGCGCTCTCAAAGGAAATAATCTTTCTCAGGGTGCATTAAAATATAAATATGATCGTTAGCAAATCATTAACCGGTACATTTTCCAGCGGGACTCGGCAAACAGACTAGCGTTTTTTACTAGCAATGAAGATGCGGAGCTTCGATCTAATTATGCCGTTTGTTTGATAACGGGATATATTTGTGTAACGACGATCAAGATGTTATGAGTTAGAACTTAATGAGTCGGTGTACGATTTATCTCTTGGATTTCTTCTGCGAAATAATTAATAGTTATCAATCTACGTATTTAAATTAACTTAAGGCCCGATTCGACAAATTTTTATCCGAGAGTAATAACGCATAGATACGGATCGTTTCGTTATATTGGTCGAATCGAGAAAATCTAATATACGTGTGGGATTATGAGAGAGTAAAACGGAATGGAAGACGATTAGAATGGAACGGAGTAAGAGTGAACAGAGAACGAGTGAACGGAGGGAATGATAGAGTTATCTGTGGGTGTGAGACGACGAAAGACGCGAAAAGGCTTGCTCTGCGATTATATAAAACAAAGAAGATCTTGAAGACCCTGAAATCCTTTTTTCAATCTCAATTCCCACATACGCTTTACTTACGTGTTACTAAGAAAATTAATAATGAATTGACTGCCTCGGTGGCGCAATGGTTAATGGGTCGCATTTTAAAGCGACGGTTGCGCTTGGGGTCTCGGGTTCGGTCCCCGGGTCGGGCCAAAATTCGTACTTAAGTTTTTCTGTTAAGAAATTCTCAGTGTTAGCTCGGAGTCTGGATGTTGGCGATCTTGTACCCCCGTGCCTCGGAAAGCACGTTAAGCCGTTGGTCCTGCGCGTAATCCCTCTTCGGTTGTGTCATACTAGTATCTCATTGAAATAAGAGGGTACGGGAATAGAGAGTGCACTTGTGTCTGCACAAATACTTGTGCACTATAGTATGTCCTGCGTTGATGGCTGATCGCTGAAATTGGCCGCCATGACCGAAATATTGGTTTGGAGGTCATTATTACTAAGAAAATGGACTTATCGGAGTCTTGTTGGGCGTCTATTTATGACCTATTGAAGATCGAAAACCTTGAAGCATTTGTTGGTTAGGTCCCTATTATAAGCCGTGATTGAAGTCCTACAAAATTCTCTATTCTGTGTTAACAAAAACAATCTTTTCCCTAAAATTGCAATCTCCAGAGCCGCCCTTAAATTTATAACCACAACTTTAAGGGTCCTCGCGGACATTTGAATGTTTTAACATTACTTAAGTCCCACTCTTCGTTTTGTTCGAGGGAACTGGAATCATCTTAATGCCAGTAATTACGCGGATTCGCCGAATTACTCGGTCATAAGTAAACAAACGGAATGTCCTATTTACAATCGTAAATTTGGAGTTGTTCTCAACAATGCTCCCGTTTTTGTGCGCCTTCGTGATATTTGTATACGTCTCTTTATTAAGCAATTGTTGAACGTTAAAACTGAAAACCCCTAAATAAAAAAAAAATTTATTGTGTTGCACCCAATAAGTTTGCTTAAGATTCCGGACTCTTCTTAGATGTAGGTACCCGGGTTCGATTCCCGGGTGGGTAGATGTAGAACTTGATCGAGAGCTTATAGCTTTGGAAAACTACGTCGTGTCTTCGTATCGTCGATACCACAGTGCCTTAAGACGAAAGTCTTCAATCAGTGCGTCCTACCCGTCATGACATACGGAGCCGAAACGTGGACACTTACGGTACGGCTGGTCCACAAGTTAAAGGTCGCTCAGCGGGCTATGGAACGAGCAATGCTCGGCGTCTCTCTCCGAGATCGAATCCGAAATGAGGTGATCCGGCAGAGAACCTAAGTTATCGATATTGCTCACCGGATTAGCAAGCTTAAGTGGCAGTGGGCTGGCCATATTAGCCGCAGAACCGATAACCGATGGGTTAAACGAGTTCTGGAGTGGAGACCGCGTCTTGGAAAACGTAATGAAGGGCGCCCTCTGGCTAGGTGGGGGAACGATCTGCGCAGGATGGCTGGCAAGAGCTGGATGCGATAAGCCATAGATAGATCACAGTGGCGAAAAATTGGAGTGGCCTACGTCCAGAAGTGGACTGCGATAGGCTGATGATGAGATGTAGAACTTGACTTAACTGTATCGGGTGTGCTGGGGAACGCCATTGCCTATTGTAATGTTATCATCATTTCAGCCAATAGACGCCCACGGCTGGACATAGCCTCCCCCCAAGTTCTCCACACAAATCGTCATGTCGTACTCTTAATTGAATAAAACTGTGGATACTGACAATTCTTATGATAATGATTCTGAACGTACTTTAATCATGCTCGAGTTGGTCTGGCTTCCTGTACAATGTTTGCATAAGTCAAACAATAGTTGCATCATCATTAGTAGGTACTTACCGGTCTTGTCAAATCCTGAATCATGGTCCAAATGTACTCAGCTCTCCGAAGCGACGGTTTCGGCCGCAATCAAGAGACACACTAAAATTTGATGAGATGAGCTGAGTTTTAAAGTTAGTAAAATTGTCAAAGGATATTTAATTACCGAAAATAGTAATTTCCGAGAAGATTAAAGTTATAATGTAAATATAAGTCTTGGTATGAGATATTCGCATCCATCGTGTTTGTTTAAGGGCGGTAGGGAGAGCGGGTCCACACTGCGGCCGGACGACAAACAGCAAGTCATATAAGAGTAGACTTTGCAACGCTCAGACAGGACGAGTGTTTCACACGAATTAATTTTTTAAGTGAACAAGTAAACAAATATAAAAATAGAAACAAAAACATATTTAAAAAGAACAAAAGAATGCGAAATATTCAAATAAAAGTAAATAAAGAAAATATATCATATTTTTACAAGTTAGGTGCGTAATTATTGATATTGTTTATTTATTTACAAAATAAAATAATAAAATAAAATATCTTTATTCAATTTAAGTTCATACAGAACATTTATGAATATCGAATATTAAGTAATCTACCGCTGATTTGAATGTCAATTTCTACCGAGAAGAATCAGCAAGAAACTCAGTAGCTACTTTTCGAATAATATGGTAATTACAATTTTCATTCTTATACAAATTATGATTACAGTGACAGTATTTCATACAATGCTTTTAATCAGTCTCGTTTAGATAATATACATGATTTGTAAACTTATTACTGACAGGAATTTTCTACCAGCCACCCTTTGCATTATGCAGAAAGGACAAGGATGAGACGAAGGGAAATATTTAATCGCAAAATAAAAATATAATTACCTAACTGTATCAATGTAGGTATTTTTTTCTTAGCTCAAATTATCCCACTGTTGGACAAAGACCTCCCCTAATAGTCTCAACTGCTCCCAATTCTTTGCCAGTTCTGGGAGGTCCATTTCATCACAACATCTCTTTTTGGACCCAAGTCTTGGACGACAGCGGCCGAATACAGGCTGCCATCTCATGACAACCTGGGTCCATCTCTCCTGGTGCATTCTCATGTAAATGTTTTTCATAACTAAAATAATCAGTAAATTATAAATAAAATCATTGTTCTAATAGTTTGGAATTTAGTCAACATTAGTAGATAACATAATAATAGTAATAAAAGAAACCTACAAACAGTCGAACATGGAACCTCCTCCTTTTATGAAGTAGGTAAAAAAAACACATTTAATGCGATGTTTGCATAATTTTGGTGATTTGTTATTCATTGATAACGTGTATTGGTTATGGCATTGGAATACCCATTGCACGATTTTATAAACTGGATTGTGATGTGATGAGCTTGAATTTTGATCACTAATTACTATCTCATCTGATAAATAGTGATAATGTGGAGTAAGGTCCAATTACTCTTCCGATGTATGTTTATATTTCTACGAGTATGCCAACCAATTTTAGAAATATTCTAAATATGAGCGGTGATGGCCACTCACAATCTCTTGACCTGCTTCCTCGCCATTAGTAGGTGACATCTTGTTCGTTCGTTTAGATAAATTTTACTCCATAAAATATTTTTTATTGAAAGTCAATAATGTCCTGTCTAATACTTCGTAGCCATCAACCGCTTACCTGTAAAGGCAGGTATTCACGCGGGGCGAATTTCCCGGAATCCAGCGATGATCCTCCGTATTCGGCCATCACAGTTCGATATCCATTAACTAATCACAAACGAAAACATCATCTAATCCTTGTAACTAAGACTCATATTTCATTAGAAAAACTTTGAGTTTAGATATTGAAAGATGCCACAGCGGACTCGATAAGATTGATCGAGTGGGGTAGAAAGCAGATAATCTGGTTGGGAGATAAAAAATCGGTGACTTGTCAAATTCATCGCATTCTGCGGCGGTCGGACGATCTCGGAATCGGTTTCGGTTGTTTAACGCGGGTAAACCGTTTAGTGAGACCAAATTGTTTTCGATTCTCGATTAGTTAGATACTTTCAAGATAGTAATTTTAAGATTACGTACTAAACCAAGTTCACTTTAATTTAACGAATGTTCTCGTAGAAAACTGTTACAATCTCAGGTCAGGAGCTAGATGTGATTAACCAAGAAAGGGTTGATCAAAATCTCAAACATTTGGATAGGCTTATGTCCAGCAATGGTGTTTTGAAGACTTGACACACTGATTGAAGACTTTCGTCTTTAAGCACTGTAGTATCGACGATATGAAGACACGACGTAGTTTTCCAAATCCTATTCACCTCATCCTCGAAGTTGTTTCTACCCAATTGCAAAGTCTGCCCGAGGTATACGTATTTTTGAACAGCTTCGAGGACGGCACCGTGAATTGAAATCGGCTCCGGTTGAACTTGGTTTTGTCCAAGTTCATCCGTAGGCCGATGCATTTAGAAGAGTCAGCTAGGTCATTCAACATCTGTTGAATGACCTAGCTGCAGCTAATTCAGCAGGATGCACCACGTGCAGGTGAGGTTGGCTTGGGGCAGGAAGGTGGTAGATCGCCCCCTTACACCCCAATACTGAATACTCATCTACATAGCGTGTTATTCCTAATTGCGTCACGAGCCCGGGGTACGTTTGGACCATTATAGAAATTTAAGGATTCTTATAATTATAATGAAGCGACTGCCGTTTGACCTTCGCAAGGCTTTTATAGAAGACGTTTAAAACGTTTCAAAAACTATCCAAAACGTGAATGTAGGTTTCCTCACAATTTCCCCCACCGCCGAGCTAATGGTAGCTATACACATATATTTGAAAAATACACTAGTCCACGCTCGGAATCGAATACGCATGTTCCTCTCTACTGAGCTACCGTTCCTCGTTGCAATATCAGATGGCATTTCATTAATTATAATCCTATCTCCTTTTTTCATTAAACAGATCTTCGATTCGCCGCGGGATACATTGCAATGATTTCAAATTCCCAAACCATTTTGATTTTGAACCATATTCCTTTCGGAATAGAATTTGTTTCTTTTGTAAAGTTGCAGTGATATTTTTTTGATCACATGTTTCTATTGTTAAAAATTTTGCTTTTTCTGTAACTTTTAAGGATTATTGATGATTACGCGATTACGATGCGTTTAAGGAATGAAGTTAAACCTTTGAAGAATCCTTCATATTCAACTGATCACTAGAAATTAGTTATACTCTTTAATATTAAATATTAGTCTTGTCGGATGGCGCATTTGGTAGTGACCCTACGCCGAAATTTGTGGGAATTCGATCCCCACCCTGGACAAACATACGTGTGAAGAACACATGTGTTTGTTCAGTGTCTGGGTGTAATATAAATATTAATGCATATATTTTTAATTTATCTGTTGTCTGATGTCCGTAAAACAAGTGCTCAAGTTACTTAGTACGGAATCAGGTCAATATGTAGGTGTGAGATGTTGCATGAATTTAAAAAAAATCTACTAAATTTAAAGGTAAAGCGGAGGCACATACGGACTGCTTCGTTACGATTATGCGCAAAAGGGCTGCCTCGATGGCGCGGCGGACACGGGCTAGCGGCAACAGCCTCCTGTATCTTGTAGCGGACCGGATAGGTGGTCCATTTTTGGGACACTGGAGGTGCTTACACACTCCAATTCCTAATAAAAACTGGACATACTAACATAGTTTTAAGCACCAAAATATTACTTACTAACGAATTGGTATGGATCTTTCATCATCAGCCCATTTAAGTCCCCACTGCTGGGGCACGGGCCTCCCTCAATCACGTGAGGGGTAATTGCCATGCTCACCACGCTTGGCAGACGGGTTGGCGAGGGTTTTGAACAAATAAATTAAATAAATAAATTGAGACAACATCACATACATTGTTCAGGTCCCAAACTAAGGTTTTCCCTTGTACTATGGAAACCAGGAACAAAGGGGTACCACAAACAGCCAGACCCAATAGAAATATCTGTTTCATCAACAAACATTTGTGTTGGTGCAGGAATCGTACCCGCGACCCTTGCGTCTCAACCGACGCACAAACCACTGCGCTTAACGGGTCTTCGGGTCGAGTGTAAGTTTTACATTGTGAAATATCAAGAGTTGTGGATTTTGAAAAAAAATATATTGCACCCGTGCGGAGTCAGGGCAGGTCGCTAATAAGGTATATAAAATGACATTACCTATAGGACATGAAGATCATTGAACTATACAAGCATCTAGACACAATGTAACTTCCACTACTATAAAATCCAAATCACGACTTAGTACCGCCTCGCACTTAACATTCGCGCAATTATAATACGCACCAGCCGCCCATACATGGAGCTAATTTTAATACTAATGTATTAAAATTAGCATGGTACGCGAATTAATCTTCCGCCGTATTACTCGGAGATAACAAATTCCTATCAGGACAGTGGGGCCCAGGGGGATGCCTCCCACCGCCCACTCGAAACATTGTCTTACGGAACCTTTCGCAGTCAGCTAAGTATGAAGTATTTTAGACTTTTAGACTAAGAATGCTTATTCCTTTTTCAAGATTCTGGTCTCAGAGTTTTGAGCCACCTATCAAACGGTTATGTAAATAAAACACAAAGCAATTGAGGTTGACGCTTCTACCCAATAAATACGCGTTTAAAAGCATAGATGCTTTCAAAAATTATTTGATGAAGTCTAGTTATGGGTATGCCCGTGATTCTACGATCTATAATTTAATAAAAAACACCAATTGCACAGATATCAGCATGTTGGGCTGTCAGAAACTGTCATTTAACTGATTCAGCTTTTAATGGTTAATGAATGAATCTCCCCCTTACTTATTAATATATATTTTTTATTAATTTATTTTTTGTCCATACGTTTACATTTGTCTACTTTGTCTGTATTGTCCATGTGTATGTTTGTTTTGTTTTAGGTGACGTCAAAACTCATTAAAATAAAATCCACTCACCACACCGGTCAATCTTCCAAAAAACGCGTCTCTTTAATCACTCGACATTGGCAAAATTATAGATGTGTCGCAAGACATAGTAGCAAGCAGCCATTAATAAAAAAAATGGTTAATGGAAGTACTCAGATAAAATAGCGTTCAAAACTTTAAAGCCGTCTATTTACTATATTGGTTTTATATACCTACTCGTACTTAGCCAATTTAGTATTGTGCATCAAATCTACGAGTGTATATTTTTTATAACCTTATCACTAAACATACTTAACCAGCTAAATTTCAAATATCCCACATTTCTCTCAGGATCCAAATCCATGCATTAGATCTGACTGTAATGTTCAGAAAATTCGCATTAGGATGGGGGGCTATCTAACCACGACCCTCTCCCCCTCCCCTTCCACCGCCCACATTGTCTCACGCAATCTTGCGCGAACGTAAAGTAAAGATGTGTCTATGCTAGACTAGTCGAGCGCAAGTCGAGCCGCTGTGATCGGGTGATAAAAGTGGACGTCAAATAGGTCCGTGAATCCCTAAAAAGAAAAGTGAGGTTCCCCTAAATTTCATGTAGTGAATTCGGTTCGGGAATAAATTCGGTGTTAGGAACTTTGGTGTTTTATTTTTTAAAAAGACATTCGCCGGGTGCCGCGTAACAGTTCGTTATGGTGGGTTTACGCTAGAGGAACCGAGCACGAGCTAGCGTAAGCGACTCAACTGGGATGTCAAGTGTAAATGTACAGGAAGCCTCAATAATCGGTCTGTTAGTGCCCGTCAAAGTACCGACAGTTGGAGCCGAGTCGAACTCAAACCAAACGCTCGTTCGAGCCTCGTAAGTTGATACACACAACACGAATTCGGTTCGGCTAAAAATAAAAAAGTATATATTTATTCAAATTAAATCTATACAAAACACTTACGAATGTCAAAATAATAGTAGCTTAACACTTTAGTACCGTGTCGAAGTAACCTTGCATACGAACCCCTTGAAAACTGACTAGAATAGGCAGAACAGTTACTCTGACATGGTACTCAAGTGTTAAGCTACTTTTGATGCTGACCGAACATATAATCTACCGCGCTGGTTGGGAATGTCGATTTCTACTGAAAAAGCAAGAAATTCAGTACAACAATCATTTTTTCGAAATTTATTTTGTTCGTCAATAGACGAAGCACAGTCGAGCACATGTCACACGTTCGTTTGAGACTCATAAGTGGGTTAACACTACGCGAATTTTGGCTCAGCTCATGCTTGTCTCTACTAGTATAGACTCACCTTAACAGTTACTGCAGCGATGTGAATTAGAATCACTGTTACTGTCATTAGATGTGAGATCTGTTGTGGCAGTTTGATATGATGATCATCATCTTTTCAGCCAATAAACGTCCACTCCTGGACACAATAATAATAATAAAGATATATTTTTTTCTCTTTCGCAATATAGCTACAATATTACAAATGACAATATTATGAAAAAAAAACATGTACTTTTTACATATCTATATTGTGAGAGACTGGTATCCGTACTAGGCGCCCACCATCTCACTGATTTATTTCAACAAAAAATAATCTTAATATTAGTATAATAATAATATTTCATTTTTGTAGGTATTATTTAATCAAAAATTAATTAATATTTGTAAGCTAGCATTTCATTTAGAATACATTAAAATTAAATTATAATAAAATTTTAAGTAAAAATTAATTATTATCTACTAACAAAATCACAATCAGAATTAGAATGAAATGAAATGAAATTAAAATTAATTAAATTAGAATTAAATTTAGAATTGAGATCATGATTACAATTTGATTTACTTACCATTAGGCCTCCCCCAAGCTCTCCACACATATCGGTCCTATGCCGCCCGCAACCAAGGTGGCCTGGCCATACGCGACCTCCACACAGGACCTTGCCATATCGGCCGACCGTCTATTGTGAGAATCTAGAGGCGCATGCTCAGATTCAATCCACGACCCCCGCTTGAAGTTCCGTTTTTAGAACCTTCCGCTTGAAGATAGAATTAGCGAGCCATTCTTTTACTACTTACATTTATGCTCAATGTTGGTTAACAATTTTGGTTGCCGTGTGGTCCTCATCTACAAATCTTTTAACAATGACTAACAGTATACAGTACTAAGTTAATATGTAAATCCATTATTAAGAGTAGATGCGATGAACAATTAAAAAATGAATCACGAGATTACAAGAATGTTAGGTATTATTGCCTTTTTGCCTTAAGTCTATGTTAATAACTGTAGGCACTGATTGTCTACAAGGATAAAATGATTGTTTTAGAACAGTCTATATATTATACAGTCTATATAGTCTTTAGAAAATTAAAAAAGAACAAAGTTTTTTTAACGTAGTCAGTTTGTTAAACTTTGTTAAATTCTTGTTACTTACTGTTACATTTAAACCCTTAAATTGAAGCTAGTACAATTTTATTAAATACCGTGGGACGGTGGGAGAGCCACGCTTCGTCATGAATGGGCCAGTGCGCCGGAGTGATACCACGGCCTCACAGAAAACCGGCGTGAATCAGCACTGTACCGTGTTTCGCTGCGTGTGTGAGGATACCGGAGGCCCAGTCCAGGGGAGTGGGGCGTTTAAAGGTTCGCAACGCTCTTGTGACTCCACTGGGGTTGCGGGTGTCCATGGGCGGCGGCAGTCGCAGGCAGGTGATCCGTCTGCTCGTCTGCCGCTTATCACAAAAAAAATGCTCAGAAACAGCGTCTAGATAGGTATATTCTACGAATGATTCTTCCAACAGTTGAAATTCCTCTTTCAGACTCACGCCATGAAAAAAGATGCCGTTAAAACCAGATAGTGACGTAGGAACAGCGAGTTGCCACTGGTTATCAATGAAAAAAAAATCAAATAAGCAGTTCTCTATTACAATTGATTCTACTACTTAGTTGCAATACCTTTTACTTTCTCCATAAACAGAGTTGCCGTTACAATCAGTGTGTGACGTAACAAGCTACCTGTGGTTATCTATGAAAAAAAAATGCTTATAACCAGTGTCTATTATCATAGTTTCTACTAACAGTTGCAATATCTCGTTCATACTACAAATGCTACAGACTATAAACAGAATTGCCGTTAAAAAGTTCGTGACGTAACGTGTTATCAGAGAATATGTAGAACAAAAATGCTCAGAATCTGTGTCTATTAGATTAATTCTGCTAACAATTGCAATATCTCCTCTTTACTACAGACTATAAACAGAATTGCCGTTAAAATCAGTTTGTGACGTAACGTGTTATCAGAGAATATGTATGAAAAAAAATGCTCAGAATCTGTGTCTATTGGATTGAATCTGCTAACAATTGCAATATCTCCTCTTTACTACAGACTATAAACAGAATTGCCGTTAAAATCAGTTTGTGACGTAACGTGTTATCAGAGAATATGTATGAAAAAAAATGCTCAGAATCTGTGTCTATTAGATTAATTCTGCTAACAATTGCAATATCTCCTCTAAACTACAGATTATAAACCGAATTGCCGTTAAAATCTGTTTGTGACGTAACGTGTTACTAAAGATTAGGATGAAAAAAAACGCTCAGAATCTGTGTCTATTAGATTGATTCTACTAACAATTCACCACTCCCTCTGGTGTGTCTGATGTCACCTACCATGAGGTGACTCGCTTGCTCGTTTGCCTCCCTTTCTGATAAAAAAAATTGCAATACCTCCTCTATACTACAGACTTTAATCGGAGTTGCCGTTAAAATCAGTTCGTGACGTAACGTTTTACCAGAGATTATATAGAATCTAGGTATGTTAATTACATAGATTGATTCTACTAACAATTGCAAAACTTCCTCGATACTACAATCTATAGACAGAGTTGCCGTTAAAACCAGTTTGTGACGTAACGTATTACCAGAAATTGTATGAAAAATAAGCTCAGAATCTGTTTCTATTAGATTGATTCTACTAACAATTGCAATACCTCCTCTATACTACAGTCTTTAAACAGAGTTGCCGTTAAAACCAGTTTGTGACGTAACGTGTTACCAGAAATTGTATGAAAAATAAGCTCAGAATCTGTTTCTATTAGATTGATTCTACTAACAATTGCAATACCTCCTCTATACTACAGTTCATAAACAGAGTTGACGTTAAAACCAGTTTGTGACGTAACGTGTTACCAGAAATTGTATGAAAAATAAGCTCAGAATCTGTTTCTATTAGATTGATTCTACTAACAATTGCAATACCTCCTCTATACTACATTTCATAAACAGAGTTGCCGTTAAAACCAGTTTGTGACGTAACGTGTTACCAGAAATTGTATGAAAAATAAGCTCAGAATCTGTTTCTATTAGATTGATTCTACTAACAATTGCAATACCTCCTCTATACTACAGTCTATAAACAGAGTTGCCGTTAAAACCAGTTTGTGACGTAACGAGTTACCAGTGGTTATCTGTGACGAACGCCGGATGAGAGCTCGTCTCGGATAGATAACGGCACGGCACAAAGCGCGCACGAGACGCATCGACCCGGGGGGCGGGGTCCGGCCACGCCCACCGCGCGCGACAGAGAGCGCCTAATCTCGGATAACGGATAAACCTAACCCACGAAGGTAGAGAGGGAGGTTTTCCAACCGTCGACGCCTAGCGAACGCTATTGGTATCTGGGATATAGGCGGATTAGGATATGTGAGCTGGCAAGGCGTGTTCGGAGCCCGACTACGGAAATAGGGGCACTTCACTGTCTTACGCTTACGTAGCTGCAAATAAATTCTCATTATTGGATTTACCACCCAGTTTTAGATTGCTTTAAGGCATACTTTGACTTGTTTTCCAGAAGTGGAATAAAAAAAAGTACTTTCAAAACTTTCAAGATAAATCTTTTTCATATTATTAATTTGTGAATCATAGTGACTATTATATTGAGATTGGAAATATAAATACAGCACTAAGGCATCAAATAGTATAATTTAATAGTGAATTTTTACTTTTAATTTAAAAAAAACATATCCTTAAGGGTAGTTAGGGCATTTGCTTTACGATACCTATATGCATGTCAAGGACTTCATGCAAATATTGTTAAATATTTTTAATTAATTGAGCTCATGTTATAAATGGTCTAAATTATATGAAGAAGAACTAAAATAAAGCCCCATTAAGAGTTCACGTCACAATCACTCGATAGCAAGACGAAAGTTCAAGGTCCCTTCGTCCCGGCCACAGACTAAGCAGACTCAATACAAGGTTGCTTCAGTACTGGCGGTTTGCGGCACGACATGTTCGTGTCTATTTTACGTACAGTTCAGCCGTTTGTATCCAATTACGGTTTGGGACTGACAAGGCACGTATCACTCGGAGATGTCATGTGTGGGTAGGTAATGTGACCACACATTTTATACAAGAGGCTTTTTTTAAATTCTTTAAATTTCTCGAAGGTGCATTTAAATCATCGATGAACAACGTTTGCAAGGGTTAAGAACATCGAAAATCTTTGTCATAAGATGCTGTGGGCTAATAAATTAAGCAGATCTATGCAACTGCTTAATGTATAAGGTAAACCAATTAATAACCCGGTTAACACTCAGGTAAGATCTGAATATTTCAGACGAGTTTAAAATATGTTATGATAAATACACCGGTAAGGTTACTTTAACTAATGCCTTTAATAGATGTTACACAACTGTTTGTTATTTAAATAACAAATAAGTACCTTGTAGGAATTGTTTTAACTCCAACCTTTATGGGTTGAGGGCCTATGTGCTGTGGAGTATCCACAGTGATTCAGAGAAGATTAAGTACAAGATCTAAGTAATTAAATAACAAGTGACTTCTTATGATTTTTTGGGGTACAACAATTTTTTGCAATTTATTATTAAGTAAATGATGCACTTAAAAATTTATCGACAGTCTTCTTGTGAGACTTGAACCCACTATACTTTGCGAACGGGCAACTGCTTTACCGACTTACCGGATACCTTGGTAAGTCGAAGAATTTTGTGTTTTTTTTTGTAGTGCATCATTTACTTAAGTGACTTCTTAAAGGGTAAATAAATGTGCTACGAGTAAGGACCGATTTGACAAATCTTTATCCGTGGATAAATCTATGGTATAACGTCAGATTTGAATAGATTGACAGCGCTGTACCAAAGATTAAGATTGATCAAATAGGGCCTAAGATCTATTTTGACCCCACCTCGAGCATTTTAACAAAACACTGAAATACATTAGATAGTCGATGCTTGTTCAATTAATAAGTTAACAACGATTATCCATTCATCGCCAACCGTAGGTCCTATTGCAGTACCAACATAAAATGGATAATAATACACCGAAGCACACCTGAAAACATTGCGAATATGGCACGCGAACAGTAATCCCAGCTAGTTCAGCAGTAATGATAATATAATATAATAATATAATATTTCACAACATCACTTACATTGATCTGACTCCGAGATAGGTAGCTCAAGCACCTGTGTTACGGATATCAGAATCAACAGCGGGATTACAAATATATACATATTATACTTTTCTTTTGTAAATAGATACTTAGATATTATACATACAAACACCCAGACCAATACAAACAGACATGTTCATGCACACAAATGTTTGTACTGCCCGGGGATCGAACCCGCAACCCTTGGACCAAAGGCAGCGTTCACTACCACTGTTCCAAACGGGTCAACGGGTAATGATAGAGACAGATGTGCGAGAGAGACACAATACGATGTACTCCTATAACTTTTGCTATAACAAACTCATCGATATCAAGGTGAGTTGAAGCTTGCTTTTACGAGTCTACTTATTTTGTGGTACCATTCTTCCTAAGGTCATAGTCCAATAAGTACCAGGGCGTCCTACGCGTTGTTAATTGCAAGATATGTTTACTCCAACGATTTCCAATCCATATTTCTGGTCAGCATTTTGGTGTCACCTAGGATGTAGGATCTGTGGTCACCCCATGGTAAACTGGTAAATTATTCTGCCACTAAGTCGAGTGGCTAGGTAAAGAAACGATGTGTTTCTAGTTTTGGTTCGGCGTTCAAGGCCTTTATTCGTAAATTTTGAACAAGCCTTTTTTAGCTGAAACGGTGTTATAGAGATTTGACGTTTGAAACAAAAAATAGACATACAAAAATTTGGAAAAAAATATTGTAAAACTGCTTTATAACCCTTTTAAGTTATCAGGATTTTAAGAACGTGTATTATTATTCAAGCTCGGGATCCTATCAAGAGATGGATATCTTGATGGGACATGGTAATTGTAGCATGTAGACTTTGATAGAGATAATATTGATGACACATTTTCTTAAGGTCTTCAAGCTTTGTCCCTGAGGAGGTGGCTCTTTAGAAGTATGAGTCCTCTCAGGTAGTCAGGGTAATCTCTTAGCCAAACACTGTTCGGATGATTAATGCTATCTACTTTAGACTGAGCATAACCCCGCTTTTTGTATTTGACAGGTGGCAGACGAAAACCTAAAGATAAGCAATTGTCGCTGTTTATGCAGGACACTGGCAAATGCAGTAGAGTCTCATGTGCGCTACAAACGTTTTCTCCTTCTCCCCGAATCGGCCTCCGGTACCCTCACTCTGGTTTTCTGTGAGACTCTGCTATCACTTCGGTCGAACCGGCCCATTTCTACTAAGGCGTGGATCTCCCACGGTCAAATCTTCCGCGTCGATTGATTTCAGAACTGTTACCTACATAGTTCCACGGCCTCATAGAAAACCGGCGCGAAGGAGCGTCTGGTTACTGTGCCGCTGTGGAGGGAGAGGTGGGTTTAAAGGTTAGCAGCACATTTGTGAATCCAAACTTTTTGCGCGTTTCTAGGGCGGCGTTAATAGCTTACCATCAGGTGATCCGCCTGCCACCTATCACATAAAAAACGCCTAAGAATGAAGCCAATGTTGCATATAAAGTCTCCGTGACATCTGCGAGGCACGTATCTCCATTGTTACAGTAACAGTGTAGTGTAATGAAGTGTCCCGTTGGTACATTTGCCTCTATCTGTATTTAATTTGTTTCATTAAAACCTCTAATGCAATCAGGTACGAGACTGAATTTTTACAGACTTGGAAAATTAGAAAGAAATCACTGGTGCTTTAACTTTGGAAACGGAGAGGTATAAGTTACAGGGTGTGTTGAAAATTGAGTTCATCCTTAAATTGAAGTAGCTAGAGACACATGATTTGAAAAGAGTGATTTGAGATTTAAAACCCAAACACGGCACTAGAAGAAAAAGGTTGTAAAATTTGCTTTTGTTTTTTTTATTGGTGAAGGCGGCAGACGCAACAGCTGAATTTACTAATGTGGTGCCAACATTGAAACTCTCCTTCCTCCCAAATTAGGTACTCTCACTCACTGATCGAAACACAACGATGATGCTGCTTGACGCCTGTTTGAGGCCGTGGTATCCAATCCGATCGAGCTTACCCATTCATGCCGAAGCGTGGCTCTCCCTCTTGTTATCAAGTATGAAAGTCGATGTAAAGAATTTCCTACTAGAAAAGTCCTGCTTATGTTTCAAGAAGAACTAAATCTTTTAATACTTAAAATATATTGTTATTTCATAGAGAGTGTCTCTTGAAGCTCTTTTTAAGTTTTAATTTCTGTCGTCAGACGCCTATCAAGGAAAACAATGTGAGGAAATATCCATAAAAACCATCACATTACCCGTCATTTATGGTATGTCTGAGTTTTTTATGAGACCAAACGTTTCACCGTCTAATATAATTATATTTATATGGAAAAGTTAATTCAGGTGACGATGGTAAGTGATCACCTCCACCCATGGGATCCGGTACACCAAATAAAAGCAGATGCATTGCCAAAAAGTGCTTTCTTGGTGATTTTACAGATTCGGAAATGTAAAGGTGCAGGGGAGGATCGGGCCAGCCAACGTGCATGGTGCTGGTATGGTATGCATTTAAGTAGGTACTAGTCGCCCGCCCTCACTTTGTTTCGGGAGATTAGTTTCAAATCACACCAATAGATGGCGGTGGGCATCGATTACATCGCGCAAGTGTTTCGTTTACCTATAATTTTGCCGTAGTCTTCAGAATTTACCTCTTTATAAATAGTACAGATTTATGACTCACAAAACAAGTTATGAATGATCATGGTAGGTGGGTATTAATTTCGTTTATTCAGAAAATAAAACTATTTAAAACACCTTTAGCTAAACAACTGAAAAAATTATCTTTAAAAAATATTTCCAACCGTGGGAGAGCCATACTTCGGCAAGAATGTGCTGGCTCAACCGAAGGGATACCACGGCCTCACAGTGCTGTTTTACGCCGGTTTTCTGTGAAGCCGTAACTAAATAAGTTTGTAGGGTTCCTAAGAAAAACTTCTTGAACACTTTTTTGCACCCCAGATTATCTGATTTCTTAGGTATCTTACATTAGACCTAGACCATCTTACTACAAATCGCGAACTAAGGATAGTCCCGGAACTAAATTCGTGCCAGCCTCTTCTAGCATTGCGTGTTAGAACGGGATAAAATGTGCTTTAGTACGGTAATAACTTTCGATCGTGATTTATAATAAGGTTTTTTTATGTGATAGGTGGCAGACGAGCAGCGGGATCACCTGATGGTAAGCGATTGCCGCCGCCCATGGACACTCGCGACACCCTTTCCCCGGATTGGGCCACCGGTATCCTCACTCACACAGCGAAACACAGCACAGTGCTGCTTCACGGCAGTTTTCTGTGAGGCCGTGGTATCACTCCGGTCGAGCCGGCCCATTAATTTTGTACAGAAATTTCAGTTTATACAAAAGACAATAAAATGAAATTGTGCCGATGATTGTAAAATTGTCATCATTATCAGAATACTACTTAACTAGAGTTCATTGTTTATTTGCATATTACTTTGTTTTAACGTCATTTTTGTATTGAAACAGCAACCAGCAAGGGTCTATAAAGTGTACTTCATGCTATAAAAACTATGTTAACATGCCTTAAAACGAACACTGTACACGACTGCTATGGACACGTTTTTACACTGAAAAACTCCGCAGCAGCAACAAACGAAATTCTTTCGTAATTATGAGTATTGTAGGTTCAAAATCAGATGTATCAAAAGTGTCACATGGGAAACACATCGCGTGTCATCTTTCGACTAAACTTGGAACCTGTTAATAAGATAAAAGACTTTATTCAGGTGTGAATTGACGACAGTTATTGTTAGCTTTTGTTTTGTACTCATAGTTAGCTTAAATATTTTCCGCCACTTAGCGAGGCGATTGTTTAAATCTGAAAATAGCAGTATATTTAGTGTTCGTTACCTAATTTAAGTTTGATACGTAGCACAGCATAGTTGTGTTCAGTAGATAATTCATCATAAATATTGCTACTCATAAATATTATATTAGCCGAGTGGTCCCCGGCAGAGTAGAATAGGCCACCCTCACTCTTACCGAGGTGTCGTAAAAGGCGACTAAGGTAAAGCTGCTGCCATGATCATCAGCACCCAGAGAAGGAAAACTCTGCATTTATATCAAAACCCTCGCCAACCCGTCTGCCAAGCGTGGTGAGTATGGCAATTACCCCTCATGTGATTGAGGGAGGCCCGTGCCCCAGCAGTGGGGACTTAAATGGGCTGATGATGATGATGATGATGATGATTACTACTCTACTTAGTTGCCAATACATTTCTTATTAATTTTATTTCATTTATTCTGAAATGAATGATAAATAAATATCAGACAAAAGCATAATAGGGTATATGACTAAGCTCAAGATTTTACAAAATATAAATATTTTATCAAAATATAGGTCAATATGTGCCAATGGCAAAAATTCTCAATTAAAAACATAATATCTAGCCGGTTTTATGGTCATTCAAAGATTCATGGGCAAGCCCATTTTAAAAGTACGAAATTATTAAAAAATAATTATACCATTGAATAACCCATACAATTTGCACCAATTATTATAATAGAACCATATTGGCATAAACGAAACATTTGATATAGCTACCATGCAAAATTCAAATGAAATGTATACAAAATACTCAAGTGTGACGTCACATCTAAGTAGCCATTTGTATGGAGCGTTTTGGGTTTGCCCAAAATAATGTGATTTAAAAGTTGTGATATCTCAGGTAGTTTAAATGAGAATCAAGTGATTATTTCAACGATGTTTCTATCATTGAGAGGTCTTTTGATTGCAATAATAAAAAAAAATAGTCATATACCGTATTATACACCCTGACCCTAAATAGCTTCAGAGAGGCTAGCACAAACATTAAAGAAAATCGTAATGTAATCTTAGCGTGCCCACGGCATACATGATTACTTATTGATTTCCAGTGAGAGAGTGGGAGAGAAGATAGTTAAGCTTACAAACAATAGAGGGCGCTCTTTGGTTTTCATACAAATTGTAAGCAATTTGTATGAAAACGATGACGTATCGTAAGCGATACGCATAGGCTACGATTCTTCGTAAATATCGTGCTAGCCCTTCAACACTTGTGTTGTGGGTACGTAGCAGAATCTTGAAAAAACGCCAGACTCTAACAACAAATATTAATTACACACGCAAAAACTGAACCAACACAAGTGTTCATCGCACGAATTATTGCTACAGTGGGAATCGATCCCACGAACTGTAGCGTATGAGGTCACTACCATCGGGCCTTAACACAAAATTAAATGAAAAGACAAGTTTTACAGACAAAATAAAGGTTATTTTTATCCCGTTTAACCCTAACTTATTGTTAAATCCTGAGATCTAACTGATATTTTAATTTCATATTAGTAGTTTAATAAATATTTTTTCATTTTTACTCACTCGTATTTTTTCAATAAATGGATAATCATTGAAACATAATTAAAGCAACAGGTATACAGAAGAGCTGAAGCCTATTGTTTTACTTCATCAACTGCGAGCAAACAAATAATACTGACATTGACAATACAACGTACAGAAGCGGCACATGGTAAAGTGAAACAGCGATCAGCATCATTTGTAAATTACTCTCTAAAAGCTAAAGAAGAAGAAGAACTTTTTCTTTTTTAGCCATTTTCAACCTTAGATTTCTTACAGTTTATGCCATTTTTGTCGATCTTGAGCGGTTTCTATCCACTGTGTTCGTGCCAACCTTTTGATGTCGTCACACCAACGCATTTGGGTCTTTCTCTTGGGCGTTTCTCGCCCCACGGTCGCGAGCGACATGACCATTGATATAAATTACTCTAAATGTCTGTAATGCCTAGCTCTTTAAATACATTTAAATTTAGTGTGATAGGTGGCAGAGAGATCACCCGATGGTAAGATACTCGCAACATCAGTGGAGTCATAAGCGCGCTGCCAACCATTTAACCCTCTTTTCTCTCGATTGTTCTCGCGAAACTTAGCGCTGGCGCTGCTTCATGTCAATTTTCTGCGAGGTGGTATCATTCCGGTCGAGCCAGCTTATTCATGCCGAAGAATGTCGCTCCCACGGAAAAAAATATATTTATAGCAATAAATATATTTTTTCACGCAAATAATCGGGGTTTTGTCTAGATAATACGACATAGGCACTCGTAACGGTTAGTGCGGTATTATTTTTTATGGGCCATAGCCCAAAAAAAATAATACCGCACTAACACGGTCGCTAGTTTTTCACATCAGTTTGTAATAGAAAATCGAGCCTCATACACCGTTATTTTTTCTCGTCATCCCAAAAACCTCATATTAGGTGTCGGTTTCGGCATAGAAATGATAAAAAATAACTGTGTATTTAGTCTAATTGAGTAAATTCAAAAACAACAAATGCTTTAATTTCTCATACCGAGTAAAATTTCAGATCTATCAGCACATATAGAAACAAAGGTTGCCTTCTGTACGAGAGGAGTACCGCTCTATGGCGCCAGCTCACACAAAGGCTCTACCTACGCCTGCCCCACTTTACAGATATTGTTCTATACAGAGAGATGGTAGCGGCCGACTCTATTTATAAGCAATTCTATGACGATAATCTTTGCCCATTGCCGGGCTGCCTTGACTGGCTAAGCTGTTTGTTTTTGTTTACAGGTTTATTACATGTTTAAGAATTAGCTTTAAGGATTTAAACTAAGACAGTTAAGGAGGTTCAATGATGAGCGTGTGAATTTACGGCTGGACAGGTAGAGTTAGGCTGGACGGAAGAAATCGATTCCATAGACTTGTAAACAGTAGTGTTGTAAACGCAACGAATTGTACAACGATAGAGTATTTCATTTATTAAATTATGAATAAAATGACTCCGACTGCCATGAGTATTTGGCTCGAGTCCTCTAATTCGTTTAAACTCTATCATTAAATAGAATGAATGAGATACATTAAGTGTCTGTCGCGAGTCTTTGCGGGTATAGTTATTTTATAGTTACTACATAGAACTGTCACTTTAGAATTTTGATTTGTCAGATTAGATTTGCACGTATGATAACTAGTTTACGACTTAAAATTAATTGTAAAGTTTTTAAAATACGTTTCATTGATAAAAATAGAGCTCAATTAGCGCTAAAACCACTGAGCTAAACCGGTCGTGATAATAGTCCAGTGTAAAACTACAATCTATTAATGCTGACGGATACACAATGAGCTCGTGCACAATAAAGCTCGAAATTATGTTCGTTTCTAAAGGCAAAGATCGTGTTTTTTAGCACAAATTAAGCCATCCATTACTACTGCATATACCGTTACAACATCCTGTAATAGATACCTAGTTTTAAGTGTAACAATTTTTTAATAATATGTTTGTGTAGTTTTCAATAATATGGGTGTTTTCTTTGTATTATAAGTTTGTTTTACAAAAGAAAAGTATTTAATGTATGTATTTGTAATTCCGCTGTTGATATTGATATCCATAACACAGGTGCTTGAGCTACCTATCAGATCAATGTATATGATGTTGTGAAACATTTATTAAAAAAAGTATATTCAATCATTCACTCATTCGTATTGCAATTTGCAAGAACTGTACTTGTCTGTATAATATCTGTTCTATGGTAATTTACTATGCTGTATAAGGCTTTATTTGCTGTCATACCTTAAATGGATAATTATTGAAATTGAATAGAACAGATGATGAGTATTGTTGCATCATCGTCCTCATGATTATTTAATAAGCTGCTTGCAATACGTAGGTACTTCAAGGAAGGCATCATCAGCATCCATCGGGAATCCATTGGGCGGCACAAGACCGATTTGTGGGAAATATTAGGGGAGGCCTATGTCCAGCAGAGGACGTCTACTGGCTGAAATGATGATGATGATCATCATCAGCATGTTGTAGCTCAGTGCTACAGTTTCTGTTTGGGCATTGCCAAAGAATTGATGGAACTCATTTTATGGTGGGTACCTATTTGTCTGGTGAGAGGATGTTGTCAATGTCAAGTGTAACTTATTGAAAAAAGAAGGTTATGTTTTGAGTTTTATTGATCGATCTACAGATTCTGCCAAAATCATTCCGACGCAATCGCTGGATTTTAAAACTGGGGCACGTCACCACTCACCTGACACACAAAAACAGTATTAAATACACAAAACGACACAAAAAACGATACTATTCAATAATTCTTATATTGATATAAGTTTGACCATAAGCTGTCTTTATCCTCTTTTTTCAATGGATAAAACGCGTTTTACATTAGATAAGTAAACTAAATAAGAACTAAATACATGATTCTGGAACACCCTATTGGTCTACTGGTTTAAGTACCGGGCCGTGATCTAGAGGTCCAAGGTGCAATTCCCGAGGTCGAGCAAAAAGTATGTTTCGAATTTTTTAAACATAGCTAGGGTTTGTGATTACCAATCCGCATTAGGCAAGCGTGGTGATTAGGCCTAATACCATCATAGTAAATGACTTCATTTCTATTGTTCTGCTTGCCCTGCAGTAGGACGATAGTATATAGACTAATATAACTTTTTTCTTTTATCTTTTTTTTGTTTTTATATATTTTATTCTTATTATTTATCAATATGAATGTATATTATTTATCGATACGAATGTACTTGTTCAACCAGACAATTAATTCCGTCACTCAAGGTCCAAACTGAAATCCAGCGCTGCAGCGGTCTCAAGCAGTTGCAGCACATGCCGAGTTCGAACCCCGGATCGGGCCAAATTTTGTACTTGAGTTTTTCTGTTCAGAAATTCTCAGTGTCAGCCCGGAGTCTGTAAGTTGGCGGTCTTGTACCCCCGTGCCTCGGAAAGCACGTTAAGCCATTGGTCTCGCCCCCGATCCCTCTCCGGTCGTGTCACACTGGTGTCCCATAGAATATGAGGGCAAGGGAATAGAGAGTGCACTTGTGTTTGCGCACACACTTGAGCACTATAATATATCCTGCGTAAGTGGCTGATCGGAGATTGAGATTAGCCGCCTTAGCTGAAATCGGTTGGATGATGTTATTATTATGTACCTCAGTTGGGGCTGCACCAGTATTTCTCGACGGCAACAACAACTACCTTTTAGAGATAAGCATACCTACTCCTTTCTATGTAGTATTTCTTTGTACTATGTACTATGTATTAGTATTTATAGCTAGTATATATTTATTTAATATAATGTATGTATGTATATACCATACTCGTATTTATACAATGTCTTTTTTTTTCTCTTTTTCTGACTTGCACTGCTTTACCCCTTTTCTTAATTCGCTATACTTTTCCTCTACCCTGAGGTTGTCTGGAAGAGATCGCTATTAGCGATAAGACCGCCTACATTGTTTTAGTATAATAACTTAGGCTAAGATCTGTAAATTTTGTGCAATAAAGTGTATCTATCTATCTATCTATCCTTTCTAAAAGGCCGGCAACGCATCAAGCCCTCTGTTATGTTGCTGATGTTCTTGGGCGGTGATGATTAGTTACCATCAGTAGACATGCTTGCTCGTTCGTCACCTCTATCATAAAAAAAGAAAATTTTCCTTTCAAAATACCTAACCGACTTATAACAGACCCTTGATCGTCACCTAAGTCGCCATTAACATTCAAAACGCCTCCATTCTCAAGCTGCAATTTGTTACACACCTAGATCTCCCTGTTCGTCGGAAATTAAGAAAAATTAACCTCCCGGAGGTAATATAGCTTAAACGACGACGCCACGTACAAAATTATGTGAAGCCATGACAATTTTTTCCTGCATCCAGCCAGAAGCCGCCGTGATTTATATAATGAATAAAAATGCTTCCTAGGACCAGAGCATTTTGCCGGGATATTGCAATTAGCCACTTTGATGGCTTTTTGAATGGAGAAAGAAATACGCTTAATGAAGGCACCGGGTTCATTGCTGAATTGATTAATAGGGATCTTATAGGGACTTAGTAGTTTGTCAATGTAATATACTAAATCAAATTTATTGAACGTTTTGAGGCCTTTTCAGTTTCTATCATGTAAAGTCTAATTAAAAACTATGTTATTACTTATATTTTGCTCTTTTAAATAGTTATTTCTCTTTTATGCGTTCGAAACGAAGACGTATTCGAAAGAATAGGGATGTGACCACACGCTAAATAGTTTTTATGACCAGAAACAAAAGATCGTAAAAGAATAAACGTGTGATACGAATCGCTAATCGCTTCGACGAGCGCGTTGTACAACCTAATCGCGCTTACCACCCTCAGCACAACAAATTAAGCGTCACACGGTAGCAATCTGTGAATTACAAGTGTAAATAATCCGGACGACGCCCAACCACCACCGTGGGCCGGGCTTTGAGAGAAAAAAAAAGAAACTCGTTAAAATAGCGGCTTAAAAAAGAAAAGCGCTGAAACGGGAAGGCTCGCTCGGGTGGTATCGGTTTTTCTCGACGCGGGCGGTTCGCTGGGCGGGGCCGAGTGGTAGTACCGCGCCGCCGGTCGGCCCAATCGCACGTGTACCGAGCTCTTTGTCGGACGCGCTCGCATCGTGCACATGTTGTGTGAATATTCGGCATGCCGATGTCGTCGTGATTTGTAGCAAAATGGACTTTCAGAGTGCGATGGAGACGTTTGCTGAGGCGTGGGCTGCTGCCAACACGGTCAAGTCGGAGGTGCCGAACGATCTGTCACAGGTAAGACTTTATAGGATCTTAATTTTTTATGTAGAGATTTTTATGACGTTGCACTTTGTTAAGTATTTTTTATTGAAAATTGGAGTTTTACCTCCGGAAAGTAAGTTTGTCTTTTCATATTAATGCACCAAAAATAACAGCAAAAATCATGTTTTACAATAATTAATACTAGCAAATAAATAGAAAGACAAGTTGAATATTGAAGAATTAAAATGTTAGTTCTAAGGTTAGGTCATTTAAAGATCAGTTTTAATCTCTGTAAAACAGGTGTTCTAAAAATTTTAATAACTTACAATAGTTTGAACAAAAATGGAGTGTCAAAAAATATATATGAATATATATGACACACCTATATGTAAATGTGATTGTTTTGATTTTGTAGGGTAGGTAGGTACATAATGAGTGCACTTAAACAATGCGGCCCATGGCTATCTTGATAAGGCTGACTTGAATTAAAATTGCTGTGTAATTAATTAGGAATCGATATTTCAGCAAGGTCAACATTTTGGTACAATAATGAACACATTAATAATTTGTTATGAATTTATGTACAGCTCAAAAAATCTAGGTAAGTATACCTACTGTTTCAATGTTTATTTTCTATCTATCTGTTAAAACAAAAAAAAACAAACCTAAATGATGTTCATTTAGGTTAGTTAAAAGAATTCTAAATAATGAGGGAATCAAATAATAGATATAATTAGAATTAAAATCAATTTATAATAAGAAAAAAAAATCATGATAAAAATTATTGGACTTTTATATCCTGTGAATTCTTAATCTGTCGGCACATAAAATATAAATAAGTATAATACTTACACCTTTTAATCAAGATTAAGAAAATAATAAGCAGGTAAAAAATATTCCATTAGATTGTGCAACACAGATTGCAGTCCTCCATAATCCGCTAATCGTGTAAAATTTTAATCTGTCGGCTTACTATAAAAAAATATATATCCGTTATTATTTTAATCAAGATTAATCTTCGACATTTTTATGAAAAATATGTGCTCAAGATGATATCGATAAAATGTTGGATAAGAATTAAAAGATTATCTGTTGTCTAATCTATTATCGGTTCATTTATCTGAACGTTCTTGTTAAGCTACGTTCCCAATGTGTTTAATTACTTTGCCTTAATGACGTTGTTTCTGGATAATGTTGCTTTCCGCGGCAACTTTTGCGAGGCAGACTGGGTGGCCACAAAAATTTTGACGTCGATAATTACGAACATCAAACAAATTAACACTATTTCGCTTATCTGATGCGATAGAATGACCATTTAAACGCCTGACATGTTTGCTTCTGATTGTGGTTGAATAAATTAAAAACTTGAAGAGAGTTTTATTTCAATAAAGGGAACCATTGGGTCTAAACTTACCTACATACATTGGTGAAGATAAGATATAAGTAAGGTGGAATCTCTTTATACCCAAAATCCTGCAATGGTTATTTTACCACTTATTTACGTTTTTCTAGTAACTGGACCAATGTCATTAATTTATACTTTTGTTATATACGTAGGTTATATTGTTTATATTTGAATATTTATCTTAATCATTTTACTTATGAAGATTTGGAAAATTTGCAAGTAATTTTTTTGCTCATTAAGCTGATGTCAACTGGTTTGATCATCAGGTCTGGGTTTTTTATCCTAACTGAACTCTTTTTGAGTGAATGGGTAACTTTTTGTAGTAGTTCTTTAGATTTAATAAGTATTGCATGTTCTGAGATTCTGTTTTGTAACATGAATTTTTGTGAACTGTGTTCATCATGCAAATGAACTATTCTTGAATTTTATTGTAAACATCGCTTTAACTCTGCACTAGAATAAAGACCTCTTATAATAAAAAAAAATTAGAACACTTAATATGCCCCATTTAATTTGTGTGTTCCTGATTTTTGGACCAGTAGTTCAACCTCCTCAAGATTATCACGGGCCGTATTTGGTAATTAGGTTATGAAGGGTTCTTCAGAACTTAATTTGATCATAACAAAAAACGTGTTCTCAATTTTACATATCGAATGAGTTATTACCAAATACCAATCTAAAACGTCGAGTTTTTAATATGCGGTCACTTACCTAAGTGCTCTTTAGAGTGAGCTTGGTAATTATTTTATTATTATTGTTCATAAAAAAAAACTTATCTTGGTAAATAACAATTGGTGCACATCGGTATTGTGTAATTGAAAATTAAGTGTGCAATCAATTTGATCAACCAGTTCCAATGTGGTTTAGGTCTGCGAATTAGTTAAATACCGACACATCTCAATTATTACGACATTATTATATTCATTATTTCTCTTTTTTCTTATTTTTTGCGAATAGCCAGACATTTGCTTACAATCTCACTTGATGGTAAGTGATGATATGACCGAGAGTGAATCGTGTCTGTCTAGTTACAGCCTATTCACTCTTTTCTTGAAAAGAGTTCCATTCCTCACGCCGGTGTATTTTGCATTTTGATAATTATTTTAAATAATTTTTGATCCATAAGCATGCGTGATACTCAGTATTTTTTAAGCTATAGATTGATACGTTTTTTTCTATGTTCTAGACCATGTACGTAAGTCTTGTAGTTCTTTTGAGCGTAGTTCGAGTACCCATTCATCCAATTAGTTCAGATAATTAACGTTCTACCATATTTATATATTTTATGAGAACCTTTATCCAATATCTTTCTATCGAAACCTATGCTCTTACATAATGATCATCATCCAGGCAAGATGAAATCAATTGATTCAATTTATAAAAATAATACGAGTACAAAATAATAGTAAGAACCGTGTCGCCGCCTTATTCCTATAGGTATGCATATACGTTTAATGACAGCGAAATGCTTTATCCTTTCTTGACATACTTTAATTGCGGTAGGACAGAAACTAATTACCTTTATTAACTGTTTTTTGACACAAATAAATTTATTAATTATAAGTTGATAGTGACTGGCAAAAAGTTTTATTTGCCTTATAATGTAAAAAAAGAACTAGCTACTTTGTTAGCATTTAATATAAATAATATATATAGGCAGACTTTGGAAATTATTCCAAACAATTTAAATTTAAGTTTAAGACAATAGAGGACGCCTCTAGCAATTTATTGACCAGGGAAGATAATTTAAAACTTATTCACCAAAATATACAGGGACTTCCTGGTAAAGAACTAGAACTAGAATTATTTTTAGAAGAAATAAATGTTGATGTACTATGTCTCACCGAACATTGGTTAAATCAACATCAATTAATTGTTACTATTAATAATTATAAAATTATCAGTTCGTTCACGAGAGGCTCTGCAATAAGAGGAGGGTCACTCATTTTGTTAAAAAGTACTCTTAAATGTAAACAACGTAAAGATATTGAGTCACTATCTATAGAACGAACTATTGAAATTTCGTGTGCAGAGCTGGAGCAGCATATCATTGTCTGCGTTTATAGACCCCCTTCTGCAAATTACGACTCATTTGAGACTAGCATGGAAGAAGTCCTGAGAAAAGTATGTGCAACTAGTAAACAAGTTATCGTGTGCGGTGACTTTAATATTAACATCCTGGAGAATTCGCAGAACTCAATTAGGTTTCTGAATCTTTTTAAGTGTTTCAATCTGGTGCACCTCTTCAACGAACCTACGAGAATCACCCCCACTTCAGCTACATGCTTGGACAACATATTCTGTGATTGTATTGTAGGGGAGAAATCTATAATAAATTTCATAAACTCTGATCACAGTGGTCAGCTGGCTGTTATCGACTGTCATCGAAATGATCCGTCTACAAGTATTACATGTAGGCCTATTACAAAAAGACGTATAGATAAATTCAAAGATAATATTTATAATAAGGTATCCTTAATGCCTGGTAATAAAAATAGTGTCGACCAGTTGTATGAAAGCCTTTTCGAAATTGTTGAAAAGGAATTTAATGATATTTTTACAAAAAAGACCATTAAATTAAACAGTTCTAAAAATAAATTTAGTGACTGGGCCACTACAGGGATTCACATAAGCAGGAGAAAATTGTTTGAATTATATAATATTAAAGCTAATTCACGTGATCCTGCGATAGTTGAATATGTTAGAAATTATTCTAAGTGCTTTAAGAAAGTATGTGCAGTTGCTAAATCTAACTACATTAAAAACAAAATAAGTAAAGCAACTAACAAAAGTAAAATCACTTGGAACATCATCAACAAAGAGACTTGTAAAAATAAAACACAACAACACAAGTTCTCTCTAAAAATCAATGGCAAATGTCTTGACTCTGATACTGAAGTGGCAAATGCATTTGAGTCATTCTTCACTAATATACCAGTGGCAACAACAAGTACATTAAATTCAAGTTCGTATCTTGCTATCTCATTACTTAAAGCAAATGTTGCCGAGTGTCAAACGCCTTTCAAATTTAACCATGTAACCTCCGAGATAATAGTTAAAACTTTCAAAGATCTGAATATGAAAAAAACTGAAGATCTTTGGGGAATATCAGTAGAAATTTTAAGAAATATAATACTAGTTATTGCACCCCATTTGGCAACGATATTCAACAGATGTATTGATGAGGGTCAGTTTCCTAGCTTAATGAAGTACAGCAAAATCATACCATTATTTAAATCAGGTGAAAAAAGTGACCCTTCTAACTTTAGGCCTATTTCTATATTACCAGCACTGAGTAAAATTTTTGAAAAAGTCATATTCGTTCAGTTGCTGTCTCATTTTAAAGTTAACGACTTACTTCATAGTAAACAATTTGGGTTTACCAAGGGTAAGTCAACCACTGACGCAGGAGTTGCACTTATTAAGTATATTTTTGATGCATGGGAAAACAAACAGGATGCAATTGGTGTTTTCTGTGACCTCTCGAAGGCGTTTGATTGCGTTGAGCATCAAACATTATTGTTGAAGTTAGCTCACTATGGTGTTCTAAATAATGCATTAAGTTTGATAAATTCTTACTTATCAGATAGACTTCAGAAAGTCAGTGTCAATGGAACTGACTCTTCAGGCGCCCCTCTATTAATGGGAGTGCCCCAAGGATCAATATTGGGACCTCTGCTCTTCCTAATATACATAAATGACCTCCCTTACTTTGCACAAGATCTTTGTGAAGTAGTGTTATTTGCTGATGATACCTCGTTGATTTTTAACGTTGACCGTCGAAAAGATACGTTTGACGACGTAAATGACACCCTCTCACAAGTGCTACATTGGTTTACAACTAACAACTTGCTTTTAAATGCCAAGAAAACCAAATGTGTAAAATTCACTATGCCCAATGTAAAGCAGGTCAACACTAACATCGTTATGAATAATGAACACATTGAAGTTATTAATTCGACAATTTTCTTAGGTATTACACTGGATGCCAAACTTCAATGGAATCCACACTTGGCAGCCTTGGCGGGAAGACTTAGTTCCGCCGCATATGCGGTTAAGAAGATCAGACATCTGACTGATATTGAAACCGCGAGACTGGTTTATTTTAGTTATTTTCATAGTATAATGTCATATGGTCTTTTGTTGTGGGGGTCGGCGGCTGAGATACAAACTATTTTTGTATTGCAGAAAAGGGCCATCCGCTCCATATACAACCTTAGGCCTCGCGATTCGCTGAAAGAACTGTTTAAGAATATCGACATTTTAACTGTAGCTTCCCAATACATTTTGGACTGTATTTTGTACGTGCGTAAGAACATTGATATTTTTTCTAAAAAATCTGATTGTCATGGTTTTAACACTAGAAATAAACACAAGCTCGCGATTCCAAATCTGAAGCTCCAAAAGATTAATAGTTCATTTGTTGGACAAAGTATTAAAATGTACAATAAGTTGCCACAAAATGTAATTGAGTTACCAACGCATAAATTTAAATCCCACGTGAAAACCTGTTTAATGAGTAAAGGATACTATAAAATTGTAGATTACTTAAATGATAAGGATTCGTGGACATAATGACCTCCGTGCCTGCACACATGTAGTAATTTTATAAATATTTACTGAAATCACTATTATTATATAATTAATCAATTTTAATAAATTAGGCTTAGCAGCATTTATTATTGTATACAAATTGATTAGTATTGATTAATCAAACAATTGACAAGATGCTAACCACCTACTATTGTACACCTCGTCCTGCAGTTTATTAGTATTGGATTAAGTACTCTGTGACCTATGAGGGGAACCTAAGTAGTCATGCTCACTCAAATGTCTCTGAGGTGGTGGCGTTATGTGGCGGGTCATTACATTCCCTCTAATATGGTTGAGTGAAATGATGGCTGACACATACGTCATACTTGTGAACAGGTGCCACCTTTGGGGACTGGTCCTCTTCGGTTTACCTCATATTTAGCTTTTAATTTGCTTCATTCTATTTTGTGTTGCATTAGACTGTATGACTTGGTATGAGGATAATAAACCATTGTAAAAAAGTTGGCGATTAAAAAGAGTAACTGGCGAGTTTCTTGCCGGATCTTCTCGACCAGAAACAACTTTCCGAGCCGGTGGTAGAATCGCATTATGTTTATTTATTTCTTTAGTATATTTTATGTATCAACATATATATGTATTAACATGTAAATTATTACATAAGTACTTATAAATAGTTTTAAATCATTCAAATGTATGACGATTTGTAAGTGCTGTGTACAAGCCTATGCAAATAAAGAATTATTTGATTGATTGATTGATAACAGTTTTTAAAACTAAAAAAGTTTGTTTACAGTATCTATACAGTTTACAATCAGAAACATAAATAATGTTGTCTGCCCAATCAATACCGGTACTAGAATGTTCATAATGTATCTTTGTGACTGTAAAAAATAATACAATTTAAGCCATAAATTGGTCGATAGTACCTATTGGATATTTACTAAATACCCCGAGTTTATCCACTAAATCAAAAAAAAGTATGCATTATCATCTATATGACATATTTAGATTTAAAAAAAAAGAATTACTACTACGCTAGTAATAGTAATAATTCATCTTTTGAAAAATAATATACCATCCTTTAATATGTATCAATACATATTAAGGCGACGGGTAGGGTACACTAGCGACGCCAATTGATTTTAATTGTTAGCTACCCAAACAAATATATTATAAATCATTTCGGGGCTTCAGTCTCTCGGCAAACATTCATACTATTTATTTAATAACCATGCCCAAATGTTGGGTCTGATTTTGTACTAAAAAAATGATTCACGCCAAAAGTGGCCGCATTTGGCGGTAATCCAAAATTCGAGTGCAAAAGCAGATCAAATAACTATAAGTATTAAATAAATAGTATAGATGTTTACCGAAAGACTGACGCCCCGAAGTTGTCTAAAATAGATTTGGTTTCGTCGCTAACAATTAAAATCAATTGGCGTCGCTAGTGGGGATACCCTTCACCTTAAAGGAATCAATTTCTTTCTCAAAAGATAAAATAAAAGTATTTTCGGGTGCCCCCGTTCCTTGAGGCGGCCCTGTATTTAAGTGACGCGCGTTGGTAGGTACCTACAAATGAACACTTTTTGATTGTAACGCAAGCAATTTTATTCAAATTAAATGACTGTTTTTACGTAAGCTGATTGATTTCTTTGAGATAGATACGATCAACTTTTGTAATTATTGTGTTCAGTCTTGAATGTTTATTTTGAGTAGGTGCAGTGCGAAAAAGAGAAACCATTTGTATTATCAATAACAACTTATAGGTAACTACGTGCCTTTCACTTGGACAAATAAAATATACTTGTTTAAAATAAAGGAAGTAGTGTTGCATGAAAATGACATAATCTGCAACGAATGTCAATTTTTTTTAATATTTCACAACATCACATACATTGATCTGATTTCGACATAGGTAGCTCAAGCACCTGTGTTACGGATATCAGAATTAATAGTGATATATTACTTTTCTTTTGTAAATACATACTTATAATACATCGAGAACATCCATACCAATACAAATAGACATATTCATCATACACACAAATGTCTGTAGGTACAGTGGTACCTATATTATTGCGGGTATTGAACCCATAACCCTTGAACCAAAGGCGGCGTTTACTACCACTGTTCCAAATAAATTATATTAAATAAATAAATAGATGTCTTGGTAATTAATCAATTGTTTGGTTTCCTTTCTTGTATCTACCGTTACATAAGTCTTTGTATTTTTTATCCATTACGGGAAAAAGGAAGGGTTCTGATTTTAGTGGTCTATGTATCTAAGTATGCAAATAAGTTAATGTTCCATGATTCTACCTAAACTGCTTAGTCGATTTTGATGAATGATCAATCGATTGCTTTTTTTAATGTCCAGGTTTCTTACGCTTATATTTTTTTGGTGGTGTTATACGAAAAAAAGCAAAAGATTATTTAACTTTTTTTTAGAGATAGAGACAACAAATGAAATGGAATGAAATATAAATAAACGATTTTAAAGTTATTACGAAAAAGGCGCCCAACGAATTTAGTTCTGTATAATGTTTTTCTCACTTTTTTCGATAGGTAATCTTTCACATAAATGTACTAAAGAAATGATTTTTGGATGATAAATTAAATTACATACTTATTTCATTACAAACAACCAAATTGAATTGGCCATCTTTGCAAAAGTTTGGATAAATATTACTACGAGTTTTCACAACATCACATCACATACATTGATCAGACTCCTTAGATAGGTAGCTCAAGCACCTGTGTTACGAATATCAGAATCAACAGTGGGATTACAAATAGATACATAAAATACTTTTTTTTTGTAAATACATACTTATAATACATAACGCCCAGACCAATACAAACAGATATGTTCATGCACACAAATGTGTGTACTGTGTGGGGATCGAACCCGCCAACCCTTGCACCAGAGGCAGCGTTCACTACCACTGTTCCAAACGAGTAGTCTGAGAGTAACAGAATAATAGTCTGAGCAGGTTATATGTTACTGCAATGTCGTTTTGAGGTAAATTCAGAAGCTGTAACGTTCAATGCCCATTCAGTGGCGCACGTATTATCTATACTGTTTCATCATCATCATCATCAGCCCATTTAAATCCCCACTGCTGGAGCACGGGCCTCCCTCAATCACATGAGGGGTAATTGCCATACTCACCACGCTTGGCAGACGGGTTGGCGAGGGTTTTGATATAAATGCAGAGTTTTCCTTCTCTGGTTCTTCTATACTATTTATAAAGCAGTAAATCTGTAAGTATCTGTATAGCAGCAACGCTTATAGGTAATTCTAAAACACGTATCGCTTGCGCGATGTAAATGACACCTAGCGCCATCTATTGGTATAAAGTGGAACTAATGTCCAGAAACGAAGTGAGGACGGGCCACTACATTCAATATAGGCAAACGACGATTTCTGACTTCTTCATGTGTAAGTCGCCCTAAAATTGGCATCACAATATGTGTTCGATATTTGAAATCCGCCTAACTGGCCACAAAAAAGTCGTAACGGTCAAATGAACAGTACAAAATGAGGCCAATGATTTTAAAAACAGAATTCAATCACTGCTGCCTTCACTATCAGCAATAGGTGGGTAATAATCGATTTATCGCCGAACACAATAATCCGAGATAATGGATTAACGCACATACTGATTATTTATAAACACCGCTATCGTAATCGGTAATCGTGGAACTCTGTATCGAGTGACTGATCGGTTACGAGGCACGTATTTGAAATGCAGTTGTTTTTTTCGAGTTGTAAGTCAGTAAAAAATGTAATTGGGTGAACTGTAGGTATGCGACTCAAGTTTATTTTTACTTGAGTCATAGAGTGACATCGGGAAAAATGCGTTCGAGTGAAAAAGTCACATCGGGTTGTAGCCGCATTTTTTTGAATGCACATTTTTTATGATTTTCCATAAAATTATTTAGATTCGAGTTTCTAAATAATTGTAAAATGGCTAGAATGACTAACGTGGAAAAAGTTTACTTGTAAACGATATAAATCACATCACTAGTGAAATCATCTAGAAATGGATGCTTTATAAAATATTTGTCCAAGAGGAATTGTATAGACTTTTATATGATTTCTTGAAAGCAGCATTTTCGCTATTCATATTTCGTAATAAAAATAATTTTCGTAACGAAGAATTTTATTGTATGCAATTCTAGCCATACATACCTAAATATAATAGAGGAAAACGCTTTTAATACTACCTATATTACGAGTATAATAAGATTACTAATTTGACGCCATGTGGTCCCGGCAGAGTAGAATAGGCCACCCTCGCTCTTACTGAGGTGTCGTAAAAGGCGACTAAGGTAAAGCTGCTGGCATGATCATCAGCACCCAGAAAAGGAAAACTCTGCATTTATATCAAAACCTTCGCCAACCCGTCTGCCAAGCGTGGTGAGTATGGCAATTACCCCTCATGTGATTGAGGGAGGCCCGTGCCCCAGCAGTGGGGATTTAAATGGGCTGACGATGACTTATTTGGCGAAATTATTGCGTGCAAATGAGACAACGTTTTTCTGTTGACAAACAATTATTTATTTATTTTGCTTTTTTTATGAAAGGTGGCAGACGAGCAGACGGATCACCTGATGGTAAGCCATTGCCGCCGCCCATGGACACCCGCGACACCAGTGGAGTCACAAGTGCGCTGCAAACCCTTAAGGCGACGGGTAGGGCACACTAGCGACGCCAATAGATTTAAATTTTTAGCTACTAAACCAGATCTATTTTAAACAATTTCGGGGTTACAACCTCTCGGCAAACATTTATACTATTTATTAAATAATCATGCCCAAATGTTGAGTCCAACGCGTATGCGAAAAATTGATTCACGCCAAAAGCAGCCACTTTTGGCGTGCATAAAGTTTTGGCGTACAAAAACGGACCCAACATTTTTGCCTGGTTAAAATAAATAGTTTAAGTGTTTGCCGAGAGGTTGTAACCCCAAAATTGTTAAAAAAAGATCCGGATCCAGCTAAAAATTAAAATCAATTGGCGTCGCTAGTGAGCCCTACCCGTCGCCATAATCCCTCTTTCCCCCGGATTGGGCCTCCGGTACCCTCCAGCGAAACACAGCACAGTGCTGCTTCACGCCAGTTTTCTGTGAGGTCTTGGTATCACTCCACGCTTCGGCATGAATGGGCCGGCTCGACGAGCCGGCCCATTCATGCCGAAGCGTGGCTCTCCCACGGTAACGGTCTCTTTTAATATGTGTCACTTTTCAACCGGTGAATTGGAAGACCAGGTTTTATTTCCCGACACTATGCATTCCGAGGTGTCGTAAAAGGCGACTAAGGTAAAGCTGCTGGCATGATCATCAGCACCCAGAGAAGGAAAACTCTGCATTTATATCAAAACCCTCGCCAAGCCGTCTGCCAAGCGTGGTGAGTATGCCAATTACCCCTCATGTGATTGAGGGAGGCCCGTGCCCCAGCAGTGGGGACTTAAATGAGCTGATAATGATGATGACTATGCTTTCATTAAAGAAAAATATGCATTCAAAAGTACACGAGTATAGTGTTTCAATGTTTAACAAATCATTTGAATCTATTAGTAATGTACAAGAAAGTTAAGTTAAAACTAGAATAAAAACTGTTTATCTTTTTCAGAAGCCTTGTCCATTTAGGTTTTTTATCGCTAAGTTCGTGATTAATCTCTTACTTTCATTACGAAGAGGACAAGAAGTAGCTCAGTAGATTCCATTCGGGGGGACGCGGTTTTAATCCGAGCACCTCTAGATTTTTCAAATCTATGTGCGTATTTCTACCATTAGCTGGGCGGTGAGGGATCGACCGGAGTGATACAACGGCCTTAGAGAAAACCAGCGTGAAGCAGCACTGTGCTGTTTCGCTGCGTGAGTGAGGCTACCGGAGGCCCCATCCGGGGATAGGGGGGGTTTAAAGGTTGGCAGCGCACTTGTGACAACACTGGTGTCGCAGGTGTCCATGGGCGGCGGCAATTGCTTACCATTAGGGTGATCCGTCTGTTTATCTGCCTACCTATTACATAAAATGAAGATCGTGAAGGAACCTGCACGTTTCGGATAGTTTCTGAAACATGTAACCATGATTTGGTTGTGCTGGTTCCTGGTCAGATGGTAGTCGCTTTATTGTAATTACCAGACTCCCAAAATGAATCATGGTAAAATCGTATTCCGGGCTTAGGAGCGACAGATTATTTTTTTTATGCTAGAGGCGACAAACGAGCAAGCAAGTCACCTGATGGAGAGCAATCATCGCCGCCCATTCATCGTCAGCCCATTTAAGTCCCCACTGCTGTGGCACGGGCCTCCCTCAATCACATGAGGGGTAATTGCCATACTCACCACGCTTGGCAGACGGGTTGGCGAGGGTTTTGATATAAATGCAGAGTTTTCCTTCTCTGGGTGCTGATGATCATGCCAGCAGCTTTACCTTAGTCGCCTTTTACGACTACCTCGGTAAGAGTGAGGGTGGCCTATTCTACTCTGCCGGGACCACACGGCTAACACGCCGCCCATTAACATCCGCGAAATCAGAGAGATCGCTAATGCGTGGCCGGCCTTTTTAAAAAGGAGTACACTCTTCTCTTGAAGGTCCCTAAGTCGTAGCCGTCGGGTAATACTCCCATAGGTAAACTGTTCCACAGAACTTTGAAGGTTTGGATGCAACCGGGATTTACACGATAAAATGAGGAAGAATCATAAAATCGGTGAGCAATAATCGTACTAGTTTAATGTGGTAGCGTTTATCTACTGATGGTTTAGTCCTTATCGGCAACAAACTCGGGTGACCAGCGGATTTTCATACAAACGCACTTAGTTTAGAAGCCTACGAAATAAAAGTGTCAGTGATATAGTTAATATTGAATTTATTTATTGGTCAAACTAAACAGAGATACAGTAGGTACAGTACAACAAGGCATGTTAATCTATATTATTTAAGCTGTAACAAATATAGAAATAAAAAATATTAAATAAAAAATATATTAATGCAAGAACAAAATCAGATTACCTAAATTGAAAATATTGATAATAAGTATCGAGGAAAAAAATAGAATAAAAATTTGCGAACAATAAATAAGTCACAATAACATTTCCGTTATTACTTAATCTACTACGACTACAATAATTAAATAATTATATCTTCTAATTTAAATATTGTAAATTATTGTCAGAAAAATTCAATCAATTTTGAATTTACTGCAAAAACATGCCAACTTCGAAAAGTTAAGGAATTTTAATTCATTTTACTTTGTACAAGATCAATGCGATGCGAAGAACAACTTGAGTTAACTTTTTTTTATTAATTTTTTTTATGAGAAAGGGAGGCAAACGAGCAAGCGAGTCAACTGATGGTAAGTGATCACCGCCGCCCATGGGCATCAGCCACACCAGAGGGAGTGGAGATGCGTTTCCGGCCTTTTAGGTACGTATAGGCTCGTTTCTTGAAGAATATCTTTTTTACTAAATCGGCATATTTCTGGGGCAAATAATGTAAGTTAATGGAGGAAACGATTACGTACATTATTTGCCTTATCTATTTTAAACAATTTCGGGGTTAAAACCTCTTGGCAAACACTTATACTATTTCTTAAATAGCCATGCACAAACGTTGGGTCCGTTTTTGTACGCGAAAAATTGATTACCGCCAAAATTTTTTAGCGTGAATCAATTTTTCGCGTTTGTGCACGGACCCAACATTTGTGTATGGTTATTTAATAAATAGTATAAGTGTTTGCCAAGAGGTTGTCACCCCGAAAGTATTTAAAATAGATCCGGTTTAGTAGCTAAAATTAAAATCAATTGGCGTCGCTAGTGTGCCCTACCCGTCACCTTAAGTAGACACCCCCTTAGAAGATGTTTTTTTTATCTCATTATCATGCTACAAATAAGCTTTAAAATTTGCATAATTAAAGAGAACCTTTGAACGCTTAAGATTTCCTATGAAGCATTTTTTCAAGGAAGAAGATGCCTATGCGATAACTGTAGAATGTTTTCTAATTGCGTTGGGTATTTAGGTACCTGCCTATTCATTACCTCATATAATTTTCACACGGTTATTGTATTCCTAACCACCGCCTCCGTAATTACCATAACGCCTGCCTTCGCCTACGCGAAATATAGTAGTACCTTATAGTGATGTATCTTAAGCCTAAAACATTTACTAAAGTTTCTCTATTAATATCGTAGCAAGTACTACAGAATCACGATCCATCGCGTGCTACGGACTTTGCTCGAGATCTACTACGAAAAAACACGTAAAAATATAGGAGATAGATGCAACATATTCTAGCTACTATACTGATATCTGCAATGCACTGTGACTTAAGCCACTATCACGATGCTTATAAACAAACTACAGCAAAACGCGTCTCGGAACCGTTACCGATTCCAAATGATGACTTCGATGTTTCGAAACCGATAAAAAAAGGGTATAAGCACAATCACATCTCCAGACTGGTACGTAGAAAGTGGGCGCGTGCCAAGCCACAAAAACCGTGAAGAGTTTTATAGTATCTAAATAATCCGTGCAATTAGACACGTAGACGCGTCAGGTGAAATATTCCGTGGTTCAATTTGCGCTCGATGTCGAACATAATTACGGGACCACGCGCGGCCGTTCCTTTTGTCAGCCTATTACCACCCAATCGACTTGGACAATTTTTTCCCTTCCGATACGAATATCATTTCTGCCATCCACAAAAAAGAGGAATATGTTCCGTCATCCAGCTACTCGTTTTTTACTTATCCGTGAAAGTTCATTACACAGCTTCAATGTTTGATAATATCAGGACTGTATGAGACGGTGGGACTATTATGTCTGCTGTCAGGCGCGTTTGATTAGATATCTTTTTTGTTCGCGTAATAAAATGATCTAAGTGCATGTCGAGCGGCGCGGGCGCAGGCGCGAGCTCAGCGCGTGCCGCCGGTAATAGGCTCCCTCGCGGATAAAGCGGAGACACCGTTACCTTTCTCAAATCACGTACACTATTGTAATATCCAATCGCCCAGAAATGAGATTGCGGCTAACAAGTTATTTACATTGACGTTTTAATATGTACACCGTCTGAAAAAACTATTTAAAAACGTAATTATAATGTGGTGTCCGTAATAGCCACTGTACGCGGCGGCACGACGCTTTTGTGACGCAGCTAAGCCAGCGAGATTAATTTTGGCGGCACAATGAACCAGTTTATAGTCAATAACACAGCTCTTAATAAGTATCGGTTGCGATGTGTGTGTGTCAACTGTGCAGTTTCGAAAGCATCGAGCGCTCCCGGGCTCGATAGGATCTTTATTATAGCTGGCTTTTTGGGTGAAAAAAATGATTAATATAAGGGATCGGGTCGGACGGATAAGTAGTTGAGATTGACGGAATGACGCGGGGTCTGTGACCGGGTGCGGCGCGGGGGGTGCGGGGTGCGCGGGCGCCGAAAGCCGCGAGGCTGCATTGCGACTGCACGGGGGCAGCCAAAAACTAACCATAAATTACTGGCTACTTGCCTTCGGCCGACGACACGCGCGAACTTTTTTACCAACCAACGATCCTGTTACAACGTAAATTTCTCACGAACATCAGCTCATGAGGGCATATCTTGAGAGATTGCTCGGAATAATGAGCTCACAGATTTACGGACGGCGATCCGCGATTTCATGTGAAAGCGTTGTCGCATTATTTAAATCTAACGAACTCATTACTAAGTTTTACACTTTCCTGGTTTTCGTGAGTGTGATGGGAAATGTCTTTCAATACAGCGATTTCAATCAAAACTGCGCAACTTTTCCTACGTCAGTTTTTTCAATTGTTGTCGATAGTTGTAAATAATTTCTAATAATTTGCAATCCACACTAAGTTCAAATCACCTCCAATTGTAAATAGAACCAATTGTCGTCAGACACCTTATTTCGAAAACGTGACAAGTAGAACAAATTACTTACAGTTTTTTTTCAGAACAAACATTAACATCTATCGACTATTATATCCATACAAATACTATTTAAAGTGTTTTTGCCAGAAGTATGTTCCTATGATTGCTATAATATTTCTTAGTGCCAAATTATTATTTCTACAATATTTTATTCATCGTTGTTTGGTGATTGAAGCGTCATAACAATTTGTTTTTATTTTAATCAATTATTCGATTTATCTCTTACATGATAAGATCATTAAAAAAAATCCTACTGAGGGTTGTACTAACCGATTTAGAATCCGGACAGTCGAGATTTTTGTAGTTTAGTTTTTAGCGCCTTTTTGCTATATTTCTCAAATTCTAAAACAGCTTTAATAAGAATTATTACTATATTCATTTAATGAAACTTATCTTTACTTAATACCCTTCGTTATCTACAATGTATCATCACAATTAGTACCCACATTTATAGGACAGCCTGTATTACTATTATGCCATTACTAATGCCCTTTTTTCACGTCATAATAGTGATGTGACATGCATCACTCGATTAATTTTATTCACAGCTTTGTTTGAATAATACTTAGTTCTCAACCAACACTGCTGTCTCAATCACTCAACCAATTGGGTTAACAGACATTTGTTGGCATTCCCCCATCCTCCCCCTTCATGAGTGACATTGATAACTAAGACTATGACTAACTAGGTTCGATACCTATTTAGATACTCGAACTCAAATCGACCGAATTCGACCGTGAGAGTGCCACGCTACGGCATGAATGGGCCGGCTCGACCGGAGTGATACCACCTGTCTCACAGAAAACCGGCGTGAAGCAGCACTGTGCTGTGTTTCGCTGCGTGAGTGATGGAACCGGAGGCCCAATCCGGGGGGTTTAAAGGTGACTCCACTGGTGTCGCGCGTGTCCATGGGCGCCGGAAATCGCTTACCTTGCGTGATCCGTATGCTCGACTGCCACCTATTACATAAAAAACTCACACTCCTTGCTTCATATTCCTTAGCATTGAGGATCCTTCGCGTTGAGTCCATGTATGCATGAGCATGCACCTCTGGATTTTTCAAATCTATGTGCGTATTTCTACCATTAGCTCGACGGTGAGGGAAAGCATCGTGAGGAAACCTGCACGTCTCGGATAATTTCTGAAACATGTAACTATGATTTAGTCTGGTTCGCCGTCTGACCCTCGCAACCCTTTAACAGGGGTGTCTAAGGTTTGCGAAGGTCAGACGGCAGCCGCTTCATTGTAATTACCCGACTCCCCAAATCCTGAATCATGGTCTTCTCTCAAAAAAGCTTCTTTTTTTATGTCATAGATGGCAAGCAGATGGATCACCTGATGGTAAGCGATTGCCGCCGCCCATAATAATAATATATTAAATAATAAACACCCGTTTCCCCCGATTGGGCCTCCGGTAACCTATCTCACGCAGCGAAATATAGCACGGTCCTGCTTCACGCCAGTTTGCTGTGGGGCAGTGGTATCTCTCCGGTCGAGCCGGCTCATTCATGCCGAAGCGTGGCTCTCCCACGGTCAAAATCCCAAGAGTAATGGTTACGATATCACACTATCTCTCTATATTACGGGGTAGGCTTGACTGTCAAGAAATTGTGGAAAGGGTTGGCTTATTGGTGCCAAGGTGTTTGCAGTGTGATGAGACGGGCGTGGTTGCTCCCCGTAGAAAGCCGCGGCTTATAAAAACACCAGCTACGCGCACCCAAAGAGCATCGTTTGCTCCGACAAATAATGCCCTGCGTCTGATCGGGGACATAATGATTCAGCATGATGATCTGGATTTATTTGCTGACGGAATTGGACATTTATTAAATCAATTCAATTGTATTACTAATAGAGTGGATAGGATATAATAATATACTATTTAATTTGATTGTCTGTTTGCCATATTTTATTCATTTATTTTAATTATGTACTTATTATTTTTTAATTTTTTGACGTTGTATTTTTGTAATAATTGATTAAATTAAAATTGTATCACATAATTATGCATGCATGTAAATTATTGTATGACTTGCTAGCAAATTGGAGATCTCTGTAAGCTAGCATGTAATGATTATAAATAAATAAATAAAAACATGCTTTGGACGCAACCGGGAATTACACGCTAAGGGTTAGTTCAAAATGCTATCCAGAGCAAACTAAGCATCTACAATCAAACATCCCATAGAGATCGATGATGTTAACAATCTGCAGCTGTGTCAACCCAAGTCTCAAGACCATTCGAAAACGTTGAAGTCACTCGAGTTACTTTAATTTGTAGCCACGTCACTACATATCAGTAAAGACACTATCAACCATGTAATTGCTAGTGTATTCTTTGTGTCCATTTCATGACATATAATTTTGTCGCTTCAAAATGCATATTACCTCCAACGATCGCGTTATCTCGTTTATCAGATGATTTACAAATGTATTCTTGTTTATGAATATTTTTTCCAGGTAAAAAATACTTTCATTTTATGTGATAGATGACAGACGAGAAGACGGATCCCCTGATGCCAAGCGACTGCCGCCGCTTATAGACACCCGCAATACCAGAGCCACAAGGGCGCTGTCAAACTTTCAACCCCCTTTCCCTCCGGATTGGGTGCCCTGTATCGTCACAGTGAAACAGAGCGTAGGTGTGTGAAACAACGCCTGCGCTCATGCTAACGCCGGATTTCTGTACTCCAGTCGAGCCGGGTCCATTCATGACTAAGCTTGTCTCTCCCACGTTGAATTAGTTTAAGAAGAAATGAAATACACTCTTCATTGCAGTACTTCTGTTTATTCTTTTGGTAGCTTAAACGGCATTTTGATTTATAAAGATGATTAGTGAAAAAAATGTTATTGCTTTTTACCCGACTACGGCGATGCAAAAATAAGGGTTATGATTTTGACCTGTATGTATGTATGTATTTACCTACTGTAGCAAAACAGATTCATTATAATAATAAAATCAAGTGTGGCATACGACCACGGCAATACGGCATAATAATGTCAGCAGAGACAGTTTTCTTGTTTCGTACTTTTTAGAGCGTGTTTTTTTGGTAAGTCGGGTTTTAGTTTTTAAACTTTATTTTTATCTGAGATCAGGTAATCACCACAGTAGTAATAGTAATTTTCTTTTACATATCGGGTTGTGTTTTTTATTTACTCCTTAAGAAAAAATCTGAATCTTGATCGCTAAAATGGTTAAGTGGACAGCAAACCAGCAAGCTTTGAGAGGATTTTCCTAACGAAAACCCATCCAAAACAATTTACTCTTATAAATATTAAAAGTCTCATGAACAGCTTTACAAAGTAAGGAATATTAAGTCAACCCATTAACAACTAAGTTATGTTGTACGTACATTTTAAAAACGATGCCACGGTTTGACAAGAAATAATCGGCCGTAATCGTCTGCCGTTCGCATAATAACACAAAAATAAAATAGCAATGTCCGAATACTTTAAATTTAATATTCATCGTACTTGAACATACAAAGCGTACCCGCCTTTCTCCGGGGAAGCGAGTGTACTCCTAGCGATTACCTGGTTTTTTGCCCCCCTCATTATGCAGATTCTGGCGAAAAAGGAATAAATTTAATAACACGCGTTCGTGCGCATGCGTTATCAGACGCACTTGCTGCTGATAATCTGCGCGCGCGGCCCACGCAATTACAGCGCTGCGCCCACCGAAACCCAATTCTGTTTTGTTGGGGTTCTGTACGCAAGTGACAAGTTTTCAACGCTTATGTGTTCATTTTTACCCGACTACGGCAAAGCAAAAGGAGGGTTATGATTTTGACAGGCTATGTATGTATGTATGTATGTATGTATGTATGTATGTATGTATGTTCATCTGTTTCCACGTAACTTCTTAACTACTTATCAGAATTCGACAAATGACATATCATTATAAGCGTCTTGATCGTCCGCTGGTTATAGGCTATATGAAGTTTCACAAAATCTAATGTGGCGCCCTCTAGCGGACAAAACATACAGAGTAAAAAAATAAAGTTATGATAAATATGCCGTGTTTGGTATCATTTGAAAGCGCTTGACTTGTACATTTTGAATATATATATATACTAGCTGACCCGGCAAACGTTGTTTTGCCATATAAATAAAAGGGTTGATCGTAGAAGGGTGAAAATTGAGGATTGTATGTATTTTTGTATGTTGTATCATAAAAAAAGAGAAATTAAAAATTTTGTCTAAAAAATAAAAATAAAAATTTAGGGGTGGACTACCCCTAACATTTAGGGGGATGAAAAATAGATGTTGGCCGATTCTCATAGATACCGGATAAGCACAAAAAATTTCATCAAAATCGGTCAAGCCGTTTCGGAGGAGTATGGCAACGAAAACTGTGACACGAGAATTTTATATATTAGATTACTAGCACTTGGACACCAAAATAGTACAAATAAAATAAAAGTAAAAAAACTAAAACCCAACTACGACAAAAAACGTCGCTGAAAAAGTATAAAACAAGCCTTCGTTGTCAATTTATGCAATATTCACTATGTAGAGATAAAATTTCATGTTTGGAAAGGCGTAGTCACACGTTAAATATTTTTGACAACGTGTGACTGCGGATTTCCAAACATGAAATTTTATCTCTACATAGTGAATATTGCATAAATTGACAACGAAGGCTTGTTTTATACTTTTTCAGCGACGTTTTTTGTCGTAGTTGGGTTTTAGTTTTTCACCTATTTCAATAAAGATGGAAGGGTGGATAAAAGACGGGACAAATATTTATTTAATAATATCCTATTTCAACCAAAACATACATACTCTAGAGTGGTGGTGTTTTCTCGTTGTTTGAAAAAATTGCATAAAGAAATAATATTGCCTCTTACCAAACTTTCAAATAAGTTTATTTTTCAGACAGCATATTCATCTTCATAATCATATTTTGGCCCCAGCCACGAAAAGTTTTTTTTTTGGCGGTAACAAATCTGGGAACCTTATTATATCCGTAACATAATCCTCCAACCGATTACGGCTACGGCAGCCACGGCGCCACCGAGGCAGTCAACACAGTCATATCCGTAACACAGGTGCTTGAGCTACCTATCTCGGAGTCAGATCAATGTATGTGATGTTGTGAAATAATTATTTAATTATTTATTATTCGGAAGATTTATTTCCCTCTTAAACTATGCTACGTGTTTATTCCCTAAGGTCGAAGCTTTTGTACGGAACATTCAAAGTCGCGTTCTCAGTTCGACTTTGGCTTCTAATATATCGATTTCATCACATCTTGTTTTGAAATTAACTATATATTTGTTACTTAATCCATTGAAAACGAAAGGTCTATTACTCGTTGGCATAGTAAAACTGTTTACGTGTGGTAATTGAAACGACACGGTAGTTTCTTTAACAATGGAGCTTGTTTAGTTCTAATACGATATTGCTTAAGTTCAGATACAGTTTACACTACAAATGAGGTTAAAGGTTTCTAATCTAAGATATTAATTCTTTTGAGTTACTTAAGACTTAGCTCGTGCGCATTCAATTTATTTTTCCGCGATATAAAAAAAAGTGATTGAATTTTGAAGTAGTTTTACTTTTTTATGCACAAATTGTGAATACAAATTAGATATTTACGTGTAAGTTATTAATCATTGCTTCAGTTTTCGATTTAATAAGAATTCAACACAATACGAACATAGGTACTTATTGATAACTACTCGTAGTCAGAACAGATATGACTTTACATTGAGGATTTATCGGCTATAGGCCACTTGATCACCATCTTGTTTGATGGCTTATGCTGCCTTCATTTGAAATACAAATTGTGTGGATTTTTTTATCGCAATGAAAATTTTAGGGTGTTTTTTTCTTAGAGACTAACGAAAAATCCCGAATGCATTTTATATAAGCACCATGTTAAGTAATTTAAAACAAGACATTAATTACATCGCTTGATTAAATACCTGCAAACAGGCAGGTTAAAAGGATCAATAATTGAAAAATGAGAGATAAAAGGAAATAAATGTATGCTAAATGATATTAAACAATATATTCAAAGCAGACAGTGGCAAATCGCCACCATTCATCAGCGGCTAATCGAAGCAGCCACTCCAGCGTAAATCTTAAGGTGGCTCCTCTGAAACCCTGCTCTTCCATTATTAATTGCACTCTAGCGCAGATTATCCTTATTAAGGGCGCCGCAGAACACATGCATTTCCTTAGCGTCTTAAGGAAGGGTTGTGATATGTGAGCTTTGTACTGTCATTTGAATTGGATAATGTATAAGAAGAACTCGTCTAAATATTGATATACGTAACTTATATGAAAGTAGTGATAATGTTTTTATTATTATTACCTTCCATGTCCTATGTAGTAAAAAGCTTATCACTTCTATATCTTAGTTTGAAAGTGTTTCTTATCTGTTTAATTGTAATTGTTTGATTGAGTCAGATTTTAATAAAGATCCATTTCAAATACTAATTCACGGCGAAATTTTTACGACTCATTCATCACAACCAAAAAATTGTAGTCATGACAATTTCAATCAATGAAGCCTTTGTCTCAAATTCTATCAAAATTAACGAGCCACTTCTCTCCCTAATTACTGGCTATTAAAATCTTACTCACAAATTTTAGGTGTCCATTTCAAAACAAACAAATTACATTACCATGGCACAGAAAAGGAAAAACAGGGGCTAGGTATTCGGGCAGACTCCGCGTCGGCATGACGTCGCAGACACTGTGGATCAAGTCGGAAACAGCCAAAAACTGGCCCCCGCGCCTTAGCCTTGAATGGCTTAGCCCCTGGACACGGGCGAATAGCTGACGTGGCCGCGGGCGGGCGCGCCCTGCATACACAATGCGCCCGCGCAGGCTACGGGGCTGTGGAGTCGGGGTGTTAGCCAAATTTTTGGGACTGTCAAAATTTAACTTCTTTTGAAATAATAAACGAATTTGTAATGAGAAGCAGTTGTAGTTGTGTAGCTCAGTATAAGTGCATGTTTCTACTACCTATATGCTCTAGTTCGACCATACTTCTTTTGAATAGTTTGGTAGTATGATACTTACTATTGACCGGTGTCCGTGTCAGGGACTTTTCTTAAATGAAAGATTATTTCTGCCATGATTTTATTTTTTGCAATAATGTTTTGTCTTTGCATCGGTTTATCAGTTTTTCCTCATGATTACTCTTTCTAAAGTATGTTAATTATCGAAATAATTGTATCAAATAGTAGAAATCCATTTTTTTTTACATTTTCCTCTCCGCCAATCAATAAGGTTGATTTTCAAACGATAATTATCATAATAATTTTAGGATTTCTTTCCACTTAGCCAACACTGAAAACTCACACTGTAAATTATGTCAAATGTGTACAAGTGTTTAATTGTACGAGTATGTCTTCCCATAGTTAGCTCGGAGGCAATTGATTACCTATTGTATTGCAGAGCTATCTAGCACTCAAACTTATATTTTAACTTATCTAGCGATTTATTCTTAGGCAGCCGTTTTTGCCACTCTTGCATAATCTGCTTATGCGCAGATTTAATCATTGTTTTATGGAAACACTCATGTGAATACTAGCTATTAGTTTTCGTGATTTCTTATTCTCATTGGGAATAATGTACCTATAAATAATACGTTTCTTTTGGATCCAGAGGTTGTTATAGAACGAATAACAAAGAGCTGTAGAGTCCCTATTGTCATAAGGACTGGGGATTTATGCAAATGAAATTGATTATTTTTTAACTGAGTAATATCTATAAATTCTATCACAAATCACTCGTGTAAGTTTATACTGATTATATGAACTGACAGATTGTTTACCTAAGAACGTGCACGTAAATTTAAGACCATTAATTTGTCATATTTAAATGTACTCGTAAAAACATACCTATCTTTGTCGATCGGACAACATTTTTGAGCTTATGCTTGCGAAACTGTTCGTTGCGAACGACACCAATACAAATAAACGAATCTGTAAGTAAGTGTAAATAGTAAAAGTAAGTGACAATAAAGTAAGTAACAATAAAGTAAGTGACAATAATTGAGAAATAAAGAATCTTTAAACATAAGAACATTGTCATGTTCTGTATTAAAAGGCCAATCTTCGTATTTTGCTATACTTGACTAACCTGTATAGATTTAGTCTAATATCTTGCTTCTTATATTCGGTACCTAAGACTTTGTTTAGGATTGTAGGAAGCTTTTAAATGGTACACAGGACCATCTAATCTACCCACTACTTCCTAGCTGGGGTTCCTATAACATCGAACCAATGGGCAGGTGGGCAGGACCACAAACCAATATGATCTGAGGATTCTTGGTGTTTACTTCTAAGTAGGTATGTAATCTCTTTAGCATACAAACATGCATCCCAAAATCTACAAACCTAATTTATTTTGCATCTCATCATTTGGGAATAAGGTATAGGTATATGTCAAACATATCACACTAAACTTCTTGTTTAGCAAAATATTTTATCTTACACACCTATAAAATTTTTACTTGATTTGCCTCCATGGTCGTCTTTGTTTGGGCCGGTAATGGAGTATTTCGTATTTGCTTCATTTTTTATTTTTTGCCAGTTCGATTACGCGAACGCGATCGGCTCATCATTCTCGGCGAAATTCGGGAGCGTCTCACAGTCCAGCCTCCAGATATTAATTATTGATTGACGATAAAGTAGGTATTCGTAATGTTGCGTTGTGATTATACGCTGCGAGCTTTATATGTCCGAACGTTGGATTTATCGAAGCTTGAGTGATTTTCCGAATGAGAAATTGGAGAAAAAAGTAATTGGAGATCGACGGCAATGTGGTTTAGAGGAATTTGGAAGAAATGATGAGTAAAAAATTAGAACTCATTACCTTTAAATGACTTGAGTTCTTTTCTGTCTTCGCTTCGTTTCACTTCTGTTTAAGCTAAACAACATATATTTAGTGAATTAATTTTAAATGCTATTCCTTCGATATTATATTTGATGATAGTCGAAAGAGTTAATATGTTGTGTTAGTGAATCTAGCTTGGTAATTCTTTTCAACTTCAGAAGATTTATAAAAGCGAGCAAAAATGTAACAACTTTCAATTTGCTAAAACAAAATGTAAAACCGAAGCGATATCTCAAAATCTGAGGTAAATGCTAATTGAAAGTCGTATTTTGTTTATTTTCTGCACAACCACCACTCATTTTTATCTAAACCGCTGTCTACACTCGCGTGCGTTACGCCCTCGCGTAGATCCCTGATGGATGGACGATATCAATCAGTCCGTGTAAACTATGCTTTATGTAGTCAGCTACTATTCTACTCCACACATTTGCATACACATAAGTAGTATTTTTTTCTTATAAGGGCATAGTTGATGGATTCTATTGTTTTTTAAAGACGAGGGAAGGCGATTTTAATTAGCTAATGTTACATCAATGCTTGGCTGTTTTGCATACGCACGGTTACACGTATGGAGAGACCGTATTACGGGAAATTATTATGGAGAAAATTACATATTGATTCTGCTTGTAATGGTTGACAGAGTCGGCTGAGAGACGCGCACGGCTTGGCTAAGTAGAGTAGTTAGCTGATTTATTACGACTAATTACCACCTCATAGGATATTATCTTAATTATATGACTTATTTGTTTTCATTTATGATGAATTTATGTCTAACTTTGCAAATTGGCGTGACAATGCGAGAAAATAAAATACAGTCACAGCACAGCCAAAGAGTGGAACGCCCTGCCAGCGTCTATTTTTCCCAGTGAATACAACTCCAATATTTTCAAAGCTAGAGTGAATAGGCTACTTTGGGTAAGCTCGCTCCAACTTGGGTTTCCTATCAACTCTTGAGTTCATTGTGTGAAGCTAAGAGCAAACCCACTTACAATAACTGGCTTCACCTGGCTTCAGTGGCTTCTTTCGCCAAAGGTCGTGGGTTCGATCCCCACCCTGGACAAACATTTGTGCGATGAACACTTGTGTTTGTTCGGTGTCTGGGTGTAATATATGTATTTAAGTATATATTTGTGTTCCTCTGTTGTCTGATATCTGTAACACAAGTGCTTAAGCTACTTAGTACGGAATCAGGTCAACATACGAGATGTTGTGAGAATTATTATTATTATTATTATAAATCTAGTATTACTCGAATACAAATATCAATAATAGTTTTTTTTAAAGATAATGATTTACCGTGATCAGCTACGTCAACTAACTATAACTCAACGTAATACTTCCAAAACGATCAGAAAAAGTGCTTGACAAAATGCTCCTCTATTGAAAAGCTATTGATAACGATCAGCGCGACAGCCATAATGGCACAATGGCAGTAATTAGTAAAAAGCATAAAGCGTCAGCTGTCGTGCGCTCGCGCAGCCTGAGAGCCAACTTAGCGCCCCCTAGTAATCCATGCTTAGCACTTTCACAGGGTGACTTGGGTAGCTTTGAACTTTTGAATTTTGAATTTCATTACAAACTCTTATTTAAAGTATTTTAAGGGCGCTCGTTCTCCCTCTCTCTCTTTCTCTTATCTCTTCTTAGTGCACTCAAGACAACAGTCACTTTTTTAGATCATAACTTCGTCCGAGTAACAGTAAGTAATTGTGTTATGATAGGTAGTCTCGACAAGAATAAAGTGCACAACACGTGTCTTAAAAACTACAAACACACTTTTGCCCAATAGGTACACTACAAAGATACTATTTTTCTTTAATTTAATATAAATCAAATGGTGATAACGGATTGGCATAATAAGCGCTTTACACGTACAAATATAATGCTATTACTGAAAATTTGTTTTCGTCCATTTAGGATGTAGCTGCATAATTAAAAATGTTTATGGGGGATTTATTTTTGTAAACAAAACTATCCTATCCGTCATTACGTTTTATCAAACCTTTGAAAAGCTCTTATTTTGAAACTTTTTTTGTTGCTAAAATGTTTCCAGTGAATAGTTGCAATTTAATTTTTAGAATATTCCAGTTTTGTCAATAATTTGCAATTGGGTCGTTCTTCTTTTTTATCGACAATGAGCCAAACTTACACATCAACATTTAACTTTTATATAACAGACTACAAATGATAAATAGTATGTCCTAAATATTCGTTAATGTACTACTTTACATATGGACTAATACATGATGTAAAATCTAATTGATAAAGAATACTTTTTGATTGAAATGAACACCTCCGTCACGTCCCCCGAAATTAGTGCCATTTACACCTCTGTCACGCTTTACATATTTTTTTACAAAGTTAAATCATGCTAAAGTATCTACGAGGTGATAAAACAATGTCATTATTTCATGGTAAATTAGGAATATCTTGATGCTGTAACTTATATTTTTTATATAATTAATTACTTCATAGGTTACTAAGGACGGGCTCATTGTCGATAAAAAAGAAGAACGACCCAATTATATTTTGTAATAATATTTTGACGTTTGATAGTAATTAATATTGCAAAGTTCTGGTCTTGCCTGATAGCAATCGATTTAGTTAACCAGTTTAAAGTACAAAATTAGTAAACAAATTAGCTAATTGAACTTATAATCTCATAGATCATCCTAAGACTAGATCCGATTGCTCGATAACCACTTCTAGGATTAAATTGAAACGTTTAAAGGCCTAGGAGGACGCCAGAAGACGCCATCCTTCTTTTACCTAATCATCGTTAATAGCATGTAGTAACTATATTTACGACACGTATGTATATTGTACAAAAATCCCTAATATAGGGCTAATAATAATCGAATACCATGGGGTTGTAGCTTAAAACGCTCTCCACGCTCGCAGTGGTCGCAGACTGGTGCGTATTGTGCCTAAAACAAAGGGTTCTTACCGCTCGAGTTTAATTTTCGAGTGCGAGTTAGTGTTTGAATTGGTTTTAATCGCGGGATAAACAATAGCGGGGCACCGGGCTCCGGGGGCACCGATGTGTGGCACGCCTGCAGCGGCGGCTTTAATTGTGTTTCACTTATTACACTAGTGTCGAGGATCACACGAGTGCTTATTCGGCGCCAATTCAAACGGAAAATCTCGAGCGATGCGTGACTCGGGTTGTTGTGGCGTTTTTAACGGATTTTTGTGGGAAGCAAAATGGAAATTGCTTAGGTGGTAAATGTTCTCCCCAATATTTACACGTGCCACTAAATCGTAGAAATACTCGTGATTTCGGGCAAGGCGGCCAATCTCAACGATCAGTCACTTACGCACGATATATTATATCAAGGGTATGCGCAAACACAAGTGCACTCTCTATTCCTTTGCCCTATTATTCCTGATGGGACACCAGTGTGATATGACCGGAGAGGGATCGGGCGCAGGACCAACGGCTGCTTTCCAAGGCACGTGGGTACAAGACCGCCAACTTCCAGACTCCGGGCTGACACTGAGAATTCCTTAACAGAAAAACTCAGGTACAGATTTTGGCCCGACCCCAAGCCGTCGCTTTGAAGTGCGACGTACACCCACTAAACCAACGAGGCAATCGATTCACAACGACTTCACTCATGAGATATACGTCTAAATACGTCATGAGATATACGTCTTTATATCAAAAATGATACATTTTCTGTGACATTTTGACGCTAGAATAGTTATTTACGAGATTTCTACCATGTACCTTATTTTTGAGTGTCCGATATTTCGGTACTGTTACTAGCGCCATGGTCACGGAGTAACTGAAGTTTGTGCGGGTAAGATGTTACTGGCAGACAAAAAATTCTAATGTTAGTGACCATGAAAGTTTAAATCATTTTGACGCTATTAGATCTATAGTATATGGAAAGCTTATTGTTATTCGTGGATATTTTATGGTTACTGCTGATGATGAACATGTAGTCATGATTCATTTGGTCTGGTTCCCTTGTCAAAAGTATCGCGAAGGTCAGACGGCAGTCGCTTCATTGTAATTACCAGACTCCCCAAATCCTGAATCATGGTCTAAGCATACCCCTGGCTCCAAAGCCACAACCTTGGACTGCAACCGGGAATCACACGCTAAGATGAGTGGGGCTGCTGATGATGATGTCCTTAAGCAGAAAATATATAAGTGAGTATTGACGATTTAGTCTGTACACCTGCCGGAATTAAAATCTACGTCAGAGTTTACAGTTTCCTCTAGTCCATCAAATGAAAGGTATAAAGTTCTTCTAATCCAATGTTTTTTTTTAGTCATGGGTTCTTTGTACACTTTCTAGCCGTAAAAAATGCATTATTGTTCCGCCTAAGAGTAAATGCATGTATTTACCGTGGCATGATCCCACTTTAACGGTCTTTTAACAAGAATTACAAGTGCAATGTTCCTAAGAACGCGTGTCATGAAATTATGCGAAAATTATAAGATATCCCTCCTTAAGAGACTGATCTATCAATATGTGGAGTTATTATTTAAATTGTTTCATTAATGTTTAAAACGTTGACTAAGTAACTTTATGTAGTGAAACATTGAGTAGATTTCGTCTGATCAATCCATGACAATTTTATTAATGATTTGAAACATTACATTTTAATGTTTTTGTCATAAACCATTTTGTATAAGATCTTATTTTGTTTCCGAAACTTCACTATTTCCACGCATAGTAAAACTGTGGAACCAGTTGTCATCCGTGGTGTTTCCGAACAGATACGACCTGGTGACTTCGTGAAAACGGTTTATTCCTTTCTTCAGGTGACGGGGCATGGCACACTAGCAACGCCAATCGATTAGAATTTTTAGCTACTAAACCGGATCTATTTTAAACAATTTCGGCGTTTACAACCTGTCGGCAAACACTTATACTATTTATTAAATAACCATGCACAAATGTTGGGTCCTTTTTTGTACGCGAAAAATTGATTCATGCCAAAAATGGCCGCTTTTAGCGTGAATCAATTTTTCACCTACGCATTGAACTCAACATTTGTTATTAATAAATAGTATAAGTGTTTGCCGAGTTTGTGTGCCCCACACATCACCTTAAGAGCCGGCAACGCATATGTGATACCTCAGGTGTAGCAGGTGTCCATGGGCGGCGATCACTTTCCATCAGGTGTGCCGTCTGCTCGTTTGTCCGCTATAATGTAAAAAAAAACTAGTTTTTTCTTCATACTACGAGGTGTTTACATACCATAAGCAGTATTTATATATTTTTGTTTCCACTTAAAAAGCCATTCGATTATACAAAATAAAAAAATAGTTTGTTTGAAATAAATAAGGTGATTGCATTTATGTAGATCTTAAATTAGACAACATTATTTAACCTAAATAGCATGCAAATTGTGGTTTACAATTCTAAAAGTATAAAGTCACGTATTCTAAACAATTTTAATTTCAATTTTAACATAAGATCATGTATATAAACATGTTCAAATATACATATAGGTACAGATTAAGTAACAGTAAGTCATAATATGTGTAACTAAATTAGCGAAAAATATGGTTTCACAAAAAAGAAATAGCACACATTCTCCTCTCTACGATTCTTATCTATGATCATAGATTAACGTTGTATCCAATACATTTTGTTTACGATATAGTGAGTCTCCTGAATTACGCATTAGCAGAGTATCGGTTAGGCATTTGCATCTGTGGCGTGACGGAAAATTCTAATACGTTACGAATACGAAATTAATTAATCATTGATTATGCAGCGAATCATCTGTTTATTAACATAGTGGTAGATTATCGTTTTAAGTTGAAAAAAGACGCATTGCATTTAAATCGGTATGTAAATGTTGTGAGAACGAGTTATCCCAGGGGTGGGGGTGAGTGATGCGAAACGCGTAGGGTTGCCAGGTAGTCACTCAAGACACCTTTATTGACAAGAAAAGTGCGTTTGGTCGGTGGAGATTATCCGGCTTATTATGTGTAACTTAAAAAAAAATCTAGTTTACACTTTTTGGTTTTTTCAATCGCCAGCGAGCGAAATATGCCTTATATTTTATTGGTGTTTTATTAAAAGTAGGAATTCATAGTAAACGATGGTAAAGCTTATAGTTACTTAACATAACATTCAACGGTCTTTGATTTTTTCATGTCCGGCTAAACTAGGTAGTTAATAGGGCTATTCTGTTTCAAGACCTGGCACCCCTAGAAACGCGTGAGCAATCATTGCGATCGACGACTCCTGCGCAGGGAAATTACGGAAACGCACACATGCGAGCCGTAGGCCGAGGGCAAACTGATGATGGCTTAAATAGGGTCATTTTACATGTGAGTGTATTTGTCACATTCGAACGAAACCACAACCCTTAACAAATATTTTTGGAAATACAATTGATAGAGTAAATTGTTAAAATCATAAAAACTCATTAAATAATTTGCTTTTTTCGATAATTGCTACATTATCTGATTTAAACAACCCGTTTGGAACGCTGTCTTTGGTCCAAGGGTTACGGGTTCGATCCCCGCACAGTACAAACATTTGTGTGCATGAACATGTCTGTTTGTATTGGTCTGGGTGTTTCTATGTATTATAAGTATATATTTACAAAAAAAAGTATTATATGTGTATATTTGTAATCCCACTGTTGATTCTGATATCCGTAACACAGGTGCTTGAGCTACCTATCTCGGAGTCTGATCAATGTATGTGATGTTGTGAAATATATATCTGTTTTTTATTGGTATACAGAGCAACTGTAACATTAGCTTCTTGTACATTTTTGTACCTCCTGTGTATCTTCAGTGTCCACATCAATTCAATTGAAATTGAAATTATTATTTATTATATCACATAATTTAGTACAACTCAGATAAATTAAATAATTAAAATAGCTTAATTTTTTCATACAGAATCAATGCCTTAAGTAGGTGGTATATTTTTATTGTATTAACCAATATTATAAAACGTTATATTATCATAAAAGCTTACAAAAATGCATTAAAACGTAATATAAACATACTCTATTTGCGACATTATATCTTTACAGACAAAGTAATTAATAAGTCGCTATCAAGTATTGACAATGTTAAAATATTACTAAGTAACTGTCGACTGTCTACTTCCGACCTTACGTCAACAAAGGCTCTCACACATGCGCATGCGCAACACACAAACATAGTACCGATACTAGTAATCCATTGTTAACACATGCCTATGCAAATACATATTAATGCATTATAGATACATTGTGCTAATGCATTTTTCCGTTTTTACCACAAAGAGGGGTTACGGTGTATGGGACGTCATAAATGTACTGGCTAGTAAACAAATGTGCTAATATGTAACACCTGGGAGAAATACTGAGGTCACTCACATAAACTCAGACTATCAAGTATCTACGTTAGGGAATCGTCTTGGGATTTTTGTTCGAAGTCAAAATTATAGAAGAATATTACTTGTCTCTTTATTTACTGTCATAAATCTTTAGGCATCATCATTTCAGCCAATAGACGTCCACTGCTGGACATAGGCCTCCCCCAATGTTCTCCACACAGATCGGTCCTCTGCCGCCCGCATCCAATGGATTCCCGCGATCTTCACCAGATCGTCGGTCCACCTTGTGGGGGGCCTGCCACGACTGCGACTTTCTGTACGTGGCCTCCACTCGAGGACCTTTCCGACCCAAGGGCCGTCTGTTCTCCTCGCTATGTGCCGTGCCCATTGCCACTTGAGGCATGCAATCCTTTGGGCTATGTCTGTGACCTTAGTTCTCCTGCGGATACTTTAGGCATATCATTCCATAATTTCAGCACCATCATTAGGTATTTAATCCCTCTTCAGATATTTCCCTTTCTATGCCAGCTTCATTCAGGCTTTTTATTATTATTTTAAGACGTTTTCCATCTGGTAAACGGGCGTTCACATCTTTGTTAGCCTTTCCGTGGCCACCAGCTTGTCATAGGTTGTCTCCATACACTACCTATCACCATGACAATGTGCTTATAGTCATTCTAGTGACATCACGGGCTTTCTAATATCAACTACTTCAGTATGTTAGTTCTTTAACAATTATGGCAACTAGTCATATTGGTATCATTAAATTCTTGCTTTTTCTTATCTACATCTATAACGTTACAGATTGTTGCGTCATTGACGAAAATAATGATTAAGCTTCCGAATTATGAAACAAAGTACGTACCGTTATTAAACTGAAGATTGCAGTCTGTTTGCACAGTAGTACGTCTATACTATGTTCTGTGAAAAAATAATTAGAATAATCTACTTTTTATGTTAACGCTTTCCCTTCGAGTGAAATGATAGAGCCTTCGAGAAGTATTCAGGGAACTAGGCGTTACCGATACGTTCATACGAACTAGTGGTGTAAGATAGTTCTGCGAATATATGTACCTTCATTGAAAAGGTTCCAGGTCAATATCTTCCAGGATCTGACGTGATCTACATGGAAAGAACTTACGTAAATACTGTGTCAACTTTTATTCTGAATCTGTACGTCTAAATGTATTATTTTGATGCTTAACAACTGCGACACATAATTTTTTTGTGTTTGGTTTGAACATAATTTAGGTACATTCCCATTTAAATTAGATCTTGTCTTATCGTAGCGATTAATGGATATGATACTTTTCCAACATAACATCATCATCATCAGCCCAATTAAGTCCCCACTGCTGGGGCACGGGCCTCCCTCAATCACATGAGGGGTAATTGCCATACTCACCACGCTTGGCAGACGGGTTGGCGAGGGTTTTGATATAAATGCAGAGTTTTCCTTCTCCTTTTGCTGATGATCATGCCTGCAGCTTTACCTTAGTCGCCTTTTACGACACCTCGGTAAGAGTGAGGGTGGCCTATTCTACTCTGCCGGGGACCACACGGCTATACTAGTGTACTAAATAATACATTTCTATAATGTGTCAAATAAGAAAGATTTGATTACAAAACTTCAACTGTTTCCTATACTGTTATACGAATCCTACTTGTACCTATGTATAGTCAGGATTTTAAAACGTTCTGTATAACTACTTGGCCAGTAGTAACTTTTTGGGATTCAGGATCCCAATATGCTGTAGTGGAAGGGTTTGTTTACAGACAATATAATTGGAATAATGAGATGCACTGTAATTGTAACAAATTATCCGCATAAATAAGAAGTCAAGAAAAAAAAACTTGTTTGTTGTTGTCAAACACGACAAAAGTATTCACTCCTTTCAAGGCTCTGTAGGCGGCGTGCATTCCTCCGTACCGAATCGAATAATAATTGTTTTCTTTGCATATCTAATTTTTGGGTAATGAATATAATGTCTGTGATAGCATCTCCCAGTTACATTTAAAGGAGTAAGACAAAGAAGTACAGTCCAGTTGACACGCATGCACCTTTTTTTGAAAAGTGAAATAATTGTTTGTAAAGGAAGTTGCGGATTCAAATGTGTGTGCGTTTTGGATCACGCGATGTCGGTCAACAAATTGTATTGAGTCAAAACGGTTAATTGTATGGGGCTTGAAAAAATGCATGGGGTACAGGTGCACTTTTAGTTTTAATATTTATGAGTTGACGCTCCTGAATTTGGTCATCACGAACTGTATTTTTTCTTTATTTAATTATGACTCTCACTACATTATGTATCTTATTAGTAGTTAGTTACTTACATTACGTTCCTTTGGGAATGTAAAAATATAAAAATAGATTGATATTTATATCATCATCATCATCATCATCCCATTTAAGTCCCCACTGCTGGGGCACGGGCCTCCCTCAATCACATGAGGGGTAATTGCCATACTCACCACGCTTGGCAGACGGGTTGGCGAGGGTTTTGATATAAATGCAGTTTTCCTTCTCTAGGTCCTGATGATCATGCCAGCAACTTTACCTTAGTCGCCTTTTACGACACCTCGGTAAGAGTGAGGGTGGCCTATTCTACTCTGCCGGGGACCACACGGATGATATTTATATATTTGTAGCAAAAGTACTTTTATAATTAGTAAGATTTAACAACTTTAGTAATTAACTAATTTCTAATGAGTGAGAGAGAGAAAGTAATTATTAGGCGAGATCGATTAAATAAAATACTATAATTTAATGGAACAATCAGTCTTTGATGAAACAAGTAAAACGTACCTTATAACTTGCAAAATAGCAATCGTTTATTTGCTCCAAGGCACCGATGATATTCATGCGAAAGCGTTACGATTTATGAGCACACAAAGATAAGCTTTCAAATCAAAAAATATTATCTAGTGTACAAAAAACCTAATTACGACGTTGCGTTAGAAATCGCGTTGCGTTTGCGCACGCATCGGAATTAAGCAATTAATGCAGCGAGCTATCCGCCGACGATCTTCATAAAATTCTCTCATAGAATATTTAAAGGCAAACAAAACCCTTCGCAATGGAATGCAGAGACGGTAGCACGAGGAAGCAGCCTTTTACTGAAGTAAACAAATTTACGAGTTTTCTTTTGTTTTGAAACAAAAAGCGAAAGATGAATGGATTATTGGAACATAGATAGGTACGGCGCGGAGTCTGGTGCTCCAATTTCAAATGAAAATCACTTACACGCACAACACAGGTTACGAACAAAAAATATGCAAGCTGCAAGCGAGCTTCTGCTCATCAAGTGGTTAAGCGCCAGATTCCCTGACCGTTTACTTCTTGCTCTATTTGAACGGAAAACCGCTGGGGTTTAGTCGGTATGCCTCTGGCCGACTTTTCATTAGGATTAGCCCTCGCTAGAAGGAGAGCCTGGACAGAACCCTCCTACTTCCCAGCAGGAGGACGTCGGCCCATTACACTTCGGGCCGGCGGCATTACTTAGCGACAAAAAAATATTGATATTGAGATTGAGTGTATATATCTGTAACCGAAAACATCAATATTACTAGGAGTACTACAAGAACAGTAATTTGTTATAAACACAAAACCTCCAACAGAAAACAAATCGTATCTCAGCTCTAGTCTTGAGTGAAGTGATGCCTAGTCAACAGTGTGACTATTCTTAATTGCATATTTTCCTACAACTTATTTCCCTACTACTTATTTCCCTATTCAAATGAGGAACAAACAATAAAATTGACGATCTTAATTTGCGGGTAGTTGGGAAACGCGTCATAGCCTCGGTTTATCGATATATCGCCGAGTCGCCGATGGCTATCGGCCGCAGAAACCGTTACAGCGCGTAACTTTTTCGCGAGAAAAAAGGCACAATTATAATAATGATCGTCCTAGTATGGGATAGAGGCACTTGTTTATGCAAATGCTCTACTAATTAAGAAGGAAATTATTTTCAATGTTGTTTTGCATGTTGACTCGGAGCAAAAAGCGCGAGGTTTCCACACGGGAGCGCGTACGTACATTGTCACTGGAATACGTAATGTTGCGCTACCGCCGCATAAGGTTGATGGATCTATTGACAGCAAAGCAGAGTCTTTTTGCCTCGGTTCCTAGAAAGTTAAGTTTGACTTTCTCTCATTCTTATCCCATAAGCGGATAAATTAAGTGTATGTTTACATCAGATGTGAGATTTATACTCTTTGTTTGATTCGTTGCGTTCTGTTTTGATTAAGGTGACGGGTAGGGCACACAAGCGATGCCAATCGATTTTAATTTTTAGCTACTAAACCGGATCTGTTTTAAAACAATTTCGGGGTTACAACTTCTCGGCACACACACAACGCGTAGGCGAAAAATTGATTCACGCCAAAAGCGGCCACTTTTGGCGTGAATCAATTTTTCGCGTACAAAAACGGACCCAACATTTGTGCATGGTTATTTAATAAATAGTATAAGTGTTTTCCGAGAGGTTGTAACCAATGACGTAAAAAAAATAACTTTAAAAACATCTTAGGTTGTAACCCCGAAATTGTTTAAAATAGATGCGGTTAAGTAGCTACAAATTAAAATCGAATGGCGTCGCTAGTGTGCCCTACCCGTCACCTTAACTTTATGGGCTCATCAAGCATTTTGTTATCAAGATGTGCGTAAATCAGTGTTGTTATTTGAACCAGTCTGGTTATATATCTTTTTGCATTATTTTATTTCAAATTGAAGTTCAATGTAGACTGTAGACTAGATTTGAATTTCTATTAAATATCTGCGTAGTCCGTTCACCTCTTTCAGCGTCTCAAATCGATCGTAGAGAGCAAAAAAGCGATAGTCTCTCATAACAAATATTAGCATTGTCTAAACCTTTAGAACACTCGAGGCGGGACCGATGCACTCGCATTCTTAGCATTATAGGCCCTTGTTTGTCAAGCGGGCTTTTTAAAGCGGCTTAGCGATCGAAGGGTCGGAAGCGAAGGAAAGGGTTCTTACTGAACTCCGGTTATCGTCGGCTTAATCTTAGCGAGCAAATTAGGATTAATTGAACTTTTTCCTTTTAATTCCTTTCCTTTGTGTGTGCGTGATTCTCTCGGCGTGTCAATGCGGGAATTGTATAGAGCTGTTGATTCACGTTTTGGGTTAGATTTTGGTACAGATACTTATTATAAGTGATTGCCTCGGTGGCGCAGTGGTTAGTGGGTCGCACTTTAAAGCGACAGCTGCGGGGTCCCGGGTTCGATCCCTGGGTCGGGTCAAAATTTGGAGATTTAAAGACACAATACGCCACTCACATGAGAACATAAATACGGTAATAATTTAAAACATCCGTTGTCATACATTCAGAACATGGTAAGAAGTAAAGTTAGCATCAAGATAAAATCGCAACAAAACAGTTCCACAATCAGCCGCATACATACCTAATTAATTAATATTATTATTGCAGTTAGGTACTACTACCAAAACTCAGCTCTTTTTAAATACATAGAACGAGTCAATATTTGTAATTTGCGAGGGTATTGTAGGTAACTGAGGTTTGTCCGTACCTCGTTCGAGTATTAGGCAGGACAATAAAGCTCGCTCTCGCTCGTCGAGTGCAGGGGCCCCCAACTTGGGTCTGCTTAATAAATTTTATTTCGGTGTGAATTTTAATATTAATTGTTTTACGGATAAAAATGCAAGTGTTATAAATGTATAATTTTAGCTGTTTTTGTTTGGAAATAATAAATAAAAATAATTTTAATTATTTTGTTTTGTAGGACTTGCAATTTTTCTAATTTTGTTTTGGCAGCACTTCCCCAGATTTCGATTAGATACAAAAGATGCGGTTTCAGAAGAGCATTATAAATTGTGAAACGTAGTTTTCGTGGTATGGGAGGCTTGTAGTGAAATCAATCTAGATATTACATGTGTCAAGCCAAGATATTTTTCGTGAGTCTTTTCTTGCAAAGGTATATTTTTTTATTGTAAGGGGTAAATAATTGGGTTATAGGTTTGTTTTTTGCCTTAAAAAGTATATAGCTAGTTTTACCTGAGTGCTTTGTACCTGAGTGTTTCTGTAAAAAAATCTCAGTGTCAGCCCGGAGTCTGGAAGTTGGCGGTCTTGTACATCCGAGCCTTTGGAAAGCAGTCTTTGGTTCTGTGCATGATCCCTCTTCGGTCGTGTCACATTGGTGTCCCATCGAAATATGAGGGTAAGGGAATAGAGAGTGAACTTGTGTCTGCGCAAACACTTGTGCACTATATGTCCTGGGTTGATGGCTGATCTCTGAGATTGGCCGCCATGACTGAAATATCGGTTTGGAGGACATAATTATTATAAGTGAAGTGATTATTTAGACTGATCATATTTCATGCCAGGAGCCCAATTCTCGTGCTCGTGATATTTATTATCATACGACATATATCACTAAAACATAGTTTTTTGTATGGTTTTCAGGTGATATCCGCCTATGTTTTCAAAATATCACGAGCACGAGAATTGGGGTCCAGATTTTATCAAGTGTAGACAGAATTGTTCTCAACTCAAGTACCTAATAGTGGCGGGCGCACGTCGCTTGAGCACGCGCGTGGACACGCAGCGGTCCCCGTCGCGGCTCCCGTCGCGGAGATCCGTGTCACTCAGTGTAGCGCCATTAACTGAACTAGCCCGCGCGTGCTCCCGTCTGCGGACCCCACGCGTACGCGACGGTTCCCGTTGCGGGGACACGGGCTCCGTTCGGCTTCCCGCGACAGGTCACTTTTGTATGAACCCGCGCGGGTGCCCGCGTACCGCAGTTTCGGCCCCTTACGGCCGCACTCAGAGACGTCATTTAAGCTAATGTTCATTAACTTTAGTATCGGTAGTCTTTATGCGTATCAAAATAAGTGTCAATATTTTTTCTTAAGTAGCCAACTAAGTTAATCAACGACTCTGAGTGTGGCAGTTAGGAGATGAAAATATCATAATTTACTGAACCTAAAAACGAAGCAGAATTTTATACACGGAAATTAATAAAATAACTACATGATACAAGGCTCTTAAAACGTACAGTTATAGAAGTTTATCCTTGAATAGATTACAGGAATCCACTCTAGGCACAAACATCATTAGATTAGATAAGGACATATTTAACTGGCACATACTTTGCTACTGATTTAGTCGGTGATTAGTCTGTGATGGCTGTTTGTTTATCTTTTCACTAAGTAGTTGATTGTTTTAAGCTTGTTGATGGGTCAACACTAGATCGTAATACCATTAATGTTTTAATGAAAAAATAACAAATCCTACTGACCTTTTCATTATGAAAACTTTAAGACGATGAGACCACCACAATTTTACAAATCATTTTTTATTATTAGGATTGAGAAAAATATTGTGAGATCATTCAAATGTAGTCATGAGAATTCAAGTATTCAAATGTAGGAAAAATGTTGTGAAATCTGAACCTTAATTTATTGCTAAATATAAAAATACTAACGCGTTGCTTCTTATCTTTTTGGAGACAAAAATCTTCAATCATTGTTTTGAATTAACAAATGTTGAACATTTCATAAATAGATAACTACGTAAGATTTGATAACCTCATCTAATATTTATATAAAATCACGCGTTTACGTATTAGTATTCACAAAAGAACAATAATAATAAAGTTTAATCTGTATAATGATATTTTCGCATCATTCATAACATCTATTTAAGCAAATATCTGCGGTAGGTACAATTTTTGCACCCATAAAATAAGTGCTTAAGTCACTTTTAGGTCATGTTGATGTAAATAATGTTAGATATTTATTTACGAAGCGATATATCAACTCTATAGAGTTCCAATCCGCGCTGGGTATTGGTATTAAGGGGTGAGGGGTGTATCTATACCCGATGTCGGTTACGCGCTCTCAGGTGTGACGCGGCGGAAGCCCACTATCATTAACCTACCCACATGTACTGTAGTGCGTGAGCGCACGCACCCTCACCGTACGCGAAACGGCCTTGTGTGCGTTAACAGGGATGGACTTGGAGTCGAGCTTTGGTAGATGCGTTTTGCACAAAAAAACGTTACTAATATCATCCATATACATTAGATATCATCAAATATTGCACATCCGAATGATCTAGTTAGGGCCTGCGCCACCAAAGAAGTCCTGTGAAAAGCTTCATTCGCCATGAACATTCAAATTTGAGCTTTATGACCATAGACGCAATGAATTAAAATTTTAGTTCGTTGTTTTGCCGTGGGACACCTTTCGTGGCGCAGACACTTGCCGACCCAGTATAATGAGAAGAGGCAAGGCTGAAGGGGAGAAGATCAACTAATGGACAACACGGCTTTTTGTAGCATGGCCTAGCTTACTTGTTAAGTAAATGCCATATAAATAGACCACTTCAAATAATTTAATACGTATACGTCATTGAATTTTAATTAGACCCCCATAATTATAATCAACAAATGAAATAATGTTAAATAAAACTTTAGAGATACAAAAAAGGATCTGCCTGTATCTTCTAATCGTACATTAGATGCTTCTACAGAAAGCTCATAAAGATACTGTACGAGTATGTCCCAAGGAAAGCTAAGTTTATATTCTGGCATTTGCTGGTATAACATTGAGCGACGCAGTCCGCCCCTGCACATATCCGTGGATCCGGCGACACACGCCGCTAGACAGCCGGTGGACAATAAAATGTGAATGCCACTAAATATTAAAATTTCACTCCAATACTTAATCGTTTATGGGAACTCGGACGCAACGGGTTTTTGCACAATAAAATTATTTTTAAACCCCACATTGCTATCCGGGCGGTTATCTTGATCGTCGCTGAATAGGTAATGAGTGTGATAATCTATAAACAAATCGATATAGGTATACAATCGCTTTTTTCGTTAATTTGTCAGCGAAGTTTTATGCGTAGATTGTTTAAGTGAATTATGTATACATTAAACCGTTTTACATAAAATATTATAGTGGTAACTTTTAACATCGTAAACCATTGAATACTAGGTTAAAAACCATAAATTAAATTAAATTATGATATCGATTTCATATTGACCAATTTTATGTATAAAGTGTGATTACGTAAATACGTATTTAGTATTGAAATTGGTAATAATAATATGCAAATGCAGAGGGAGTGGAAGCAGACCTGTAAATTTCTAGTTTCAGAAGAAAAAAATCCTTTTTTAACTGCGAATATATCCTATACTGCGAAGCCGTACCACTTTTCTTACGTGTTCAAGCATACTTACTTTTTTCGTGTACAATCAAACGCATAAAAATTAAAATATCAATTGATTTGTAAGTTTATAACTTCGGCAAACATGTTCCGCTTACAAGGTGTCCGTAATTGTCCAGTGATATCTCGTTGCAATATCGATGTAATTGCGCATTTTACGTACACCTAATTTTCACTTACACACTACTTACGCGTGTTATTATCACAGTTCGTCACGAAGGCTGTTTTTGTTCGAGGGAGGCCGAAGGATGTTCACATAATTTTTTGCTGCGTACAGTTGTGTGCGTAACTCTACTCACTTTTATTGCTTTAACTTGCTAATCCTGACTATAGACTTACAAATGTGTCTAATTACATAGTATGATGTGTTAGGAAAAGTCTTAGAAAAGCATCTGAATATAGTTATTGTTGTTAAAGCTACAGGTCTATTTCAGGTTCATGGCCTTACATGTTTTAGACTATCGGCTGTGCTTATTCGGTGCTATCGGTATTTAAAAATCGACAGAGGCCTAATGCAAGTGGTACATAATTTTATCTACGTATTGTAATATCTGCCTCGTTGGCGCAGTGGGTAGTGCATTGCACTTAAAAGTTCGGTCCCTGGGTCGGTCCAAAACTTGTACCTGAGTTTTTCTGTTAAGAAAATCTCAAAATCTGCCTGAAGTCTGGAAGTTGGCGGTCTTGTACCCCTGTGCCTCGGAAAGCATGTTAAGCCGTTGGTCCTGTGCCCGAACCCTCTCTGGTCGTATCACACTGGTGTCCCATCGGAATATGAGGGCAAGGGAATAATACTACTCTCATAACGTTTCTTTAAAAAAATGGAAAGGTAGACAAGTCAAATTTAGTATGCAATACAATGACATATTATTTGCAATGGGATTTTATTAAAATAGCGTTAAGTATTTCGCCAGTGACTGTACATTAACTTAACTTGTCATTGTTAGCATCTGTGATGCTAATCATGTTAATTTGTTGTCCAATAACTTTATACATTATTTTAATTACCGAATTATAAAGACATTGTGAAAATTATTAAAATGATATCGCGTGAATAAAAAGGAAAAACAGGCCTTCCTTGGAGGAATGCCTGAGGCAGGATCTAATTATTTAAATACATTTATAAGTATAAATAAATAAACGTTTTGATAGACAAGATTCTCTTTCTTTTTCTTTTTTTATGTGATAGATGGCAGACGAGCAGACGGATCACCCGATGGTAAGCATTTGCCGCCGTCCCCTAATAATAATATATTAAATAATAAACTCCCCTTTCCCCCGGATTGGGCCTCCGGTAATCTAACTCACAGAGCGAAACACAGCACAGTGTTGCTTCACGCGGTATATTTCACGTGGTATATTTCCGGTCGAGCCGGCCCATTCATGCCGAAACGTGGCTCTCCTACGGTTAAAAATCTTGATGATCGCTTGTGATGGTAATTGATTGTCAAAGACAAGCCTTTACTTATGCGATCAAGTAGTCTTAGGGCCGATTTAACCAATCTTAATTCGATATTAAATATATGATACAGCGCTGTCATTGTATACAAATCTGGAGTAACTTAAATTTATCCACGGATAAAGATTTTGATGGTCGAATCGGGCCTATGTTGAAAGAAGAACGAAACGCCTTGGTTAGTAATGAATTTCTTCAAGAGCAAGTCAACATAGATTGACGCTCAAGATTTAATGGATAAACTCTATCCTGTGTGACATTAAAATGCCTGTCACTTTAATTCATCGCTCATTCGCATCATGACCTGATTGCTACTAGAGCAGTCCATTTGAATTCTTCATGTTAACGAGCAGTTTTCGCCTTCTAATTCCCTGTATGCTGACATCAGCGCAGCATAAGAGCCTATATTTAGAATCAGTGCGTCTGATTAATGTACGTATCTAGCGGGCTTGCCTAACTCCTCAACAATTGACTCCGTAACCCCGGCTTTAGGACTATCTGCCATGACGTCACGGCGTATGATGTTGGATAGCCGAGACGCATTTGCCCTAATAGGTTAGGAGACGTAGCTTTATCGTTAGGGCTAAATTAAGGATACTCGTTGTGACGTAAGAGCAAACAAACCATGCGAAATTAAAGGCTTAAGATATGCTAAGCCAAGGCTTGATACTTGAACGCGAAATAATGGAACTTTTACATTCATCATCATCATTTTATCAAGCGTTTTGTCCTGATTGCGTCCCAAGCTGTTGCTTCGGAACCCAAGGTCCGCTTTTCTGCTACAACTTCTCCACTTAAGGCATCCTATTCGTCGTTAATCTATTATTAGAGCGAATGGTAGCGCAATAGTTTTGAACGCGCTTTCCAAACGGGGGGTCGTGGTTCAAATTCGAGTATGCTCCTCAGGATTTATAAAAATTGTGCGTATTTATATCTCGGTGTTGAAAGTAAACGTCGAGAGAAAACCTGCACGTTTCGTTGAGTTTCTGAAATGTGTAACCATGATTCAGTTGGTCTGGTTCCCCTGTAAAAGGTTGCGAAGGGCAAGACAGTCGCTTTCTTAATTAACAAACTCCCTAAATCCTGAATCATGGTCTAAACTTACCTCGAGCTCCAACGCGACAGCTTAGGACGCAACCGGGAATCACACGTTAAGATGAGGAGTAGGAGTCGTTAGCTCATTGAAACTTTTACCCTCTTATTCCAAAACGAAATAAGTAGATGGATTAATACTGGCAATTACCGAAGAACTAGGGTAAACGATATTACAAAATAAAGTTTAAAGTTATTTAGTATATCAACTCTAATGCTTAAGTTAAACCTGGACCCCTAGTTTAAAATGAGTACTAAAATAATAACCTCAAAATATCGATTCAGTAACCATGACAACTTATCCCTGTGACAGTTCATTCCGTTGTACACCAAAGTTATTTGTGAGAAAGTAGTAAATTTATTTTTTGAATTTAATCCCAAAAATATAAGCAATTCCTATGCATATTACTTGGAAACCTTACTTAGGTCAATATTTTAATTTATTGTTGCTTAAAACAATTCTAAAATATTTTTACTTCAGACAACAAAATATTATGTAAAATGAGATGTCACTGAACGAATAATTAAATGATTCGATCAATTTTGACAGTATCCTGCGGTACTAATTGATCTATGGTTAGTCGAAGATTTGTAATAAAAATTTAAGAGCTAACATTATTCCGTAATAGTCATGAACTTGCTAGTTTAGGATTAAAACCGGTATCAGAGCAGTTTTTTGTAATAGGAGGATTAAAGTCGGCGTCTGTTTAAAAATGCAAAATGCAAAATGTCTGTTTAGAAATGAGATGGTAATCGGTACTGCCACGAGAAATTTTGGTTGAAACAGATACCGTGGTTAATGGCTAGACATCACTAGTCGATACCACATCCCTAGTGGCGTCTGTCACTCGAGCTGGTAGATTCATTGTAGATTTTGCGCTTACTGATATTTGTTAAATAATTTTATTGCTATTATAATTATAATCCCACGCAGAATGCGTTTCATTTTTTAATACTATGTTTGAGGTAAAAGATAATTTAACATGGACGTAATGAGGTTGTCACACATAAATTAATATTTTTTTAAATAAATTCTTTCTTCAGTCTTAGCATTTCAATCGCGTGGATCTTCCAAGAAATTTTGGCTGCATGTTGTTTCGTGAGAAATGATAATTACGATGCTTCTGTTTAGCTTGAAGGCTTTGGAGGAATGAAAGCCTCAAATCACGGAGAAAGTTACATAAGAGCTTTTTTACTGGGCTTAAGAGCCAAAAAGGCACAGTTCTTGAGCTTAAAAAGCACGTTTTTTAACCGATGAAAAACAAGGAGGATATTCTCAAATCGATGCGTATATATTTTTTATATAAGTACATATGCTCACGCATAACTTTTGACTTATCATAACTTTTATGTTATCAGATTTTTATAATTATTTTTTATTGAAAAGGGTTATAATACCTCGAAGTTTATTCTATAAAATTAAAAAAAAAACCATCTCTAAGGGAAGGAAAATGTGGGAATTAATGTTTGTACACTCACTGATTCTAATGGAAAATGATTTTTTTTACAAAATAGACTGATTTGATTACGGTATTTACGTAGTAAAATAATAAAAAAAACATAATGCGCATCTCGGATAATCTCTCAAAAAATGTGGATACCTACAATATTTGAGATAACAAATTCTGAACGTGTAACCGTGAACAAATTGGTCGGGTTTCCCTGTCGAATGGTTGCGAAAGTCGGACGGCAGTCGTTTTGTTTTAATCACCAGACTTCCCAAATCCTGGATCATGGTCCAAGTGTACCAAGGGCTCAGAAGCGACACCTTAGGACGCAACTGGGAATTACACGTTAAGATGAGGGGTGAGTTTTTGTTATTTCATCTTTATGTTTCATCTCTTTTCCAATATATATGTATAGTATAGAACAGTAAAGTTCTCTTTTAGAATGGGGATTGTTAATAGGTATACAACATCGCATAAAACTATTTTCCCAGTAGAGCTAATATCTATACAAATACACAAGTTTTTGTTTCATATAAAAAGACCAAGTATTGATGAAATTATAGAAAATTTATCGCAGGCGCGTGCTAGTATTGTGACGTCACCATAAAACAATATTTTTGGAAATTATGTACCTCGAGAAATACACGACGTATCGTCATATTATTATCAGTCATGTTTTTTATTTTCAACCAAGTTGATGGAGATACTGGCGATATATTGCCAGGACAAGCGAGTGGACTGAGCTAGTGTTGCGAAGTACTGGGACGGCGATGACGTCACTTTACAACCCGTGTATTTTATAATCAAATATCTCGGAAACTACACGACGTATCTTAGTAATTTTTCAGTCATATTTTTTATTTTCAACAGAGTTTAAGGAGAGCTAAACAATAAAATTAGTCAACATTCTCCCTTGTCGCATCGGCTACCACTTGCGTTGGCGGCTCCTAACAATAGATTACTGCAGTAGTCGTTGTCTCTGTCGCATCGGTTATCTGGAAGCGGATGCGATAGCGGTAATAGTGGTTGCGTATCGTCCTGATAGATCCCGCCACTATCGTCTATGGGAATGTATGGAAACCGCTACATTGTTTTTTTTATGATATAGGTGGCAGACGAGCCGACGGATCACCTGATGGTAAGCGATTGCCGCTGCCCATGGACACCTGCAACACCAGTTGTGTCACAAGCTGCTTACCTTTTAACCCCCTTCCCCTGGATCAGGCCTCCGGTACCCTCACTCACGCAGCGATACACAGCGCAAGCACTGCTTCACGCCGGTTTTCTGTGAGGACGTGGTATTACTCCGGTCGAGCCGGCCCATTTATGTCGAAGCGTGGCTCTCCCCCTGTGGGAAGTTAATTATTTTTTACTATATGTATATACTTGTTTTGTAATTGACGTCACAAGTGTGTTAAATACTTCACTTTATGCAAATTCATGAAATGTTATTCAGGAAAGAAATGTTATTAGGTACAGTACTTAGATACATAAAAATGGAATGCCAGCGTTATACTATAGAATAACTCTCGATAAAGATTGGTCGGATCGATCGGGCTTAGGGCTGATTTAACCAATCTTAATCTGATACTAAATCAATGGTATAGCGCTTTCATTTTATACCAATCTGACGTTATACCATAGATTTTCAGAAAGAGGTCGATCGACGAATCCAACTCGGCTGGGCAGCGTTCGGGAAGCTACGCAGCATATTTTCGGCCCATCTACCGCAGTGTCTCAAGACGAAAGTCTTCAATGCCAGTGATGACATACGGAACCGAGACATGGCCGCTTACAATGTGCCGATTAAGGAGCCTCAAAGTCACCTAGAGAGCAATGGAGAGCTCAGAGTCTCCATGCGTGATCGTATCAGATATGATGAGATCCACAGGAGAACTAAGGTCACAGACATAGCTCAAAGGATTGCATGCCTCAAGTGGCAATGGGCAGGGCACATAGCGAGGAGAACAGACGGCCGTTGGGGCGGAAATTTCCTCGAGTGGAGGCCACGTACAGGAAGTCGCAGCCGTGGCAGGCCCCCGACAAGGTGGACCGACGATCTGGTAAAGATCGCGGGAATCGGATGCGGGCGGCGCAGGACCGATCTGTGTAGAGATCATTGGGGAAGGCCTATGTCCAGCAGTGCACGTCTATTGGCTGAAATGATGATGACCATAGATTTATCCATGGATAAAAATTAGTCGAATCGGTCCTAAGTAGGTGTTTACTCGCAGGGTAAAATGAAATGATGGGCATTTCTAGTATTTTTTTACTAAACATTGTTCTCAATATAAAAAGTTGATAAACAAGATAAAGTTATAACAATTATACATGCTATTATAAAACAGTCTCGTTAACACGCTTTTTATATTAGTCATAATTCCAAGAATCGATAATTTTATCTCTGTGTGCGTGAGATAGTCCCCTATAAAAATATATTTACAAACACATAAGTTTAAGCGAACTAGTTTAGAACATGTATTAGTGCACTTAAAAACATGTGGCACTATTTGTTATGAATACTGGTTTGTGAAACGAAAGAATGTCTTTCACTTAAGGCCAATTCGACCAGCCTTATTCCGATTCTAAATCTATGGTATAGCGCTGTTATTCTATACAATTCTGACGTTATACCATAGATTTATCCACGGGTAAAGATTGCTCATTATTTATTGGCTGAAATGATGATGATGAAAGATTGCTCGAATCAGGGCTTAGTGATAGGTTACTTATATTTCAGTTCAATTACTGTCCGTTATGATATTTTCGTTGAGTACAGTCAGTCACGCGTTGCGAGTTTAGAAATCAAATTTATCCACCAGATTTATCAACTTAATGTCTAATTTTGTTGAATATAAATTGAGGCTGACCTGGAAAAGACCTCTTGTTATGGTGCTTACACCGATTTTATAATCTGTGTTATCCTCATTTTGACATTTATGTTAGTTAAACCAAAATGTTTTCTATTTTTATGGCCAGTCTTTTAAATCAACGTGCGATTCTGTATGTGGACAATAGTTTCAGAAACAAAATATACGTATTACTTAATCAAACAAAAGAGTATCGAGCTTTGTCGCACGGAATCTCAGCCCGGTACTATAGTAGGTATGAAAGCTATCGAAGCTCGTAGTAAAGTTCAACACACAAAGTGCATAATCGTAGTAATCGGCCGCCGGAGCCAAATGTCATCGACCCACTTATCTCATCCGCCATCCCTTTTACAATTACAACAACAAATGAGTAAGAGCTGCACCGATATGCGTTCACGCATCGATACCGGTGCAGAGGAATAAAATCCTGTGTGAACGAACTCTAATCTCTGTTTTGTGGCAGCTTCCAGAGACGGGATCGGCGCGTGAGTGCGCACAGATAGATCGACTGTTTAATGAACTTCTCACTGGACAATTTTCCATTCAGCTGACCACCTTGAACTTCCGAAGACCGTGGATAGGGAAGATATTTCTGGATAAAGATCGATTACTTATAAAATCTATTGCGTCCGTCTTAAGAGATTAGTATATTTCCAATAATCTATTAATATATTATCTATTGTTAATAATATTTCCGTATGCTCCTATGCCACCTATCACAAAAAACAATCTGATAAAAATTAATCTGATCTCGATAAATGTCATTAGGTGACATATTTTTTTTATTTGTGATGAATTAGCTCTTAGTTTCACACTAGAGTTGAGAAGAGGAGAGGTTTACCCAGAAGTAGCCTATACATTGTAGCCTTAACCGAACAATATTAATTTTGAATGGAAAGGTTTTTCTAATCTTTGACTTGTCATCAAGTAATAATACTATGTCATTTTTAAGCATTATGTGTACGCGTGTTTTGGGATATCATCTAGCTCATTGGATTTGTCATTGTGTAGTTTAGATTTTGTAACAATGATGTTCTGTTTTGTGTACCAAATAAAAAATAAATAAATAAATAAACTTGACAACCTAATGCTAAATATACATACTTAGGTATGTATATTTAGCTAAAGCTTAGAGCTCAAATAACAAGGAAGGAAGAAGCGTTTCCTCTCTTTTATTCATTAGATTTGTCATCGTGCGCCGATCAACGGTTTGCCAGTATAAAGATAGGCAGTAGCTAAACAGGACAATTTGACAAGCACCGTTTCGGCTATTTTATAAACTGAATCCCAAGGATGAACAAAATATTGCGCGAAACATCTTTTTCGAATGTAGCTTCCTTTGCGTTGATTTTAAATTAGCCAATGACTTTTGAGTTACATCGGCTTACTCGGGTAACTCACTTGGTTAACATTGTGGTACTTACTACACAACACAGTTAAACAGGGTGCATGTGTAAACATTTACATCCCTTTAACCACGAGTTCTGCTAACCATTATGAACAACATTTGTACTACCACTTTTGTAAATTCGCATGATAAAAATTCAACTTTTCATACAAAGTCGGTCACGTGACTAGGTTATTTTGTTTGGGGAGTCGAAAATTTTTTCGATGAATTTCGAAAAGTCGTTGAACAAATGTTGTACGGTTGGTAGAACACGTGGTTAAATGGATGTAAATGTTCACAGATACACCATGTATATATAGCCTTCTCTTTCAAGGCAGCTTGCTACTCGTATGTTGACTTTCAATTTTGGGCAGGACCCACTTAATATTCTTCTCTGGTCTATGATACTCGTAGATAAGTAATAGTTGCTTTAATCCAAATTTTAATTCGCCGCGCGAAATTCGGCACCTTTGATAAGGCATTGTTTGGTTTTATGGTGCTTTTATGTGCTCTTTAGTGTCAAATTTCGATGTATCACCATACTATTATTGTATTTTAATTTAAGACTATATTTTAAGGTTTTGATTAAATAGAGATCAGATATTATTGTATTTGGGATGTAAAAAAAAACTTGACAATGACAATTTTTATTACTTGGCAGAATTGGCGTTTTTATCAAAAATAACTTTTAAATTAAAAATCTTTTTTCGGAAAAGCTATCCTATCCTACACGTTTCTAAGCGTTATCCATTAAAGCACAGTTAATTATGGAGTAATAGTTATTTTACCATTGAAAAAAAAGTTAATATGGAATTACAACTTCTAAGAAAATCGCCATACAAAACAGCAATTTCATAGGTAAAGACCTAATATGACCGTTGGTTTGGTTGATAAATCCAGCCGTCAATGTCAATTCATTGTTGTCACGTCTCAAAAATCCCAAAACTTTCTAAAACCCATCCAAATCTATAACTACCTGCTTTAACGGCCTTGAGATACCGTTAACGTGATGATCCTATTCCTAGTTGTTTGGACTTATCTGACGTAATAGTATAAACAATGAGAACCAAGGATTTGTTACATTGTGCATCCATCATAAAAGCAGGTACGGCTACCTCAGTTACAAAAACCCCCTTAATTGCTTTAACAGATTTTAAAGGGATTGTTAGTTCAAGATTTACACCTTACGGCACGGATAAATAAGTCAATAAAACTGGCAATGGGTTTTTTTTACCATGACGAGCGTTTGTAAAAGAATGGCAGGTTGACATTGATAGCTAGCTAGCTTTTTTGTTTCTTTAAAACTTGAAGGGCATAAACGTAGTTTTAACTTTGTAGTTAACGTCAAGTTTAAGGTTCTCAGACTGCTCCTAAAATGCGCTTGTAAATCACATTTATCTACTCGTAAGTACATACATAATTATAAAATAAAACGGCCTTTATTCCTTTAAGCTATATTACTAAAAAAATATATAGAAAATTTCATATCAATGATGGAGTGAAAAAGTGGAGAATACCTAACAAACAATGGTTTTGAATTACATAGTACACATTTTATTTATACATAGTATTAGGTATGTATTTAAAACCGCATGAGACTCATTAACTCAGTACCTAATCATTTTAATCTTTTTAATTCTTATTTATCGATGTAATCTATCCTTATACTGCTCTGATACACATCATCAGCCCATTTAAGTCCCCACTGCTGGGGCACGGGCCTCCCTCAATCACATGAGGTGTAATTGCCATACTCACCACGCTTGGCAGACGGGTTGGCGAGGGTTTTGATATAAATGCAGAGTTTTCCTTCTCTGGGTGCTGATGATCATGCCAGCAGCTTTACCTTAGTCGCCTTTTACGACACCTCGGTAAGAGTGAGGGTGGCCTATTCTACTCTGCCGGGGACCACACGGCTCTGATACTATATTATGTAATTATCACGAAGTTACTTAAAATAATACAAGCGGTTTCAAAATGCTGCGCTACTCGATACTGAATTCATTGTAAAGCCAGACGACATACCTAACTGGTGTTGATATCAAAAACAGTATTCAATCCGTATGCAGTTTACTTAGAAGTTGAACTGTCGAATAATAAGTGCATTGTGTGACCATAAACGCTCGCTCGGATTAGTGAGGGGAATCGCTAATGTCGATAAAATGTGCGCCGTAAATTAAAACGATCATTTTTATTTGATTTATTCATATATTGATATGAGACACTCAATGGATAATTAATGAGATTTGTTGCATGTGAAGCGTATGTATGACGGTGAAACATTTTTTCTTAACGGAGCTGAGGAGCGTCTTGCCTACATCTTTCGATGGTATAATATTATGAAGATGATGAATGCTGGAGATACAATGTAAAATTTAAAGATAATATTTGCTACCTGTAAAAAATATAATTTGACAGAACATACGGTCGCAAAGAAAATACTGCCTCACAGAAGACCGGTGTGAAGCAGCGCCTGCGTTGTGTTTCGCCGTGTGAGTGAGGTTACCGAAGGCCCAATGGGGGGGAAGGGGAAAAGTTTGGCTGCGCACTTGTGACTCCACTGGTGTTGCGGGTGTCCATGGGCGGCGGAATTGCTTACCATCAGGTGATCCGTCTGCTCGTCTGCCACCTCTCATATAAAAAAAATACATTTAATATTGCGCAGATACTTGATATTTTTAATTTATGTTTGGAATCAAGTATTCATTTGCATACTAAGTTTTTACAGCTAGCTTTAGATCAAGAATGCGAAAACTGACGATTCACATATTACTTACTTAGATAGCTCAATGGCCGAAAGTTAGGTTTTAAACAAAATTAATGAAAGCATATACCTAAAAATAGAAAAAATCTACTCCTGTGTTCGTATGTTTTTCACTTACCTTTACAAAACCCCCAACGAGCCAAACAAAAATTAGCGTTTACAAATAGGCGTCGCATATCGTAGTGTGCGAGTATCTCGCGCGGCTCCTCAATCTAGCCAATAACGGTCTATCAGATGTTCCCTATCGAAGGTCCTGATCGAGGTCAACGACATGCGAGCATATCGACACATCGACATCGGCGTCAGGGCGGCGCGCGCCACGCACTTCCGACGAGACGGATTTGCCGGAATCGGCGCGGGCGCATCAAACACTGCGAAATTCGGACGGAGGCGCGCGCGTGAATCCATTTGAATATTTTTTTCGGCGACATGAGAATGGCACTGCCTGGACGGACGGTTACCTCTGTAGGTTTTGGGCACTTGACGCCTTTTCTTTAAATTTTACGAGTTACCTTTTCTAGATACTTGATTTTAGTCATTGTCACACTAGCGGAAAAAGCATCATATTACTCTTGAATACTTACTTAAACTTTAAAACATTATTAAAGAGATTTTGCACTGGCACACAAGCTTAACACGTAGAATAAACATTCGACAGACAGAATTTCCCCACAAAACATACAGAATTTTTATAGCACATAATCTCAGTATGTTAACGTACGACATTATACCTCCATATTAACAGAGACTCCCTGGAGAAATTAAGGTACATATTACTAATTATATTTGCTGCACGGGTATACGATAAAAAGCAACAATTTAATTACGAAAAAATGCCCTCTTAATTATGTTTCTTTCGCTCGGATTCAGTGTATCCGAATTTCGTCGAGCCGAGAGCCCACACGGGGTTTCTTGCTACCTATATCTCACGTTTTTGAGTAGCCGTAATATTTAAATTGCCGACATAGCTCCTGCGGGCATACCTTGCATGGGAATGTGCGCCGGCGGTCCTCAAAACCAGCTTTTACCGAATGCGTTATGCGTTGTCCACACGCACCGGCTAACGTTTCCTTCCCTGTCTAACTTTGGTGGTGGCGAACGGTGAAGACAAAGAGGCAGAAGTGGAAAGCGACTGCTTTTACTGGGTTTGTTACGTAAGCAAACGCATCCCGCCTAAAATTTTGCATGGATGCGTCGTGCATGCGAAAAAGTGGAGTGCGACGCGCCCGCCGCCGGCGCAGGGGCACGTACTCACTATTACCTGCCGATGCATATTAATTGAGGAGGAAGTTTTGTCAACAATATCTAATGTGCTCCGCGAACCTCCGCGGTCCCATTGATAGCTTTTTTGTTCATATTGCGTTCCCAAAGTCCTATAGAGCGAGCTAGGCGGCGCCATATCCACCGCTGCAGTACTGCATAATGTATGACACATCTATCAAAACAATAGTTGATTATTCAACAGCGGCAGTGCTCTACGATATCTCTATTCGCTCTTCGAGTGGTTTAACTGGGTTATTCCATTTAAATCGTGTACTACTTGAGTATTAATTAGCGATAATCATGACGGAAAATAATCTTCGATCGATTACTGACAGGTTTACGCCTCGAGTGGTTTTATTATCTTGAGTGTTTTGATCGTTTCCTACATGAATGTTACAAAAAGGTTTTGAATCTACATACCTATCTCCTATTTTAAGTTTAACAAGACGGCTTTGTTTAATAAGGGATGATGACAGATACTTAATTAAACTGGCGGATTTACCCTAGTAAACGAATTTAGAAAAAATATGTTTGAATTCCGCTTGATAATTCACATAGTATTTTTGTGTGGTTCTTTAAAGTTATATGTGCAAATGGATTTCCAGAATATTAAATGATTCACAATTAGTAGAATGGCTGGCTGGAGCTGGATGAAAATACCCAAAGAACAATTGGAGTGGCGAAAATTAAGAGATGCCTAAGTCCAACAGTGGACTGCACCAATATGATGATGAGTTAATAATATAAATAAAAATAATAAAGATATAAAATAAGACAACAATTATTCAGTAATAGAGAAATTAAATTAGTACAACCTGTGCGGATAAAGAATGGGATCAGAAATGGCGGCGCATCTATTCACTTCTCGCTCGCACACTATTTGCGTCTATACTCGCACTCGTGGGGTGCGAGTATAGACGCAAATAGTGAGCACAGGTTGTAGTAGGGTAAGTAGTAGTTTGTATAGAACGTTTCGGGAAAATCTTACTTACATTATTTTAAAATTGTGTTCTCACACGCTTTCGCCGAGTCCTACTTTCACCGATGTTTCAGTTCAGACATTTTTTTGATTAAGTACCAATCAGAACGAAAAATTTCCTTATTTAAATGACATCACCGATAAATCGAAGTTATAAAATCATGCGATTTACTCGTGCGTAATCTTTATATCTGTGAACAGACTGAACAATGGATGCCGCCGAGGTATGATAAAACAATAAATCTGGGTCTCGTATTTACCGTAATCCGTAATGCTGATAAATTTTTAGGGTTCCGCTATGAATTGGAAAAATTGTTAGGACGCTCGGACGCGGACGGTTACGCGGTTGCAAAATCACTTTGGTGGTCAGAGGTACGCTTTAATGCTTTAAAAATCTCTTATCGACGATGATTTGGCAATTCCTCCTATCTAACAAATTAACTGACATTAATAATCAACCTTAACACCAATGACATAAGGTAGTAATTTTCTCGAAAAATCTTGTTACATAGAGAGGTGTTGCCACATCATCGTCGTTATATTACTTCATTATTACCATTGCCTTCTATACAACAAATTCCCTAAAAATCCTTTAGTATATTTGCATGCGTGGTCACGTCTGAACTCAAAAGTTATTTTTTTATTTCATGTATAAATACTATAGTTTTAATAACCTTTCAAAAATTAATCAGTATATCTATATTTTACATTTTACATTTTGCACTATACAGAGGAAGGATTTCAGTTGTTTTTCTTAATCTAAATAATTTCTTAATGAAATGATTTTTTTTTGCTAAATTAATGTTTTTTAGTGAAATAGCTAAAAACAAGGAAAAGGATTAGGGATTAAAAAATATCTAAGATTCGTTTTTTTATTGGAAAATACTTTTAAGCTATTTGATAGGTTGACGACAACCTGTATAAAGTTTTTTTTTAATGTTTTGCTATTAGTTACACTTTTGTTACACCCTATAGTGATTGGTCGCCCTGTTGGTCTAGTGCTTAAGGTATCGGGCCGTGATCTCGGGGTCCTGGGTTCGATTCCTGTGTCGAGCAAAAAGTATGTTTCGAATTTTTCAAACATTGCTCTGGTTTGTGATCACCAATCCGCATTAGGCAAGCGTTGTGATTAAGCTTAGGCTTATGATGGGATTAGTCCCATCATAGTAGCGATGACTTGATTTTTATGATGGAGGACTTTGCCCTACAGTGGGATAGTACCTATATAGGCTGATACTTTACTTTCACGTAACATAGTGATTTATCCGAAGTTTCTGTTATTTTTGTTACTGTAATCACATTGAAAAAATAATTCTCAACGGCGCCTGCTGGATTCGTGCTGGGCCAGTATAATATATTTTCCTTAATTACCGCATTATCGCCACATCACTTCCATATCACCGCTCCGGATTATCCACGACGTGTCTTATCTGTTAATTTGTTTATTAACTCATACCATTTTGCTATTTGTTTCTATGTGTAACATTATGTAGTACTCAAGTACTAAGTTTACTTCGAAAAGCAAAATGTTTTTGGAAAAATCAAGGACGGATCAGATTCACGGAAACATCGACGTTAACCACGCAGCTGAAGTTAAAGGAGTGATGGATTAGCCATAAAGCAAAAGTAGCAAATTCTATAGGCCCCACGTATTGGGGGGCCCAACGCATTTATTTTTTTATGTGATTGGTGGTAGACAAGAAATATATACAATATTGTAACCAATCACCGTGTGGTCCCCGGCAGAGTAGAATAGGCCACCCTCACTTTTTCCGTAAAAGGCGACTAAGGTAAAGCTGCTGGCATGATCATCAGCACCCAGAGAAGGAAAAGTCTGCATTTATATCTAAACCCTCGCCAACCCGTCTGCCAAGCGTGGTGAGTATGGCAATTACCCCTCATGTGATTGAGGGAGGCCCGAGCCCAAACAGTGGGGACTTAAATGGGCTGATGATGATGATGAACCAATCACCCGCTACAAAGGTCGTGGGTACGATTCTCATCCTGGAAGAACCATAGTCCAATCTATTATTTATTTCCTGCCAATTCTTTTATATTATTACTAAAACATCATTATCCAATTTCAAGTCCGCGGTTTCAGTGGCAATCAGAGAATTGTTAATCAAATCCAAATCTATAAATGGAAAACCTAACCAAACTGCGAACTAGCGGTTACGACGTAGGCAATTTAAAACATCCAAGTAACGGTAAACTCAAAACTGAACCAATTCCATGTGGCATATCACAGTGTAACGATTTCAGAAAGCATTAAATCTTAAATTTTAAAAAAAACTGCGACACGTTTATAAAGTCAGGTTTAAATCATAGTGTTCTACTACTCAAGTCCTTTCATTTGATATTTCAAAATATGTAATCCATAATTTTGTAGCGGCGGCCATCACCATTCAACACAGCTAAAAACAATCCCATAGTTAGTGATAAAGGCAGCCGTCGCATTCTATAGGTTAGCGCTAATGATGTAATACTTTAAGCCTCATGACTCTTCTCCACAAACGGGTAATGGGGGAGAGCCGCAGGGGGTTAGTAGATATCCCTCAGGTTAGCTTCTACTCCGAAGCCACCCAGATGGAGTCCCCATCATAAGGTAGTCGACTCGTAGCACCTCGGGCCGTTTGGCATTCCTCCTGCAAAAACAAAAAAAGAGTTTGCCCTGCTAAATCCATCTGCAAAAGTAGGAAGACGAACGCTCCGATCAGCTTATTGCTTTCCTCCCCAATTTTCCACCTTAGCGTTGACGGGTTAGGGCACACTAACGACGCCAACCGATTTTAATTTTTAGCAATTTCGGGGTTACAACCTCTTGGCAATCACTTATACTATTTATTAAATAACCATGCAAAAATGATGGGCCCAACGCGCATGCGAAAAATTATTCACGCCAAAAGCGGCCACTTTTGGCGTGAATCAATTTTTCGCGTACAAAAAACGGACCCAACATTTGTACATGGTTATTTAATAAATAATACAAGTGTTTGCCGAGAGGTTGTAACCCCGAAATTGTTAAAAATAGATCCGGTTTAGTAGCTAAAAATTGCAGTGCATTTAGTAGCTAAAAATTTAAGCATGACTCAAGCCACTGGCAATATTCATACTACGGAAACCGAACCAATTTCATGTAGCAATACTCTGTGAGCCATGCCCGTCGATTGCTCACACGTTAGCGAAAGCCGCCCAAATTAACTTAGCACTTTAGAGCCCAAAAACCATTTGTTACCAATTTGTGGACCCGACAATATGCTCTCTTATGTTTATCCCGTCCAAAAATAGTGCAAATTACACTAATTACGCCGATCTAGCGGACTTGCGCTAAGTGTATGAACAAGCATCTGGCGACTGGTAGCCTTTTCGGCTGTATGGAAGATGTTAGATGAAGCTATGGAATCTGCCTTAATTGGGAACGGATAACTTCATAGATCAAATTGTGGTATTACTTAGTGGCGGTTAAATAGTTCTTTAGGGTTTTTGCGTCGCATTATAACTAACGTAGCCGAAACTTACTAATGTACCTACTCAAAAATGTATGTGTTTTTTAATAATATTAGTGGCAGATTAGTTACTAAATTACAAAATGTCTTTCCGAAAGATATTTTGTCATTATAACTAATTTTATTTAAGTACTTACTGCTATTGGGTCACGAACAGACTGGTAACGTAGCTGTGACGTAGTAATTGACTTTAAAATAATGCCTGGTTTTAAAATCATATGGTGGATTGGCGGTTAGGTACTAAATTACATTATTTCTTTTTTAAACATTTTGGCACATACGATACTGAATGTTAATGTTATTACTGTAATTAGATCGGCATTTCAAAAAATTCAGGAATGAAAATGTCCATATTTTGGACTTTTCACAACTAGTTGTGGTTAGATTTTACGTATGTAAACAATGTTCACATGAATATTCAATGTTTAATAACTAACACAAAATAAAGTCGGTTTAGTTACACGATTTTAATTATGTTTTAGTCTCGATTACCACCTAAAATAATAAATTGAATATCTATATATCAAAATAATGAAAAAATGGCCGTGTGGTCCCCGGCAGAGTAGAATAGGCCACCCTCACTCTTACCGAGGTGTCGTAAAAGGCGACTAAGGTAAAGCTGCTGGCATGATCATCAGCACCCAGAGAAGGAAAACTCTGCATTTAATATCAAAACCCTCGCCAACCCGTCTGCCAAGCGTGGTGAGTATGGCAATTACCCCTCATGTGATTGAGGGAGGCCCGTGCCCCAGCAGTGGGGATTTAAATGGGCTGACGATGATGATGAAAATAATGAAATAAAGGTAATGCAGTAGGCCAGAATAAAAGGAAATCTCTTGTTATACTCAGAAAGGGAGGCAAAAGAGCAGGCGAGTCACCTAATGGTATGTGCTCACCGCCGCCCACGGACCTCAGCCACACCAGAAGGAGTGGAGATGCGTTGCCGGCCTTATATCAAGGTAAGGTATGGCTCGTAACTGTGGACTAGTAGCAATTAGTAACATACCTATAGTTTGACACATTTTTAAAACCATTTTAGTTTACACATGTATACGTACGAGTAGGTATATCTTAAAAATGACGTCGAAAGATGTATCTTTCTTATGTTAAATCAAAAATAAACAATTATTAAATTATGTAAGTACGTGATATCAAAAGAGAAATATGTGTTTTGATTAACTAGTTATTTCCGAATAAGTCTTGTCTATCTTACTGCTAGTAAAATATTTATTTATTACATAATTTTACGAACGTGTAGCGGTATCCATTGCGCAGTAGAGATAAATAAGTTGTCCTACAAAAATTAAATCTGCCTTTCATACCTAACGTAGTTCTAACCCACTATTGTAATATAAATAAAGACATGCGATTTATACGTTAATATTATCAATTTGGTAGCGATAATTGACCACTTCCTCGGTAAATATCGGTACAATTTAAATAAAACGTGGGAATTCGAAATAATTGATTACATATCAATAGCGGTCAAATGAGCCTATCAAATTGACTGTTATTTGTTTTCGTCTGTATTTAACTTATGCCATTGTAAAATAAAAAAATAAAATTGTAGAAGTAAAGTGTAGTCTTTTCATTAGAAATCGACATTCCGAACCAGCGGTAGATGAATATGTTTACCTATTTTGACATTCATAAATGTTCTGTATGCTACCTAGCTTGAATAAAGAATTGTATAATTTTTAGCTTATCAATATTGATACACAAGTATATTTCTGCGGGTTGTGATCAGTGGAACATTTTAGACCATTTCCCGTCTGTGATTTTAGATCTGTGATGAGGCGAGTATTAATTAAAGAAGAAAATATTTTCCATCTGAATAACTGCTGAATTTTTAATATTTCCAAATCCATACCTAAATATATTTTTAGTAAAGTTTGTTTCTATTCAGAGTATGATGAAATATTAAACTACTCTTACATGGCTCTAAACTTCATCTTAAATACATAACATACTTTATACTCGTAAAGAATGTTCACAAATATCTTAACCTATATTATGTTCTTTCTTCCTTACTAATTGACATTACATAAAATATAGTATAAATTATATACGAAGATACACATTGATACGCTTTATCTGTTTGATACTACGTAAAATACGAGGACAATGCAATAAATACATATTAATCATTTACATATATGTCCTCAAAAATTGCAGAACTTACATGTAATCTTGCAAACGATATACTTAGAGGATAAAAAATCAACGGTCTATCTGTTTGGCACTAAGGTAAATCCGACGACAATGCAATAAATAGAACCTCTTGTCATTTTATGGCCTTTTAGTAGCTTCTGAATTAAATCTCATATAAGTGAAATGTAATGTGTAAGAGCGAGATAGCTCCAACAAGTATTTTATTACTTACTGGGGCATCTCAAAACATGTATGAGAATGAATATGAGATATACAATTATTTTGTATTTTGTATTTTTTTTATTTTGTATTTTTATATCTTGTACCTACTCTACCTATCAGTTATCTGCTCAGTACATCGCTTGATGAACTCCAGGTACAGTACATATAGTGGTGCTCGGGCATGTTTGCCGACTACCGCGCCGGGAGCCCGGCTTACCATCCCTAATCCATGCAGGGAGCGCCGCTCTTATCCTGGTTTGCTTAGCGTCGTCGATTTAGGGATTTGTACGAATTCCAGCGTACAAGCCCGTTACGCGGCAAACACGAGAGGATTTGAACTTTTGAAGCGCCGAAGTGATAAAGTTGAAGTTTTGTTTAAGATCCGTTAGAAATCGTAGTGCAGCTAATTTTATTTCGATGACATGTTTGTGTTTTCGACTGTATTGTATTTGCATAACGTTTTGGATTACGTTATGCGAATACAATTCAATCGAAAACACAAACATGTCATCGAAATAAAATTAGTTTTCCATTTACCTTCTTGGAAGCTAAGTGATTGTCTACCGTGCTTTTAATAACTTTTCAAGCCCAATATACTGATGGATACGAAAAAGAAACCCCAAGAAACCAAATAAAAAAAAAACTTCTCATTCAAAAGCTGCTTGATGCAATTTGTACGGGAAAGCAAATCTTAAATGTAAGGCTTAAAACTAACTTTAAATTGCTGAACATGTCTGAAGTCACAAGTCTCTTTAGCAACATTCACTTCACTTCACACGTGAGCTCTGACCGTTATCACTTCATTGACTCTAGACGTTTGGTTTATTTCCATTGGTGATTCCAACCGTCAACACCCGAAATAATTTAGAGGCCTTATCCGATAATCATTGGGCTATAGACGATCTGCTCGGAGGTCGCGACCCTGGCACTGTCCGATTGGTGGTGTAGCTTCGGGCGATGATAAAAACTCGCGACAACAACGTCAAACGATCTACTTAAATCCCAATTAGAAAATAATGCTTATAATAGACACAGCAGATAGGCCTGAATGAGGTAAATTTTTACTTGTAAACACGGCCATTGCATTGAACATTTTGGATTTGTATTTTGAATTTTATTCCGTACTAAATAGCTTAAGTACTTGTTGAAAATTTAAATTCATTTATAGTGCATATTTTGTGTTTTATTAAAGGCTCAAACTAAGTTACAGTGTTGGTACCAAAAAAATGTGGAAAATTTTTAGAATACAAAATTGCGACATCTGGTTTTATTTCCGATTAGCGATGGTATCCTCGTCTTCCGTATCCTGGTTTTATATCTGAGCAGACACTTCTAGATTTTTCAAATCTATTTGCATATTTCTATTTTTCAACGACCCGTTTGGATCAGTGTCAGTGAATGCAATGGTCCAAGGGTTGCGGGTTCGACCTCGCACAGCAGAAACATTTGTGTGCACGAATATGTCTGTTTTCATTAGGCCGGGTGTTTTTATGTAATATAAGTATGTGTTTACAAAAGAAAAGTATTAAATGTATATATTTGTAATTCCGCTGTTGGTTCTGATATCCATAACACAGGTGCTTAAGCTACCTATTCTCGGACCAGATCAATGTATGTGATTTTGTGATTTTTTTTATTATAATTTTTTTATTGTTATTTATTTACTTATTATTAGCTCGGTAGTAAGACAAAACAACGTTTGGAAGCCTGTATATTTCGTATAGTTTCTGAGTCGTGTAACCATGATTCAGTTGTTCTGGTTCTCCTGCTAAAGGGTTGTGAAGGTCAGACGTCAGTTGCTTCATTATAATTACCAGACTACCCAAACCCTGAATCATGGTCTTAGCAGACCCTGGGCCGGCTGGGACTCTGGGCGGAAAGTGACAGCTTTGGACGCAACCGGAAACAATACGCTAAGTTGAGATCTTGCGACCAAAGTGTATGGAAAATCCATGATTCTTAAGAAATACTTAAAATCATAATCGTCTGTCTTTTCTTGTGTACACATTACTCGTAATTTTATACGTAACTGGTAGTAAGTAAGACAATATGCAGATAGCATTTTATCTTAATCCTTTTGTGTTTATTTCAACTCGTGACACGTTAAGGCATCTTGTATTCGCATTAGACAAGCCCTGCGTTTTGTGTAAGTATCATATACGTCATGTATTTTTACCCACTTTTTGGTTTTAACTAATAAGAGTAATAAAGAGTATCTATCTATCTTACTAATAAGAATAAAAATGTAGGGGTTCATACTTTTATTTTGATTCAAATATTAATTAGACATATAAGGAAATTTGGGGGATGAATTGACACTTCATTTTGCGTATACTAATAAGTTACACCTGGTACTCTTAATAAAATCTTCTTCATATGTTTATTTTCAGTAGTATTTGTTAAATATATTTATTTTACACAAAATACTCTGGCACTATGTACCATTGTATCGATTCATCTCCCTTTTTTGCATATACTACGTGTTACGCTAAACTGGCCACTCGTTGACGCCAACTATCATATGGGCCTATAGTGTTAAAAATGTTTTTACATTTTAATGTCAAAGATTCGTACATCATTGAAATCTATACAAAAATGCCTCTCACTTATTTGTAATAAAGTTGGTAATACCATGGCGAGAATCTTACCTAGCCGTAACACAGTTCTAGGACTAGCACGGTAGGTGAAGAGTTTTGTTTGTATACCTTCATCTTCAACAGATAGTTGTTGCGACATAAGACCATACTGCTTGAGTCAATAATAGGATTGTCGTGTCTTAGTTGGTATACTGTAAACTAGTTATAAAATAAACTTTTTATTTTTTATTATTATTATTTATTAACTACAGTAGCGAAAATCCGGCCAAGTTCGAGTTGGACTAGCGCACTGAGTATTGCCGAAGAGCGAAGGCAGTTTAGTGTATAAGGACGCCTTCCATACGTGGGTCGAATTCGAGTGAACACCTCTGGATTTTTCAAATCAATGTGCATATTTCTTTTTTTTCCGTTTCGGAGAGTTTCTCAAAACCGTGAATACCTACAGGTCGATTCACGAAAGATGACCACAAATGACGACCGTCATCGCATGAAATCTCATGAAAAAATGGCTCATTCTCAATTTGACACATTATAAGGGCTTAGACTAAACACATTCCATGTTTCATTGAAAATATTTTTTGTCTTAAGTCTTTACTTCGTGAGATAACATGCATAAACTCGGGCCATTTGTGGTAATGTTTCGTGAATCGACCTATACAATATTGGAGATAATGATTCTAAACGTGTGTCCGTGATCCAGTTGGTCTGGTTCTCCTGTCTAAGGGTTGCGAAGGAAAGACGACAGTCGCTTCAGTAATTACCAGACTTTCCTAATCCTGGATCATGATTCAAGTGTACCACGGGTTCCGAAGCGACAGCTTTGGTCGCAACTGGAAATTACACTCTAAGCTCATCTTAGCCTGTCATTCACAGTTGCGTCACAACATCATTCGGACACATACTAGTTTTCGGATTTTTACTTTCTTCCTGGAGACAATTCTAACTTTTTACCGAATAATATGATAAACAGGACTAAGAATCCGAGAATCATTGTTATTTTGATTACCTTGGGAGCGTCAAAATATTGTTCAAACAACCTTATCTTTTTATAACATTGACAAACTTCTGAGTTGATCTATTAGAGATTACAAACTTGACTTAATTCATAAAATTTCAGCCTGATACTTCCTCCCGTCACTGAAGAAGGGTCTTGACACGTAACGTAATACACAATGATAATTTTATGGCATCAGTTTTTAATTTGATGTATGGAACCCTAAAAAGATAATGACGTGCAAATTGTCACACTTGGAAGTCACACCTGCTAATTAACAGTTTAGTGTCAAAGGTGTATAAATAATTATCAATATTGATCATTGATCACATCTGCTGAAATAGTTCCTTGATTGGATATGGGGAAAAAGAATGGACAGATGTTGATAGTTCTACGATTCATATCTTGTTATTAAATTATGTTAATACAGTTATTAACATAATTCACAAATACATCGGTAAGGATGGGTGCTACATTTTTAAATAGAATTATCTTGATCAAGACTGCATGAAGTAATGTGTTTTTGTGGTATTAGTAATTAATATGCACAATTAGCTTGGATGATGTTCTTTTAAGTATCATTATAACCATTATACTCTTAAATGGTATGCAATTTATTTTCAAATAAATACGCGAGTTTTCTATGAGGCTGTGGCATTACTCCGGTTGGGCCCATTCATATCGACACGTGGATCTTTTACGGTCAAAATTATTAGCTCAGGTTAGTTAAGGGCGTCTTCTAACACACTAAGATCTCAGACCCAAAAGAATTAATAATATCTAAATTGACACGACTTTGAATCAGACCTAGAACTTTCCACGATTCAGCTCCACGTCATCTTGATGAAGCCGTCGGATCAACTTGATAAAGTTTATTACGAAAATTGTATGTAATCATTTCAATTTTCATTCATCAGCTTTAAAATGTCCACAAATCAAATCAACTTTAATTCTGAAAAACTAAGTATTTTCGTGGTACGTTGACAGCTCAAGATTTAAGAGATAAGCTCTCATGATAAACAAATAGGAGACACATCTAAATGTTATCTCGGGTAAATAGCCGGGGCATAAATTAATCAGAGCTCACTGCGGTAGAAAACACGGGTAATGCTCAGGTAAATGTTGCTATCTGCAGGTTTTAGACTGTTCGCGTCATCGGTGCTCGCAGCCTCCTCATTCTACGGATTATGAGATCTCTGTTTCTTAAATTGTTTATTAGGTAACTTAGCTCATGAGTAAATAACGTACTCAAAAATGTTCTAACGCACATCCTCCTCGTTCCGGGTGGCTACTTCTTTCTACCAATTAAACTACTGAATGAGTTACTCTCTCCCTCATGTCTGAGCATCGTGGTCAGCCTCATGGCATCATCTGGAATGTGTTACTATGCTAAAGAATTTTGCAAGTGCTTGATACAAAAAAAGCCGGCCAAGTGCGAGGACTCGTCCATGAAGGGTTCCGTAGCACCAAGTAAGATATATGGAAGGTAAATTGTGGTTTACGGTTAATAACGTATTAAAAAAAACTACTCACTATATCTAGTTCAAACCAATTTTCGTTGTTAGTTTTCATGATTATGTGCATCATATATTTTTTTTCGTTGTATAATTTATTATAGAAGTTGGAGAGGGGGGGGACGACGACACAATTTACCACTTGGGGAGCGTCTCTTGCGCAAAGTATTGTGTTTAGAAAAAAATACCCCACACGTATAGGTCTGATGAAAAAAAATTTGAGTTTCAGTTTCAAGTATGGAGACCCCCCCCATTTTTTTATTTTGTAAAGGGTTGATGATGATTTTTAGACGTGTCAAGTTGTTTAGCTATAAGAGATCATACGAAAAGGTCGAGTTGAATGACTGTTTGATGTTTAGTTGAATTCAGTTTATCTCTCAGTGACTATCTATGTGACTATCAGAGAATAATAGTTGTGTGAATGGTGATTAACTTCTTTGTTTTTATTTTATAATCGTCGTTACAAATTATTACCGAATCAATGGTAGGTACATTATCTTACCAAATATGTTTACTTATAAAGCATTAAATTTCATTGACGTCAATTGTGACACATCCGTAGATCAATTTGTTTGTATGACGATTGTTTTCCTGTGACTTACTTTTAGTCAAGATTAAAATATTCGGTTTTATTTGTAATCATGCATATTCTATTATATCCAATTAAGTTTTCAATGAGCTTGACCGGATAGGTATTATTTTTGTCATAGCCTTTAAGGTGACGGGTAGGGCACACTAGCGACGCCATTTGATTTAAATTGTTAGCATCTAAACCGGATATCTTTTTAACAATTTCGAAGTTCGAGCATCTCGTAAAGAACTATTTATTCAATACTTATAATTAACTTTTTGGTCTGCTTTCTACTCAAAATATGAATTACCGACAAAAACGGCTACTAATAGCGTTAATCCAAATTTAGAGTGCATAAACAGATCAAAAAGTTAATTATAAGTATTAAATAAATAATATATATTCTTACCTAGAAGCTCGAATTTCGAAATTGTTAAAAAGATAGTCCGGTTTACTTGCTATCAATTTAATCGATTGGCGTCGCTAGGATAGGGCCACCCGTCGCCTTAAGGGAAGCTCAAAAACGAATGCCCCCTTATTATTAAACCCAACAGGAAAGTCCTGGAACTAAACTCGTTCTAGCCTCTTTTAGTATTGCGCGTTGGAATAGGATGGCATGATATGTACGTAGTATGGTAATAACTTTAGATCTCATTTTGTAACTATGTATGTTTCAAGAACAACTGAAAGACTGACCATGCCTTTTGTTGATGCAGCAAATGATTAAGATCAATGTAACAAATTTAAAACATGCGTACTAACCATAGATATAATAATCTCGATCGAAGGTATTAACTTACCTTTATGAAACTACCTTGAAGAGCATGTAAACATAGAAAAATAATTCCAATGGTATCAACTAATATAAATAAATGTGATTACAAAATTAACAAGCAACCATTATACTATAATGTATCAAGACGGGAATTAACACGATATTTATTATGTGATACAACATTGTGTACTCACATATTTGACGTTACAGCAGCCGTGGTCACGAGCGGTCCGCTCGTGACCACGGCTGCTGTAACGTAGCTAAAACGTCCAGCCAAATATGTGAGTACACAATGTCGCTCGTGACCACGGCTGCTGTAACGTAGCCGAAACGTCGAGCCAAATATGTGAGTACACAATGTTGTATCACATAATAAATATCGTGTTAATTCCCGTCTTGATACATTATAACAAGCAACCACTTTAACAATATCAATAGACAAACTGTTCAACAGTGACAGCTACTATTTTCATAATTGTCTCATATTATTTAATTATATTTACAATTGTGTCTTAGTGCTTGCCGTCGTTCTCATTATGTCTAGTTGTTTAAAGTGCGCTTAGATTTGTCTTTCTTACACTTGCATAAGAGATAAACTACTAATACACAAGCAAGCGATTGTCATTCCATCCTCATCATCTCGATGGATGGCGGTCTAATACTGTGCGTTTCTCACGTGCCTCAGTTCTGTGGAACGGTTTCGCTGCAGGAGTATTTCCCGACGGCTACGACTTAATGACCTTCAAGAGAAGAGCGTACTCTTTTTTGAAAAGGCCGGCAACACATTAGCGATCTCTCTGATTTCGCGGATGTTCATGGGCGGCGTTGATTACTTTACATCAGGTGACCCGCTTGCTCGTTCGTTTCGATGTTTATTGATTATATGTTCATCCTTATTGGATTAAGTCCAATTCGACTAATCTTTACATACGGTACTTATCTAAGATGTAACGCTACGAGTAGTATGGTATGACAGCGTTATACCATAGATGAATACTCGGATAAAGTTTGGGGGTATCGGGCCTAACTAAGTTTTGCATTAAACAATAAACATGTGGTTTTGCACTACTGAATGTAAGCTCACTTCACTTCATCATCATCATTATTTCAGCTAATAGATAGACACTGCTAGACATAAGCCTTCCCCAATGTTCTCCACAAAGATCCATCTAATGGATTCCCGCGACCTTCACCAGATCGTCAGTCCACCTTGTGGGGGGCCTGACACAGTATATGGCCTCCACTCGAGGACCTTTCCATCCCAACGGCCATCTGTTTTCCTCGCTATGTGCCCTGCCCATTGCCACTTTAGGCATGCAGTCCTTTGGGCTATGTCTGTGAACTTAGTTCTCCTGCGAATCTCATCATTTCTGATACGATCACGCAATGAGACTCCGAACATAGCCTCTCCATTGCTCTCATTACTTTACTTAAAGCTACTTCCATTTTATGAAAAAATTAAAAAAAAAAACAGATTCCCATTTAAAACATAAAATGGCATAAAATTTTAGTGCAATGTGAATAGATTCCAGAATGAAGTTCTTACTTTCAATTGTAATTTATGACCTCATATAATATCCGTGTAATAACTATAGACTTTGTTTCATACAAAGCGAGTTCAGCGATAAAAACGTACGTTCCCACAGAATAGCTTCAAACAAAATATACCACGGAAGCGTATTAACGTTATCAATAGAGATAAATAGTTTGTTTGGTTTGTCTGTCCCAATTAAACGCATGATACTCCCCAAATCAGCTAGATGTTTTGAAGACAAAGACAATGAAAGATCCAGAGCGTTACTATCAGTTCGAAAAAACGCAAAACACTACCACGATTACTACAGAGTTGTAATACGTTTTTATGTCAGTCAACTTGCGCTATGTTAGGTTTGAAAATGCAGGCCAAGGTTTGAGTAAAGAATTTACACATATATTTGCACGTGCGAGTATAACATGTCACAGGGGAACTCACTCAAAGAAGATTTTTAAGATAACCACTTCTTTGGATACTACAATCTGTGTTTCTTCATCCGATTCTCATCTTAATGTCAATGATATTTGGTTAAATAATAGTTAAAGGAAAAGATTTTCAATATTATTGATCCAAATATTTATGAAAGTGCTGGCAAAAAAAATGCTGTATACTGTTAGGACTTGTCCCCATGTTATTCAAAAGTAATGATTTGGCAAACCGAGAAAAAAATTGTTAGTTAGTTCTCTGAAAATGTATGAAGATGTTGATTTTCGAAGTCAAATAAAACCAAGGATAAAGATTAACCAATGGGACAAGTCTTACAGAATACAGTCAAAAGATTTTCTGGTCGAAACTTGGACCAAAAAAGAGAATGTTCATGTACTGATTCTCTTCTGCGATATGTAGGTATATTATTTTTATGCATTATTAAATACTACCAAAATAGAGATAGGCTAATTGACCACTTGTTTGTTGATGTGATAATATACTTTGAGGAAGCTGTATCAAAGCGTTCAAATAGTTATTCAGAGATATTTCTGCAGATAAAATAATGAAAACAGTCAGGACATTTGCTGCCGAAACTGTTCCAAACTCAGACGCTACAAATCGTTCCCCACAAATTGTAAGTTCGGCGTACATATCCATTGTAATTGTACGTTCTGCCGTGATTGCAGCAAGAGTTAACACATAATACATTACAGTTTGTGTCACAACACAATCAGGCCCGGAGGACGAATCAGGCGCCGAGAAGCGTAATCTGGGTTAACAGGGGTCAAACGGCATCACAAATTCCAATACGATATTAGACGTATCTGTGGCGCGAATCAACGTTTCTACGGACGGTGCGCACTGGTTTATTGGCTGTCGTATTGGTGCACTTGCTCGTTTTATGCCTGCTTTGGAGCAAACAGTTACGCTAAAACTGGCTGTCCTGCGTGTTGAATCGGTTAGATTGTAAATTTATCATCGATGATGTCGACGACGTCCGACCCTCTTTTGTTTTCTTTAACAAATGTCATCATTGCGGCTACTCAAAAATATCTACGATATTATTAACAAGGTTCAGGAAACGTGCGACCATCAAACTAATAGCTTTAATTGTCAATGTAATTGATTCTATTATATATGAAATCATTATTTTGTAAAAAAAGCTGGATCTAAACATACAACACATGCGTAGAGAGTTGGACCTGATCGTTGCGCGATTCATCCAAAGAACTACGAGTGGCTTTAATAAAGTAATAATACTACGTTTCTGGGGAATCATTCCTTAAAATAATTAACAGGAATCTTGATGACTCTGAAGGTAGATAAATATTAATTATTCCGTGGTAATCTCGAGTTGTATTGAAATTGTGAAGAGGCTTTTATGTTTTTTTAAATAAACCTTTTTAGAATGTAAACAAAGAACAATCAGAGTCTTCAATTAATTTAATGTTATAGGAAATCTGACTTTAGTTGGTCAAAGTTCATTATTAATGTGCAATAATGAACAATGAAACAGACCATGTCGTCGCATCCAATTACAAATTTCAGAATGAAAATGATTCAGAGCACCATGTCATTCGCAAAATTCTTCCCAATTTAATCTGTCTGACAGCAATATAGGTTGTCATATGGTCATTGCACATCACTAACCTTATTAAAACACTATCATATTTTGTCCGAGATTCACCATTGTGTGGTCAAGTCGACGTATAGTAACAATATTCAATGAGTGTAATCAGTGCCCCTTCTGAGCGGTTAGCATCAACTGACGCAATGTTCAAGTGTCCAATTTGAATCTCGATTCCTCTTAAGTGGTTCGACTTTTCTTAGATTATAATACATTGATGATTTGTCTGTGAGCCAGGTTCTGTTTTGATCCAGGCCAAGATTTTGATCATTATATTCACGTCACGGGACTTCTGATTACCTTCTTCTTTCTTCTTTATCAAATCATTTGTAAAATGTCATTGAAGCATCTCCGTTCTTCCACTACTCCACCAGGCAGACCCTCAATCGACACCGGTACATGGTAGAAATACCAAAAGTCCGCACAAAGAGGTTTGAATCTGGTTTCCTTATTCGTACTGCGAAACAGTGGAATCAGCTGCCTGAGGAGGTGTTCCCTAGAGGCTACAATATGGGGGTTTTCAAAGCGCGAGTGAATAGGTCATCATCATCGTCATCGTCAGCCCATTTAAGTCCCCACTGCTGGGGCACGGGCCTCCCTCAATCACATGAGGGGTAGTTGCCATACTCACCACGATTGGCAGACGGGTTGGCGAGGGTTTTGATATAAATGCAGAGTTTTCCTTCTCTGGGTGCTGATGATCATGCCAGCAGCTTTACCTTAGTCGCCTTTTACGACACCTCGGTAAGAGTGAGGGTGGCCTATTCTACTCTGCCGGGGACCACACGGCACGGTGTGTGAATAGGTATCTTCTAGGTAATCGTGCTACATCTTAGACCATATTATCACTTACCATCAGGTGAAATATGTCAAACGCTTACCTATCTACAGTAAAAAAAAAATCATTGATTTGGTGACGGTTCTTTAACGGGATGTAAGTGTCTACCAACAAAACAAAATGTATAAAATACTCTTGAAAACAATTTTCTTAATAAATAAATAAATATTATTCTTCGACAGTTTTGTTAGTTTTCTTGGTTTGTTATTTTTTGGTCTTGAATCATTTGGATATTTCTTTGATGTTTTATCAACAAGTTCTTCGTCTTTAACACTATTATTTTAGCAATATTTTAAAAGTTAGGTTCAATCACCTTCTAAAATATTGCTTCTAGAAATAGTTCCAGTAATCCTTTGAAAATGTGAGTAGAAACCAAATCATGTAGTTGTTATTTGATTTCACACCTTTTTGCGTAATTTATTGGCCAATTCTCCAAAAACAATGTGCTAATATGCTTTCTTTTAAATACTTATACGTGGTAAAAGTCTTATTCACATTCTCATTGATACTGCGAATTCATTATCAACATACAAATTGACATCTTCGGTAATTTTGTGACCGTCTCAACCATGACGTACTCGTTGAGATTTGAAGTGAAAATAGCTGGTAAATTACATTTAGTTGTAGCTCACGTCATATCAAATATCTACTGGTAGGTTTTGATAATAGAAAAACATATACATACATACGTATGTTACTGATCGGTTAATAGTTTATTGATCTATGACCAAAAAATGAAGGTAAAGTATCTACTTTGCCTTCATTTTTTGGTCATCCTATCCTATATTTATATCTATAAAGCTAGAAAGCTTTTAGAATTAGTTAATATATTTATATCCTCCTGAATATTATTATTTATCAAATGGAAAACATATGTATCAACGGCATAAATGTTATTAACGCGTATAATTAATACCCCTCTAGATTACTCGTAAAGTAATTAATCTTTAACCAAGTACGTTCTCAACATGCATGTTACTAAAAATGTTTTGATATGCATATTGTGTAGATCATACTACAAACATGTCCCTTCGTCCGAGCCCCCTGTTTCGATTCAATGCCTTGTCTATTCAAGCGACTCTATCTGACCTCCGTAACCTATTGACAGATGATCCAAGAACACGGGATCATCAAATTAAGTAAGTTATATACAGTGTGAGTCTTCATAAAGTGCACATATTGAAAACAGGGAAAATATACTTAATTTTATCGATGAAAAACATAATAAAAAAATTTAAAAAAATATCTTAATTTATTTATACAATTTTAAAGTTTTTTTTTTCTACAGTGACCTTCTTTTTATTAAAGCGATGTAACTTTTGAACTAAACGATTAATCACAATAAAATAAACTTACTACTGATTGGAAATAACAGGACTTTCTTTTGAAATGAAAATTATAGGAAAAAAGGGGTTCTTAATTAGTGAATAAGGTATTTATTGTTCGAAAAACTTTTTTTTCTTACAAATTTTTACGATAATTGCAAAATTTCTCAATAAAACACCCCCTTTATGTACATTTTTTATTTCTTTAAGTTAATCTACATCATACAGGCTATTTATGGTGAAAATAGTACAATTGTTACTCAAACACAACATTTTCTATCAACTACGACAAAAAAACGCCTTCCGGACTCTCGGCAATTAATCTTTTAAGCAGACGTTTATTTGTGTTTGTAAATAATACACAAGAGTTCAATTAAAATCATTTATTTATCTAGCTTATAACTACTGCTTCTAAATACTATTCAGTAACAAAATCTAATGCATAAGGTTTTCAAAATGTCCCCCTCTTTGTTGTAAACACAAAGTTGCGCGCTGCACAATTTGTTGTGTCGCTCTCCTTATCATCTCGGGGTCATTACTAATGGCATTGGCACAGCTTATAAACGCGTTCTCGCAAATCAGCCTCACTGTCGATTGGGGTACTGTAAACGCGTTGCTTCATGGTCCCCCATAAGAAGTAGTCTAAGGGAGTCATATCGGGTGAACGCGCAGGCCACGCTACCGGTCCTTGCCGGCCGATCCATCGATTTTCATAATTTTCGTTTAAAAACGAACGCACATCCCTTGCATGATGAGCAGGACATCCATCCATTTGTAGATACATGCGGTTTCGTGCGCGTAAAGCCAATGGCACATCCTCCAAAAGCTCCGGAAGTTCGTCTCGTAGCAGTCTTAAAAAACTTTCACCGGTCAATGTTGATGGTAATATCACTGGTCCAATTAACATATCATCAATGAGACCAGCCCAAACATTTAAAGAATACCTGACTTGAAATGTCGATGAGCGTTTTAGCCTTGGATTTTCACCTTTAGGGCACCATTTGTGCAAATTCCGGCAATTGACGATACCGTCTCTCGTAAACCTTGCCTCGTCCATCCACAGTATTCTTTTAGGGAAGTTGGGGTTATCTCTGATCTTTCTTAGTATCCAAGTAGACATCACGCACCTTGGACGAAAATCAACGTCTCCATGAAGATGTTGCACCCTTTGATAGTGATAAGGATGTAGCCCTTCCTTCTTCAAAATACGCCATGCAGATTTTTGGGAAATGCCGTGACGCAGTGCAAGTCGTCTAGTGCTAATGCTTGGGTCAGCAAATAAATCAGCCAACACTGCTTGTTCGACAGAAAACATCAATTATTATTTGCGGCGGCTCGCGGCGATCTCTACTCAATCCAAGTCCAGTAATAGACAATCTTCTGTGGATCTCTTGGAAGTTGCGGGCAGATGGCACCGGATGCCGGTTAGGAAAACGCAGCAATGTAAGCGTCACGCGCAGCTCGAGCACTTCCTCGTCCCAGGCCATAGTAAAAGTGAATGTCAGCAATGTGTGCTGGGGAGAATTCACTTAGACGCGGCATTGCGTAGGAAAAAACGAACGTTAGCGATATGTGAACGGAAAAAAGAAATACTACTAGCAGCGGCGAATAATTCGGAGCGACTGTCTGTCTGGGTCCTCAACAAACAGGTCCTTTGTTTGGCTCTCTTTGCCCCGCGCACCCCACTCCGCGCTCACTAACAATGACTCAAAAAGGGTCTCTACCTGCCAAAAAATGGCACGTGGCCCTGCACACGACGTTATCTTTAAAATTGATAAAAAATGTTATGATTGAGTTAGAAGCATAGTATTTTTACCTTTCTAAAGCTATTATGATGTAGAATAATTAGAATCAATAAAAAAAGTAGGTTAAGGGGTCGTTTTGTTGAGATATTTTGAAATTATTGTGTAAATTGATGAAAAAAAAAAGATTTTCTTTAAAAAAAAATCTCTAAACTGTCAATCGAGCGTATTTTGTCCTCAAGTTTGATTTTGTGAGAATGCCCTGTTATTGCCAATTAGAAATAAGTTTATTTTATTCTGATTGATTCTTTAGTTCAAAAGTAATACCGTTTAAATAAAAAAGAGGTCACTGTAACAAAAAGATAATCTTTAAAACTGTATAAAAAAATTATCAATTTTTTAAAAATATTTAAATATTTTTTCCGTCGATAAAATTAAGTATAGGTATTCGTGTTTTTCAATATGTGCACTTTATGAAGACTCACACTGTATTATTTAGAATTATAATCATTATCATAATCATTTATTGCATAGTCAGAAAAAGACGAAGACCAAAGACAAAGACTCTTTTTAATTAGAATTTATAGTTCTTGCTTTGTAAAACCTGAATATATTCAGACTATTATAATATTAACAGTTAAGTTTCTATCTACTCGTATGACTCGGGACCATCGAACTTCGCGCCCGATACGTTCACAACCGCATAAGCCGCTGAAACAAAACAGAAAACAGTTACGTTATAAAAATTAATGAAAAACGGTCTTCAGGGCTGCTCCATATGTTTTGCACGTCCAAGTTGGGGGGTGACGCGGCGCATACTCAAACAAATACTGCACCGATGCAAGTGTAGCAGTGCAAATTGTAGAATTATTCATTATTATCGTTCTGTACTTGGTTTTAGCCATCGCCTGCCTTGTAGACAAGGCGTGATATACGTGGATTAACTTCCAATAGGACGTGCGATCGCACCGCTACTTTTATTAGTCCATGTAAACCTCTATTAACATCTGAATTGATTCTAGAGCAATAAAATTCTAATCCTTTATTCAGTTAGTTTAATTGTGTTAGGTTTCCTTTATGTACGTCTGGTACGTGGTATTCATTTCAAATAGTTGGCATTGCAATGTTATAAATCGTTTGATGCACTGATCTGCCTACCTATATGTAGCCAAGGTATATATATTTTTCTAAATACGGATTGATAAAAGCGTGGTGATTTAGCCTAATCCCATCATAGTAGTGATGACCTGATTTCTTTGATGGAAGCCTTTGCCCTGCAGTGGGACAGTATATAGGCTGATACTTTTACTTTTTACTGATTGATGTTTCTTCTTTCCAGAATTTATCATCAGAGCTAAGACGAAGTAAGACCCCCCCGCGGAGGTCGCCGGACGAGCGAGCGGTTCCGCGACCGCCTTCGGCGCCGGTACACCATGAGAGGAACCCGCACACACCCCATCTCTCGCCGAAGAAGGAAGCCTTCAATAACTTGCTGAGTAAAAGCATCAGTGGTGAGTGTTTTATCTTTAGTAATTTTATACTGTGGCCGTCTGGTCCGTATCGTTGTACCAAGGCACAGATAAATAGACGTACCTAATGATCGGCTTTAGCTGACATTGATATCGAAGAGTTCATTGATTTACGCTCTAGGCAGTATATCGAATCGTATCTCTCCCGCACACGTTATGTATTGTCTCGGTCTCACGCCAACCTCACTCAGTTTTTATTCATTGCCATTATTTTATTCTGGCATGTTAGTGGCGAACTCTGACGTCGGAAGCTAAGACCCTGAGTCTTGAGTCATCGTAGTAATTAATTAAGCTAATGTCAATATATTTGCTTCAAACATCAATTACTTAGTCTCAATTTATAGTAAGTCCTCTGTGGTCCAAGATGAACTACCATTAAATGACATACGCCAAGCAATTAACAACTTTATCGTCTCACTCTAAAACAAAAACTCCGAAATGGCATTACTTAAGCTTCTTCTTCCGTTGACACTGGAAACAGCTAAAACTCCCACAGTCCCTGCTGTATGATTGTGGTTTAGTTCAAATGAGCCTCACTTACTACGGTAAAGGATAAGCAATTTCCAACTTTATCATCGCTACCTAAAATAAAAACTTCCAATAAGCATTCCTCAGTTGACACTGGAACTAGAACTAAATTCGCTCAGTCGCTGCTATGCGTTTGTGGTTTGATTGAAATTAGCATCACTTACTTACTTACATGAGCATTTTATCTTTATAACGGTCAAGCAATTTCCAACTTTATCATCGCTCCCTAAAACAAAAACTCGTATATTTCATTCTCCAAGTTTCCTCTTCCGTTGACACTGGAACCAGCTAAAACTCCCACAGTCGCTGCTGTATGATTGTGGTTTAGTTCGAATGAGCCTTATTTACTACGGTAAAGGACAAGCAATTTCCAACTTTATCATCGCTACCTAAAATAAAAACTTCCAAAAAGCATTCCTCAGTTGACACTGGAACTAGAACTAAAATTCGCACAGTCGCTGCTATGTTTTTGTGGTTGTATTTAAATTAGCATCACTTACTTACATGAGCATTTTATCTTTATAACGGTCAAGCAATTTCCAACTTTATCATCGCTCCCTAAAACAAAAACTCGTATATTTCATTCCCCAAGTTTCCTCTTCCGTTGACACTGGAACCAGCTAAAACTCCCACAGTCGCTGCTGTATGATTGTGGTTTAGTTCGAATGAGCCTTACTTACTACGGTAAAGGACAAGCAATTTCCAACTTTATCATCGCTACCTAAAATAAAAACTTCCAAAAAGCATTCCTCAGTTGACACTGGAACTAGAACAAAAATTCGCACAGTCGCTGCTGTGTGTTTGTGGTTTGATTGAAATTAGCATCACTTACTTACTTACATGAGCGTTTTATCTTTTTAACGGTCAAGCAATTTCCACCTTTATCATCGCGCCCTAAAACAAAAACTCGTATATTTCGTTCTCCAAGTTTCCTCTTCCGTTGACACTGGAACCAGCTAAAACTCGCACAGTTTGCAGCAAACGTTCAACAAGTATAGTCGCGAGCATTATTCCGAAGCACGCACGACCCCTCGGAACCCGCGCCCTTTTGTGCCGCGCTCATCTTCGTTAATCTGATGCCATAATTGATTTACCGATATCTTTGCGCCGAGGGCTGGAGTACACTGTTCTGATACTTTGTTATGTTACTCGTATCACTCTTGGTGTCAAGAGTTATGAATAGTGGAGAGCGGCGAATCTATTCTTGCTAAAATCGAGATATCAATGTGGCTTTCTACCATTGAGAAGGTTTCTCGAAATTTTCGGATACTATACCATACCAGCTTGAGAAAATGTATCGAATTTTTCGGATACGTCGCAAGGAAAAGAGGGAAAGGACAACCTGGAGAAACTGCGATAGGCAAAGTCGATGGTCGGACCAGATCAGTTCACCACGCTAAACACTTCAGAGTGCGATGCCATTCACGCCGCTGAAGATAGGAGAAGCGGGTGATAGGAAATTCAGGAAAAAGTGATTCGTCCGGGTTACGACCCTCAGTTTTGAGGTCAATCGACACAAGGAGGAGGAAGAGGAAACTTAAAATGAATCATCGACCTCATGGGGTCCTGTATCCGAGGGGACTACTTTTATCATTTCTGTTCTCTATTTAATGCTAATAGATCTTAAGAAAAACAACTGAAGTCCTTTTATCGTTATCATCTGAGCGAGTCATCCAGTTTCTTGCAAAAGTGTCACTATGGAACTCAGGGATAGATTGGACGATGATCTAGATAGATAGATAGATAGATTCTTTATTGCACAAAAATAAAATACAAGCATGATACAACAACAGCAACAGACAGTACAATAAGGCGGTCTTATCGCTTGTAGCGATTTCTGCCAGACAACCTTTTTGTAGAGGAAAGAAATATCATATTCGTAATAAGGATAAGGATAGGATAAGATCTAGGTTTTGGGAAATCTGTTTTTTACAAATCTTTTAACTCTACTATTCATCCATCCATTCCAATATCTCCAAACACCAGCTCAATAAACCAAGCTAAAATAATAATAAATAGATCTGGGTAAAGTTAAAGGTAGTCAATTATTGACTTAATGATTCTAAAACAACAATTTTAATTCAAATCAAATATCAAGTGGAAAAAAGAAAAACAATCCACATGAAAGTTCGTAAGCGTATTGTATTTTTATTTATTTTCAATTTATGGGTTTTTGTGTAATTTCTATATGACTATTTCACAATTTCTATTTGTATCTGTGATTGTAATAGCCTAGCATTATTTTTATTAGGGCAGATACTAATTGGATGCATGAAAATAAGTCCTCATAGAAAAGTGGCATTTTCATTGGTAAGCCCGAAGAGGATGGAAAACGCTTACGTATTAGGAATTTGTGACATAGCTATCACGCGCTAAGTATCGTAGATGCGTGAACACACCTTAAGCATCGAATCCAAAGGTAAATGCTGATTATGACGAAGCATAAAATACGTAATTGTTTCTCAAAGGGACCAAGCCTGGACAATTCACGCGCATCTCTGATGAGGAGGTGCTTACCAATAAATTAACTCGTAGTATTCCCACTATTGGCGACTAGTGATTCGAATTCTTCATTTGTATGCTTTTATACTTTGGCTTTTTGTGCCTCCGAGACTATAGTTTTATAGCATTGTGCACGTGTACATGATAAAAGACGAGTACTGTTCTATTCGATTTTTCAAATATACTGAGTTGCGCGATTTCTTAAGAAACTCGAAAAATTTGATTACACTGAATTACTGAAAATATGTTTGCGTTTACTTATTGAACCAGAACTAATGCATTAGTATGGTACACATTTTTTCTCCGTTTTACATATTTTATTTTTTATTGCTGAAATATGCAGATGAGCATTCAGTCAACCTAAGCATTTAGATATCAAAAATGACGGGGCACAATCATGCCACTGCCTATAGTAAGTCTTGATAGCCAAGCAAGCAAGCAATGATAGTTTACTGATTTTGCAATTACCGAATTTTTGATAAATACAGCATACACTCTAGCCGTACAGCATAATTAATCTTAAATCCCTATTGCTCCAGCTAATGAATAGACCCCAAAATCCGCGCACCTAATTTCACGACCAGTTTATCTTTGAATCGGTATCCAGAGCGATCAGCTTCCCATAGACTATAATACCCGTTTATACCCTCCGTAATAATTTTCCATTCATTCTCTTCTCTTTATGAATCATAATCTCTAAATCTCCGCCGGTTGTCCGTCCTCCTCAGTCCCTTGACACTGTCCAATGCTTTGTCCCTTTCTAGTTCTTTTACCCCTTAAATCTAATCCGGGACATCCCGTCTGGCATTAAGTTCGTAGTAAGCTGTGTACAGTCAGGGATACGTAAAGTTATGCAATTCGATTGCGATATTAATCTTTATGGTGTACGTCTTAAGATTGGTTCAAAGTACGAATGGAACGTTTGATGAGACGTCGTGTAGGTATGTAAAGCTCTTGATGCAATTGCGAGGGCTGTATCGAATCGTTATATTTATTTGTTTTGCTCATTATTACTTTGATTGGACTAATTAAGGCTATACGATTAAAGATCTGGTTATTACAATTGAAGTTATAATCGAAATTTGGGCGTTCACTCGTCAATCTGTCTAGGAAAATAATTTAAAACGATATTATTTGTATAATATGACCAGTTTAAGGTGACGGGTGGGGTACACTAGCGTTGCCAATCGATTTTTATTTTTAGCTATTAAACCGGATCTATTTTAAACAATTTCGGCAAACACTTATACTATTTATTCAGTAACCGTGCAAAATGTAGGGTCCGTTTTTGTACGCGAAAAATTGATTACCGCCAAAAGCGGCCATTTTTAGCGTGATTAAATTATTCGTGTACGCGTTGGACCCATCATTTGTGCACGGTTATTTAATAAATATAACAAGTGTTTGCCGAGAGGTTGTTAAAATAGATCCGGTTTAGTATCTAAAAATTAAAATCGATTGGCGTCGCTAGTGTGCCTTACCCGTCACCTTAATGACGTTTTATATATTGAACCGCGCGCAGCTCACAAACTCTAGAATCTCAAAATATATTCTCTTTAGCTATATTTCGTCAAGAAGTCTCTACTCTTAGTTTATATAAGTTACTATGTGTGTACGAGTCAATCGAACATTTTATTGTATGACGTGTATTTTGATGATTCCGATGTACAGCCAACCTACAGTGCAGCTTTATGTAAAATTAATTCATTAAAATCAGTGCAATAAACGCATTCGGCAGCTATACACGTCTTATTATTAAATACCATCAGCGGTTGATAGGGCGTCACTGTCTGACATCTCGGTTACTTCTGGCATCTAATACCGAACATTACACTATAGTCTCCACAAACGTACCCAAACTCCAAAGTACAGATTAGTCTGGGTGCGAGTGCAAAGAAGTCGGTGAGTTAATGCCTAATCACCTGTAGTAAAACATTTATTTTGAACCGAGCGCCGCTCCTAAACTCTAGAACCCCAAACTCTAGAAATTCTCTGCGGCTATTACTCGTCAAGAAGTCTTTAACATCACAGATTAGTCCGGGTGGGAGTGCAAAGAAGTCGGTGAGTTAATGCCTAACGCGTCTAATCGCCCGTCGTAAATCATTATTAATTTCGAGCCGCCGATCCGCGCCGATTAGCTGTTGCACAATGGCCGACGGATTACGCCCGACGTCGGAGATATATCTTTTTGTCAATTCGTACCTGGGTGTAGCGTCGGCAGGACAACGCTTGTACAAATTGAACTGGACTTTTATTTCATTTGCATTGAATTTAGCTATCGTTCTGAATCATAATTCATAAGTTTGATATCTACATTTTGGAATTATTTTATCATGAAAACCATTGGTTGCGTTAAAAAAAAATAGATACTCTTTACACATTTTCACACAATAGTTAAAAGGATGTATACACGATTTTATGCTGAGAATTAACGATGATTGAAAAAAAGTACCTATGTATAAATATTTTCAACCGATTGTGTAACCGATTGATGTATTTAACTTCATTTCTTTTCTGTTACTTTATTCTGAATTCTAAATTATGAAGACATGAGTCATTAGAATAAAAACTAGCGAATCATGTAAAATTTAAATATTTGTTAAAATTTAAAATATTTTAAATTGTAACGTTTTCAAAAATAAATGTCATAGGGGGTACCTATGACATTAATTTTTCAAAACTTTTTTTTTATGTAATAAATGGCAGACGCAGAGACGGATCGCCTGATAGTAAGCGATTGCCGCCGCGATAGACACCCGTGGAGTCAAAAGTGCGGTGCCAACCTTCAAACCCAAACCCCCCTTTGCCCAGGATTGGGCCTCCGGTACCCTCACTCACGCAGCGAAACACATCACAGTGCTGCTTTACGCCGGTTTTCTATGAGGCCGTGGTAGGTATCACTCCGGTCGAGTTGGAACATTCATGCCAAAGTATGAATCTCCCACGGTTGTTCACTTCCACTCACAAACACTTAAGTACATTGTGTTTGAACTGAATGAACAAAATTCATCATCATCATCAGCCCATTTAAGTCCCCACTGCTGGGGCACGAGCCTCCCTCAATCACAAGAGGGGTAATTGCCATACTCACCACGCTTGGCAGACGGGTTGGCGAGGATTTTGATATAAATGCAGAGTTTTCCTTCTCTGGGTGCTGATGATCATGCTAGCAGCTTTACCTTAGTCGCCTTTTACGACACCTCGGTAAGAGTGAGGGTGGCCTATTCTACTCTGCCGAGGAACAAAATTACCTACTTTTCATTAGTTGACCTAACCATACTACACGACCAAGACTGCCTCGGTGGCGCAATGGTTAGTGGGTTCGCACTTTAAAGCGACGGTTGCGCTTGGGGTCCCGGGTTCGATCCCCGGGTCGGGCCAAAATTGTACCTGAGTTTTTCTGTTAAGAAATTCTCAGTGTTAGCCCGGAGTCTGGAAGTTGGCGGTCTTGTACCGTGCCACGGAAAGCACGTTAAGCCGTTGGTCCTGCGCCTAATCCCTCTTCGGTCGTGTCACACTAGTGTCCAATCGAAATAAGAGGGTACGGGAATAGAGAGTGCACTTATGTCTGCGCAAATACTTGTGCACTATAATATGTCCTGCCTCGATGGCTGATCGCTGAGAATGGCCGCCATGACCGATATATCGGTTTGGAGGACATTACTAGACAAAGTAATAATTCTCAAAACTCTTAATAAAATACTTGCTGACCCTACTTTATACGAATAAGCCGGTTTTATACAGATAAGCCGATTTATGTTTTTTATTGTATCGTATTATTTTTTTATTTTGTGTGTAAGACATAACCTGAGTAGTAAAGCATGGCTTTATTGCCAAAATTAACGGTAGTTTCTATAGTTGAATGTAAATAACCTATAATGTAGCTTCTTAACATGACGATGGCCTGATTAAACGCCAGTATTTGGATAGCAGTAGATTAAAGTTTTCTCTAAATTTATGATATATCGTATTTCCATTTTGATTGAATGACCCTATGTTTGATTTGCAACCTATTAACCTTATGAGAAGGAAAATAATACTCTCAATGACCGTGCTAGAGAGTTGCAAATGGGCAACTTTACCCAACCAAAAGTATGATTGGCTAAAGTTGTTTGAATAGAAATATAAATCGCGATGTACCTATCCAATTACAAAAATAAGTAGCTCCAAGTGTGAGGTTTTTGAACAAGAAGTTCCACTTAAAACCTTTTTATGTAAAAAGTTGCCAAAACGAGCTGGCCATAATTTGACTCCTACACTCAAAAAGAGAACTCAAATTCACTGAAAGAGGTCTGATGTTGAGTCAATCTTTTAACTCGACATGGCCTACCTCTACAAACTCTACACCCTAGTCAAAAATGTGGCATATTTAAATCTGAAAGTGGTATACAAATTCGAACTTTAACTAAGTTCGAATTTACAATACAATAGAAAAAAAAAAACGAAATAGGTATACACGTAAAAACATTGTCAAATACCATATTTAGACTAGCAAAAACAAAACACTTGCTATCGGCGAGAAATAAAAGTTTTTAAAATCAGAACACATACAAACCTATTGAACGAATTTGAAATTTGAACTTGGAGTGCTTACGTCACGGGCACAGCGATATACGTAGAATAAAGCCGCGCACACACGGGGCTACGTAGGGGTAGTTCGGCTTTATCTCCGGGCGACACGAGGCTGATCCGCCCCGGATGATCCGGATCAGCGCGCGATCCCCTGCGCCGCTGTGTGTGTAACACGTACAGCTATCGGTTTAATTGTGTTCGACTTTTTATTTTGTTGTTTTAATTTTTTTCGGTCCTTTGGTTTTCGGTGGATTTTATTCTTAAATTTAAAATAGGTATTATTCGAATGTGTGTATAATTTTAAGTGGTTTTAAATAGTTTAATTTAATGAAGTGGTTTTTATTATCATTCTCTTCTTATACATTATAATGATTAAGCGAGAAATGTTATTCGTATACTCATAACATATTTTCATTCTTATTCATATTAAGAAACATTTTTACAGCTATGTATTTTGTAAGATTACTATACAGTAAACATTATTTGATCAAGATGTGAGATTAATTTATTGCCCTCTTTAATGTGTGGACGAGGTGTTAACAATTAAAAACGTGTTTCGTGTTTCACATTAGGGTGTGTTCGTATATTTATAGTGACCATAAACCGTAAAAGCGTATAATTTTCTTTTATTCGCACAATCACAATAAATTGGAAAATAAGAAAAAGGTTTGAATGTTTTTTGGTATCTAAAACTTTTTAGTCTAAATGTGAATTTTGCTTTGGACTTCAACTAGGCGTTTATTTGAAGTTCCGTATACTTGACTACATTTTTTTGTTCATTTTTTTTAAAAAATATTTTGTTGTTTATGAAAACTCTAAATAGGAAATCTCTTACGACTTACTCATGTGAGCTTATTAGAGCTTAAGCATTTCCATATAACTACCTACTAAAGGTTACCTACATACCTGATACAACTATTTAGGTTTAAGTATAATAATTGTGTACTAATTGTTATAATGTAATTAGCGTTCATATGAGTAAAATTACTGCTTAAATCTAAAAAAAATGCGCGTACTGAGAAACTTCTTAAAGTTGTTTATAAAAAGTTTAGCTTAAGCGGTTTTAGTTTTCATAAATTAAAACTGAATAAAGATTATTTTGAGTATTACGCTATCCTCAAACCTTCACTTATAAAATCTAAAATACTTGCCCACAATTTTATCATTCTATAGGTACACCTCCGATATTTCACGGCCATAATATTCTCGACCTCCGTAGATCCAGATCCGCCGGTCGAGTAATCCGGCTTAGGACTGATCCGGGTACATGCGGATGTGTGCACGTTGTGCGGATGTATTGTACGATGTCTAACGCCTTCTAGGTGTAAGCAGATTCCACTCTCGAAGGGATAACTTGTGTGGTATAGATACATTACGAAGCTTTAAGGTTCTGTATGATGTCAGTAATTTGAGTGGCCTTTACCGTGCAGTATTAAGAAAGGTTAAGTACTTACCTAAGTATACCTAATTATTAGAAAAGTAATCTTCAGCGTTAAATAAAAACGAGTGGTAATTTTACATCTATAGAGCCTTTTTTATTATCATATCTCATTTTCACTACAAAAAGCGTGTGACCGAATGGCTTATGATTTTGTAAATAAAGTAATCATAATGTTTAGTAGAGTCAAAGTCTTGGTCCTTGAAACCACTTCTCATCACATCACAAGTTTGTCAGTCAATCTGATAATCTGAAAAAAAAATCATATTTTAGTCATTATTATTTGCTTTTCATCGACACGTGACATTTTGGTGTAGGATTATTTTGTGGATCAAGTCAACATTTATGATATTTATTTGCGTGTGTAGACATACCCTAAAAGGTTTAACTGGACGGATTATACACAATTCAAATCGATATATTCTATATTCAAAATTGCTTCTTATGGAATCCCAATCGCTTAACCTGTTAACCCCACTAAGGCAATAAAGATTCGATTAACATCTATCATAGAAAATTAGGATGATAGTATGTTTGTCCAATATCAGAGAAAACGAGTTCATAATGACGCAATATCCACTAAAGATCAATTTCGTGAATATGAATTGCTGGGTGGCCACTTTAAAATTCATGAAGCTACTGGTCAATATTTACGTTAGAAACTTGTTTTGGAAATTATCAATCATTAAAGTAGCACTATGTTGTGAGGAATTGGCTGTGATAGTTTTTGGTGACAATAGTTACTACGTATTTAGACTTTTATGTACATAATATTTTGTAACTCGGACTGCCTTCAGTGGCGCATAATTAGTGGGTCACACTATTACACGACGGATGCGCAAGATGGTACCCGGGTTCGAATACCCGGGTCGGGCCAAGAATTTGTACCTAAGTTTTCGGTAAGAAATTCTTAGTGTAAGCCCGGAGCCTGGAACTTGGCAGTCTTGTACCCCGTCCCTCGGATAACACGTTTAGCCGTTGGTCCTGCGCCCTCCTCCCTCTCGGGTCGTGTCACGCTGTTATCCGATCGGAATATGAGGGTAAGGGAATAGAGAGTGCACTTGTGTTTGCGCACACACTTGAGCACTATAATATATCCTGCTTACGTGGCTGATCGTTGATATTGGCCGCCGTAGTCGTAATAGATTGGAGGTTGTTGTTTTATTATTTCGTTACAAATTGTTCTTAGTAAATCCCAATTTGGTTAAGAATTAGTTAGTAGTACTAAGCAATAAAAAGATAGCTACTCAGTTTGTGATATTGAAATCGAGATTGTGCCTAAAGGCCATCGCCAAAATTTATCTTGACTGATCATTATTGTAATGGATTTTTTTGGAGTCCAAGTCTTGATAGATACGGAAAAACGTTAGATCAAAATTGTGACTAAATACGTCTAGGTTCCATCTACCGCCACCTCGAAGAGCCAGGTGCCCTGCCCATTGCCATTTTTAATCCATAACACACTGGTGGCCAAGGCAAGGGAAACGAAAAAGGGGACGCCCATTATCCAGATGAGTTGACGACATAGGTGGTGGGTAAGAGCTGGACGAGGCTGGCATAGGCCCGTTGCGAGTGGGCTGCCAGCAGTGTATGGGTGGGGAGGGGTACTTGCGGTACCTACACTGCAGCCAGCAGTGTGGATGCCATTCGGGGGGTGGAGTTGGTGGGTCGTGGGAGAGACCCTGGGTCCAAAGGACTGGTGTTTTTGCAAAAGAGGCCGTGCTGGCGAGCCTCTTCGCCCAGGATGGTTTACGGTGGTAGCCTCTGTGGTAATCCCGTGTTCCGTCCCGACTTAGCGGGCGTGGAATGGAAAAAGCCCCGGTTGGTTTTAGTGGGTATGCCCTTGGACGGCCTCTGATTAGCAGAGGTCTAATCCAGGTTAGAGCCTCACACTACTCGGTTGACTCCCAGCGGCCAGGTGTGCATAAGGCGGCGCCGACAATTCGGCGCCGACGTCGGCTCCTATCAGTGAGCCGGCGGCATTTCCACCGGGAAAATAATATAATAAAAAGGACCGTTGCGAGTGACGAGCACAGCAGGAGGCCTATACCCTGTAATGAGATCATAATACAGGCTGATGATGATGATGATGACGTCTAGTACTACAGTACAGACTCTGTTCCGAAACTAACTGCACTGCGCTCATACATCTCCCGGACTATACCAACTCAAATGTGTTTGTTAAATACGAGTACGAGAAATCAAACTCTTATTGAGTTCAAAGAAACTGCTTAGGTACTTACATTTCAACCTCGCCTGTTCCGCTATACGCCAACACAACGATGACGCTTATAACACGAATCCCTGGCGAGTTATTCAACAAAATCCGGATTGCAATAATCCCCCGGGAGATGTATCCGGACGGTGGGCAGCCGCCGCCGCCTAATCTGGGCTCATCCGGATCGGGAGCTTTACTTAGCTTGCATGTGTGTGTTCACTTACGTCGGACCTGAGGAGTCTTTGTTGGCGGAAAATCTCGCGATTGGTAGGGGCTGGCATAGAAACTAGGGCCAGTGCTAAACATTTATAAGACCGGAAAGTAGCCCAGTGTTACAGGAATTGCAATACCGAATAGTTTCTAAAATTATGCGCAAATTAATAAAGCCGGTAAGTGGCTCGAAAGCGTACCTACTCTCAAGGGTAAAATTGGGACGGTGGATGAATGCTCGTCATATCCGCGAGTTCGCCATTAATTCTGCTTGAAGCATTTTAAAATCTAAGCTTTTTTATGTCTAGCGGACTAATGATATCAATGATAAAGCAAGTTTATAATAATCAATTTTCTGTTCGAGAGTTGGTCAATGAAAGCAAAAGAGTGCCTAGATCAATGGTTCTGTGACGCATAACAGTAAAGAGTCCCTAATTAAAGTTAAAAAAAAGTTTTAAATCAGACCAAATTTTAAAATGACACTCATGTCATGGTGTCAACTGGTGTCGCGGGAGTCTATGGGCGGCGGCAATCGCTTACCATCAGGTGATCCGTCTGCTCGTCTGCCACCTATGACATAAAAAAAGCTTTGTATATGAGTGGAGTAGAGACTTCCGGACAAAGTCGGTTTAAGGTCTGTATTCAGCTAACTGATATTTCGGTTAGCCTCGGTGGCGCAGTGGTTAGTTTGTCGCACTATAAAGCGACGGCTGCGCAAGAGGCTCCCGGGTTCGATCCCCTGGTCAGGCCAAACATTTGTACCTAAGTTTTCGGTAAGAATTTCGTAAGTGTCAGCCCGGAGTCTGGAAGTTGGCGGTCTTGTACCCCCGTGCCTCGGAAAGCACGTTAAGCCTCCTTCCTGCGCCCAATCACGATAGTGTCCCATCGAAATATGAGGGTTAGGTAATAGAGAGTGCACTTGTGTTTGCGCACACATTTAAGTACTATACTATATCCTGCGTACGTAGCTGATCGTTGAGATTGGCCGCCGTAGCCGTAATCGGTGGTTATTATTATAAGTGTATCGACGTCTTTATGACTAGCTAATACAAGGGGAAATTAAATAAATAAATAATAAATATTTCACAATATCACATACATTGACCTGATTCCGATATAGGTAGCTCAAGTACCTGTGTTACGGATATCAGAATCAACAGCGGAATTACAAATATATACATATAATACTTTACTTTTGTAAATACATACTTATAATACATACAACAACCCAGACCAATACAAACAGACATGTCAAGCACACAAATGTTTGTACTGTGCGAGGATCGAACCCGCAACCCAAGGTATTAAGCAAGGTAGTGAACGCTGCCTTTGGTCCGACCAAAGGCAGCGTTCACTACCACTGTTCCAAAACGCGTAAACGGGCCGTCGAAATTTAAAAACGTTCTTGTATACGATGGCTTCTTAAAAAGGAACCCATGAGAACTCACTTATATTTTCTTTCACTGTTTTAATTTTTGTTTAAATGATCAATATTATTTAGTGCACTATTGAGTATTTTAATTTTCTCCGTTTATATTTTCACAATGTAAATGTGAATCCGAGTCAAATAAAGAAAATGAAGTTACGCATGTTAATTCATAAGTTGCTCTTATAAAATTACTTATCTACTTAGATAAGTAAAATGTGAAGTGAATTTATTATTCAACCTACATTTGCTGAGTAGGTAATAATAAGATTACTTAACTGCCATTGTTTATCTAAAGACCATTCATTTATTATTTTCCTTATAAATGCAACATTTGTAGCAGTAGCTTACATTAAAATCATAAGTTCGTATCATGAAAATACTTCTATAAAGACGTCGAATAAGCCAAATGCAGTATTTTATAAGTAGATACCCCAAGGCAATATATTTGACTACGTCACGACGACACCTAATACGGGGAGAGGGGGGAGGGGAGGGGGGCACACCATCAATCACTTGAAGATAATCCTCCTCTTTAGTTGAGGTATGCACTCGGCTTAACGAAACACACACATGGAAAACCTGTAACATTCGTACTCGTAGCATTAAATAACACCCTTCTTTGACTACGTTTAAAGTTTTCAATCGATCGGCGACCGTTTGTCTCGATTCGCACTGATGTGTGTGTATCATAATGCAAATCTTTTATGATTATTCTTTTGTGTTCGACTTTAATTCGGTTTCCGCTTACGTGTGTGTGTCAGCTTCCACGTGTGTGTGTATTTAATCTGTCGGCAACAACAGAGAGAGGCAATCAGCTGAGCCTCTGATCAATCGATAAAAAATCGAGTCGGCCGAGTCATGTGGACAAATAAGCGTGGCCGGTGCACACTGCCGGATGATCCGGACCATTTGTCAAGATTAGGCTTATGGGCGGTGGCGGTGGCGGATTGCCGTGCGTGTATTCTCGGGCTGCGGTCAAGTGGGAACCCGTTTTTATGAATCCGTAGGTGAAATTGCGATGCCAATAGAATATGAGTAAAATGACTAATGGCGATACTTTTATTAGATATAACGTCATATACATTCATAAAATGTATGCAAATGATAGCATCATCATACCTTCTAAATACATTTGTAGCAACACAGGACAGTATTTACTTTTGACTGTATAATATTAATTTTAAATATAGATTCGAACTGTATATTCTCCTGAATGCGAATTAATGCAGAAAAGGAGGGGGCTCCTTTTCTATCTAATGTCCTTTACCTGAAGGTTGTGTGGTAAAGATCGCTCCCAGCGATAAGTCCGCCTTATTTGTACATTGTACCTCTGTATACCTAGCTTTAAAGTTTTGTATGTTGTGTAATAAAGAGCATCTATCTATCTATCTCTTAATTTAATCATATATATTGGCAGTTTGTAATTTGCTCAAAATATACTTGCCCATATTTTTTTCTTACTATGAAGATTTCTAAAGTCTTGTCTAAGGAATATACGAGTAAGTACTTAAGCCTTAGTTTGGAAATGTACATACCTAGTTATAAAATCATACTAGGGCGTAATAAAAACCTTAGAAGTGAATCAAGCGACGGCGGGCCCTGCGTAATCGTCTCCCGCCTGAGTGAGCTAGGGGCGCCCTTAACAAAATCTTAATCCCTACAAAGGGTTAGTAATATTATCTTATTATACTCACAAGAAATAAGCCCTTAATTCACGCCGTTTCCTTATAAAATATGGCTGCGTAACGAATTTAGTTTGACTAGGAAGTTCGTGATGTAGAGTAGGTTTGTTTGTATGGAAATGGCATGAATTTTATTGAAATTGTAAAGAATCTGTTTAGTATTTATCATGCTTTATTTTACTATGTGCCGATTAAAGAGGCTCAAAGTCACCCAGAGAGCCATGGAGAGGGTTATGCTTGGAGTATCAGAAATGATGAGATCCGCAGGAGAACTAAGGTCACAGACATAGCCCAAAGGATTGCATGCCTCAAGTAGCAATGATCAGGGCACATACCGAGGAGAACAGACGGCCGGTGGGGCGGAAAGGTCCTCGAGTGGAGGCCACGTACAGGAAGTCGCAGCCGTGGCAGGCCCCCCACAAGGTGGACTGTGTGGAGAACATTGGGGGAGGCCTATGTCCAGCAGTGGACGTCTACTGGCTGAAATGATGATGAACGATGATGATGATGCTTTATTTTGTATTAATTGCCAAACTTTGTTTTTGATCTTAAATTAGGTATGCATTAATTTATGTGACTTTTGACACCTATTGCATAGATGTGTGTTTCCAATCCAATTTTGAAAAGTAATTCCTGCAGCATAATTAACTCCATTTACAAAAACATACTGAACAATGTTTTATTCACGTCCTTTGGGAATTCGCCCAAAAGAATTTCGACCCATAAATGACCGACTTTGAATGAAATGTTGATTTTTATATGAGAATTTCTAAAAGCCGTAGACCAAAAGTCGAACAAAATGGTTGGTAGAAGATGTGGCTAAAGAGATGTAAAATTGTTTACCTAAATGTATGAGGCTTAGTAATTCTCTTATTTAGATTCTAAGGTATTATACTTCTAAATACCCAGACACATAGATTTACAATACTTGTAACGACAGATTCAACCATCATTCGGATCGAACCTCGCCTTCCAACGCCAAGTCCATCTTTATAACTGCTGCATACGCGGCCACTCGCGTCCGTCGAGATAATCCCGTATTCCGTCCCGCTCGCACGCACGTGTGTTGCCCGCAAATCCTCGCCCTGTCTCGCTCTAATCCCTTATTTGAATCTTATCAGATCTCAGGAGATACACCGGTGGAGCCGTAGTCCGGCGTGTGTAGTGGCGGATTTAGAACTTAGGGTTGGCTATGTTTGAAAATTAATCTGGAACTTTGAGATTATGATAACTAAACTTCCGTTGGATCGTAATACTAGTAATAGAGTCGGCACTAAGATGGAAGTCCCACGGTATTACATGGAACTAAAGTTTTAGATTCCTTGTGTATATAAAGCTCTGAATGTTGACGTGCGTGACGGAAGTGACGGGATTACGGGACTTTTTTAGTCGCGCGGACTTTACCTACAATACAGTGGGACTCAAGTAGAGAGGGTTCTCATGTCCAATTATACCTCCTGGTGTAGCTCAGCATAGTAGCATGAGTAGCAATGATCACTTACCACCAGGTGACCTGCTTGCTCATTTGCCTCCCTTTCTCATATTTTTATTTTCTTCTATCTACATTTTGTAGCCAGATTTAATATTCGAACAATAACCAAAAAACTTAAAATCTAAATTTACTTAATTTTACATTTACGTGAATAATTCAGATAAATTAGGGAGTTAAAATGGTGGGCAGCGAACTTTTCCAGTAGCATCAATAACGACTCCGCTAGTGGTGGCAATCGCTTACGATCAGGTGATCCGTCTGCTCGTCTACCACTTCTTCTTCTTCTTAGCGTAAAATTCCCGGTTGCGTGCAATGCTGTGGCTTACGGGTACGCTTAGACCATGATTAAGGAGAATGAAGGGGCGGCCGTCTGACCTTCCCAACTTTATTTTAGCCCGTCTCCCGTTAAAAATCGACGTTATTATAAAAAATTTAGGCTTTATTCATAAACGTAAAATAAACTTTTGTTAGCTAAAACGGTGTTATAGAGCAGTTTTGACGTTTGAAACAATGGTTAACAAACATTTATGAATTAGTGTTGATTTCCGTCAGCCCTACGCGAGCATACATTAAAGGTGCGTCCAAACTAAATCCGCGATTAATGGGCTTTGAATGCGCGATTGAAGCTAAATTTATGCTCGTGTACCGCGTCACGACACGGACAGCTGCTTGGTGATGTCTGGAAGTCGGTGGACTAGACTGTGTAACTTTTTTGAAAAGAGTAACTGCTGAGTTTCTTGCTGGTGTCTTCTTGGCGGAAAACTACATTCCGAACCAGTGGTAAACATGTTGTGAATATCAACGTAAGTGTTCTGTATGTTTTTTTTTATTTTTCATTTTTTTTAAAATTTTGAAAACATAAATCTGTCACCAGACATCTGTACAATACAATGTAATAACTACTAGTGCCAAGTTTGATACTACAATAGTTTAATACACTTGATCTAGAGTCAAAACAATTTGTCGACTCACTTTTTCAACCTTAAGACTTTATTCAACCGATCTTAATCCGATACTAAATCTATGGTATAGCGCTGTCACTCTATAATAATAATATCCTCCGATTTCGGTTCAGGCGGCCAATCTCATATCTATCAGCCACTTACGCAAGATATATATAGTGCTCAAGTGTTGTGCGCAAACAAAAGTGCACTCTCTATTCCCTTGCCCTCATATTCTGATGGGACACCAGTGTGACACGACCGGAGAGGGATCGTGCGCAGGACCAACGGCTTAACGCGCTTTCCGAGGGAAGGGGGTACAAGACCGCCAACATCCAGACTCCGGGCTGACATTGAGAATTTCTTAACAGAAAAAAGGCACAAATTTTGACCTGGCCCGGGGATCGAGCGGACCCCAAGCGCAGCCGTCGTGTCTTTAAAGTGCATCCCACTACGCCCTGCGCCATCAAGGCAATCTGATGTTCTACCATAGATTTATCCACAGATAATCCTTCATAGAACCAACAAAGTCGAATACTATATGACATTTATTATCCTTAATGGTCAGCGTTGGAGTTATTTATTTATTCACGTTAGCACACGGGAAAAATGTTTTACTGCCGTAAGAGCCGCGATGAATGTATTTTATATGCGGGATTACTGTAAGACGGGATAAACGAAATCCCCAAATCCGGGATCGCCACATGGCGGCCTTTTTCCGGATTTTCCCCGCTCCAGAACCTTTCACAATATTTTTTGTTTACAATTCGGCCTACATGATTTGCGTGGCGAACTAAAAAGTGTGTTCTTTCGATAAACAGGCAAGTTTTGATTGCGCTTGTTACTATTAGATCTATCTATCTAATGCTTTGGAGTGATGGTGGAAATGGGGGTTCTTATCCACTGAACTAGTTGGCTAAGATGCTCTTATCCACTGAGCATCTTAAGCATAAGTGTTATGAATGGGACGTAGGTTTTTTTTTGGTCAATAGGCTAACGCTTGACCACAATCGCACCTAATGGAAAGCGACGATGAGGTCTAGGATGATACGCGTTTGCCTAAAAGATGCTTGTTCACTCTTGCCTTAAAGATGTCCAGATTATAGTGATCCGGAAAAACACACCTCGGCTGGGAGTGGCCATTCCTTATTCAAATATATGAATCTATTATATATCTACGATATTTTTCAAATCTATGCACGTATTTATTATTCCAAATAATGCTTATATCATTTTATAACAGTCTTAAAATAATGAATTGACAATAAACGATGTAATAATTTAAACAATTAATCTTACCGTCGGAGAGCAACGCTTCGGCAAGAATGGGCCGGCTCGAACGAAGTGATACCGCGGCCTCACAGAAAACGGCGTGAAGCAGCACGGTGCTGTTTCGCTGCGTGAGGGAGGCCTAATCCGGGGCAAAGGGGGGTTTAATGGTTGGCAGCGCACTTGTGACTCAACTGGTGTCGCTTGAGGTGACATATAAAAGAATATAATGCATGTTTAACATGGCTTGAGTGACTACAAGTTTGTCATGTTTTTATTGTAAAAAAGATATACCTAAGTATCTTTTTCTATCTCGCAATCTAAAATTATAGAACGAGAATTGGTTCATGTAATCAAAAAGGCGAAATAAAATATTTAAACTAAATAAACTGGGGACCAGATTGTGCAGGATTAACTATAAGTATACAAAAATACTAAACCCAATCAGCATTGAACTTCAGTTTTTTATCCTTTTTCCGTTCCGCCGAACTAATCCGCGCAGCTTATCTCAGGATTGCACTAAAGCCCTTACGACAATGCAACTTCATCTTAATGCGTAGGTGTGAAAGGTTGAATCTAGTGTGAAGGGCGGGTAGTAGGGTGAATGTGATAGTCATTGAACCTTGGGTAGCCGCGACCTACGGCAGGGGTTAGCGCCGTTGACGGCTGGTGTCCTCATTTGTGTTGGGTTCTTAGGGGTAACCTTGTATTGTGGTGCGTTATTTGCTTTTTTGGATACGGAGTTTCATTGGTTACTCTTACTAGAGCATTTAGTAAATTTATTTTACTAAATAGTTACCTATCCAAAATAATTTATTGTATAGACGAGGATCCCGTATGATCCAGTCAAAGTCAAAAGATTCTTTATTTGCTTAGGCTTGTACACAGCACTTACAATACGTCATACAGTTAAGTAATTTACATGGTAATACATATAAATGTTGATACGTAAAATATACTAATACTATAGTATTAGAAAAACAACTTTCCGAGCCGGTGATAGAATCACATTATAATGTGATTCTACCACCGGCTCGGAAAGTTGTTTCTGGTCGAGAAGATCCGGCAAGAAACTCGTCAGTTACTCTTTTTCATCGCCAACTTTTTATACAGTGGTTTATTATCCTCATACCCTGTCATACAGTCTAATGCAACATGAAATATAATGAAGCAAATCAGAAGCTAAATATGAAATAAACCGAAGCAGACCGGTCCCCAAAGATGGCACCTGTTCACAAGTATGACGTCTGTGTCAGCCATCATTTCACTCCATATTAGAGGGAATGTAATGACCCGCCACATAACGCTACCACCTCAGTTTTATTAAAATATTCGTTCAAAAACAAAATGAATTTTATTATCTTGCATTATAAAAGAATAAACAAAGCAAAATCAAAACGATCATTTACCTAGGTAGCTTTTTAAAAACCGTGATATATGTATATGCAAATATGTGTCACGTATCTGTTCGTCTGGCGGCTCGTTATGTTGGATATAAATATTTAATTCCAGGATAAAGCGGGCCGGCGAATAATCCGACGTACTACAAAAAGAGATGAGCCTAGTACGATTAACTGATGTGTTGAGCGCGATTTCATATTTTTGGCGGTGTTGTTTTAGATTTTGAGATTAAGCACTTTTTTGGTAATTTAATAAGGAATGGAACTTTCTGCCGGAAGATGTGGTCTTTGAACTATATGATTTGAACGTATTCAACAAAAGAGTGAATAGGCTGTTACTAGGTGAAATTATGGCCAAATGTCTGGCTATTCTAATGTAAATAATGTTTTTGGTTATTTTAATTAGGAACATCAGCGACCTCTCGTAAAACACCTCCGCTGTTTGCAGAATGAAAGAGTCAGCATTATAGTCAATTTTAAATGATGTCAAAGAACGAAGAGGTCCGTCAGTTTTCAAATTGATTCGTTTGATATGATATGAGCACTTCCTTATGATACGATATCAGCACTCACGGCTGGACTAGTCCACCGGTTTAAAGTCGCTCAAAGAGCTATGGAAAGGGCTATGCTCTGAGTATCTCTGAAGGACCGCATGGGAAATGATGTAATCCGACAGAGAACCAGAGTCACCGACATAGCCCACCGAATTAGCAAACTGAAGTGGCAGTGGGCTGGTCATATTAGCCGCAGAACTGACAGCCGTTGGAGCCGTTAAGTCCTTGAGTGGAGACCGCGACTCGGTAAGCGTAGTGTAGGACGCCCTGCGACAAGATGGGATGATGACATTCGAAGGCTGGCTGGTGTGGGCTGGATGAGAGTGGCCGAAAATCGGGAGCAGTGGCGTGCATTAGGGGAGACCTATGTCCAGCAGTGGATGAGTATGGGTTGCTGATGATGATGAGCACTTCCTTCGTAAATTTGTCAAAATAATACCTGTTGCACAGAAAATTATGCTTAATTGTTAGAACAGAAAGTTCATATTTGCTTGTAGCAACATTGATTCCTTTTGATGTAAATATAAATTTGAAGAAAGTTGGCAGATCTTTTTAAACGGTATGTTGGTATAACTCTTGCCGTGCAAGCAAAATATTTTTTTCTCTGCACCGTACCAAAGAGGAAAATTCGTAATTCTTATGTTATTTTTATTTATGAAAATAAAATCAATATAAGTATTTTTTTTTCCGCGACGGAGGTGTTACAGGCTTCAATGTATTATGGTGTTTTGAATTCTGCCCCGCCCTACACCTCTTCCTGAGTAGTCAAATGGTGAGCAAAATCTTTTCACAGTAGGAAAAAAAAAACGACAGTGGGATAACTTATGCTAGAGATTGCCCACAAAATGGCATTATTGATTGATTATAAGTAACTTATAGGTATATAAAGTAAGCTTGAATGAGAACACGCAACTTTAGTCACAACCCCAATCATATTAATAAAAGAAATCCCAACTTATTTTTACACAGTACTGTATCAAAGAATATCTAATGAAATATCTCCATAATTACTCCAACCTTTTCACTCGGCAAATATTAGCTTTTTGTTTGTTTCTCCGTTTGATGTATCTTATCTTAGTGATGCGAATTGAGTCAAACTCGAGTGACTCTCAAAGAAATCTCGAGTAATTAAGTTATTAGAAGTCCTGAAGTAAGACCTCAAAAGAAACTTTGGACAACCACCCATTTAGACTCTCTAAATGGGTGGTTGTCCAATTATTTTTCGTTTTATGTGATATGTGACAGACGAGCAGACGGATCGCCTGATGGTAAGCGATTGCCGCCGCCCATAGACACCTGTAGAGTCAAAAGTGTTCTGCCAACCTTTAAACCCCCCTTTCCCCGAATTGGGCCTCTGGTACCCTCACTCACGCAGCAAAATACAGCAGTGCTGCTTCACGCCGGTTTTCTGTTAGACAGTGCTATCACTCCGGTCGAGCCGGTGCATTCATGCCGAAGCGTGGCTCTCCCACGGTCACACATCCCACATGAGTACAAGTTTGTCTCATCCCACCACGTTGTGTTTAGAATATAAACCCACTATTTGATACCACTTATTGATCCCACCTCACTACCACCACGTAATTTACTGTTTTTTTTTTAATACTAATGAAATTCCACGGACACTGGTTCCGTGCCTTTATTGTGCTTGTTTTTAAAGTGTTACAAATTATTTTTGATATTTGCTCCGCGATAAAATTAAACTAAATTAAATAAAATATAAAATAAAAAAATGTACTGTATTAATAAGCTTAGTGATTAAATAAATGTACACACTGATACTAACTATGGGAAGCAGCGAGTTATTCCCAACACAAGTGTCATTCGACACTTGTGTCGGGGAAAACTCTGCAAAAAAACTGTAATTGGATATTCTTGAAATGAAGAAAACTTTATTTATTTTATTTACCTCAAGGCAATTATATCTATCTCGAAAGGTTTTTCACACGAGTGACTTAAATCATTCTAGTGCGAGCTAACTTGAGTCGACAGTCATGTCATATGCATAGTTTTTTTTTCTGATATTACTCGAGTGATGTTTTTTACCTCAAGGCAATTATATCTATCTCGAAAAGTTTTTCACACGAGTGACTCAAATCATTCTAGTGCGAGCTAACTTGAGTCGACAGTCTTGACATATGCATAGTTTTTTTTTCTGATATTACTCGAGTGATGTTTTTTACCTCAAGGCAATTATATCTATCTCGAAAAGTTTTTCACACGAGTGACTTAAATCATTCTAGTGCGAGCTAACTTGAGTCGACAGTCTTGACATATGCATAGTTTTTTTTTTCTGATATTACTCGAGTGATGTTTCAGCTCGTGTTGCAACACTATCTCATCTATTATACGACTTATCCAATAAGGTTAATGCTGCCAAACATACCCCTGTTGAGGCTAGAGCGTTCCTTTGACATATTATATTAAACCCCGTGATAAACATACGAGTAGTGATACTGTGTCGTGTTTTTGTTGTTCTAAGGGAAAGTGCACATTGTTGGTGAGTTTATTAAGTGAAAAAGCAGTTGGTACAGTGACTTTTATACACAGTCTATTTAGAACGTCCAGAAGGTATGTTGCAAAAATTATCTAAGTGCGATGATATTCACCTCAGGACAGGCATATTTTTGTCATCTCTCTAATCTAAAAATATTGCCTCGCTGTACTCATTTTATAAGTTGCACCCAGTTTTCTTTTTTTTCTTTTATGTGATAGGTGGCAGACGAGCAGATGGATCACCTGATGGTAAGCGATTGCCGCCGCCCATAGACACCCGCGATACACTCACTCACGCAGCGTATGCTCCTTCACGACGGTTTCCTTTGAGGCCGTGGTATCACTCCGGTCGTGACAGTCCATTCATGCCGAAGCGTGTACCCTATCAAAAATCCACGTATTAATCTCTACAAAATAAACAAAAACGATACCTCACAACTCAATAATTGCACACGCGCTTACCATCGAAAGCCGATATGCACCCGACTAATCAAAGTTTTTCTAAAGCAAATCCCAGTCGTTTGCAGCGGTCGGTCGGCCATTACAACCCCCCTCGCTAATCCGGATTGGAGATTCATTAGGGCGAGATTATACTCTATTGAAATCTGGCTTAAGCGGAGCGAGCGAAACGAGCGCGGAGCGGTGAGGAAATGTGCGGCCAAAGCATGTACGAGTAAGAAATGGGGAGTGTGAATGTGTTTTGGGTTTAGGTGAGCAAGACTGGGTTGTATAATAAAATTATTTGACGAAACGGACAGATTATTTGATAAAAATATTATTATGGAATACCTATAATTAAACTAGGTTGATTAAAATGTCTGGTGCTATCTACGATTAAAGTAACAGATGTCCAATTAATACTTAACAATAATAGTGTAAGAGTCATTGAAGATAATGAAAGTGTGAACAAATTTTAACATCTCCATCTGAAACAGAGAAGGTCCTTGTTATCAAACCTTGTACGTACAACCACACATCAAAGTAAACAAAACTGTCAAGTTTCTCCAATCGACTCTTACCTTAATATCAAACACGTTTGGTTCATTATCAATTGAGGATAGACAGATTAAGGTAACCTGATACCGACCACACATCAGTTGCTGTTTGTAGAAACCTAAGTAAATGTTATGAAATAATACTCGAATTATACTGTAGGTATGTATCATACCGATCGGGTCGTAATATGCTGAGTCCGTTAAAACTACTTTAGAAAACATTAAAACTCTTAGCCACCCTCTAAAAAAATTAATAAATATTTCACATCACATACGTTGATTTGATTCCGAGATAGGTAGCTCAAGCACCTGTGTTACGAATATCACAATCAACAGTGGTATTACAAATCCATATTATACTTTCTTTTTGTAAACATATACTTATTACATAGAAAACGCCCAGACCAATACAAACAGACATGTTCATGCACGCGAATGTTTGTACTGTGCGGGGATCGAACCCGCAACCCTTGGACCAAAGACAGCGTTCACTACCACAGTTCCAAACGGTTCGTCGATAAAAACAACATCATTCTTACTAATCAATTTGTTTTTGTGATATAGGGGGCAGAAGAGCAGACATATCAACCTGGACCCCATTCTCGTGTTCGTGACATTTGATTTCATACGACATTATATCACTAAAACAAAGTTTTTTTTGTATGGTTTTTAGGTGATATCCGCCATGTTTTCAAAATATCACGAGCACGAGAATATGGCTCCTGGTGGTAAGCGATTACCACCGCCCACCTGTCACATAATATCATACCTAAATAATAATCATTATTTTAACGTCCCACACGTAAGGTAAATCACTTTATATCAGCAGTAAAATAATTTGTTAAGTAATACTTATGTAAGGGCACCTTTCATTTCAAATAACCCTTTATTCAGTAAAATCATCCGATGACATTGACCGAAATCTTACAGGGTTAAAGGAAATCCACGTTAACTCTTAATTTAGACGTCTGATTCCATCCAATAAATTGTAAGGGCGATGCGACACTAGGCTAATCCCATTGGCGGGCATTAGGCCGGCTTTGTGCGGACAGATCGCGCTCGCTGCCGAAATTACCTAGCAATTGGTAGCGCAGCCGAATTGCCTGCGGGCTCAGCCTAAATCGGCTGCAGACACTTTTATTGCCCGCCGAAATCCCGCTGACCCGACCTCGAGCCGATCCCGGCCCCGTTTTATCCTGGGCTCCCTTAATCCCGGATTTGACGTCGCTTAATCCCAACCCGTGTTGGATATCGCAACGGCACAGGCCTCGTCCGCGCTCTTGTATCCTCTCCTGTATTGATTCCCCTTTTATATTCACCTTCATCGAACTCCCGTAAACAATGTGACGGACCTTTGAGGATTATCTTTGCGTAATGCCATTCAGTATCGTTACGCAATAATACACTTTTATTATGATGAAATAATTGAATCGAAACAAAAGTAATCCATAACTATCATTGTGACACGGGATTACGCGAAATGCATCGCATTCGGATATTTGAGCTCAATGATGATATAAAATTGTATGCAAAAAATGAGGAGATTAATTTGTGTTTTCATTGGATGGTGCGTTATGCGAAAAATTGAACGCTCCGGGAGCAAATGAAAATGATGGCCACGTATTATTTTATTTCGTCGGATTGTCATCCAGAAAATGCATTGTGGTCTCGGGGAAATTTCCGATAATTCATAATAAAAATTAAAACAAATTGATGGGGATGAAAGCTTACTTTTCGTTTCTCTAATAATTTGTTTGGGCTTAGTTAAACCTCATAAAATAGGGCTTGTTACTATTTATCTTTTCAAGTAGTAGTATATTTTATTATATATAAAAGTTTATTATTTTTATGAAAGATTTCATCTTTTTAAAGATTTTTAAAACGATGACAGAAGTTATAGAATCATAAACCAAATTAAGTTTGATTTTTATATTTGTGTGATTATTTCGTCCGCCGTACTAATTAAAAGTATGAATAATTAAGGTGTTTTAATGCCGACTTTGTGAACACTAAGGTCTTTGAGTGCATTCGCATATTTAATTCAGATATAGAAACGTATGAACAGTACATTTACAGCGCGGTACGGATTAGGCAAAATGCGTAATTATGCCTCACGGTTAGAAGCCAAAATTATATTTGACGGCAAAGTGAATAGTCGCCTATTTCCCATTTTAATGAGGATTATAGTTTCTAGTGCATTTAGAGCACTTCACGCGGTGAAATTTTGTGCTATTAATTGCCTGTGTTGAGTATTGAATCAGTAGTTTTAATGATGTTTGGTAGTTATAAGGTATATCTTTCGGTACCAATTTGAATAGATTTGTAGGAATAGAAACTTAAGTACGTATGATACATTTTATAATATTGTTCTTATCAATAGTATTTCCATGCCAATTTGCTGCCAACAGAAGTTCCTTTGCGATTTTCAATTGGCTTCGAATTTCAATAAATTCAAGAAGGTAATTGCGATGTGCGATTTTTGGTTCAAGGGTTATATTTAACCCATGCCGTAACTTACTTTCAAATAAGTATATTTAGATACTGAATACTAACAAAATTAATTAGGTTTCTAATGACTAAACACAGTTGAAGCTTCCCCTAAAAAGTTATGTGAATGTTGTGCTCTAATCGGGCTCAGTTGAAAACTCAATTGAGCGAGAAGCCTACGCTGGATATTGGATTAGAAACAATTTTGTGTCTAACTTTCCTTTCACATTACATGGGGACTGGTCTAAAATAGCTTAGATACTCGTATGTGAAGTGATGTTTCATCCCGGCTCTTTGAACGATGGTGGGATTTGGCTTGTACTTGAGCAACAAGCAGGATTTGCATGTCACGTAGACGAATTTCCTGATATGTTGAGTTACGGGGAAATTTATTTTTACAAAACTAAAGGATATCCTATTTTGTGGTCCAAGTGTGATCAAGCGTTAGCTCATAACCAATAAAAAAGTGCCAGCCAGATTTTTTTAATGTATTTTCTAGAACTTGTCCCCCTGAGTATTTGTTACAATGACACCAAATCTGTAGGGTTAATATCCTTGGTTCTATTGGTGATAAAAAACATATGATGTCAAATCTTGACATTGGAATATAAATAAGATTGCAATTTTTTTTTTCACCTTCTTATTTGGACCAAAAATATGAAAATCCGAGGATCGGATCGGATTCGGGGTCTGCCGAGAGACGTCTCTGCTTCTGGAAGTCATCTATTACAGGGTATGCCCTAGATTTGAGATTAAATAAAAGGTATAATTAACTTTTTATGTAGGTACAAGGGTATCAGATGATACGAAGATTAACTTACACTAGATAATAAAAGATTTTCTTCAATACGTGTACTGCTAAAAAAAACACATGTGAATCATTCCAGTGTTAAACTGAAGTAGTTATTAAGAAGGTCGCTTTTCAGGAGATTATGTGTGCCACTTTTACAGATAGTTAGAAGGTTGGATCCTCTACAGACTTGATACAATTTCACTATATTTTTAACAATTAGGTTTATATACTAAATTGTACATTGTACCTCTGTATACCTAGCTTTTAAGTTTTGTATGTTGTGCAATAAAGAGTATCTATCTATCTATCTATACTAAAGGCTGTAACACTAATTAGGTTGATTAAAGAAATTTTACCTGACCTTTTAGAAAGGCTCGGCCCATATAGTACAAGATTTGTTGGTAAAAAGTCTTCTTTATCTTAGAGTACAATTCCCGGATGCATCCAAGGCTGTAGCTTTTGGAGCCGAGGGTACACTTGGACAATGATTCAGGAATTGGTTGATAATTTATTGGTAACTAGTAATATCCATTTAACTACCAGTATAACTAGTGAAGCAGCACTGTCCTGTGTGTCGTTGCGTGAGTGAGGGTACCGGAGGCCCAATCCGGGGGAAGGGGGGTTTTAAGTTTGGCAGCGCACTTGTGACTCCACTGGTGTCGCGGATGTCCATGGACGGCGGCAATTGCTTACCATCTGGTGATCCGTCTGCTCGTTTGTCACCTATGACATAAAAAAAACTAAGTTACTATTTCTGAACAACATTAATTTTGCGATTTTTGAAAATTCGTAAAATATATAATAAATATGACATTGTATAAAACGTTGAAATTTTTTCTTGTGAATTGAAAAAAGGCATAGAGTTTTCTTTTTAGAATGGTTAGTAAAGAGGCGGTAAAAGGGTTCTAAATATTTATTGATACACTCTGTACACTCGATGTTTGTACATGTTGGGCTTACATATTGGTAAGCCCGCCTAAATTAATAATAATAATATTTATTGCAAATAACTTAAATCTACGAGTATTACAAACTTATGGGCATAATCTTACATATTAGTACTTATATTTCACATTTTGGCTGAACTAGGATACCCTGTGTTTCTGGCTAAAAAATAGTTGATTGAGTTTTGTTAAAGTAGAATTAAACATAAGCCGTGATTAGCGGGCAGACATTAATAAAACGCACCTGATCGTGGATTTCCGGGAACATTTAAATAATTTAGCTGTATATTAGTAAATTAACGATGTGCCGTATTGCTAATGCAGCTTAATCAGGATAGTGCATTAAATAATATGGCGCTGGCAATCAAATTAACCAAAATTTTCCGATCAGTTAGACAGATATTTATTTAAAATGTTTGAAGTGTGAAGCTCTCTTGTAGGGATATACATAAATATATGGTAATGAAAAGTAGTATGTAAGTACATGGACACGTCTTTAATAGTTAATATTATAATTAGATTTGTAAAGGATGAAAAGGCACAGTGCACTCTTATATGGCAGCGTGCTGGCGAATACGTTTCAAATTTTACGTTGGTTTTTTTAATGTGATAGTTGGCAGACGAGCAGACGGATCTCCTGATGGTAAGCGATTGCCGCCGCCCATGGACACACGCGACACCAGTGGAGTCACAACTGCGCTGCCAACCTTTAAACCTCCGGTACCCTCACTCACGCAGCGTAACACAGCACAATGCTGCTTCACGCCGGTTTTCTGTGTGGCCATGGTATTACTCCGGTCGAGCCGGTCCATTCATGCCGAAGCGTAGCTCTCCTATGGTCACGATGTAAATCTGTGTTGTTTCGTTCCAAATTTTGATTGTTAATGATACATGAGCATTTGGCATCAATGGAATATCATTGAAAGCTTTGAACTCTAGGACTACCTACGCTAACTTTTCCAAAAGGCTATAGACATTTTTTTCAAATTCTGTGCCGTATACCAACCTATAGAATGATAATGCGTAGAACCGAGTGTGCGTAGCATAAGTGAGGCACTTTAAGCTTCTACAAAAAGGAGGCCATCAGCTCATATGTGCGACAAAAATCTTTGTATATATGTGAGTCCGCGAAGTAACGCCCATATTCCACTGTTTTCTCATTTTAGACGATGGCGACTAACGATGAAGACTTTCATCTAGGCGTTATTAGGCGACAGGTAGGGCATACTAGCGACGCCAATTGATTTTAATTTTTAGTAAACTAAACTAGTAAACCAGATCTGAGTATTTTAAACAATTTAGGGGCTGCAATCTCTCTCCAAACACTTATACTATTTATTTAATAACCGTGCTTAAATATAGTGTCTGATTTTGTACTCGCAAAATTGATTTACGCCAAAAGTGGCCACTTTTGGCGGTAATCCAAAACTCGAGTTCAAAAGCAGACTAATCAGTTAACTATAAGTATGAAATAAATAGTATATGTGTTTGCCGAGAGACTCGAACCTCGAAATATGTCTAAAATATATCTGGTTTACTAGCTAATAATTAAAATCAATTGGTGTCGCTAGTGTGCCCTACCCGTCGCCTTAATCTAAGCCCATCATCATCATCAGCCTATTTAAGTCCCCACTGCTGGGGCACAGGCCTCCTTCAATCACATGAGGGGTAATTGCCATACTCACCACGCTTGGCAGACGGGTTGGCGAGGGTTTTGATATAAATGCAGAGTTTTCCTTCTCTGGGTGCTGATGAGCATGCCAGCATTACCTTAGTCGCCTTTTACGACACCTCGGTAGGAGTGAGGGTGGCCTATTCTACTCTGCCGGGGACCACACGGCTGACACGGGAATCTAAGCCTATACCAAATCTATATTCAACATACTAGTCGTAACAAATAACCAGTGTTAATTTTTTCCGGCGTGCACACGGCATGCGGCAGGAAGCCCCACGAACGGGCAACAAGCGTCTTGCGGCTCCGATGGATCGAGGTGGATTAGGCCAGCTTTGCCCGCGAGAAACACAGCTACGTCTACAGATACACACCACTAGCTCTAGGGTTGCCCAATGCAAGACCAAGGCAGAATAAAAGTGGCCACAGTCTTTATACAGATAGATAGGTAGCCATTCACGAGAAAAGCGTAATCTTTTTTTAAAAGGCCGGTAACACATTAGCGATTCTCTCTGATTTCTCGGATAACCATGGGCGGCCTTTATTACTTTCCACCGGGTGACCCGCTTGCTCGTTTATCGCCTCTAGCAAAACAAAATCGTTCCTTAAACTGTGGTGACACTCCAATGTTTACTCGGGTCATCCGAGAGATGGCATTACTGGTAACATTAATCAAATCCAGTTTTTCTCCAAAATTGACACAGCCTTAAAATATATATAGAATCCTTTACATAATCGGTATTACTTTTAGATTCTGATGTAAACCAATTTCAGCCGAATATGTATGCTACGGTAATTACATATCTTGAATGACCCGAATCAACATTGCAGTGACGCAACTGATTTAAGAAAGGACTGACCGTGTGAGGCCACCCTAAGGACGCCACAACTGTATCGGGCAACCAAAACACAATGAATACGCCACCAATTTTAGACTCCGGGTCGACACTGAGAACATAGCAGAAAAACTTTTGACCCGATCCGGGCATCGAACCAACCAAGCGCAGCTTTCACAGAATGCAATCCATCATCACACGGGGCGGTCACATCGACTTAATATCTAATTTAATTGCTATCAACGAAACATTTTAATTGAGTGCTTAGTTGCTAGCAGAGCTCCGAATATTCGATTTTCCACGTGCTCGCTTCTAACACAAATTAGGTGGCAATAGCCAATAAAACGGCGGCAATACGAAACCGGTAATGACGGCTCGACCACAACTAAACATTAGAACAATCGCCGATAATGCCGCTAAGTCCCGCACTAGGCATTACCGGTCGGTAATTAGTCGGCGGTGTGTGCGCGGCCTAACTTTTCAAATGCGTTCATTAACTGCTCGCGATTATTTGGAATATTTCTGCGTTTGATTGAGTGGGTTAGTTGCGTAAATATTATCACTACAAAAGTCAGTCAGTGTGAGCGGTGATGATTTTGATGGTTTTATTTGATCCGACTATCCAAATATTAGTCATAATAGGTATCCTAAATGCGGACCCTGGGCTCCGAAGCGACATCGTGGGATCCAACCGGGACCAAACTGTAAGATTATGATGATGGTGGTATTGTTAAGCACCTAAACAAATAAAGCACTTTGTCTTTTTAGCTGACCTTTATCCTTTGACCTTTTTATCGATTAAAATTATAAGATTTTTACCTACAGTAAATATTCATCATGTTCTTTTTAAAGATAAAAACTCTCTAAGTCTAAGGCTCGATACTAAATCTATGTGTATAGCGCTGTCGTTCTGTGCAAATTTGACCATAGAATTATCCACGGATAAAGATTGTTCGAATTGAGGCTAAAGCATACTGTACACCTTTCCTATTATCCTACTGCAGGGTGGCTCATGTATAGGTTGATACTCTATATCATTTTAATATTTAGGTATAGGTTGTTTTAGATAATCATGATAGGAATCGCTGGACCAACAGCTTTATGTGATTTCCCAAGCACGGAAATATGAGACTTGTAATATCTTTGACGTAACACTGAGTAGAGAAGTTACATTTTGGGGAGTCACTCACTACCCAATTCGGCATTGAGTTCTTTTGAACCTACATTATATCATACGCGTGGGTCTTCTTTTTTTGCTTCCGTTGCCATTTATTTAGTGTAAGCTTCCTTCAGAATTTTCCACTCTTCCCAGCGTTGAACGATTTGTTACATAAAAAGTATGACAGTAATGAACTAACCAATCAACTACGATTTTCAGTACCACGTAAAGCATCTATCCGTTCTTGTAGACCTATGTATGTATATGAAAAAATGCACTTAGCATTTCTCAGTCAACAATAAAATATTAAATATAATATGTGGACAATGTTTTTGGTCTAACAATAAATAGTATTTATAACTACAATATTGTAAAAAAATATATGATTGTAAATTTTTTTTCGAGTAAGCAATTCTCTTCAAGTCGGCCTACCAGCGCAGCTGTTGTGAAATATTATAGGTAACATAAATGGAGGCAAGTCAACTTGCCCAACAAAAGCAAGAGTGTCCAGAAACTAAGACGTTCGTCAACTCGCTTCCCGCGTAATCTTGAAAGGATTTAGTTAACCGCTGGACGCACGACGCTGCAGATTAAATATTTACGGCCGACCCCGCCCCGGCAGGTTTAGCTCCAGACGCTCCACTCCCATGCAAACTACTCGTCTTAATACAAAATTACCGCCAACTTAAATATTAACAAATCGCATCTTCTCCCCACGTGTTAAGGTCCATTTTACTGTGACTGAATAATTTAACGCTCCTTTGTCTTCATTGTCCAGCAAGATCTGGGGGCTTGCGATGACCACCTTGTCATGGGCAAGCTTTGCTCTAAATCTACGTTGCATCTTTGCCGCTGCGTAATCGCTTAAGCCCGCAAGGATGCCGAATAATTAATATATAAATTATTTAAGTGAATATAGTTTTGTGGTGGACGCCTATTGTTGGATGAACAGGCGGTATAGCAATGAGATTAGATTCTAACCAAATTACATGAAATCCTAAATCATCTTTATTGATATTTTGAGTCATGCTTATACATTTGAGATAGATATATATTTTTTATTGCACAAAAACCATATACAAGTATGATACAACAACAACAGACAGTACAATAAGGCGGTCTTATCGCTTGTAGCGATTTCTTCCAGAGAACCTTTGGGTAAGGGTCTTTTAAAATAAATTTTGAAGAACCATTAATAAAAATGGTTTAAATTATGGATTATGGTCCAAGTGTAACCTGGGCTCCAAAGCAACGGCTTTGGACTCAACTGGGAGTGACACACTCAGACGACGATAATGGTAGATCATGTAATAACTAAAATCAATGTTAAATAGTGTACCTACTAACTAACTAACTAACTAGGTTGGCGCAGCGACCCATAGTGAGTCTTGGCCTCCGATAATAAGAGTCTCCATCTTGGTCGATCCTGCGCCATCTCCTGCCAGTCATCTGCCGAGAGTCCGCGCAGGTCTTTTTCGACCTCATCCTTCCAGCGATATCTCGGACGGCCGACTGGCCTTTTGCCATTAGGACGTCCCTGATACGCTCGCTTTACCGCACGATCGTCTCCCATTCTTTCTAGTGTACCTACAGACAATCGAAAATAATTTTATATCTTTGTTCATACACAGAGTTACTACATACATCTAATGATATAAAAATGAAGATAGGTGATATTATAAGGAACAGTTAGGTAGGTAATCGGGAAAATATAGCACAACGGATAGAAAACTTTACTGTCCAGACAATGGAAAATCATTTGATATCTTTGCTCATACACAGAGTTACACCTCTAATAATATAGAAATGAAGATCGGTGATATTATACGCAGCATATTTTCAGCAGATCTACCGCAGTGTCTCAAGACGAAAGTCTTTAATGCGTGTGTGTTGCCAGTGATGACATACGGAACCGAAACGTGGCCGCTTACAATGTGCCGATTAAGGAGGCTCAAAGTCACCCAGAGAGCAATGGAGAGGACTATGCTCGGGGTCTCCCTGCGTGATCGTATCAGAAATGATGAGATCCGCAGGAGAACTAAGTTCACAGACGTAGCCCCAAGGATTGCATGCCTCAAGTGGCAATGGGCAGGGCACATAGCGAGGAGAACAGACGGCCGTTGGGGCGGAAAGGTCCTCGAGTGGAGGCCACGTACAGGAACTCGCAGCCGTGGCAGGCCTCCTAAAAGGTGGAAGATCGCGGGAATCCATTGGATGCGGGAGGCACAGGACCGATCTGTGTGGAGAACATTGGGGGAGGCCTATGTCCAGCAGTGGACGTCTATTGGCTGAAATGATGATGATGATGATGATGATATTATAAGGAAGGAACAGGTAATTAATCAGGAAAACCTAGCACATCGGATAGTTAGAAAACTGTCTTAAGATGATTAGTACAAATCTCGGCAACCGTATAAGCATAAGCAGGCGACAGTCTTCCCTGACAATACGTATCGAGTTATGCGTACATGTGCCTAATCCTTAAGGCGTAGCAAAGCGCGTAATATGTAGAAACCTTCTTAACCTAACAGGATTATCGTGTGGAGGCAAGCTTCAGGGACGGATCACACCTTTCCATCGACTAACGCAGATTTTATTACACAAATGAGATTAATAAACCTCCCTGAAATGTGAGTTGGGGTTAAGGTGTAGCTGACGAAAATGGGCCGTGTGACGGCGTAAGTGTATATGATAAGATGAAAATATACGGGTATACGGCTGTAGCTCAGTGAATCAAAAGGGCTAGCTTGATCTTTTCGAAGAATAGTAGCGTCCGCTTGCTTATTACACCTAAGCAATTTGTATGAAAACTGAGAAGCTCCCTCTATCGTTCGTAAGCACAAGTTTAAGTTTCTGCAATGCATAGTTTTTAAGTTGTGTATTTTGAGCAATAAAGTAAATCTATCAATCTATCTTCTATAGAGAAGAATAAATACTGCAAATGAAAGGACTGAAGAAGAACAAGAAATTCCACGTGAACAGCGCCGCGATAGTATGGCTCGACTTCGTGCTTCTCAATCACGAGAGCAAAGTGAAGCAGCCCGTGAAACAGCTTACGTGGCATGTTCACAGGTCGGAAGACCATCTGCGTTGTTTGTTTTTGCGCCTGATAATAAAACAAAAAATGTCGTGTATCACAAGGTGCTTAAGTGAAGAGCAACCTATGTACTAAAATACAGAAATAATAATGAATGATTAATGTAGTTATTTAATTATTTTTTTGCATTTTTATCAATAAAAAAATATCTTATTATATATTGCCATTAAGGCGGAACAAAGTTCGCCGGGTCAGCTAGGAATTAAAAGGTGGCAAGTGGACACGCTACTATTACATTGCTAATTCCTTTAGTTTTTTTTTCTGCTACAGAAAAGTTAGGTAACATAATTATTTCAAGAAATAACTTTAACACTGGATCAGAGTGCATGTCTTTAGTTACGATGAGGACATGTATTCTGATTAAGTGTAACGGCACTTTCTCCGTTAATAATTAGTAATAATTTCCCACTGGTTTACTGTTTCCTGGGACACCAGAATGTTTAAATTATATTTAGTTTCCCGAAGCTATTGTTACAACCATAGGCGGAGACTTATTATTGGCACTGCTTTTTCTTATTGATATAAGTTTAGTGTATTATTTAGCTGTTAGTCTTCCAAATAATAAATAAATATATAAATAAGCAAATGCATTAAATTCGACCGGGAGAGCGCCACGCTTCGGAACAAACGTGCCAGCTCGACCAGAATGATACCACGGCCTCACAGAAAACCAGCGTCAATCAGCACTGTGCTGTGTTTCACTGCGTGAGTGAGGGTACGTAAGGCCCAATCCAGGGGAAAGAGGGTGCACTGGTCCACTGGTATCGCAGGTGTCTATGGGTGGCGGCAATCGCTTACCATCAGGCAATCCGTCTGCAAATTGCCTATATTGGTAGCCAAATCAACATCTTTACATAAATGAGTAAAAATATATTTTTATGTTAGGTACGTGAACAGATTCAACTTAGTCGCAACCTGGCCAACCAAAAATTACTGGCTGAACAGTAATCCTAAAATAGCATGCACAACAAATTTTCAATTAGTAAAGAAACGGCAAAATCTCTGAAATATTTATTTATATGCCGCACATAAAAGTTACCCTTAAATTGCACTAACTTAAGTTGTCAGTACATTGTGTCACTTTCTCAAGGGGTGCGCGAATCACGACTAATTCAATAGCGCAACATGCTAACATCGCACACGAGTTCTGAATAATATTCGATGTCAATTAAAACGGGAACAAACGATCCGCCCTCAAAAAGGCCATTTATTACGAGTAGACAATCATCGCCGCGGGCGAAAACTGACAAACGACGTCGAGATAGGCACGTCTAAACCGAGCTTTTGAACTTCTTTGACGCGCGCCTCGATAAGCGATGCGACGGTACATTGTGTCCCGATCCTGACAATGCTTCGTTTTGCAAGTTTTCACTCAGTAAGTAGGTAAATGTGTTAACGATTGACGGGAGAGCACAAAGGCGCGACACACGGCGCACCTCATTCAGTTGCCGCTACAACGGCTAAGATAATGACTATGTTACCTACCAACATCCCCTTTGAGTGTCGTTTGAATTAATTACACGGGTGTTTGTTAATGTTACAAATCGGGGCTCGGTCGTCTGGGAAAAGAAGGTTGTAGTTCTACAATTGGGAAAGCTGTATTTGTTATGACTTTGTTTTTGTTATGACTTGTGGCTGTGAATGTCCTCGTATTTCATACCATTAGTAGTGTTTTATATATTACAGCATGTCTAACAAGGAAATTAGCCGTGTGGTCCCCGCAGAGTAGAATAGGCCACCCTCACTCTTACCGAGGTGCGTAAAAGGCGACTAAGGTAAAACTGATGGCATGATCATCAGCACCCAGAGAAGTAAAACTCTGCATTTATATCAAAACCCTCGCCAACCCGTCTGCCAAGCGTGGTGAGTACGGCAATTACCCCTCATGTGATTGAGGGAGGCCCGTGCCCCAGCAGTGGGGACTTAAATGGGCTGACGATGAACAAGGAAATTAGTATGTATGTACTTGTGTATGTATGTACAAACTGTGCGGATAAAGAATGGGATCAGAAATGGCGGCGCATCTATTCACTTCTCGCTCGCACACTATTTGCGTCTTTACGCACCGGGGTGCGAGTATAGACGCAAATAGTGTGCGAGCGATAAGTGAATAGATGCGCCGCCATTTCTGATCCCATTCTTTATCCGCACAGGTAGTACAAATGTGTATGTACCTACTTAAATACATGGCACTTGACTTTTGACTACCTCGGTGGCGCAGTGGGTAGTGATGCGCTTGGGGTCCCAGGTTCGATCCCCGGGTCGGGCCAAAATGTGTACCCGAGTTTTTCTGTTAACAAATTCTCAGTGTCAGCCCGGAGTCTGGAAGTTGGCGGTCTTGTACCCCCGTGCCTCGGAAAGATGAATGATGAACCCAGTTCAGCAATTGTATCCTAAGTCCCGAAGACGTTACACTTTTTGTCTTTGAGAGACGCTCAAACATCCTGCTATGTCTTTCTATATCAACTTTATAGTAGAGACAATAACATGCGTCTATGTTTATTTGGTGTACCTATAAGTATTATTAAAAAGGTATGAGCAGCGCGTTAAAATTCTAAGCGGTATCATTTACATTCCATTGTGGACCTATGTAATCCACCCTACACTCGCCTATTCAATCCCTCCATACCTACAAAATATCGGTCAAGGGTCCCCCAAGGCATTGCATAGCTAAATAGTTGTCAAACAATTGAGGCTGGGGATGAAGTGTCGTCTTAATTATAGCCACAAACACCCTGACAGCCGTAACGCCTTAACAATTACTGCTGGCGTTATCGCAAGCCGGTTTGTTACATTTGAAATTAACTTACATTAGTTAAGTCACGATATACTGTGGTTATGTTGACTAACTTTTGTTAGTCTGTGAATAGGGCTAGATTCGTTAACAAGTATCAGACATCCATCGACCTACGTATCCCTGACATTATAATAATAATAATATAAACCGACGCACGTGTCAATGGTTTCCACACAGTTATGCGCGAAAAGGTGGTTTCGATTAGGAATCGTATATTGGGTAGTTCCAATATCATTCTGAAGATGCTCTCGGAACGCTAAGATGGTCCGTCCCTGGAATACTGGGCAAAAGCGGTAAAGGGTGTCGCGTACTGCAACATGATTAGATATTATATATATTTTATAAAACATTAATTTCAATTTAATTTTCATTTTGCATTTGTATTCAATTGGCATGTAGAAGCTTGACCTTTTTATGATAGTTTTAAGTTTTAATTTTATATCCAGTTTAAATGTAACTTGACATTTAATTTTTATATAATGAATTTCTATTTAACTTGACATTTTTATTACAATGTATGAATTTCAAATATTGTATTGCTATTATTAACTATTCTGTTTAGTATATGACCTGTAATTTTGTTGAAATAAATGATATTTAATTTAATTTAATTATAATAATTAAATTAGGTAATTTCATTCTTATGAACAACAACAAGGCTTAAGGGTAAACAGAAGTAAGGGTACCGCGTTTTGGAAAATTAAGTTCCAAATCGAAGTAAGGGCCGGACGGGTTATTAATATATATAATATGTTATATTTACTTATATATGTATATACTTAAACAAATAGATTAAAACACCCAGATGCTTAACAGGTTATGCATCAGAAAAGAGAGTAAGAGAAAATTCCATTAGATTTGGGTGTCATGTAGATGAGATCCCAAAGTCTTAAGCATTTGTAGTCAGTTACCATAAAGCGGCGTGTCTCATTAATTAATCACTCGTCATTGATTGAGTTATTTATGTGTTTGCCGTAACAACGCAGTGCAGCCATACCAAAAAAAATAATTAAGCATTTGTTATTCAGGTATCGGAATCACCAAATTATAAGGACAGGTACATGTTGTGCCCAATTCTGGTGCTCGTGATATTTTGAAAACATGGCGGATGTCACATGAAATCCATACAAAAAAACTTTGCTTCAGTGATATATGTCGTATGATGATAAATGTCACAAGCCAGGGAATTGGGCTCCTGGAATCAGTTTTTTTTTTTCCTATTGGTTCTGAGCACATGAATATAAGAGTCGGCTAAAGAAATTTGACAGTGTGAGGCTATCTGAACTATAAATATTTTTAAAGCAGAAATAAAAGACACTCAATGTTCTTTATACAAATGTTAGAAATAACTGTAAATTAAATCTAAGTATTAATGTGGGGCATATTAAAGGCGAGGGCTTATGGCGAGTAAGCCCCAGCGCCTAAGACCTAGTGTCTTGTTACCTTCCTAGACGGTCAGTCGATACCTATGTGTATATACGTGGCTTAACTTACTCACTGAATATGCTTATGTACTTATGCTTCGTTTGGTAAGAGCTTGTGTAGGCAGTTTGGATATTCAAATATGTTATAGAATAGCGTGCTCATATTATATCATATCGTAAAACCAAATTCGATACGAAGTTTTTGGTTATAGCAATCTTTTGCAATTTATTCTTAAGTAAATAATGCACATTGTAAACGGCCACGTTTCGGTTCCGTATTCGTCACTGGCAACACACACGCATTCCAATGCGTGTGTGATGCACAGAAGTCTTCAGACTTTCATCTTGAGACACTGCGGTAGATGGACCGAAAATATGCTGCGTAGCTTCCCGAACGCTGCCCAGCCTAGTTGGATTCGTCGATCGACCTCAAGTCACCCAGAGAGTAATGGAGAGGGCTATGATCGGGGTCTCCCTGCGTGATCGTATCAGAAATGATGAGATCCGCAGGAGAACTAAGGTCACAGACATAGCCCAAAGGATTGCATGCCGCAAGTGGCAATGGGCAGGGCACATAGCGAGGAGAACCGACGGCCGTTGGGGCGAAAAGGTCCTCGAGTGGAGGCCACGTACATGAAGTCGCAGCAGTGAAGATCGCAGGAATCCATTGGATGCGGACAGCTCAGGACCGATCTGTGTGGAGAACATTGGGAGGCCTATGTCCAGCAGTGGACGTCTATTGGCTGAAATGATGATGATGATGATGACGAAATAATGCACTTAAAATTTTTTTCGACAGTCTTCGCGTGGGACTCGAAATAAAAAGCAAAAAGCACTTACAAAATTCGTCGATATACCAAGGTCTCCGGTAGTTTAGTCGGTAAAGTAGTTGATCGGTTAGCAAAAGATCATGGGTTTGAGTCCCACCCGAAGACTGTCGAAAAACTTTCAAGTGCATTATTTACTGTAAAATCCGATACACCTGCGAGTATAACTCAAAAATACTACAAATTTCAATTACCTTTGATTTGTCCTCCCCGATTATGGAATTTGCCAAGAGCTACTTGTGTTTTTTTATGTGATAGGTGGCAGACTAGCAGATGAATCACCTGATGGTAAGCGGTTGCCGCACATGAACACCTGCGACACCAGTGGAGGTCCTCCGGTACCCTCACTCACGCAGCGAAACACAGCACAGTGTTGCTTCACGCCGGTTTTGTGACTGTGTGATCACTCCGGTCGAGTTGGCCCATTCATGCCGAAGCGTGGCTCTCCCATGGTCGATAGTTACTAGTGTACAATATTGTTAAACTTAATTTTAAAGTTGATAGTTTTAAAATAACCTGAAAAAGTAGTAGCTAACCTGCTACATAAAAAATCTGAGTAGAACTTTTCATAATATGAAACACATACATAGAAAACCGGCGTGAAGCAGCACTGTGCTGTGTTATGCTGCGTAAGTGAGGGTACCGGAGGCCCAATCCGGGGGAAAAGGGGATTTTAGAGATTGGCAGCGCACTTGTGACTCCACTGGTGTTGCGAGTGTCCATGGACGGCGGCAATAGCTTACCAACAGGTGATACGTCTGCCACCTATGACATAAAAAAAACATATTCATAACATATTAATGTTTCATATCACGAAAATAAAAACGGATAAAAACTTATCAAAGTTTCTATTTTCGTTTTTATTTTTGTGACGTGTCAGAGTCTTATAAAGTTTTTGAGTTGGTAATCTCATATTTCAATATAATACAATAATTATTTGTAACCTATTCTATCCTGAACGATATTGAAAAAAAATTGCAGACTGGCCCAAACTAAACTAATTCTTCCAAGTACCTATATGTAATTGAGGTAAGCTTATCTAGTACGTTTACTCACACACGGCAAAACTAGACTTACTTTGTCCAGACGGGATGCAAGTTTGTTGGCCGGACTAGTGAAGGGATTAAAGGTGCGGTATGGTGTCCCGTGTCTGTCGTCTGATTTACTTTCTTGAAAAAAAAAAGAAATTTCAGATATAATGTTTTTTGAAAATATTTTTGTCTATAGTATTATTTAAAATATATCTATAAATGTGAAAACCACCTTATCAGTTTCTAAATATCATTTCTATTGGGTGCTGAAATATGACATCTCTGAAGATTTATTTTCGATCACTCGATTTGTATGGACATATGAAATCTCTAATTCGACTTCAGAATAGGCCCTCTGCCCCGCTTTGAAAAAGCTGTGGTAATGACCAAGTGGTGTCATTAGAAACAAATCTTTGCTCAGGTATCATTTGAGTTAAACGGATGATTACGTGTAAGACTACTGTTATGTTTCAGATGTTGTAAATCAGTTAACCAAAATTATAGGGGACAGACGAGTAGACGTATCACCTGATGGTAAACGATTGCCTATGGACACCTGCCACGTCAATGGAGTCACAGGTGCGCCGGCCTTTTTAAAAGAGAGTACGCTCTTTTCTTGAAGGTTTGCAGGTCGTACCGGTCCAGAAGAAGTTGAAGACCGCCAACCATCTAGATGATGGGCAAGGAACTGTTGACGAGTAGAACGATGACGAAATAAAGCGGTAGGAATCAGTCCGAACAATTCCTCAGAGCAGATATACATAGCGAGGCTACATCTCTACGCACTACTACTGTAGTATTTAATTCGTTCTAGCCACACCTAAACTAGATTGAACTCTATGTCTATCGGTCGCAAGTTTGTTTTTCTGTTCAGTGAGAGGATAAAGACTAGGTGAGGTGTTAAGCCGCGTTGGTTTTTCGTTGGTAGCTCAGAAATAGTCAAAGGACTTATTTGTTTTCCACAAGCAGATTTTCGTTTATACGTTTTAAATTATCAACTTATGCTGGACTGCTTTCACGTAATGATAATATTATTGGAAAATAATGTGTTTCGAACGAGATCCTGGGATCAAATGAGCACATCATGTGTCCCACTGATGTCTCATTGAAAGCTAGTGCTATAAGCCCAAATTATACCACCAGCTTTAAATGAGACATCAGTGGGACACGACCGGATAGAGATCGCGCGCAGTACAAACAGCTTATCTTTCTTCTCCTTCGTGCGGGCTTTTCCGCAATCAGGCAGCAGTTGTGACCATTTCGCCAGTGAAGTCAGCCGGTGTCACTCCAACCAGCCGAATGCTTCAAGGAAACCTACTGGCCACTCCTATGACCTCTAATAGTACATGAGCGGCTGTTTCTTCCTTTGGTCCTGCGCCTGATTCTTCTTCGGTCGTGCTATACTGGTGTCCCATCGAAATATGAGGGTAAGGGAATAAAGAGTGCACTTGTGTCTGCGCAAACACTTGTGCATTATTATATGTCCTGGGGCGATGGTTGATCGCTGAGATTGGTGAGCGGCTGTTTCTTCCTTCTCCATGCATGCTCTGCATAGAGGGCTGTCTGTAACACCTAGATTGAATAGATGTTTGCTTATCCTGCTATGCAGGCCGGTACTCCAAGCCGCCAACTTCCAGTTACCGGGCTGACACTCAAAACCTTTCGATCGAAAAACTCAGGTTACAAATTTTGGCTCGAACCAAGAAGCGCAACTGTCGCTTACTTCCTAATACATTACACGATGCAGAAAAAAATAAGCGTCATATATCAATTTAATGTCTGTTATTTGAAAATTTATTGAATGTATTTTATAATCTGTAATTAATATGATCCAAGTTGATTGAAATAAATTACATATTATTATATTATAAATTACGCGCAATCCAGCGTATATTGCTGCCAGCACTTTGAAAACTGCCATAGAGACCTACTTTGTTTTAAATTTATGTTGAGATTTTAGTCTTCAGTCATTGCTTTTTTTTATAAATAAATGAAACCCTCACCCTACTTATCTATCGAGCTCTAGTCTAGCTATTGGATTTGCGTGTCCACGGTCTATTCGTGAGCGATGATCTATTTAGATCGGCTAAGTCATGGCGTGATATGCGTGACGGATGCTGAAACCCGATAAATACGTGTCGCGTAGTCCGCTTGTTTCATACTACACGATATTGTCTGTACAGCACAATAGATCACGCAGTGTTCAATAAAAATAGATTTGCTACACAATCCTTTGATTACGTCACAGACCTAAGTGTTTTTGTGATATTGCGGTTTGAGCAAAGATAGATGCACTAAATTTTACTGAATGCTATAAAATAAATAAATAAAATACAATAGTCTTATCCTAGTGTTCGTCTTAATTTCATCATCGTCAGCCCATCTAAGTCCCCACTCCTGGGGCACGGGCCTCCCTCAATCACATGAGAGGTAATTGCCATACTCACCACGCTTGGCAGACGGGTTGGCGAGGGTTTTAATATAAATGCAGAGTTTTCCTTCTCTGGGTGCTGATGATCATGCCAGCAGCTTTACCTTAGTCGCCTTTTACGACACCTCGGTAAGAGTGAGGGTGGCCTATTCTACTCTGCCGGGGACCACACGGTCGTCTTAATTTAATATTTTTAAATTTATGTCCTTGATATTTTTAAAATCAATTAGAAATTATATAATTCAATTTAATCATAATAAATGTACAATGTATTTTGACAATAGCCAATCTGTATCTAAGGTAACGCTTATTTTGGCCCCCAGAGGACAGGCTCTGGCTAGTATGGGAGTCACAGAAAATGTATCTACAATGGCTAACTATTTCTTTTGCCAAATAAACGTATATTTATTTATTTTATTTTATTTTATTTTAAAAATAAAAAAATGTTTATTCAGAAAGCTCGATCCATTTGTTAGTAAAACGTAGCTCTTATTACTAATGTTAATGAAGATATTATTATTTGATTACGAGTATTTAATGAATAAAATAAACCTGCTCCGTGTTCGGGTTTATAAGGGCTGTAGTCCAGTGCCTCATCAGCACACTGTCCCATCTCCCCGCCAATCCCTTTAGTATGCTGATATGGTCACTGGTAAAACAATGTTAGCGATAAGAGATTCGCTATTACGAATCTCTTCCAGAAATCCGTGGGGTATAGGAAAAGCACAGCATTGACATGATATCGCATCTCAAATTAAACTTTAATAATTTTGACTTGTTAGGATCGACAAACTGTCAAAAATGTCTTCAGGCCATGCGAAGCATGAAGAGAAAAGTTAAAAATTAATAAACTGATTATTTATTTTTTCTTAGCACATAATACCACCTGACTGTATCTTTTGCGCAAAATCAAAAAATATATTTTAGAATTTCACTAGGAAACTTAAAAACGTAAGAATTTGAAACACTTTCTAAGTAAAATCCATAAGAACATCGCAGAGACTTAAAATATCGGCACTTTTAATCTACAAAGCGCACAGAGCAACCAAGCAAACAGAGCTTAGAGGTAACCCAATTAAGCTCCGTTCTGTTCTTGAGCTTTCGGATGGGATGAGACTTTTAGCGAATACTTATGCTAACTCCAAGTTAAGTACATGCGTCTCCCGGTTCATTGTTAATTCTAGCGGACCGTGTGTTAAGTTGAACTAGATGTGCTGGAGATATTTAATAATGATAACAATAAATACATGCAACATACAGCGCACCTTCAGAAATATAGAGACCTCATGGCGGCCAATCTTAGCGCCATCGACGCAAGACATATTATATTGCACAAGTGCACCAGTATGACACCACCGAAGAGAGATCAGGTGCAGGACCAACGGCTTAACGTGCTTTCCAAGGCACGGGGGTACAAGACCGTCAACTTCCAGACTCCGGGCTGTCACTGAGAATTTCTCAACAGAAAAACTCAGGTACAAATTTTGGCCCGACCCGGGGATCGAACCCAGGACCCCAAGCGCAGCCGTCGTTTATAGTGCGACGTACTAACCACTGCACCACCGATGCAGTGAAGAATAACAGTGGAATCACAAGGCTCTCCATCTATTTCCCCTTTACCCCGAACTGGGCCTCCGATGGATACCGGAGTGTATAAATGAGGATTCATTTACTCGGCCAAACACAGCGCTGGGAGATAATTTTTCCGTAAAACTATGGTATCACTCTGTTAGAGCTCACCCGTTCATGCCAAAGCGTAACTTTACCACGGTTATTAAAACACATTTAACATAACATGTGAAATGACTCACTTAATGAATTATTATCATACCATAAATCCTAAGAACATTAAATACTTATTTTCAACGAGAACAATTTTTAAGTACCATGATTCTATTGGTCTTGTTCCCTTGTCTAAAGGTTGCGAAGGTCAGACAGATCTACCAAGTCCTAGGTCATGATACAAGCCTAGTTTCCGGAGAAATAGCTTTGGATACAACCGAGAATCATGACACGTTAACATGATGGTAGCTGGATGGACGACCGAGGTTATTTGTCGCTAGGTTGAAACAATAAGCGTATCCTAGTCAGAGTTTTAAGCCTTAACTAACTCAAGAGGTAAACTATAATTTTATGTTGTAAAAAAGGAATGTAGTGAACACTTTGAAACCGAAAATAAACTAGATTAACATAGTCGACTACGAAACGACTACGGCGTAGCAAGATGATTTCTGTGTCTACGAAAGGAATTATGAGTACAAGGGCAGCCCGACTTAGAATCATATCTTCTGTTTTCTACTTAGATTATTTGTCTACGTTACGTAATATTAAACTATTAAATATAAATAGAGGGTAAGAGTTTTAAGAGGGTAACACTAAAAATTTGTTAGCGTTATTTTACAAACTGATTTACCTATAGGTATTTGTATTATATCCTAAGCAAGTTGGTTGTTGAGGGGAACGTCAATGATAAAAGACAAAGAGGCCGTTCACCTCTTCGTTGGTCAGACCAAATTACGTAACCGGACTCACTTTGCCGATTGCCCTAAGACAAGCCGAGGATAGGGAATAATGGAAAAACCTTATCACCACCTCGGTAAAGGCATAGCAAGAAAGGCACGACCTTTAGTAATGAACAAAAAGATGAAGAAGAATTATTATATCCCAAAAAATACTCAATCACTTGTTCAAAAAGTACTGGTATATCTGATATCATCATTTCTCGATAGAGAATTTGATAGAAGGTGTGACATGGGTGTTTTGGCTAACGCAAACTGTTGGAACTATTGCAGCTTTCTTAGGAAGTGACGCATCATGAGTTCTTGACATTTATCTATCCTTCTATCAGCCAAGACACATTTGTCAAACTGTACTGCACAGACCAGTTCTTTTTCTTCGTCTTCTTCATCAGCATTCAATCGCCCACCGTTGGGCATATGCATATGCCTCTCCTAAGCACCTCCACTCGGCTCGGTGATTAGTCTTTCTGATCCATAAGATGCCGGCGTGACTTCTTCGATCATCTGCCCATCTGGCTGTTGGTCTGCCTACGCTTCTCCTACCCTTACGCGGCCTCTAGGCTAAAACACACCTTCTCCATCTTTCGTCGTGTAGGCGACATAAGTGGCCGCCCCATGCTCACCTTAATTTAGCGGCGTGATACAAGACCAGTTACTGTTACAAAAGTTCTCCATCATAGTGTGTAATTCCCAGCTTCATGCAAAGCTGTCACTTTGGAGCCTAGGGTACACTTGAACCAAAATAAACGATTCGGGAAGTAAGCTAAATGAAGCGACTGCCGTCTGACCTTCGCAACCCAAGGGGGGAACCAGACCAACTGAATCACGGCTAAACAGAATGTCAGAAACGTTTTTTTCTTGTGATAGGTGGCAGACGAGCAGACGGTAAACGATTGCCGCCGCCCATGGACAACCGCGACACCAGTGCAGTCACAAGTGCGCGGCTAACCTTTAGTCCCCCCTTTCCCGCGGATTGGGCCTCCGGTACCCACACTCACACAATACCTCGTTATCTCAAATATTGTAGGTACCTAAAATTTTTGAGATACTATCCAAGACGTGCAGGTACCTTACGATGTTTTCCCTCACTGCCTAACTAATGGTTACTCTGACAAAAGTCCTCACGTCGTAAGGCACCCCACTCTGCATCACTGTCATTTCTAGAATACGTAGTCACGTGGTTCGTAAGGGCTGGGGCGCACGTAAGCCCCGGCGAAAAGCGGTGAATTTGATTCCGAACATATCTGTTTAAGCCCGGCATCTACCGTGTGTACACGTCACTGGCTATCGGCTTCGGCGAGTGCGAACACGCTTTAGATTGTCTCGACATAGACCATTTTGTGTGGCCGAAATCTGTTTCTAGTTTACTCATTATTTTGCAACTATGGTTTAAGTTTTAATTTATTGCTTATATGATTAAAGTTTCTAAGACCTATTTTTAGCCTGAAACACAGGTCACCCTAGTTCAGGCAAAATGTTAAATATGTGTATTATATAAGATTTATTGATCAAAAGTTGTACTAGAGAAAGGCGACTAAGGTAAAGCTGCTGGCATGATCATCATCAGCACCCAGAGAAGGAAAACTCTGCATTTATATCAAAACCCTCGCCAACCCGTCTGCCAAGCGTGTTGAGTATGGCAATTACCCCTCATGTGATTGAGGGAGGCCCGTGCCCCAGCAGTGGGGACTTAAATGGGCTCATGATTTGAAATAAATATTTTATTTTATTTTATATTTTATGCAGACTATGCCTTTAAAGACGGCTAAAAGTGTTTAAGATAAGATTAAGAATATCGAACGATGTATAAATATAAACTGGTCAATGCTATGAATATACTAAATAGGTATAATGTTAGTAAAAAGTGTGAACTGATTGTATGGACAAGTACCTATGATCTAAGGTATCCAAATCTGAAGAAACCTTCTATCGACATTCGCCATTTTAATGTCAAACACATTTGTTCAATAACAGTATAACATTTTAAGGATTGTAAATAACCGGATGTATGTAATACCTAGTAGGTACACAATTAAACTTAGAAATGGTTTATTTTCCACTAACGATTTCCAGTATTACTTACGATTACTTCGTTCCTTCTGATACAGTTCTATAAGCTTAGTTCATGCTGGCTGAGGTTTTAATTCCTCATCCCCTCTATACCTCTTCTGGCTCCTTTCGCCTTTGTTAACTCTTTCGAGTACTTCGAATCGCCTAAACATTGAATTTCTTACATACTATAGGTACCTTATACGTTTATAGGTTCTATCGAGTGTAATTGATAGTAACGTTATCTCTGATGCAATGTAAAGAAGGTTTTGAATAAGTATTCTGTGGTTTTAGTGTATAAATATGGTATTTTAAGTGCCTAAATGAACTGTATCGTTTTAACACTGATTTCTCTGGCTAGTTGTCTCGTGGGCAACTTTCTTGGAATTAAACTAGCGAATGCGTTAAGATTTTTTTTTAATATGATAAGTGGCAGATGAGCAGACGAATCACCTGATTGTAAGCGACGCACATGGATACCAGTGGGCTGCCAACCTATAAACCTCTCTTTTCCCGGATTGGGCCTCCGATACCGTTAATCACGAAACACAGCCAGTTTTCTGTGTGACCGTGGACTCCATTCGAGCCGGCCCATTATGCCTAAGCATGGCTTTGCCACGGTTAGGTTAAGTTCAAGATGATTTGCTTTCTATAAAATACCTAAAATCAACATCCAAGAAATCTTAGAAATACTAATAAAAAATAAATAAATGTTTCACAACATCACATACATTGATCTGACTCCGAGATAGGTAAGTCAAGCACCTGTGTTACGGATATCAGAATCAACAGTGGGATTACAAATAGATACATTAATATTTTTCTTTTGTAAATACATACTTATAATTACATAGGAAACACCCAGACCAATACAAACAGACATGTTCATGCACACAAATGTTTGTACTGTGCGGGGATCGAATCCGCAACCCTTGGACCAAAGGCAGCGTTTACTACCACTATTCTAAACGGGTCGTCAAACACCAAAGGGTGTTTCTCATACTACATTCTCACAAGATTTTAGAACCGACCGTCTCCTCATCTAAGCCCCGCGTCTGCCTCGCCCCGCCTTGCCTCGCCTTGCCTCGTCTAATTGCTGTTTTATGTTGTGCACTAATGAACGCAACTTAGCCCCAATTTACACCGTCGAGATTAGCGCGATGTAAGCGAATCCGTGTGTGTACACTAAGCCTGTACAAGGGATCAGTAGATATGAACATTGAACATTGTAGTGCTTAAATGGTTTTACTTAAACAGCTTGTATTCAAACTGGGTTTTATTTCAAGTTTTTTTTTATTGCGGTAGACGAGCTTGCGGCCCATCTGATGGTGAACGGGAACCCCCGCTCATAGACATCAACAATGGCGGAGCACAGTCATGCTGCTGCCTACCGTGAGAAAAGAACTCTTTTCAAACCTCGTTTAAAAAAGTACATGTCATAGCGATCAGGGAACACCACGGCTGGAAGCTCATTCTAGAGTTTGCACGAGCGCGGGAAAAAGGAGCGCTGGAAACGAAGCGTTCTGGAAGGGATTGGTTCCAGGTAGTATCGGTGAAGTTTGCCGCAGCGTCTAGTCGTGCGATTGTAGAATGGTGACCCTGGTATGATATTAAACAGCTCCATAGATCACTCTCCATGGAAGAGCTTATAGAAGAGGCAAAGAGAGCCAAAATCTCTTCGCGACTCCAACGACTCCAATTTGTCCGTGAGATCGGGATCCGCGACAATCCGGACAGCTCGTCTCTGCAAGGCGTCAAATGGGTCAAGCTGATATTTAGGGGCACCTGCCCAAAGATGGGAGAAGTACTAAATGTGGGGTCGTACTTGGGCTTTATATAGTACAAGTCGTTGCCCAGACGTGAAGAACCGCCTCGCTCTATTCAAGACACCCATCTTCTTGCTAGCGAGTTTCGCTTTGTCCTCCAAATGACGCCTAAATTGGACCTTGTCGGATACTTCGATGCCTAGGATCCCGATGCTTTCAGAAACACAGAGAGATACTCCTTGGAACTGGGGAGCTAAAACCTCCTTTGTCAGAGTAATACCTGTTGCACAGAAAATTATGCTTAATTTTTTAATCAGAAAGTTCAGATATGCTTGTAGCAACATTGATTCCTTTTGTTGTTTAAAACGGTATGTTGGTATAACTTATTCTTGCCGTGCAAGTGAAAATTTACCTTAAGGTGACGAACCTTTTTATTCTCTGTACCGAACGTTAAAGTTTTTTATACTGTGAGTACAGCGTAAATAAAATACTACGAATAGAATTAATCAATCGCTCAAAGCTTGCTGAAAATAAATTTAGTTACTTTACGAAGAGGATTCGTCATCAAATCATTAGGTAAACCACTTGAATCAAATCCAAAAACGTAACATATTCCTCGGATTTGTTTTAAAAACCTTAATCCGTAAAAATAAATAGTGGAGATTACACGTCGTTTTACAGCGACGCAACGCGAGTTTGGGCGCAATTTCGCACACATTCGCTAATACGATTTAATTTTATGCCAGATTTGCGATAAGAATGCCGCGGTTGTGCAGATGCGCGTGCGACACGCCAAGATGTTAACTTAAAGCGATTTATAAAATAGTGTGTGTTGGTGTAAGTGCGTGGGTCTTTGTGAGATTGTGTTTCTGTGCGTGATGATACCTTTTCCTTTTTTTTATTACACACACTTAGGGCCGATTTTTTGATCCGTAGTTAAACTGAACTATTGGTTTAAAGAAGTAAACAATGGTCAAATGTCGCCAAAATGTGTTTTTTAACATTAGTTAGCCTAATCAATAGTTATATTACCTACAAGGAATCATGTCACTTTGACGCTATCACTGACTTTGGTGAGACAGTTAAATTGAAATTAACCATAAGATTTCACCGACATTTCAAATGATAGTGATCACACTTTGACCGTGCTTTAACAATACTAATCAGTGGTTAAAGCACGTAATGCTTAAAATGTTAAATGCATTTCCTCTGTTTTAAAGTTAGTGAACTCTGCTCTTATGGCCTTTTTAACCACTTAAGGTTCGTAAGGCCCTATGTTAACAAAAAAAATTGGGTTTAAATTTAATGTGTATGTCCGTAAGTCACTTCTGTTCGATGGTTATTAGCTCGTTTCTAGTTTTGGAATGGATGAGAGCCTTTTCATTGGTATGATCGATTCAGATTTTCATATCTAATACCTTTACTGATATAACTGTATAATGCTGCCGGACTCTAGCTATAATGCCGTTAAGTACCACTCCAAGTTGGAGAAAAATGGACTTTAAGACCGCTTTTTAAGGCCATTTTTTCCGAATGTGGTTTTGGCACTTTACGGCATTATATCTAGTATGACAATCCTAATCTTATGCTGCATTAGCTTCACAAACTAACAGATCTATAAAAGGTTGTAAATTTTAGATCGCAATTCATTTCATAATCTACCCAATAGTTTAAATATAACCAATTATCATAATGACGTGTAATCTCGTCTTTCTCTTCAGTGGTGGTACCCTGTCGACACAATAGCGGTTGTTCTGATATCATATAAAAGTTAATGGTACCCATATGGTTAGCTTTCGTTAGTCATGTTGCTTTGATTAGTTTTCCTGGCAATGCCTCCAATTTCACCGGCTTCTGTATTTTGTATAGGTGATTTAATTAGGTTTGCCTATTAGGTATGAAAGATGGATATGATTATCACTTTATTTAACTTTTTTTTAATGGTATAGGTGGCAGACGAGCAGACGGATCACCTGATGGCCGCCAATGGACACCCGCCACAAGTGCGCTGCCAATCATTAAACCCCCCTTTCCCCCGGATTGGACCTCCGGTACCCTCACTTACGCAGCGAAACAAAGCAGCTGCTTCACGCCGGTTTTCGGTGAGGCCATGGCCTGTGGTATTAGTCCGGTCGAGCCGGGCCATTCATGCCGAAGCGGGGCTCTTCCACGGTCAAAATGATCAATTTCCACCGCTTAAGCTTCCTTATTGCACCACAATGCGTCACCTTCATTGTACTACCTAGGCTAATTTTCATACACACCACAGAGTACCGCTGCAACAGCTGCACATAAACAGATTTATGCACTAATATCATCACCTTAAGTCTACCTTAAGTGTTCCGTGGAAGATATTAGCATCTTGTAAGACGCTACGGTAATGCCGAAATTATCTATAACGTGAAATTTTGACACAAAGAGCATCGTCACGTCACATATGTTATACAGAACAATCTGCATACTCGTTAATGAATGAGAAGGTATAAGTACATCCTAATATTTTCCTCTAAATCGCCCAGATCCCAAAGCACCTACTTTAAGTACTTTCGTGATGGGCATAACGATTGATGAATGACTATGCGAAGGTACCATTTTTTAAATAATAATAATAATAATTCTCACAACATCTCATACGTTGACCTGATTCCGTACTAAGTAGCTTAAGCACTTGTGTTACAGAAATCAGACAACAGAGGGACACAAATATATACTTAAATACATATATTAAACGCCCTGTTGGTCGAGTGGTTTAGCTCTGGTTTGTGATCACCAATCCGCATTTGGCAAGCGTGGTGATTAAGCCTAATCCTATCATAGTAGCGATGACTTGATTTCTATGATGGAGGCCTTTGCCCTGCAGTGGGACAGTATATAGGCTGATACTCCTACATATATTACACCCAGACACTGAACAAACACAAGTGTTCATCGCGCGAATGTTTAACTCTCCATTTTGTGCTCCGCACATTTTTAGGCACGAGTGAAGTGACCTTCTGGGATGCAGTTGTAAGAGTACGAACTTGCTCGTCATCACATACGTTTTTTAATAACCCGTCATCCATGTTCTACACTCATCCTCTCCAAACAAAATAACATTATTAAGATTAAAGCTCTTCTAGTGCTTCAGATTCTGTGGTGCTACAGAAAAACCATAAAAAGTATGTTGAAACGAGAATACTCACCTCTACACCAGCGTTAACTTACTAACTAGGTTGGCGCAGCGACCCAAACTGAGCCTTGGCCTCCGCTAATAAAAGCCTCCATCTAGGTTGGCCCTGCGCCACCTCCTCCCAGAAGTGTACGCAAATCCTTTTCGACCTCGTCTCGCCATCGGTACCTTGGACGGCCAACTGGCCTTCAACCATTTGGCCGTCCCAGATACGCTCGTTTTACTGCACGATCCTCTCCCATTCTCTCGAGGTGGCCGAGCCAGCTAAGTCGATGTGCTTTAGTCTCGCCGATGATATTCTCCTTGTGGCTGAAATATCGCCGATGATATTTCAGCCACAAGGAGCTTGGTCTCTTCCTTAAGCGTTAGTTTCCAGGCTTCACAGCCGTACATTAAGTTTGGGCGTATTATTGTTTTGTAAATACGAATAATGTATTCCGGTACTTCAAATGGTAATAAACATTACATAAGCAAACTTATTAACACAGCAGTTTTGATTTATTTTAAATTAACAAACTTAGCCCCAAGCGCTCCGCCCTTCGAGGCTACGAAAGCACCCAGTTGTTACATAAAATCTAGTTGAGGTTTTATGTAACTTCTAATCATACCAAAGTTTATATAATGACGAACATAGTTATTATATGCCTTTCAAACTGTATTCCTTTGTAACTTATTTCTTGCATTCATCAATATTACTTTGGTATTTGTTAATAGTATATACACTTAACCTAATAAAATCAGACCCATACCTCATAAGTTGGTACAACCATGCGAAGCGAATTACTATCCCTGGAGACAAACTTTTTTTTATATAGTTGTTCAGTATATTGGTACCATTTATTTTTTAATAGTTTTTTAAAATTTTGAAGTATCGAGACATGGGGTCCGGCTCCTTGTACACAAGTGGTCTATATTCTTCTTCTTCGGGTACCTTTTTTATTTTAAATGGGTTTGCACTTGACCTCATTTCACAAAAGTGACAATAAGGTCTAAGATGTAGCGTGCTTACCCAGAAGAAGCCTATTCACTCTCGACTTAAAGACACCCAAATTGTAGCTCTTTGGGAATACAGAAGCCGGCAAGTTGTTCCATTCCTTAGCAGTTCGTACCAAGAAATAAGAAGCGAAACGCTTTCAAGCCTCTTCAGTTTTAAAGGTTGACCGCCAGTTTCTTGCAATTTTCATTATCTTTTGCGAGACGGAAAATTTCTTCTGCGCTGGTAATCCCTGTCCTCTCCCGTATGTTTCGCAACCATGATTTTTTCTTAGGTCCAGGACGCCTCTTCCCTTCAAATTTGCCCATCATTTTAAGTTGAAGAACGCATTTTCCTATCCGTGATCATAAAAAAAAAGACTGTACCGTGTCTCAACCTATCTTATCTATATTATAAAGTATTAAAACTAAATCATAGGTCCATAAACCTGGATACAAAGCGTACTAAAACTCTATAGTCTCCCAGTTTCATAACTAGGGATTTAACTGACCAGAGGACGGTCTCGACTAAACCCGAGTAAACCCAACATAATCCAAGCTGTATATTAAACCATAGGTGGCTAGGTGCTAACCTCCCCCAAAGAACTTGCAAACACAAACTATTGAAAGTTACTTAAACGATTACCGTGCTTGCGAAATTTCAGGTGTTTTAATATGGGCTTAAAGATATGTTGGGGTGACATAGAGTTGCATTTAGTCGTGGTAGCAAATTAAGATGGATGTGGCAATATTTGAAATAATTATTGAAAATTTTTAGTCAAGTGGCTTGTCAGATTCATAGTGTTTGCAGGCTTAGGATTGGCAGCTTCACCGCTCGCTCGTAGTCGCTGTCATACATTTTAGGCTTTCACGTGTTGGCAACAAACAGTTCACGAATAAACCAATTTATCTGTAGGCCATAAACTAGTTTACTCGTTCATGTTTCATAAAAAGTTTAATAAACTGGTTCGTTCATTCGATGCCCACCGTAAACATACATACACAGGATCTCCGAGCCTAGTGCGCAAGTCACTGACTATGTAAATTTGAATAACTTTTTGCCAATAAAGAATTTATTTCATTCCTCAAATTTTATACATTCACAAAAAAAAAACATTTTCAATTTGTCATAACAAATTCAGTAAGTTGTTGTTCTCTCTTTCCACTAAAATTATCGTCTGCTTATCTTTTTAATTTAAATAAGCATACCAGTAGGTATAAATGTTTGGGGTGTCTGACTGTGACTTCGAGCCGATCGGAAATTTAATGCTTATAAAATCACATAGATCATAGAGCAGCTTATCTTATTTGATAGGATCCATTGTCATGGAGCACGTCGACCCTATGTCATCTTTTGTACTTCCACGAAGATATTTTTCCTCAGCATCACAATATGTAAATAATAACGTAAATGGTCGTCAATCGTAAGTGTGTGGCGACACGTAGAGATAATGCAGCGACGATCGCCCACCCGCGGTATTATTAAGAGATTACTGTATGGAGAAATTCATAATTTCCCGAACCAACTGTTTTGTTAACCGAATTCCGGGATAGTATTATGTAAATTCAATAACTATGGTCGGAGACACCCTCTGTATTCAATTGATACCGTAAATCACATTGTTCACCATTTCATTAATATTAGATATGACTGCCTCGATGGCGCAGTGGCTAGTAGTACGTTATAGCGACGGCTGCGCATGAGATCCAGGATTCGATCACCGGGTCGGGTCAAAAAGTTGTAAGTTCTCAGTGTCAGCCCGGAGTCTAGAAGTTGGAGGTCTTGTAACCCCGTGCCTTGGTATGCACGTTAAGCCGTTGGTCCTGCGCCCGATCCCTCTCCTGTCATGTCACACTGGGACACCCATGTGATTATGAGAGTAAGGGAATAGAGAGTGCACTTGTGTTGCCGCACACACTTGATCACTATAATATATCCTGCGTTCGTGGCCGATCGCCTGAGATTGGCGGCTATAACCGTAATCGGTTGGAAGATATTATTATTATATAAGGTAATTTAGTTTCTATCTGAAAAGATAAGTCTTTTTAAGTAATACGTATCTTGTGATTTCATTGCTTTTATAATTCCATGACGCACCGATTGAATAAATAACAACTTATATGTGATTTCAAGAGTAACAATACAATTTCATCTTCCACAAGATATTTTAACGTTCGTTATAGGCCATCTGCAAAGTTTTTCTTTCTCTATTCCATGAATACATCAAGCTAGAAATAAGACCTTATTTCTATAGTTCTCTCATTATTGTTAGTTCATATAACATCTTTACATTAACCTGATTCTGTACTAAGTAGCTCAAGCACGTGTACTACGGATATCAGAGAACAGGGAAATTAAAAATATAATACCTAAATATGTACATCTATTACTCACAGACACAAGAAAAAATAAACAAATACAAGTGTTCATCACACGAATGTTTGTCTAAGGTGTAGATCGAACCTACAAACTTTGGCGCATGAGGCCGGGTCTCTACCAAACGCGCCATATCGGGATATTCTGATATAGCATATGATACGAGGTCTGTTTTTATTGGTCTGGGTGTTTTCTATGTATTTTAACATAATACATAGAAACATCATCATCATCGTCAGCCCATTTAAGTCCCCACTGCTGGGGCACGGGCCTCCCTCAATCACATGAGGGGTAATTGCCATACTCACCACGCTTGGCAGACGGGTTGGCGAGTGTTTTGATATAAATGCAGAGTTTTCCTTCTCTGGGTGCTGATGATCATCCCAGCAGCTTTACTTTAGCCGCCTTAATACATAGAAACACACAAACAGTATTTACAAAAGAAAAGTATTAAATGTATATATTTGTAATTCCGCTGTTGGTTCTGATTTCCGTAGCATAGGTGCTTGAGCTGCCTATCTCGGAGTCAGATCAATGAATGTGATATTGTGAAATGTTTATATTTATTATAAAGTTAACTTTTTGTCGTAATTTCTTTCCAATGCAGCATATTTTTTCACGTTCCCAAGACGGAACTCAGAAAGTTCAATAAAGCGTCCAGACGCACTAAAACGTGAAAAAAGGCATCGAGGCAGCAAAAACTATTTAATATCGGCGCTAAAGCACAAAGAAAGTACGCTAAAAGCATCGACAAAGCGATCCGAGGAACCAAGACATGCAGCAAGGATTAATTATTATTTTACCATTTCTCGGTTTTTTGCCGCTGGCAAGTCAAAAGCGTTGCTGTGTTGCCAAAGATTATTTTTCGAGTACCTTGTTTGGTAGGGAAAAATGTCGTATTTAAAAAAAATATCAGATATCAACCATAGCTAATATCAAAAGTCACTCACTTTTTACGGAGGTAGAGAGGGGATAGAGTTTGAAGAAGGGATGTCGGGTACCTATTTACTTTCAAGTCAATCAGACAATTTAAATATGGAGATTATATTGAAAAAAAATGTAAATATTTGACATGTTGTCAATGTTATAAATGATAAGAAGTGGCAAAATAAAACCATCAAAACTTCGCACATTCTGCTACAGAAGTTAACTTACGGACTTAGACATTTATTTTCTTCGATCTATAAGTAGCTATCTTTCAAAAAAATATTATTATTTTCGTAGTAATGGCAACACTGGAGCATTGCTCGGTCGCTTGAAAAGTTCCTTAATAATTAAGACGCCTTTAGGACAGCGTTTCGACGTCTACCGCTTAAGTGGGTGATTTTTCAGCGACGTCCAAGTTTTTCCTTCCTATTTGGGCTGGCTTATGACGGGCGACGTTAAGTTGTATTGTAAGGCGATTGCTGGCTTGGAGCGTTATTATGGTGTGCTTTTCATGTTTCATTACTTGACGATGTAAATTTGAGAGAGCGCTGTTAGCTGAATGGATAAAAACGTGCGACTTCAAAGCGGGAATAACGGGTTGATACGAATCCGACCACGTATGAACTTCAAGCTTTCTGAAATTTATGTGCGTATAGGTTTTATTAGCTCATCGGTATTGGGAGATAATCTGCATATTTCGTTTTCTCACTAAAATATAAATAGAAATTGAAATCATTCTTCCGAAAATAACACCATGAATTCATCCACTATGTCCACTTGGATCCTCTATTGCGAAGGTCAGATGGCGATAGCTTCAATGACAGAACTGATAGGTAACTGCATTCATGGATTTGGAAAGGGGTTAAAGACTTGATTAATTTAGGGCTGTGCTGAGAATGAGTTCCGCTTTCTGATTTGTAAGTTCTCTAGCGCAAGATTTACTTTATCTTTGTATTGTCACAGGAAAAACCCTGCCGGTCCACTGCGTGGTGGAAGCTGTGTCTTCGCTAGAAGAAGGCGCGTGGAGACGTCGCGCTGTAGTGGAGACGGATAGCTACGTCATCATCCCATCTGCTACTGCCTTCCACGATCTGGTGCCGGCAGCCATGATGAGGCTGGGTTATCCGCAGGAACTGGCTTCCTCTGCCAAAGGTAAGAAGGACTAATACAATTCTTTATCCTACTAATGTGATAAGTCTGTTCTTGATTTAGGGACAATCAAGGGACACCCACAATAGTGTAAATAACAGTTAAAGACTCTCTTCTCTCTTTATCTTAGCGTGTAATTCCCGGTTGCGTCCAAAGCTGTCGCTTTGGAGCCCGAGGTACGCTTAGACCATGATTCAGGATGGGGGGTCTGGTAATTACAATTTAGCGACTGTCTTCTGACTTTCGCAACAATTTGACAGGGGACCAGACCACCTGAATCATGGCTACACGTTTCAGAAACTTTTTTTTCTGAAACGTGCAAGGTCCTCAAGATCCCTCACCGCCGAGCAGATGGTAATGGTAGAAATACGCACATACATGCATGCTCGAAGCTACCATCGCTCTAGTTAAAGACTATGGCTGAGTATATATTTTTTTAAATAAATACAGCAGCTAGCAACTCTACCTAAGTACAGTAACATTATTTTTGTTACAATAGTATTGATCATAGTTTAATTATAGCGGTAGCGTCCAAAGCTGTCGCTTTAGAGCCCGGAATACTTAAGGATTATAATTCAGGATTTGATAAGTCTGGTGATTACAATGGAGAAACTGCCACCCAAGAGTGGAACCAGTTAGGGAGATGCCAAATATCGATTAACTTCTGACACAAATATACTGGGCTCGTCGTAAAGTCTCTCTAGACAGTCCTTAATCACATAAAATTCATGGTCATTGAAATCTTCAACCAAACAAGCTTTCTCCATTTATATCTCGATTGCAAGTAAACTTCACCACCTTGAGAACTTTGCCAGGATCGTAGCTCCATTCATTTGTTCAAACTAGTGATCTTTTCCTCCGGTATTGCTAACGTCTATATTTCAGATTAATAGCCCGCCTTCACTTCGTTTCGGGATATTAGTTTATATCAACAGATGGCGCTAGGTGTCGATTACATCGCGCAAGCGCTTCCTGTTTCGGAATACTTATATGCGTTGCCGCTGTCTATAGGATTTATCTCCTTATAAATAGTATAGAAGATATTCTAGATGACGTTTCTATTTACTCGTACATTGTTTCCCCCAAGGTTCCGTGGTAATCAACAACTGGAAGCCTCTGCCATTCGAGAGGATCTCAGATGGGCCTCTAGCCACCGTAGGCGAGGTTCTAGGCGAGCTGACCACCGTGGCGACCCTGCGCATCCAGCTGCTGCGGCCCAGGCCCACTCCGCTCCAAGACATCAAGGACAAGCTACTCAGGCTCCTGCTGGTACAGAGCAGGCCGCTGCTGATGTCTACTGGATGCCCGTTGGATGAGGTAATCAAACATGTATTATACGTGTATATACAAATTAGCAAACTGAAGTGGCAGTGGGCTGGTCACATTAGCCGCCGAACTAACAGCCGTTGGAGCCGTAAAGTCCTTGAGTGGAGACCGCGTCTTGGTAAGCATAGTGTTGGCACCATTATATGCTGGGCCTCAGGCCGCTCCAAGGCATTAAAGACAAGCCCTTCCAGGAGCCACTTGACAATATAATAGGTGTGAAACTACAAAACTAAGTGACCATTTTCACCACAGATCACATTAAATCTGTGGTTTCCACCAATACTAACTATAAATAAAAAATATTTCAACATCACTTACATTGGTCTGACTCCGAGATAGGTACTTTTAAAGAGCACACACCACACTAAGTGTACAAATTGTTATCAGTTTAATGACAAACACAATTTCAATTTAAATTAAGGAAATTTGACAGATCTGAGATATACTGAGGCGTGAGCATGTTGTTATTATTACCTACAAAAAAGTCAAGTGACCTAACATGTGGCTGTCGGATATCTCAATATTTAAACATAAGAAGGCTACAATGTTCAAAAATATTTTTTTATACATATTAGGTAAAAACCTATTGACGACCCGTTGGGAGCAGTGGTAGTGAACGCTGCCTTTGGTCCAAGGGTTCGATCCCCGCACAGTACAAACATTTGTATGCATGAACATGTTTGTTTGTATTGGTTCAGACCAATACAAAAAAAAACATGTAATATAAATACATAAGAAACACCCAGGTGTCTCCTATGTATTATAAGTATGTGTTTACAAAAGAAAAGTAATATATGTATATATTTGTAATCCCACTGTTGATTCTGATATCCGTAACACAGGTGCTTGAGCTACCTATCTCGGATTTAGATCAATGTATGTGATGTTGTGATATATTTAATTATTTACCTATGAAATTCTTTTTTCCGTTTTCTAGAAATAATAAGATAAGCAAAAAGGCACCATACTATAATTGTATTTAAATTTGACCTTATATTTTAATGGATTATATTAAATAGAGATCAGATATTATTGTATATGTAAAAATAACCCTCCTTTTTACTTTGCAGAATTGAGGTTTTTATCAATAATGACTTCTTAATTATTTTTTTTTCTGAAAAACAATCTTACACGTTCCTATACATTATCTTTTAAAGTACAGTTAATTATGGAGTAGTAGCCTTAATAGTTACTTGACATATAAATAAAAAATAGTAAGTATGGAAAATACCAATTCAAAGAAAATCACCACATAACACGGCAATTTCATAGGTTAGGTTAGGTTATGTATAAGTACCTAGTTATCATTTAAGCTATTGATCCAATCACAACAAAGCTGTATTATCATCCAAAACGTTCATTAAAATATACACAGAACATTCAGTTTCAAATCTAACCGAAAACACCTGTCAAACCGTATAACGTGGGTATTAAAATCATCTGAATTCATTCATTGGCTGACAAAACGCGTCCGCTCGAGTGAGCTAAACCAGCGCTCACAATGCTAGCGCGGTCGTAATGTAAAGAACATTTGAGCTTGGTAACCCCTGCCCGCATCGCAATGAGACGGAGAATAAACCTTTACCCCCTATTATCTGGGAACTCATTGTTTTCCATATTTAAACCATCCTCGTTTGCGTAGTTACAAGCTTGGCTTTGGTTCTAGAGGTACTGTAGTTTAGTAATATATAAGTTGTCACAAAATCTTTTGTACAACATGTGCGGATAAAGAATGGGATCAGAAATGGCGGCCAATCTATCCACTTCTCGCTCGCACACTATTTGCGTCTATACTCCCATTCTTTATCCGCACAGGTTGTACATCTTTTATGTTCCGTTAGCGGCAAAAATTATGGTCACCTAATATTTTTCGACAAAAACTGGTACTGTTTAGTATTTTACATGAATAAATATATTGTACGAGTAATAGAGCTGTTACATTTTCCTTTTAATGCTAAGGTGTTTTGACCGCTTTATATTTTTGGCACTGACTGTACAGGACGTTAAGGTGACGGGTAGGTACGGGTAGGCACGCCAAAAGTGGCCACCTTTGGCGTGAATCAATTTTTCGCGTACGCGTTGCGTTGGGCCCAAAATTTGTGCATAAAATCAGGGTTACAACCTCTCGGCAAACACATACTATTTATTAAATAACCATAAATAGTATGTGTTTGCCGAGAGGTTGTATTCCTGATTTTTTTTAAATAGATCCGGTTTAGTAGCTAAAAATTAAAATTGATTGGCGTCGCTAGTGTGCCCTACCCGTCACCTTAAGGCGGTTTATCTTCTAGTAAGTCGTAGTCATAAGCACGTCTGAAGACTGTATTAACTTTTATATACCTATCTATATACTTCATTTTACATAATTTGTACATACTAGCGGCCCGCTGCCCTCACTTCGCTTCGGGACATTCGTTCCACTTTATACCGATAGATGGCGCTAGGTATCTATTACATCGCGCAAGCGTTTCGTTTTTTCGGATTAGCTATAATCTTTGCCGCTATCTGTTGCCGCTGTCTGATTTATGTATTTTCCAAATATGTACATATTCCCTCCTCCTGCATTTACATACAGGGTTTTATTGGTCTTGTGACCGAATAACCTTCTCGTATGATCATCATTTTAATTAAAATAAAACAGAAGTGTTGAGTTTGATTGATGTATCCACAGATTAAATAATAGTGTATATCTATGAGTAATACAATTGCATTAAAAGGAGAAAAATCGAAATCTACTCTCAAGATGAAAAAAATACCATCTGAACATATTAATTTTGGCTTATAGATTTAAAAGAAAATTGAAGTACATTTTAATGTACTGTCTGCTGTTGTTGTATCATACTTGTATTTTGTTTTTGTGCAGTAAATATATTTTTTTATATATTAAATGGGTTTGCACTTGACCTCATCTCACCTGATGGAAAGTGACAATAAGGTCTAAGATGTAGCGTGCTTACCCAGAAGAAGCCTATTCACTCTCGACTTAAAGACACCCAAATTGTAGCTCTCTGGGAATACAGAAGCCGGCAAGTTGTTCCAATCCTTAGCAGTTCGTACCAAGAAAGAAGAAGCGAAACGCTTAGTACGAGCTGGTGGAACTTTCACAATATCTCTCTGTCTAAGTATTTTAACGTTAGATTAGAAGTTCTAAACCATTTGATAAAATTCATCAACTCAACACAAAGTACGACAGTCGACAAAACGAGGTGTTGATAAACGCCTCACCCCATAGGAAACACAATAAGCCAACCTTTTTACCACATCACGTGGATCCGCCACAGATAACGTACACATCAACGTGACGAGCACTGGGCCGGATTTGAGATACACTGAGGCGAAGGCAAGTCATTATTGCTGGGAGGTATACCTACAATAGGTACCTATAGCTACATACTCGTAGATGTCAAGTGAAGTTTGTAAGGACTATTATAATAAGAAAAAAACATCTTAGTCGCATTTTAAATAACGAACAATACCGCCTTCAAACTCTCATGATGTCTCATGTGCTCATAAAATAAGTCATATTGGAGAGACATCAACAAAACCACCGATTAAAACAACGGTAATCACACTTTGATCGTGCTCTAGCTACTGATTATTATTGTTGAAACACGGTTAGAGTCTGATTACCGTCTATTGAAAAGTTGGTGAACTCGGCCCTTAGCTTTGCCATGAATAAGCCAAGATTTTAAGAGTTTATGGCCAATCTTAAGCAATAAAGCAGCATATTAAAAAGCATATTCGCCAACTTTTCAAACGACGGTAATCACGCTTTAACCGTGCAAGCACTAATACCAAGCACGGTTATTACCGTTGTTTTAAAGTAGGTGAACTCGGCCCTAAATATTTAGTAGAAGCATATATTTTTTTATGTGATAGGTGGCAGACGAGTAGACTGTTTACCAGATGGTAAGCGATTGCCGCCGCCCATGGACACCCGCAACACGAGTCACAAGTGCGCTGCCAACATTTGATCCCCCCCTTCCCCCGGATTGCGCCTCCGGTACCCTCACTCACAAATAAACTAATATGCATGTAATATTTACCTACAGATTTGGACGTACGGAAAAAGTTCAACAAGTACCCCTTCGTTGACTTGACGATCGAAAAATGAGGGTTCTCAAAATGTGCCGAACATTTGTACGCGCGTATCTACTACGGTTACAGCCCCCCCAGACTAAAGTACACTGAACACGCGAATATGCGTATGGTCATCCCCACTGATGCACAACTTAGCTTTGACTCTTGGGAGTCCCACACCTCAACAGAATCTAGGGATAAGAAAGAAAGAAAGAAACATTTTATTGACCATCACAATAAATAATTTAACAATAAACATTCATTAGAAAACATAGTACGGTACATTGACGAAATACAGACAAGTGGATACGAGGACCAGACGATCAGTAGGTAAATACACAGTTATATAATGAAAATATTCTAATTAAATATATTTAAATAGGATATAGGATATTTATATTCAAAAAGTTTAAGTATGTAACGAATACTAAAACCTATCTAAACTGCCATCACTGATGTGTTTCGTACTTTCTGAGCAACCTTTCAAACGTTAATGTTTACTCTACTGATTATCAACATTTCTGGATTTTGTCATGAAATATAATTCTCGCAGGACACGTAAAACTAATTTGCCCATTTTATTTAGATAGTTATTTAATTTATAGGGCCTCAAACTTAAAATTGATGTAATAATTCTACATTTTGTTGACGATTGTATACAGGGTGTATTGGAAAACATTAACATCCCTTTAACCAAATTCTTCTCTACCAACTATTCTGAACAACATTTTTTCTATAACTTTTGTAAATTCGCTACAAAAAAATCAACTTTTAATACCTAGTTAGATACGTGCGACTTTTTCATTCCGTATGGGATATTTTCTCCACGAATTTCCAAATTAATGGAGCAAAGATTACCTTGAAAGGATGATAGAAGTTATGGTAATGTTAATATTGGTGATATTACCACTGTATGTAATAATAATAATATTATGATAATAATATTTTCACAACATCACATACATTGATCTGACTCCGAGATAGATAGCTCAAGCACCTGTGTTACGGATATCAGAATCAACAGTGGGATTACAAACATATACATACAATACTTTTCTTTTGTAAATACATACGTATAATACATAGAAAACACCCAGACCAATACAAACAGACATGTTCATGCACACAAAAGTTTGTACTGTGCGGGGACCGAACCCAAGGGTTGCCCTTGGACCAAAGGCAGCGTTCACTACCACTGTTCCAAACGGGTCGTCAATCTCGTTAAATAATAATATCCTCCAACTGATTTCTGCTAAGGCAGCCAAACTCAACGATCAGCCACTTACGCAGGTTATATTATAGTGCTCATGTGTGTGCGTAAACACAAGTGCACTCTCTATTCCCTTGCCCTCATAATCCAATGGGACACCAGTGTGACATGACTGGAGAGAGAGCGGGCGCAGGATCAACGGCTTAACGTGCTTTCCGAGGCACGGAGGTACAAGGCCGCCAACTTCCAGATGGGCCGACACTGAGAATTTCTTAATGAGCCCGACCCGGGGATCGAACCGGGAACCCCAAGCGCAACCGTCGCTTTAAAGTGCGACGCACTACCCACTGCGCCAACGAGGCAGTCACTCACAGTCACTGTATGTACTAGGTACTCGTACAACCACAGATAACGCCCGCCACATCAACACGCCCATCACAGGGGCGGATTTGAGCAACTCGCAATGGAGACAGATTATCAAACTCGTTAAGTAGACAAGCGCGCGTTCTCATACAATTTCGAGGTCGTTATAATTTGCGAGGTTACTCCAAAGTAGTGATGGGGCTTGATGAAATTTCACTCGAGTGACATCGGAAAAATTGACAGTTGAATAAAGAAGTGGTCACTCAACTGAAAAAATATCTAGTCGTGTTTAGTCTGAATCGAGTCAGTCTAGCTATGGAGATGTCAAATCTCCTCTATAGCTCAAAATTTTCCACGTCAAAAAAAAAACGATTTAACAAACCCAGAGTTGCGTGCTCGGATTTAAATTGAGAGTTTGCACTCCCATTTAGAAAGTGTATGTTCTTATTCACTTAGCTACCGTTACTTCTTTATATGTTTCTTCAGTGCTATTTTGAACAAAACCCTATTGATATATCAATCAATGAATGAATTTAAAACATAATAAGATATAATATTATATAGACTTTAAGAAATTAAGTTGAATTAAATTCAGTACACCGATATTAGTATGGGAATACAGAAACGTGGTATTTTTGAGCGCTACATTCAGTATCTAGGAGGTTCTTGATGTTTCCCAAGCCACTGAATACTTATAGCACTGTACGAGGGAAAGAAGATCCTCGGACTTTCCTATATTTTTGTTCCAAATATGAAAATGCTGGCCAAAATTTTTCTGATTTCTTTTAGGACTTGTCCCCATGATGTTCAAATGTCAAAATTTGGCACAAAATAGTTTTTGTTGCTAATTCACTGAAAATGACGATTTTGGAACTTAAATAAAACAAAGAATTTATTGCCATAGGCTAAGGATAAGACTTTGGTGCCATAGTAATAAATACTCAGGAGGACAAGTTCTACAGAAAAAAGAATCTGGCCAAAAAACAGAAAGTTCTTTAGAAATAAATCGAATGACTTGAGTCGACAGTTTTGAGTCATTTCGAGTGCATCTCTACTTCTAAGTCCCTGCTAATAAGGATCATCAGTGGGGGAAGAATTAAGGAAGCATTTGTTTTGATGTTCGCGGCTCTTCCGCGTCTTACAAAAGGAAGACACGGTTAATATAAATTTTCAAGTCAGAGATCGTGTTTGCGAATGTTATTCTTGGATCTTTACAAAAGCTCATTAAGTTGGCTTTGCATCATCATGAAATCTCCTACATTAATCTTTATGTATTCATTTAAATGGCAGTAAAATGTTAAAGTGTTATCGCCATTCTCACCGCCATAATATATCAATATTTTCACAAACTATTTGTCATTTATAGCGGATAACAATACAATAAGTAATAAAATACAGCAAAACAATAAAACGAATCAAGACATCGACATTAATCGGTATTCAATTGTATTCGAGTGCCATAGAATTGAAATAATCTATGCCATAGATTATTGCACGTGCAAATTTTATTTGAGTTTATTCAGACAAAACGAATAAAGCCATCAAACTTATCAAATTAAATTCTTAAACCGTCTGATAAATTTGCAGACTCTAAGAAAATTTGCTCATTTAAAGAGGTTTAAATCTCTATATTATAAGATAGATACAGCAATTTGTCGAGGGCTGAGCACCTGTCTCACACGCGGGATCTCCATACATAATAAATTTAATTGAATCGCAGACTCATCCGCGCGTCGAGAGAGCCTTATTATATTTTCTAAATATCCACCACGCCGAACGGGTTAGGGCGGGGGAGGCATCTTGCCAACTTGAGCTCGAAAGAGGGCTAAAAGGAGTTTTAGATGTACGAACGCTTTTGATCTTATTAATACCATAAAATAATGCTTTATAATCTTATTAAACGCGAGGTTAGCGCTCGTTGCGCCCTCCCGGGCTTACCCGCCTGTCGGGTTCGCGATTTCAATTTAGACTCCTCATTGACACGGGTAAGTGGGCCACCAACTATTTTAACATTTAAATAAAGGTAACTTCATACAAAAGTCAAAGGTTACAAATTGAACGGTTCATAAAGTTGGAAATGAGGCAAAGGAATTTTGCATCAAGATAATCAAACACCTTCAACTGCGAAGTTAGTAGCTAAACGCCAGATGAACTCGGCTCTAAGATATATGGTAATTTATCGCACGGCAATTTGCGCCACTTCGATTTCAACTCGAAGGAAACTTTTGGACGCTTACGGAATACTTTATCGAAGGGTTTTTAAGGAGAAAGACAACGTAGGATTAATTTAATGCTATAAATCTTTAAAAGGCTCGTTTCATTAAAAAATATTTTATCAGCTAAAGTTATTCAAGGTCCCCTACAATTTCGTTGTTACATCTAGCATTATTAGCGTAATGGAAATAATTTAAGATAAGACTAAGCCTATTGTGTTCTAAGTTGTCCTTTCTATCCACGAGTATCAAGAAATGTTCGCGATACACACCAAATTACGTACTTAGGCGGATTACATGTGACAAGAGTTATCACGCGCAGGCGCCTCGTAAATCTTCTGTGGATCTGAAACAGACAATATCTGAAAACAAATATGGCCTCATTATTTAAAAATATAAAACAAAGAAGCAGATTAACGTATCACTCGAGCGTGGTTAATTCCTCTCGGCTGTCATGATTTATAGACACAATCTCGATGTGTAACACTCACACTTAATTTAACATTTGATTTAGCAACAGTTGAAACGCAAACTGCGGCTGACAACTCGCTTGACGTCGTAATCGCTGGCATTGTTCAGTGTAATCTAGCGATATGGCCAGATCTTACTTGCATAATGTCAACCTGGGTAAACTCGGAGGCGAAGCTATAATCCGACAGGTTCTTTTATGAATGACTACTTGTTGCGCTATTAATACCAATCCAAACAAGCTGTTATGTTATCATCAGAGCAAATAGTTGTGAAATTCAAACATGTAATGGAATAATTTTCAAATCGGAATGCTTATTCGTTGCTTAAACAGATCGGCAGAGTAGCGGCTTCTCTAATGGGTTAACACGGAACATTTTTGTAGAACCACTTAGTTTGAGTACGCTGGCGCTAGTTGAAGTCTCAGTGGGTAGACGCTAATTGATAAAACGCCCTTCCCGCTCATTGTTTTAGAGCAGACCATGATTGAAGTTTCGGCGGCGCGGGAGTGGCGGCGGCACTAACCACCGAACAAACACCTCCGTCTCAGACGCGCTTGCGCCCGCTGCGCATGACACATGCATTAACAGCCGACCTAATATTTTCATAATCTAATGGCAATGTTCTGTGAAACAATGCTCAGTGTTTATTCAAGCAATTATCTCTGTATCTGTTTCTGGTTAGACTGACCTCCTTAAACCGTCCAAATGTTGTTTAGTATCTTGTTTCTTATTTACTGCAGGTACTATTTGATGGCACCGATTTCATAATGTCTTCTCATTGTTGCAGGTGACGCTAGCTCAGATATGCCGTGGACAAGATAGAACACCAGGGCCACATAATTTTCACGAGCCGTCGGAGGAGATGCGCAGGAAGTTTGAATCTTGGTGGAGCGCGCAGGTGTCGCCGCGTCCTCCTCCATTTAGCCCACGCCGATATCCCTCCCCGGGACCTAAAAACCGTTCACCGACTCTAAATACCATCCCTGATCATTTACACCCAGCTTTGCAAACAGTACAAAGCCAATACCCAACACAGAAGACTAGAATGCGAACGAGTTTTGATCCAGAATTAGAACTGCCAAAACTACAACGGTGGTTTTCGGAGAACCAACATCCCAGTCGACAGCAAATACAGCAGTATGTCCGGGAATTGAATAATCTAGAATCGAGGCGAGGCCGAAAGCCTCTTGATGTAAACAATGTCGTATATTGGTTCAAAAATGCTCGCGCTGCCCAGAAGCGTGCTGAACTTCGCAATATTGGAGGTTTGGGCTGCCATCTCGGAGTCAATGGTTTTAATAGTCGAAGCCATAGTCCAACCAATGGTTCACTGATGGCGGGAAATGACAGCTACACATCTCATGATCAAAATTCAATGAAAAGTCCTCTGCAGATGTCCGGTAGCCCTGGAAGGTACCCAATGTCTGTGATGTCCGAAGATAACTTATCGAATGGAGGATCAGATCTTGAAGAGGATGGCGGTGATTTGCATCCAGATGACAGGCCAGAGAGCCCTGATGCCCCGCTTTCCTTGATTACTACTAAGAAGAACAATAATGACGTCGAGGATAGACCGCAAGAATCTCCGAAACCACCAGATATTATTAAGGTACGGCAATGACGACATCATTAGCACTCTTAAAAAAAGTTTTGATAATTTTGTATTTAATATTTTTTTTTATTTATTTATCAGGTCTGCTAACATTATTACATTACAGCATGTGTTTTAAAAAAAAATGTAATGATTGGAAAGTAACAACAATTACAAGCTAATTAATTTGAAATTGATTCATATGTATTAAACATTAGGTAGAAAATTGGTCAGAGAAATTTTAAAATGTTTGAAACAGTAGGTCTGAGTAACCCAGCGTGCCGTTTTAGCACATTACTTACTTTTTTCTATTTCGACACTTAATCTAGCATAACTTAATATCTAAATACCCACTTATTGTATTAAAATATAGCAGTCGTAGACCAATATTTCAATCATCATCATCAGCAACCCACACTCGTCCACTGCTGGACATAGGTCTCCCCTAATGCACGCCACTGCTCCCGATTTTCGGCCACTCTCATCCAGCCCAGAACTGACAGCCGTTGGAGCCGTAAAGTCCTTGAGTGGAGACCGCGACTCGGTAAGCGTAGTGTAGCACGCCATGCGACAAGATGGGATGATGACATTCGAAGGCTGGCTGGTGTGGGCTGAAATATTTCAATACCTTAAGTATATTATACTTAATGTAACAATTCAACTAAAACTTATTAAATCCTATAAAGCGGTCAAGCCGTCGAGGTTATCACAAATCACTATCAGTATCAGTATTTTATTTTACTGTCGATAAGCATCAAGTTAATTTTCATTGGACTTAACTAACGATGTATTTCCTTTGCCACAGGTACATGACATCAAACAGGAGCCAAGAGATCTGAGCAAACCCGATCAAAATAATTCTCCACAACGGTCCCCGGCTAAAAATAGCGACAGCTCCCACACCAACAACAATAACAATAATGAAGAAGAAAATGGCAACGTTGATGATCACGACGTGTCCGACGACGAAGTTGTCCAGGAGCGTCACTATAGACCTACGTCTCCACATCTTGATCGTTTGCCATTCCCAATGGTTCCCAATCATCCCATGTTTGGTCATGGCATCATGTACATGAGCCAGTACATGAGTGGATTCCCTGGCGTAGGTGCTGTTCCGGGAGAGGGTGCTAGTGGACTGAACCTAGCTCTCGCCGGTGCTTCAGACGAGCGGCGCAAACGCAACCGCACCTTCATAGACCCCGTCTCCGAAGTGCCAGTCCTCGAGCAATGGTTCTCTATGAACACGCATCCATCGCACAACTTGATACTCAAATACACGGAGGAACTGAACAGGATGCCTTACAGGCAAAAGTTTCCGAGGCTTGAATCGAAAAACGTGCAGTTCTGGTTCAAGAACCGACGAGCGAAGTGTAAACGCCTGAAAATGTCGTTGTATGAGCCGTCGTCGCCTTCGCACTACCCTCATCCTGGACATCCACATGCTATAGCTGAGCGCAAGCTGGTGTGAAGTGTAATCAATACGGCATAGTTTAATGGATCCCCATCTTCAAGACGTTTATGATTGTGACGTCGGAAATCAAAACGAAAGACTGAATTCGAATCGTTTAATGGTGTGTAGTGCCATGTTAGTATTAATTGTCACGGCGATATCGTTAATAAACAGTTCGTATTATTCTATGGACTTTTAGTACTATAAGTACAGTCAACGTTTTTGCTTTAGGTAGGCGACTCCAAAGCAGCTCTTTTAATTATGATACGATTTTTAATTATACGTGTTTATGTACATAATGTAGTGTATAAAGCTATTAAATACGTCACAAATTGAGAAAGAATCTCATATGTACTCCGTATGTATATAGGACTTATGACTCAATTTAATTTATTGAATACTAGTGTAGTTGTATTATATTAATCTGTTACTATTCCTTACGTAATTTGTGAAATGGATACTCAAGTTCCACTTAAATTATCTTTAGATGTAGTTATGTTAGTGAAGGTTAATGTTAGAGTGGTATTCCTTCAATGTTATAAAACTGTACATTATTTGTGTAATTATATTAATGAGTCATAAATAGTGATAGTACTGATATTACATTGCACATATATTGTAGAGCATTCAAATTGCTATTAGTTGATAATAATAAATTCGACGAACTTTCGGTTCGGTGAACTCGTAATAATAGTTTACGCACATTCCGTGTACTGTCTTATATTAAGTAAAATGCTTCTCAATCCAAAGATTGGTTAGTGTTATAGAGTGAACAAGTTAGATAATTTATCAAACCGCTTACAATATTATTTGTTGACTGCTCTTCTCACCACACGAATCTTATTCTCGAGAATACCTTGTCATCATCATCAGCCTATCGCACTCCACTGCTGAACGTAGGCCTCTCCATTGTTCGCCACCGTGATCTATCCATGGTTCTCGCATCCAGTTCTTGCCAGCCATCCTGCGCAGATCTCAATCTCGCAGATAAGAATACCTTGTACTGATATGGAAAGCTCTTGAATTTTCATATAAATTGTAATTTTTATATGAATTTGTGAAAGTAGTGTAGAGTTTCAAACTGTCAAAGAATAAATGAAGTATCGATATAATTGATATAATTTTGTCACACTAAATATGTTTATCGTTAGTTGTCAAAAACCATGTAAAAGCGTTGGTAAACATTCTGTACAGTTGTTGAAAAGATAAAATAATTGTTAGAATGAAATAATTAAAGGGTAACACAAATTCACAATGATAAAATCGGACATTCCACGAGAACTAGGTGACGATAGTCAGAGGCATGTTTAAGGACACCCAGGTTCGGGACATTTTAGCAAAGTTTGTTGTCTAAATTGACCCGAACGGGAAAGTATGCGCTAGGATGTAACATGCTAGCTATCGCTCCATCGGTAGTCGCAAATAGTTTATTTAGTTCTATAGTATTCGTATGGTGAGACTAGTTGACAATAAAATGTTATGTTACAGTATTTAACTACGCATTTACCGTTCGTGGCTGGCCGCCTGAAGAATAGCATCACTCTACTGTTTTTAGTATCTAGAACACTAGTTTTAACATTAAAGCGATTGTTTTGTTATTCCATGTTATGCTTGTTTTGTGAAGCTGTGATGAAATTTCCAAATATTGTAAATATTTTATTAAAGTTGATAAGGTCTATGGTGTCAATGTGTCACTGCGCTCACACGAACAGTAAGTATTTACCGCTTAGGTAACGAGAATATTGGCTAAATGTTTATTCGATTCAATTATATAAACGGAAATTAAATTGAATATATGAAATGCGTCATCTGTTTTATTTTAGACTAGCTTTTTACACATATGAACATAAGGCGTTTTTTTCTGTAGTAAAATGTAGGTACCCTAGTTCCTCAGGAATAACGATCCCTTAAATATCCTTGTGAAAGAATTTAAAAATCTGTCCAGTAAAAACCTAGTTTCAGTTTAATCGTCAACACCATAAAGTGGAAATCACATTATCGACTCTTTATCTTGGACTCCACATCCTTTCCTAATCTAATTAATCGTCGAAATTCCGTTAACGCCTGGCGAGTGGCCACCGATAAATTGCAGTAAATAAAATAAATCGGGTCATTTCAACCCCTTGCTAGGAGCTACTCCTAGGAGTACCTACCCATTTAGAGCTTATAGTCTCGCATTACATAGTAGATTCTTATAGTTAACAGAAAGCATCACATACCTGTATGGACCCTTATATCCATAAATTGACTGCACAAATCCATTCAAAATTGTTAGATACCGTATTTAACTTAAATCATCGGTGAAAACCGATTTTAACTACAACAAATCAGGCAATTAAAGTGGTTTTGATCGCCTTTGTGTTTTAACTGTAGGTACAATTTATTACCTGGCTACAAAACTGTACCTTCCTTGTAAGAAAACTGAACTCAGACAGCTGGCTAAAAATACTTTGACTTAAGACTAGAATAGGTTTCCAATGCGCCTATAGGTAAATTTACTGTCACCAGAGGAGACAACTGAAAGCCGATCATTCCTAGATCACATTTAAATGTCTCCTAATAAGTTGAGATAGATAACTTAAAGCAATAGTTTCAAATGTCGTCAAACACTACATGTCAATAGATATCTGCGGATCGGGCGGGCGGAAGCGGCCGGCGGGCGGAGCACCCGAATCACCTGTCAGAGACTTGGGGCTGTCTTGTAATCGGACTATCGGCAGACGTCTTTGTGTGGACTTCGATCCAAGTGTCCGTGTTTTGGGGCTGATTGGAATATGGGTGACTTGCGAATTTGGCTGGCTAAGTTGGCTTATTGATCTAGGTTTGATGAAGACGGGGTTCTGGTAGTACCTACCTAGTAAGTACCAATTAAACGGGTAGCAAACTAACTACGTCTCGCCAACCCGTCTGCCAAGCGTGGTGAGTATGGTAATTACCCCTCATGTGATTGAGGGAGGCCCGTGCCCCAGCAGTGGGGACTTAAATGGGCTGATGATGGAAACTAACTACGTAAGAATATGCCAGTGTGGTGCCAGTATCTAGATCGCAATAAGAGTTATTTGTGTTGACGCGAAAACACTTAACCAAAACTTTTCATACGCAGCAGCAGTTTAAACTTATTTTAAATTATAAGAAAAGGACTAAGTACTACATGCCTACATTTATAGTTACCAAATCTTCACACATCGATTTTGCTATAAGACTACTCCAAGGCGTAATCTCTTCAAAACAAACTTGTAAGTGGCAACTTTGAATTTTTCCACACTCAAGAGAATAGACAAAGTGGAATCAGTCGGTGATGCTTTAAGAAAAAGAGCTTGACGTTAATTATTCTTAAGTATCTCAAGCACATACCTAGTAACAAACGTCTTCATCTCGAGTGCACACTCCCACGAGAATCCCACGAAAGCTAGTACAACGTACAACTCGATGTGAGACGGATTATACCAATTAAAGGAGATTTTAACTTCGCAGAAATTCTTTGATCTCACAACACACCGTACTTGTTCGTCTTTAGCCGTTTTAGCGCATTTTAAATTCGTAACGCCTGCTATGTTGTACGAGTTAAGTAGCTTGTGATGTTGCCAAAGATATCGGGGCAGGCTTTACGGGGTTCGGAAAAGGTAAGATTCTTTGATTATAAGATTACTAGCGGCCGCCCGCGACTTCGTCCGCGTGGAAAAGTAACTTTTAACCCCCCTTTCAACCCCTTACAACCCCCTTTTCGCAATAAAAAGTAGCCTATGTTCTTTCTCAGGGTCTAGATTATCTGTATACCAAATTTCATTTAAATCCGTTGAGTAGTTTTGGCGTGAAAGAGTAGCAGACAGACAGACAGACAGACAGACAGACAGACAGAGTTACTTTCGGATTTATAATATTAGTAAGGATTGTGTGTGTATGATTAGTTTCTGCGGATTATTTTATAATATTTTAATTTGGTGCGATAGTAGGTCTGTGGATAAGAACGTGCGCCTTCTAAAGGGGAGGACAAAGGTTATAATGCAGATCCGAGAACACACTGGATTTTTAATTTTTTTGTGATCCATTAACTAAGTGGCGAGGGAATACATCGTGAGGAAAACTATTAGGTACGCTTCGGAAATTATTCGGAACTTATAACCATGACCCAGTTGGTCTGGTTCCCCTGTAGATATAAGTGTTTCGAAGGTCAGACAGCAGTCGCTTCCTTTACTGTAATGGCAAATAATGCCCGCCGGGCAAGCCTGCCATGTGGAAGGCGGCTTCTGTATGTAGGGGTGTCTCCCTACATTTGCTGTCACAGTGCACTTTTTCATTAATTCTAAATAGTTTACTGCACTTTTTAGGCCCGCGTTGAGGCTAAGTAAGTAGGTACGTGTAATTAGTACTATTTTTTGTAAACATTAGGTCCGTTATGCCTAACGATATGCTGAGATAGGTACCTATCAGAATTAACTAAGAAGTAGGTACGCGTAAATACTCCTTACACAGGTAGGTACTGGTTCCGTATACCTAAAGGAAACTATGCGAAGACGGCCGCCATTACTCGCGACTAATAAATTGCTTTATTACGCGTCATAATCCGCGCTTAACTAACATAAATGCCCGGCTCCGCTCGCCGACACTTTGTTTAGATTAAAACTTCATGCCATACCTAACTGATATTAACAGAAGCGGACCTAATTCAGTTTTGCGCGTTTTTCTGGTGTGATTAAATCCATAGCGGGTCTTTTACGGTTGCGTTCAACAACGAGTTTTTGTAATTTGATAGGTGGCAGACGATTAGGCAGATCACCTGATGTGAAGCGATTGCCACCGCCTATGGACACCCGCGACACTAGTGGAATCACAAGTGAGCTGCTAACCTTCAAACCCCCCTTTCCTCTGGATTGGGCCTCCGGTACCCTTACTCACGCAGCGAAACACAGCACAGTGCTGCTTCACGCTGAGATTCTCTGAGGCCGTGGTATCACTCCGGTCGAACCGGCCCATTCATGCCGAAACGTGGCTGTCTTACGTTGGGGTGCGATTGGACTTTTCAAGATTTGGAAGCCTGGTAATTTCAATGAAGTGACTGCTATCTCACCCTTTCAAGCCTAATCAGGGAAACCAGATAAAGTAGATCATGATTACACCTTCAGAATTCTTAAGTAAATAACACACTTAAAAATTCATCTCGTGTTCAGGCGGTACTCGAACACACATTATCCACAATCCGGGTGGATGTTCTACCAATCAGACCACTGAACGCGTTACGAAGCCGACGAAATTTATTAGTGCTTGATTGGACATGAGCTGTCAATAGTATCATCAATATTGTATCCGAAACGTGAAGGGTGTAGTGGATGTGGTGGCGGTGGTATACGTACTTACATAGATATATTTTCCATGCCAGAGGCGACAAACGAGCAAGCGGGTCACCTGACATACATTTGAAAAATCCAAAGCAGCATGCTCAGATTCGAACTTACGACCTGGCGTTTAGGAGGGAAACTTTCTTATCCATTGAGATACCATCCCTCCTTTGAGAGCAAAGTCAAAGAGGGGACCATCGTTGTTCAATTTAAAGTAGGTATAGTATTTACTATATTGTTTTACCCGACTACTGCGAAGCATAAAAGAAGGTTATCATCTTGACCAGTATGTATGTACTTTATTCTGATATCATGATTTTCGTTTAGTTGAAATGTATACTACTATTCATTCCAAGCGTAAAGCAACTAGAGCCATGTCGTCGAGAAAATCCTAAGATCTCAATTTTCGTTTAAGTCGAGGGCAAAAAATGTCATGTCAATTAATAAAATCTACCGTAAGCCCGGCTTAGCCGGCATCCTTGTTATATCATAACTAAGACGGGAGGGATGGCAGATAGGCTATTAGAGGGGCGAGCTAGAGAACGAACAACGAACATTTTGTTACATTTGGAAGGAAAAATTTACTAAAGTTGGGCCAAAATTATTATTTTACCTATGGCCTATTGGCCACATTTGACACTTCAACAAATTTCGAAAACATAACCTTGTAACAACGGTCATTGAATTTATCAATCTTTCTTTGTTAAAAAATAATCATTTTCAAAATGTTTGCATTTATTTATTTCAATAAAGACAAAAAAGATAATTTCACGATTTACTTTCTCTATTAAACTATTTAATAACTTATTAAAAAAATCCTTCTATAGAGAATTTAACGTTGGTAAAATGTTGTATGTGTCAACCTATTTTCTTTTTAAGCTCTAGTGATGTACCCCAAATAATCGAACAAATACAATGTTAATCATGTAGGAATATTCATCCATAAATGAAAAGCCACATTCTGATTAAAATTAAACGTACTTTTCTCTTAAGAAAATGAAATAATCTGGCAGCGGATCGGTACCTACTTTACTCTTGCTTTTCCATAATTTAATTCACATTTCTCCAAATGAAAGTACTAATAACTTCTTTTTCATTATTATAGTATTCGATTCACGTTTGTTTGAAATACATATCGGTTAAATATTTTATTCGAATTTTTTAGTAGGTCACCTCTCGAAGAAGCTAAAATTTAGAAACGTCAAATGTGGCTTATTAGTTTGGTTCGACTGTAGGTCAGTGTATCTGTGTGTGTGTGTGTCTGTACGGTGTGCAAAAACAATAGGAATCTATAACGGATGAAAAATAATTAATTTAAAATTCTTTGACCTTAGAAAAGTAATAAAATGAACTGGCTGTTATGTCAGAAAAAAAATCTGATACTTCAAATTAAAGGAAACATTTAATGTCATTTTGTTTTATTTTTTAGTTATTAAGTGTCATCTTTTAAAATTTTCTGACGTAAAACTGCCAGTTTATTTTTATTTTTAATCTTCCATCTTCATGGTTTGAGAGTGAAACTCTTTGGTTTTGACAAAAGTGTTTTGTTATAATAAATGATAAAAAATAAAAAGAAAACATTTTTCCAAATCGAAGTTTGAAATCCGAATTTTGGGAGTAGGTGCGTGTGGTTAGGATAGGTTACTTTCAGAAATTATAATTGATTAGTTTTCATAGTAACAATATCCCTTATTAAACCTTTTGACTTTACAAAATCGATGCACATCCCGTTCCTTATTTATCGTAGCCCGTAGCCTGTCTTACGGCTCCGAGGCTACACGACAATAAAACTCTTAAGCCCCATTGCCTAGAGGAAGATTTACTGGAGCAACTTAATACACCGTAATATCGCTGTCTAACAACTGATTTTTATTGCACCGAGCGCGAACGGATTCTCTTTCTAGTGTTGTAATAACCCCATATAGGGAGTATCGGTTAACAATCGACTATGTAAGACTGCTTCTTGGGTTCGTAGCGGTGCCATTTGAATTTAAGGCAATTAAAGATATTATCTTTTTAGTTAACATACTTAATATAAACCATTTTAGTGTTTTAATTCATATCAATACTACAATGTGTATTAATTCAGTACGAGTTGCAAATGCCATTGACATGTACAACGTACAGTGGCGGACACATCTAGATATACAAAACTGTCAAATTTCTTTATTCGATTATAAACCTTATATTGTTACATATTGAGTTCGAAATCGTTTGAGGAAATTTGACAGTTTTGTATAGCTTGAACTGTCCGCTACTGTACCTACTTAATAAGTAAAAACATGTATCATTTTTGCCGTCTCAGGAGCCACTTTCCAATGCTTTGGATGACGTGTAGAATACTATGTATTATTTTGTTATCATAAATACGCTTTAAGTACTTTGTAACATAAATAAAATCTGTAGGTTGTTTGTAGAGCATTACCGTGTTTGGATCACTGGAAGACTATTTAACAAAATACATTTTGGCACCGCTGTTCTACTATCTACGTTAAACAAAGCAAAAACACTTGGTAATAACTGTCCTGGTATCCCACAACTCAAGGGCTCATCCCCAACATAGACGAGCGAGACCCTTAGATATGTTGCCTCATTTCTTGATAGCTGCGAGTGCAGATATGAGTCAACGAAGATCAAATATTAATTGCCAATTTTATGGCCAAAGACCTTGTCACTCTTGCCAATTTACGAGAAGATATAATTATCTAAACGCCATAAAGTCCAATTTTTTTTTTACTTTAGTCCTGGTTAGCTATTTTTAGCATTTAAAATCAGCACTAATAATACCGTATATTAAAATTGTATATCTAGTTATACAGTAGCTATTATGTATAGCTACTGTTTATTATTTATTTATAAGTGTTAGCCAATGATGGGTTTTAGCGTGTGAAATATCCGCTAGATGGAGTACTATAGGAGTGAGGTCCATATACAATGTGATTGGTTATTTTTAAACGTGATCTGTCAAAATGTCAATTTGACAAACTAAACAACCAATGCGGTTGATGTTGAATCTCAGTCCAACAGTACGCCATTTTTCGGATTTTTTACATGTAAAAACCCTCATTGGAAATGTATTTTATTAAGGTTGTCAACGTAGTCCTTTTAAAGTAATGGCTGCCTGATGATGACTGACTGGCTATTTTATTTTTATTACAAAAACCACAACTCTTATTGCCAGTTACATATTGTATGAGCTTAATTTAATTAAACTTATAGCAAATAATGCTTTACATTTTATATCCTAAACCTAGAAGAATAGTAATACATACTCGTATTTAGAAGAGAATATTCATATTGCAAGTTTTATTTTTTTGATAAGTCTTATCACGTGAAGGGGGTTAAAGTTTTGCTAATAGAAAACATCTGCGTATTCAAAATCACTATATGTAGGTACAATCTTAAATACAAACATACCGAAAAACTTACATACTAACTAAACCAACCAATAGTACCCGTAGTGAGTACACCGCTCATGTTTTTTCCGCTCGCTTCGCTCAGCTCGTCGCGGTCGGTGTAATCTCAAATCTCCCGCCGCCAATTTATTTTCATTAGCGATCATCCTCGGTTAATTTTATTCCCTACTTACCCCGGAGAAGATCGGGAGACCTACGGCCAAGATAAAGGGGAGACTGCTCTTGAATTTTTTTATTTTTATAAGTCATCATTAGTCATAAGTATTTATTCCATAAGTAACAATATACATTGTATTGGAAATCACTTAATATTTTTGCTTTATTTTATTAATCACTAATATTTATATATTAATAAAATAAAGTAAAAATCCAAGTTACTGAGGTAAAGAAATATATTATTATTATGTTACAACAAAAAAAGATATAATTGAAAAATGTCAAACTTGAATAATTTTAGAATTTAAAATAGGTAGATTATACCAATTCACAAATTTACGTGATTCACATAGTCTTCTACACTTTTCCAGTAGATAAGCCTTCAGTGTAATTTTATCTATAATTAAATCAAAAAAAATATCGTATTTATTTATAATTACATCAAAAATGTAGTTATGTAACTTAAAGTATCTTCCTAATAGTTTTTTAGATTTTCGCGTTGCATTATGCATAAATAAAGTTAATTAACATTGACTTGAGCGACACAAGCAAGAGTTACATGTCACGGAGATAAACATGCTGAGGTGGATGTGTGAAGTTACGCGAAAAGACCGCGTAAGAAACTCACGCATACGTGGGAGCCTTCATATCCGTGACACAGCAGACAAACTACTGAAGAGTCGCCTACGTTGGTACGGTCTTGTCCTGAGGAAACCGGACAGCTACGTGGGAAACAAATGTCTGGCCATGGCACCACCGCCGGATCCCGGCAGAAGGGGTAGACCTAAAAAGGTGTGACTTGACATCGTAAGGGATGACATGCGTGCTAATAAATTGACCACTACGGATGCACAAGACCGCGCGAAGTGGAGGAGTAGAAGTAGGAAAGCGGACCCCGGGCTCCGAAGCGACAGCTTGGGACGCAACCGGGATTTAAACGCTAAGATGATGATGATGGGGAAAGTTAATTAACATGGGGATTTGAGTCCGCTTATAACCACGGCTCCTGCAAAGTTGTAGAACGTCAAGGAAAAGTGAATACAAAATAACATACTTAATAATAAACGTACCTGGCAAGGCGTCAAGATGATAGGTGGACTACCGAATGGCAGTCAAGAATAGGACGACGTCCTGTGGGTAGACCACCTGCCCGATGGTCCGACGATATTATGACGGCAGTGGGGAAACAATGGATAAGGCTGGCAAGGGACCAAAGGGAATGGCGGGATAAAGAAGAGGCCTATACTCAGCTGTGGGTGGATGTGGGCTGATATGATGATGATGATAATAAACGTCGCATGAATTCCCATTTTAATTAAGAGTATTAATTCTTATTCTGCACAAAAGCGTATTTTAGTATAACTAAGAGTAGTTTTCCGCAGAACCCAAGGCTAGATTATTCCTCAGAAAAACGTTTCTGTCTCAATTTTTAATGGGAATTTCAAAGTGTCATAGAACAAACGTTGTTAGGATGGTTGGTAGAAGAAGTGGTTAAAGAAAAGTCACTGTTTACCGATGCGCCTTATATTTTAGAAGAAAGTGTCACAGATAAAAATATGCCCTCTGGCTAGGTGGGGGGACGATCTGCGCAGGATGGCTGGCAAGAGCTGGATGCGAGAAGCCATGGATAGATCACAGTGGCGAACAATTGGAGAGGCCTACGTCCAGCAGTGGACTGCGATAGGCTGATGATGATGATGATGATAAAAATATACTTGATAGGCCTATATATAGTTAGAAAACTGGCGTGAAGCAGGACTGCTGTGTTTCGCTGTGTGAGCGAGGGTATCGGAGGCCCAATCCGGGGGAAATGGGGATTTAAAGGTTGGCAGCGCACTTGTTTTTCCACTGGTGTCGCGAGTGTCCATGGGTGGCGGCAGTCGCTTACCATCAGGTGATCCGTCTGGTCATCTGCCACATGTCACATAAAAAAAAGAAAGAAATTCAAATGAAGGAGAAGAAAACATTCTACATGATACGTCTACAGGTGATCCGTCTGCTCGTCTGCTCCTATATCATAAAAAAAAAGTAGAAGTCCTGTGAGAGACTCCATACTTGCCTAGCCAGGCACCGCATATCTGGAGCGCAGTATCTGCGAGTTGCTTAATTCATTTTCACAGGATAATATTATTTTTTTACTCCCCCACTTTTTGTCGAGTTGAGCCGTGGCTTATTTTTATTCATTCAGTGGCCCGCTGATTGGGAGCGGAGGGACAATCCCCGTCTCCTGCCCAGGTGTAATCGACTTGACAGCACGATTGCTTAGGATTATAATTTGATATTTTTGTTAATTCGTTTATTGGGATGAATAAAAAAATCGAATTACTTTACTACTGTGGTGTGTACACCAGAATACCAGCGCTGCTGCGGCACCGCAGATAATGCCATAGTAGCAAATGTCGGGACCTGATTGATAACACACAAGAAATATAAACGTTTACCTAAGTATCTTGTCATAATGGAACGAAAATACGGCTTCATAGAAAACGTAAGAGATCGTGTAATCATAGAAAATATAAACTAAAGTCGGGTTATTCATTACAATTCGAAGTAAACTAGTGAAGTGAACTGAGATTTATATTGTCTCATGCGCGTAGCACTGTTTGATGACTCCTTCAAGCAATCAAGCATATGTCAAAACAAATAGGTCCGTTCTCAGTTGTCTAATTGCAGGAAGGTGCCTTATCTAAGCTTTTCTCTGTAGTAATTTTATCTTTTTAGGCTTCGATTATAATCAAAGTTTTTGGGTGAGTATTTTGAGTATTATTTCTTCTGATGCTCCAAAAGTCAATAAAGTCATAAAGTAAATTATGGCTCATCTGCCGCTTACGTCATAGGGTATTGCAACGCAATTGATATGGCCAGGTGTGGCATGGTCCTGGGAACTCCGTTAACTCCTGAAACAACCATTGTCACGATGTTTTTGTCGTTAGCTTTATCTTTTTAACGTCATAAGCGCTTAGTTGGACGTCCTGTTGGTCTAGTGGTTTAAGTACCGGGCCGTGATCTCAGGGTTCTGGGTTCGAGGGGATGGGTCGAGCGAAAAGTATGTTTCGATTTTTTCGGACATAGCTCGGGTTTGTGATCACCGATCCGCATTTGGGTTTGTGATCGCTAATCCCATCATAATAGCGATAACTTGATTTCTATGATGGAGGCCTTTGCCCTGCAGTGGGACAGTTTATAGGCTGATTAAAAAAAAGCGCTTAGTAAATTGCTGATTATAATTTCGTTAAACATAGACCAATTCATTCTTTAAGCATATTGTGACAGACAGCACATGTTGACGCCGATATAGGGGTAGAACAGCAAACAGTTAAGCCAGCTGCAGACGGTGGGTGAGCGTGGGATCTTTTCACCTGAGGCAAGTAAATACCACACTGAGGAAAATTACTAGGACATACATAGAGTTGATAGCATAACACATAGGTTGTATCTATACAATTTTCATAAAGGAAGGTAAGCTGTAAATTTTGAAGTTTTTTATAAATGGAATATCTTTTAATAAAAGATTGACAAATGTTTTATTGTTAACCAAGAAAGTAAACTTTTTGATTCGAATTTGAAAAGGAAAAAGGTGAAACAGGATTTAAAAACCCCCAGTCTGTTATATATTGGAACCCAAATGGTCTCGCACAGTACCGGTTCCAGAGGAATTTCCTCCCGCGAACGCTCCCGCTGTGGAATGAGATGCCATCAGAGGTTTTTCCAGGGGATAACATGAGGTTCTTCAAAACAGGAGTGTTAAGGTTTTTAAGGGGTCGGCAGCGCGAATGCAGGAGTCTCCTCCTCCAGAGTTACAAACGTACATAGGCTGCGGTAATCGCTTACCGTCAGGCGTGCCGCATGCTTATTTGCCACCGACAATATCAATATTGAAAATCGTGATTAATTTATTCAAAATCATTATATCATTAGACAGAGACGCTATTCAATAGTAAATAATAGTATAGATAGTATTTCATATTTCTTCTTTTGAAGAGGTAATATCAGCTCCCTATAGATACGTTTAGTGGGATGCATAAGTGCGATTTAGCGAATGTCAGAGTGGGCGGCGTAACTCATGCGTTAATTGCGCGCGACAAATTAATTCGCTCACAGATTTAGATGTAAATGAAACTCTCTCGGCATAAATAAAACCTTTGTTCGTTGCATTTCAAATTGTGAAATTTCGAGTGCAATGAATTGTTTTGTTTTTAAAACTATTTTAAAAAGTAAGTTATTAAATGGAAAGCCATGCTTGATGCTTATAAGGCCGAAATTGTTTATAAATTTCTTTAAAGTTGTGTTTTTTGCAAAATTATCGTTGTTGATAACCAATATAAAATAATCTATAAGGTTTTTTTATGTGATAAGTCAACGTATCACCTGATGGTAAGCGATTGCCGCCGCCCATGGATACCCACGATACCAGTAGTGAAGTCACAAGTGCGCTGCCAACCTTTAAACATCCCTTTCCTCCGGTACCCTCACTCACGCGGGACACAGGGCAATGCCGCTTCACGCCGGTTTTCTGTGAGGCCGTGGTATCACTCTGGTCGAGCAGGCCCATTCATGCCGAAGCGTGGCTCTCCCACGGTCAAAAGGTTACAATATACAATACAAAAGATAGGTAGGTGATGAGCTTGATACTGCACGAGCTATTTAGGCACTATCCTTTTTTCATGATTGAAATAATTAACAAGTTTCATTTTGACGGAAATTCAATTTTTCTTTTAGTTTTTAAAAAAAGGAAAGTTACCCTCAGACTTTCGAATATAAACGAACGAATATAAATCCCGTCTAAATAGTAAACTTCCCTCGCCCTCGTCCCTCGTCAGCCCATTTAAGTCCCCACTGCTGGGGCACGGGCCTCCCTCAGTCACATGAGGGGTAATTGCCATACTCACCACGCTTGGCAGACGGGTTGGCGAGGGTTTTGATATAAATGCAGAGTTTTCCTTCTCTGGGTGCTGATGATCATGCCAGCAGCTTTACCTTAGTCGCCTTTTACGACACCTCGGTAGGAGTGAGGGTGGCCTATTCTACTCTGCCGGGGACCACACGGCAAAATAGTAAACAAATAAGCTTAATTTATACTGCCAACCTCTTAATTATTTACGGCCGTTTAAAACAAAACAAGTTAATTTTTAACGAGGACTCATCAAAATTGTTTAATTACATCCCAAAGGGACAGCTAAGCGTGAAACGGAACGCAGCCTAATCAACTGAGTCCACAGACAATAAAAACATCCCTCTCCGAAGATTGCAACCTCAGGAAATTATCTCTTTAAATTTCTCCCCTCGATTGACGCGGAGAGACAGACAACATGGACGATTAGCTCAATTCACTTAAGAAACGTCTGTTATAGGACCAACTGTGTTGGTGAATTGAGAATTTTTCGTTCTTTGTCTGCGTGAAACGAAATGTTTCTGATAATCTGATAAGAGACTCTTTTCGTTCATTGTTTTTGGTTAAAAATGAAGTCTGAGTCTGAGCAAACGAGTGACGAAAAAAGTTTTTAGGACAGTCTATATAATAGCAGCTCTAGAATTGAATACTTTTATTATAATAAGATATCGTTAGACAAACTTTAATTACTTTAACTCCGATAATTTAACGCAAATATTGTCCAATATCTCGATTATTTTATAACAATCACTAGGTTAGAATATATTTTGATAAAAGAAACAATATAAAAATTCTCTTTTCTTCATTTCCACGATTATCAGAATCGTACAAAACGTTTTAGAGCTGCCAAAGTGTGACTCCTACAACCAATATAATATTGATAAACAATGAAAAAACGTTTATCTAAGACCATATTTCACAAAAATCACTACGAGATCACGCATTGTAATGCTAAATATGGCGGAAATGGAGCAATATTCCACCATAGGGGTGAAGCTAACCCATTGTCCTAGGTGAACGACCAACGGAGCTAAGCGAGACGATGAAACGCGAAAATATCAAGCATGAAGTACGTAAAAAAGCCCATTGTCCTGTTAAACAGCCCGAGACGACACCTACGAAATATTTTTTTCGAAACAATGTTTTTTGCTCGCTTAGTTATATACCTGTTTGGAGACTCCTAGAGAGTACTTTAGGAAAAGTTTATGATTAACTATTTACATTAATATACATTAGGATACTCGCGTTTATTCTACATTCATTTCTAGGTGGGAGGACGATCTGCGCAGGATGGCTGGCAAGAGCTGGATGCGAGAAGCCATGGATAGATCACAGTGGCGAACAATTGGAGAGGCCTACGTCCAGCAGTGGACTGCGATAGGCTGATGATGATGATGATGATTTCTCTCTCTCCTGTCGATTCCCTTACTGCTGAGGATCGTGACTCATTCCGATTTTGTCGACCAGCTGTCGTCATCGACTGCGCTCGGTGCAGGGCAGTGCTTATCGGGATCTCGAGCTATTTCGCTATCTGGTCTGACCACCGCTGGGGACTACGGCCTCTCGGTCTTGTCCTTCCACTTTCCCTGTTACAATCAATTGCTCCAAGTTATCCCCATTCCTTCGTGCAATGTGTCCAAAATATTGCACTATACGTCGCAAACAGGTGACGGACAAGCGCTGAGTATTCTCTATTTTTAATTCTTTGAGAATCGAGACGTTGGTGCAGCGGGCAGTCCATGGTATTCTTAACATGCGGCATCATCACCATCTACATTAATAGTGAGAGCCAATTGACGGCATGTTCTCTTAATTATATTCATTGACCTTTTGCTACATAGGTACTGAAAATTGGTCGCCGTGTTTGTTGTCCCGGAATGGATTGGTCACAGTAAGTTGTATAGCATCAAGTCGCTACTTGTCGCGTTACGTCGCTCACCTAAGACAACGGGTAACATGGCATTATGCAAAGATAAAACGATGCAAATGTATTCCGATGCACATCTTTATATTGGACGTTAACCGAAACTGCCGTGTCTGGCTGAAATGAAACTACATTCTTGCAGTTTTGAACAGGAATCTACTGAGCAACAAATGTTGATGATAATAATGGTTTATGGAGATGGAAGACAGAATTGCGTAGGTAAAAGAATATTAATATTAAATGAAATTAAAACCAAGAGTTTTGGCTCCTCGTTCCTGCCCCGAGCCATCAACACATGGAATGCCCTTCCAGCTCATGTGTTTCCTTCTTCATACAATCTGGGGTCTTTTAGGCGGGGCGTGAAACGGCATTCAGCAGGCCATTAGGGTGAGGATGGCAGACACAATGGGTACTTTGTTAGTTCTTTTGTGCCTGTCAGCCTCATATTTGGATTTCGCGGCCGCTTACCATCAGGCGGAGTGAGGTCATCCTGATTGGCCTTTCTATAAAAAAAATAAACAAATAAATGATTTCTATTTATATTAATTCTTTATACATAGGGTTATAATAATAAAAACTGTAACCAATTTACATCATCATCATCACCATGATATCATCTCAGCGTGACATTCCCAGTTACGTCAAAAGCTGTTGCTTTGGTGACGTCGGCCACCATATCAGTGGTTATGGTCCAAGAGGTACCTAAGTCTGGTAATTACAATAAAGCGACTACCGCCTTTGGGCTATGTCTGTGACCTTAGCCCAAAGGATTGCATGTCTCAAGTGGCAATGGTCAGGGCACATAGCGAGGAGAACAGACGGCCGTTGGGGCGGAAAGGTCTTCGAGTGGAGGCCACGTACAGGATGTCGCAGCCGTGGCAGGCCCTCCACAAGGTGGACCGACGATCTAGTAAAGGTTACGGGAATCCATTAGATGCGGACGGCACAGGACTGATCTCTGTGGAGAACATTGTGGGAGGCCTATGTCCAGCAGTGGACGTATATTGGCTGAAATTATGATGATGATGATGAATACCGCCTGCTGCCTGACCTTGTTACCTGACCTGAATTGTTAGCTACTAAACCGGATCTATTTTAAACAATTTCGTGGTTACAAGCTCTCGGCAAATACTTATACTATTTATTAAATAACCATGCACAAATGTTGGGTCCAACGCCGAAATTGTTTAAAATAGATCCGGTTTGAAAGCTAAAAATTAAAATCGATTGGCGTCGCTAGTGTGCCCTACCCGTCACCTTAAATGATTATTTTGACCTCCTGTTTTGAATCTATCCGAAGTGCAATTGTGATTTCCGTCTGCTCGTCTGCCACCCATCACATTAAAAAAAAACTATCTAATATTTTACAAAAAAACAGGCTGAACCGAGTGAGCAGGGGATACCGGCGGAGACCCAATCGCGGGAAAACGGTGTCGAAAGCTTTGTAACTCGTGTGGTAGTATTACCGCCTCCGATGGATACTCATGGGCGGCGGCAATAGCTTGATCACCGTTCGGTGATCAGTCTGATTGTCTGCTCACACTCATATAAACTTTTCAACATAAAACTTTAAGTAGGTATTCAGACTCTTTATTAAAGTTTTATTGTATTATGTGATCGCAATTTTTAGGGATTCCCATAATTCATCAGCACCAATCATCAGTCCAATGCGAGTTGATGCTCACAAAACGAACGGTTGTTTTATTATAAGCAAAGCTAATTCAAACCGAATGTGGTTGTAAAGTCACCTCCGAAATGCGAAACGCTCAACGTTTATTTACCAGCATTACAAATCTCGCGATAACTTTATTATCTCCCAACAAATACGCAAAGCGCAAGTTGTAAAGTGCTCGTCTAACAGAGAAAATTCAATAAAAAGCTAAAAGCCAATCTTATCTCTGCGAGAGGAAATTAAGAAACAGCGGCGGGCATCTGACACGGTCTCTCTTACAGATCTGTCACTAAGGGTGGGACACGTGTCGATAAAATTATTATTGCAAAGGCACACACAAATTGGGCCACTTCATTATTTTTACATATACTCAAGTCGCTCAAAGAGCTATGGAAAGGGCTATGCTCGGAGTATCTCTGAAGGACCGCATCAGAAATGATGTAATCCGACAGAGACCCAGAGTCACCGACATAGCCCACTGAATTAGCAAACTGAAGTGGCAGTGGGCTGGTCATATTAGCCGCAGAACTGACAGCCGTTGGAGCCGTACAGTCCTTGAGTGAGACCTCGACTCGGTAAGCGTAGTGTAGGACGCCGTGCGACAAGATGGGATGATGACATTCGAAGGCTGGCTGGTGTGGGCTGGACGAGAGTGGCCGAAAATTGGGAGCAGTGGCGTGCATTATTGGAGACCTATGTCCAGCAGTGGACGAGTGTGGGTTGCTGATGATGATGATGATACTTAAGTTAGCATTCATAATGTTGACTGGTAGAGGATTCTGTATTAAGTCCGCCAATTGATTTTTTTCTTGTGCAATAAAAAATAAACAAATACATAAAAATAAATAAATGTTAGTGCATATACAATAATAGTCCTTTTATTAATAAATAAATTAGGTATTAAAAAAATTGAATGCGATTAAAATAAAAAAAAAATCATTCATCATCATCATCATCATCATTTCAGCCAATAGACGTCCACTGCTGGACATAGGCCTCCCCCAATGTTCTCCACACAGATCGGTCCTGTGCCGCCCGCATCCAATGGATTCCCGCGATCTTCACCAGATCGTCGGTCCACCTTGTGGGGGCCTGCCACGGCTGCGACTTAAATAAAAAAAAAACATTAATATTAACTATTTATATGTATTTATGTAATTTCAAATTCTTCGGTCATCCTCCCCTCGAAAGATGACCTCATACAGAAACTTGACTTTAGAGTCGGAACTTTTCAGGCTACTTGGGTTAACATCTCTGTAAATGGAGAAATTCCAATAACGGTTCGGCTATTTTATTATTTTTATTTTATTACAAAAACCACAGCTCTTATTGCTAGTTACATATTGTAAGAGCTTAATTAAATTAAACTTACAGCCAATACATAATGGTTTTACATTTTATATGTCATATCGGGTAGCCGAATCCTTGTGTGGAACGCGAATCATATAGTCTAGGGCGCCTTCCGGCTAGATGAAGTGAAGATCTGCGAAAGGCAAGGTAAAATGGCGAATGCAGTGGACTAAATCAGGCTGCTGATGATGATTAATCCAATATTAAACAGGTCATCCACATTTTCTTAAACACAGAACATCCCTAAACATTTTTAAAGATAGAGTGTTGAATGCGACAGCGACACGACACCGGGTTTCGGCGTCGAAACGCTGAAATAATTCCAATGTGACGCCTTCGCCGAGCGACCGCAAACCGCGGCGGAAACGCAACCTTATCGCGACGAATACCCGCTTGTTCCATTTTTAAACAACTCACTTCTTTATTTTGCACTCCCCTCGCCCTCCCCCCTTCCGCTCAAGTTACCACATGAATAGAGCCGCCTACTTAATGGGACTTTCAGTTCCTAAGTCATCATGTTTTTTCTTAACAATATACTCGGTGAAGATAAGTAAGAAGGTCGGCGGCGCGGATAATAAACGGTGGAAATATACGTGTTTACTTCGGGGAAATTTGAAAGAAAATCTTGATGGCGTGTCGTAAATTCGGCAACTTATTTAGAAGTTTCTTGCGTCTGCTCCGATATTTGACGTGCGGACGCGTTGATCTGTATCTGAGAAATTAAAAAGAATACTTACCTACATCAGGTGAGTCGAAGAACTTTGTATGAGAATTGGAAACCGGAAGAGAAACTTTTATGTACAACACAAGTATTTATAAGATAAAATATGGAAAAATATTTTTTTTCGAAGTCAGGAAACATGAATTTGAAAAAAAACTCAGTAGCCGAGAAAATGTTGCTAATAATGTATGAATACATTAGTCAGTTAGGGTTTCTGCACCTATGCACATATTTTGTGGAAATTGTGACAATTCTATTAAACTAACTCTACCAATCGTTACTAAATCTACCAATCGAAACAGTAAACCTATGTCTCATCCGTATATGCGTAATGCCATCCAAAAATTAATGTCATTGAGTCTAAACCAGGAACTTGGACTGCTTGCATTACTATGAGTACCTTACCTATATCACTCTATGTAGGGAATTACTTGAAAATAAGTGATGAACAATTTAGTGTCTCAAGACGAAAGTCTTCAATGCGTGTGTTGCCAGTGATGATATACGGAACCGAAACGTGGCCATTTACAATATGCCGATTAAGGAGGCTCAAAGTCACCCAGAGAGCAATGGAGAGGTCTATGTTCGGAGTCTTCTTGCGTGCTCGTATCAGAAATGATGAGATCCGAAGGAGGCCAGGCACAGGAAGTCGCATCCGTGGCAGGCCCCCCACAAGGTAGACCGACAATCTGGTGAAGGTCGCGGGAATCTATTGGACGCAGGCGGCACATGACCGATCTGTGTGGAGAACATAGGGGGAGGCCTATGTCCAGCAGTGAACGTCTATTGGCTGAAATGATGATTAATTTAGACAACGACAAAAGCTCACTACCATACATTTGGACTGCTTTCCGCTTGCTAGATGACTCAGATATTATAAATTTCTAAAGATCTAAATGAAGTCACACATCCGCGTAGCCACTCATCTTTTGCATTACCATAAGTGAGTTGTTCGCAAATAAAGAGCGTGATTCGACTCAGATAAGCGCCATAGCTCACCGGCATGCGTCTGGGGTACAGTTTATCCGTTATCGTGAGGCGTGGTAACAATATCATTACGGGGGCTATTCAACATTTTTATTATTGCGTTACTATTGTCTTATGGCGCGACGGTGCTAGATAACAAGTGATACATACGGACGTATTGCTCGGAAAACTTTAAAATGGATAGAGGTACTAAATAAATTAATAAATAATACCTACTTTCATAAAACAATCGAGTACTTATGACTTGTACTTTTAAATCTTTTGCTTATGTTTGTACCATAATATAAAAAAACACATACTTTTTATTAACATGTTCTTTTTAATTTACACAAAACCAGTGTCATTATACCTGCTTAATTCTATTACGGATGGATTACCTTTTCAGTATAATAATAAATAGCATTTTGTGATTTACAGTGTTTTACTTGAAAAAATATAATCATTGATAGTGTTGGTAAAGCCGTACATTTGACTGACTGTCAACTATATTTTACTGCTTGATGATTTTTGCCTTCTTGGAATCGCTCACTTTTTTGTCATCATTAGGTTCGCCTTTCCGCCCTGTTTCGGCTTGACGTATACAGTCATATAGTATACAGCCAGTAGTAGTGTCTAGCCAAAATTAAAGATAATTCAACTATCTTTGGATTGCAACAGGCTGATGATGGTAATGATCTTTGATAGCTCTTTTCAAACTTGACAAGCTTGTGGAGCGAGTTCCCGCCAGCAGTGTGGACTAAATTTATTTATTTACTTATTACTTGCAATATATATTTATACAATATAAGCGTTACATATTATTATCATACATAACTATCGTAATACATGGACCCTATAATGTAAGGGTATAGCAAGAGTTATGTAAGTATTTGTAATAAATAAATAAATAATACACCCAGACCAATACAAACAGACAGAACAGTATCTGTTACAATACATTTTATGACAAGCTTCTACTAACACTTACTACTTAATATCTATTATAAATACAATATTTTATACTTATCTTCACGGTGGGACAACTGCCTTAGCATACTAATTCTCAAATTTAAATTAAATTGAAATTTTAAAATATTAAATTCTCTGTTCCACTCGGCCGTGTGTCAAAGTCGTAACTCGGAGGCGAGATACGTTCCAGATTTATGTCAGTAATGTTTGTTGTTTCACCTCCGCGAATAATGCGACCTTAGATTTATGAATAAGCCCGCTCAGGCGGATGATTGGTGGTGATAAGGGCGGTTTGACTAATTTCCCGGGTTGCTCCTCGTTTAGTCACTGTAAAATATGAGTCATAACTACTTACTTTACTGTTTAATTCGATAAAATATTCCTTCAGGTTTTTGATCGCTGCTTATTTGCTACGGGAAAGACATAACTTTATACCGTTAATTTTAATCGTTTACATCCCGAAAACCTCATAATAGGTATCATGAATATAGTCCATTTAGCATGTTCATCATCATATCAGCCCACATCCACCCACTGCTGAGTATAGGCCTCTTCTTTATCACGCCACTCCCTTCGGTCTCCTGCCAGCCTTATCCATTGTTTCCTCACTGCCGTTACAATATTACACTTTTAACATATAAAAACAACACATCATACTTTAACTCTGTAGTTAGAATGTGTCGCCTCTACAATGAACTCCTGATAAATAATTATAATTCTATAGATATATTTAATGACAACCTGCCAAATTTCAAACGGGCAGCAATAAAAAATATCTCCAAAAGTGTATAATTTAGACCAATATAGCCGCACGTTACTTGTAATATTATTAATTCTTATTTTAAGATCTGAGGTTTGTTTTTTTTTAAATAGTAGACATTTTTATTTAGTCTCATTGCTTTTGATGTCATGATGTGTACACATGATTTTGGGATAATGTCTGGACTAAAAATATTTAATTTGTTAATTTTGATGCTTTTTTGATGTTATTCTGTTTTGTGTGCCAATAAATAAATAAATAAATATCGTCGGACCATCGGGCAGGTGGTCTACCCAAATGACGTCGCCCCATTCTTGCTGCCATTCGGTACGTTTTATAGTCCACCTACCATCTTTACTCCTTGCCAGGTGTCCTGCCCATCTCCGCTTTAGCTCACACACTCGCGTGACCGCGTAACCAACGATAAAATTCAAAAGAGAACCTGGGTATTAGACGTTTAGCATGTTAGATAGGCCGTGTGGTCCCCGGCAGAGTAGAATAGGCCACCCTCACTCTTACCGAGGTGTCGTAAAAGGCGACTAAGGTAAAGCTGCTGGCATGATCATCAGCACCCAGAGAAGGAACACTCTGCATTTATATCAAAACCCTCGCCAAACCGTCTGCCAAGCGTGGTGAGTATGGCAATTACCCCTCATGTGATTGAGGGAGGCCCGTGCTGGGAGTGGGGACTTAAATGGGCTGATGATGATGTTAGATCAACAAAATAAGGGAAAAAAACAGCTTTTCCATACATAATCGCCGGGTAGAAATTTAATTTTGTATGGAACAGCAGATTTTTTTTCGCTTATTTTGTTTATGATATTTATTCAATAGCTGTACAGAGCTGTACCTACATATACGCATTGAGCTAATTTTGAAATCGTAGAACTAGGTTACTGACTCTACGATGTCGATGGTCGATGTCAAAGGGTTAAAGTCCACCGACTTTACGGAGTTCGAGGAAGTCCTTAGATGCATGTCGCACCAATTCTCCCGCTAAAGAAATCTCCATCACATCTCAGCGTGGCATTCTCAGTAGCGTCTAAAACCATAGTTTCACCTCAGGGTACGCTTAGACCAAAGTCATCGACATTGCTCACCGGATTAGCAAGCTTAAGTGGCAGTGGGCTGGCCATATTAGCCGCAGAACGGACAACCGATGGGGTAAACGAGTTCTAGAGTGGAGACCGTGTCTTGGCAAACTTAATGTAGGGTGCCCTCTGGCTAGGTGGAGGAACGATCTGCGCAGGATGGCTGGTAAGACCTGGATGCGAGAAGCCATGGATAGATCACGGTGGCGAACAATTGAAGAGGCCTACGTACAGCAGTGGACTGCGATAGGCTGATGATGATGTTGTACGCTTAGACCAAGACATGATAATTATGTAAATATGGTTATTACAATGAAGTGATTGCCGCCTGACCTTCCCATCCCTTAAACAGGGAAATCAGACCAACTAAACCTTGACTATTCGTTCAGAATAATTATCTCAATCCGTTGGTCTAGTGGTTTAAGTACCGGGCTATGATCTCGAGGTCCTGGGTTCGATTCCCGAGTCGAGCAATCACTGTTGTGATCACCATTCCGCATTAGGCAAGCGTGGTGATTAAGCCTAATCCCATCATAGTCGCGATGACTTGATTTCTGTGATGGAGGTCTTTGCCCTGCAGTGGGACAGTATATAGGCTGATTTGTTTTATGGGAAAGGGAGACAAACGAGCAAGCGATTCACCTGATGGTAAGTGATCACCGCCGCCTATGGACATCAGCCACACCACAGGGAGTGGAGATGCGTTGCCGGCCTTTTAGGAAGGTATGGAGGTACTATCCCACGATTATTTCAAGAATTAAAAACTATTTGAAACCTGCAGGTTTCTTCCCAATGTTTTCACTTATCACTGAGCGAAAAATGCGCACATGGATTTGAAAGAAAGAAGCGTAATTTTTTTGTTTTTTTTATTTCTTTATGATGTGTCTGCTCTTGGCTACACGCTGAACCCTAGAGTCAAGAAGAAACCTACGATGGAGCGAGCTTAACCAGAATTTACCTATTCCCTCTAGCTTTAAAAATATTGCGGTTGTACCATCATCATCATCATTTCAGCCAATAGACGTCCAATGTCCCAATGTTCTCCACACAGATCGGTCCTGTGCCGCCCGCATCGCCTGATTTGAGATATATTTTTATTTATTATGTTTATTGTTATTTACTATATTTATTTATATATTTATCTAGGGGGAAAAGGTTGGCAGCGCACTTGTGACTCCACTGGTGTTGCGGGTGTCCATGGGCGGCGGAATTGCTTACCATCAGGTGATCCGTCTGCTCGTCTGCGACCTCGTATATAAAAAAAAAGGTTGCCTAGAAGGGATCGCTCACAGTGACAAAGCCGCCTTCGTTGTACACATCCTGCAATATGTACCTAGTATTAAGTTTTCATACTTTATTTTGAGTGCAATAAAATATATTAATTCATTCAAGTAAGTACTAAAAATAAAACGGATTGATATTATGCCCTGATTTACTTCTGTAACGAGCAAAGCGAACCAATTTCTAATCTTAATCCAAATATGTTATCTCCTTAATACGACCCGTGAGATTGTTGTTACCTAAGTCAAATATTACCTAAATGCATATCTTTCTCTAATCAATCATGATTTTTATATCCGTTTTTATCAGATTTTGTTCCACACCCATAAAAGAAACATACTGCACTTTCATAGGTAGTTACGAATATTATATTAACAATTTTTCTTGTCAAAGTTAGTAACATATAATGTAAACATAAATTAATATTGTTTTTGTTTTACATATTATTATCTTAAATGTGTGCCGTGTGGTCCCGGCAGAGTAGAATAGGCCACCCTCACTCTTACCGAGGTTTCGTAAAAGGCGACTAAGGTAAAGCTGCTGGCATGATCATCAGCACCCAGAGAAGGAAAACTCTGCATTTACATCAAAACCCTCGCCAACCCGTCTGCCAAGCGTGGTGAGTATGGCAATCACCCCTCATGTAATTGAGGGAGGCCCGTGCCCCAGTAGTGGGGACTTAAATGGGCTGATGATGATGATGATCTTAAATGTAACTCTACAATAGCCCCGCTATTAGATGTTTACCTACCTATTTATTATATTATATTTTTATTTTTATTTAATTGTTTATTTTCTAATTTATTTATATTGAATTTGAAATCGAAAATGTAAATGAGTCATTGATTACTTGAAAATAAATGAATTATTATTATTATGCTAAACTAGTGGCTCCCGGCGATTTTCGTTTCGCCTACTTTTTGTTAGGATTCCGTAGCCAAATGGCAAACTTTATAGACTCGTCATGTCTGTCCGTCTGTGTGTCCGTCCGTATGTCACACTCATTTTTCTCCGAAACTATAAGAACTAGGTATACTATTGAAACTTGGTAAATAGATGTATTCTGATAACCGTATTACGATTTTTACATAAACATTGGAAAAAAATAAAAAATTGGGGGGTCTCCATACTTGAAACTGAAACTCAAAAAATTTTTTTTCATCAAACCTATACTTGTGGGGTATTTATGGATAGGTCTTTAAAAATGATGTTAAGATTTTAACATCATTTTTTTCTAAACACAATACTTTGCGCAAGAGACGCTCCCAAAGTGTTAAATTGTGTGAAAATAATAATTTTAAAATACTGACCGTTTTCTTATTAATATTATTTTTATATCCAGTGTCCATACACGTGATCTTGACAAATCAAATGACACCTTGCATGTCAAAATCCACCAACCCGTTCAGGTTGTAGGAAAGAAATGGACATACCTACATAGGCTCGAAAAACATTACTCTCCCTTATTTCAAAGCTGGTAAAAATACAAACGTATCAATTTTGCAACCAGTACCACAAAACAAACATGCTAAACCACCAAAATACGGCATCTTACCTCCGCCAACCGCACCTATCTCCCATTATGCAAATACCTCTTCCTGCTTACAGCAGATACCATTAATCATTATCTAAATTAATTTCGAACGGTTAACAAAATCTCCTTAGTTTCTTAAAGTCACAATAAAGACGCCAGGCCATAACTCATCCGACCTAAGATTACTGATCTTTAATCCCCCTCCGGTTTCTCTTAAAGTTGAGATTTATGGGCAGGAATTATATTGCCCCCGCGAAATAAGCTTGTGAGTCTATGAAAAAAGTTTGCATGCGAGTAAAGGTTTGTAGGCGTAGGGTGCGGTGTGAACAAGTCTAGGAAGTTTATTTCTTTTTATAAATATGGTGTATTTAATTATTTGTTGAGTTATTAATTTAGTGGGTGCAGTAATGAGTTTTTTTTTTTTGGAAGAGTTGCCAGACGAGCAGATTATCTAATGGTAATCCATTGCCGGCGCCCGCGGACACCAGCAACTCCCAGAGTGGTGTTACAAGTGCGCTGTTAAACATTTTTTAAGGTAGGGCACGGGTTGGGCACACTAGCGACGCCAATCGATTTTAATTTTTAGCTACTAAATCGGATCTAATTTAAACAATTTAGTTACAACCTCTCGGCAAACACTTATACTATTTATTAAATAACCATGCACAAATGCGGACCCAACATTAGTACGCGAAAAAATGATTCACGCTAAAAGTGAACGGACCCATCATTTGTGCATGGTTATTTAATAAATAGTATAAGTGTTTTCCGAGAGGTTGTAATCCCGAAATTGTTCAAAATAGATCCGGTTTAGTAGCTAACAATTAAAAACGAATGGTGTCGCTAGTTAGGGCTATCCGTCGCCATGATAATTTAGTGGGTGCAGTATTTAGTTTTTTTGGAATAGGTGCCAGGCGAGCAGATCATCTACAAACCATTGCCGGCGCCCACGGACACCAGCAACATCCAGAGTGGAGTCTCAAGTGTGCTGTTAAACATTTTTCACTCGGCTTTAAAATTTGTTAAGGTCACCTTTTACGACACCTCGGTAAGAGAGAGGGTGGCCTATTCTACTCTGCCGGGGGCCATTTTCAAAGTGACCACTTTTAACAATACCTACTTACGAGTATGTTGGTTATGACATGTGCCTACCTAAAGGGTATTTTTTTTTATGTGATAGGTAGCAGACGAGCAGATGGATCACTGATCAAGCGATTGCTTCTGCCCATGGATACCTGCAACATCAGTGGAGTCACATCTACGCTGCCAACCTTTGAACCCCCCTTTCCCCCGGATTAGGCCTCCGGAACCCTCACTCACGCAGAGCACTGTGAAACAGGCCGTGGTAACACTCCGGTTGAGCCGGCCCATTCATGCGAAGCGAATCTTTAAATGTCTTGAATTTATAACAGTTCACGTTTCACACATAAATAAATGATAAATAAATAAATAATAAATTAAAAGGTTTATTTTATTAAAAATTGTATTTTACAAAAAGTGGTCGTAGTCACCTTATAAGCAAAATAATGCCTGTGTCAGGTGACTACGCTCTTGCATATCTAAAAGTTAACATCTAGTAGTCTAGTATCAGCCTATATACTGTCCCACTGTAGGGCAAAGGCCTCCATCATAGAAATCAAGTTATCGCTACTATGATGGGATTAGGCTTAATCACCACGCTTGCCTAATGCGGATTGGTGATCACAAACCCGAGCTATGTTCGAAAAATTCGCAACATACTTTTCGCTCGACCCGGGAATCGAACCCAGGACCCCGAGATCACAGCCCTGTACTTAAACCACTAGACCAACAGGGCGTTCGAACCCAGGACCCCGAGATCACAGCCCGGTACTTAAACCACTAGACCAACAGGGCGTTAAAATAAAGTTAACATACAAGTTTATTATTCATTTATATTATTATGAATAGCGGGGTTCACCGTCAAACCCTTTGAAGTAGTTTACCTTACGTAGTATGGATAAAGGTACATAGTCTGAAAGTTCTCAGATGATCTTGTTTGGTTCTAATGGATTCTCAACATCGTGGTCTAAGGGCTAAGTCAGTAAGAGCTTAGCTAAAGTGAAGATCGAAGATGAAGTCGGTGAGTGAGGGCTTACAAACCGAAGAGCAATTTGCGTCGGCTTGAGACCTGTTAGTATAAAATAGTCCAATCGACCAGGGCCCTGTTTAATAAACATTACAAATTGTAAATTGTAATTGTAAATTACAGGCTACAATTCTACAAGTTTCTGTTCAATAAAGAATACAACTTACAATTTTACCATGGTGGAAAATCTACAAAATTGTAGAATTGTAACTACAATTTTACAAGTTTCTGTTCAATAAACATTTTTTTTCTACAGGTGACAATTTACATATTTGTAGGGAAAACTGTTTTATTGAACGCATAATTGTAGTTACAAGTTTACATATTTTGTAAATTGTATTACAATTCCGACAGGTGGACTCGCCCTGTGTCAAAACTTTTTACAATTTTGTGTCTCCACCTAACAAGTAAAGAAAATTGGAATTAAAAGTAAAAAAAATGGTCCTAACAAGTAGTAGTGGAAGTAGTGACAGTAGTGATGATGAGTATATTATAAGTGAACGGCAGCGGCGAGTTTTTCGTAAACGGATAAACTTAACTTTTAATGTGACAGATTTTACGTTCAACGAAAAATTTCGGGTCTGTAAAACTACCGTCGAATATTTGATTACAAAAATTGGACATGCTCTGAAATACGATCAGGCTCATGGATGATTCTGCCATAACACCATTTCGATACCTATAGTTACCCAGTATTACATTAACTATTCCGATTAACTTAAAAATCTACTTACTATGGTCCGTTTTCTAAAGTTTTGCCACGTCGTATCACGTAGGTATTTCCAATCTTTCCTAAAGATGCTCAAAGATTTTAATTGTTCAGCAATGTCCTTCCACTTTTTTATTTTTATATGGTGAGTAAGTATATCACTAAACCTACCAAATAAAATATCCTTATTCTCGTATATTAAGGAAATAATCAATATTTTGTTAGCATGCTCCATGACTTTCGTTACGAATCAAACAAATAAGAAACAAAATGTTTTTGAAATCTACCCTTGTTAATTGTCAACAAAAACTTACAATTTTATGTAAATTGTAACTTACAACTACAATTTTGTAACTACAATTTTGTCATCGAGTTCTACAGGCGTTTTCTACATAATATGTAAAGGTTTATTAGACAGCATTTGTAATTACAATATTTGTAAGGTTTTTACTTGTAGATTTTTTACAGAATTGTAAGGTTTATTAAACAGCACTTGTCATAAAAACTTAAAAATATGTAAGTTTTTTACAAAATTGTAGAATTGTAATGTTTATTAAACAGGGCCCAGTTCAATATTTACCCTAATGTAAATTGCTTGTATTTATTTCTACCGTGGAATTGTAAGATTTTAATGATTTCCTGCTTATCCCAAGTCAAAAAATAATCATGGTTAACCATGTCTCCAATCCTCAGTACATAGATTTAAAACAAATGTAAGCAACATTTTTTTTCTTCGGAATATCTTATCATTTTTCAATAAATTCCTACAACATCTCATACATTTACCTGACTCCGTAATAATAAGTACTTGCCTAACGAATTTGGGATAGCAGGGGAATTGAAAATACATAAAGGTATATGTTGCAGTTAAAACCCATTTTTGGTGAGAACTCGTTTTTCCTATTTAAAATAAGTTATTACTTAATGCCTTTGTTGAAACTAGAATTTACCACTGACATATTTGATTTTCACATAAAACTAGTTGTCACGTGGACTAATAGTTAAAAGAAGCGCTAGAAAAACTGATTTGGGATAGAAAACAAGATATAAGTTATAAAAATAATACTGCGTACCAAATAATTATAGTCTAAGACTAAAGGAACATTTAAGAGAACATTGACTTAAATTTAGTTGCCAAGATGACAATATTAATTAAAAGTAGGTAAATAAAAAAATCTAATAAATCTGTTGCATTTTTATTTATTTATTTAAAACGACTTAACTATCCTTACAAGCATGCGCTTAATGCGATAGTACAGCTTCATAAAAATATATTATTATTACATTCAAATTGATATTGTCAACTTAAAAACTACTTGTTTATCTATTTCTTAATTAATACATGTTATGTCAACTTATATCTAATATTATACACTAATTACATGTCAATATTTATATTTTAACTTTAATAACATCCATGAACACAACCATCAAGTTTCAAAAGGATTTCATTATTAAAGAACATTAACCTAACCTCTGTCGGAACAGTTTTAACTGACTCGCTTCGGAAAAACGCGTTTTGTTGTGTAGAAACTACTTTTAACTGATATTCAATTCAGACATTAGTCAATTCTAGTATTAACAAAGGAAGTAGGTAAAAACTAATTCTAACTAGGAAAAACACGTTCTATCTACTACTAGCTTTAACTGTAATATATATACCCAGACACTGAAAAAACACAAGTATTCATTACTCGCATGTTTATCCTGAGTAGAAATCGAACCCACGCTTAACGTATGGGCAGAATTACTATTGGCCAGTGCGCCATTAAACTGTGTCAAAATATGAAATTGTAAAGGCTCTTTGTTAAATGAGAACTACTTTTCAAGAGTGTACAAAAACATAATATTATACTTTTGATAAGAACATTTAGAAGTATAAGGAGATTGCATAATTCTTGGTGTCAACATTTTGGTATCCTAAGGTAAAGTTTCATGTTAGCCGATATACGAGTAACACTGTTGCACAAACTTGTGAAAGAAATTTCATGATTTATGAAAAAGGTTACTTTGGGATAAAGGCGCATACGAAACTTATTTGCATTACTACTTTTAAGCAAAAAAAAATACAATCGTTAAACATATTGTATTCAATTTATAAGTGTTTTTTCTATTAACGCTGTGCAGAGTTTATGTTACCTGCAAAATGTTATTTTTCTACAAAATAAACATTCCACAAGAATTCCAAACAACATTTGTCTTGCTTCATAATGGCGGTTTGACAGTAACCACCCAACGGAACTATATCCACTTCTTAAAGAAAATCATATTCATGACGACGATAAATTCTCGCGCACCCGCGTACCTCTTTAACCGGCTGTATTATTTTAATATACGTAAACTCAGCTATACCTCCATCCTGCTCCAACACGGCAGAATGGACCATTGTTCTCTCCCTTTCTATTTTCGGAGGATATCTTAATAAGATTCATGAAAGGACGCCATATTTTATATCCGACTCTGTCCTCTATCTCCTTATATTATCCGAGGAAGAAGAGCGCTTTTGAAATATGTGCTTGCTTGGGAATTTCCAATCTTTCAATTATGCCTTTGTTGGAAGTTGGCGATATTTCTGAACTTCGAGATAAAGTTGGGACACATGTGTTAGCTTACCCCGTTTCCAAGATGACACGTCAATTAGAACTTTGCTGTTACTTATAGAAAGTTTTGCTCGGTTATACGAGTGTCTATGTTGGATTTTCTGAATTTATGGTTAATTAACGATATGAAGAAATACTTTTTCGGGTTTCTGTTGTCTATATAGATGAAAGTTTATAAATAATATTATTCAGAATGTTTTGAACACGTTATTTATTAAATGTACACCTCGAAGCAGATGCGCAATATATCTTCCCATCTCTTTTCGGAGTTTTATTCTTCATAACTGTTGGTCATGCTCATCTTAAAATTCCCTGATGGAAGAGTGATCCTCAGCATATTTATATGGAGTCGGATCAGCGGGTTAGTTTCGCCCTCGTGGTGCGCAAGGTTAATCCACCAACGAGTCTCTTCTGGAAAGCATGTTCCTGGTGAGGATGGACTCACAGGACAGGCTACTATCATCATCATTAATCACAGGTAAGTACATTACGATTTTTTTAGGAAAATAATATTTAAAACGGTCAAGGTGATTTGTTAAAAAGTTTATAACTTAACACTTGTTTAATGTTATGAATTACCTAATATGTGATAAGATCGCTTTAATTATACTGTCCTTTGTTATTATTGTACCAAATTTGTCTTTTGTTTGTGTGATAATTTTTTTATTATTTACTCAACCATCTTTTCTATTTTATCCTCATTTTGGTATCATAAAATGCAAGTAAAAAAATATTTTTTTTAGATACACTGTAAAGACTTTGACTCCCTCCATTATAGTTAATAAGTTCTACCTATTGTAACAACCATATTGTCATTGCTGATTTTTGAAGAATCATTTTTTTATTTATTATCATGTTACTTATTTGCTTGCACGAAGTTATCTAAGTTTCAACTTTGTTTATAAAGATCCGTTGTATGGCTAAGCAATAAACCTCAGAGCTTAAAAGTTTTCTTTCGCAAGCTCTGTGGAGGCAGGTGAGCCCGATATTAAATAAAGTTACAGCTATAAATATTCCTTCAGCTAACGCTGAAACAGAGTAAAGTAAAGCTTGGAATCTTACCGCTGTCAAATCATTTACAGGTTTGATGAATTTCAGAAGAGAGGGAGAGAGAAAGTATGCGCATCTCTTAAGGTGACGGGTAGGGCACATTAGCAACGCCAATCAATTTTAATGTTTAGCTACTAAACCGGATCTATTTTAAACAATTTCGGGATCACAATCTCTCAGCAAACACCTGTACTATTTATTTAATACTTACATTTAACTGTTTGGTCTGTTTTTGCACTCGAATTTTGGATTACCGCCAAAAGTGGACCGCTTTTGGCGTAAATAAATTTTTCGCGTAAAAAATCGGACCTAACATGTGTGCATGGTTATTTAATAAATAGTATAAGTTTGCCGAGAGATTGTAACCCCAAAATTGTTTAATTTGGCGTCCTAGTGTGCCCTACCCGTCACCTTAAAAGAAAAGTTTACAGCCGATCGCGTACCACCATCCATTCCGATCCTTGACAACCTTCATCATCTTAGCACTAATTGCTGGTAGCATCCCAAGCTATCGCTTCAGAACCCAGGGTTAACAATAAATAATGATTAGTCAATCATCATCATCATCAGCAACCCAAACTCGTCCACTGCTGGACATAGGTCTCCCCTAATGCACGCCACTGCTCCCGATTGTTGGCCACTCTCATCCAGCCCACACCAGCCAGCTTTCGAATATCATCATCCCATCTTGTCGCAGGGCGTCCTACACTACGCCTACCGAGTCGCGGTCTCCACTCAAGGACTTTACGGCTCCAACGGCTGTCAGTTCTGCGGCTAATATGACCAGCCCACTGCCACTTCAGTTTGCTAATTCGGTGGGCTATGTCGGTGACTCTGGTTCTCTGTCGGATTACATCACTAACTATACTACGAACTGAAACTCAAGACCAAAAAACCTACGACAGATACGTCACTGTCAAATCTACCAATGTCACTTATTTCATTGTCAAACGCAGTTTTCAGGTTTCTCCAACCTATTGTATATCCTTATTAATAAGGTTTTTTTTATAAAAAAAGAATTTTAATTAGAAACTTTATTTTTACTCAACTAACAATGACAACATTTTAATGTAAACGAAAGTGTGGCATATTATTAAGACAGCATGGAAAAGTGAAATTAAACCATTGAAATTGAAATAAACAGGTCGGCAGCGCACTTGTGACTCCACTGGTGTTGCGGGTGTCCATGGGTGGCAGAATTGCTTACCATCAGGTGATCCGTCTGCTCGTTTGCCACCTCACATATAAAGAAAAAAAACTTAGCAAAAAACTCAATAAGACAGAAACCACTACGGAGCAAAACCACATTCGAACAGTCTGAGTAAACTTCAGATTATTCTTCTTAATTTCGTCTTATTTTTTGATTTTATGTGTTATTAAGCGAAACAATTGGTCAGGAAAAAAGAAGTGATATTTTGACCAAGTGGGTAGTCAACAGTCGAAGTCAGTCAAATGTCGTATACACGCTCAATACCAGATTTGCAACCAAATAATACGGATGATTAAGTTTTTAATAAAGCGTTTTGTATTTATGTAAAAATAAGTAAATAAATTTACTTATTTAGGTAAATTATAGAATTAATATTACCAATAATTAAATTATGTCAGCGTGTGTATTTAGGAAATAGGTATATACTATTGTTAGATCATTTTATTGCATTGGCAACATTGTAGTAGATTTATTGGTCTTGAATTCCAGTTTTGGGTATCGTCATCGTATACAATCCGTCATTGTAGCGTGTCATTCCCGGTGGCAACAAAGTTGTCGCATTGAAGGATGAAGTGCACTAGGACCCAGGATTTAGGAAGTTTGTGAAATACAATTTTCTTGAGACCCAGAGGCAAAAAGAAGCTGAAACCTTTAAAAAGCAACACACGAAGCCTCCTCGCATTCCTCTCAAACAGATAGCAGTTTCCAGGAGTACGGACTGCTCAACCTAGCATAAGATTATAACACACACGTTTATAAGCACAAAACATACCTACTCATAAGTACATTCACACATAAAACTCACACATACATGTTTTACACACTTCTTTTTATTTTATTCCTTTTTCTCTTCCTCACCTTTTTACACACCATTTGTTAATTCTGACGTAAGGGCTAGTCTGAAAGGGATATTGTACATTGACCACAAAGTAAACTCGCCACAGAAAAAAGTATGTGTAAACTCACCACAGTTCTATTTTTATAAAGTAAATTGTTTATTAATAATTTTGGTTATTGTAAACTCACCACCATTGCTTTTGTGAAAAGGTCTGCAGAAAAATCAAACAACAAGTAGAATAAAAAAATATTTATTTTTTCGATATGGGAAAAATCAGGAGGTTACATAATAAAATATATGTACAAGTATGTAGGTAAGGATGATTAGGAAAGGAAGGAAGGTAAGTAGCCGTGTAGTCCCCGGCAGAGTAGAATAGACCACCCTCACTCTTACCGAGGTGTCGTAAAAGGCGACTAAGGTAAAGCTGCTGGTATGATCATCAGCATCCAGAGAAGGAAAACTCTGCATTTATATCAAAACCCTCGCCAACCCGTCTGCCAAGCGTGGTGATTATGGCAATCACCCCTCATGTGATTCAGGGAGGCTCGTGCCCCAGCAGTGGGGACTTAAATGGGCTGACGATGACGATGATGTAGGTAAGTAGTATTTTTTTTACTTTAATTTATAGGGAATCGATATGGGAAAAATCAGGAGGTTAGGTAATAAAATATAAGTAGTTTTTTTTCTATAATATTTGAATTCATTGTAATGTAAAATAAGTACTTACACCATGTCCACTGGAACTAGGGCCTGGTTGATTGGGATCCATTATTTTGGATATAAACTAATCGACTGTTACGTGTGTTATCCAACAGGTTACACTTAACAGAACAAATAACCACACGCGCATCGACAAGGTCAAGGGTGATAGAGTGTGCAAAAGCGCAGGAGAAAAAAAGAAAAATGTGCTTTACTGTTAATTCTTAATTTCGTATTAGTTTTCATTGGATATTAACTTATAGGTACTCTCTTAATTTTATCAATATAATTATTCTCTAAAAAAATCAAAAGATTGTTTGCTATCGTTACTTTAAGCAAAAAATATGTGAACTGAGGATTTGTGGCGAATTTACAACAAACCTCACCCGCTTGTGATTAACTTACACATATTTTTAATGCATGTGGTGAATTTACTTTCAATGTATGGAGTTTACAAAATGTGGTGAGTTTACTTTGTGGTCAATGTACAATAACCCGTCTGAAAACCAGCGCTTGGCCATTTAGCCGAGCAAATGCTGAGACTAGTCGGCCTTTTGTCAATAATTGTACTACAGCCATACTTAGTTTATAGTTTTTGTTTATATTATTTTGTAGCCTTAAATTTATTGTTAGTTGGTTTCTACCTTTTTATTGACAATAAAGATCTTTTTACTTTTACTTTAATGAAGCGGCTGCCGACTGACCGTTGCAAGCTTTAGACACGGGAACCAGATGAACTGGATTATGGCTAGACCTGCCAAATCATCATCTAAAGATAAAAAGCTATAGGGTTCGGTGGGTAACGCACCGAAAACAAGCTGCGTGGGCTGATGCAATTCAAAGATTTTAAATTAGTGTCTAGTGGTTTTTAGCGTACAAATTTGGTGTTTATTTGTGCCGAAAAGTGATCTTAATAATAACAATTGTATCGTTTTTAACACTGCTATTATGTGTCGAGTGAGTTGTCTAGTGACAACTTGCTTGGACCTAATAGAGTCTTAAAACCCGCGGTTGCTTTTAGAGTGATATCCGCTGAATCCGTAGGTCGATAAAGCGTAAAAACATCGGCGTTTTATTGAGTGACTGTGACTTTGACTGACTTCGACTGTTGACTACCTACTTATTCTCAATAAGTTGCTTGACATTGGCAAATTATCTCGCCATATTAAAAAAAAAATCCGAATGTGCAAGCTTCCGCAAGAGCTAAGTATATGCGTGGTCTGATTCAAATCTATAATCCTGGATTACAAAGTTCCATTATCTTCTATTCTGTATTTTATTATTGTTTTTCAAACTATAACTATTGAAATTATTATATGACCTCAAGCACCACACCTACAACACACAAACGCCACAGCAGACTTGCTACTTTGAGCATCGGTGATCTGCAATTTAGCCGCTTTTTAGAAGCTGAATGCAGCAACCACATATATCACATCGCACACTTTTTTATGTGATAGGTGACATCCGATCAAACGGGTTGTCTGATGATAAGCGATTCCCGCCGCCCATATACACCCGCAACACCAGTGGAGTCATATGTCCGCTGCCAAACTTTAAGCAAGGCTTTCTCCAGATTGGGCTTCCGCTACTCTCACTCACGCAGCGGAACAAAGCGCAAATGCTGCTTCACGCTGGTTTTCTGTGACGCCGTTGTATCACTCCCGTCGAGCCAACTTATGTTGTGTCGAAGCGTGGCTCTCCCACGGTCCTACTTAAAAACGCCAAATGCGGTGTTTGTATTGTTTCTACCAGATAGAATTACAATCCAGCAATGGACCAGAGTCTGCAGAGAACTGTGTTTCTTAGTAGAAATTCGTCTAAGAGACAATTGCCTTTTGTCAAAAAACGACCCATATCTACGGACCGACCGATACTGATCCTACCTTTTCAGATTCAAAATTACAGAAACGGACTCCGGTCCTTGTGACAACATTTCAGTGTAGACTATTGAACAGCTTGTTACTCAGTGTCCCCTCTTTGCAATAAGCCGGTTCAACCATGAGAACATCTGCTCTATGCTTTAGAGTCTCACTATTCACATTCTCAAAAGTCATTAAAAAAGATACAACTAGGGACTCATTCATTGCCATCATTAACTATGTTTTCAGTATCCTCAAATAATTAAATAAATAAAGCAGGATGTATTTATTATGTTACGCATAAAATAATATTTATTTATTAATATAGGTATGTTATATGAATTACAGTGCAACCCTCATTATCAGTGAAACTTATTAGATCTGGCAAAAACTTATCTTTTAATAGATTGGAACATTTGCATCTAGATCAGTGCAGAGATGCGGAACAGTGAAACGCTTCATTTGGAACATCGACTCTCAGATAGATCCGTGATTCATTCCGCTCATTTGGATCATTCGGCTCACTCGGATCATTCCGCTCATTCGACTCACTCGGATCATTCATTTCATTCGGATCATTTAGCTCATTCGGATCATTTAACAAGTGGTTAAGCTACTTAGTACGGAATCAGGTCAACGTATGAGATGGTGTGAGAATTATTTGAATGATACATTCGCAGTGAATATTAGAGATTCGGAACAGTGTATCATTTGGTTGAGTCGGATCACTGAGTCGTTTCAGTAAATAGTTACACACGTCTAAAACATGTCTTACTAGAATACCGAAAACTACATGATTTGTATATATTTATTTATTTAAATTGATGTAGTAATGGTATAATACGGAATATAAAAAAGTACCTATTTACAGAATGCTAAAAATATACAAAAAGAGGAAAACTATTTACAAGAGATGATGGATGACATGAAAAATCTGCCCCGCTACTCATCGTGCCCAGAATGCTGGCAGCGTTACCTCTTTGGATGGCCAACCCAATGCGTTGGCCGAGGTAGCTGCCAGCATTTCTATCACCTGATTTGTATTCAATCGCAAGTCAAATACTAATATCTAAAAACAAACACATAAGAAAATAAAAAAAAACCTACTATCAATACACAATAACTCACAGAGCTCCTTCAACGCGCCTTCGGGCTTATCATTCAATTCACCGATATTAGGGGACGATATGCAAAAATTACCCATCTCCCTTTATCCCCGCATAAATAACATTACGAGTGGGAGAGATAGCGTGTGTGGGTGTGTTTTTGTAATTACCGTATAAATAATAATTCAGAGCCTCGTAGATTACGGTTAGGTAAGGATGATGCATGAGCTCTCGCGGGTCGAGATTGAGAGCCAAGTTCAAACACATTAGTGAATTTTCTTGGTTTGTGGGGAAATGGGAAGGTAGATTTTTAGTAATGTGATAGGTGGCAGACGAGCGTACGGAACACCTGATGGTAAGCGATTGCCACGGCCCATAGACACCCGCGATACCAGTGGAGTCCCAGTGCGCTGCCAACCTTTAAACCCTCTTTTCCCCCCGATTGTGCCTCCGGTATCCTCACGCACGCAGCGAAACACAGCACAGTGCTGCTTCACGCCGGTTTTCAGTGAGGCCGTGGTATCGCTCCGGTCGAGCCGGCTTATTCATGCCGAAGCGTGGCTCTTCCACGGTCAAGATTACGTTTAAGCCCATTTTTTTAATAGATTAAGATAAGTCTTCGCGCGCTTGAAACTTTAGGAGTCATTACAGTAGCACATTAAGGAGAGGCATCGTCATAACTAGCGCCGCCAGTAGATTTGTTTTAATTGTGGTTATTATGGGATATTTTTTAAGAAAGTACAACGGTGAATCTATAAAGGACAGTAAGTATCAAGATTTTTTTGATATGTAGGTACTTGTGTAAAATTAATATTTTAATATATATATACAGTTCACTTTTATTTCCCTTTTTCAATATTGCGCCACCTACCCCTCCTCTACTATCAAATGTCCTTTGCCTGAATGTTGTCTGGTAGAAATCGCTTCCAGCGATAAGACCGCCGAAATTGTACAATTAAGTTTCTGTAATGCCTAGATTTTAAAGTTGTGTTTTTTTTGTGCAATAAAGTATATCTATATCTATCTATCTATTATCTTCGTACAAGTAACCATAATTCTTATTATTACCTAAAGTAAAACTTTAAGGAAATTTTCAAAAAATATGTTTTTTTTAATATGGCTCTACCCGAAAATAAAATTTGCTTATGTCAAGTAACTTATTGAGAATGAGTAGGTAGTCAACAGTTGAAGTCAGTCAAAGTCAAAAAAATAATAATAAGAAACCTGTTATTGGCCTTATGTTATGTAACTTGCACGAAACCTATATTTATTGTAAACGCCTTTAGTTTTTTTTTAATAAATAAATAAAATAAAGTCACAGTCATTCAATAAAACGGCGGTGTTTTACGTTTTATCGACCTACAGATTCAGCGGATAGCACTCTAACGGCCGCACTCAGAGACGTCATTTAAGCTAATGTTCATTAACTTTAGTATCGGTAGTCTTTATGCGTATCAAAATAAGTTTCAATATTTTTTCTTAAGTAGCCAACTAAGTTAATCAACGACTCTGAGTGCGACAGTAAAAGCAATCGCGGGTTTTAAGACTCTATTAGATCTAAGCAAGTTGTCACGAGACAACTCACTAGATACTCAATAGCAGTGTTAAAAACGATCCAAAAATTATTATTATTAGGATCACTGCAAATCCAAAAATTATTATTATTAGGATCACTGCTAGAGTGCACTTGTGTTTGCGCACAAACTTGAACACTACTTATCCGGCATAAGTGGCTGATCGTTAGAATTGGCCGCTTTAGCCGAAATTGGTTATTATTATTATTTTATTTTATTTATAAAGATAACCTCTAAAGCTAAGTAAGACTGTTCTCACAATTTCAAACGTTTCAATATAACCAGTGCTGATTTAACACATCGTCAAGTTAATCTATTTAAAAAATGATGATGTGCAATCTTAGCCTCTAATGCAAATTTACCAAGCGCATGTTGACAAAGAGTTCTGAATAATGTCTGCCATATATCCTCGTATCTCCTTGATTATTGCCGAAGGGGATACGAGAAAGATACGAAGACCGCGCCACATAGCGGAGTAGCGGGCGTGAAATTTTAATGAATATTTATATTGTTTGTGCATTTACTTTGCGGGTTTTGAAGAGCTCGTGTGGATAATGTGCTTATTGGAATCGGGTTAGTATTGGCTTTTATAATTAACCCATGTCCTAGAATTTATGAGGAATGTTTTATTATTAATAATATGTTTAGTTCCCGATGTTTTTTTGAATAATATATTTTATTAACATCATATTAAATCTGGCTATTCTCTTTAAAAAAGATTTGCTCTGCCGGCTGAAGTGTTCCCTGAACGCTATGATTTGTGAAAGAGTGAATAGGCTGTTACTAGACAGACATGATCCATCCAAGTGATACCCCATCGTCAGTTACCATCAAGTGAGATTCGGGGCAAGGAAATCTGGCTTTTCGAAAAATCTACAGTTTAAAAACTGAGAGGTAATGTTTTTTAATTTAAAAGTTTTTAAATAAAACACTCCAAAATCTTAATTTTATTTGTAAAATACTTACATCTAATTAGTAAAGTACTCGTTAATATGGAAAATAGGTTATTCATATTGTAGGATGCAAATAACGTCTCCCAATCCCGTATTTTATCTCATTAAAAGTCTAATCTCCAAAATTACAACAAACAAGATGAAATAGACCCCCATAAACCATTCATCTCGCCTTAATGCCGACAATAATTAAAAATCTCATACGCACCTCCTCGGCAGCACACTTAATCGCTACTCTCTTGATAGATGGCATTACCTTGAAATTTCATACAACCTTTCCATAGTACGCCTTTCCGAATACTCCCACGCATTGTATGGAATTGGAGGGTAGGTTTCATAGTGACAAGGTCCCAAGACGCGGCATAGATAGCAATATTAGGAAGCGTTTACACGGCCCGCACGTAGAGTAATAAATAATATAGTAATCAGAGCGATTCCTTACATCCCGCGCTTATTAGGCCGGGCGTACATTCAACATTCGCTAATGCCAGGCTTACTGGCACATGTGGGACGGAAAGATTCCGGCAATTTATTGTGCTTCGGCTTATGAATCATAAATAAGGAAGGGCTAATTAGAGTTGCTCCTTGGATTGTCTTAAGTGCGCCATTTGTTGTGGTAGCCTGTACCTGTATCCAAATAGAACAGAAGCTTTAAAATTTAAGCTTCTGACAAATGAGTGCTTGTAAGTTTATTTTAATTTTTTACCTGGAAAATATAGACCCATCTAACAACAGCAATTGCTCCAACACTGCTGGTGCAATACCTCCCCCGAGTAAGTTTATTGATATGACTTCTAATAAACATACAAAAAAAATCGCTAGTGTACACTGCATTTGTTTTTCGTAGCACGGCGTAAAGAATTCGTAGACTCGTAGCACTAGAGTTTCGTAGAACAAGCTTATCTTCGTAGCTCCGTAGTACATAATAGTAAATTCGTGGTAAGTAAGGACTTAAAACCTACAATGATATCAATTGTAGTTTTTTCAATGTAGGAATAGTGTAAATAACAAATAAGTTTATACACATGCGCATTGCGGTTGTACTATGTAACGATGATTTCAATAGGTATTAGATAATCGAATGATTAGAACGATCAAGTAACTATTTACTTGATCGTTCTCATCATTTAATACGAATATAAATAGATTTAATACGAATACGAATATAATTCGAAAGAATAGCGAAGGATAGGAAAAGTCTTATTGCAGTTTTCCTGAGATGCGGATTCCAGACCACGTGTGTAGCGGGAAAGGGGGTTTAAGGTGACGGGCACACTAGCGACGCCAATCGATTTAAATTTTTAGCTACTAAACCGGATCTATTTTAAACAATTTCGGGGTTACAGCCTCTCGGCAAACACTTATACTATTTATTGAATAACGATGCAATTTTTTTTTATTATCATAAGACTACTAGTCCCAGAGTTCTAGAGTGGAGACCGCGTCTTGGCAAACGTAATGTAGGGCGCCCTCTGGCTAGGTGGGGGGACGATCTGCGCAGGATGGCTGGCAAGAGCTGGATGCGAGAAGCCATGGATAGATCACAGTGGCGAACAATTGGAGAGGCCTACATCCAGCAGTGGACTGCGATAGGCTGATGATGATGATGATGATGACAAGTCCCAGTGGGTAACCTTTGCTTACAAACGCATTATATAAAAACAGTAAGATGGTAGCGGAGTGGTTCGAATACCTTCGAATGCTTTGGAGGGTCGTGGTTTGAACCCGAGCATGCACCTCTGGATTTTTCAAATCTACGTGCGTATTTCTCGGCGGTGAGGGGAAAAATTGTGAGGAAACCTTCACGTTTCGGATAGTTTCTGAAACATGTAATTATGATCCAGTTGGTCTGATTTCCCAGTAAAGGGTTGCGAAGGTCAAAGGGAAATCACTTCATTGTAAGTACTTAATTACCAGACTTCTAGAATCCTGGATCTTGGTATTGGTCTAAGCGTATTCCGGGTTCCATAGTGGCAGCTGTAGACACAACTGGAATTAAACGCTAAGATCAGACGAGAGCATTATAATAATAAGATTCTCCAACCAATTTCGGCCAATCTCAACGAACAGACATTTACGCACGATATATTACAGTGCTCAAGTGTGAGCGCAAACACAAGTGCACTCTTTATTCCCTTACCCTCATATTCCGATGGGGCACCAGTGGAACACGACCGGAAAGGGATTGGGCGCAGGACCAACGGCTTAACTTTCCGAGGCACCCCCACAAGACCGCCAACTTCCAGACTCCTGGCTGACACTGAGAATTTTAACCTCAGGTACAAATTTTGCACCTGATCCGGGGATCGAACCCGGGACCCCAATCACAGCCGTCCCTTTAAAGTGCGACGCAATATCCACTGCGCCAACGAGGTAGTCAAAAGCATTATATAAAAATCTTGAAAGACCCGTACAGTTCACGTCACAGCCTCTCGAAACAAAAGTACCTAATCACCTATAAAATCCATAAATAACATCGCTGAGCAACAAAATCGCGAAAAGATAAGAGGCGGCACATACTGTGTCGATAATACAGCAAATTATGAAGTTTTAACAAGTTCGCCATATAAATCTCGCGGCGCGGTTATCGCGAGGCGTAGGCGCGGTTTTTGGCACTGGGTTGCCAGTTATTTGAATATTTTGCGAAAATTTCCCAGATTTTAAGGGCGTTATTCATAAACGTTTTTTTTATGCTAGAGACGGACAAACGAACAAGCGAGTCACCTAATCAACGCCGCCCATGAACATCCGCGAAATAAGAGAACGTTAGCTAAAACGGTGTTATAGAGCAGTTTTGACGTTTGGGACAAAAAAAAATCATACAAACTTTTCGAAAAAAGAATGAAAACTGTTGTATAGCACCGTTTTAGTTAATAAAGGTTTAATAAATATGAATAAGACCCATCAGTTTTTTACTTTTTTATAACGTAGGTGACAGACGATCGGACGGATCAAGGTAAGCGAGTGCCGCCTTTTATGGACTCCACTAGCGGAGTCACAAGGTGCGCTGACAAACTTTTCTCACTCTCCCCAAATTGGGCCTCTAGTACCCTCACTTACGTGCCGGTCGGTGTCTCATTTTCATGAGACGCCGACTTTACTCATCATCATCATTATCATATCAGCCTATAAACGTCCACATCGTCGTCGTCAGCCCATTTAAGTCACCACTCCTGGGGCACGGGCCTGCCCTCAATCACATGAGGGGTAATTGCCATACTCACCACGCTTGGCAGACGGGTTGGTGAGGGTTTTGATATAAATGCAGAGTTTTCCTTCTCTGGGTGCTGATGATCATGCCAGCAGCTTTACCTTAGTCGCCTTTTACGACACCTCGGTAAGAGTGAGGGTGGCCTATTCTACTCTGCCGGGGACCACACGGCAAACTTCCACTGCTGGACATAATATATCCTCCCCATTGATCTCCATACAGACCGGTCCCGTGCCGCTTGCATGGAATGGATTCCCGGATCGCCGTTCCACCTTGTGGGGCCCTGTGTGGGCCTGCCACGGCTCCGACTTCCTGTACGTGGCCTCCACTCGATTGGTTCTTTACCACATACACCTAATGACTACACGCAAAGACTCGTGGCAGACGGTATGGTATTTCAAACATTTAAGAACAAAATATGACACCGTCATCATTCATTTTATTGAATGAAATATCTACTGTAGTGTAATATATCACTTTATTTGTAATGTTTTTATGACGATCCTTTTACGTGTATGTGACATAAGTATGTAACGTCTAGGATCTTTGGTGTTGGTAATACTATTGTATCCATTTTTGAAAGCATTTTAGCGAAGAAGTTGAATAAGGCGACACTAGCGATGCCAATAGATTTAATTTTTAGCTACTAAACCGGATCTATTTTAAACAATTTCGGGGTTACAACCACTCACTAAATATTATACCATTATACCATTTATTAAATAACCATGCACAAATGTTGAGTATGTTTTTGTAGGTACGCGAAAAATTGATTACCGCCAAAAGCGGACACTTTTAGGTTATAACCCCGAAATTGTTTAAAATAGATTCGGTTTAGTGGCTAAAAAATTAAATCGATTGGCGTCGCTAGTGTGCCCTACCGGTCACCTTAAGCCAAACTTTATGCAAAAGTCTTCAGAAAACAAACTTTATTCCTTTTTAAGGTAGGTACCTAACTATTAATGTTTCATTATAATTAACTGCGTTTTAAGGAACAGTGTTTGCTCGTAACGTGAATAATTTACAAAGGTTATTTACAAAAAAGTAACGGTAAAGATTTCACATTAATACCTATAAATTCTTATTAGTTTAAACCTGGCAACTCCAAGGTAGACGTATAAGTGGTAAGGTAAAGAATGGAAAGTAAAGTTGGCGCAATAAATTAATTGGCGTATAAGTTGCGGCTGAGCACGCGTGCGCGATTGCCCAAGTTCCGACTATTCATTTGGGTCTTAAGATCGCACACAAATGGGATGTGTGTGTGTGTTCGTATGCATTCTTCGTTACCATGGGTTGTGTGGGAAATCCTGATAGCATTTTTATGTGATCCTAGTTGGCAGGCAAACAAACGGATTCTCATCTTAGCGTGTAATTCCCAGTTGCGTCCAAAGCTGTCGTTCTGGAGCCCCAAGTACGCTTGCGGACCATGATTCTTGATTTGGGGTGTCTGGTAATTACAATGGAGTGACTGCCGTCTGACCTTTGCAACCCTTTAACAGGGGAACCAGACGAACTGAATCATGGTTACACGTTTCAGAAAATATCCGAAACGTGTAGGTTTTCTCATGATGTTTTCCCTCACAACCGAGCTAATGGTAGAAATACGCACATAGATTTGAAAAATCCATAGGTGCACACTCGGATTCAAACCCGGTTCACTGGCATGGAAGGCGCGTCCTGAACCACAAAGCTACCATCGCTCTCGAGCAGACGGATCACCTGATGGTAAGTGATAGCTAACACTAGTGGAGTCACAAATGCGCTGCCAACCTATTTACCCCCTTTCCTTCGGTTTGGGCCTCCGGGACTTAGCACAGACGCTGATGATGCGAATCCAACCGTGAAGAGAGAGAGGGATAGCTTGACCGTAGGAGAGCCACGCTTTGGCATGAATCTATTTATAAAATTAATGCTTCCCACAATTTATGGTTTCTACCAGTAATTTGCCTTTCCTTTTTTTTTGGTTTCGCAGGGGGAATGCCGCCGGCTCAAGAGATGAGCCGACAACCTTATGCATACCAGACCACCGGGGGGTGGCCGGGTTATGTGGGGCTCTCCTTTGGCGGGGAGCTTCTCCCAAAGAGAAGCCAGGCAAAGGCATCCTCACTAAACCCCCTGCGGTTCTCCCTCATCGCCCATATTGGGGAATATCATGGTGTTACAGCCGAAGCCTCACTACACGATATTCCGTGGGCGGATGTCCGCCTATACGGCGGACTAGGCGATTCCTCCCCCGGACATGCCGGGAGAGGAGATAGGGACAGCCGGGAGAACTGAGCCGACCCTATCGGGCAGCAGAGGGAGCCTGTGCGGAGGGAGGAAGGGAGGGGGATATGCCTTTCCTGCCTCATTTCAAATCGTCTTAATAAATAGTTATATTGAGAGTCTGCAAATACTTACATAACGGTAATCCTATAACTGTTTACATTTTCTCTCGTAACCACGACTTGCTTACCACAGATGCGTCGTAACTAAGGGATAAGAAGGCGATTTGTGATATAAAGCGGTACTAGCGCTTCTCTAAACATTATTTCATTAAGTTTATTCGATTTATTCTGATAAATAAGACGATTAATCATATTTTATAGCAAATTTCCAATCACCATCAAATAGATTACGCAAGTACTCGTATTTATAGTCAATGGCTTGGTAGGTGTTTCTAGTATCCATAAGCTATGATACACTTTAATAATAATAATAAACTTTATTGAAAAAATCACGAGAACAATATAAATACTTATAATCTACTTATACTAAGGGAACAAATTTTAAGTTTGTTGCCTGAACTAAGAATAACCTGTATCTCAGGCAAAAACGAAAAAAAGAAAAGAAGAAAATGAGCTTATCAATTTTAACAATTAACATTAAATTAAACTTATCCAAATTTACCTAATCTAGCGCCCATGTAAATAATGAAAATCTAAAAATAAATAAACCTGACAATGATTCAAGATTAACCCAGTTAACAATTTGATGACTATGAAAATTTACATGACATACATACCTTCACACTTAAATGTACTGAACACAATTAAAAAATATAAGCTATTTATAGTAAAAATAAGTAGGTACACTAACTAAATAATGGCGACATTAGGCGCCTCCGTAATCAATCGATCGAATATATCGATTTTCGGCCATTTTTCTGGCAGGCCAGTCAATGATACTTACATAGTAAACTTCTACCTAATAAGAAAATACTGAAAATAGAAATCTCATTAATCCCCTGGTATAAAATAGGTACGACAGACGCAGAACCGACACAAATGCCTGTTTTGTCAACATATATACTCTTTAAGCCAAAAATTAATTAAAATAAAATAAACGACGTTTTCGGCTCAACTGTTGTCTAAAAGTAAAAAAAAACACACTTCAAATTTGATCTTTTTAAGAATAAATTGCAAAATATTGCTCTAAAAATATTATTATTAGTTTGAGCCCATAGTGTCCCACTGCAGGGCAAGGGCATCCCTACACTTTTTCCATCTCTCCCAATCCTGGGCTGCTGTGGACCAGTCTTGAAAGAACGCGTCGAGTTCATCTCGCCGCCGGTCGGCGGCGTGGACTTTTATCATTTTGGGGCATCCATTCTGCAAATACAAATACAAATGATTTATTTGTAAAACATAGGTAAATTACAGATGTTGTTGGAGAGTATTGTGTCACTATGCCTTGTCTTTCACTGACGTAAAAATTATAAATTTCAAGATTACATTATTACAATGTCATAGGAAGTATAGTACCTAGCTCATCAATTAATCATAGTCAGGTAGTTCGTAATAACCGTGGAAGAGCCAAGCTTCGGCATGAATGGGCCGGCTCGACCGGAGTGATACCACGGCCTCACAGAAAACCAGCAGCACTGTGCTGTGTTTCGCTGCGTGAGTGAGGGTAATCCGGGGGATAGGGGGGTTTAAAGGTTGGCAGCGCACTTGTGACTCCACTGGTGTCGCGGGTGTCCATGGGCGGCGGCAATTGCTTACCATCAGGTGATCCGTCTGTTCGTCTGCCTACCTATTACATAAAAAAAAAATCATAACAGCGCGAAATGTCCAAATTAATTAATTACAATAATATAAATGTCAATAATAATTAAATAATATTACAATGATGAATGAAATGATTCACATTAAATAAATAAAATATTTTATAGCAAGTCAAAATAAATCTCACAATTACTAATGTCAAAGTTCCTTTTGATTCTAAATATTCATTAACACAATAAAACGCATTTTCGAATAAATAGTTGAACAATTTTTTCTTAAATATTGCAAGGTCATTACATTGTTTTATTGTGTTAGGAATTTTGCTATAAATTGTTGGTGCCATAACAAACACACTTTTGCTATAAAGAGCGGTTCTATCTTGTATGGGATTCACAGTGTACGGTTTCGTTTTATGTTTATGATTTTTAATATTTTGTGCTGTGTTTCGCTGCGTGAGTGAGAGTACCGGAGGCCCAAACCAGGGGAAAGGGGGGCTTTAAGGTTGGAAGCGCACTTGTGACTCCACTGGTGTAGCGGGTATCCATGGGCGGCAATCGCTTATCATCAAGTGATCCGTCTGCTCGTCTGCGACCTATGACATAAAAAAAGTAAAAACAAAGAAACCATAACGAATAAATTATTACCTAACACTGAGATACTAAACTAGGACAGCATTAAACGGGTCACGTCTTTATAAATAACAGAAGCACTCGATTTGAAATGCCCCTCGCGATCACCATAAAAAGCCCTCAGCTCTCCCCTGGGTATTTGAACTACCCATCCATCCCGACTGATTCGACTATAATGACACCTAGGCGAAGTTTGCGCTTTTCAAACGACAAATTTCGTCAATTTCGCGCATTAAACACTGAAGTGAACCAATAAATTCGACATTGTTTAGGAGCCTTAGGGCATGATCTCACGGTGAAATTTCTATTATGTTCACTACGAAAACTCACATGTCATTTCAATTAACTATGAGTTCGTCGACCTATGCGCTAGGCAGTATAGGTACTGTTACACATGCTTATTTTCATGCTTAGAGCATGCTACTTTTGAGCAAGTGCTACTTAGTAGCATGTGTGGACGGGTTGGTCTCTGTCTCATGTCGAACCACGCCGAGATCACTGTACGCGCGCATGTACCTATTACATGTGTGCGTAGCACACGAGTTACGTTAGTTAGGTTCGGGTTTAGGCAATCACCATCATATACATCACGTGATAAGAATCACAGACAGAGCCCTTTCATAAAAGGCCATTACATACTTACTTGATTTTGACTGCCTTGGTGGCGTAGCGGTTAGTGGGTTGCACTCTAAAGTGACGGCTGCGCAAAAGGTCCCGGGTTCGAACCCCGGGGCGGACCAAAATTTGTACCTAAGTTTTGGGTAACAAATTCTTAGTGTCCTTGGAGTCTGGAAGTTCGCGGTCTTGTACCTCCCTGCCTCGGAAAGCTCGTTAAGCCGTTGATCCTGCGCCCAATCCCTCTCCGGTCATGTCACGCTGGTGTCTCATCGAAATATGAGGGTAAAGGACTAGAGAGCGCACTTATGTTTGCGCACACACGTGAGCACCATAATATATCCCGCGTACGTGGCTGATAGTTGAAATTGACTGTAATCCGTAATCTGTTGGAGGATATTACTTACTTGACAAATCACGCGAAGCCATTAGTACAGGGTGACAGTTCAATATACATGTAGTTTAAAGTTCCGTCTCAATCGGTTGGATCTCTTTCACATACTATGAGTTTTATTTTTTAAATGGCACATTCCGTTTTAAGCGTGTTATCTAGTTCAATGGTATAGACACGCTATACACAACACAAAGATAGCTATTTTGTGATAGCTCTACAAGACTCGATCCCGTGATGTTGAGCCCGTGGTTCACTAAGTATCAAGTAAGCTCAGTGCTCTGAGATCGATGTTTCTGCAGAGTACAGCTCTTACCTACATCGAAGTTGGATAGATAAATACTTTATTGCACAAAACAGTTAGGTAAGGTTTACAATAATGCATCAAGGCGACTTAAAGTTCTAAATTAATAATAAAGCAGTATTTCCTCAATGAAGATCTCCATCTCGGTTGCGTTCAAGACTGTCGCTTTATAGCCGTTGTAACAACCATGCTTCAGGATTTGGAAAGTCTCGTAATTACTATGAAGCGACTGTCGTTTGACCTTCGCAACCCTTTAACAGGGAAACCAAACAAAAGTTTCAGAAACTATGCATGCAGGTTTCCTCACGGTGATTCCCTCACCGGTTCCCTAATGGTTGAAATAATAATAAATATAATCCAGAGGTGCAAGCTCGTATTCGATTACGACCATAGAGTGACTTATATTTACTTAGATAGAGGCAGTTAGTTAGCCAGTGCTAAAGGAAAGCGACCAAATGTACGAGTGAAACGGCCACTTTCAAGAATCAGTCAGAAAGTATTTATATTTATTTGCTATAAAATAAATATCGCAATACCTTTTGGATCTCTAGATACTTCCGAAGCTTTTTAAAGTTACTTAAGTGGGCAGGCAACACGCTTTATTAGCGCGATGTAAATGTATGAATTTTCCTAGTGACATCTACCGAAACAACGCCAAACCAAGTGCTTGATTGATTTTTGCAAGTTCCATCTACTTTTTACAAGCTCCCTAACGAAAAGCGCTGAACTTTTTTCCCCATATAATAAAGAAAAAATAACAAAGTGAAATTACCCTGATCACGTTCACGATCCCGTTCTAAACCACTGAGTTACCATAGCTCTTGCAGTTGTTTATTTATTAAATGTTTTCTAATCATGGGAGAAAATCATTCCGTGAGTTCCGCCCCTTATTCAGCATTGTTGTAACATTCGGAAGTTTATTTATGCGAACAGAAATCCCATTTGAGTTCGTATTATTTATTAGTTGGTTTTATATTCTTGATCAGTTAGGCGTTTGGAGAGAGTTATGACTGGGTAATTAATACGATTTAATCGCTGTTGTTTGGACTAATGACCTATTTAGGAGGTTTTATTTATCTTCATACGGAAGTATAAATAGAATAGAATAGAAGAATATAATACTTATTATTTACGTAAAAAATGGTATAACAAAGATGATACAAAATATAAATGAACTCATAATTCTCCAGAATCTGGCATGCAGTTAAGTACACAACTTAAGTACTAGGCGATTCGTTGCCGGCTCTTAAGGGAGGAATACGCTCTTTTCTTGAAGATCACCAAGTAGTAGGTATCTGACGTATCTACCTATTTAATTTTTGAATTTATCTTTTTGTTTCCCTTCACTATTGCGTATCTCCCTACATTAATTGGCCCACCCTGTGTCTTAATGATTCATTGTCATACAGCCTAGGTTAATGACTATGTTCTAGGGGGCCAATAATACTACCTTTGGGTATTGATACCAAAATTTAATAAAAATGCATTCAATAACGAAAGTTTAGAGTCTATAATTATGTTCAAAATGTTCTTAAGTCGTTTCGAAATGGTACTCGTATAATACTCAGCAGTCAATCCTATATCAATATGCAGTAACATGAGGGCAAAGTTAAAACTATGATTAAGGGGCCAATCATTATACCTGTTACCCTATGTTGCCGCAATAACAACAAAATATACAAATAAAATAAAATCAATATTAGTAAAGGCCAAAAGTAGGCTCTGGATATATGCATAGACATAGTTCATCATCAGCCTATCGCAGTCCACTGCTGGACGTAGGCCTCTCCAATTGTTCGCCACTGTGATCTATCCATGGCTTCTCGCATCCAGCTCTTGCCAGCCATCCTGCGCAGATCGTCCCCCCACCTAGCCAGAGGGCGCCCTACATTACGTTTGCCAAGACGCGGTCTCCACTCCAGAACTCTTTTACCCCATCGGTTGTCGGTTCTGCGTCTAATATGGCCAGCCCACTGCCACTTAAGCTTGCTAATCCGGTGAGCAATGTCGATAACTTTGGTTCTCTGCCGGATCACCTCATTTCGGATTCGATATCGGAGAGAGACGCCGAGCATAGATATAGTTACCTAGTTTTAATACTAATTTAACAAATGCAGGTTTCATTTCGGTTTTTGCGTGATCTGATAGATGACTGAAAAAATCTCAGACTATTTTATTCATTAATCAAATTTAAAAAGAATCTCTCTTACAACGTTCGGGTATCAGTTGCATTGTATATTCTTTAAGGAACGTGAAAATCTATACAGATGAATCTGTGAACATTTACATCCCTTTAACCACGTGTTTTACCAACGATTGTGAATATTTTATTCTACGACTTTTTATTTATGGTATAGGACTTTTTATTTATTTACCATCAGGTGATACGTCTGCTCGTCTGCCACGAGCAGACGTATCACCTGATGGTAAACGATTACCGCCGCCCATGGACACCAGCCACGTCAAATGAGTCACAGGTGCGCTGCCGTTCTTTTTAAAAGGGAGTACGTTCTTTTCTATATAGGCGATAGTTCATTTTCATTCAGTTAGATTTAGGTACTTTTCGAAATTCATCGACAATTTTTTGACTACAAACATAAAATGACAAATTTACGTGATTTCAACAAAATTGATGTTTTATACGAATATCCAAAAGTTATTGAATAAAATGATGTCCTGAATGGTTATTAGAACACGTGGTAAAGAGATTGTAAATGATCACACATACATTCTGTATACACCAACTTTATTGTGTTAGGTACTAAGTGTTCAACATTAAAACGAAACCCAACTCGTGTCTATAACTTTTACGAACATCGCGTGTTATAAAAACCCACGTGGCCCGCACGTGGCGAGTGGGCGGATCTCGGCTCATCCCCCACCTGTTGTTGATCCGGCTGATCCGCCCCCGGATCCGCGGCAAATCCGCCACGCCTGCCGCCGCCCAGCCAGCCCGCAGGATTACGTGACTGGACGGATTCTTTTATGTACAAGATGTAGGTGTTTCTAGAACCGATAGATCTTAAAGATAGAGTAAAACGCATTTAATAGATGCAAAAATAGTTTTACTCGGAATTATTGTTCGTTTTTCACACACACTTCACTTTTCCACGAGTTGCTAATTACTAGACATTTGCCGATAAGAATATTAAATAGTTATTTCTAAAATGTTTCGTGTATCTTTTCAGTGTGATCGATTATCCAAACACAGCCAAAGGTGGACGGACAAATTCATTTCAAAAGTGCAAAATTATCAAAAATGTTAGTTATCATTGGACAACCCATCAAATAAGTATTATTTGTATTAAAGTAGTTTCCTAAATACAATATTTTAAATAGCTGTCATACAAAATGTATATGCCACGTACAGAAAATACTTTGGTTAGACAATTTTGTCTAAGGTACTTTGTAATGACGTCACTTGAATGAGTTTTTATTATGAAGCGTTTTTAATCAAGTTAAACAGTGTGATTTTGTAATCGTGATATATCGGGATGTTTCTAAGTAATTATTCTTTAGGTACCAATGTTTTTGTAATTGAGAAATCTTTCGATGAAATTTCTCAATTAGAGTCCGCGCCACCAGTCACCATCAACATTCAAATTTGAGATTTACGTTAAATACGAGTCTAAAATATTATTTCCGTGTATTTCCGCGGGACTTCTTTCTGCGGACTTTAAGACATTGTTATCTATATTACCAGCACATCAAATATAAACAATATTCGTCATGTCTATTCTTTTGATCGGACTTTTGGATTATTTATCACCTTATAACAAACCGCACGCGAAACCGCGAATGAACGGGCACAGTCATCATCATCATCATCATGAGCAACCCACACTCGTCCACTGCTGGACATAGGTCTCCCCTAATGCACGCCACTGCTCCCGATTTTCGGCCACTCTCATCCAGCCCACACCAGCCAGCTTTCGAATGTCATCATCCCATCTTGTCGCAGGGCGTCCTACACTACGCTTACCGAGTCGCGGTCTCCACTCAAGGACTTTACGGCTCCAACGGCTGTCAGTATTATATGTTTATAAACGGGCACAGTGGAAGAGTCTTATTAAGGGCATAGGTACCGCCGTATCTGCCGTATCAATTATACGGGGCCCCAGGGCCACGGGGGCCCCCCAAAGTGTGTAAGGAAAAAAATAAAAACTTTCTGACTTATTTAAGACAAAATTTTATAAATCAATTACTTTTTTTCCCGCCTTAAGCGTGCGTTCTAAAGTTCAAAATGTTTTATTTGTAAAGTGGTTAAATTATGTATGTTATGATAAAAAAATATTTCTTTTGACAGTATTTTTTTCTTTTGTGAAAAATCTTTACCTCCATATAAGGGCCTCCAAACATTTTTTTATACGGGGCCCCGACAAGGCACGCTACGCCACTGAGTCTTATATCGGAGGCCAAGACACATTTTGGGTCTCTGAGCCATTGGAGTAGTAGTCTAGTTTTTTTTTACATTATTGCGGACAAACGAGCAGACGGCACACCTGATGGAAAGTGATCACCGCCGCCCATGGACATCTGCAACACCTGAGGTATCACATAGGCGTTGCCGGCTCATTTATCAGTAGTTTATTTTTCAGTTATGACAAAATCTATAATCTAATTGTTGAAAAAACTACATGTATTAGCAAAACCTCCATGAAATACATGGAGCTATTAAAATAAAAATGTTTATTTATCCGACAACACAGACATAAGTGTTAATTACCATACAATTTAATAATTGGTGTTAATACTTCATAACTAAGAGCGACCGTGTTAGACTCTTAGCGTGTAGGTAATTCCGGGTTGCATCCAAAGCTGTCGCTCTGGAGCCCAGGCCATGCTTGACACCATGATTCACGATTTAGGAAGTCTGGTGATTACAATGAAGCGACTGCTGTCTGACTTTCACAAACTTTTATAGGGGAACCAGACCAACTGAATCATGGTTACACGTTTCAGAAACTTTCCCGAACGTGCAGGTTTCCTCACGATGTTTTCCCTCACCGCCGAGCTATTGGTAGAAATACGCTCATAAATTTTAAAATTCAGAGGTGCATGCTCGGATTCGAACCTCGACCTCCCGTATGAAAGGCGCATTCTGTGCGTGCCCTGCCGATTGCCACTTGAGGCATGCAAGCCCAAAGGCTATATCTGTAACCTTAGTTCTCCTGCGGATCTCATCATTTCTGATACGATCACGCAGGGAGACCCTGTGCATAGCCCTCTCCATTGCTCTCTGGGTGACTTTGTGCCTCCTTAATCGGCACATTGTAAGCGGCCACGTTTCGGTTCCGTATGTCATCACTGGCAACACACACGCATTGAAGACTTTCGTCTTCAGACACTGCGGTAGATGATCCGAAAATATGCTGAGGTAAATGAAAAGTTTTAAGTTTCTCAAGTAGCTAAGCTAACCCTCCCACTACCATTTCCTTATCCGGCTGATCCGCCCCCCGGATAACTGCCGCGAATCCGCCACGCCCAGACGCTCACTCGGTCGCTATTTCTCTTTCTTGACGATTTGATTCATTATATTTCCATAGCTTGAAACAAGATATATAGTTACAGGGTGTATCTGTAAACATTTACATCCCTTTGACCACATGTTCTACCAACTATCCTGAACAATATTTATTCTGCGACTTCCCATACAAATTTAACAATACTTTGTTTAAATAGTTTAAATTTTTTTATGCAATTTTTAAGGAAACGCGAATTTTCATCTAAGATTCGACCCTCTGTTTATTTTCATTATACAATACCTGTTATCGAATGCCTATTCTCGAGCACTAGACATTGAAGTCGAATTTAAAGATCTCATACATTCGTCCATACATTTTAACAGTGGGAGGGCAACGCTATAGCATGAATGGGCCGGCTCGACCGGAGTAATTAGTAAGGACCACGTCCTTACAGGAAACCGGCGTGAAGCAATGCATGCGCTGTGTTTCGCTGCGTGAGTGAGGGTACCGGAGGCCCAATCCAGGGGAAGGAGGGTTAAAAGATAAGCAGCGCACTTGTAACTGGTGTTGCAGGTGTCCATGAGCGGCGGTAATCGCTTACCATAAGGTGATCCGTCGGCTCGTCTGCCTCTTAAATCATTAAAAAAAAATACAAATTTCTAACTCGACTTCAACGTCGAGTGATTAAGGATTGCCCCCTAGATCTCTTCCTAGTTCCAAATACGAAGCAATGAATAAAACTGCAAACATATACACACAATATAAATGTCCAAAGAAATCCGAAGACAAAATGATATTTTCGTAAAAAAACCAATAGGTGCAAAGTTCAGTTTGGTCAAGTGTAAAATTTTAAATGACATTAATAAATATTTCACAACATCACATACATTAATCTGAGATAGGTAGCTCAAGCACCTGTGTTAAGGATATCGGAACCAACAGCGAAATTACAAATATATACATATAATACTTTTTCTTTGTAAATACATACTTTTAATACATAGAAAACACCCAGACCAATACAAAGAGCCATGTTCATGCACACAAATGTTTGTACAGTGCGGGGATCGAACCTGTAACCTTTGCACCAGAGGTAGCGTTCACTACCACTGATCCAAACGGGTCGTCAAATAACAAAATACTCGTACGAACAATATGTCCACTTGTAGATGCTCACCAAAATAATCAAATTCTACTCCAACGCCTTGCAGCAATCAACACTTAATTACACCAATTTAAATCCAGACCCTGCTCAGTCCCTCAAATCTGAACCCTAAATGGACTCTAAGTGTACCAGTTCATCTTACCTCTAAGACATCGGTCGACTACAACTAACTCTTAATTGGCCCGAATCGAATTACAAACGGGGAATCGAACCCCCGATCCTGCACTTAGCAGCATCGGATCCTTTTAACGGTTTAGTGGAGACGATCCCTTTTGCGAGACGATATTTGGCAATTAAGGGATATTAGTTGTACCTTAACTCGACACTAGTTGGTTGGTAAGACGTCTGGTATTGTAGCAGACTTCGTTTTGAGTGTCTATATAGGTATTATTCCCATAGGTAGGCACTGTGTTTTGTCCCTATCTTAGTGTGTAATTCCCAGTTGCGCCCAAAGCTGTCGCTCTAGCTAGAGCCTGGGGTACGCTTGGACCATGATTCAACATTTGGGGAGTCAGGTAATTACAATGAAACGACTGCCTTCTTAGCCGTGTGGTCCCCGGCAGAGTAGAATAGGCCACCCTCACTCTTACCGAGGTGTCGTAAAAGGCGACTAAGGTAAAGCTGCTAGCATGATCATCAGCACCCAGAGAAGGAAAACTCTGCATTTATATCAAAACCCTCCCCAACCCGTCTGCCAAGCGTGGTGAGTATGGCAATTACCCCTCATGTGATTGAGGGAGGCCCGTGCCCCAGCAGTGGGGACTTAAATGGGCTGATGATGATGATGATGACTGCCTTCTGACCTTCGTAACCTTTAACAGGGAACCAGACCAAATGAAACGTGGTTACACGTTCCAGAAACAATCCGAAACTTGTAGGTTAACTCATGATGTTTTCCCTCACCGCAGAGCTAATGGTAGGCATCATCATCATCAGCCCATTTAAGTTAAGGCTTACCTTATTGATAGGGTTTTTGCAAACAGCCTATCGAAAACCCTTATAAGGGTAACCGGTTCCGGTCCCTGTTTCGAACCCGTTCCCCCGTATAGAAGGCGCGTTTAGAACCACTAAGCTACCATCGCTCTACTAGGAGTAGAAGGCATTGTTTTTTGCGACGCATAGCATTTGAGAGATACCCAAAAGAAAAACAACATACATGTAAATAATGGAATCCGGTTGGGGTATGAGCTCCCTTCAGTTATAGTGTGAGGTTCTTCAAAAAGAAGTGTTAAGGTTTTCAAAAGGGTCGGCAACAAGTATTCAAGTCTCTTCAACTCTCAACAAAATTCAAGTTCTCTCGTAATGTTTAAAGGACTAGTAGGACTTTTAAAGCCTTGTGCAGTGACTATTGCATTTTCAACAGTAAAATCGTAGTTTTCCCAATTAATAAATGGATCATAACCATAATCATAGTCATAAAATCTTTATTGTGAATCACAGGTCGCATTAAAGGTGTGGTGAAATTAATATTTTTATTCACATCACATACATTGATCTGACTCCGAGATACCAAGATAGCGCAAACCCATGTGTTACGGATATCAGAACCAACAGCGGAATTACAAATATAAACATATAATACTTTTATTTTGTAAATACATACTTATAATACATAGGAAACACCCAGCCCAATACAAACATACATGTTCATGCACACAAATGTTTGTACTATGCGGGGATCGAATCCGCAACCCTTGGACCTAAGGCAGCGCTCACTACCTACCACTGTTCCAAACCGGTCATCAAATATAGACTATAGTTAATATAGTCTATACATATGGTCTACAGAAGCTTTTAATCAAACGTACTAAGTAAGTGTACGAATAACACATTTCACACAAATTGCATTCCGGTCAGAAATGCAGCTGAACACATGGTAAGAGGCCTCGCAAGTTCGTCTTTGTGGACACAGACGATCGACCACTCGGACGGCCGATAGTTCAAAATTAGCCCAGACCAGTGGCACCGAGTGCCAGCGCCTTAACTGAGGTTTAAGAAAAGTTTACAAATATACTCCAAACCCAAGTTTTGACGGTTAAAAATACGGTGAAAGGTTTTGAGAAAAGTAGTCTAGAGCCCTTTATTCATCTTTTTTACCAAAAAAAATTATTCTTTCAACATTTTCCCGATTGCTAAAGTAAAATCAATCTTGATTTGGTTTTTAGTTTTGTAGCATTTTTTTTTCATTTTATTTAAAAATATATGCTATAAGTAGCAGAAGAGTAGACGGACCTCCTGATGGTAAGTCTTTGCCGCCGCCCATTGACACCCGCCATAATAGTCCAGTCACAAGTGCGGTACCAACTTTTCAACTATCCTTCCTTCCGGATCCGGATTGGGCATCCGGCACCCTCACTCATTCGGTAAAATACACGGCTGGCCATATTACTCCGATAGAGCCAGCCCATCCATGCCGAAGCGAGGATTAAATATTTGATTTTTACCATACTAAAAAATCAAATATTTAATCGTTTATTTAAGAAGTTTCGTATAACCAGCCTCTCTCTTTGGTCATCGTGCGCCAACCGTCTTTAGAAGCATTACCCGGAAATGCACTAATGCCTCTTCGATACCGTGGAAAACTGTTAAGGGGCTGGTTAGAGGCTTTCTAAGATACTGATATAATTAGTTCATTGTGCCTCTAACGTCCTACACAAAACGGCAACTTTATATTTGCGGATGGTTCCAGAAAACGGCTTGAAATTTGAACCTTATCTTTTGAATCTTTGGGGCTGTTATACAGTTGAAAGGTTGTTAAGTGGAGCTTGCTAAGTCATAGACAAGTTTGCTAAGTTACTGGCCACAGGCAAGGGGTCATTATCATCCGGAAAGCAGTGTGGAAGCTTTTGAATTTAGAACGTTTGAGGGTTAATAATTCAATATGGCTCCTACGTCTCGTACATTAGGCCTTCTGTGACCACTGCATCTACAGAGACGTCTTATAGGGAATAGTATATTCGTTCGAGTGTATTGTGCAACATGTCTTATTTACTTAGATACTGGTGTTTTTACATTGTTTTTATATTTTTACCTACATTTTTTGTAAAAAAACATCATTAACTGATTCTACCTGTATAACCGTCATTAAAGCTGTTAGACAACTACAAAATCAGACAAATGAAAGTGTGCGAGATATATTAAGTTTAGATTACAAAAGATTAGTACTTATCGACTGAAGTGACCTCCCTGTTCATGTATATGTTACGGGCAACGTGATTAACATGCCCGTATTAATAAGGGCCGATCATTATGAATAGTTCCCAAGAGCCTCGGGCTATTTGATTAATTTTAGTATTTTTATTACTTAGACCGGTCTATATTATAATACCCGACCGCCCGTGGTCCATTTAAAAAATCAACGTAAGCAATAGATTTAATATACCCATAAATTGGGAGGTCTAGGTATGTCCTTAGGTCTAGCAGTGGATATCTATAGATTTCAGAGAGATTCTAAAGCTAACATTGAGAATTTCTTAACAGCCGTCGCTGTTAAGTTAAACCCTCACGCCACTGTCCTATCGAGGCAGACAAGAAATCTTTATACTGTATCATTAATAAACAGCAAGACCAAATTAGTGAAATAACTCACCCGCTTATTGCATAATCAGCGACGCTTGCGCCATCAACTGGCACCTTCTCCCGAATAAATATGGATCTTTTAAAGCGCTTCGCCTCCTAATTGCCTGCAGATGGACTTGTGCCAATTACGGCGTTCACGGGGCCCTACAGATGGCGCTGATACTCTCGATGAGGGCTAATGGTGCATGTTTTATTGCGATGCCGATCTTATCCGTTGGTAGGAAAAAATGGGGTCAAATAGGATGCTGCAAGTTCTTGATATAATACATACCATTTGAAAAAGTTGCTCCAGCTGTTCAAAGACAATACTGTTACAAAACCTACTATGGTAAAGCTCACGGCTGGACTAGTCCACCGGTTCAAAGTCGCTCAAAGAGCTATGGAAAGGGCTATGCTCGGAGTATCTCTGAAGGACCGCATCAGAAATGATGTAATCCGACAGAGAACCAGAGTCACCGACATAGCCCACCGAATTAGCAAACTGAAGAGGCAGTGGGCTGGTCATATAAGCCGCAGTACTGACAGCCGTTGGAGCCGTAAATTCCTTGATTGGAGACCGCGACTCGGTAAGCGTAGTGTTAGATGCCCTGCGACAAGATGGCATGATGACATTCGAAGGCTGGCTGGTGTGGGCTGGATGAGAGTAGCTGAAAATCGGGAGCAGTGGCGTGCATTAGGGGAAACCTATGTCCAGCAGTGGACGAGTGTGGGTTGCTGATGATGATGATGAAAGATAAAAAATAAGCGACATATAGGTGTACCTACTTAGTCCTTAGGACATGGAGACCCAGTGATATATTTCATAAAATATCTTGTAATTAACTACTTTCGCAATATCTTCGCAAGGTTTACATTGAATAATGTTTGGCGAAACTCTGTTATGGGATATAAATATACTGAATAGTGGGAGTATAAGTAGACCACATTATAGATAACTGGATGTTTTTAGAATTAGGTAAAAAGAATTGGTAATTTAGTGAGTAAAATTAAAAAGCAAAAATACAGTGTACTGCAGCAGTAAAGCAGCAGTGAAATTCGTTAGCTACGATCAGAGCACATTAGCCTTACGATACTGCGGTCTTGATGGGTATCTGAGACTTACAATCATACAGCTCTGCGAACATCTGGAAATCTCTATGGGATTCGTCCTGTTGTTATAATGAAATCCTCTGAAAGACTATACTATTTTTACCTCTTTGAAAGGGTATATTTTTTTCACGGTCGACGTAAGTGGACAGATAAGAGAAAATTTTCGGAACAGCACTGTCTATCATGTACAGTCATGTGTCTCCCGGAAGTAATACGCACAATAGTTGCTGCACTAAAGGTTATTCGTTGAGCACCTTCAGACTCTTGTCCAAGGTAGATAGTGTTCGCTAGTTACAGCACGCTAGCCCTGTCCACTACAACCGCGACAGCGCTATCAGTCCGCTACAGCTTGTCGTATTACCACAATACCGCACAGAGGATTTTCGTTGCACAACCGTCGGAACCTTGGCCAGGGATGTCAATGTTGGATACAGCGCTGACCGGATGGCGCAATTGGTAGTGACCCTGCCTCTTACGCCAAAGGTCGTGGGTTCGATCCCCACCCTGGACAAACACTTGTGTTAGTTCGGTGTCTGGGTGTAATATATGTATTTAAGTATATATTTGTGTTCCTCTGTTGTCTGATATCTGTAACACAAGTGCTTAAGCCACTTTATAACGGAATTAGGTCAACGTATGAGATGTTGTGAGAATTAAGATTTAGATTAGATTAGATTAGATTTAACGCTGTCAGCCCGCTACAGCCACGTGTCTCGCGGCGGTGAGGTGCGCGGTAGTTTATATCGCGCGCGATAGAACTCCTGTCGGAACCTTGGCCGAGGTAAGCAATGTTCGGTATAGCGCTGTCAGCCCGCTACAGCCGCGTGTCTCGCGGCGGTAATGTGCGCGGTAGTTTATGTCGCGCGCGATAGTCGCCGCGACAGAGGTTATTCGTTGCGCTAATGTGCCGCTGCATCTCGTTTGCATTTTGCATTGCACTCGGTTTATTTTGGAGGACTCTGATCGAATGACTTACATTCAAGATGGGTAGAAGTAATGTTACTAATTTATAAAATTACGATCTAACGCAACTGAAAAAAAAGAGAAAATGAAAAATGGTATAGCGTACGATCTTTATTATCATATTTTGTGGGTATCAATCAATAAATTGGATCATCAATTCAGTGTAAACAAACATACACTTACACCATAATTGTTTTTTTATCGTTTACATCCCATAAACCTCTTAATACTTGTACCTAAATGAGGTTTTCGGTTTGTAAAGTATAAAAAAATTGCGGTGTGTTGCTTAGTTTGGAGCTAGAATTTTCTTTAGAGAAATTTCAGATTAGAAGTTTCAAGAATGTTAGGTGTATAATAAATGAAAGTCCTATCTTACATTAGACACTACATACTTAAGGGCAGTGTTAGCGAGCGAAGGAATGGGTAAAAATAGCAATAAAATATAAAAATAAAATATATTACGTATGTACCGATTGCACCAAAACAAATCAATGACAATGAAACGTCAAATTTACAAACAAAACAAAACTACAAACAAACTACCTGCGTCGACACTCTGGCACCGTCTCATCTTCCCGGGACTACGAGGAGTGCCGGAGCTGCGGCTGACGCTGCAGAGAGACTGAAAGCTGCAAAGTATAGGCATCTATCTGGTGCCTACCACTTTGTAGCTTTCGGTGTTGAAACACTGGGCCCGTGGGGTTCCGACGCTCTCTCTTTCTTCCGTGACTTAGCTAAGCGTCTAGTCGAAGTCACGGGAGAGCCAAAAGCTGGCAGCTACCTCGCCCAGCGAATTTCCATCGCGATCCAGCGGAGTAATGCTGCCAGCATTTTGGGGACACTGCCACGGGGACCTACTTTGTTTTAACTTTCCTTTTTATTTACTTTTAGTTTAATTTTATTTCTTAGTTATTGTCTTCAAACAAAAACGAAAATATAATAATTAACTTAAAGAGGTCGGTTTGCCACAGGCAGTATATGCCAATGTTCAACCTACGGTTATCCTTAGGTAGCGTAAGCGTTCGCTTCGATGTAATTACATATTCAATACTAGACCATAATCTTCCTAAGCATCATTCTGTAGATAAACCAACTTGATTATGAATGAGGAGAAAAAATAAAGAGGAATGCAGACGCGGACTTGATGAAAGTAGTTGCACCTTTTTCATAGTAAAAACCGGTCGGTATTCTTCAAAAGTTAAACCTTAACAAGCCTGCAGCTCGCAGTTAACGTCTTCGCATAGCACAACGCAAGTCGGTAACGAGAGGCAGCAACCATGAAAGTTGATCACACCGCCCCCAGTTTCGTCCTTCCACGCCCGAGAAGTCATAACGAAAATTAAATACGCTTTGATAAATTTTTGCTGGAAGCCACGTCTTACTTCCGAGCTCCTGTATAAGTTTTCATAAAGTTATAGTTTCTCAAAGCCCGTCTCGAAACTGTGGAACATTCCATAAAATGAGGAAGCAAAGCATCCGAGTGAAACGAAGACGCCGGCTGAAGCGGAATAAAGTTGACATTTTTGCAAAGCTACGTTAGAATTTCAACAAAATTAAATGTGGCACTACACGAAATGAAAATAGTGTGAGCGCCCGTCTTCGGAGCGTCGCCGCCTTATTTTTGTTGCGAATTTCCAGACGTCCCCGTTTCTTGCTGTTGTCGGAGCTGAATGAAGACTCTATTGATACTGCAGTTTTGGTTATATTTTTCTTTGGTGGTAATTTACCTAGAGCGAGCTAACACGTGTCCTATAATAGGGTTGCCTTTTCCTTTTTAGCACGCTTTTATTAGGCCATCGTGCATGTAACTAAGATGTACTAAGACGTGGAACGCTGAAACCTGGAACCTGGTGGCTTAATTTGCCGTCTAATAGCCGTCTCGTAACGAACGAGATAGCTGTCGCATCCAAACAAAGAAGACACCAGCGCGTGTGAAAGAGAAGGAAACTCCAATTCGGTCGTAACGTCTGCAATAAAAACCGCCTTCAAAAACCACGACCTAAAAAGAACTTATAAAATAATATTTTTAACACCTCATACACTTCAAATAACATTTTATATCAGTGCACTCGAGAAAAGGTGTAACCGAAGTTGGCGCCCAAGACTATCTTGTAATAAATACTTCATTCAATTATTGCAACAGGGATTAGGCGCCGACTTCGGTAACTCTTTTTCTCGAGTGTACTGATATAAAATGTTATTTGATATCACACCTCTGTCAACAATCATCAGGCTAAATGTGAATACGGTATTGAAAGAGTTATCATTTAACTCCTAACCGTTGAAGAGTTGACCTTTCATCATAACCTGAGCCACAAAAATATTACAATCAGGCGTTAATACTGGTCCAGCTTTGATAAAAAATACAAAATTATTTCATAGTGCCTATAAAATTTGAGGGTTGCCCTCGATTTTTCCGGTATCCCTTCATCAGATCCTGACATGAAGAAAATGGGATCAATTTAGAAGTGTGTTCTTTCAAATAAAAAATGTGCAAATCGGTTAACAATCGGCGGAGAAATCGGTGAACATAAATAAAACATAATAAAAAAAACATACAGTCGAACATAGAACCTCCTCCTTTTTTGAAGTCGGTAAAAATTAGGGCCTCTGCTTCCTGTGAAATCGCTTAACTTGAATTCTAAGCCAGTTCTAAAAAAAATAATTCCTGTAATCCCACGCTTTTATTATCAAATATTATTATAATACCAGTTTATTCTTGATTTTTACGTGAAATTATGAATGTGTTTTTTTGTAGTTTTTTTTTCAACCTACGTATTCATTTTTGTTTCGGATTTTCCTAGCTTAATTGTAAGGCTGTCTTTATACTGAATTTAAGTATGACTAAAGTTGAATAGTTCGTTAGAAAAAAACTGTAATGTTTAGAATTAAACACACTGTTGTTGGAGCTGAATGAAGACTCTATTGATACTGTTGTTTTGGTTATCATTTTTCTGATTTAGATAAATCATTTTAGTTGGAAAGTAGATAGTCCCGGATTAGTACCATGATAAGGATATCAGGATCTGATGATGATCCTGGAAAAATTGAGAGGAACCCCGCAAATTTTAAAGGAACACGTAACGCTTTTGTATCTTTTTTTAAAATTGCACCAGTATTTACGACTGATTATATTAATTTTGTGGCTCTGGTGATGATGGAAGGTCAGAACCTAGGTTAGTAGTTAAAGGATAACTCTTTCCATACTGTATTCATAATTAGTTTGTTAGTTATTTGGCGGGGGTGGAAGGGGAAGGTTACTATCTTGTAATTGAATACAACATTCAATTATTCAACACAGATTAGGCACTGACTTCGGTAAAACCTTTTCTCGAGAGAAATGTAATTTGAAGTGTATAAAGTGATAAAAATATTATTTTACACTTTTTAGTTCGTGGTTTTTGAAGGCGGTTTTGTTTCTGTAACCATAAATGGCCAGGCAGACAGACTATACACGTTTCTGTAGAGAAAGGTTCTATTTTCATATTTTGAGGTCCAAAACTTTAACATTATATGTTGATGAAAACCATGCTTGTTATCAGTCGACACCTTAAAGACAAAACACGACACTCATACATTATAACAATCAACTTAAAACGACAAACGACAAACGACATATCATTTGAGTTCTAAAGCGTCATACCCTATTAAAGATGGAGTTCTATAGGAAGACAATAAACCTCGAACTATCTTTGGAAAACACCGAGCGCCATTTATCAAATACGTTTGTGAGCACAAAGCCGAATCTATAGCCCATCTGAAATTCATATTGGAGTCGATCGGGGTGTTGCCAGGTCCCTACATTTGTTACAGTTTGAGTAATTTACTTTTTAAATTTTCTTGATGGCAGACGAGCAGACGGTAATGGTAAGCGATTGCCGCCACCCATGGACAGCCGCAACAACAGTGGAGTGGCAAGTGCGCTGTTAACCTCCCTCTCTCCCGAATATCCTCCGGTGCCCTCACTCACGCAGCGGATCACAGCATAGACGCAGCTTCACGCCGGTTTTCTGTGAAACCGTATCACTTCGGTCGAGCCGGCATGTCATCATGTCAAATCATGTCAAAACGTGGTTCTCCCACGGTCAAACTTCTGATATTTTGGCTTAGGTAGTGAAAATACAATACTACTGTAGTAACATTTTGGCTGACTGACTGACCCGATGGCGCATTTGCTTGTCTATCTGCCTCATACACCAAAGGTCGTGGGTTCGATCCCCACCCAGGACAGACATTCGTGTGATGAATACTAGTGTTTGTTCCATGAGTCTGGGTGTAATAATATGTGTCTAAATATTATAATTCATATCTTGTTTGATACAGAAATAGAGATGTTGAATTTTCATCATCAATGCTTGAATTGAAAGTTTTTCAAATGCCAGAAATAGCTGACTAGTGATAAAATTATACTATTATTAATCAGGAGAGTATTCAGGCCAATTTTTTTCACCTAAAACAAATTGTCGGATAAAATGACAAAGATGGCACAGTGGCTATGGCCCAAGTGCCGAAGTTTTCGGGTTCGTTTCTCAATCAAGTCAATTTAGGAAACGAACTTTTCGCATTTTTTTCTCTTGTTTTATAGCAACACAGTGTTTCCTCAGCCTGATGGTAAGCAAGAGGAAAGCCCACGCTGCAATCACAACGAACGCGATGTCATGACTTCCGTTCTGGCCATACTGGCCCACGAGATGCTTCTTCACGCTTCGTTTGAAGGAAATGGTTTAAGTACCGTTCCGTGATCTCAGGATCCTGGGTTCAATTCCCGACTCGAGCTATGTGTGTTTTGAATTGCTCGGGTTTGTGATCACCAAGCCCCATTAGGCAAGCGTGGTGATTAAGCTTAGGCTTAATTGATGGGATTAGTCCCATAATTGTAGCGATGACTTGATTTCTATGATGGAGGCATTTACCCTGCAGTGTGACAGTATGTAGGCTGCTCCTTTAATTTACTTTACTTTATATTGTTATTATTCTCTGCTTATGCTGGTCACACTGCCGATCGCATAAAGGCGAGTACACGCTGAGGCTGAGCTCCCGCGGGAGGCGGTCTAAAAGGCCACGAGCGATAGCACTCATCGGGGGTATAAGCCTGTTTCTCGACGACGAGGTTTAGGGATGCGACATACCCAATGCTGTTTTATACTGCTGCCATCAATACTTAAGATGCTGAACGGCTTAGTGACGCGGCTGTCTGTCGATAAATGAATATTTTTTAATGAGTTCATTTTTTTACAAAATGTATAAACTGTCTCTAGCCATATGCAAGTTTTTAGGGTTATAGGCATTGAAACACAGCCGAACTCCAAACTAATTTCAGAAACAAGGTGATACATTCAAATTCATGCGAGCAATTCAATTAACACCCACAAACACAGTCAATATATCTGTCAAGCTGTAAATTAGTCAATGAAAAAAGACTGCAAAACATAAAATGAAACAAAAAATAATGAATGCGTCAGACAATTCACACTGATCATCAAATAACGTATTTTTTTTATTGCCATATTTCACATGTACATTACTGGTAAGTATTACAAATAATGATTAATTATTAGATTCAATGCGAACTCTAATTAAAGTGCAGCAAAAAAAAACAAGTTTACATGACAAACTAAGATGTAACTTATATATATATAGATAGGACCGATTCCCTAAGTGACTCGGAGAAGTGTTAAAAATATTTTTATCGATAACTCAAATCGACTTCGACCACCTTCCTCACATAAAAGGATTGACATTTGAGGCCACGAGCGAACAAAGTAGTGGATTCAGACGAAGACAAAGTCGCTCCATATACCTACCTAAGTAAGTAAGTATTATACCTATTTGTATTTTGTCTCTTTGACAATGAATGAGCCGATATTCAAATCGATTTGCGATTCTCATTTCTGAAAAGGTTGACGAGTCTTACTTTAAAATTCGAGTAGCATAAATTTGACTTTCAACTTTGTTTCAAATTGATCAGTAAGTAATTTTGTGTAATAATAACAATGAATGGTCGTAACCAGTTACTTCATTTAAATAAGTAAATATATTCATACAATACATAGATGTTTCATTCATTCATAGAGTTTCCAAGATTTACTGTGCCAGACTCCCCAAATCCTGAATTATGGTCCAAGCGTACCCCGGGCTCCAAAGGAACAACTTTGGACGCAACCGGGAATTACACGCTAAGATGAAGACTTTTCAAGGTTCTCATGCGTCGCTTCTGAGCCCGGGTTTGAAGTGGTAGGATAAATGTTGGTTGAAGGGATGTTAATGTATAACCCTGTAATGTAACAAAAAAAAAATGTTTAAGTAGTGACTTGAAAATATGTGAGTTTTGTGCTGAAGAATTTGTTTGAATTTGAAATAAATTAGCTATTTGGTAAATATCAAGTGTTTTGAACAAGTGGATGAGCGTGGAGTGGTGGGAGGGTACTCCCATCCACGAGAAGAACGGATGACCTGATCAGAGTCGCAGGACCTTGTTTTTGTTTATGTCCATAAAAGTAACTTATACTACATAACAATCATTCTGACAAACTACTAATGTAGTAGACCCAACATTTGTACGCGAAAAATTGATTCACGCTAAAAGTGGCCGCTTTTGGCGGTAATCAATTTTTCGCGTAGGTACAATAACGGACCCAACATTTGCGAATGGTTATTTAATAAATAGTATACAATTGTGTGTGTTTGCCGAGAGGTTGTAACCCCGAAATTGTTTAAAATAGATCCGGTTTAGTAGCTAACAATGGACAACATTTCAAAATTGCTAAGCTCTGAAACAAAAAATACCATTTCTTTATTTACTTTTCCGCTGCGCGAATATATATTTATTAATTTTTTATATTGCTTATTTACTGAGAAAAAAATTAAAAACTAAAAAACGTAAGATGACGTCATCGGACGGCAGAATGTAAAATATTTCTTTGCTTAGCACTTTATAGTTTTAAATTTACGAAATGCCAGACCCATGACATGCAACTGTCAAAAAAAAAGACAACTTGTCAACGTTGAATGAATGAATGACGTTGACAATGTTGACACTAGTATTATTTACCTTTGACAGTAGTACCATTTTTTTATTAAACAATGATAAGCAAAGGAATATCGCTGTATTCAGCCGTCCGATGACGTCATTTGGCGAGTACGTCTATTTAGAATATAAAGAATTTTAATAATTATTTTATGCATGAAAATGGCCAAATTTTGAAAAAAGAAAAAATATGGGTCTGTTCATTTTATGTCTATTTTCATATAAAAAAACAATATGGACATGTTAAAAATATGAAATGTTGTCCATTAAAAACGAATGGTGTCGCTAGTTAGGGCTACCCGTCGCCTTAAAGTATTAATATATAAGTATTAAACATTTTTTTTACTTACAAAGTTCTTATTCTATTTTATTTATATTTTTTTTTCTTTTACTTGATTGAAATGAATTTATTCTACATCAGACACAGACCTTCATCATACCAGGCCAACCCTTAGCAGGAAACGACCCCACGACCTTCAGCCCATGAGGCAGGTTCAGAACAAATTGCGCCATCGGCCGGTGCTGTCTCGCTGGATGCAGGCCGCCTGTGACCAGCGACAAATGGGAGGCGTATGTTTTGCAGTGGACGCCTCCCGGCTGATGACGTGTGGTTTCGATGCCTAAAAACTCATTTTTTTTTATTCGTGGGTACGATTCAAATCACAGTACGAAAACTCTACAAATCTGCCATACAATCTACTGGAAAAGCAATGAAAACATTTATAATAAGTAATTAGGTCCAATAGCTTTGTATATCATACTGTCACTGTAATCATAATTTGTATAAGATTAAAAATTACCATGTATAGTAATTACCATATTATTTGAAAAGAGTAACTACTGAGTTTCTTGATGATTCTTCTCGGTAGAAATTGACATTCCGAATCAGCGGTAGATTACATAATATTTGACATTCATAAATGTTATATGTATGGACTTAAATTGAATAAAGACACTTTTGATTGATTTGATTTGATTTGATTTAATAAAATGTCCTCAATAATTTTTACCAAAACTATTGTATCATATTAACTTACCTTCTACCAGATAGATTCCAAAAATAATCCTATTTTTTATGGCTAGTAGAAAATAATCCTATCCTATCTCCAAAGTACTTATTTGCCGAAACTATCAAGCCAGATCAGGAGTCAATAGAAAATTGTCGTTTGCCGTCATCTCGTTTCGCCGGGCCGGCTTAACATATGAAGGGAAATCCTTAGTGAGCACAAATAAATAAGGCACCTTCGTATGATATATTCCCTGATCCCCGAGCATTACTGCCGGGAGGGTCAGCGGAAGATTGCTCGGACCGTAATGCCAATATCGCTAAATTGAGACGGGTTAAGTTTTTTATTGTTGTTGATAGATTATTTTCGTATTCATTCTCTTGTAAATATAGTACTATCAACTCATTGTTTGCATTGCAGCTTCGAATAAGAAAAAATGGAGTATCAGACTAATTATATGTATTTTTAGTTAAACTTAAGTATTCAGTAAAATTTCCACTGATGTCGCGGGTGTCCATGGGCGGCGGCAAATTAGTGTGCTACTGATAAGGGTAGACTAGGTACTTTGATTATTTTATTTTGTGAAACATTTACTATTGGAATAATAACTATTGTTATTGCTGCTATAAGCAATAGAGCTCACATTTCTACTTTCGACTCACACAATAAACTTTAAAAGTCATCATATAGGTATACCTTAATATATTTAGATTTATTTATTGAAATAAAAAATAAATAACAAAAAACATTAAACACACAACGGCATCCGTATCTCCCGCCATTACCCGTCTAGATGCCGCGAAATATCTCAAAATGGACGCCGCAATCCCAAATCTTTAACAAAATAGCTCCCAGAACACTTTAAGTCTAAGTAAGTGGCGTTCGGCGTCCAAAGATTTGCTGGACCGTCTCTAATGGGCTTTATCCTTATTTATTGAACTCGCCGACGAAATCGGAGCGATACAAATTTTAAGTTTTCCCGCCAAGTTAGTGTTGCCAACTCGATATAACTAATCGGTGCTAGATGCCATGTGAAAAAGTGCTAAATTGTTAAGAACTTTTTTTATGATGCAGGTGTCAGTACAGTAGAGCCTTGATGGATAGCACCTTGATGGGTGATGAATAGCGGTAACTACCGCCTATAGACCACCATAGACGGACACCCGCATAACCATTGAAGTCACAAGTGTCGGCGCCACCTCCCTTTCCCCCCGGATTGAGCCTGCAGTACCCACAGTCGGCGAAGCACAGCAGGCGCTGTTTTCAGCTGGTTTTCTGTGAGCCCGTGGTGTCACTCCAATCGAGCACCGGTTCAACTAGACTGATGCTCTCCCACAACAAAAAAAAAATATCAAAAAAGGATGATAGGTATTACGATTCAAAGACTTATGAAAAAAGTGCTAATTATAACACCAAAAATGCTAAGTTGGCAGCACTGGTGCGAATTTAGCAGGAGTTGTGCATCCAAGTAGGTTTTACAGCCGTCAGGAGTAGTGCAACTAGATGGGTTTTATATGGCGTTATTGGAATTCAATGTAGAACTAGAAATGTTTCTAGCTTGCAAAGCAGGCAAATGTGCTCCTTTAATATGGTATAAGTTACTATCTGAGAACAGTTGGTGCACCACCATAGCGACCTTCTCAATCTTTGTTTACGGTCATCGTCATCATCTCAGCAAACATCTACCCACTTATATGCCTCTTTATTTCGTCATTTATTTGTGGAATCTGCCATTCTAGCCACACTTGCAATATCATCGGATCAAGGGGCAAGAGATCTACCCACACGAAACCTCCTCTTTCTTAGCTACTATTCAGTCAGTGCTTTGGTCCACCTAATCTCTCTACTTTGAGCCAGGTATCTAATTAAGAAAACTTACAATGTCCATTACCAAAATGAAAATATCAGATAAATGAATAGATATTATTTATGAGTACCTATTGCCATAGAATTTTTTTATGATATAGGTGGCAGACCAGCAGACGGATCACCTGATGGTAAGCGATTGTCGCCGCCCATGGACACCCGCGGCACCAGTGGAATCACAAGTGCCCTGCCGACCTTTAAAGCCCCATTATAAGGGTATTGCAAAGAAACAAAATACAGATACGAAATAAAAACAGACAGTACAATAAGGCGAACTTATGGCTTGTAGCATTTTTTTCCACACAACCTTTGAGTACAGGAAAGAAAGAGCGTATTAGTTGGCGTACAGTGCAAATCAGTATTAAGTACAGAGCCAAAATGAAAAATAAAGTGCTTTATCAGAAATATTCAATAAAAAGAAACTTAAACAATATACTCTTATACATCCTGTCTAAAATCGATAAGAAAGCATAGTACAAGTGCGTCGACTTTTAATCGACAGGGCTTATCGTGGGGTACTTTACCCCCTCCCCCTCCGGGGTAAATAGGTCAGAACAGCACTAACGCGCTCAGACAAGCGTGACGACTCGACGTGGTGTGACGTGTCGCAAAACCCGACACCTGGTTGCTTAATCCTGGAGCACTCAGGATTTTCCAGGAAAATTTAGCATTTTGTGAAAAATGCTCGGGATTTTTGGAGAGAATTTTCTTCGATGGCTTGGTTGGGACTTTAAGAACCTGCCAATTTAGAATAAAGATAAGAGAATTTAGAGAAAAGTCTCCCTTAAAGCTATATTTAAGGCGACGGGTAGGGCACACTAGCGACGCCAATAGGTTTTAAATTTAGCTACTAAATCGGATCTATTTTAATCAATTTCGGGGTTACAATCCGGTTTAGTAGCTATAAATTAAAATCGATTGGCGCCGCTAATGTGCCCTACCCGTCACCTTAACTAATTTTAGACAAGATTCTGCAGCTAATTTCTTTAACGATTGTTGAAGCATGAGAGTCGGCGTCAATAAATAGGTTATACTTACTTACTTACTCCGATGGTTTAACAACCCGAACCCAGTTTTGGCCTCCGAAACCAGAATGAGCACTAGTCTGTACTACTTCTTGCTTTTTTTTTTTTTTTACTGTAGATAGGTAAGCGTTTGACCATATTTCACCTGATGGTAAGTGATAATATGGTCTAAGATGTAGCACGATTACCTAGAAGATACCTATTCACTCGCGCTTTGAAAACCCCCAAATTGTAGCCACTAGGGAACACCCCCTCAGGCAACTGATTCCACTGTTTCGCAGTACGAATAAGAAAACAGGATTCAAACCTCTTTGTGCGGACTTTTGGTATTTCTACCATGTACCAGTGTCGATTGAGGGTCTGCCTGGTGGAGTAGTGGAAGAACGGAGATGCTCCAATGGCATTGTACAGTTCCGTGGCGCACTCTCCAAAATGTATCCGATAGAAGACCGTTAAGTTTGCTACCTTGCGTCGGTGTTCAAGGCTTTGTAGCCTCTTACCCACAAGCTCGTCGTCTCCAATTAGCCTCTTGGCCCTCTCTCAATACTCTCTAACGCCTCAAGCTGGTATTTGGCTGAGCCATCCCAAAGATGAGAACAGTACTCCATGCAGGCTCGGACTTGCGCTTGATATAAGTTAAGCAGCTGTCCTGGCGTAAAGTACTGCCTCACTTTAGCCAGAATACCGAGCTTTTTTGAGGCAAGTTGAGCTTTGGACTCGATGTACGTGCCAAAGTTGAGGGAAGGGGTGAGAGACATGTCAAGAAGCTCAAGACGGCTAGTAATCGGCACGGACACATTCCGGAAAGTGGGAGTCAGTTGGAATTGACTCCGTTTAGCAGAGAACAGACACGCCTGGGTCTTAGCTGCATTGAACGAAACTCGGTTGGCATTTCCCCAGTCGGAGACCGCCTTCAAGGTCTCGTTCATGCGCTCGACCATCGCCTCCCTATGTCTCTGGATGTCCGCCGGCTTGGCACGTGCACTGGAATTGTAAAATTGCTAGTCATTATCCTGAAGTTCTCGCAGATCAGTCCGGAGAATGCGCACGAATGTTGAAATAGAGAAGATTGTGGACACACTCAACATCATCGGTAAGACCAAGACTCACCGTCATCGCTGGCTTGGCCATCTCGAAAGACTGGAAGAGGATCATCTCATCTCAATCCCATCTAGTTGGCTGACCTAGGTATCGCTAGAAAGACGTCCAAATAGGTTATTATAAAATTAGTTTCAAGTGACAGAGTGAGTAAAACGTTAAAATAACAGATAGATAGATATTTCTTAGGGTTCGGCGATAGTGTCGATATGTAATCAGAGATATGAGGTGAGGCGATAACGCGAAGGGTGTACAGGTTGTTCAAACTACATACAAAAAAAAACAAGTGAATTTAATTACTAATAAAAAAAACTCCATTCTGAGTTATGCTGGAAGAGGGCCTAGTCCTTATAGTACAGACGTCCATTTGGTCCATTAGGTTACAACAATCTGTCAGCAATCCTTGATTGATATTGAACCGAACGTGTTTGTCATTAAGGTGAGAATTAAATGAAGAAATTTGAGTCTTATATACTTTGATGTGTATCTACGAGGAATGCTCAAGTTTGAAACTAGATGAATCGTATTGTGCATTGTCTGGCGATATATTTCTTTCTCCATTCATTCACATTTAATTGTATATTCTATCTTCTTCTTCAACAACATTCTTGCGCCCACCGTTATGCTTTTATGCCCTATAAAGCAAACATATTTTGGAATATATACAAAAACAATTTCAATTTCAAGCAGCGATTAATTCCTCGATTTTTCAAAGTAAAAACAAGCAGTCCACATTAAATAAAAGGCAAACAGATGTTTATCATGCGATAAACTAAACCATGAGAGCGCGATAAGAGCGTTCGACGCAAATGTCCGATTGTGTCGAAAACCGTAGAACAGCCTGTATCGTACGGAATCGTGCTAACGGGTAGATAGCCAGTGCAAGTGCCAGCAAACACATCGGCCAGAGTGTGTATGCCTATAACCGCGTGTAAAATGTCCTCAGTGTGTTGAACAGTGTTCACACGTGCTTTTTGGATTTGCTAAGGGTGTGGTTTAAAGAAAAATGTGCCACCGATAGTATGTGATGGAGCTAGGTAAGTCAGCCCTATAATGTATATATGCTGATACCAAAATGAATCAGGATGAATTTTATGCAGTTTTTAGATACGATAAAATTGTGTACCATAACGCGATAAGCTATCATTAACATCAGTATTACTTATTGTGTTCATAATATGACACTATTGGTGTAAGAAATATGTTAACAGGTTTTTTTTGTATGTATAACATGAGTTTGTTTGTATTGGTCTGGGTGTTTGCTATGTATTATAAGTATGTATTTACAAAAGAAAAGTATTATATGTATATATTTGTAATCCCACTGTTGATTCTGATATCCGTAACACAGGTGCTTGAGCTACCTATCTCGGAGTCAGATCAATGTTGTGAAATATTAAAAAAAAATGCTTAAAAAATTTGGCAGTCCTTAAAAAGACGCAGAAAGTAAGTACGTAAGTAAGTAGGTATTATAGGACATTAACCCAAATAAATTTTAGTATATTGAAAAAGGGTAGGTACCTACTTTTCGTAACGAATTAACTCCACCCAGGCAAATCGATTAATCAAAAATGTCTAAATATTCAGATAAATGATAAGAATTTTAGATAAGTTTACCTAATATGGAATAATATTTATTCATAATTTACAGAAATTCTATAATATAACTCATCACATAGCAGAATCTCAAATATATAAGCAGTCTAAGCGTTTAAATTAGAACTTCTAATCACACAGTCATAAACTCGTGCAGATGGAAGTATATCATGCTTGTAAAAAAATACATTTTAGGGTAACTGTGAGGTGACTGAGCGGGGGTGAACCGCATTCAGCGGGAGGCAGGGAATAAATAAATTTCACAATATCACAAACATTGATCTGACTCCGATACAGGTAGCTCAAGCACAGGTGTGTTACGGATATCAGAAACAACAGTGGAATTAAAAATATATACACTGAATATTTTTCTTTTGTAAGTACATAGACACTTATAATATATAAAAAACACGCAGACCAATACAAACAGACATGTTCATGCACACAAATGTTTGTCCCCTGTGGGGATCGATCCCCCAACCCTTGCACCAGAGGCAGCGTTCACTACGACTGATCCAAACGGGTCGTCTACAATGATAGGAGTAGGTAGAACTATTTTTGGTACTTGCGATTTTTTCAAATAATATGGACATGCCTGGCATCCCAGGAATCCCGGGATTAAAGATATACTTTATATTATAAACAGCCATTTTCGTTTATACATACGAGCATTAACATCAGAACTTATTCATAAACGCTTTGTGATACCATGTTAATTAAAAAAGTTCTTTTTGTTCTTTCGAAATTCAAGATACATACGTTAGATGTAAAGTAACAAACTGTAAGTAAATATGGTTGTAACGAACGTTTATGGATAAGCCTTTTCATGACTAAAATGCGTTAAATATTTATCTCTTAAATAATTATTTATTTATTTTAATCCCGGGGCATGTCAATATTGACATCTATGTTTGCGGTAAATGAACCCAAATAGCTCTACCTACTCCGAACATTGCTTATGACTAAGACAAAGATACAGGGACGGTACGCAACGACAATCTATGAGTTCACTGTAGAAGGGTCAGGAGTCGTCTGGCCTGCAAACAAAATGTTTGACGTAGTTACTACTTTGACTTCAACAATCACCAAATCAATTAATTTTGGGTTTTACTTTGAGCCTTAGGCCTTTTTGGCCTAGTTGTTTAAGTACTGGGCCTGATACCGGGGTCGTAAGTTCGAAAAAAAAATTTGCTGCCGGGTCTTTATGCTTCGATTTGTTTGAACATAGTTCAGATTTGTGATCACCAATCCACATTAGGCAATTATATTAGCGTTAACTAGATTTCCATAATGGAGGACTTTGCCCTGCAGTGAGACAGTTTATAGGCTGATACTTTACTTTACTTTTTACGATCATTTAGAGGACGGTCGCTACTTAAAGTGTGTTAGGTGCCGTGAAAACGGTTTTTAGGAATAAGTCCGATTTTCCGAATCATTGTTGTCAACATTCGTAAAAAAGGTTTATAGGTACAATTTGCATGTTCGGTACTCTGATATTTTGGTCAGTTCAGTGTTTTGTATTTTTTCTAGAAATTAGAGTATTTACGTAGTTTACGGTTAACTGGAATGCAATCAGGTGTTCGGTAACCTCACCCTAAAATATGTACTATAATAGGTTTCACTCTTACTACCGCTCCGGTCGCATTGCAGTTCGCAACACGCATCGCGACATCTATTCGTATCTTGTATAACAATGTTTTCCGGCTGCTTATTCAACTGTGGCACCTAAAAATTTAAAAATCAGCCAAATAACGCAGGATATTTATCATAGTGTACATAAATGTATTTTTTTTTACATTATAGCGGACAAACTAACGACATACGCGGCAAGTGATCACCGCCGCCCATAGTTATCTCCGATGATCGAGGATGCGTTTCCGGGGTCTTAAGGAAGGAATTAGTAATAACGAGAATCCTGTTGCTCATCCCTCGATTATAACCACGGCTATTGGTTATTGCAACCGCTTGTACTGCGGTTAATGTGCTAACAATCAGGTCAAACACGGAATTTATTCATAAACGTTCAGTAAATCTTTGTTACCTTAAACAGCAGTTATGTTAAAATCGAAAAAATAATGAAAACTGCTTTATAACACCATTTTAGTTAGCAAAGGTTTATCAAACATTTAAGAATACGACCTAAAATGGGCTAACCTCAACTAAGGGTTAAGCTTAGTAGGTACTATGTCACGATAACTTCTTCTTATGTTACTAACTCTCATAAACGTATTTCTCTTTTTCAGGTGAACTTTTAACATTCGCATTTTGGATATGGCTGTTGCCACAAACCAGAGCGAGAGCAGTAAGGCAAATATTGACGTCAGAAGTTGCTTCACCGTGTATGGTCTACAACTTGAACTCACTGCTTCATCTTGACTGCTCCAATCAGCAACTCAGTCAGCTGCCTGGTGAGCTAAACTATGAAGTAAGTAAAATGAAATCAACACGAGACGAGATAGATAGATTTTTATCTTTGTAGAGTTTATTTGCTGCAAACCTTTCATCTGCTGCGAAATTAGTACAAACATTGCGGGAAGTGAGACAAGTATATTTTGAGGCTACAAAAAATGAGGGTAAAATTTCCTTCAATTGCTAAAATAAGACTATGATAGATATTAAGATGATGAAAAATTATACTAGGTACATATAAATATATAAATAAATATTTCACAACGTCACATACATTGATCTGACTCCGAGATAGGTAGCTCAAGCACCTGTGTTACGGATATCAGAATCAACAGTGGGATTACAAATATATACATATAATACTTTGTTTTTTCTAAATACATACTTATAATACATATAAAACACCAAGACCAATACAAACAGACATGTTCATGCACACAAATGTTTGTATTGTGCGGGGATCGAACCCGCAACCCTTGGACCAAAGGCAGCGTTCACTACCACTGTTCCAAACGGATCGTCAATGTATAGGTAATGGATATGTACTATATTATAATAATATAAAATATGTACATATGTATACCTATTTGTCATTGTTTCAAATTCGCGACTTATTAATGTGTAACACTCATCTTGCGCTCATTGTTTAGAACCGTCGATACAATCTGTATTGGAAAACCCATTCATTCGAAGAGCTTAAAGCTATTGCATGCAACTGAGTGTTAAAAGATAAATAAATAAATAATTGACACCACATCACATTCATAGTCTTAGCCCCAACTATTTTTTTTTATTATATTAGTATACAAGAGGAAAATTAACCTAGGATTAACTAAAGATAATGATAAAAAAAATCTTTATTCAATTTAGGTCCACACAGAACACTTATGAATGTCTAAATAGGTACATAATATCTACCGCTGGTTCGGAATGTCGATTTCTACTGAGAAGACACCAGCAAGAAACTCAGTATTCTTTCCAAATATTGATGATGTTACAGAGTTTCAATTGAGAAGAGAAAAATATACAATTATGAAGGTTAATAGACTACTATGAATAACAACTCAAAAGATTAATCAATTAACATGACCAAGAATCCTTATCATTTAAATAGTCTTGTACACTATAGTAAACCTTTCTTCATTAGACAGGTTTTGATATGAGACTTAAACTTATCCAGTGATAGGTTAATGACATTTTGTGGTATCTTATTAAATATCTTAATACTTAAGCCAACAAATGAATTACCGATTTTATGAAGTCTGAGAACCGGGAACTATATCTACGAGTTCAAGTTCTCGGTAAATAGAAATTGAAAGTTCTGTCAATGCAGTTAGTATTTTACATGAATGTGTAAAACAACACTTCACTTAATCAGATATAAAAAAATCGTAAATATGAATTTTTGTTAGCCTATTGTAATCTTTACGAAGAAGATTTAATTAAGAAACATTCCTAATTCGGTATTGGTAGTGACCCTGTCTCTTACGTCAAAGGTCGTGGGTTCTATCCCCACCCTGGACAAACATTCGTGCGATGAACATTTGTGTTTGTTCAGTGTCTGGGTGTAATATATGTATTTATGTACATATTTGTGTTCCTCCGTTGTCTGATATCTGTAACCTACGCTACTTAGTACGGAATCAGGTCAATGTATGAGATGTTGTGAGAATTATTATTATTATTATTTAGTATGTTTGTGCCTACCTAATATTGAAATACGTAACGGTGAAATTATTTTGATTTCAGGCTCAAGTGCTGCTGCTTTCAGACAATGAATTCGACGCATTCCCACCGCAGATTGAAAAATTCACAGAGCTAGAAGTTTTGGACATGTCTAACAACATCCTAAACACACCATTGCCTAGTTATTTTGAGAATATGAATAAGCTGCAAACGCTTAACCTATCCAATAACCATTACAGTGCCTGGGCAGATACAGGCCGCAGTTATAATATAAAGAAATTAGATTTATCTAGAAATAAAATAGTGAACATCGATGAAACAGCGTTTTCTAAGATGCCACAGTTACGCTTCCTAGATTTAACAGAAAACAAAATTAATGATTTGCCAATAAGAACATTTAGCGAGACGAACACTTTGGAGACTGTTCATTTGTGCAGAAACTTCTTTACAACAGTTCCAAAATTTCAAACAAATTCTTTAAAGAGTCTATATCTCAGGAACTGCCAAATTTCATCTCTCGAAAAAGATGCCCTATATGGTATGCCCTCATTATTGGAATTAATGTTATCAATGAATCAAATAGAAAAAATTGCGGACAACTTCGCATCAAATACTCTACAAGAGCTAGATTTGAGCTTCAACGACATTGATACTCTTACAGACACCACGTTCTCGTCACTACCGCATTTAGCGGTACTGAATTTGAGAGGCAACAATTTTAAGGAAGTGTGGCCCACCTCACATTTCGCCTCAAATCCATTTTTGAGGGAAATCCATGTGAAAGGTAACCGATGGAGCTGTGAAGGGTTCAGCTTAAATCTTTTGCTCACATTTGAATTTTTGACTAAAGATCCTCCAAAGATTCAGGATAGAGCGTCACTTATGTGCTACTCGCCATCAAACGTGACTCAGATGACGTGGCAACAGGCATATATTCGGACATGGCATCCAAATGCTAACGCTCAAATGTCATATTGGTCGTTTGCCATGTTCATAGGGATAATCATAGGTGTAGTGGTGACGTCTTGTCTATGTCGGTGTCTGATGCATGTGAGCGGGAACCGGCCTACACAAATGGCCGCACAGGCTACAGTGGTGAATCTCAACGGCGGTCCCCGGACGGCGCCGTCGGAGGAGAGTGTAATGCTGCGAGTTCCGCTGCGGCAGGAGGAGGACCTCCCGCCGACCTACGACGAGGCACTGCTGATGCCTCGACTGCGTGCTTCGTTCCATTCTCTCCCAGATTTCGTCGAGGAAGAAGAAGAACAAGAACAACAGACTAATCGTAACTATCGGAGATCCAGGTCGATTGGTGACCTGACAGCACCAAGATCCCGAGCCCACGATAGGCGATCTACCAGACGTACTCTTCAAGTACACCAAAATAACAACAATAACGAAAATAATGAATGTTAAAACGGAAACTAATTAAATTAGTTTAGTTGTATGTAATTTAGACTAAGTAGATATTAAGTAGATTAAAGTGTACAATAAGTAATTTATTAACATAAATAATAATAATACCTACAAATGATGTGTTTTGAACCTCTCAAACCACCATTTCACCCTATTTTACATTCCACGTGAAAGACTTACAACGCCATCTATGGATTGTACCTAAATACAATAAGAAGTGTGCTTTTAGTAGATAGCATTAAGTAATGCCTAAATTAAAGCAGATGGCGCGGGCTTAAACTTTTGAAGGATCTACTTTGGGCTATGGCAAAATAATTTTTACCACTTTCAAAAGAAGTTTAATGAAAATATATTTTTGATAGGTCTCTCTATCAACCTCTTTCTATGTACAATCCAAAACTTGAATAAAAGAAGGAGATGAAAATTAATAATGTAATTATTATAATATTATTAAAACAATCCCAAAATTAAATAAATTAATAATTTCGTGGAAACCCAGTTATGATAGTAAGCAAGTGCTCAGATTACGAACTCCACTTTCGCCATTCTTTATCATTATCTAACGATAACACGTCATAATATTCATTTGGCCTCATACAATGTATTGTCGTAGCCGGGTTCGCACGTCTAAATACTTACTTCAAGCTATAGTAATGCAAACTTCTCAAACGTATTTAGATGTTTACTTTTTACAAAAAATATAATTTACTTGGTGTTAAGTGATGCTTAGTGTCCAGTTACTTTATCGTTATCTAGACTGGATAAACTAATTGCTTTTCTCTTCAAGTGTAGCTTGGATAGCTGTGTGTGACACATGACAACTAAAACAGTAACATTTAAAAGAAACACTTTTGAAGTCTTTCAAAAAGTGTAAGAATAATGTGACCGGTAAGTTCCACAATTTTCATACCATAGTTTACGTCGATAATGTATAAAATGTAAGACATACCATAATTTACGTCGATAATGTATAAACGTAAGATGTGGAATCATCCACTTTACAATAAATTAATAAGTGGATTGACTCATCATAAACTTTTCAATTCAATCGTAATACCTGGTTAATAGGAAGTTTTTTTTTCTCATGAAATTATATGACTTTAAAAACTCAAATGTTTTAATTCAACAAGGAAGTCAAAATGTAAATTTGAGCTGTTTCTGTACTTGCGTAAGTTTGTGTTCTTATTAATGAAAAATTTACTCTTGACCTATTTACTTCATCGAGAATATACTGTCATACTTATAACTACTTATTAGTCAATATGAGACAATATCTTAGTTAAAATTGTCAATCACAGTATATGAGTGATATAATTCCCTGATCACAAAACATTCAGGCATGAAATTTGTTTAATTTGATCCGGAATTCTAAACGCTCAGGCACAACCTAATTATGATCTTCCTAGTTATGAGCTATATGTTTCATGGCTGTGATAACGCCCTATCCAAACGTAAAACGACCCAAATTACTAAACCACTACCTGCAATACTCTTATCAATAAAAGATAACAATGATAAAACTGTTGTGTATGGATACATATTTAAGACCAGAGACAATGAAGATTTTGCGTACGAAAGGAACGCCTTTAATTTTTTTGGAGGAAAATCAAACGTGATAAGAATATAATTTAAGTTGAAGACTGCAGGTGTTCAATCCAAACAAGGTTGATTCGTTTAACCTAAATACAAGTGCTTCTTAATGACATACCAAACGATTTATTACAGACAGTTATGAAAAAAGAACGTGATGAATTGGCAACGCACGGCTATTCTCCTGTTGGCGATTTTAGCAGTCAATGCAGAAATACTGGATTTTAATGACAAAAACGCAGACGATTTGTGCTATACATGTTCTTGTAGAGCGGAGAGAACCGAAGTTGACTGTTCCGGAAGAGGCCTTACCAGACTACCAGATGGGCTAAATCACAAGGTAAGTAATATACCTGGGATTAGTTTAGCACCAACATTCTGCAGATTGTACGTGAAGCAACATAATTTATCTGTACGTACAAGGTTAAACATTTTATAGTTGTATAGTCTTAAATTACTCATCTTTGTGTTTTACTATATATTACCTGGGCTCTAACATGCTTTTTGTTTTCAATTTCAGGTTAAGAAACTAAACTTATCAAACAACGAGATAAGTGTATTCCCAGAAAACATAGAAAAATACTCCAATTTAATAAACTTGGATTTAAGTGGAAATGAACTGAATGCATTACTGAAAAATGCCTTACAAAACCTAACATCCCTTGAAATTCTCAACTTATCGAGAAATTACTTTGATAATTGGCTTAACTTAAATCCGAACGAGGTCCTTATACCAGCTGTGAATTTGAAAATTCTGGATCTATCATATAACAAATTCAAATCAATGGACAATTTAGCTCAAACTCAATTGCTCATAAGTCCGTCTCTAGAAACATTAATTTTAGACCACTGTGAAATTGAATCTATATCTGGTAAATCAATATTAAGCGGGCTAAATAATATTAAAACACTGAAATTAAATAACAATCCTCTTGTTCGGATACATGGCCTAATATCGTCGTCATTAAAAAGTCTTTATCTAAGTAACTGTCAACTAATTACTGTAAACCAAAATGAGCTAGCATATTTACCTTCTTTAATTTATTTAAAAATGTCCCACAATTATAGATTGGAACTATCAACCTCTAACTATGTTCTGTATTCTAGCTCACTGAGGTTTTTAGATATTTCGTATTGCAATTTGTTACAGCCGAGCTTACAGGGATTCCCGAATTTAAGAAGGGCGGTAGTAAACCACAATATGATAAGATTTTTGCGAAGTCATGAATTTATGAACCATACAAAATTAGAATACTTGGATTTGTCTTACAATAACATTGGATCCATGAGAGTTGACACTTTTAGAGGTCTTAATATGTTGAAAACTTTGGATTTATCATGGAATGAGATAGCTGTTATCCCAGAAGGTAGTTTGACAGAGATGCCATCATTGACACAACTCAAAATAGCAAGAAATTATCTTTCTCAAGTTGGACACTTAAAATCGACCTCAATATCGGTATTAGATATGAGTTCGTGCGAAATTAATCATATTGGTAAAGATTCTTTGGAAGGATTACAGTCACTAACAGACTTAGATTTATCTAGAAATTTGATCCCACATATTCCTGACAGTATTTCATCCAACACGTTAAGGTATTTGAATTTAAATTATAATAGAATATCTATGATCAGTAATTTCACTTTCCTTATGCTACCACGTTTGACGGGGATATCAGTTATCGGAAATAGATTTACAAATATTTGGCGAAGATCATATTTTGACTCAAATCTTTATCTTGAAAGAATAGATTTAAGTGATAACATGTGGCGGTGTGATTGTAAAGATGCCAACATGTACGATTTTTATGAATTCATAACTCTCGAACCTTTTAAAAAGGAAGAGTCGTACAACCTTGTATGTAATAGTCCTGTAAATATTATTGGACAAACGTGGTTAGAGGCTTGTTATTTTACTTGGTACCCTACCGAAAACGTAGCAAATGCAAATGGTCTAATATGGTTCATAATTGTAATGATTACGGGTTTATCTTTGTGTATACTATTGGTTAACTGTATTCGTAACTCAATGCAACGTCGGTTGCAAACAATACAAGAAGAGAGGCAAAGACAAGTTGAAGAAGCGAGACAACGACTGAGAGAACTAAGAATGCGAGCTGAACAGGAATCACTGACTAACACACCAGATCCGCGAGACTTGATTGCCCCCCCGTCTTATGACGAAGCTCTCTCGATGCCCAAGTTAAACGTCTCAACACACTCTCTATGTGATACCGGTACTGGGAAAACTAGAAGGAAGAGAGGGCGAAGAAAAACTAAGTCCAGTGGTGATTTACTGGATGAGACTGAACGCAATGGAGATTTACCTGTACTTGATGATTTAGAACTTAACGAAATACCAAACGGTGGTCGAAGGAGACGACGTAGAACGCCAAAAAGGTTTGGTAGTCATGAAATTGCAGATCTAGATCATTCGCCGGGGGCGCGTAGAAGGAGAATATCAGAATATGGAGATGGCGGAGAAGGTGATTCAGTGACAGTGCAAATAGAAGCGGAGCGGCCTCTTCGACCCAGGAACAGGAGGTATTCCAGTGATGATAACGAACTGAGAGAAAGTAATTTATAATTTTTTTTTTATCTCATAAAGTATATGTCTTCTATAAATAGCTTTATCAGTTAACTACATATAAATACAGGATATTAAGTGAAAATAACTATTAGAAAAATGGTGAGAAAAATAGTAAAGTAAGACTAAAATACAAAAATAATAAAGACTGCTGACTAAACATAATCAGTTACCTACTTATCAAACAATAATTTTGTACCTAACGTTTAGTAAAAAAATAAGTTTTAGCCAAAGACAAAAGGTTAATTATATTATAATAATAATTAGATTTAATTGTTTGACTTTCTTATGTGTGCGTCAATATTCGTTACCAAATTGACATAGATATTGCAAATCCCCACCGTTGTTTACATCACATTCTTATATCTTATAAATAACCTATCATAATTATACAAAATAATACCAAGTTTTTCTAAGTATACCCTGTCAATGGCAATGGCCAAGCCACTTGACTAAACAGCATCATTTAATTTGACTTTATTGATGACCCATAAATTAATGTTGTCTACATTATGTGGGTAAAGTACTAAATAGTTACTAAGTTTGTGATAGAATCCTTTCATCTCACAAGAATTCTTATATTTTATTGTTATATTGGCCACAAACGGTCGGTTTATTCTAAAAGTGTATATTATTTTTCGAAACAAATAGGTAGTACACCAGCTCGGCCGATCGAAACCTGAAAAGCCCGAGTGACGCCAGGGTGTGCAAAAAAAAATTTTTTTGCCTAATAAAGGCGTAAAATTAGAGTGAACCGCCACAATGAAACTGAAAAAACTGACCATCTTTAGTCTCAAAAGTAACTACCTACTACAAATGAGTATGACTTCTAACCGTTACGAGGATGGAATACAAAATGTAAACATAATTATCCTCAAAGCGCTTTGAATCCTATTTAGTTATATTTACGAACATAGAATTTAAATTATATATATTTTTTTATGTAACAAGCTACATTCAAATTCATAGTAACACCTACCACTAGGTAGACTACTACTAAGTAGTCTTTGTATTTTAGTAGCTCGTAACCTACCTAATTTTAAATAAAAATATTTATTTCACAAATTGATCAACACGTTAAATGCATCTATCATGCGAGATAGATTGATCAAACCCTACTATTTGAATTGAATTAAATTTAACGTTCCTACAATTATTATACCTATCTCTTAGTGTAGTATCTTATGATTTCATTGTATTTATAATTATGTAATAAAATGTAAAAGTGAAAACTAAATTATTTTTCCGCCTAAAAAAAGGAGCAGACTCCATGTACGACTCTATCAAAATGTATTGTTTGTATGCTCACCGATTTCCTTGTCAATTATCCACCGAGATAATTTCTTTTAGCAGAGCATACTCCCGAGGTGGTTCCATTTTCATCACGCAGGATCTAATCTTGAGAAAGGGATCAGGTCAAATCGAGGGAAGTTTGCAAATTGTATAGCACACAGAAGTGGTTGCGGTATTTCTTCGTTTTAGCTCATGCATTTGAATCGTCTCCCGCTCCTCTCTCTTTATGAAGATAATTTCCCCTGTGTTCATTTTCCAAGAAGTATATAATATGCTAGTTGAAGTGGTGAGGTGATTGTAGAGAACCCCGTTTTAGATATAAAAAAAAATAACTGACTTCAAAAAAACATTAACTCAAAAGCTAAAAAAAATATTTTATTTACTTCGTTTTACAAAAACACTTCTTAACATGTCAGATAAAAAGGAGTTATTGTCATGGTCAAACGGAATTTTGAGTCACCGTAGGCCTCACCTATAAATCAACAGCGGCGGCTGTCGAAGGGCTTTAGTAGGTAAGCCTTTGGGATAACTTTCACAGAGGGAGTCCCATACAACCTGTCCGATCTCCCGACCTGACGGGAAGGTGCCAAATGGATATTGCCCTTCGTTACCAAAAAAGTACCTATGCTAGTTACCTACCTAATAAAAAAATTTAAATGAGAAATGAATGTGGTATCTGGCGCCGACTTTAATATTCCTCTTTTATAACCCCTGATGAAAAAACGATGGAGTGTTATAAGTTTTACAGTGTTATGAAATAATATTCTATACGGAATGCATGAAAATTAAGGCCATCTATATTTTGCTTTTGCACTTAGCTGGTCGGTTTCGTTCAACGCCATCTGCAGATAGCGTGACGGACTATGAATTGGAAGTTAACATGTTAGTACAGTCTTCTTCCTGCAAGATGGCGTTAGCGTAAGGCGGGCACGGGATCCCGTCTAGTTGTTGCAACTATGAGATATTATTCAAGTCTTCCAGAAAGTTGTACCTATTTCGTTTTTCTTCTGCATTATTTATGTGTTTAATTAAATAAGAAAGGCCAAAGAACTGAAAAATAAGCATTTGGAATATGTACTCTGTCACCCTAATGACATGACTTACTATCCATTGAAAGTACCTACAATAAATCAACTGATTCCTTCTCCATAAGATACAGATTTAAAACTTTGTTTATCCAAGCTTCGGTTCCTGTTTTCATTTTTTTAGAGTTCCGCGCCCTACATAAGTACTATAGTTATTTGGTTTTTTCCTACAAATAATGCCTAGATATTTTATAATTTCATATATTTATTTTCTTTCTTATCTACCGATTCTGTTTTATTTATGTGATAGGTGGCAGACGAGCAGACGGATCGCCTGATGGTAAGCGATTGCGACCGCTTACCCACGCTATACCCCCGCGACCAGTGGAGTAGGTACCTATCAAGCGCTGCCAACCTTTAATCCCCCTTTCTCCCGGATTGTGCCTTCGGTACCCTAATTCACGCAGCGAAACAAAGCACAGTGCTGCTTCACGCCGGTTTTTTGTGAGGCCGTGATATCTATTCGGTCGAGCCGGCCCATTCATGCCAAGCGTGGCTTTCCTACGGTGAATATTTGATTTGAGATTTGTGATTAATTAATACTTTAAATACTAATGAATATTAAAAAAACTTGGCGGTTTTTTTTGGATATTTGAAAACAGTGGAAAAACTGGCCATTTTTTAAGTTTTTGGACATTTGTATTTATTATCTCTTTAAATAATAAATTAATGAAAAAAAAATAGGTAATTGAGACATGTCAAAAGCCATACAAATTCAAGAAAAAGTATTACTCTACCAGCATACATTGTTCTGGTCCCAACCTATGTGCCCATACTAAGGTTTTCCCTTGTGTTATGAAACATGGAACAGGAACAACGATGGTACCACAAACACCCAGACGCAACACAATATCTGTTTTCATCAACAAACACGTGTGTTGGTGCGGGAATCGAACCCACGACCCTTGCGTATATAATAACTCGACTATTGAAACAGTAAAGTGAGTTCACGTCTTACATACATTCAGTTTTATCAACTGACTTTTATTGAGAACTACACCCCATATTGGAAGGTAAAATATATTAAATAAATAGTCATCATGTAAGTATTTACTCTGCGGAACTAGAAAACGCGCAATTTTCTCTCACGGCCGCACTTAGAGACGTCATTTAAACTAATGTTCATTAACTTTAACACTTAAGTATCGGTAGTCTTTATGCGTAACAAAATAAGTGTCAATATTGTAGCCAACTAAGTTAATCAACGACTCTGAGTGTGGCAGTCATTCATTGAAGGTTTTTGCGTGTGAAAAATCCGCTAGATGGTGTACTGTTGTTGGACTGGGGTCCAACCTCAGAAGCAATAACTAAAGCAATTATTGTTCTGAGGGTCCAACATCAACCGCTATGGTTGTTTAGTTTGTCAAATTGACATTTTGACAGATCACGTTTAAAAATAACCAATCACATTGTATATGGACCTCACTCCTATAGCACTCCATCTAGCGGATTTTTCACACGCGAAAACCCTCTTTGGCGTTTAGGTAGGTATAATATCGTCGACTTTCCTCCGAAATGATAAATACTAAATTAATGGATACTGAACAGGTAGGTGGGTGAATATGGATTAGTTTTACTCCTATTTTTGCGCCATTTTTCTGTCCCAATAATTTTCATTTTTTAGTATCATTGCTATCATTTCTCTGAAGAATATGATAAATTATGCATATATTAGAATATGGATTCCTTTTCTGTCCCAATAATCGTGTAAAACGTTTAAACACAGACAGTTTGATAGAAAGGATGGGCTTGGTTTTTATGATCTCTTAGTTGGAATGTAAATGACACCAAAAATAAAAAAGGATGAACTTGTTCACTTAGGAAGGGATCGAACCATTTACTTTCATAATAATATTTAGGTATTAATCTGTTCTACCCTATACCTACTTAAGTGTGTGGGTACACACTTGAGACTGACTATTAAAAGAAATTATAATAGGGGAGTATGCCAGCAATGAAAAAAAAACTCAAAGAATTGAATCAACCATTTATATCGTATAGTTCGAAATAAAAATACATCATTTTATAAATCTTCTTACTGAACTATTTATTGTTCTCTATTTTGTTCCTTTGTTTGACTTACAAGATTCATTACGGCATTTATAAATTACTTATCCATTCAAATAGTTAAGAAGTGCAAAGCGAAATTAATACAGAATAATAAAGAAAAGCAATAGTTTGTAATTACAAAATAAAATAATTTCAATAATAAAATAGAGCTAGACGAAATGTACACTTGGACCAAAATTCAATAATCATAATATATACACAATGTGAATTAGCATGTGTAACTTATAATAAATGGTATCACATTCTTAAAACTAACAATAAAATTACTTATAAAAGGAACTTATGCTTAGACAGACCACAGAGCGAATCTCTACAGGAAAATATTAGAAACAAACATAGCCAGATATTTCTTCGTTGTTCTTAAACTTTCCATTTGTTTGCGGATAAGTACACAACCATTGAATCTTCATAATTTAAAATAGCAATTGCCGAAATTAGAAACATCTAAAATAAACTATTAGAATACAATAAACTATTGTACAACATGCGTTGGTCGTATCGTAATGTCTACGAAGTGGATTTACTAAAACGAAACCATTATTACTATCATGAACATGGCAACATCTTTTACACGTATAAAAATAGGTTTACTTATTGCGCAATATACTTTCATAAATATTTATACCACTAATATTGTTAAAAATAAAGGCACTGTCGACTACAAACACACTTTGGCAGCAAAGTTTTTAGACATAACACTCGTACCAAAAATTCAGTCCATCGCACAAGAGTTTCCTGGAATACGCATACAAAATAATCACAGAATTTTGCCAATAGTGAAGTAGTTGTTGATTGACACCGATTTACATACACTATGTTTGTATTGTCCGTCAGGACGAGACCGAGTTTCAAGTGGTTGACTTACGCGTGCTGATGTCCGTGGGGGTGATGATTATGTCCCCGGCGTTGGACCTACTTCTGTTGACTAGTACTGGTGTCTTCGGCTTTGGCGTCTCTGACATCTTAATGCGCACTCTGCCCATGTCGGGCGAGTAAACTGGCACGTATTCACGTGACGGTGATAGGAAATCAGAGCCGGTTATTTGGTCCCCGTTGATCAAAGGCTGTGACACATCCAAATCGTGGTTACCATTAAGCCTAGGCGTCTCATCGTCGTTCAAAGGCACAAAAATATCCTCACTTGATAACGAATTTGTATCTTTTCGGGAATCTGGAGACGTTAGATCAGACTCAAATGAAGTTTCTTGTTGAGGCACTGGCGTTTCTTCCAATAAATTGTTGTCCTTTGAACTACTCTTATTTTGATTTGTGTCTCTTGGACTATCTGTCCGTACATCATTATTATCACCGTACTTAATGCCGTTTCCTACATCTCCATTTTCACTTTTCTTTTGGGGTACATCATGTGTAGGTACCAATTCATATTTTCCATTGATTTTCTTTTCAACTGGAGATTCTATTCCACCAGCGGGTTTACCTAACAAAGACTTATTCATATCTACCATTTCCTTCGATCCTTTTTCAATATCTCTTTTCTGCTGTCTAAGTAGCCTCCTGTCCCTTCGTTTTCTCATTTGTCCTTTTGCAATAGCAAAACCTATTAAGCCAACTAGGAGTACTACAATTATTGCTATACAAACGTATGTGCCAGTCTTATGAGGTGCTACCTTTTCAGTTGTAGTCGGAGCTGCACCGAGGTTAGAGGGTTGTGTTACTCGTATATGTTCTGATACTGTCGTATCTCGTGATACTTGAGGTGTCACATGGTCCTCCTTGATAATTGGTGGTTCTGTCTTCTTGTACCAATCAGGGTCGCCCTTGTAGACTGAAGGCTTTTCAGGCATTGGAAATTCCGTCGAATTCTCATTGATATCGCTATCAAAAATTCTGCTTATTGGGCCAGGAGGTTCGAGCTCTTTTATAGGTGTTGTCGTAGCTGCTTCCGTTGTTTCCTCAATGGGGACTTTGTCATCAACAAATATTAAAGGAACATCACCAGATCCTGAACCTTCACCGGATCCTTCTAGTGGATCTTCTGTATTAGGATCATTTTCTACCGACAAAGATTCTTGTCCAGCCCTTGAAATATCTGGCATCATTTTTGAAGTAAACTTTGGTTCAATTTGGACAAGACTAGGAGTGGTGGTAAATTCAAGATCACCAGAGCCTGAACCTTCAATAGTGTCTGCAGACGGGGATGAAGTAGAACGATCTACTTTCATGTAGGTTTTGCTGTCGTCATCCTCAGCTATACTTGGATCGTGTAATACTTCCCCATCATCTAGGTCACTTTTGGCTACTAAGGGCATAGATTTTAACGCTGTGGTTTGGGCTCCTATTTCTTCTGCATCTAATGCTTGATCACCCATCATCATGTCAAGGAAGTTCGGTTCAGTTTTAGGAATTTTGCAAATGTCTTTGGTCTTTAGTTCTAACCAAGAGCGACCTACCACTTTTTTCGGAGAAGCACATTTAACTCTATCAATCAATACGTTCGCTCGTAATAGACGATCTCGCGTGACGATGTTTTCGCATGAGCAATCTAGCGGATTTCCCTCCAATTCTAAATGTTCCAAACCTGTCAAATGATCAAGATCAGACGGCACATCTTGCAACAGATTGTTAGTTAAATCTAGCGAACTAACACTTGTAGGCAAATGCGTCAGAGAGAGCGTCTGTATTCTATTGTTAGCCAAGTTTAGGTGTACTAACTTTTTGGCATTGTGCAAGAACTTGTTGAGGTTTGTAATTCCGTTGGTGGATAAATCCAGTGTAACGACTTCGGTGAGTCGATCGAGTTCGTGGGACAGCTTGGTGATGTTGTTGTGGGAGAGGTCTAGAATGTTGATGTTGTGATGTTTCTGTCGAAGGGTGTATTTGTAGAGTTCAGCGAGGTTGCTGCAGGTGGCGCGGTGAAGGCCATCTCGGGTGGTGTTGCAGACGCAGCCGTCGGGACAGATGCCGGCCAGGGTCGGAGACAGCAGCAGGCACACTGCTAGCGTGCAAGAGTAGACGCGTAGCCACATCTTGGGTTGAACTCAGCACCTGGAATGAAGAGAAACCGCAATGTGATTATAACTGAAACATTAATGTGTTTATGTGAGTCTTTGCTTGTGGAAACATTTGCTTAAAATATTTTTGGAAATATTCAGGAGCATACACAAAATAGGTCTTTGTGTTAAAGACACGTTTTAAAATTTTAAGATCGGTGAAGTTGTATTTTATTTTAAAAGAAACAGCGGTTTTTGGATTCGCCCTTTTTCCATTTCATTGTAAATAAAGATACATTTGTTTTTTTGCTTTTGATATTCCTGATAATTTGATGACGAGGGCAAACAGTCATCGTTTGGAATGGGCGTCTGTTGCTGACGTCTCAATGTCGCGGGGCGATCGCGTCCTGGCACATTTGACGCTAATCTGAACGCGGTCGCTCGTTGTATCGGATTTCTGCTGTGAAACTTACACGTGTTTTATAAATATGAATCATTTATCAGCTGACCATTAATTTTACATTTAGTTGAGGGATTTGGTACTTTGTATGCACATCATAAGTACCTACATAAGCCTCAGCCGAGATAGTTAACTGTATGACTGATCTAACCTAGTGAGTATCAAATATAAGAGGCAAGACTATGTGGTTTTGGCAAGATTAGAGACACAAAGGTAATTTCTATGTAGAGACACCTAGTGAGACTAGAATTTAACTGTAGCAAATCTAAATTTGTCAAAAATAAGTGTATTCACTCATGAAACGTAATACGACGAAACAGATTCTAATCTGCTGCCTTACACCTGGAACAATCAAATGACTTCCCCTGTTTTCCTGAAAACCGATTACTTCCAACTTTCCACCACTAATTTATGATCAACACTTCACCGCCGTTAAGACCAACAAGCTAGCAAACAAGCGCAGCGATCTGGCAATTAAATAAATCACAACATCCTTACGGCCTGTCCTCTAAATATAGGACGAAACGGTCCCCCGCGGCCTATTACGTTCCACCTCGCCAATTATTGCAACTGCAGCACGGCAATTTGAATCTGGCGACTTCCTTTCATGACGGCTAGGAGAAGCTAAGTTTAGCCGTCAATCTACAATGGAGTCATTCAAAAGATTTGCATGCGAGATTAGTATGTAGGTGCGCGAGTGTGGACCAAGTTTGGATGAAGTGATCGCTGACGCATTTGTTGGTTCTGTATTCATTTTCGTAGGTATGAAATGACCACATGTTTATGTGTGACTATTATCTGAATTAGTTTATTTTCGAGTACAACTAAGAGAAGTTATGTTCATCGTAAATTTTAAATGAATTCATAAAAAAATATCCTATGAACGCAAATTTAGAGTTGGACTAACTTTTTTTAGTTATATACTATTTATCTGTGACTATTAACAAAATTACTCGTTTTTTTTTAACTATGGCTAAGAGAGATTACGTTTAACTGTTAATTTAAAAAGGTGTCATTGAAAATTTGTATTTGGTATTCAATCATATAATGAATGTAATGAACTTTGAACTAACTTTACAATGGATAGTCGCTGACACATTCTAATATATTTATGTGCAGCCAATTATTGGTTATGAATGACAATATGACAAAGTCAATTAACTTTCATGTGGACTAGAATTATTTACCCGTCAATCTGAGGTGATTTGACGGGTTTAAATTGGGAATATACATACACAACGTCTATGAGATAACGTTACCACACACATCGTTGCTAAATAAGTAGGTGATTGATAATCCAGACAAGTGATCAAATTATTTTAAATTTAGTAGAATATATTTTTGCTCTTTACTTGTTTTGTACTATTATTTTAAAAATACTTCTAATATCAAACCTTACATTTACGAGTAGCACTAACTTAATAGCTAATTTAAGTCCTAGTTTAAAAACGTTTGACACGCTGCATGCAGTAAGTGCATAACAATGACATACGAAAACGAAAATTATGCAATATTTCCTAGGAAATCTTTTCGCAAGTAGGTTATGTACGGCATGTGTGTTGCCTAATTTCGCCACCTATGTGCGTAGGCGCACAACAAAAAGTCTATTTCGGTCCGACATCCTCGTGCACTTGGCCGCTTCTCAGGGCCGAGGTTAACGCTAGCGGCAGGAAGACACTCGTTACCCATTTGTGCGCAGGCGGCGGTCCTGCGACACCTCGCAGCCGTGTGGGGGCGTCGGATTTGGCAGTAGACTTGTGCAATTCCTGATTTTGGAACTAGTTCATTCAACACGTGTATTAGTTCACTCATTCATTTTTTTTCCTACAAGCAAAGACATATATTTGCTTATAGGATAATAAAATATCCCTATCAAGCAGACGGATCACCTGGTGGTAAGCGATTGCCGCTGCCCATGGACACCCGTGACACCAGTAGAGGTAGAAGTACGCTGTCAACCTTTTAACCCATTTTCCTCCGGATTGGGCCTCCGGTATCCTCACTCTCGCTGCAAAACATAAGACAGTGCTGCTTCACGCCGGTTTTCTGTGAGGCCGTGGTATCAACCGGTCGAGCCAGCCCATTCTTGCCCAAGCGTGGCTCTCCCACGTGCCACGTGGATTGAGGATAAAAGAATAAAACAGGATTGAAGATTAACAGAAAGACCTACAGAGTAAAATTTATAGATACACAAGCTAAAATATGCGACCCGATACTAAAGTGACGTCACTCATCCAGTTCAATACCTTTTTTAAAGATTTCCACATTAGTTCGTAGTTGCGACACCTAATAAAAAATATATCTTTCAGGCAGTATTTCATTTGGACTAAGTGCAAAAAATAAAACAGATAAGTAATCGTTTTTACCTATGAATGAACTGCACGTATCGTTTCTCTTGTTTGAGTGAACTGTTTTGCGTAGGTCTATTTTATTATGCCTAACGTATAGGGAGATATAGTTATGATGGGCGAAATTGCGACTGTGGGAACCACTCCCAAGCAGGTCGCTTTGCAAGTGGAAAGTAGAGGCGAGGCGAGACAATGTGCTGAACAGTTTTCCCTCCTTTAAGACACGGTCTTGACTTACTGTCTGTTTGTTTATGGATTTACAAATAGGATTCAAGGACTCCATTGTACTGAACCATAGTACCTAATACTCTCAATCTAGAATTGCATGAAGACTTCCATGCAATATATCTTGCAAATCAACAAAAACTAGAGAGGACTTTAAAAACCCAGTACATCGACCTTTGCTATTTTTAAATTCAATTTTGTATCACGTTTTTTGAAGTCTCGTTTCCCAATATGATCACCTGATGCTGTGCGTCTTCGAGAAATCATGAGTCATAAAATACTGGCTTTGTTTCCGCCTAATGCCCGTCATTAAGTTCTAACAGTCGAAGACAATTTGAAAAAAAAAACCTAAATGCAGTAACTAAAATTATGATGTTAGGGTTGCCAAGACTTGCTAGGCTTTCAAATATGCAGAGATTTTAAAATTACGAGTATAATATTTAGGTATGGCATCAACATCACATACCTAGCTATTAAGTACCTTGTTTACCTGTGTTATTGTAGACAATAGAGAAACTTGAAATACATATAGCACTAACGGCCGCACTCAGAGACGTCATTTAAGCTAATGTTCATTAACTTTAGTATCGGTAGTCTTTATGCGTATCAAAATAAGTGTCAATATTTTTTCTTAACGTAGCCAACTAAGTTAATCAACGACTCTGAGCGTGGCAGATAAATACATTTACCACCTCCCAGACACTGAACAAACACAAGTGTTTATAACACGAATGTATTTGTTCAGAGTAAGAATCGAACCCGACCTTTTGCGTATGAGGCTAGGTCAATGAGCCATCAGTATCATACTTTTAGGCAGTTTCCAGCTATTCATATCTCAGAAAATATTATCTAAACAGCTAATTGCGTCAAAATATATCTAAAGTAAAATGAGTATTAATGCTCATTAGTATCAATACTTGCAAACTTATATTGCAATACTATGCTGCTGCAAATGGTAATGGATATTTCCATGTCCTATTGGGCGGACGAAAGGTATGAATTCTGGGTGAAATACTCGCACGCTTTTCGTCGTGAAAATTAAATTAAAACCATAGAGTAAAATAATAATAGCATGGGGTAAAACTTTGGACCAATTGGTTAGTCCAGGTACTGTCAACATCACAATAGGTCACATAATATGCATGTTGACAGCCCTAGTGTTATGTGAGAATTTGGCGTTGTTTATTAACCAATTAAGCTTTGTGTGATATAATCATTCCTTAAATTACTTTAGGTAAATAACATAATATGAGCTGTTGCGGTTAACGTGACAGCAAAAAATAAAAACATTATAGTAATGCACACCTAATTACATATCAATCAAAGTCATTACTTAAATGTTATTCAATTAACAAAAAAGTGTACAAGTATCATATTTTCCAATTCACTGAATTTTCCCCAGTTTTAATAGGCACTTATCTAAGAGTAAGTATCATATGTCAACCTTCACATCGAAATTAATAAAACCTTATGTAGTATTAATTACAATTGACACTTCCCGTCTCCAATTACTGTGGAAAAAAATAGATGCCAATTCGGTAGTCACGTTTGGTTTCTTTTTCTGTGGGTAATTTGAGTTAATGGTGCGCCGTAAATGTATAAAGTGATTTACAACAATTGCGCTTGCTTCGTAATAACTTACATTTTGTAGTTGATATTTAGACATGCATTAAAAATCAAGATTTGCAGGTCTTTATGGTATAACATGGAAACAGCTATGGCTTTGGGGAATGAGTTAAAAAATATAGCTAGTGTTTTTATGGTTTTGTTATGTTACCTACAAATAATTATTTCGAGATTTAAATGAAGTAATACATCCGTAATGCAGATTTTAAAGTTAGTACCTGAGTTTCTAGCTAAGACTAATTTCAGTTCATATCATGCATTCTATATTCATAAATACTGTATTTCTTACATATTTATGATAATCAAAATGATAATCTTATGACAGTAAATAGAATCGTCATATATTATTGTAAGAATTAGTATTATATATTCTAAATCAAATCAATTCAATTCATAAGTTTATTGCAATTATGTTGTACATTACAGGTTGCTATATTTAGTTCAAACCATTGGTGCACTAGGAAAATATAAAAATCAACTTAACACTATCAAAAACCGATATCTCAAAATCATCATCATCATCATTTCAGCCAATAGACGTCCACTGCTGGACATAGGCCTCCCCCAATGTTCTCCACACAGATCGGTCCTATGCCGCCCGCATCCAATGGATTCCCGCGATCTTCACCCGATCGTCGGTCCACCTTGTGGGGGGCCTACCACGGCTGCGACTTCCTGTACGTGGCCTCCACTCGAGGACCTTTCCGCCTCAACGGCCGTCTGTTCTCCTCGCTATGTGCCCTGCCCATTGCCACTTGAGGAACGCAATCCTTTGGGCTATGTCTGTGACCTTAGTTCTCTGCGGATCTCATAATTTCTGATACGATCACGCAGATATATCCCAAAATAACCTTTACAAAAATGTACAATACGGGCGGAAGACCTCAAAAGGTTCTCCCGCTGTTATCAAGGTTCCGTAAATAAATGACATAACCGCTTATTTGGTAATGCTGTTACCGCAGAGCTCAAATGATAAAAAAGTTAAGCCGAGGGTAGTGCGATCAGTGACGAAACAACGTGAGTCAGATCAGACGGAGGCTTACACCACCGACCGGGTGGCCGTGTACCCGTAATGTCACTACTTTACGATATTACTACCTGACTAGGGCTGTCTGACGATAATTAGCACTTGAAATAGGATATCTTTGAGCTAATCTAAAATTAGGTAACCCAAAGTTGCAATGAATGGGTGATTTGAATCGCATCAACTGTAGATAATTATATGTCGGGACCCTTATTGTAGAGGAAAGCCATATTTTTTATATTGACAGTACATTGTTTTTATGATCAAAACATGCGTCATCATAAAAACAAAAGAGTATTTAAGTACTCTGCGTTTGTCAGTACGTGGCCGGATGGGTGCCTGACAGTTCTACGAGCAGCTAAGTATGTAATAACCCGCCATTGTGGAAGGTTAGGGGAGGTGTTTGTTCAGCTGTAGACGTCTTATTTGATGATGATGACGAAGTAAAATATGCTCTATCACGTCGTCCAAACCAAATCGTCATGGTTATACAGCCGATGCCATTTTTTTAAATTTGTCAATCCTATTATAATTTAAAGATCATTTTTGGCGTTTCGTAAATACCTTTATCATTAAGCGTATGTGTGGAAATGCGCCCAATAAAATAAAGTGTAGCAACCCTATGTGGTGAAATACGTTCATCTGATAATATCTGCTCTTGAATAATTTCTTTAGCCTGCAACGTGCAAGAAAAGGGCATTTATAATGTGTCACGCAAGAATCGGAAGCTTGTTCGATCCACTGCCCCGTTTCCACAATTTCTTTTGGGTTATACTGAAATACAACTAAATTAAAATATAGATACATTGTGCTACTAGTAAAGTATCAGCCTACATACTGTCCCGCTGCAGGGCAAAGGCCTAAATCATAGAAATCAAGTCATCGCTACTATGATGGGATTGGGCTTAATCACCACGCTTGCGTGCGGCATTGCCGCCAAATGCGGATTGGTGATCACAAACCCGAGCTATGTTCGAAAAATTCGAAACATACTCGTACAATTGCTCGACCTGGGAATCAAACCCAGACCCCGAGATCATGGCCCGGTAGCTTAAACCATTAGACCAGTACAATCACAAATTATCTACTATGATCCAAACAAACTTATGCGGGTTCGAAACGGCGAAACATTTGGAAAAAAGCTTGTCTACATACTAAACGCAAGGACTCGTGACATGAATGGCAGTTATTATTCATTCATTATTAATGAACGATATTCTGACGATCTGTAACACCAACTATCACGAGTTTTTGGCTCGAGTATAATAATTATTTTGTTTTAAGTAGTTTTAAAGGCCATTTTAACAAATTAACTATCATTCTTTCATTATTAATGATTGAAATATAACACCGTTTGTCACGAGTCTTTACGTTTAGTATAACCCCCTTACGCTATATATAAGTTACTGTATGCCTTACGCTTTTGCTTGGCTTGTTTTAACTAGCTATGCTTTTCACGTCTTGTATGGAATTAAATTATAAATAAATAAATATTTCACAACATTACATTCATTGATCTGACTCCGAGATAGGGAGCTTAAGCACCTGTGTTACGGATATCAGAATCAACAGTGGTTTATTGCATAACATACAAAACTTAAAAGCTAGGTATACAGAGATATAATGTACAATTCTGGCGGTCTACCGCTGGGAGCAATCTCTACCAGACAACCTTCAGGTAAAGGATATTCAGGTAAGGATAGAAGAGGGTGGTGCAATCCTTTTGATTTTCAACATTAATTAAGTAAATTTGTAGTATAAATACATATATCTAGATAAATATATACATTTTACTTTTATATTATAAGTTTAATTGCTTGTTTTTAAACCAACAAAAAGTTGTACTTTATATTACCATGTTTGTAAAAACAAAAGCATCTTTAAAAAAAAATGAGAAGATCATGATTTGCGTCTGACTTATTTGATCTCATTTAACTTTTATTGTTTTGTATAATTATAAGAATTAGTATTGTAGTAGTCATTATAATTATAACATAATTACATAAGTATGCCCACAATTAACTCTGTAACAAGATGAGTACAAAAACCCATAATTTGTTTCTTAAATCGCTACTTGCAAAGGCTTGTACTGTACTCGTAGTAAAGTCGATATAATTCTTCCAGATACCTATGATTTTATCATCAGATGAGTCACTTTCATTAACATTTCAATTCTCCATGATACCAAGTGTGTGTAAGTTTTAATTACATAAAACACTGATGATTTACTGTTCTTAGAATTTACAGTTTACAATTTTGTTTTATTTTATATTAAGTAACGTCAAAACTATGAAGTATGCACCAATGGCGCATTCAAACCATCAAGAACGGTATTTTTTAAACAATATGGTCACCTTAGAATAATAAAGATATTGAGTATTGTTGAACCATGGATGCAGTGATCGCTTATAGCATAGTTATAGCTTATAGCTTTGCAGTAAGCGTTTAAGATCTATTGTGTACTACATGAAAACAATAAATACTATGACTATGTTTTATCATCTGGTCCATCTGCTTGACGGTCCCTTATCTTATAAAAATAAAAACTATAAGTCGCTATCAGACCAGAGCAGTATACGTATACGTCAGTACAGTTTTACCAATTTTAAAAGTTACACCAATGTACCTGCGCAAGAAGTCTTATTTTCGCGGCAAAATCTTACCAATGGCATCGCTTCATTTACGCGCGCCAAAAATTACAATTTCTTATTGGTTGATGCGTCAGCGCCATGTTCGGTGCGAGTGTGCTTAATGTGACGGGTAGCGCACACTAGCGACGCCAATCGATTTTAATTTTTAGCTACTAAACTGGATCTATTTTAAACAATTTCGGGGTTACAACCTCTCGGCAAATACTTATACTATTTATTAAATAACCATGTACAAATGTTGGGTCCGTTTTTGTACGCGAAAAAATTGATTCACGCCAAAAGTAGCCGCTTTTGGCGTGAATCAATTTTTCGCGTACGCCTTGGACCCAACCTTTGTGCGTGGTTGTTTAACTAATGGTATAAGTGTTTTCCTAGAGGTGGTAACCCCGAAATTGTTTAAAATCCGGTTTAGTAGCTTAAAATTAAAATAAATTGGCATCGCTAGTTTGCCCTACCCGTCACCTTAGAAGAGAGATATCATTCTTCTCTGGATTTATTGTATTTAATCTTAAGGTAACGCAATCAAGTCAGTATTTCAACTGCTTTCGCAATTCTAATCAATCGGATATAACTTGCTCTTCTGGGTATGCGAATTTAGCCGATGTAACGATAAACGTGGTACAGCTTATGCACTCGCACAACGAGCGACCCGCAATGTGCATTGGCCAGTAACTGAACCTGATCGGGCGCGCTCGACTGAGAACCAGCCTGCTATTGCTTACTGAGACGTGGCCTATAATAGCTGCTTAGGTTTATATCTACTAGTCATACGATTACCAACGTGTTAAACTAAGTCTATCATTGTATGAATTATGCAAGAATAATAATAATACGCCGTGTGGTCCCCGGCAGAGTAGAATAGGCCACCCTCACTCTTACCGAGGTGTCGTAAAAGGCGACTAAGGTAAAGCTGCTGGCATGATCATCAGCACCCAGAGAAGGAAAACTCTGCATTTATATCAAAACCCTCGCCAACCCGTCTGCCAAGCGTGGTGAGTATGGCAATTACCCCTCATGTGATTGAGGGAGGCCCGTGCCCCAGCAGTGGGGACTTAAATGGGCTGATGATGATGATGATGATGAATAATAATATCCTCCAACCGATTTCAGCTGAGGCGTCTAATCTCAACGAACAGCCACTTACGCAGGATATATTATAGTGATCAAGTGTGTGGGCAAACACAAGTGCACTTTCTATTCTCTTTGCCCTCATATTCCGATGAGACACCAGTGTGAGAGAGATGATCGGGTGCAGGACCAACGGCTTAACGTCAATCGATATTGAAAATGATTTGACTATTTCAAACGGAAGTAAAAATAAAAACACCTTGTGCCAAATAAATGTAGTAGAAATTATTGTGTCACTTAAACCGTGTTTTTTTTATGATATAGGTGGCAGACGAGCCGACGGATCACCTGATGGTAAGCGATTACCGCCGCCCATGGACACATGCAACACTAGTGGTGTCACAAGTGCGCTGCTTACCTTTTAACCCCCCATCAACATCATTGTTTAAAATGTATTATTACAACATCCCCTGGATTGGGCCTCCGGTACCCTCACTCTCGTAGCGAAACACAGCGCATGCACTGCTTCACGCCGGTTTTCTGTGAGGACGTGTAAAACGAATAGTGGGTTGACGTATCTCATAAAGTACTAGGAGTATTTAAAAAGTCAACATTTAAATGGTTTCAATTCAATTATGCAAAAATTCAAGAGCAAAATTGGACTTATTTATTGCACTCCGAAAACAGAGTTTCGCAATTTCAAGATATTCTTATCAATAAAATTCTACTTCCGAATTTCTTTGTTCACCTTCACCTATTTATACTCTCGAGAAAAATGTTCTCGTAAACGCTAAGGAGTGGCGCTCGCGCATTGAACTTGGATATTTTCGCGGTATACAACTGGATCCATTAACTGACGCCTTGCACTAGGGCTGCTAATTATTTGTTCCAACACTAGCTGTCGCCCGCAGTTTTGCGGGCAACAGCTGGAAGCGCGTGGAATTAGATTTGCCACAAAGTTAATTTTTTTTACAAAATTTTTATCATGTCAGTGTTTTAAAAAGGTATGAATATTTTTTGTTTTAAACCAAATTCCGTAGGAATGAAGCACCGGTAGTATTTACTAGAGAGATGGTAGCTCAGTGGATAAGGACGCGTCTTCCATAAGGGCGAGCATGTACCTCTGGATTTTTCAATTCTATGTGCATATTTCTACCATTAGCACGAACTGTGGAAACCATTATGCGGAAATCTGCACGTTTCAGATAGTTCTTCAAAATTTTGGAAAAGTAAGTACCTACAATGTCTGGGAAACCTTTTTTTATTTAATAGGTAGGCAGACGAACAGACGGATTACCTGATGATAAGCAATTGCCGCCGCCCATGGACACCCGCGACACCTATGGAGTCACAAGTGCGCTGACAACCTTTAAACCCCCTCTATCCCCCGGATTGGGCCTCCGGTACCCTCACTCACGCAGCGAAACACAGCACAGTGCTGCTTCACGCCGGTTTTCTGTGAGGCCGTGGTATCACTTCCGGTCGAGCCGGCCCATTCATGCCGAAGCTTGGCTCTCCCACGGTAAATGATCCTGAACGTGTAACTGTGATCCACTTACTTGTTCCCCTGTCTGTGGGTTGCGAAGATCAGACGGAGGTCGCTCCATTGTAATAAAATCCATTTTCCCGAATCCTGGATGATGATCCAAGCGTACCCCGGGGTCCGAAACGACAGCTAAGAACAGTGGTAAGTAGCTAACCCTATTTTAACATCAATAAATAGTTAGATAAACTTGCCGATGGTGTGCAAATTTATTAGACTGTTATTCAGATATCCAAATGTTTATTTAGGAATTAATGTGGCTATCCCGTTTGAGCTAGGTATGTTAAGTAAGTTAGTACGTTCATTAATTTAAAGCTTGTAGGTTGATTGTCAAACTATTAATTAAGTTTTTCAAATAACTACATTCCTTATGTACTTTTTAATTTTCGAAAAACGATTAACGAAAAAATACCCAGAACGAAGAAAAATGCTTTCTTTGTAATTAAATCATTAATTGCCCATAACCCTACTATTCTGTGCCATAACGCCAAATACCTACATAAGTATGTATAATTAAATTTCCTCATAATTGTCTCATTGAAATTTCCTCATTGACTGGCAAAAATAATTTACAAAAAGGTCGCCATTTGCAAAAAAAAATCCAAGCCACGCCATCTTATGAAGATTTCGCAGAAACAAAAAAGCATGGCTTCATTTGTTTTTATAAAAATGTTCTTTTTCATTCATCGAAATAAACGAGTTTATTGGGTATTACGATTAATGGGGGCTATCGCGTGTGTAAAAATCCGCCAGATGGCGTACTGTTAGACTGAGGTCCCACATCAACAACATTGGTTTTTTAGTTTGTCAAATTGTCATTTTGACAGATCACGTTTAAAAATAACCAATCACATTGTATATGGACCTCAGTCCTATATTACGCTATCTAGCTGATTTGATGCTGTTACGAGTAAGTATTTTCAGAAATTGCTTTATAATCATTAATTTACCATAGCGGATAAATGGGATCGGCTCATCTATCTAGATAAAACCTACATGGTAAATGTATCGATCGAGTAGTGCTATGTAGGACAGTTGTTTACGCAACACAGCAGTACAATGGTGAGGTTATTTTTTCAGCGTTCACGTTGACTTTCGTGATCTGTCAGTTTGTAAATATTGTGCCTGCGTAACAATGCTGTTTATCGACTTTGCCGTACCAACATTAAATGTTACGAAGAACTCTGTAGATAGATACAAATACAAAAAAACGTTGCAAAAAGAAAATTAGAACGAGAGTAACAATTTTAGGCAGTGCGCTAACACAGATTTTAGAATACAACGATTTTTTGCTGAACAGCAAAAATCATTGTCTTTATCCTTACTTCAGGGATGATATCACGAATACGATAGGCCATTTATCTTATCTAAAAATCAATACATATTGAATTCACTCCATACATTTTGCCATCTGTGAATGTTATGACTGAAAGTAACTGTATGATAAATGTTTCCTGAGTCATAATACGTTTAGCCGTGTGGTCCCGGCAGAGTAGAATAGGCCACCCTCACTCTTACCGAGGTGTCGTAAAAGGCGACTAAGGTAAAGCTGCTGGGATGATCATCAGCTCCCAGAGAAGGAAAACCCTCGCCAACCCGTCTGCCAAGCGTGGTGAGTATGGCAATTACACCTCATGTGATTGAGGGAGGCCCTTGCCCCAGCAGTGGGGACTTAAATGGGCTGATGATGATGATGAATACACCAATACGATGTAATAATTACTTATATTTAATGATTTAAATCGTTAATTAACTACGGGCCAATATTTGTAATGATTATATAATTTTTTTTAATAACAAAAAAAGTGCAAAATACACGGTAGATAATTTTTACACCCAAGTTACGTTGCGTGTTTAACGCAACATTACTAAATAGACAATAACTCATTACGAGTATAACTAACCGACAGATACCTACAACAACACAATTTTGTAAAACTTGCGAGAATATTATAATCCTTTGACCTTGGTGCACAAATCATCAGTTTCTTTCCACCCTGCTCAGAATCAGAATCAGAATACTTTATTTGCATAATTTCAGGTACATAATGTGATGTTACAATGTTATTTAGTATCACTGAAGTTTGCTTAAGTTAAGAAGCGTGCAAATATATAATAATAACGGTATACATTAAAATAACAATTCAATGTCACTTAAAAATAACAATGATATAAAAACTATGTCAGTAATAAATAATTAATATCTACTCTATTAGCACCGAATTAGCAAACTGAAGTGGCAGTGGGCTGGTCATATTAGCCGCAGAACTGACAGCCGTTGGAGCCGTAAAGTCCTTGAGTGGAGACCGCGACACGGTAAGCGTAGTGTGGGACGCCCTGCGACAAGATGGGATGATGACATTCGAAGGCTGGCTGTTGTGGGCTGGATGAGAGTGGCCGAAAATCGGGAGCAGTGGCATGCATTGGGGGAGACCTATGTCCAGCAGTGGACGAGGGGTTGCTGATGATGATCTACTCTATTGCCTAATAATAATTCATTCAAATAATGGGATTCATAAATTAATGTCACTTATTTTTAAAATCTAAATCAAAATATTCAGTCAGCGAGTAAAAAGACCTTTCCACAAGCCACGTATGTAGTTTGCTATAGAAGTGAGCTCCACTCAGACCTCTCAGTTCATCAGGTAACGAATTAAAGACTCTGATGGCCATATGAAATGAGCTTTTTTGAGCCATGGTTAATGTTGATCTAAAATGAAATGTTCGTTGTAACAATTCTTCTTCTCGGTTTCTTTTGTGTTTTGTTGTATAGTACCACCTATACTAGTAAGTAGTTACTTAGCATGCGTCCCAATAAACTGACAACTATAATCGATGCCCAAAATCGTGCAAAGTGGAGGAGTTGCAGTAGGATAGCGGACCACAGCCCAGCCTCCGAAAAGATAGCTTAGGACGCAAATAAGACAACACGCTAAGATGAAAAGAACACAAGAGGTGGCATTTGAGCAGAAGAATCACCTAATGTTAAGCTATTGCCACCGCCCGTAGATGTACAGTCAGCGTCAGATCAAGTTATTTATTATGAATTTCCGATAGCGTCAATCACTCAGCATAATACAGGGCAGGCCAGTGCTTGCAGATAACCGACGTGAAGCAGTCCTCATGTTGGTTTTCTGTGAGGCCATGGTATCAAACCGGTCGAGCCGGCCCATTCATAGCGAAGCGTGAAATTCCCACGTTAGAAGCCAATAAGTAAGTACATTATTTTGGAGTGAAAGTAAGTATAGGTCAGAAGAAAGATGATGAAGTTATTTTCTTAAGACAGACGCAATGGAATTCTTCCGAGGATATCAACCACTTACCATCGACCAAAAGTTCACTTCTGACGACTTGGAATCTCAGCATTTATTGGCAAAAAGTCTAGAAAAACAAGTACCAACATCAGCGGCGTCGTTTACGACCGACTGCGTCTGCGCATAAAACTGGCGATATTAAACGTTTGAAAATGGAAGAGCGTTTGATTGGCTGTTTTATTGCTTCAAAGAAACACGTCCACATTAGCGGGAGGTATTTATTCAATTGTTAAATAAATGCTGCATTTTATTTTTCAATTTAATCATTTATTCATTGTATTTTCAGTATAAAAAACTAAGCAATAAGAGCTATTTTCTTAATAAATTTAATATGAAAAGATGTGCTTTATCTGTTGAAATTAAATTGAAAAAAATGTTTTGTTCTTTACTTAAAATACTCAAACTAGTTGAACTGTAAATGTAGGTATACACGGCATCACGTGAAGTTACCGCTTCTTGACTAAGACCTTCCTTATGTCTGAGACACAAGTTGCTATTTTTGCACTGCTGGGGTTGTTGTTATCTGACGCCATCTGTACGAGCGACGCATAAATCTACAAAAACACAACACATTTTGGAAATACTATGACAGTTACCAATCTTAAAAATTGTTCAACTAAGTAATTACCTTTCCCCCTTTATCTCTAAATTAACTTAAACAAAATTATTAAAATGCATAAAATATTGCTATAGCAAACTACAATTACAAACACACCCTCATAGTTTTTTTTTACTATGTGGTATATGCTATTATCAACCCAAACACCATTAAGTAACTATTATGTAACTCACCCTTTCCACATCATGGGTTCATTGCCTTATTATAACACATTTACAAGTATATGGAAGCTTTATGCAACTAAGAATAGAGGTCAAAATTATATTTGTAAACAAATATACGCTTCGAATCGCGGTCGTGATCAGGTCATTACCAACTAGGCGGGTCTCATTAGGTTAATTAAATACAGAGGTAGTAATAGCAAACATTTATAATTTTCACTCCTAATCTAATTAACTTTTTAGCTGTCATTTTTGTTTGTACTTTCTAATAAGGTGATGCAATAATATACGGCAATAGATAAACGAAGGAGAGAGAGCAAGCCCAGAAATCTACGTGAAATTTAATTGCGAGTCGCCAATACATAAAATAAACATTAGTAAACTGGCTTAGATCTTAAATAAACTATCTACTCTTTAATAATACTTGGACCCAAATAATAGTCTCATAAATATTACCTACATGTCTAGATAAAAATCAATACATGCTTAGATATCCGTCGACGATTTACTGATACTCCTTTCTCTAATTGACACCTTTCTTGATTTAGAGAACTGAAAGTGCTGTCTCTAGCAATAAATTTTACGCGTCAGTTGTTTATTCCAGGTAAGTACCGTTGGAAATGTACACAGCCGCAGTGGCAACAGTATATCCAAGCAACTCACCTGTTTACAACACTCATACGCCACTGGCTTCTTGGAGACTCGAATTGCCAACGAAAACAAAAGACGGAACTTTATTCACATGTAGCACTCACAACACAGAAGCAACAAGTATTTTAAACAATCACTCGCATCTCGTGTAACGCGAAAGTGACTTTTTTTGCCGAACACTGCAAGCGCCGAAGTAAAACATTTTATTTGCGGTGCCCAAGGTGAGTTTGACGTTATTGTCCGACACTGGACGACGTCCAAGTGAAACAATTTTGAAAACTATCGAGCTATTTTGTCCGCCACGTGGACGGCCGACGGTTGACACGGGAAATGCAGACGACTCATACTTTGACATCCATTGCTGAGATTTGTCTAACTTTTGATAATAATTGACATTCGTTTTACGTTAAGGCTATGAGTAGGTAGTCTAAGTAGTTAGAATAATCTCAAATACAACACGCCATCTATTGTTTTCTGAATCTGAATAAACGGATGATAAAGGTGTATTTACATAGTATGTACCGTAGTACCGTATTTCTAACTAGCTAATTTGTGTTTTTACCCGACTACGGCAAAGCAAAAATGAGGGTTTTGATTTTGACCTGTATGTATTGTATGGTTGTTCATCTGTTCCCTCATAACTTCTAAACTGGTTATCATATTTGAACAAATGAGGTGACGTTTGAAGCGTCTTGATTGTTTTCTGGTTATTGGATACATGACGTCACGTAAAATTGACTACAGCGCCTTCTAGGGGACTTTGAATAAGGAACTAAAAAAAAATTTGCTTGACGGTACCGTGTGGGGTATCAAATGAAAGAGCTTTTTAGCACATCTCATATGAAATTTTATTTACATAACTAAAAATATGTTAAATAAAAATATATATATTTTTTATGCTTTATTTTATTAGCAATTGGGCTGATATGTAAATTGAGATATTTGATAGGCCTCATAGGTGTTAACTCGATCAAAAAGTACTACGTTAAAACATACCTACTTACACGTAATTTAATTTTTCATTGACTTCAAAAGGAAAAGGTTATATCAAATCGACTGTATGTTTATTTTTTCTAAGACACTATTTTCATAGTACTTAGATTAGATCTCTCACCGTTATAAAAATCAAAGTTGATTGCGTAATAGCCGGGCAAGAACATGAATATGATAATGATTTTTATTACCTTTGCGATTTATTATTCATCGTATGATCAACAACAACGGTACCAGTTGCGTCAAACAAACTTTTTTGCAAACCAAACCCGGCGCCGACGCACATGGCCGTTTTGGGGTCACGGCAAGAATATCGACATATAGATGGGACTTTACTCGGTTCTCGAGTCCCCTCCCAACTCACTCAGGCGAAGAAGGGATCACCCCAGTTTTAGTAGATATGTCTCAGTTGCCAGAGGAGATGCTCACATAACCCATCCACCACCCGGCGCGTCGGGTATAGCAAGGGTGCCCATAATATCTCAAGCTGTTGCGGCATTTTACCATGGTAAACAGCAGCTTATGTCGAACTTTAAAACATATAACATTACCTACCTACCTATTATGGCTGGTGGCGTTTTTTTACATTAGGAAAGCTTTACTTACTTTACATACAATTTTCATATCTTGTGATGAGATAACCATAACTTATATGAGTACCTAACTCATCACTGATAATGAATATCTTGGATACATCGTTTGTTAAGCAGTTAATATGGTCAAAGACGAAATACTTACAAAGTTTCAAGTTTACTATACTTTGATGTCCCTACACCACAGATATTAAAATCCCCATGTACACCAAACGCTATTGATTTAAAATACAGTTAGAATATTGGATGAGCTTTTTCATTCTATTAAGTAAGGCAACACTATACATGTCAATTTTAAAATAAGATTATCCAAGAAGGTGTATGTTTAGGTTGTCAACCTTCGGGTAAAGGACATTTGATAGTAGAGAAGGGGTAGGGGGTGCAATATTCAATAAGGAAAGAAAAAAAAAGAAACTGTAAATGTTAAAATATAACATATAACCCTAATACATAAATAAAATACAGTATTATAAACTAATAAATAACTTATGCTCAAATACATACACATAATATTGTGTGATTGATATCAGAAAAAGACAAAAATAATAAAAATATGATAATCAAATGGATCTAAAGATGGACCGTCGACTACAGGCTGCCGATAACAGGACGATTGTAAAAAAGTTAATGGGATGAGGAAGAGTGAAGAAGAGGGTGTTGAAGTTGCAGAAAGTGAGTTTTGACTCGGGCTTTAAAAATGGGCAATGATTGAGACTGTCTTATGGATAGGGGTAAGGAGTTCCACAAACGGATGGACTGGACGGTAAAGGACTGGGTATAGAAATGAGAGGAGTGAGGGGGAGTCTTCAGGCGAAGATGTCTTTCATATATTTACGAATTCATTCAATTTTCATTTCATGATCAGCAATCAAACAATCGGTATTAAACCCGCTTAAAACTATATAACTGTCATAAATTTGTCAGACTCTTCTAATAATCCTCTTAAAAATCATAGGTTCGCACTACAAAATAAGAAGAAGATACTACGTTCTCACGTACGCATTAACAATCAGACATTGTATGAAAGTTTGGCGATTAAAAAGAGTAACTGGCGAGTTTCTTGCCGGATCTTCTCGACCAGAAACCACTTTCCGAGCCGGTGGTAGAATCGCATTATGTTTATTTATTTCTTTAGTATATTTTATGTATCAACGTATATATGTATTAACATGTAAATTATACATAAGTACTTATAAATAGTTTTAAGTCATTCAAATGTATGACGATTTGTAAGTGCTGTGTACAAGCCTATGCAAATAAAGAATATTTGACTATTGACTATAAATTGCCACAATGCAAAAAAAAACATTTTACGATCGAAAAATACATAAAAAAATTGCCACAATACAAGAAAAAAATATCTTGCGATCGAGAATTTTTACAACCATAAAATATAATCGCTTAAAATATAAATTACTAATTTTGATTGAACCGTTTTATGTGTAACGAGCGTGCGGAACCAATCACAAGATTATTTGATGATAGTTACCAGTGAATGGTACCGACAACATATAATTTAGATAGATACCAGCAATATCTAATAACCTCCAAGTTTTAATTTGAAGATCAGAATCAGGTCATAAAACTTTAAAGGTACCATATCGCTAAATCTGCTTCCAGGGTAATAGTTTTTAAAACGTTTTTCGAAATATATATAATCAATTCCACTTATATATGTGGGATGGGGTTTCAAATAAAGCCAGGGATTTGTATTTAAGAATTCTATATTAATTATCTTAGCGCCGTCTGTAAAGCACCGTCTTTACGTCGTCCGCCATTCGTCGTCTGTCTAATCTCCCTCTCTCTCTCTCGCACGTCATTCTAATTCAAACATCGAACTCATACACGTTCCTTGGCATGCATCTACCGATCACCAATCCCACATATAGATAGTAACTTAAAACATTAAAAATCCCTTATTGATGAAATTGTAGAGTAAAGTGAAAATGCTTTAGTATTTACCTACAAGTTGAAAGAATGAACTCGTAACAGTTCATTTTAGGCGTGGTGCTGATAAAAGCTTTTAATAATATTGTTTTCAAATTTCACAATATGTGGTATTTTAATAAAAAAACACAGCTTCATAAAAAAAACTAAATGCGTACTAAAATCACCTAACAGATTCTTAACTTGAAATTAAATGTGATTGGTATTTTAGTGCCAAGGGCCTAGTTTAGGGCCTCCTACAAGGTGGACCGACGATCTGGTGAAGATCGCGGGAATCCATTGGATGTGGGAGGCACAGGACCGATCTGTGTGGAGAACATTGGGCGAGGCCTATGTCCAGCAGTGGACGTCTATTAGCTGAAATGATGATAATTTTAGTGCAGTTCACGATTCGTGGAACTAAAAACTTGTATCAATTTGCTTCCTACGAGGATAATAATCCTGTCCAAAGTTCAACGACATTCGTCAAATTACGATGATGTTGCAAAACTCGAAGGATTAAACACGCAAGACTGGTGTTAAAAAAAGTTCACTTGAAACTTGCTAGACGGAGCGCAGCCGAAGGCAAACTGCACCTTTCTCCTCAGCTGAGCTGAGTGGAACTGCCAGGCCATTCAGGATTCAATGTATTACAAGACCGTGATTTTCTACAATGGAGACAAGAGAACTCGAAATTTAATCATTGTGAAATGTGACATTAAGAATGCGCTAGCTAGAGTACCAACTTGATTGATAGATAAGATGAGCCAGAAAATTCACACTGATCAAGTCTCAAAGTAGGGCAGGTTTCCTTGATTATGAGTACTAGATGACTAGCCGAGCCCGACTACCAGCACACCCGACAGTTGAGAAAAATCCATTTTCTAAATTGACCCGAAATATAAATTAACCTCAGACCGAATTCATAATGTTTGATAATCTCAATATTATTACCATTCATGTACCACTGAAAATTATCACTTTTAAAATCGTTTCAGAAATGCAGATCGTAATGCAGTGCCCACTGCATATAGTGCTGACGGAAATATGATATAAAGTTACTCAATACGTAAGCTCATGTTTACATATTTTCCGATTCATCAAAAATACCAGTCTGGGTTGCTTTCCTTTCGATTCATGTTTCTGCGGCACTTGTTATGCGGTGCTTATTATGTCGGTGACACACCTTTGTTTAGCTAAGAATATTATTCATTGCTAAAAATACTGCACCTCCCGTCTTGCGAACTTCTTTTATAATAATTTTAATACAAATTTTTATTTATAAAAAAATCGAATGAATGTGGCTATTCCTCCATCTCTTCACTTCATCGCAGCGTGTTATTTACCGCTTTGTTGGTCCATGATCCAGAATTTAGTAAACCAAGTAATTACAAGTGAACGAACTACAGTCTAGCCCTTGCAACCCTTAAATAGGGGAACTAGAAAACTAAATCATGGTTACACGTGTCAGAAACTATTTAAAACGTACAGGTTTCCTTGCGATGTTTTCCTTAACTGCCAAGCAGAAATATACACATAATATACAAATTCGAGATGCCTGTTCGGATTCGAACTAATGAACTCCCGCCAAGAAGGCGCACACTTATCCGCTGAGCTGCCATCGCTCTGCATGACTCGTCCTTCATCATTGTAGCTAGGTACACTCCGAGGAATGTAAGTGAAGCGCTCGCCGTTAGTTATCGCACTTGTAAAATAGTTCACATTATACTAAAAATGCTTTCTGTGCACTCAACTGTGGCTCTGTCACCACCAATTTGCCGCGGCCTGCAACGCCAAGTACGCGAACCTCGTTCATACAAACACAGCGTCGCTCGTTCAGACAAATTATCCCCGCACAGTACAAACATTTGTGTGCACGGACATGTCTGTTTGTATTGGTCTGGGTGTTTTCTATGTATTATAAGTATGTACAAAAGAAAAGTATTAAATGTACTTATATATTTGTAATTCCGCTGTTGATTCTGATATCGTAACACAGATGCTTGAGCTACCTATCTCGAAGTCAGATCAATGTATGTGATGTATGTTGTGAAATATTTATTTATATACTGAATGAACTAGTACAGTTCATTCCGCTTAATGATCGTGACTTGTGAATTGGTGATGTAGGCTTGTATCGTTTTTAGTTATTTTACACTCGGCGTTACGTCTTAACCCCAGTGGAGGTTAGCAGTGCTGTTTATAGATTCCTAAGTCTAATTTCGGTTTTTATTGCCCTTCATAACCGATGGCTGAGTATTGTTCTCCAATGTGAATTTCGCTCGTTCGTGTGTTACTGTGTGTTACATCAGTTTGTGTGAGTAAATGCATTTACTTTCATTTTTATATTCCTTACCGGTAGTTACCACAGAGAAAAACATAATTAGTGAGGAAAATATATTTGTTGAAAGATTTTAAATGAAAGACTACCGTCTAATTTATTGCTACTTAGCTCGTAAATTTAGTTTTACTCGTAAGCAATAACAAAAACCGACCATAATTTACACGTTTAAGGTATTTTATGTATAAGTTATGAATTTGTGATTTCATTATTAGTTGCAGCTTTCTATATCTCATTTATAATCTTAGATAGTCTGTATTAATTTGTTAATTAGCCTGCTAAAATACCAAATAAAATGTTATTCTATTCTATATGTAGTCAAGCAGGCATCTCTTGACACAGACCGTGAAATAATGCTTTATGAATCATAATTAATACTAACTTCCAAAACCTAAACATGTCCCTAAAAGTAATTTCAGAAATTACCTAGTCAACTAAAACAGTTTTTTTACACCACGATATTTTATGAAAAAGAAAGGACATAGGTCAATATCATAGGTCTATCTTAGCTAATGCAGTAGATTATAGAGTCCACACTACGAATGAAGTCCTGCGGCTTAACACGGAGCTAAAATTTTAGATTCCTTATGTCTATGGACATGAAGCTCAAAGAATGTTGATGGCGACAGAGGCGCAATTTTAATGGACTTCTTCGATGGCGCGGACTCCAAACGTCACGTATGTACATTGAATTAATTGGTTTTTTTTTTAACAGAGACAATGTTCAGGCCATTTACAGTCTGTGACGCCCCGTTGGTCTAGTGGTTTAAGTACCGAGCCGTGATCTCGGGGTCCTGGGTTCGATTCCTGGGTCGAGCAAAAAGTGTGTTTCGAATTTTTCGAACATAGCTCGGGTTTGTGATCACCAATCCGCATTTGGCAAGCGTGGTGATTAAGCCTAATCCCATCATAGTAGCGATAATTGATTTCTATGATGGAGGCCTTTGCCCTGCAGTGGGACAATATATAGGCTGATACTTTACAGTCTGTGTAGAATAAATAAATAAATATTCACAACATCACATAGATTGTTCTGACTCCGAGATAGGTAACTCAAGCACCTGTGTCACGGATATTAGAACCAACAGTGGAATTGCAAGTATATACAGTTAATACTTTTCTTTTGAAAAAACATACTAACAATACATTGAAAACATCCAGACCAATACAAATAAACATTTCATGCTCATAAATGTATGTACTGTGTGGGGATCGAAATCGCAACCCTTGCACCAGAGGCAGCATTCACTACCACTGATCCAAATGAGTCGTCAAATTGATGTGAACCAATATTTTAATCTATTTACAAGTTATCTGTATATTAAAGAAGTTATTATGAGTTGGTGTCAAGGTTAAGATGAACTTATGTCACTGGTGTTTTATTTACTGTGGTAGAATTGAAACCAGTTTTTGCATGGCGCCTACACCTACATCTGCCAATACTGCTTCAGATATTTTTAAGTGACTTTTTGTCACCAGTCGAGTTTCATTCATACTTTACAAACTTGTTGTCGGAGAGTACAGTAAGCTATTTTTAAACCATTCAAAATTGTCTTTTATGTATTACTTATTTGTCATGTAATATAATGATTGTCGCACACTCTACATTTTATGTATATTAGAGGTATATGAGCATATGAATTTAACAATTACCTGCGTAGGTACATAAGTAGATTAGGGCCGATTTATTAATCCGTAGGTAAACTGAACTAATGGTTTAACAAGTAACCAATGGTCAAATATTGCCAAAATGTGTATTTGGAACAATAGTTGGCTTAACCAATAGTTATATTAGAAGGAATTACGTCACTTTGACGCTGTCACTTAGACTATTGACTATTACTTTGATTAAACAGTTAACTTTATTTAATTTAACCAAAAGATACTTAAATACGGATCAAAAAATCGGCACTTAGATGCCTACTTATAATATATAGACTCGAAGAAATTGCAAATTGTAGTTAAGAAAATTAAAATAGCAGTTTGATAAAAAAAATGTTTGCTCTGATTAGGAGAACATAATGACGAATAATAAGAGTGCTTTTTATATAAATGGTGCATTAATAAGATAAGCTTGACAGCAATTTTACTGCAGTCAATGTTACATCATACCTTATAATATATAGACTCGAAGAAATTGCAAATCGTAGTTAGGAAAAATCAAAATAGCAGTTTGATAAAAAAAATTGTTGCTCTGATTAGGAGAACATAATGACGAATAACAAGAGTGGTTTTTATATAAATGGTGCATTGATAAGATTAGCTTGACAGCAATTTTACTGCAGTCAATGTTACATCAAACCTTATAATAGACTCGAAGAAATTGCAAATTGTAGTTAGGAAAATTAAAATATCAGTTTGATAAAAAAAAGTTTACTCTGATTAGGAGAACATAATGACGAATAACAAGAGTGCATTTTAGGGTTCCGTAGCTGAATGGCAAATAGATGTATTTTGTAAACCGCATTACGATTTTTACATAAAAAATGGAAAATCCCAAAGTGTTAAAGCCCCCCCCCCCCCCCTTCTACCTTCTGTAATAAATGAATTATAAAACTAAAAAAATTTAAGATGTACATATTCATGAAAACTAATAACGAAAACTTGTGATTATAATGATATAGTAAGTAGTTTTTTTTTTAATACGTTATAAACCGTAAACCGCAATTTACCTTCCATATATCTTACTTGCTGCTACGGAACTCTTCATGGGCGAGTCCGACTCGCACTTGGCCGGTTTTATATAAATAGTGCATTGATAAGATTAGCTTGACAGCAATTTTACTGCAGTCAATATTACATCATAGCATTAGTCCTTGTTCATAGTAATATTAATACTACTCTTGTTTATGGAACTTTAGGTATTAATGTTATTTTTGCACTGTTAGAAACATATTTAGGGGTTGAGTTAGTTCAAGTAAAGTTAAAATGAACCAGGGCTTTCCGTGAAATAAAAACATGCCCCAGGGAAAAAAACAGGGGTAACTGTAAATACTTGCAGACGCTAATATAAATAAATAAATATTTCACAACATCACATACATTGATCTGACTCCGAGATAGGTAGCGGTATACGGATGTAACACAGGTGCTTGAGCACCTGTGTTACATCCGTATTTGTAATCCCTTACAAATGGGATTACAAATATATACATAATTATAATACTTTTTTTTGTAAATACATACTTATAATACATAGATAACACCAATACAAACAGACATGTTCATGCACATAAATGTTTGTACTGTGCGGGAATCGAACCCGCAACCCTAGTAGAGGCAGCGTTCACTACCACTGTTGCAAGCGGGTCCTCGAAACGAAATATGAAGTAGTTATTTTGAAAAATAAAACTGCAGTTGTGTTAGTAATTTACCGCATTTGGCAACCGATAAAGAGAATCATAAAAGTACCCACATAAGTAATAATTTATTTTATACACGCGCTTTGGTACAAGAATACATAGAATTATTTAAGAATGTATGAAATGACTTTTCTCATGGGATAAACCTTTACATGTACTGCATATACCCTTAAATGAGAATCATTAATAACACGCCATAAAATACATTGTTATCACTTGAAAGTTACTTCTATTTATCAACGATTAGTTACATCATTTAACTCTCTCCAGTTTACGTATATATAGAAGCCTTTTTCATTTATACACTTTATTTCACTTAAATACCTACACTTTACAAAATCCTGAATATTTCAAACAAATAGTTACCTAGGATAGTATTGGAATTCAGTAAGCATGAATTTTATCTTTTTCAGATAAGATTTGCTAATCTACAGTGACGCCATTATGTTGACACACGGTCTTAAATTAACAAGAAACATAGTTTTTGAAGTTACAATATTTAAAGCAATGTCAAAAAATATAAGTAAAGTATTTTTTGGAGATTAAACAAAGACAGTTTCTACACTTTTAATCAACTAAATTAAATATTTATTTAAAACGTTCATTGACTTCTGAAATGAATATGGATTAGTGGTCATTACATTCTATTGTTGTTCAGTCAAAACAATATGATTAAGTTTTGATTTGCCTACTTATTAAGTAATACAGAACGAAGTTCTTTTAATGGAATAGTTAGACCTTCTGCAAGTATACTACAGAATAAAGGCCTAAAACAGCTTTTATAAAAGCAAACATCAGATTTTTAAATAACGAATTCTACAGGCTTCACCCACTCGCAATCCTCTCTTCACTTTGCTTTGTAGGAAACCAGCCCTTGCACAGTTTTCCTACATATTTTATAATCTAACTTAAAAAAAAGTATTTTCGAAATTAGTAAGCCACAATTCACTTTAATGGCTAGCAATTAAGGATCAATTTATAGATCCAGAGTTTAATCAGAAACAATTGAACAAATTGCATCCCGCTCTTTACTAACTAATTAAATAAGACCCTTTCTATCACATTTAGATTTACAACCGACAACCATTTACAAAATTGGTACTTCTGTTTCGCTTTGGTACACTGTTGATGTGTGACTCAGCAACTCATATGGAACCAGATCAGCCCTTCAGGGAAAACTCACTCGTAGTTATAAATACTCTTCTGTCTGCCGCGAGTCCTTGTGTTTACGATAGTGATAATATCGTGATGATCCCTGATGTTACCATTTACCAATAAACACGGATACAATTTTATACAGGGTGTATTTGTGAACATTTACATCCCTTTAATCACGTGTTCTACTAACCATTATGAACAACATTTGTTCTATCACTTTTGGAAATTCGCATGAAAAAAATTCAACTTTTTATACAAAGTCGGTCACGTGACTTGGTCATTTTGTACTGGGGAGTCGACAAAATTTTCGATGAATTTCGAAAAGTCGTTGAACAAATGTTGTTCAGAATGGTTGGTAGAATACAGTGGACACCCGCGACAGCAGTGAAGTCATAAGTGCGCTGCCAACCTTTAAACCCCCTTTTCCCGGATTGGGCCTCCGGTACCCTTACTCCCGCAGCGAAACAGCACAGTGCTATTTCACGCCGGTTTTCTGTGAGGCCGTGGTTTCACTCCAGTCGAGCCGGCCCAGTCACGTCAAAGCGTGCCTCTCCCGCGGTTATAAATACTTTATATATTTATTTATTGGATTATCAACATAAGATACAGCAATACATAATTATTATCACAGTGACATAGAATTAATAATTTTAACTGCACTTACAATTAGAGATAACCACATCTTGAATAAGTTAAAAAATTTATGGAAATATAATAATTTCATATGAATTTTGAATGATAAATTAATGGAATTAAAAACAATGTCAAATATGAATAATTTTGAATACAATAATAAATGGATTTCGGAGTAATTGTTACATTGCTGGTTGAGGTACGTTTGATTTCAAGGTATCTATGAATTTAGGGAGACTCTGAAAGTTTATGTCAAGTTCTGGCAATTTCTTTGTTAGATCGACACGCGGAACAAGGGTCAGCTGCGGCCTAAGTTAGTTCTATATAGTTTGTTTATGAACAAACCACACGGGTGTCGAGGTTAACGAGTCGGCATATTAAAATTAAGTTCTTTGAGCAACTTCGGATTACTTCTGATTATAAATATCAAAAGGAAAAATATATTACCTTTCAAACGAAGTATCCAGCAACGACATCCCACTTGCACTTCTGAAACAAAAAAGAAATAAATGAACCAAATGTAATCAAAAGCATTCCAATCTAAAACATCCTTATAAAGGCATAATAATAGGTTACTTGCGAAACACAGCTGCTCTGATAGATTATAAGGTAGGTGTACTCTTTAGGGACATCAAAGACGCCGTATAAAAGGAACAAATCAAGTATTATACAATATTCTGGTTCAATGCCCACATCCTAACAGCTGTTCCGAGGCACGCTGCTCACTATTATTACACAAAGCAGGTAAAATATCGTACGATCATCCTATCGTGATTATTTTGGGAATCAAATAACGGTCGCGTAATAAAAACGGAACTTAATTTTCATGTTGGATTAATAGGCAGTATCGGAGAATAGAGACATCGTGTGGGGCTAGTTTAGTTCTCTCTAAAATACCTTCAGGAAATAAACCGAAAAATTGAGATGAATATCTTAAATGATGATGCTTATTTCAATTAACTATACCCAATTGCGAGGAGATCAGATAGGCTGATGGGGCAGAAAGGTCCTCGAGTGGAGGCCGCGTATAGGAGGTCGAAAGCCGTGGCAGGCCCCCAAAAGGTAGGACCGACGATCTTATGAAGATCGCAGGAATCCCTTGGATGCGGGTGGCACAGAACCAATCTGTGTGGAGATCATTGGGGGAAGCCTATGTCCAGTGGACGTTTATTGGCTGAAATGGTGGTGATGATGATATACCCAAATAAATATACACACATACACTTACGGTCGGCTACAAAGAAATGTATGCACTTTAGTACCTTGTCATAATAGCTAGGTACCATCTGACTTCTACTTTCCTACACGGATATGGACGGTATTATTGTGACAATATACTAAAGTGTATAACATCTCTGTGTACATCGACCTGATCTTAAAGTATATTACTAAAGCATTCATCATCAGCCCATTTAAGTCCCCACTGCTGGGGCACGGACCTCCCTTCAATCACATGAGGGGTAATTGCCATACTCACCACCCTTGGCAGACGGGTTGGCGAGGGTTTTGATATAAATGCAGAGTTTTCCTTCTCTGGGTGCTGATGATCATGCCAGCAGCTTTACCTTAGTCGCCTTTTACGACACCTCGGTAAGAGTGAGGGTGGCCTATTCTACTCTGCCGGGACCAGACTAAAGCATTTGGCCACAGAATATTTATTTGAACTAAACTAAGGTTCCGCAAACCGAATAATAATGGACCTATTCAAATAGATATTTTAACACTGAGTAAGTCTGTACCCAAACTGCAATAAAAGCATTTTTAGTAAGTCATTGTAAAGTGTCGAGTAATAACGAATTGAAGATAACACAGCACGACTTTCTCGAAGACATATCAAATTGATAAGCTGTATTCAATTAACGAATAAGACATTTAATTCTGATGAAATAAGAGTCTTTATTGACCTAGTTACTGTACTCTTGAACGATATTAATAAGTTCGCAATCACTGTTTACCATTAAACCTTAATTGCAGTCAAAGGCTATCGCAAAGTCGGAACATCGAGCGCTCACAGTCAAGGAATGCTACAAGGGACCATCTTCAGTCCAGTCTTGATAATGTTATTTTATTGAACATTCTGATTGGAATGGTATCAGCCACTCCATATCTATTTTGCTTTATAAATATAACAAAAATATTTTCCTTGTTTCAAAGTACCTGATCTAGGTATCAATGAAATATTTGATTTTTACAGCTATAGTCATTCTTGATTCTCTGTAATTCGTTAGAATTTGAGTTCATTGTATTATAGTTAATTTGAAATGTAAATTGATCTTTGCAAGCCATTCTTGTTGGTTGATGAATTCATAGTTCTGTAGTGTATAAAGTTGATTCATTTGAAATACCGAGTTATAGATAAACAATCCAGAGGAACGTGTCTCTTTAATCACCTGACATTGGCAGAGTTGCCTTATAAGAACAACACCAAGCCATAATATAAAAATAATAGATAAACAATTTAACGACTAGATATTACTCAATTGGTGATTTTTTGAGCAATGGAAAACAGTTATTGTATTTCTCCAACTATTCCCTTCAAATGACTCAACTTCACAGTCATAGAAAACCAAAGAATGTTTCATGACACGATCTAACTGTTAGTCCGTAAAGAAGAATACGTGTAGTAGACGTTCGGATAGTGATCTAACCGCGTAACCATGATGCTGATGATGATGATGATGTCATTTTGTATCCCATGTCTGGGGTTTGCGAAGGTTGGTCGGCAATCGCAGCAGACTTGTCAAATCCTATTTTTTATTGCTACAAAAGACAAACGAGCGAGCGGGTCACCTGTAGTCTCCGCCGTCTATGAACATCTGCGACATGAGAGAATGGTCTAAACGTAGGTTACGTTAAAGAGAGCAAAACAAATTTGAACGTTTATTAGCTACTCACCTACTGGTATGTTTGAAGAAATAGAAAATGATATAGAAATTAAAATATGCAAACTTAAGCCAAAATATGGAAAACTACAAAAAATAATTTACGTCAGAATCTATCATAATAATGCGACATGGCAAGGTTACCACCGCGCGTAATGATAACGTCTGACTTTGACTTGACACTACGTAATTTTAAAGTTGCACAGCTATAGCTGAATATATTAAAACTGCACGAATGAAGATAATAATGCAAACATATTTTAATTACAGTTAAACATTGTTTAAAATTACACCTGAAGAGTAAATAAGGTGTAGTAAGATAGTGGACTCTCTACCTACACGTAAATAAAACTGTATTTATGAATGTAGGTGCGTAAGTGCAATATATTTGGAAAGCAATATCTATCTAGAAACAAAACTAAGAATGTAATAATGTGGGAATGTTTATTCGTTTGTTTGTCTTGGGAGAACAATAAATTTTGTTAAAAGCTCGATAATTACAATACTCACTATTGTACTCAGATTTCTGATTATCCTTTAGTTATTATTAGTTAATTGTACCAATCAAGTTAAGTTCTGTTTTTTTGTTTCAGTGAAATACAAAATGCATCCTCAATATCATTTATCTTAGCAATGCAATGTAACTGAAACGTAGTGAAAGGTCAAATCGTCAATAGCAATTGCAGAAACACATGATAAGTATACCTATATACTTAGTTTTTTGCACGAAAGCACTACATCATGACTGTATCGTCTTGCAAAGGACAAGAAAAGAACTAAAGAATTTAAAAAATATCTGCAATTAAAAATGAATGCTTAGGGCTTTATTCATAAAAAAATTTTGAAGGTATAAAACATTATTTTTTATCAATTAACATCCAAATAAATCATAATCACTTGATTAAGAAACAGGCGAATACAATCTCAATTAAATACTAGAAACAAAATAAGTTGAAGCAAACGGCCTTCTATTCGGTCATTGGTCTTCATACATATTTAGATTAGAAACGTTTGAGTAAACAATGATATTACAACTGATAACCTTTTCTATTATTTTTATTCACAAAACTATTACCTACTTTATGACTTAATTTAAATAAAATTTTAATCTGAATATAATTGTAAGCAGCTTTTTGTCTTGTTCAATCTTTGTAAGCCTTTAAGAGTAAATAAATTACATCTAATTACGATACGAGCAATTAAATACTTTTGTCTAAAATTTGTATTAGCGGATAATTTTAACAACATTTTAATGACAGTATTACCTACATGATATTAAAAACAGATTCCATTGTTAGTATGATGCATAGAGTCATAATGAATTTTCGAGCCTTTAGTGCAACAATCTATTACGAACGCTGACTTCATGCCTGTCTAAGTAAACTGCGACAACGCATTGTAATTCACAAGTACACACACACACGTTGCCTGACCTAATATCATGTGTAGTATCTTGTCCACGATCCATTGTATATTTATCAGGAGAACCTTCGTATCGTGACATTTACATGTGCGTTTGTTTATGTCCCTTGTTTGAAATTATAATCCAAATTCAATTGTTTCACTTATTTTTCCAGAAATTGTTGTTGGTATGTCACCCCTTTCTTCTTTCCCTATTCTATGTCCTGTGGTCAGCCCAGTAAATTTTCTATATTCATTCATGTCTACTCGTATTAGTCGTCAAACAGCCTCTTAATCCAGTCTTTGCAATGATTTATCATTGTTCACACATTTTTCTCATCTTTTCATCTGATAACTCTTAAATTGCACCCTCTACTATCATATTCACACTTTTGGGCACACTCTCTTTTTCATTCTTGAGGTGTGCCTCGGACTAACAGGGAACGATTGCCTTAATATTTTTAAAATGCTGCTCCAGTTTTTAAACTTATCTATACAAAGTAAGGAAGAAATTTATACTAATACAACTTTCTTTAAATGCCTGATTACACATGAGTAGTTTCTGTTATGTTCGCGTGGAATGGAAGGTTAAACCAGTTTAGCAAGTCAAATAGATTTAGGTACTTAATTGATTCTTGATATTGTCTGATCGGTAGGCCTAATTTATCTGATAGTTCTCAGCAGGAAGACAAGTGTTGTTACAGATATTACTCTAAATTATAGCTCTGGCTTTGCAGCAGTTAAGATAACGGTAAATATTAACCGCTGCAAATACCGTACGTAGTACCAAAAATATTTCTAGCTTGGTGTTATTGCTAAAACATCCTAATATAGAAGAAAAAGATACAGATGGAGTAGTAAATTTTAGTAAACATATTTAGGTCTATGTGATAGTTGCCGTTAAGGTGACGGGTAGGGCACACTAGCGACACCAATCGATTTAAAGTTTTAGCTACTAAACCGGATCTATTTTAAACAATTTCAGGGTTACAAACTCTCGGCAAATACTTATACTATTTATTAAATAACCATGAAAAAATGTTGGGCCCAACGCATATGCGAAATATTACCCATAACGGTACAACACAGCGTGACAAAAGTATAAGGCCAAGCAACATCTGTGTCCTCGTTTCCTAGATAATAAGTAGTCGCAATTTGGGGACTAGCAATAATTTACAAACAGCGGCCTTGAAAGTTTCGAGATAAGGCCAAAATGACAAAAACGGCATCATCCGTTCGTGACCATAATATATCCCGTTTGATATTGCCGTTACGATGAACGCAAGGTTGTGTGGAATTGGTAGACGTAGGTAACAGATGAACACGACCTATGTAATTTAAGATGGTATATTTTACATGTTCAAAAAAGTCAAAGTCAAAATATCGTTCTGTAATTTAGATAGATAGATATATACTCTTTATTGCACAACATACAAAACTTTAAAGCTAGGTATACAGAGATACAATGTACAATTTATCGCTGGAAGCGATTTCTACCAGACAACCTTCAGGTAAAGGAGATTAGATAGTAGATGGGAGGGTAATGCAATCCTTTTGAAATTTAACATTGATTAAGTAAATTTATATTATAAATACGTATATCTAGATAAGAAATAAAACGTTATCATACACTAATATGTATTTACGAATGTTACCTTATTAAAATACACTATCCACTATGGAATTATAAAAACAGAAACTAGACGTAAGTTAGATCCACTTACTTCGGTATCTTTAGTGTCTGCTTTTATTATTCCAATTTCTATTAACACAATTCATACAATATGTAAAGAAATCTTAAACGTATCACAAGTGCTAGCCCGTTACATGTAATTGTGTTTGATATCTTAAAACAATATTACACAATATTCCAAGTAGCGCAAGGTCTAAAGTATTTCGTATTTTATAACAAATGTTTATTTTCTTCTGTTTTGTTAACACTTAACAAAAAAATATAAAAACAGTATTCAAAACGAGGAAGGAATGATTTCTCTAGCAAATCTGAGCTTCTTAAAGATTAAAAATAGACCAGAACTAATACAAAGACACAAACGTAACAGCAACATTACCATTTATGTTACCAATCTTAATATTTATAAATAGTGATAGAAGACATCTTCTAATGATGGTAATATAAACAAGTGTAAACATTTCAAATAGTAATGTGTGCATTAATAAGACTAATCCTTGTTGAGAATATCAATTTGAAAAGATTTATTAGTAATGTAATAACATATAGGTCGGTACTTCAAATTCGCATTAGTAGATCCGGATGGCAAATTAAAGATAGCATAACATTAAGCAAAGATGAATGACATATCGGAAGGTGCGAGGTGAAAGTGGTCGAGTTAGCAAATAAAGCTTTGGTGGGTGGCATTTGCGAAACTGCTCGCTAAACAGATCAAGCAAACATCGCTCAGCTAATGTATGTATCACCGAAAGTTATTAATAGTAACCGATTTCTCTTCGCTATTAAAAAGATAAATGACGATGCAGAAACGGCAAGAAATATGAATGATAAATTTAAATCTAATTGGCTATTTACAGAAACCACGATGATAATGTTTATTTTTAATACGCACTTGTCGAGGACACCATGTGTCAATCCAATGTTGCGGTATGCAGACCAGGGTGTATGACGTAGACCACATAGCATTAAATCTGTGATGTAGACGGTGTTTGATTGTTTGAATGGCAAACACAAGTAGATGCTTTAATTAATTACATTATAACCTGTCTTACGATCTTGCGTCTTCAAACATCACCCAGAATATATCCATAGATGAACAAGCTTTACCTAAGTGGCACTTGGTATTTCCTTACTAATAAATCAGACATACGTCATTAATTTTTGGTTTTAACACTCCATCAAAATAGCTGGGGATGAATAAGATTAATCGCACCCTCTTAAGCCACATCGTAGAAAAAAGACCAAAAATACTCTTTTGGACAGGGTGACTTTGAGAAATCCACATAAATGATCACACGTGGTTTATATAAGACGAACTTCAGATGAAATTCAGTTCTGTTATATACATTTTGAAATTGGTCTAAAAATTTTCAGATTTTCAAGAAAAGTTACTGATCATACATACAAAATCTACAGAATGGTCTGATCAATCGATACCACTATAACACTAAGGTGCAAAGCCATAACTCAATCCTTTAAAGTTTACGGCGGTAAAAGGACAGGATCTCGTTCAAAATTACTACAGTTGTTATTAGGTAAAGACACGCAATAGTAAGATTATTTCGTTCCAGCAGGAATAGTTTTGCGATTAGGTGCATTTGCGGTCGGCTGTAGTTATCCACTGGTGCGTAAATTGCAAGCGAATACTGTAATCTCATATGTCTAACACCCATTACTTACGAGTAACATGCAGGCTAGCGGCGTGGGAAATTGATTTAAATAATAACATCTGTATTTAGAATCGATTTGTTATCTTTGCCAACATTCAATACCACCCCTGTGCATTGCAAGCCTTAAATTAAAAACATTAATGCGAACATTACAACCTATTTTACAAACAAATTCCTAACTTAGGTATAATCATTGTTTTTATTACTGTTTTGTATGTATTAAATGTTTCGTCACAAAATTCCGAACCCATCTTAGAATATTTCTCGGGTAGACAATTTTTTGTTTTAGGAGGATCACGTTAGAATGTCAAATGATCCTAATGGACTCAATTTGGATGTAAGTGTATTTTGGAACCATCTCGATTTCGGATTAGAATAGTCAACAATTTACTTTTAACCTCCATTAGACATGTGTTCCCCTTGGAACTATTAATAGGAAAAAGTCCTTGACGGAAGTAAATGCATTTCTCGTGTAAGTCAAACTATTACAACACTATGCAGATTTCAATGCGCTTATTATATTTCTACATCTCATGCTAATCTACCAGATATTTGATACATGTTATGAATTACGAATAAATTAGAATCAGCTATTTTATTTACTTTTTAAAGTCTCTTTTTGAAAAATTCCTGACATTTTCATAATACCTATGTATTGTCATAACTTCCAAATAAAAAAAAACACTAACAAAATACCCAATTAACCTACCTTTGTATTTCCTTATTATAACTAACTAGAAATGGAACCAAATCTAATTAGGTACTTACCTAAGCGTATATTAAAAACACCAATATGTGCAAAGTAATTAGTTCGAATTTTTGACCAATCACTCTAATTAGATTTGCCAAAATTTCAAAGCTATTTTTTTTTTATAAAACTAATATCGAATATACGGAAAGTCCCAATATGAACGACGAAAAATCATTTCTGATAAGCATTTTTGTATATCACAAGGTCGAAGGGGGTAATGCGACCACAATGTCGTGGCTTCCGAGTAAGTGATGTGACTTGAGTCAAAGTTTCAATTGCAATCATTGTACATAATATCACTCTAACCTTCTTCGAGAAGTGGACATCGGTTTAATTGAATCACCCATATACGTTCAGGATATTATAAAGAAACTTGACTACGCATAGGTAAATCAGAATTTACACGTTTTAAAACATCCGTGTCAAAAATTTGGTCTAAGATGTGACTTAATCACAATCCAAATTACCATCTCTAGTTGACATGAATTACGTCGATTCACTCAAAGCCGATCAGGCTTTGAGGGATTCGACGTATTTTTTTTTGCCACTCGAGTAAGAGTTGACCATCACTAACACAAAGTTTGCATGGCGGACTGATATGGCCGCTACACAAACACTTGAAACCTTCGTTCGTATAGGGGCTGCACCTATTATCCAATAAATTATGTGGAATTGTTGCTGACAATAATGAGAATGCTATTTTTGGACGTTTTATTTTGTTTTGTTTTCAAAGTCGGTTGCTTAATCGAAATTCATCAATAGAATTCGAAGGAGTCAAGAAGATACCTCTGTATTTGTTTTAATTTGGTTTCCAATATATGCATGCTTCAGGAAAAAAGACGCTGCTAGATACATTACTCTCCTTTGATTACGTTTATTTCCATGTTTCCTACGATCTTTGAGTCGATTACGGACAGGGGTATATGGACAGGTATGCATTTTATATTTGCTATCAACAAAACCAGTAAGCTAAGGGATTAAATCATTAAAAAACCAAACCTATTAATGAATAAAATGAGTTTGGCATAAAATACAGATTGAAATATGAAAAAAACACAGGAAGTTATTTATTTCTACAAGTAAGATGATAGACAGAGTATACCAAAGAGTAACAAGGTAAACAAGAAAAGGAAAACGTAACGCGAGATAATTCAATCATCCGTTGAAGACAGATTAGAGACCAGAGGCCGAGCCGACCTTGCCGCTGATTCGTGGACAAAAAGTGGTCATCAGGTTGCAAGTCTTCGTGTCACATTATAATCGGATAGACATTTCCTGAGGTATTACGACTTATCATATAATCTTGACAAATTGATTTAAAATAGGTCACACAGAGTTTTGATTCACTATTATTGTAATTTATTTATTTATTTATCTGATTACACTTGAAGTTTACAGAATGGATCCAAAATGCAACAAGTTAAACTTGTTGCATTTTGTATCCATTCTTTACTTAAATTATGACAAGAATGAATTTATAAAATACCAATACAAATTACAAATAATTCCTATTTTTAAAGGACTACGACGGTAATTGATGAAATTGAAACGATTGTCGTCTGAACTTCGCATCCTCTAGTATATTTTAAATCCTGCATCATGTGCTAAGGGAGTTCTTTATACTATAACTATATATGCCTTACATAGTACAGTTAGTTGTAATCTCACAATTTGTGAACAAGCAGTTATTGCTAGACTGTCATCTTAATCTATTTAGCACAGACCACAACTTCTCTCTCTCAGTTTTCTCACTACCTAACAGTTATTTAAGTTAAGTTTGGAGAATGACAAAATGGCAGAGCTGTGATGAATGTGGGCACAGTAACAATTTAAGATTTGTAAAATTAATATGTGATTCTAGTATCACTTTATTTACTAGTCTTGCATCGTGTAAAACATGCCCAAGCTTATCAACGTCGGTAACTTTATATCAGGTATAAATTGAACAAACTGGTTTTTTTACCTGAGATCATCTTTTAGCAAACGTCACGTATGTCCTTGTTTACGAGCAAGTGACGTAATGTGAGCTTAACATGAACAGCTCATACGTAAATGTACTACTTTCTTACTATACTAATAGTAGATTTTCCTCAAAGATTCTACTTAAGTTGGTGTCAAAGTAAAGTTACGTAGGCTACGTTTTCACAGAAAATGTGACATCAGCGTGGTGTGGTATGTTTAGTGGGTGTGTTGATTCATAGCAAAATTTATTTTTGGATTCACTTACAATGTATGAAATTTAAAACAACTCTCAATATTTTTGTCCGTGAAACTGTGGTGTCCGGGTTTGTTGACGAAAGATTTAACACTCATAACTCTAAAATTATGTCGTCATATGTGCAAATTGGGTTCACATGAGTAATTTTTTTTTATGTAATGTGAATTTGAATAGTAACCAAAACGCATTTTAGAGTATATCTTTGAATAATGTTCTATTTACATAACTTTGTTAGTCAAAAAACGTAGACAGGAAATCACGTTTCAAGGTCTAGTTCAAATTCAAATGTCTAACAAAATTCAAAAGTGGTGACAAACGTCTGGCGTCTAACGTTATTTAGTAATTTGACCATTATGTAAGATATTGAGACTAATGAGCGTGCTTGCGAAGAAATGAATGTTTAGAAGAAGCATGCGGACAAAAAAGGGTCCGTAACTTCTTATAAGGGTACAAAAGCCACCTCGGTGTCGGAGGTCTTGTAAACAAAATGTAAAGGAAACGGTTTTTTGCTGGCGATTTCGTATCGGCCGGCGACGCTCTCAGGTAGGAATTTCTCCAATTCACTGGCACTCAAACGTCTGAGCTTCCATATCGCTGGTTTTGTCTTTAGACGATATTTCAACAGTTTTATGACTCAGTTTTAAGTGATTTGCAATGATTTTGGGTGACAAAAAGTGCATGAACAAAACAGACTACCTACTTGAGTTATCTAGTCACGCATTTTTTTATGAAAATAGGATTAGATGTTCACAATACTCGTACTTGTGCAATATTATATTTGCAGTTTTGCACCAGTTTCAGTTGCTTTATTCATGTTTCATCTTCGTCATTATCAAATTTGTTTTACTTTACTGTGACTTTGACCTCTTTGCATTAAACATAAGCCGCAAAGTGTCTGATAGTCGCGTGCAGTGCATGTACATTAGGCTTGAGAAAATCATGATTATTTCCTCGCAATGTTCTTATTAAAATACGCATTTCTTTGTTTGAGAACCGTTGCCCAAGCCGGAGTGCTAGATATTATTACAAACATTGCTATCTTGGTCTGCTGTTTGCACAAATAAGGACGGGCATACGTGAGTGTGTAGCGGTGGATACATACGTGTATTTAACCGGCTAGTTGTAATGACGCAGCTGGATGTGAGGAGTTTTGTGCGAAACCATTTTGAAGCTCCCTGGATATTCATGTTTCAAGATGATTTCAAACAATTGAATTTAAGAAGACACATTTTTATAGACTCTCGTAACTTGTTAATTTATACCAATCACTTACTTAATGATTTACAATTGAGTGAATTAAAAAAAAAAGTAGTAGTATTCTCTTTTCAGAAATTAATTAATTCTACATGTTAAGAGAATGTTATTTCAAGAAGAATCACGAGTTTTCTTGTTAAAAATGAAAGACAGAACTTGATTATGCAAATTACCAAAATTCGTGTAGAGAAAATTTGAGAGTGGTATAAAGGCAAAAACCTAGTTTTTGCAGGTATAATTGTTGTTGGTCTCCGATCTCCTACAAACACCTTTGACATCATTACAAATGTATTATTTCCTGTAGAGAATCTGTGCTGTAATGGAACACGAAAAGGCTTTTTTGTGGTGTGTTAGCAGTATCTAAATGTCGTGGATTATGCAACCGTGACAGTGACGTATGCAGTGACTCACGAAAAGATGTATAGCCCTATACATAATGTTGATACTCGAAAACACTGAAATACCCGCAAATGTCACTGATGATAATAGTTTATTCATGCACATGTCTAATGCTGAAATATGTATTGGATATTTTAAATGCAAGTAAAAACTAACTGTATATAGAATTTGCTTACGATTGTGATCAACCTGATGGATTAAATAATTCATGTTATCCCTACATTTCTTAAACATTTTCGATAAAATCTCATTTTTATACTGTTAAATATTTTATAAGAGATTACATAAACAAAATCTAGGAAAGAAACAAAAAATATAAAAGTAATCAAATATATCTGCAATATTCAATGCTGATTTAATACTTACTGGACTACACAATGGACAACATTTCATATTTTTAACATGTCCATATTGTTTTTTTATATAAAAATAGACATAAAATGAACAGACCCATATTTTTTCTTTTTTCAAAATTTGTCCATTTTCATGCATAAAATAATTATTAAAATTCTTTATATTCTAAATAGACGTAAGCGCCAAATTACGTCATCGGACGGCTGAATACAGCGATATTCCTTTGCTTATCAATGTTTTAATAAAAAAAGGTACTACTGTTAAAGGTAAATAATACTAGTGTCAACATTGTCAACGTCATTCATTCATTCAACGTTGACAAGTTGTCTTTTTTTTTACAATTGCATGTCATGGGTTTGGCATTTCGTAAATTTAAAACTATAATGTGCTAAGCAAAGAAATATTTTACATTCTGCCGTCCGATGACGTCATCTTACGTTTTTTAGTTTTTAATTTTTTTCTCAGTAAATAAGCAATATAAAAAATTAATAAATATATATTCGCGCAGCGGAAAAGTAAATAAAGAAATGGTATTTTTTGTTTCAGAGCTTAGCAATTTTGAAATGTTGTCCATTATTTGCCGGTTTAGTTTAGAAGTAAAAACTCCGTTCTTAAAAAGTAACAGCTGTAGAATAGTTTAACAGCAGTTTAGTAACAATTCAAGCAGAAAACCAGCTGATAATAGTCGAAATCGGCTGACGGGTTTTGTATGAGACACGTGTCCAATTTTATCTTCAAGTTGTGGAGAATAAATAAAACGCCTCAATTTACTAAGAGCATTTTACACTATATAAACATTATACCACTGCCGTAACACACGGTTAAGAACATGGAAAAAAATAAAAGCACTCAAATTTAAATTAGGGGTTAAAATATGCAATTTCCGTATTTTTCTAGACACAAAAAGATTAGTAATTCCTAAAAAACCCAAAAAGTACCTGCGGTATATTTTTTATTTAATTAAAGTACATATTTCTAAGGTGTGTAATCAGATAAAATTGTATTCATGATGCAGAAATCTTGAAAGTGACTCTTTTTTTATTAGGCAGAATTGACGATTTCAGCATTCATAACTTTTTAATAAAAAATGTTTTTTTCTAAAAAAACCTATTCTAAATGCCCGTGGTCGATTGAAGCACAGTTAAATATGATACAGTATAATGGTACTATTTACTTTGAAAAAAAAAAAAAAGTTTGGAAAACACAGCTTTTCAAAAAATATCAAATTCATTGCACAGTTTACAAGCGCCTATCGTACCAACATTCTTATTGCTTGAGACAACAAAATTTCTTTGTACAGTACAAACAGTGACCATGAAAACGTTATCTAATCTACTGTATTATTTTCAACGTAATGTGACCTCAGACGCATTGTTTCCACCGTCCTGCGTTTTACATGAGTACAAAAACTGCTGTTTTTTTGTTGTCCCCAACAAAAGAACTTGTAATATTAATTTGGTACTGGACCACGATATGTTAGAACTCAATAAAGGTGACCTGGAGATTTTCAAAGAGCGCTTCCAATAAAATGTAAAACAGTCCCAGTGTTTTTGGAAGGTCATATTTTATTCAAACTTTTGACCGATATCATTATTGTGGTAGTCGCCCTGGACCCCAATTCTCGTGCTCGTGAAATTTTGAAAACATAGCGGATATCACCTAAAAACAATACAACAAAAGTATGTTTTAGTGATATATGTCGTATGAAAATAAATGTCACGAGCGCGAGAATTGGGGTCCCGGATTCTACTAAGGACTGACTGACTGACTTGTATCAAAGGGTATATAAACTTTTATTCATTTTTTTTCTTACGTTGAAGATAACGTATGCAAAATAATCACAAGACATTTTGATAGTTATTTTTATTTATTTAATTACACAGGGCCTTAAACCTAATTACGTAATTAAAGACGGTAACAAAAGTAATAAAATAATAAAACAATAGCAAAAAACAGGCAAACACGTGAATTATTAGATATACCTTCTTAGAAAACTAGGCTTATATTACAATACTACGGAGATCTATGCGCAGTTATAGCTTTTAACGGTTACCAGAAATTGCTCTTACTAGTAACATATTTTTTTAATGTGGTAGGTGGCAGACGAGCAGACCCATAGACACCCGCGACACCAGTGGAGTCACAAGTGCGCTGTCAACCTTAATAACTCCCCTTTCCCCCGGATTGAGCCTCCGGTACCCTCACTCACGCAGCGAAACAGCACAGTGGACAGAAGCGTGGCTCTCTACGGTAAATTTAGATATGCATTGAGTTAATCATTGAAATCGGGTCATTGACTACGATATAGGTACTGACAACAATCATGGTTGCTACGCCATTGAAGCTAGAACTATTGTCACGTAACTAATTTGAGCATCATGGGGGTTCATGGTTTGTTGGCTTCGACTATAAAGAGTCTTGTATAATTATGAGTTATGAATCGAGTTCTAGATAAATAAAACAATAATGACTCCAGTTCAGATTCATTCTTCCGTGATAGAACGAAATGTTCCCACAACAAAAACTGTAATGGAATTTGCAAAATGAGGACTTAATCAAAATTAAGTTTCTATTTAATTAAGGAAATTGAAATATGTTCTTAAGTTATTACTTCCGCATTTACAAGTTTAGTTTATTTTGTCCTAATACATATAAAAAAGCTACTTATATTCTGAGATAACATTCTACAGCATTCCAAAATCAAGGACATTAATCGCTAAGAGAAAAAATAAGGAATAGCTGGGTTAACACTGACCACTTCACCATTAATTTCGGCTACAAAATTTTGAAAGAGGTCTTTTAGACCGAAGTAATGTTTTGGTCCCACCTAACCGGTTTAACATCCTATTCAACACGTTTAGGCTTTTGAGGATTAACAATAGATTAAATTAACCTTTTTTTATTTGAGTGAGTTTTGAATCTTAAATGACAATGTTGCCATAGGAAGTACCTACTTTGAAATTGTATTCAAGGGCCCAATAAAGGCATTTTTATTCAACTCATTTGATCTTATCATTGTGATTTAATCAGGTTCACAGCATGTATGATGATGACTTTATTTACCATTCTCGTAACTACTTTAGAAAGAAATTTAAATATAGGTACTAAACAGGTTTTTTACTTTTTAGCAGTTTTTATTTTCTAGTGTTATTTCCTAGAACGTTTGATGTTTGATTAAACCGTAATTGGATATATAAATATTTAATAATCACACAAATAATCGGAATGCATAATCCACTGTACGCTTGCACATTGCAATTAGATGGAGCCATATTTATATTGGAACAATCGAGTGTCCCAGCGAGCAATTATGCCAATCACGCATTAAACGTCTCTTCATCGCAAAACAATGCGACTTCTAGTGAAGCGCGAATGTGAAAAATGCATTCGAATGGACAAGTACAATAATTCGATTGTAGGAGCAATTCGAATTATCCGAATGAAAAAAATGTATTTGAATGATTCCTCAGTAATCATTCAAATAAATGTGTACGCGATTTTTACAAAATGTACACTCTCAAATTCGGTTGACAAGCAACTAATTTTACCTCAAGAAACGGGCCCCTTATTTGAAATCAAAAACCAAAAATCAAATGTGACTAGAACAAAAAATCATACGAATATTAATTCAACTTTCTTATTCGAATTATTTATTGCATTAAAATCATTCGAATAAAACTTACAGAATCATTCAATAATTCAATTGTTAATTTTTAGTAACAATCACCCATCACAATTCCATCCGATGTAATTCAACAGCTAAGTGTTTCGATCATCCGTGAGGCAAACACATTAAACGGAAGTTATAATTTATTCACAGTGTAAACAATATTATCAACGATACTTTGTTAACATTTTTGGGAGCTCCGGCAATGGCTCTGCCGAATTCTTTAGCAGCTTGGATGATGCAGATTATTTGCATGAGGTTAAAGGCTGATAAATATTAACGAATCCTTAAATTGATACAATGCGTATCAGCAATTACTTAGATAAAAAAACAATAAAAATGTATTATTTCAATAAGGATATTTTGATGTTAACCCTGAAAATTATTTTGGTCAAGAAAAATCTATTACATTTGTAAGTGGTTATTGAATCACTTAAACAAAATAAGGAAATGACTAAAATAAGGTCGGCAACATATTAGCGATCTTTCTGATTTCGTGGATGTTCATGGACGGCGTTGATTACTTTACATTAGGTGACCCGCTTGCTTGTTTGTCGCCTCCAGCATACAAAAAAAAAGGTTAAGGTATTTAGTAGAATATGAACTGATAAATAGATCGTCTCTACCAGACTCAAAGGCGACGCCCATCTCATTTCGCAAGCCTGCGTAAACCTGGAAACCTAAAAAAGCATTAATCGCCCAAGCCTTGTGCGGGAACAGTCATCAAAATACAACCCGAGGCACGCCTGTCCATCTATAAAACATATCCCTACTCATTTGCGCGACAAGTAATCTAGTCGAAGGTAATAGCAATTTTATGGCCCTAGAAGCCACAACACGGCACAGGGAGGGTTAATAATGAGCTCCACCGCCACAGGCAGAGGAATCTCATGGATGCTGTTACATTTTGAGCTTTATTTCTAGGGTGTTAAGACAGAGGAATCTGAGGGACGATTGGTACAGCTAACAGGCGGTTTTGTACTGTCGGCAGAAGTAATGATCCGCATCTTTCTGCGACTGCGGCGCGTTTGTTCGCCTAATTAGCTAAAAAGCGGATTCTTTGACTTTTTTGGTGACACTTTCCACGGGATCGTAAGTCGTTTGGATGACGCAGGTTTCGTTTCCATTTTAGTAAAAGCGCTTTCTATAAAATGTGTGCAGTGTGATCAAGATCAGTTATTGATGGTAGCGCATAAAATACCAAGGAAACGTTAAACATTTTTGTAAAGGAAAAAAGTTGGGGCAAAGATGGAGGACTTTACAATTTAAAATAACAGTTTATAAAAATATATAATGTACGGTTAATTTTAATGTGCATATTTGTTTTACAAAATAATTTGTGAAAAGCAATAAGTAGTATTAAATAGTAAGTAGGCCAATGATAATCACTTGAGAGAAATAAAAGACAATTAATTATACTGGCATAATAAATATCATTTGCCGCACCCTGTAAAAATAAATGAAAATATCTCAATTTAACACGGTCGATTAGGAAAAATAGCGGTGTTTTTACAATAACTCATAGACCACTAGGTTGTCTCATATATACAAAAAATTGGAGACGTTTCGTGTGAACATAAAAAATCGTAGAACGATTTGTGCTATGTTGGTTTTGTGTACTTTTTGTGACAATTTGACAAAAAGTCTGACTACGTGTTCTTTCTGGAATTACTTGACATATGTGTATCCTGCCTTCTCTGGCTGTAAAGCGGTTAAGTAAGTGATATTTATCTCAGTAGGTAATCTATATGGTAAGTAGGTAGGTATTTACGTAAGGGTTTTAAAATGAAACTTTTGTAAATATTTTGTAACGGATGATAGAACAAAATGATTACAAAGCCAAAAAAGGCCATTACATGAAAGTCAAACTCTAACCCTGCCTGTGGAGGGAATGTAAAAACATACATTGAACATCAAAGTGTAAAGATTTTTTTTTCATAACTAGAAATAAGAAAAGGTACGGTACAGAGAATAAAAAGGTTCGTCACCTAAGGTAAATTTTCGTTTGCACTGCAAGAATCATTAATACCTACATACCGTTTTAAAAAGATCTGCCAACCTTTTTTTAAATTTTCTTTACATCAAAAGGAATCAATGTTGCTACAAGCAAATCTGAACTTTCTAATCTAACAGTTAGGCATAATTTTTTGTGCAACAGGTATTACTCTGACAAATGAACGAAAGGTAATAAATGCTCATAGCATACCAAACGAATCAATTAGAAAACTGACGAACCTTTATATTCTTTAACTGTACTACCCAATATTATACCTATTCTTGCAAAAATTTAACATATCTCGACCCACCTAAGGTAATCGATATTCTTTGATTTTATTACTAGTTCTTGAGTAACATGCACTCGTGCGCATCGATTCAACCTATTTAATTATCTTTTTATTCATTTCTTTCTTGGCTTAAAAGAATAAATAAACATTTAAAGCAAAAGTTAAGCGCTAGGAGAAAGGGCAAGGTCTTGTAGATTTTTTTTTATATGAGAGGTGGCAGACGAGCAGACGGATCACCTGATGGTAAGCAATTCCGCCGCCCATGGACACCCGCAACACCAGTGGAGTCACAAGTGCGCTGCCAATCTTTTCCCCTCTCCCCCATTGGGCCTCCGGTAACCTCACTCACACGGTGAAACACAGCGTAGGCGCTGCTTCACGCCGGTCTTCTGTGAGGCAGTGGTATCACTCCGGTCTTCTTCTCGTCGTCGTCGGTCGGTCGGTCGTTTTTTTCCATTTTAGTATTCAGCTTTCTTTTAAGGGAACACTATAAAATAACACTTTCCAGTCCTCTAACTTTAACTTAGTGCAACCACAAAACGGCTTTAAAACGATAATAAAATTGTTAACACCTTGAACAATAAAATCCAATTGTCAGAGTAATCGTAATCTTATACTGGTTTCCGTTCAATTCGTGTTATTGGAAAGCAAGAAAACGATCGAGGGTACCTACTGCGTGGGAGGAACCTAATCTAGAACTAACGAAAGTCTAGGATTTATGCATCTGTATAGTAGGCCGGCAGAGTAGAATAGGCCACCCTCACTCTTACCGAGGTGTCGTAAAAGGCGACTAAGGTAAAGCTGCTGGCATGATCATCAGCACCCAGAGAAAGAAAACTCTGCATTTATATCAAAACCCTCGCCAACCCGTCTGCCAAGCGTGGTGAGTATGGCAATTACCCCTCATGTGATTGAGGGAGGCCCGTGCCCCAGCAGTGGGGATGTAAATGGGCTGATGATGATGATGATGATAGTAGGCCTGCAGTTATTTGTCACGTGACAAGACATTGATCTGACTCTGAGATAGGTAGCTCAAGCACCTGTGTTACGAATATCAGAATCAACAGCCGAATTACAAATAAATACACTTAATACTTTTCTTTTGTAAATACATACTTATTTTAAAATAATCATAGATAACACTCAGACCAATACAAACAGAAATATTCATGCACATAAATATTTGTACGTGCGGGGATCGAACCCGCAACCCTTGCACCAGAGGGAGCATCCACTACCACTGATCCAAACGGATCGTCAAAATCGAATACTGCTGTTTTGACATTTTCGCATAGAAAAAACGTTCAACGAATTCTAATTGTAGTCATCATCATCATTTCAGCCAATAGACGTCCACTGCTGGACATAGGCCTCCCCTAATGAATTATAGGGGGGTTGAGGCCTACACCCACCACGTTGGCCTAGTGCGGGTTGGTGGGGCGAGAGCCAGAGCCTGGTCCGTAATGCAGTAGGGTGCGCCACGTGCAGGTGAGGTTGACTTAGGCCCCGTTGGATACGCCCTGTGGCTAGGAGCGTTTAGAAGGTTTTCCCGGCCAGTGGTAAGAGGCGACAAAACGGGCTTTCGGAGTACGTGAGCGTATTGACTGCTGGGGAGTGGCTTGCTAGCATACGACTCCGCGGGGGACTAGAGTACTGGGTCCTGTTAGGTCGTACAGCGTTGAAGGGCTGTATTGCGCCAGATAGGGGTGAAGCGGCGAGCTCGCGCTCGCCGCTTCACCCCTATCTGGCGCAATAGCGGTACGGTCTAGTCCCGGCTGTGGGGTTTCCGAACGCGATTGCGCGGAGATGGACACCCCAGGGGTTTTAGTTAGGGTTTGAATCCCACACACCGCCTTGTTCCCTACATGTAGCAAGGTGACGGCCATGATGGTTTCCCCTGGGAAAAAAAAGACCCCGTTGGACCCCTTACACTCCTTAAGGACTTAAATGTGGTCGCACTGAAAGATTAAGAATGCTGTGTCGATTGCCGCTAAATCAATCTTTCTGCTGTGTTGAAAAGATGAAGGCATAATAAAACAAGCTCTGTCATTCCGTTTTCTTTCATGGATCTTTTATACTTAAAGATTAAAATAATAATCAACTAATATCCAAGTTTCATACAAACCACCAAATTAAAACGAAAATATAAATTGGAAATTTGTGTTATGTAATTTTTCTGACCAGTATGTATAAATAATATTTTGTACACATGCATATTTATGAACTCAAGTAGGTATAGTATAATTATTCTTGAATTGTACATTATTATGGCCTTTTAACTTTTGCATGTTAAATAAATAATTATATAATCCGCTAAAACTACTTATATAAGTAATATTTCGCGCGCAAGTATGGCCCACTTTATACCTCATCTTCACTTAACATAAGGATTGAGGTCAAATGCTTGTCTGTCAAAAAAAAAGTAACATAGTTGTTCAAAAAAAAACTGTATCCGTCATAAATATCGCAATTCGAAATATGAAAACAAAATGCATATACAAGCTTTCTTCGTGTTTTCATTTGAATATACATCAAGCTACTGTATGAACAACCTAAGAGCTATAACTAGGTTACTAGTAAATTGCTGATAAACACCACTTGCAGGTTTTAAAACACCCTGGAAGCTGCAGAAGCTTACTAACTGGATCCCTTCTCGCAGAACCTATACTTAAGGACCAGTCTACTAGGCTTGGGAAAAACAGTTCACTGATGTGAAAAGAATAAGTTTATTAATCGTAGCTGCAGAACTGAATCATTTGTATAGTTCAATAGTTAACTTAATTTTGTTGAATCTACGATCATACTCTCACTCAGTTCAGATGTCCGGGAAAGATTGATCTGATGATGATATGCAACTACTGATACCTTTGACTAAGTGGACGATCATGCAACCATCACTTTTTAGCTCTTAGTCTTTACTTTTATTACCCATCTATTATGAATTTACTCTTGCATTTCCATCCGCATTGCCTGTCATAGGTTTTACTCGTTGGTACTATCCATATCATGTCATTTATCATGAGTTTTATTTGTTCCTTTAATATACACTAAGTTATAACATCAGTTTTACTCCAATAACGACTCAATGTCTCGATACGAAAGTGAAAGACGCAAGTACACTGTTGATTGAACTAGTTCAACTGCTCTTTCAGGATCTGCACAAATCTACACAGTCTGTGAATAGATTTATTGGCCGCATGTGTCCAGACTCCAGCACCCACGCTCCGTAGGCGTCGTGATCTCCCGTAAGCGCAGACCCTAGTTGGTGAAACCCTATTCTAACGGAAACGATTTCTCATTATTCGCAAGACATCTATGGGTTGAGAAGATATAAAATGAATAGTTACGCCGCATAAAGTCTTAAGATTAAGGGCAGTAAAAGTTGAAATTGCTTTGCCTGCGCGGTGGGATCGGTACCGCCTTGGTGACGCTCCCGTCTGAGACTTACTGTGACTCCAATTGAATGTAAATGTTGATGAAGATATTGATAACATTTTGTTTGTGAAAGACATAACAAAAGAACTTCACAAATCAGAGTGTTGGAATGTTAACAACAACTTTATATCGGTGGCATAAATGGCGTATTAAAATCAGGGCATTTTTTAAACATGGGTTGCGGTTGGAAACACCTTTGAGTCACCTTTGTCTATTATATCACACTAGTAGTCGCACGTAGCTTCGCTTGCGTGAAAAATGGTTTGCCACAACGTAGCCTATGTCGCTATCCGTCTCTTCAACTATCTCCACTTAAAAAATCTAGTCAATTCTTCGCTTCGTTTTGCCGTCAGAGAGACATACAAATAGACACACACACGCACACACTTTCACAAAAAACCCAAACATTTTCCTGAAATGAAGAATCTAAATATAAATAGATATTTAAGTGAGGCAAGATCTATCTACTATCAAAACAGGAATAATACGTAGTCCCGTTAACACCACGCGCCGAAATGCTGTTAAAACAAGAATTTGTAAACAATTACCAAGCTTAGTTGATGATTAGCCATTTAGAGGAACAGAGCCAGTTATTTCTATAAACTATCCATCTGTTTATTATAATAAGGCACACGCGTAAATACAGACGAAAAGGGCGAATGTTAAACAAACCTTGATCGAGAAATATCCGTGAATTCACTTCTGCAGAGGCGTATAATAGTGATGCGATGAAACAAAATTATGTGATTTAAACTTTCGTGTTGCATTATACAAATAATTCGAAGAATCGCAAGCCTAACAGACGACGTCGTGCACTTCCAGTGTTCTTGTGAGTATGTACGGCGGTTGTAATGCAGTCAAAACGTCATGATTTAAATAATATTATGTGCTCATTAAACACAGTCGCATATAGTCCCGTTTTTATCAATTATTTGAATCAAAATTACATTCTCTCAGTTCTCTCTTTAGTAAGTAAGAGTCACTCAGTTAATTGATTTATTCAAGTTCACTCACATATATGTATGTTCGTTCTTTAATGAGAAAGCGAATGGAGGTAAGCGAATTCACTTCTGCAGAGGTGATAAGTCGAACTCTACCCAAGTCGTTTTCCAATCCTGTTCCAATATCACTAAGTGAAATACGACTCTCACTTACTCAGCTTATTGACTTATTCGGGTGACCCATGGTCCTTTTATATTAATAAGCAAAAGAGCAAACGGGTCACCTGTTTAACACGAATACCTTTACAATCTTTTTTTTTTTTTTCAAGTAATGTTGGATCGCGTCGCATCACTAAGTAGAATATACGCCGCGAAATAGTCTGAATGATAACATTATCTCTAATGAACCGCACTTCCAATGGCTATGTTAAGATTAATACTCAATTAAACAGTTGATTCGTAAGAATTGCTAGAAGTAATGTTAGTACTTAAATCGAAGTCGTAAAGTACATAACAATTTTCGCGGTCAATAACTGTAGATTATTTGCAATTGAAGCAAAGTAGTAAATAAGTAATAAATAGTTCTTCATTTATAATATGTATATCATCATCATCATCATCATCATCAGCAACCCACACTCGTCCACTGCTGGACATAGGTCTCCCCTAATGCACGCCACTGCTCCCGATTTTCGGCCACTCTCATCCAGTCCACACCAGCCAGCCTTCGAATGTTATCATCCCATCTTGTCGCAGGGCGTCCTACACTACGCTTACCGAGTCGCGGTCTCCACTCAAGGACTTTACGGCTCCAACGGCTGTCAGTTCTGCGGCTAATATGACCAGCCCACTGCCACTTCAGTTTGCTAATTCGGTGGGCTATGTCGGTTTTAATATGTATATAATTGCAGCTAATTTGTCATAATCAGCATATTTATTAATTTGATTAAGAGCGGATTCGACCAATCTTACTCCGATACTAGATCTATGGTATAGCGCTGTCATTCTATACGAATCTCACGTTATAACACGAAGCACGATGAAACATAATTTCCAATAAATCGTATTCTACTATACATTTATACTCGTATAAGTAGATATTCATGTTTCCAGAAGCGTGCAAGATAACTGTACTGATAATGGAGACAACATGAATATCTACTTGTAAAACGTTCTTGTACTTTACATGATGAAGCATCGCTTTAGGCATCTTACCAATCTCCTAATCCACTATAATGAAAATTTGCGGTTGTGTGGGCAATTTTCTATCCTTTATTATGTAAAAAGCAAAATTCAATCGCCACCCTCGTGTTTGTAATAGAATAAATATCCAATTTCATTTTATAGCCGTACAGTCACGAATTGATTGCGATGACACTTTCACCCTTATGTCAGGTGTATAAAAACTATAATGGAGTGACTTTTTATAATTGATTGGTCGTGACTGTACTTGACATAAATAAAACCTGACAATATCTCTAAGGACAGACCACCCTTCTTGGAACTATTGAATAGGATGGGATTCATAAAGCGATGGATGTTGCTCGTTCGTTTAATTGTGTTTACATAACATAGACCCCTTTATTGTTTTCTTTGCCCACATTTGAAACGTCAAAACTGCAATGGATTACACCCGCATTTGGATTGGGTTATTTCCTTTTTTTATTACACTTTTTGGTGTAAATAATAATTATAATAAAAAAAATTATTGATGGAAATAATGGAAATGGAATAATTACGAAAAATTACAATTAGAGGAGCCATTAAGTAAGGAGGAAACATTAACGTCTGCGCTAGTTTATATAGAAACCGTGTGACAGACGCCAATTATTCTTCCACAGTTACACATGTTGTAATTTAACAGAGCCAAACACTTTTGTTTTATTAATTAATGTTCTCTAGATATAATCAGTGTCTTGTTTACCTCATCAGATTTTTAAAAACAATATTATTTTAGCTATTAGTATGTTTATAATTTAGCCTCGTGGTCCCGGTAGAGTAGAATAGGCCACCCTCACTCTTACCGAGGTGTCGTAAAAGGCGACTAAGGTAAAGCTGCTGGCATGATCATCAGCACCCAGAGAAGGAAAACTCTGCATTTATATCAAAACCCTCGCCAACCCGTCTGCCAAGCGTGGTGAGTATGGCAATTACCCCTCATGTGATTGAGGGAGGCCCGTGCCCCAGCAGTGGGGCTTAAATGGGCTGACGATGATGATGTTTATAATTAAGTTTAAGATTAACCCTAAGTCCCATCATAGTAGCGGCCTGTGTCCTGCAGTGGGAGAGTTTATAGGCTAATGGCTTATCCTTTACTTTTTTATGTTTACAAGACAAATAGTATAATTTATAATAATGGTTTTTACGACTTTTAGGATTTACTAAAAAAATCGATGGTTCACACAAAATGAACACTCCAGGTCTTTGTGTAAAGAATCTGCCAAATTTTCTTTTTCAGAAGTTACCCTCTCTACCCCTCTACCAATTACCAACATTTAAATTTTCGCAGTCTTTGTATTCTTGGTAGAGTGTTGGTAGTAATCAGATGTGATAGGATTAGTAGCACGCTTGACAATTGCCGCCAATCTTTTTTTATGGGATGGGGGGCAGGGATCACCTGATAGTAAGTGATTACCGCCCATGGAAACCTGGAACACCAGAGGAGTCACAAGTGCCGTGCCGACCTTTTAAAAAGGAATACGCTCTTTTCACTGTACGCTGTCTGCAGGTCGTATCTGTCTGGAAATACCACAGGCGATACTTCATTCCATAGTTTTGTCGTACGAGGCAGAAAGTTTCTTGAGAAACGCACAGTTGAAGACTGCCAACCATCTAGATGATGCCGATGGAACTGTTGTCTAGTGGAAATGAAGCGGCAGGAATCATCCGAACAAATCCTCAGAGCATTCTCCATACAGCAGGGGGTAGAGTATACATAGCGAGGTTACATCTATACGCAGTGCTCAGGAGTCTAACCGATTAAAGATATCTTGGCAGTCGACGATTCGAGTTGCTCTCCTTTGAATCCGATCCAGGTGTCGAATCAGTCCTTATTGCCTGTTTTGTGCATTGGTACTAGAGACCATCAAGTGAACATTTATTTGATGGGTTCAGCGCTATGAATTTCCATCGCATGATCTTGTGCCTCCAGATTTTTCCATAACTCTCTGCTGATATTACTTTTTCATTGTGAATCAATCCCAAAGAAAGTTTTGATCTAAATATAAACATAGATATACGTAACGTTTCAGACAACACGTGATTATGCGATACAAAAATAAAATGTTTCTCTGACAGTTAACCTAAACCTAATTAATTAAATTACACTTTAATTACGATGTTGTGTCGTGTTAAAGGAAATTTGTCAGTATAATTAGCGAATGATACAATTTACAAACAGTCTTAGTTTTATAGGTTGTAAAGTTAAGTGACCCTGGTTAATTAAGATACAGATTACAGTATCATTTAATGACTTCAACAATTTGGATTAATTAGGTATAATAAAATGTTTTGACACTTAAAGTCTTGATCGATTCTCGTGGCTTACAAAAAAAAAATAAGAAGCATTTTCCTTGTCCGGAGATTTTAGTTTTGTATGTGATAGGGGAAGAGTGGGGAGCAGACAAGCAGACCGAGTAGGTACTCGATCGATTAGCGCTTATCGCCTCTAATCGAAAACCGCAACACAAGCGGAGTCGGAGGTGCGTGGCATATGCTTTTTTAAGGTGACGGGTAGAGCACACTAGCGATGCCAATCGATTTTAATTTTTAGCTACTAAACCGGATCTATTTTAAACAACTTCAGGGTTACAATCTCTCGCCAAACACCTATACTATTTATTTAATACTTATAGTTAACTGTTTGGTCTGCTTTTTGCATTCGAATTTTGGATTACCAAAAGTGGCCGCTTTTGTTGTGAATCAATTTTTCGTGTATAAATACGAACCCATCATTTGTGCATAGTTATCTAATAAATAGTATAAGTGTTTGTCAAGAGATTGTAACCCCAAAATTGTTTAAAATAGATCCGGTTTAGTAGCTAAAAATTAAAATCGATTGGTGCCGCTAGTGAGCCCTACCTGTCACCTTAAGAGAATTAAAGTCTTCGAAATATGATATGATATATGGTGTGCCGTCTGCTCGTTTGTCCGCTATAATGTAAAAAAAAATATCTATTTTAAATTTCAATGTAGCTAATCTAGGATATAATTATGTCGTTAAGTTTATTCTGAGTATTACGATATTTTTTAGAAATTAAGTTATTTAGCGTTCCAGGTAAATTTACTATTTTGTATAGATATATTTTTCCCACATACATTTAAACGACACACTTGGAGAGACGAAATAGTTCACAAGATTTTAATTATATGGTCTCCGTGAAAAAATGATCGTTAGAAAACAGAAAACCTAAGCAAAGCATTCAATAAATTATCCTCGCCAACATATCATATTATGACGGAGATACCTAACAGACGGTATGCATACAATTTATAAAACCGAAAGCTACAAAGATGAATAGACACGACTTTGTCGTACCTATATTTGGTTGTCTCATATATCTGATTATCTTAAACCGAGTCGACGTGTGTAACTCTTTACAGAAACGACTCAGTGATCCGACTCAGCCAAATGATACATTGTTCCGAATCTCTATTATTCGCTCCGAATGTATCATTCGACTCAAGTGGATCTCGAGTCCGAGTGAACCGAATGAGCTGGATGATCCGATGAGCCGAATTATCCGAATGACCTGAATGGTCCGAGTGAGCCGAATGAGCTGGATGATCCAATGAGCCGAATGATCTGAATGATCCTAGTGAGCCGAATGATCCCAATGAGCGGAATGAGTCACAGATCTATCTGAGAGTCGATGTTTCAAATGAAGCGTTTCACTGTTCCGCATCTCTGCACTGATTCAGGTGCAAATGTTCCAATCTTCTGAAAGATTCGTTTTTGCCAGGTCTAAAACCGAGTATCGGATACCTAGTCGGTATCTTGACAAGAAACTTAGTATTTGTCCTTGCCGGATCCGGTCTAACATGCAGCCATATCTGGGAAGCATCCCATACCGATGGCCATATTGGAAGTTTCATTACGGGAGAACAGATTACACGACTGAGACAAACGCTTTATTGCAACCGCAGTTCATCTAAGTCTATTTCTTTACAAGATTAATTTTTAACTTCGCTTGTCCTGTTAAACTGTTGAAAGGTACTCTTACATACAGATATAGCAATCTAAATTTGATCCTTTAGACATTTCGAGAATTCTCTTGAAATCTCTCGACTTTAAAGGTCACACAAAAAATAAATTATAACCAAAGCAACAAAATATATATTTATAATATTTTATAATAATATGGAATAGATGTTTATTCCATGTAATTTTGTAGCTATTTTCGCAAATAAACCGCGATCATACTGGTATTTTTTTAATTGTTTTATGAATTTATCTTATTAATTTTACTTCTATTACTATCTATAACGTTTTATTATTCGCTATATTTTTTTATTCACGCATTAATTACACAGATATTTATTCATATTTTATAGTTAAACTGTAATAAAGCATAAAGAAGGTTTGCATTCTAGACGTGCTTAATGGATAAATAAATTTATTGATAATAGCATCGAAGTTGCGGACATTAAGTACCTATATAATATGTAAGTATATGCGCAGATATGTACTTTCTGATACACCCTACACACATTTTATAAATCCTGTGATTTCCTAACAAAACATTTTTTTTTTTCAAAATAGTCCAGGCTTTGCCAAAACAAAAGTGCAAACTTACCCGATTTAAACCACATTCCTAAGTGCTCCGTTACGCAGCTTGGAATTTTAAATCAGTTAGGAAGAAGAGGCTGTTACTCCCTTATAAGGGACGACTAGGATATTCCATAGTAACCAACGACCAGCGTCTAGGAAAGACGGAGAGAAAACAACCCCACAGTAGTGTTGCCTACCGATAGTCGACTATCGATAGTTGACGTCATATCGTTCAACTCACTTCAACTCAGAACCAGGAAATACTCTCGATACTATCGATAGCATCAATTATGTTAAACTACCGATAGTTTACCAATTTACAAATCGTATTGTTTACGAAAGGGAATTTTCTAAAGGAGGTAAAATATAAGTCTAAATTTACGTAAGTATCAACAGTAAATTAGAAGATGCGAGCAACTATCGATTTATCGAATTATCGATACTAATGATAGTTTTTACTATCGACACAAACTAAACTACCGTTTACCATCAGATTGGCCCCATCTGATGGTAATATGAGCAATAAAAAAAAACTAGGCATTGATATTATCGATAGGATTGTCATTTTCGAACAAACAATTGCTTTTCTATCGATAGATTTCAGTATTTTTCTGCAACACCATCCCACAGTATGTCTGGAATGTTAAGATGGCACTGAAGAGGGCGATAATCTCAAATCATTAAAAGTTTTCTCCATTAGGTAGGACAAATTGAACAACTTTTTAAGAACGACATCTGTGAACATGGACGTAATTTGTCGTTACACGTCGTTTAGTTCATAGCCTGAAGTTGCTTACACTGCATTTTTGTAGTGAAACGCATAACATAAGCACAGTATACTTAACAAGCTCTTTCCTTAAAAGCTCTTGTTAATATAATTTCTAAAAGTCTGGTCTAATAATTAATAATACCTTATAATGTAATGTTTCAAATATACAATTATAATCCTAAACACTGTTTTCTATTTGATACTAAGCATGGAAAAGGTGCAGACAACTCAGATTGGGTTACTCCTTCACTGTTAAACTTCTTGATCCTGTTCTCACTTCAATGTCAAATACACTTCGCACATTTTTACTGTGTGCAAGAAATTTTAAATAACAAGGACTATCATAAAATTGCAAATCAATTAAAAATAAGAGTTGATATTTTATAATTGTAAAATTGTATTTGCATTTGGCTGGATAGGTGATCCTGTAAAATTTATCATACCATCATTTTCTGCACTCCCTGATCAAAAGCAAAATAAACTATTCTTATTTACATTTTTGATTTTAATTTCATTGAATTCGAATCTCAGAAAAACTATTTTGAATTCTTTTATAAGGTTCTAAATAAAGTGATAAAATTAGACAGATTGTTGTAATAAAATATTATGAAGCTTTAGTCATATCCTGCTTCCAATAAGCAAAATTGCGTTTTAATAAATTAGGTCTAAAGTTCAATTTTGTACCACATCATATTGATGCTATCTACGGAAGCAATCTGACAATGCGTATGTCCGATCACGCTTATTTGGCACGTGGCAAAAGTCGGAATGAACGGTGTGTTTTTTTACAAGTGTCAGTGCTTTTGACATTTTTCCATAGAAAAAATATTGCACAGCGCCCCCATGTCAATATCACTGAAGTGCCTTTTAATCTTGGTCGTTCTGTACTAGTAAATCCATGTGAAGTTGTCAGTGCAATAACAGTAATTTACTTTTTGCTGAGAACTGCTCAAAGATAAAAAATACAAAATAATTTCACTTATATGAGATTAAAATCTAATACTACAAGAAATGGCCAAAAATTCCTTATTTTTTAATTTTTTTTTTATTTAGGTACATAAGTATTTTTATAGCTAAACAAATAGGGACAAAGATATTGTACAGATGACAATGTTAGCACATTGCAACTTACAAACGATCTTCGTGACTTACTTCATATCATATAATAGTTTACAAACTTTGACTCATTTCTCATCACGTGAAACTAATCAAGGCATCACGTGAATAGGTATTTCCCTTATTCATGATATTTATCTTATAATTTGTTTAATGAAAAGATAATCTCAAGTCACTTAAGGTCGAATCGACCAGATCACATTGGTTTATAATGACAGGACTATACCATAGATTAAGCATCGGAATAAAATTTAGTCAACCCGGCCCTTAAGCGAAGAGAATTCACATTTAATCAGTAAACTGTCGCCCAACTTATTTAATCTCTACAAGGTCCCAACATCATTAGTGAAGGGATTCTAGGAGAATATAAGTCTCACAGGATATCGGATCTTACAAGCCGATAATTATGTTATACAATGTCGTAACTGTACCGTTATTCTCCATCCAAAATCTGCTATAGCATAACACATAGTTCAATAAATATTGGTAATATAAGCATAGCTGACAACACGATAAATATGGAAGTTAACTATTTCTTTGGGATAAAAACCGTGATATCTTAAAAATCAAGAAACAGCCCATTTAGACACTTTTTGGTTACAAAACGACCTTTTAAATAAAGAATGCACTGATTCAGTTATAGTGAACGCCGCCTCTGGTGCAAGAGTTGCGGGTTCGATCCCCGCACAGTAAAAACATTTGTGTGCAAGAATATGTCTGTTTGTATTGGTCTGGGTGTTTTCTATGTATTTAAAAATATGTCTTTACAAAAGAAAAGTAATAAATGTATATATTTGTGATCCTTCTGTTGGTTCTGATATCCGTAACACAGGTGCTTGAGCTACCTATCTCAGAGTCTGATATTCATTACATTCGTATGTAATGTTGTGAAATATTTATTTATTTTTACACAAACAGTTCTTTATTCCGCTGACTAGAACATCGACCGCTAAATTGCAGTTGTCAGAGTCACAGTTATGTCACAGTTTCTTGAAATGCAAATGCATGCTGACAGACAGCAAGAAACAATTACTGTGACTTCCACAAACACATTAACACGTTCAATGAAGTTCAAACACTCTCAACTTCTGGGCAGGCAGGTGATAATATCTAAATAAAAAATGTACATACTTATTTACAAGAAGTAATTGTCTGCCCCGCTAATGTTGTCCAACGTACCCAGAATGTTGGCGGCATTGCCTCTTTGAATGGTCAACCCTAAACGTTGGCATGGAGAACATTTCAGTAAAAAAAAATACAAGAAAAAAAGTGGAGCGTTTCTTTGATCTCTAAAAACTACATATGATTTAGCTTAGTGCTTAATCAAGAAAGTAATTTATCCAGATAGAATTTGCATGTGAACCTAAAATACGAACTTACCTACTTATAAGTAAAAGAAGCAGCCTACGTGACATGGTTAAAAGCCATGGCATATAAGAAACAACACAACTCATCTGATTTTAAAAGGCTGTTTCGACTGATGCACTCACAACAACTATACATTTCCCAAAATATACATATAACTAAGTCAATCAATACGCGAAAATACGTACAACATATAAATTTTGATACTGAGACGACGCAAATAATAATGATAGATTTATCACTACAAGATAACCTTAAGTTTACCGATAAAAAGGACCAAAATACAAGTGTTAAAATCATGTATCTAGTGACGCTTAAATCTGTTATAACCACATGATATAATTTACATTTATGTAACGACCTTGATAAATCACAAATACATTACAGAGATAATAACAGTATCTTGTGACATCGTTTTTTATACTACTTTGTAAGTCTTAGGAATACTTTACTTGATAATAATAGTGATAAAGTATTATTTGAGAAACAGTTTCCGAATTAAAATGCGGCTGTTGACTGTAAGTATTACTAATAATATCATACCTACTCATTGTAGTTATCCTATCATAAGAAAAACAAAGCACAGTACAAGTATAATATACCCCATTATGATTCACGCGCTGCAGTTAATGTTACATAATGAACCTAAAAGAATGATTGAATGAATACCTAAAAGTTACTTTAAAAAGAAATCAGAAAACATGTCAACTGTCACATTTAAAATAGCATAATGTCTCAAGAACCATAAAGTACAAGTAGCTTCAGTTACCATAAACCAAACTGTCTATCAAATTTAACGATAAAAAATATAGCTTTGTCGTTAACTGAATGGAGAAATGAACATTACGTACGAGTTATTGGTTTAGAAAGCGGAGATGTCTGGCAATGAAATGACGCTTTGTTTGAATGTTTTTGTATGTGCGATGAACCAGATGCTGGACTGTCAATAAGGCCCTTGTCTGTGTCCCTGGGGAAATGTAGCACCCAATGAGAAAAAACATCCTCTATTTCATTATGAAAAGTAAATTACTTCTTGTAACATGACTTGTATAAAAAAATACTAATAGACAGATAAAATCAAAATTATGGTCAAAAGCTAACTCATCCTGTTACTAAACGTAGCGATAGAAATAGAAATTGTAAGTACCAATATTGCAAACAACTTGGTGGATCAACAACCTGATATAAATAACTTGGATGAAATAAATACTAACGACTTATATTATAGAACTATGCTCGTGAGAATGATGGAGTAAGTAATTTTCGCGTAGGAGATTCAGAAAGTTTCTGCTCACTGACTAATTAGTAACACAACACGCCACAGATTTACAGCTGCTACTATTGCCTCTAATAAATTCTTGATGGAATCAGTTATCTAATTCACTCCTACATCTCGGTATCATCCCTCGCAAGATCTTTAGAAATGAAACACCCACGCGAAAAAAATAATTGTGGGACTAAAATATCAAGATCAGTAAACAATAGTTACAAAACGTGCAACTACTTCGCGGCTTTAATCAAAGAAGAGACCTTTATACTGCGGAAGACACGTGTGCTAATCTTATTTTGCTGCAAAGTTGTAAACAAAACTGCCATCATAAGCAATTAGCTTTCTGAACCCGAACTGTATTTATACTAATGTGCGTATGCAGTTCGTGTTTTTTGTACCTTTGGCCACAGAAAAATAATAAACAGTAACAAGAAATAAATAAGACTAAATGTTAATGAACCTAATGTCATCGCCTGAAATTAGCTTCTAAAAATTTGGCAAAATTTTTGAGCTACTTATTACGGGAACTGTGTATATTTGTTAAATAAAACATATATACTGAATATAATACTTTCTGTACGCATTAATAAGTTACTTTAAGTAGATACATAATTATTATCTACATAGTCTAGTTCTTGCTAGGTGCTTTGCAGTTTAAGTGTTGTCTATAAAATTAGTGTTATCACCCTTTGCCTTATCGCCAGCGCTATCAGAAGTGCTCAGTTTACCATCTCTAATTAGTTTAACGTTCCCATGCTCAGCGATAGAATCAATTAACTACATTTCATCAGACGCAACTTGTTTGTCGTTAAACTGAGATCTAGATCCTGTGTATTAATCAACTTGTGATGTCATTTTACTTCCATTATGGATATTAGATAAATGCATATTTTCAGCAGTTCTTTTTTTTAAAATAATTTAAGGCAACAAACATTCATAATATACAAAAATAGTATTATGGTAAACATTGTTATTACAAAAGACATATAGTGCCTGTAACATAGTCTACAAGTATAACAATATAGTTGAGCAACTTCTAGGTCGGACAGTAATTATGAGATAGAAAAATGATGAATGACATAAATTTTGAAAGGAAAATGAGTGCAAAATTATTATATTCTATTATATTATATTCTTTTTTATAATAACGCTAAATAAATTAAATTACTGAAATATAATTAAAAATATTCTTAAATTAAAAATAATAAATAGACTTTTCTTTAATACAAATGACATTCTCATATGATTCACTGAGAGCAAATTAAATGTATTAATACCAAATGTATTATTTATATTAGTTTTGTAGACACATACATCATAAAGGAGTCCTAATTATAATAACATTATAAATCTAATCCAGTAAAATGAAATCAATATTAAAACGGTAAACCCAAACGTTTATTGAACAAACAAAAGATAACATCATTATTTAGATGCGCAAGCGCAGTCTCACGTAGTTGATATTATGGTAAAGCGCGTCACACAATAGCGAGCAATTACAATAGCTACTGTGACCATACCGTATATACTCTGACCCATTAGTCAGGACGCACCTTTAGCTCAGCTGACCTATTTAGGCGCCTTTATAAATGAGCCTGATATTCAGTCACGCATTTCAAGTTCGTAGTGCAAGCTAGCGTACGCATCCGCCTGCCGAGTAGCTGCACTGCAGTAACTCGCACAAGTGAGCTGGAAAGTAGCTCGCATGCTAAGCCGAGCAACACTCACCGAGCTAGACAGCAGCTCGCACGCCAGTCTTTAGACACGTCAGAGAAATCAACTTTTTATTTATCGCCTCATCTTTGGGACCTCCGTTATAGAATTGATTAGATTGAATGCTACTGACTTAGACAATTTTGTCTAAGGCTACGGAGGATTTTTAAAAATGTAATATCTGATAGATGGCGGGACATTGATGTCATTAGCTATTTTGTGTGGAATGTCATCATTTTGACATGACACGTCAATATAACCAATTCACTCGTTTTTCTACAAGTGAATTAGTTATATTGACGTGTCTTGACGCCTGCATAACGCCATCAAAATTAGTAAGAACTCTCTTTCTGACCTAAGGAATCCCTAAATGAGAAACCAATTAATCGAGGTCGATTTTTCTTTATATTTATCACATCGAAATAATCTTTGATCGAAGATTTATCAATAACTCTTACAAGTTAATTTATTTATGACATGCAAAAACAATGTCACATTCAATATAATAGTCTCGATTGACTTTGATCGGTTGAAAATGATTTGATCGAGTTCAAATTATAATGTGTGTGTGATAGTATGCGACAAAGTACACGCTCTGTGGACCTACGCATGACACATCACAATACTTTAGGTGTGCTGTGATGCATTAATATTAGGTAATGCAAATATGGCTCCATTACAACTATCTAAAACCAACATCTTGATAGATAACAGATACAAATACAAAGTACCTCAGCTGATATCGTTTATGTGATAAATCCAAAACATATTAATCAACGACAAGTAAAGAAGCAAAATAAACAATTAGTATTCACTATGAATACCAATCTACAGGTAACGGCAGTTCATTCATCTCGCTTCAACTTTCCAAGGATATCAAGTTATGATTCAGATAGCACCGAACAAGGTAACAAATAAAAAGTAGCCAACTTACGTTCATAAATATTGCTCCAGTAGCCAGTTCTTCAGAACGCCAACATCAATATTGTGAAAGTAACATCTAAACAATACGTCTCAAATGAAACAAATATATTATGCAAATTAGATTAGCAAGATTAATGCTATGTTTCAAAACCATTTGACTTTAGATCCTACCTAACAAATGACTTCGGTATCTTTTGGTATTATTCATCGGTTCAAGACCTAATGACACCATTTTTTTTGCACAGTCCGTGCGCAAGTGTTGTTACAGATTTGCAGACCAAATTATTTCAAGAGGGGTGAAAGTAGGCAAGTACTTTCACTATGGCGAATAAATGGTAAATTTTTGATCGTGAGATCTGGCTCCTTGATATCGTTGAGTCCGTTGACATTTTAACGAGTGTTAATATTTAAATCACGTAATTCATTACAATTATTTACGTAAGAGTTCTTTGAGTGCTCGACTCGAACCAAAATATCAAAGTAGAAATTATTGTGAATTGATAAACATTTCGACGTTGCGTCTAAAAAGTTGGAGTTAAAAAAGCCAGGTAAAATTGGAAGAGGTCAAAAAAGTAAAAGTAAACATAACAGATGAACCAAACGGAATCGGCCCACATCCTTCTTATCTTCACACAATACAGTACGCACCTTTATCTGCCGTTAAATCTTTCCATCTATCACTTTCAAATGTATTTACATTCTGTGGTCAGAATAAACATCTTCAAAATATACACAGTCATGTCCCAATAATATTATCCATGTATTTCAATTGCCAGTGGAAGTTAGCAATGCAAGGACACTGGTGACTAAATGATGTAGGAGTCGACTGCATTTTGTCGCAATTCACTACCCACTTGTTTCTTCATAGTTTGCTGAATTTCTCATATCTCTGAGAATACTAATTTTTATTGTGGTAATTACAGTTTTAGCAAGATTATCTGATTTAAAACGTGTCTATAAAACGCTGCTACGACTGTCCAAATTCTCCATTCGATTAAAAGAAATTTTGCAATTGTTATTGAGAGAATAAACACTGCAATCTCAATTGGACCCGTTTACAAAAAACAATTTATAAATTACGCTTATGAATTGTTGGAAGTGAAATACAATATGTCATTATAATAAAAACGGACCGCGTAATTCACTTACAGTGTATAAACGATACCCAGATGAAGTCGTTTATGTTCATTAGCTGTAATAGAGTTAAAGTCTAGTCTACCTACAGTGATCATCTTGTTCCAATTTCTTTGCCACACAAGCGGTTAGAAGGAGGAAATAAACCGGTGGGGTAACTAGCGCCGGTGGTCGCGGGGTTAATCGAGACCGTTCGCTAATCGTGCGACTATTACGTTAATAGCGAGACCTGCGACCGAGCAGCCTCCACGCTGTCTATGGTAAGCGGAACATTTTTCCTTGGTTCTGCTGCATCATCGTTACAATCATTTTAGGTGTACCATTACTTACCTATCTTGTTTAACTGTGGTCTCCGATCCGTCTTATTATTTTAATTGATGATAAGTTCATCTATAAAAGAATAAAACTATAAAATGATCAGTAATAGTTGAAGTTAACGAAACTGATGTTTAATAACTTGGTTGTTATCCAAATATTTCTAAAGTTAATATATTAAAATTATAATACGTACTTCTGTGACCTACCCCCTTACCATGACCGTGACATTAAACTATAAGGTTAATTTACTTTAAAATATGGTAAAATAAATCAACAAATTAACCGATATTTTAAAAGTGTCAGTTATATTACAATTGTGTATTATTTAGAGGCGCTAAGAAGCAAAAATATTATCTAACTAATCTGTGGCAATTTTAAATAATAAGAAATACGGTAGAAATTCTAAGTAATCCAAGCTTGCTGAAATGGAGTTTGAGAATGATAACAAATATTTAGGAGAACTTAAAATATATCTTTAAAGAATTTGTTGAAATATCATTAAATATATAACAACTCATTTCACCTTGGATTGGCAAAGAATTTAATCCTATCGCCTAACGAAGTGTTAAGATATCCGAATTGAACGAAGAGGATTGGTTTGATTACTTTTATCGTAGTTTTATCTGTTGAATTGTGCCAAGACTAGCAAATACGTGGCATCCAACCATCGTTAATTAGTATCCAATAAAGAATACTCGAATTAACAATAAGTAGTAATTACCTTAAACATAACGTGCGACAGCAGACATCTAAAATGTATTTAAAGAAGCTGTACTTAAAATACATTAAGAGTTACTTCACCAAAATTACAAGAACCTTGAAAACTAGACTCATTACCACCATTGGTGTCTACTTAAACGATATTTGTATCATAAAAATCATTGCAAACCTATTACAAATTATAAAAATTTAACAGAAACTTCAAACAACCGTCCTAAGTTTCAATTTCTTAATTAATTCTGAGCAAATGTCGGTAGTGGTCAACCAGTGACCTGATGAATTTAAAATTTTACCAGTAGACTTTTAACAACAAATTGAATGTGTAGGAATGCATCGTGTGATAATATAAATGTTATAAATTCAAAGGTACACTTACCGAAGATATTGTGCAAATAGTTGAAAAATTAAACAGTCGTTTCGTTTCGGTCGCTGACGATGAAAATCGAATGGAGTCCTGCCGAAATTTTCGGGATCACTAAATCGGCACTGTCGCACTATCACTCAAGGATACACGGGGTGTTTTTTTTTTTTGGAGTTTATCACGCCAGTCTGTGCGTGCGGCGAGACTCGCGGCGTGGTACCAGGACGGAGACTCGGTTGCAACTGCCGGCGCGACGTACTCGCCACTCGAACGGTTGCCACAGCCAGCATCGGAACTCGCTTCGTGCTAGACATTGCAGTTACCGTGTTCTACACATGGTGACACGGTCAGGGGCCAGGGGTCTTTTTGTCCAATGGAACGTTTAAGAAATTCTCGGAAGTTGTTTCCTTCAAAGTCCATTGTTGTTTTAGATGAGTAATTTGGAATCTTATGTGTTTGAACCATAAAATCGTATCTGGTATTTATTGTTTTTATTTTATTAAACCACTACTGGTTAAATTTTAAACCATTTTGATAAAAATGCCGAGGGCATTTTATATGTCCTTGATTTAGTAATTAATGTTGTTTCCCTTATAAAATAAAAATATACTGGTCGCTGTCTTACAATAGAATATTAGTAGGTATGTAATCATCAATTTATTAAACTAATTTGCAATGTCAAAATCAAAATGTAATAAAGTAAAAAAAAAAACAAAAAAGAAAAGATGCGAACGAAGCAACAGTTAAAGTGAACCAGTAACACCGTGTTTGTAGATGAAAAACCAAACAGCTGGCGTAGTGGTATCATACGATGGTCGCACCACTGAATCGCCGGTATTATTACCAAATAGCTCTTTTTTTTTGCACCGCGAATACGTGTATCAGCCGGCATCGTCATAGTTGCGTGATGTGATGATTGCTGAGTTTTTTGTTTGCTTTTGTAAACTTTTAAAAATAACTACTTGTAGGCGTATTACTGCATTTTAATGCAGTGACTCGCTTTAGCGTCGTTGCTCACAGTTTTTAAACAATAACGTAATTATAATGTATCAATACGGGGATTAACACGATATTTATTATGTGAAACAACATTGTGTACTCACATATTTGGCTCGACGTTTCGGCTACGTTACAGCGGCCGTGGTCACGAGCGGACTCAACCCTTATTGATGATACATTATAGTTATAATGCAACGCGAAAATCTAAAAAGCTAAATAACGTAATTTTTAACACTTTAATGAAAAAACATTATATTTATTTATTTAAAACTTTATTGCACAAAACGATACAATAGGCGAACTTAATACCCAGCATTCTCTACCAGTCAACCATTGGATCATGCAGAATGATCCATGATCCATTCCGATTTCAACAAAAACAATGGTAACATATAAACTTTATTTTTATTCTAATACAAGTGTGTATATACCTATTTATAATTATATAATAAAAATACCTTTAATTATACAGGGTGTATCTGTGGACATTTACATCCCTTTAACCACGTGTCCTCCTACCAACCATACTGAACAACATTTGTTCTACGACTTTTCGAAATTAGTCGAAAATTTTTTCGACTCCTCATACAAAATGACTAAGACCTACTTTGTGTGAGAAGTTGAAATTTTTTATGCGAATTTCCAAAAGTCATAGAACAAATGTTGTTCAGAATGGTTGATAGAACACGTGGTTAAAGGGATGTAAATGTTCACAGATACACCCTGTAGGTACATATATAAATATAAAATATTGCACAAAGTCAATCTATCTATCTATAGTTCTTTCAACGTGTTTTACGGCATTCTAACTACCTCTCTATTTTCAAGTCCCGAGTTAAAGATCATTTTCTATCTTCCTAAACCTTTGTAGTTCCTTTCATTGTCTCCTATTCCCTGGTAACGTATCTATGAATCCAATATACTGTTAGTATGTATGTTTAATTATTTTGTAATTGACTAGTATGTATTAGAATTTATAACTAAGTAGTATATATTTTTTTAATGTAATGTATGAATAACTTAATGAATGAATGATATATCGCTATACTTTTCCTCTAGCCTGAGGTTGTCTGGAAGAGATCGCTATTAGCGATAAGACCGCCTACATTGTACTAGTATAATTACCATAGACTAAGATCTGTACATTTTGTGCAATAAAGTGTATCTATCTATCTACTTCGACGATTTAAATATCATCATACGTTATGTAATCTAGTTGCACATGACCCGTTACAAAATTAGCCGATATAGCGCCGATAGATGAACAATAATGAACATACCTATGATACTACCTAGTCAGTTTTTTTTTCAACTATAGGACACAAAAAATACCAACTCAATATACCTACTTAACTCACGCGCACAAAAATATTTTTAATCTTAATCTTAACTCAATATGCATTCATCTGTTAAAAAAGTATCAGCCTATATACTGTCTGACTGCAGGGCAAAGGCACAGTAGATTAATACGCTATACTGTTGCAAATGCTTCCATCATAGAAATCAAGTCAACGCTATTATGATGGGATTTGGCTTAATCACCACGCTTGCCAAATGCGAATTGATGATCACAAACCCGAACTATATTCGAAAAAATCGAAACATACTTTTCGCTTGACCCGGGAATCGAACCCAGGACCCCGAGATCATACCTCGGTACTTAAACCACTAGACCAGCAGGGCGTTCACCTGTTAGTCATCATCATCCACAGTCCACTGCTGGAGGTAGGCCTCTCCAATTATTCGCCACCGTGATCTATCCATGGCTTCTCGCATCCAGCTCTTGCCAGCCATCCTGCGCAGATCGGCCCTCCACCTAGCCAGACCACCTGTTAATGGCAATACTATAAATATATTGAAATTTGTCAGAAAAGATTATTATTCAATAATCACCAGGAAACATCTTAAGAAACAAACCACACCAGCATGATCTAATTACCTAATAATAAAATTATAAAATCATATAGTAAGCGGAATACAATCGTGTCTAAATTTATTGATGACGTAGAAAATGTACAACAGACAAAACGTAAGTAAGAAATCATATTTCGCTTAGATTTGAATTTCGCTCTTACACGCTTTTTGTGTAGCAAAATGTATGCCGCGAATTGCTGGAATCGCACAAAATTTTACTGGTTGGTCGACAAAATTAACTTACTTTTATAGATAATTTGCATTACTTTTACGAAGTGTTGCAGACTAAAGTGCTTGGGAACGTGCAATGTAAATAATTATAACGGAAGCGTTTAATACATATACAAGAAGTTCTAGAAAGTATAATGCATTTTAAAAAACTGTGTCAAGCGCAATTCTCAGTAGCAAAAATGCATCAAAACAAAATCTCTGAGCATTAATCGCGTTTATTGCTCTGTGAGATGTCTAGAACTGACACTCGGACTGTGGCCCGCGGTGCACAGATATGTTAATACTAGTACCTAAGACATTATTTTTATGCTAGTGGCGACAAACAAGCAAGCGAGTCACCTGACGGAAAGCAATCATCGCCGCCCATTAACATCCATTTCGGGCCCATAGAGAAAATGTAAACGCGCTGAGTAAAATAAACACCCACTTACTTATATAATTTTTTGCAGCTGTTTGCTACTTCATGATTGCATTTTTGTGGTCCACAAAATAGTACTTATTTGATATCCTTTTTTACTTTTGAAAAGTCGTTGCAATCGTTTTAACTTAAGGTGATTGGGCACATTAGCGACGCCAATCGATTTTAATTTGTAACTTCTAAACTGGATCTTTTTTAAATAATTTCGGAGTTACAACCTTTAGGCAAACACTTATACTATTTATTAAATAACCATGCAAAAATGTTGGGTTCAACGCGTACGCGAAAAATTGATTCACCAAAAGCGGCCACTTTTGGCGTGAATCAATTTTTCGCGTACAAAAACGGACCCAACATTTGTGCATTGTTATTTAATAAATAATATAAGTGTTTGCCGAGAGGTTGCAACACAACAATTTAAATCGATTGGCGTCACTAGTGTGCCCTACCCGTCACGTTAACTTTACAAGTTATAACCAGATTTACTTGCTGATTATTGCGTCTGTAACTAGATTCTAAACTTAATAGGAATCGAAAGTTGTGCTAAAACATACTTGGATAAGATATGTAAAGTGAAGTGACAGTGCAAATTTTCACTCAGTCAACATATCGTTTACCCTATGCTTACCGACAACCGGTGCAGATGATACTAAAACCAGTGCTGGTTTAAAAATGTGGAAAATCCTACGCCTCACTCATGGTGAACGAGTGAGCGGGTCTGCACTGGAAAAAATACCTAGTTAAAGCACTTTCTTTAGAACTTAAATCCAACCTCCAACCGATTAACGTGACGGGTAGGGCACACTAGCGACGCCAATCGATTTAAATTTTTAGCTGCTAAACTGGATCTATTTCAAGCAATTTCGGGGTTGCAACCTCTCGGCAAACACTTATACTATTTATTAAATAGCCATGCAAAAATGTGGGTCCAACGCGTACACGAAAAATTGATTCACGCCAAAAGCGGCCACTTTTGGCGGTAATCAATTTTTTGCGTGCAAAAACGGACCCAACATTTGTGCATGTTTATTTAATAAATGTCAATGTTGTATCTTATAATAACTAACGTGTTAATTCCCGTCTTGATAAATTATAGTTATAATTACTCATAGTTGGAATTAAATAATCGCAAATGGCTCGGTATTCTTAGAATGTGCTCGGTCATCCACAGCCGCCCTGTCGGTCATCCATAGCGGTTCTGTGTTTGGTCATCCATAGCCGCCCATAGCCAATAGCAGTAGCAGAACTTAATAAAAAACACCTGTTATTCCTTTTAGATTATTTTTGTGGGAGAGCCGGTCCATTCGTGCCGAAGCGTGTGAATGGTCCGGCTCGACCAGAGTGATACCACGGCCTCACAGAAAACCGGCGTAAAGCAGCACTGTGCTGTGTTTCGCTGCATGAGTGAGGGTACCGGAGGCCCAATCTGGGGGAAAACGGGGTTTAAAGGTTGGCAGCGCAGTTGTGACTCCACTGGTGTCGCAGATGTCCATGGGCGGCGGCAATCGCTTACCATCCAGGCGAGCCGTCTGCTCGTCTGCCACCTATCACATAAAAAAAATCGCAAATAGAATCGGTATTCTTGGAATGTGCTCTGTTTGTCGTTCATAGAGCCGCACATAGGCAATAGCAGTAACAGAACTTAAGGTGACGGGTAGGGCACACTAGCGACGCCAAAAGCGGCCACTTTGGCGTGAATTCGCGTACAAAAACGGACCCAATATTTGTGCATGGTTATTTAATAAATAGTATAAGTGTTTGCCGAGAAATTGTAACCCCGAAATTGTTTAAAATAGATCCAGTTTAGTAGCTAAAAATTAAAATCGATTGGCGTCCCAACGTTAAGATTGTAGTGTGCCCTACCCGTCACCTTAATAAAAAACACCTGTTATTCCTTTTAGATACACGCTATTTCTTAAGCAATAAACAACAAACCTAACAAGTTACTAGCGAGATGAAACCCGCGACCTTACACCTAAGTCACCGCTAATTAGTAGTTTATGACCATTCTTTAATTACCCATAACAAAATCAAAGGACTTTCACCGTCCGTCGCCGTAGATGAGGTATCTTAATAACTGTCGTAATGAGGAGGCTTTTAGTAGCACTTTAACGGTGCACGGTTATCAAAACATTTGTTCGAGCCGCTTGACAAACCGGTCAGCTGTGAGCCGACTTGCTTTCAAGGATACCGTATTTGTTTGTTTTAATTTACCGTCAACACACCTCAACTTTTTGCAATTTATTCTTAAGTGCAATGCACTTAAAAAAAATTCGACAGTCTTCGGGTGGGACTTGAACCCACGATCTTTTGCTAGGCAACTGCTTTACCGACTAAGCTACCTTTACACCTTTATCTTTTCTTTTTTTTTGTGAGTTGTAGGTACAAACATATCGTCGGCCCAAAATTCGTCGACATATCAAGATCTCCGGTAGCTTAGTCGGTAAAGCAGTTACCCGGTTAGCAAAATATCGTGGGTACGATTCCCACCCGTAAACTATCGAAAAATTTTAAGTGTATTATAGATAGATATTCTTTATTGCACAAAAATTAAATACAAGCATGATACAACAGCAACAGACAGTACAATAAGGCGGTCTTATCGCTTGTAGCGATTTCTTCCAGACAACCTTTGGGTAGAGGAAAGAAATATCGTATTCGTAATAATAAGGGAAGGCAGTGCAAAGTAGTTTAACAAATGAAATTGAGAATGGCAGAAATATACATTATTATTTACTTACAAATTGAAAATATTGCTCTAAATAAAAAAAAATTCACAGTAAACAAAATTTTATATGAAACAGAAATGGTTACATCGATGGTTCATCATCATCATCAGCCTATCGCAGTCCACTGCTGGACGTAGGCCTCTCCAATTGTCCGCCACTGTGATCTATCCATGGCTTCTCGCATCCAGCTCTTGCCAGCCATCCTGCGCAGATCGTCCCCCCACCTAGCCAGAGGGAGCCCTACATTACGTTTGCCAAGACGCGGTCTCCACTCTAGAACTCGTTTACCCCATCGGTTGTCGGTTCATCGATGGTTAAGAAAAATATATATTTAGAAGTTATCATGAAGCCGTAAATGTGAGCCTGGCCGTGTGGCCGTGGTATCACTCCTGGTGATGGTGGTGGTATTCTACACTTTTTTGATAATATTTGTTTTACTATGACATATGACATTTGACGACCCGATTGGAACAGTGGTAGTGAACGCTGCCTCTGATACAAGGGTTGCGGGTTCGATCCCCGCACAGTACAAACATTTGTGTGCATGAACATGTTTGTTTGTATTGGTCTGGGTCTTTGCTATGTAAAGTATGTATTTACAAAAGAAAAGTATTATATGTATATATTTGTAATCCCACTGTTGATTCTGATATCCGTAACATAGGTGCTTGAGCTACCTATCTCGGAGTCAGATCAATGTATGTGATGCTGTGAAATATTTATTATTATTATTATTATTATATAGTACAATAAAACCGTGGGAAAGTCACGCTTCGGCATCAACGGGCCGGCTCGTCCGGAGTGATACCACGTCTTCACAGAAAACCGGCGTGAAGTAGCACTGTACTGTGTACGCCAAAAGTGGCCGCTTTTGGCGTGAATCAATTTTTCGCGTTCGCGTTGGATCCAGCATTTGTGCATGGTTATTTAATAAATAGTATTAGTGTTTGCTGAGAAGTTGTAATCCCGAAATTGTTTAAAATAGATCTGGTTTAGTAACTTAAAATTAAAATCGATTGGCGTCACTAGTGTGCCCTACCCGTCACCTTAAGGCTACGGCTAGTCCTAACTAGCGACACCGATCGATTTAAATTGTTAGCTACTTAACCGGATCTATTTTAAACAATTTCGAATTATACTATATATTTAATGATTTTGCACTACTTTTTGATCCGTATTTGCAATCGAAATTTAGATTAACGCCATAAGTGGCGGTTTTTGGAGGCAATTCAAATTTCGAGTACAAAAGCAGACCTAAAGTTAAGTATAAGTATTAAATAAATAGTATAAGTGTTTCGAGTGGAGGCGACGTACAGGAAGTCGTAGCCATGGCAGGCCCCCCCACAAGGTGGACTGACGATCTGGTGATGATCGCGGGAATCCATTGGATGCAGGCGGTCGGACCGATCTGTATGGAGAACATTGGGGGAGGCCTATGTCCAGCAGTGGACGTGTATTGGCTGGAATGATGATGATAAGTGTTTCCCGAGAGGTTGCAGCTTCGAAATTGTTGAAAAGATATCCGGCTTAGTTGCAAACAATTTAAATTGTGTCCTTAATACGACGTACCTTAATACGACGATGGACCTAACTCCGTAACTCATAGAACGACATAGTTATTTGCCCAAGGATCTCTAACATCAGCTCAACTAACACGGCATCAACTCGGCCACTTGACTCGTTACCTTAATGCGTTTCTGTACAATTAAGGATATATGTAGATCGTCACTAAAGAAAAACCGACGGTATTTGGAACATGAATTTTCGTTCTCGAATTATCTATGTGGGTCAATATTCAAAGATAAGCAAGTTAATAAATCTTATCCTTTAGTAAAATTTAAAACACTGAATTGATTCGTTGTACTGCGAATGTGTTAAGTCATTAGCAAAATTAACAAATACAGTACAGTAACAGCAATAATAATTATAAACGTAACCTTTAAAAATAAGATAAAAACCCACAAGGACAATTGTTTTCGACAATCTGCAAGATGTGGTTTGTGGTTAATTAGCAGAACTAAATTACTACGAACCATGAACCTTGTAATAATAATGAGACATTTTTTACAAAATGTTAATACAAAATGTCTTGCAACTAATTAAGACGTTAAAAGGTCTATTCGGTTAATATAATATCGGTAAATACACGAATGAATAATTCTGTGCGTCCTGTGAAAAGTGGTACAAGTCGACTTGTATCGAATTTGATTTTCTTCTTGCTACTTCATCAAAAAAAAATCCTCTATTTTTCTGTCTGATCAGACATGCAAAAAGATTCTCCATTTTTCCGTCTGATAAGACAGAATAATAGAAGATTTTTTTGACTATTCACAGGACGCACAGAATTACATATTATCTTTTGAAAGCATTCGACTGACCGGATGGCGCAATTGGTAGTGACCCTGCCTCTTACGCCAAAGGTCGTGGGTTCGATCCCTACCCTGGACAAACACTCGTGCGATGAATACTTGTGTTTGTTCGGTGTCTGGGTGTAATATATGTATTTAAGTATATATTTGTGTTCCTCTGTTGTCTGATATCCGTAACACAAGTGCTTTAGCTACTTAGTACGGAATCAGGTCAACGTATGAGATGTTGTGAGAATTATTATTATTATTATAGCATTGTTAATATGTATAGGCTAACGCTTTACCACAATCACGCCTGTTGGAAAACGGCGATGAAGTCTAAGATGATACGCGTTTGCCTAGAAGATGCCTGTTCACTCTTGCCTTAAATATGCCTCCAGGTAAGGAAGACAGACCTCGGTGGGGAGGTCCATTCCTTAGCTGTACATTACAAAACTTACGAGACCCTCTGCCGTCCGCTAGCTAAAAGGTTGAGCTGAGCCACAGGGAGTTGCTGTGGCTAATGCTTGCTGTGCATAATTTTATTTTTGTTTTTTATTAACTTTTGTTTTTAATCTAATTAATTCTAATTTTAATTTTATATTTTTTGACTTTTATTTCTTTTCTATTCCAAATTTTAATTTTATTGTGATTTTAAATTGTAGTTTTTAAGCACGTAATTTTGAACATTATATGGAAAGTGTTGGTTTAAATTTGATAAAAAAAAATCTAACAAAAAAAGATCGATTGGGTAGTTTTGTTTCGGAATCAAGTATTCTCTTTATTTATTTTTTAAATATAATTATGAATAAGTTAATTAATTATAATGTAATCATTACAATTGCTGTGCCTTCGCAGGGCCCATATGTTTACTTACCCTATCTTTAAGACCTTAATTATTTACATATGTGATGCAATAAACAAATGAATATGAATATATAAAGCATGAAATCAGATAGATCATAATGTGAACCAGCGGAACCAGTAGTGGGCGCACTACCACGATAATTCGCTTGACGTGAGTGACACCACGGCCTCACAGAAAACCGGCGTGAACAGCGCGTGTGCTGCATTTCGCCAAGTGAGTGAGGGTGCCGGAGGCCCAATTCGGAAGGAAGGGGGAAAAATCAGCAGCGCATTAGTGACTTCAGCGTATCTGTCTTGTCCATGAGCAAAGGAAATCGCATACCATCAGGGGATCCGTCTGCTCGTCTGTGACCTATGCCATAAGAAAATCACTGTCAAAACTTATAAGTGGCATGTTTGTTTTTAATGCTAGAGGCGACAAACGAGCAAGCGAGTCACCTGATGGAAAGTAATCAAAGCCGCCCATGAACATCCGCGAAATCAGAGAGATCGCCTAATAAGAAATTGTCTATGATAAAACGATAAAAAAGCGACCTTATCAAATTAGATTTGTTGATGATAATTAATTTAGGTCTGGTTTTCGCTGGGTTGGATGTACAGTCACTATACAAATCAAGTTGCAAAAATGGTACTAGCGTCTCAGACATAAAGGCGGTCTAAATGTCCAAAAAGGCAACTCACGTGTCGACGTGTGTACACACAATAAAATATTAGTGACATAGAAATTAATGCTAGGCCTTGCAACCAATGACAACGTATGTGACAAATGACTTCCCTTTGTGGTAAATTTGTTTAAGTATACGAGCAGGCATTATCTTGTGGTAAGCGCCGTTTTATTTTGTACTAAGACGTCTAATGTTTCTCATCTTGACATCATTTTCTACTCACAATATTATAATGGTCAATGCAACCTAAATTCCGATAACATTGAGATGTCACTTTTTTTAAAGGCCGGCAACACATTAGCGATTTCTCTGTTTTCGCGGATCTTCATAGGCGTTGATTTCTTTCCATCAGGTAACCCGTTTGCTCGTTTGTCATCAAAACGTAAAAAAAATTGAGAGCCACTGAGTAGTTTAGTAATTACCTACGACTCTTAGAAAAGAAAGCGATAAATAAAACAATATGATTTGAATATTAAATCGGCTTAATCAAACTTCTTTTTCAATAGCAACCAGTTGTAAATAAATACATAATTGAGTTTCTAATGATATGACGGAAAAATTTTGTGGCAAAAGTCAACAAATACTGCGGACCGATCATTTGCTAATATTTTTTTAGGTAGCGTACATGATTCACCACTTACCATTCCGATTTCTCTAGAATTACCAACAAGATAAAGTACAACGATAGAATTTTTTCTAAAAAAATATGACCGTTCACTTTATGCATACCAAAAAAATGTTTTCAACTTCTGACTCATCAATACGGCGAATACTCAAAAATGAGTACGCATTGAAAAAATACACAATTGTTTTCACTTTTGTCTATTTCTCCTTTGTTATCTCCTTAATCACATAACCATCTTAGCGACTGAGCAATAGGTGCTTACCAAAATTACAATAACCAATGTTGACTTTAGTAAATTTTAATCCTTATAAATTAGTCCCAACTTTCTAATTCCTAGGAGTGTCATTAAGAAGATTTTTAACTATATAGCAAAATATGTATTGTTTAAGATACTTCCACTAAAGTACTTAATGACCTTATTTATTAGCGTGTCGTGCATTTTAATTTAAAAATATTAGTGAAATTCTAATGTCTGCAATAACATTTTATATTTAATTAAAATAGGTATGCAAGCAGACTCTCTATGTCGGATGGAAAAATGTTATGCTTATAAGCTTGGAGTAACAAATACCAACTTTGTCTGGGAACAGGAGGTAGGTAGGTAGAAACATGAAACTAAACAAGATCTCTATGGTCCTAAGGAGAAGACGACTTTCTGAGAGATCATTTACATGTTTATTGTGATAAAAAAAAGTAGAAAGATTCTGAATGATACCGCAAATTTTAATATCAGGAACAAAACCACTTAAAGTTGATAAACTGATGAGTTTCCTAAAACAAAACAACCTTGAACCAAATCCGTGATACCCACTAAACTTTGTGCCCAAACAGTTCGCCGGTCACCGATAAGTATTTATGCCACAAGAAAGTGCGATTACACGAGCAGCGCATAACGCGCCTGTGTCAACGGCCGATAAAAGAGGTTTACAACGCCAATTGTAACATTAGCAAGATAATGCAAGTAGCTGGAGGCGGATCATTTGGACGATGCGCCACGTACGTCAGTTCACTGGTGTAGGGTTGCATTGCAAGAGATCTTTAGGAGTTCCATGTCTGTTTTGTAAATATTAACTCTAACAAGTATTTAATAAGGGCGTAGCTACTTATCAACGGCCTAAGCGGGGAAGTGCACCGGGACGATCAAGATCAGGAGCTCTATTTTTGAATCACTCGTATAACTTAGCGTCGTCGCATGCGACGTAACTCACATTCGCCTTCTAAGTCGCATGAAGCCAATTTTCCTTATTTTTGGATCAATCGATTTCTATGTTGCCGATATAATTCGGTAAATTGACATTCTAACCCTTCCATGCAGAATTTTATAAAAACCGGTAACTTCCGTATTGCAAACGGAACGCAAAAACCATAGATTATTGGCTGAATATGAAAATCTTTGCTTTTTTGTCACAAAAAACTATGAATGTCACATTGTGTTAACTGTTAAAATCAGTCAAATCAAAGTTTTGAAATATATAATATTTTTTTCTACTTACTTGACATTGGCAGAGTTGACTGCGTCTCTGACGTACAACACTACTAGCCATTAAAAAAAATATATATAATATTTTGTTTATGCTTGTTGATATTGACAACTATTTTGACGTTGCTTCTACCGCTCGCTTTAAGTCACTCGACCAACGAGTGGGTGGGGTCACTCGTTGCAGACGAAATGATTCAAAAATGCGGAATTTCGTATGTCGAAGGAAAATCAGTAGAAATCGTGCGCTCGTCACGACGCTAAGTCAAACGGGTAAATCAAAAATAGGGCTTCAGGAGGAGCTCATCGGATCCGGACCTCACCTTCTGCGATAGTATTATAGCCATATTTTAGACCGACGATGGAATATCCTATATTTGGAAGAGGCCTTTGATTATATAGCCTTGCTACTGGTAATGCGGGTTGCAGAGCTAAAATTAACTGACTCTAGCTTAGATAGGCGATAGGTGACGCAATTTTTCATACCATTTAGCTTACCTACATGTCAAAACGACAATGCGTACAAACCAATGAATAAGAGCTAAGCAATCGTAGTTCATCTTCTTCCAGTAAGCAACCCACTTAGAGATTATAATTCCCATAAACGAATTGCAAAGTGATCGACAACAATCTCATTTTAACAATATACTCCAGGGGCGTTCGTCATCCGAATAATTTTGTGGGACTCGGCGGAAACGGAGATGAATCACATTCTTGTTATTTGAATTTGTTTACATTGTAGAAGTGCTATAGCACTTCTGTTAATTTTCTTTCACCAAACAAAATGGTATAGATAGATAGATATACTTTATTGCACAAAAAAACACAACTTAAAAAACCAGGCATTACAGAAACTTAATTGTACATTTCGGCGGTCTTATCGCTGGAAGCGATTTCTACAAGACAACCTTCAGGCAAAGGACATTTGATAGTAGGGAAGGGTAGGTGGTGCAATATTGAAAAAGGGGAAATTAAAGTGAACTGTATATATACATATCAAAATATTTATAATGCTAATACATAATATATGCGAGGATGTGCATTCGATTTCAAATAGGTGCAAATGTTTCAGAAACAATCCTTGTTATAGAGTTTTGTAACAAAAATAATGGATTGCTAAGGCTGGATTCGACCAATCTATATCCGTGGATAAATCTATTGTATAACGTCAAATTTGTAAGTATAGAATGACAATGCAATACTATAGATTTATAATCGGAATAACGTTGGTCGAATCGGCCCTTAGACTAAAAAAACGTTCACGAAGTTTTAGTTCATCATCATCGTCAGCCCATTTAAGTCCCCACTGCTGGGGCACGGGCCTCCCTCAATCACATGAGGGGTGATTGCCATACTCACCACGCCAGGCAGACGGGTTGGCGAGGGTTTTGATATAAATGCCGAGTTTTCCTTCTCTGGGTGCTGATGATCATGCCAGCAGCTTTACCTTAGTCGTCTTTTACGACACCTCGGTAAGAGTGAGGGTGGCCTATTCTACTCTGCCGGGGACCACACGGTAGTTCATACCTACCTTCTATTGGAACAACGCCTGGCGCGGAAGTATATTTTTGATTTATGTTGATTTGAATGAGTTTGGTAGATTTTTTTGGTTCTGACATAGATGATAGCGGACCCTGGACTCCAAAAGCTTGGGACGCAACCGGGAGATATCATCGAAATAATTATAGATGATATCTAATAACAACCCTACACTTGCCCTAGTTCCCACTAATCGACCGTCTGCGTTTATCATAATCATAATCATATTTATTCACAAGAAACATGGTACATGGTAAGGTGTTACATTTAAAGAATATACCTATATATGTGCGAACATGTCTCGCTATCCTGTAGCATGCAAATATAAATTTACATTAAATTTAATTCTAAAAGATGTCACGTTGCATGAAATAAAATAAATTAATCAGGATTAAGTAGAATTAAAATGGCATAAAATCGGTAGGTACATACATATCACAGTCAAATTTACAAAAATAAAGCACTTTACATCAGGTTCCATCAGTGCCTGGATCTAAACATAAGTTGCATGTACTCCTCAACAGAATAGAAGCATTGTTCCTGCAGCCAAAACTTCACTGTGTGCCTAAACCGCCTTCTTGGGAGAGATTGGAATTCTATTGGTAAAGCGTTAAACACCTTAATACACATGGCTCAGCAACTTTTCACATAAATGCTACTCCTAGGTCTCACACTATGGGTAAGTCTATCAGGGTATCTCAAGACTCTCTGTGATACATCTTTGAATTTTGTAAACAACTCATTATTGGATTTAACAAATTTAAAATATACATACATGGCAATGTCAATATTCGTAATTTCTTAAAAAACGGCTTACACGGTTCATCTGGGACTAGACCATGCATGGCTCGTATTCATTTTTTCTGAGCAATAAAAGCCCTATCAATGTCTGTGCTATTTCCCCAGAGGAGCAGGCCATAATCAAGTGTAGAATAAATGTATGAATAATATGCTGTAACGTTAACACCTTTTGAGATAGTAGTTTATTTTGTGGAAACGTTTCATTGTTCATATATACAACAGCTATCAATACATTTCACACTTCGTATAAACTTTATAGCATTTCTCTCACATTAGTGTTGATGTTCCTTTATAACTGATATTGGTAGATTGGCCGTTTGTCTGATTCAAAGTCAAGGCCGGGTAAGTGACCGTGCAAATATTACCATGGAAGAAAGTAAATGAGACAGCTGATGGTAGCTCAGTTAATATTTTTACCATTCACTTGGCGGTGAAGGAAAACATCATAAGGAAACGTTTCGGATAGTTTCTCAAACTTATGGAATCATGATCCCAGTTGGTCTGGTTCTCCTGTTGAAGGATTGCAAAGGTCAGACGACAGTCGCTATATATAGTATAGGTGTTTGCCGCGAGATTGTAACCCCGAAATTGTTTAAAATAGATCCGGTTTAGTAGCTAAATATTAAAATCGATTGGCCTCGATAGTGTGCCCAACCCGTCACCTTAAGCCGTTGGTCCTGGGCCCAATCCCTCTGCGGTCATGTCACACTGATGTCACATCAGAATTTGAGAGTAAGGGCATAGAGAATGCACTTGTGTTTGCGCACACTCTTGAGCACTACAATATATCCTGCGTAAGTGGCTGATCGTTAAGATTGGCCGCCGTAGTCGTAATTGGTTGGAGGATATTATTGAAGAGCAAAAAACGGGTCCACTTCCATAATAATGGAAATCGATAGCTAAATGGTACTTATTTCATTAACATTTTCATGGTTGACCGCGTCTTAGCTAGGGGAAAAGATTTATGGGTACTTTAGATCTCTATCGCCACAGCATAAGAAAAACCAGTAACAAGACAGAGACACTAAACGTTTCAACCAAGGCACTGCCCGCTCCTCGGGTTTGCCAAACCAGTTCGCTGTGGAACAAATAGTTCGACTCACTCAAAGTGATAGCACTAAACGCCGCTAAGTGTAGCCCAGTTGTAGACAACCAATCAAATTGTTTGTTTAATAACTTTTATAAAATTTCCAATTAAAAATTACAGTTGCACTTGTAATAAGTAGATAACTTAGTTATTTGACCACAGCTTAATCTGTGTATTTGACAGACTCGTATGTGTAGAAAACACATGATTTCTCTCTACGATCGCTCCCTCATGACTGAGGATTGTGGTTAACGCCTGTGGATCGATTGCTCATTTGTGTGAACTGCCTCCACCAGTGCCTATTCATCGCGTGTCTGACCAACGAACAAAATTTGTTTGAGGATGCTCCTCTCACTACACGTGATATACCGCCTATATTCACACTATACCACCACTATCTTCCATAATGTGTTGGGGAAACACTATTTATTTGTCCAAAGGGGAATTTGGACTTTGATGTAAACGATGGCGTGTAATTTTTTTTATTACATCGCGCATTAGGCATATTTATTGTAATATTGGTAATATAGCTCAAAATTAAATAATGCACTTAAACATTTTTGACAGTCTTCGGGTGGGACACGAACCCACGATCTTTTACTAACCGGGAAACTGCTTTACTGACTAAGCTACCGGAGACCTTGGTATGTCGACGAATTTTGTAAGTGCTTTATGCTTCGCCGTGACCCGACGATAGTTTCATCAATAGGGGAAACGCGGGATAGATGCCCAACCTCCACGAATGTGCTTGTAAAACAAAAGTATAAGTATTACACATCAGAATACTTTTGTTATGATCAGTGGATTTATCGATGAAGAAAATAAATTATATTGTTTCATATTATCTTTTTATTTGTTTTGTAATAAACGAAATATAAAAGACTTTTTTTGTGATAGAGGATAGATGCTTCCAGTGTGGGTTAGATGCCGCGATGAAAAAATTACTCAGGGGATAGTTGCCCTTAGGGAGAAATGAAACATAAATTAATTTTTTCAAACTTTTTTCGAGTTCAATTATATCTTTTGTAAGTTATAAACCAAAATTATAGTCTTAAGTATAAAAAATTCAAAATTTTCTAAACGATGATCAATGGCAGAAATTCTTACGTAAGTATTAAAATTCAAAAAATATATTTTTTTTTATTTGAACATATGTAATAGAATAAAAAATATAAATAATAATAATATTTTTTGTGGTATGTCTTTTTTTGCTGTTAGTAGCATACCTGTATTTTGTTTCTGTGCAATTAAGAATATCTATTTATCTATTTACTCGGTAAGTAGGTATGTTTTTTTTGGTTTTTTAATTTTATTTTGGGTTTATAAAGCATAATATAAAATTACTTTAAGTTTCAAATTCGTATTAAAGTTTTAGCTTAACTCTAGTTTACTTGATTTCCTAACACTAAAGATGGATGGGCACAAATGACGAAATACTATTCTACTATTGGGACTATTGGGTACCATGGGGTAACTCATACAAAAACAATTTTAAAATAAAAAAAGTCACCAAACCTATTTATAATATTAACACGTAGTAATGTTAGGTTGGTGCTGAATATTTCGCAAAATAACATTCTAATACGCTGACCACATGAATAAATTCATTTATTCATGTGCCCTGACCGCCATACACACACACACCAAAATTCGATTCAGTTATGTAAATAGGTATTTACATTACAAGAGGAAATGACTGATGTTCTTTCTAAAAAATAAGAAGTCATATAAACAATAATAAACAAGTATACGTAAATAATGTTAATTTTTTCGTGTCGTGTTTTTTAATCGTTTTCTTTTTTCTGGAAGGAATCTCATAACATAAGGGAAGGTATGGGATATACGTTTGCTTAGGCATCTATCCTATTACTACGGCATCTATTTCATATTTACCCTATTGCTTTACCAAAAATAATAATTGATATAGCTCATTATTACTATTGAATATTTAGGTATTTGTAATTAATCGACCTATCACGTTATTGAAAAATAATCGCTTTGATGTCTCTAGCTCTTGATTTGATTTATTACGTATATTATTAAAAGGCAAGAATAACATTAACCGTATCCGTTTTTTAACAGTTAAATAACATTAAATTAATACATTATAATAAATATGTATGAATATATGTGCTTATGATTGCTGCGTTGAGACAGTACGGAATAAAACCTATTTAAAAACCTGAACTATTTGCAATAATAATTATATCGCTATAAAAACTAAAACCCGACAGCATAGACAATTTTCTTGTTTCGTACTTTTAAGAGCGTGTCTTTATTTGGTAGTTGGGTTTTAGTTTATAAACTTTATTTTTATTTAATATGTTTTTAGTTATGTAAATATTTACATATTTAAAAAGTGCTGAAAAAGCTCTTTATAATAATAATAACGTTTTCAGACGTTTTCTACAAGATGAGCCGTATGACTCGAACCCGCCAAATTAACAAAAACTTCAGTTGCTTGGTAAAACGCCCGTAACTGAACTTTGAATCCAGCACTGACGCTGAGAAATAGTATAGGAAGATAATCATAACTTTTTATTTGCCAGAAACACAGTTTACACAGTTCTTCACAAGTTTTCAAGTATCATGTGTCCAGCCTGCTCGCAGACATGCAAAAACATAAGTCATTCTCATAAACATTACATAATTTATATTTTCTACAGATAACATTTTAAGTTCAAAATATCCTATATATATTAATAATGTCAATTGTCAAATTAATCATTTCTATAATTAAAATTAATTTCGCCAGTTTAAATATTCAGTGTGTCAGTTTAGGTTTGAATTTTTCTCCTCTTTCAGATCGTCCGGGAGCAAGTTATACACTATTATCGTCATATTATATACATTACGCTTATATATGTATATCTTTGCGACAGGGAGGTTGATGCATTAAGTTCACGTATTGTTGCCTAACGTGTCTATTTGTGACCTCTCCGCGTGTTCTGTAATAATTTGGGAAAGTTTTAACAAAAACACAAGCTTCCCTTATATAAATACATGGCAACGGAATACCCCACACTTTACCGTCAAGCATTTTTTTTAAATTCATTTGATACCCCACACTGTATCGTCAAGCATTTTTTTTAAATTCCTTACTCTAAGTCCCCTAGAGAGCGCTGTAGTCAATTTTACTTGACGTCATATCGCCTATAACCAGAAGACAATCAAGACGCTTCTAACGACACCTCATTTGTTCAAATATAATAAGTAGTTAAGAAGTTATGAGGGAACAGATGAACAACCATACATACATACATACAGGTCAAAATCATAACCCTTCTTTTTGCTTCGCCGTAGTCGGGTAATTATGTTGAATAGGTCAACGTTCAACAGTGGACGGCGATAGATTGATTAGTTTAATAACTATAAAAATAAACATACAGGTGAGATCTACACACGCGTTGTCATTGGCGACCCGTTTGGATCACGGGTAATGGACGCCGCTTCTGGTGTAATGGTTATGGGTTCGATCCCCGCACAGTACAAACATTTGTGTGCATGAACATGTCTGTTTGTATTGGTCTGGGTGTTTTCTATGCATGAGAAGTACGTATTTACAAAAGAAAAGTATTAAATGTATCTATTTGTAATTCCGCTGTTTGATCTGACATCCGTAACACAGGTGATTGTGCTACCTATCTCGGAGTCAGATCAATGTATTTGATGTTGTAATTTATTATTTATTTACACTCGCGTGTAGAGGGTTCTTAACCAAGTTGGCAGATATTAGTACTAAATAGAAATAAAAAAAAAACTATTATCAGCTATAGAAAACATAAATTTTTTTAACCATTTATAGCTTAATTAAAACTCAATATAATACGTTTCAATTGGTTTGCTATAACGAGGTGAAAGTCAGTGTACGTAAATGATTTTTGATTGTGTAAACCTAACGACCTGCTCGCTCCATAAAACCACAACATAAAGATACTTAGCAGCAAGACATTTCGCCGTGTGGTCCCCGGCGAAATGTCTTGCTGCTAAGTATCTATATTCTAGGCAGGAAGTACTAGACATAACTTGGTGTTCAGGTAATCTCGCACACCGAGTGACCAATTGGCACGTCTCAGATGAGCCGTCCATGTCCGACCACACCCACATTAGGTACGACATACTATGCTCGGGAACAAAGGAACCGAACACATACCGTGACCCCAAGGGAACAGACTGGGAGGGCTTTAGGAACTCCCTTAGGTTATACCTTGGAGATTTTAAATACATCAAAACTGTGGACCAAGTGGAAGCCGCAGCAGAGGACTTAGGCAAAAGCCTAATGAATGCGTATCTAGAAAATTGTCCTCTTAAGACCACTAAGAGCAACAGGAACGCGCCTTGGTGGAACAAAAACCTGGAGCATCTGAGGCAAAGGACCCGTGCCTTATTTAACAAGGCAAAAAAAGACAAGAACTGGGATGCTTACAGGAAGGCGTTAACACGTTTCAATAGGGAGCTCAGGAAAGCAAAAAGAAGATCCTGGCAAAAATTCTGCGGGTCCATCAAAGACACTGCCCAAGCTGCCAGGATCCATAAAATACTATCCAAGACACCTGAATCCCATCTAGGCCTGCTAAGGAAAGCGGATGGATCTTTCACAGAATCTCCGGAGGAAACACTGAGACTGCTTGCTCAAACGCACTTTCCGGAATCCGTGTACATTAATAACGAAAGAGAACTCCAGGTCAGTAAGTCTCCGGAAAGGAGACCGAGGAATGAAGACTGGAGGAGAGCTTCCGTTATTTTTCGTCCCCAGCAGATAAGTTGGGCAATTAGGAGTTTCAAGCCTTATAAATCTGGTGGGGTCGATGGTATCTTCCCGGCTTTGTTGCAGCGGGGCGAAGATATCATCATCTCTACGCTGATAAAACTATACCGTGCAAGCTTTGCTTGGAGTTATCTGCCATCAGCGTGGACTCGGGCGAAGGTCACTTACATTCCCAAGGGAGGGGACAAAGACAAATCGCAGCCCAAGTCCTACAGACCGATAAGTCTCACCTCATTCCTATTAAAAACGATGGAAAAGGTGTTGAACAGTCACATCAGGGCAACATACCTCGTTGAAAAACCCCTGAGTGCAAGACAACATGCCTACCAAACAGGCAAGTCCACGGAAAACGGCACTTATTGACCTGGTGGACAGAATTGAGAAAGCCATAGAAGACAAAGAAATTGCACTCTGTGCCTTTCTCGATATCGAAGGGGCGTTTGACAACACCAACTTCGATGTTATAACACGTAGCATGGTGAATCGTGGAATCGACGACACCACCACCAGATGGATGGGATCCATGCTACAAAATCGGACTGCAACAACAACGTTGATGAACAAAACCCTTCATTATAGAGTGACCAGAGGATGTCCACAGGGCGGAGTCCTATCACCCCTTCAATGGTCATTGGTTGTTGACAGTCTCATCTGCGAGCTCAATGAAGCCAGATTTCTGACTCAGGGTTACGCAGATGACATAGTAATAATGGTCATAGGAAAATGCCCTAGCACCATTTCCAATCTTATGCAAAGGGCCCTACGAATAGTAGAAAACTGGTGCACGAGACACGTGCTAACAGTCAATGCACGTAAGACGGTCTTAATCCCGTTTACCAAAAGAAGGAAACTAGAAGCGCTCCACGCCCCAACACTTCTTGGTACGAAGCTATGCTTGTCCAACGAGGTCAAATATCTCGGAGTCTTTTTAGACCAAAAACTAACATGGAACAAGCATCTCGACTACATCACTAGAAAGGCAAAAATTGCGATGGGGGCAAGCAGTAGGTTGGTGGGGCTAAAATGGGGGCTACGGCCCATGGCCGCACTCTGGATTTATAAAACCATAGTGAGGCCGATCGTCACTTATGGCTGCTGTGTGTGGTATAAGAAGACGCACCAACTTAACTGCGTAGAGAACCTCAGCAAAGTTCAAAGAACAGCCTGCCTTATAGCCACCGGCGCGCTTTCGTCCTCTCCCTCTGCAGCACTGGATGCCCTCCTGAACATTCCACCTCTGCACATTCACGTGCAGATGGAAGCGAGGATGGCTATCACGAGAGCGAAAATCAGAGGGAGGACGAGATGGCAATCTAGGGTCATGAGAAACCTCTACAACGAACTAATGAAAAGTCCGGTCATGGATATGCCCTCTGACTCCATGGTCCGTGAACACCGCTTCGATAAGCGGTTTACAGTCTTGTTACCGAGTAGACAAGACTGGGAGGCTGGAACTCCCGGAAATGTTAAGCAGAATGACATCGTTTGGTATACGGATGGCTCCAGGAAGCAGGGCATATCCGGGGCGGGATTTTGTAATGATCGCTGCGGAATACGCAAATTCGCCAACCTGGGTCGCTATACCACGGTGTACCAAGCGGAAGTCTTCGCAATAGTTGGCTGTGTCCAAGAGAGTCTACAAATGAATCTCCAGAATAAGAAGATATTCATCTTCTCAGATAGTCAAGCTGCCCTCAAGGCGTTAACATCCTGTGAACTTGACTCCAAACTCACTAGCGAGTGTGTCCTGCTCCTAAACCAGCTTGGCAATGCCAACATCGTAAATCTGATTTGGGTACCGGGACACTGTAATATCAGAGGCAACGAGGTCGCTGACGTGCTAGCAAAGGCCGGGGCAGAGAGCCCACTACTCGGACCGGAACCAATAAGTGGCGTTCCAGCCTGCATGGTCAGGTTCGAGTTAAAAGAGTGGGAGCATAAGCAAAGCACTGAATATTGGAAAAGACTACCTCGACTAGAACAGTCTAAGGCGTTGATACAGGCGTTCGATCAGAGACGAGCTGTAGAGATAACAAAACTGAGTAGAGGACATGTTAGGGCACTCACTCGGACCCTCACAGGGCACTGCAAATTAAACAAGCACCTGCACAACATGGGCCTTACAGATACCAAAATCTGCAGGTTCTGTCGCGAGGACGAGGAAACGATTATCCACGTCCTCGGCGAGTGCATGGCGCTGCACCGCTGCAGAAGCCGGCACCTGGGAGCACACATGATCTCGGCTGACGAGATCAAGAGCTCCCCCATCAGCTCCATTCTCGGGTTTATCCTGGAACTGGGGCTGCATGAGGTGCTGTAATAGGTTACGGGGCTGCCACAATAGATCATCTATTGGTCGCAGTGGCTATGAGACGCAGGGCTCACCCCATTTCTATCAAATAATAATAGTAGTGGTCCCCGGCAGAGTAGAATAGGCCACCCTCACTCTTACCGAGGTGTCGTAAATGGCGACTAAGGTAAAGCTGCTGGCATAATCATCAGCGCCCAGAGAAGGAAAACTCTGCATTTATATCAAAACCCTCGCCAACCCGTCTGCCAAGCGTAGTGAGTATGGCAATTACCCCTCATGTGGTTGAGGGAGGCCCGTGCCCCAGCAGGGGGGACTTAAATGGGCTGATGATGATGATGAAGACATTTCGATGTGATGTGACCTGTTCCAGTAGCGTTGGAAGCAGAAACTTAAGGTTGCCACAACAATGCTTCGAATATTCTCGGGCCTGTAGGCCTGCAATGAAACAGTCCGTGACTAACGAGCATATATCTGTCACATCCCTAGACCGCCCTACACCTTCATAGTGTCCTTTATCCAAAGGGTCTGCAAGATATTGCTCATGGTGATAATGCCGCCTTCGCTGTACATCTCCTGTAATACCTAGTTGTAAGTTTTCTCACTGTTTTGAGTGCATTCATTCATTCATCCAAACAAAAGAGAGGCGACGCGCGTGTGAATGTAACGCGATAAAGATTCGGTCATGAATTCTGTTTCATTAGCCCTTTCGCACTTACCACGCTGCGACAACCTTTCTGTGACCCGTCGAGCGACTCTGTAATATGGGTTCGAAGGATACCGGAGGAGATACTAGAGCTCCGGAGTGATACCACGGCCTCACAGAAAACCGGTGCTAAGCAGCGCCTGCGCTGTATTTCGCTCGCGGTAATAAGTCTGCTCGTCTGCCACCTATCACACAAAAACCAAAATATATTTCGGTATACCTAGCAGCGTAGCGAACTCGTAAATATCCCCATTAAATCTTATATAACTACCCAGATTTTTTATTGGGTACATACCTAAATTACAATCCACAGACTTTTGTAAAATTTTGTGTGAACTTTAAACCGCTCTATAACAACTTTTTACAAAGGTTTAACAAACATTTATAAATGAAACCTTTACCACCTTATTAGAAATCGCGAACAAACGATAATCCCGGAATTTCATGCTAACCCCATTTAACATTACCTGTTGGAACGGGATGACATGAGATTTAGTACAGTAATAACTTTACATTTATAATAAGATAGTTAGAGTGTACAAACATTCATTTGCTTGCTCACTTATCGTCACTTACTCGTGTATCTAAGAGCTATGAAAGTGAGTTTCTTTTCATTTTATCCCGGAAAAATGTAGAGGAATTCCCTGTTAGTTAAGATATGTTTTTAAAAGTCGAACAGATACATAATGTAGACCTACTGACTATATGGACACTATGACATGACTTACATGTAAATGTATTTTAATTGACTTTTTAATGGCTTGTTCTGAGGTGTTAAGCTTTGTGAGCTGTAAAACTCTCTTGTAATATGAGCATATAATTTGCTAGGTGTTAACTTCCTATGTTGTAAAATAACAGCTATTTAAACGATTTCTATATCACTTAAGTGTCTAAAGCGAGTTAACTTTTAAATTAATGCTTTTTAAGTTAAAGAACATATCTTCACCGTCATCATGATCTTAGTCCACATTTTCAATCATTTTTGATCAGATATCTACTATTTAGGTACAATATAGGTAGGTAGGTTTGCATATTTGATGATAAAAATAAATTTATCATCGAACCTACCTATTATTTATACAACGTGTAAAAAAATTAGCAATAATAATAATGTCCTCCAAACCGATATTTCGGTCATGGCGGACATTCTCAGCGATCAGCCATCGACGCAGGATATGTCCTGTTATGTCCTGTATAATATGTTATAGTTCACAAGTATTAGCGCAGACACAAGGTGTGACACGACCGAAGAGGGATTAAGTGCTTAACGTGCTTTCCGGGGCACGGGGGTACAAGACCGTTATATTTTTGCTATTGATTAAATGGATTCACAGACATACTTACCTATACCTAAGTACGAGTATTTAGCTATGTAGGATTATGATATGAAGGTGTTGCCTGAGGAATACCTTTTATCGAATAAGGGTTTCAGAGGCCCCATCAGGGGAAAAAGGGGGGTTTAAAGGTGGCAAGCACACTGGCGAGTGTCCATGGGCGGCGGCAATCGCTTACCATCAAGTGAAACCATCCACTCGTCTGCCAACTACCACTTAAAAAAACCAAAAGGAACAGGGTAAGTAGGCATTGAACGTTTATTTGGCGTTAAGCTGCTTTAAAAAGGTCTCAATTTAAACCGGTATGCTTTAAATTGAGAATTTGAGACGCTACCGCTTATGAGCGGTCGTTTAGAAAGCCACGTGTTGATGTGTTAAACCTTTAATTAGTGTCCTGATCGCCGGTAAGCCACCATGAATAGGTAATTAATAATACTGCACATAAAGCAAGTAGTAGAATAAGCATTTGAATAATTAGGTGTTCCTATGAATCTTTTTAATTGAAGCGTTGGATCCAATTTAGACCCCACTTATGCTTTTTGTGGATTTATGGCCATTGCAGAGTGCAGAGTATTAATCAAAGGCTATGGTTGATTCTCTGCAAGAGACTGTATTGACCGATCTGTTTTCTGATTACGAGTATATTTTCACCGTTCAAAAAAAAAACTATTTATTTATTATAGCTTTCATCCCGAAACCTCATTATAAGTATGGTGAATAAAGTCCATTTAGCATATTAGATCAACAAAATAACCGAAAAAAAAAACAACTGTTCGATAAAAAATGAAATACCTACCTACAATAAAAATAGAACAGCAGATTTTTTTTTCGCTAATTTTTTTGAGATTCGGCGGGTAGAGTTGATGCATTTTAAAGGTTTTAAATGAGTGTCTAGTAGTTTAAAGTGTAAAAATTTGGTGTTTATTTGTGCAGTGAAGTGCCGCAAAGTGATTCTAATAATAAGAATTGTTGGATTGTATCGTTTTTAACACTGCTATTGTGTGTCTCGTGACAACTTGCTTGGACTTAACAGTCTTAAAACCTGCGATTGCTTTTAGAGTGATTTCCGCTGAATCCGTAGGTCGATTAAACGTAAAACACCGGCGTTTTATTGAGTGACTGTGACTTCGACTGTTGACAACCTACTTATTCTCAATAAGTTACTAGACATTCCCGAATTATCTTCGGGTAGAGCCATAATAAAAAAATATGTTGATTCAACTTGTTAAATGGACGACACGATATTCACGACACCTAATTATGAGGTTATCGGGATTTAAATGATAAAAAATGACGGGGTATAGGTACCTATTCTAAAGAACTTTTCCTAAGCAACACTATTGATTGTTAATTTATCTTCTAAATAGAAAAATCTTTTTTTGTCGAAATCAATTAAACATCTTCAAAATCTTTCTTGCATCTGATTTTTTGTAAGATGCTATATACAACGTGTAACAAAATGAATAATAATACTTAATAGTGTGAACATATTATACCGTGTAAAGATTTCACTGCCAACTTTTACGCGATTTTAAGCGATGGTTGCGCTTGGGGTCCCGGGTTCGATCCCCGGGTCGGGCCAATATTTGTACCTGAGTTTTTCTGTTAAAAAATTCTCATTGTTAGATAAAAAACCTCATTGTTAGTCTCTTGCAGAGTATCAACCATAGCCTATGATTAATACTCTGCACTATGCAATGGCCATAAATCCACAAAAAGCATAAGTGGGGTCTAAATTGGATCCAACGCTTCAATTAAAAAGATTCATAGGAACACCTACTTATTCAAATGCTTATTCTACTACTTGCTTTATGTGCAGTATTATTAATTACCTATTCATGGTGGCTTACCGGCGATCAGGACACTAATTAAAGGTTTAACACATGAACACGTGGCTTTCTAAACGACCGCTCATAAGCGGTAGCGTCTCAAATTCTCAATTTAAATCGGTATGCTTTAAATTGAGACCTTTTTAAAGCAGCTTAAACGCCAAATAAACGTTCAATGCCTACTTACCCTGTTCCTTTTGGTTTTTTTTAAGTGGTAGTTGGCAGACGAGTGGATGGTTTCACTTGATGGTAAGCGATTGCCGCCGCCCATGGACACCCGCCAGTGTGCTTGCCACCTTTAAACCCTCCTTTTCCCCGGATGGGGCCTCTGAAACCCTTATTCAATAAAAGGTATTCCTCAAGCAACACCTTCATATCATAATCCTACATAGCTAAATACTCGTACTTAGGTATAGGTAAGTATGTCTGTGGATCAATTTAATCAATAGCAAAAATGTAACGGTCTTGCAAAATCGCTTCTAGTTTTTTCGAGATAATATAATAAATAAATATTTCACAACATCACATACATTAATCTGACTCCGAGATAGCACCTATGTTACGGTTATCAGAATCAACAGTGGGATTACAAATATTTACTTATAATTAATACTTTTCTTTTGTAAATACTCGTACATACTTATAATACATAGAAAACACCCAGACCAATAAGTAGAAACTGACATGTTCATGCACACAAATGTTTGTACTGTGTGGAGATCGAACCCAACCCTTGGACCGAAAGCAGCGTTTAATACCACTGTTCCAAACGGGTCGTTACTTTAGGTTTATATTACCTTTTTAACTTTAAAAAGTAATAATTATTAAGTAGATACGTATGTAGGTATGCAATAATATTTATTCTTTAAATAACGTGCTAAAAAGCGTGTACAGCAATAATATGATAGTATACTTTTATTTCCCTTCTCAATATTGCTGATCAATATCGCACCACCTACCCCCCCTCTACTATCAAATGTCCTTTGGCTTTCAAGATTACGACGTAATTTGATCGTCCAATAATAACACAAGATCAGTATAAATGTCTGTCAAATGTCATTACAATGAGCAGTTTTCCACTAGGTATTTTCGGGTGGTTTTTAAAAGCAGCACCAGATGACGCTACTCTCACTATCAATAAAAGTTCCTTTTTGTCTATGATTTTGTATATGACATTTACAGTCATATTTAATTTTATTTTATCTTTAAGAAAATAGAGATAAAAAGTAAACAAGTAAAATATGTATAATGTTTTCATCACTCTCTGTAATGTAAAATAAACATTATACATATTAACTACTACGTATTAAGATATTTATTTAATGTAATAAACCCAAAAACCATTCCTAACATTTATAAGGACTGAGTGCGCCATCTAGCGAATCACATGGAAATTTATAAATAGATACTGGAAAACTACTCATTACTTTAGATCATTGTGTGCGTAGTGTAGGACGCCCTGCGACAAGATGGGATGATGACATTCGAAGGCTGGCTGGTGTGGGCTGGATGAGAGTGGCCGAAAATCGGGAGCAGTGGCGTGCATTAGGGGAGACCTATGTCCAGCAGTGGACGAGTGTGGGTTGCTGATGATGATGATGATGATGACATTGTGGAAAATTGTAAATTATTTTTTTTCGAAATGAGGCTACTAAACCGTTATTATAATAATATTCTATTTATGTACGGTGTACACATAAGCGCACTTTAAGCAAGATGCACATTACTAACATGGAAGCACTGAGCACTTCTTAGAACATACGCGGAACAAATTAAGCTTTTACCCGCTCCTACAAATAAAGCGCTTATGTCTGAGCTTCGGCTAGAACTTCTAAACACGGCACGACCACGATCTTGTAACCAAACTGGGATTATTAAATGAAGCGGGCGCACTTTAATACGGACTCGGGGATAAATATTCATAAACTGCCATCTCATAGTGTTGCTTGAATGTAAAATGGTTTTATGAAAACAATTTTATTTTATACTCGATTTGATTAGCACTCAGCGCTATGGAAAGTTCGTAAATAAATGGTAATGTGAACAGATGTTGTATGTTGCAGTGAATTGGACAGATGAGTTAACTATATCTTCGCTGTATGAACAATTTAACATAATTATATTTTTATGTACACTATACGCTTGTGTAAGTAGGGTAGAGTAGTTCTATATTACAGATTTGATGCTGCCTAAGCTATCTATATCAATAATTATAATATTCTCTAACCGATTTCGGGTAAGGCGGCCAATCTCAACGATCAGCCACTTAAGCAGGATATATTATAGTGCTCAAGTATATGCGCAAACATAAGTGCACTCTCAATTCCCTTGCCCTCATATTACGATGGGACGGCAGTGTGACACGATCGGCGTGCTTTCCGAGGCACGGGGGTACAAGACCGCCAACTTCCAGACTCCGGGCTGACACTAAGAATTTCTTAAGGTGACGGGTAGGGCACACTAGCGACGCCAATCGGTTTTAATTTTTAGCTACTAAACTGGGTCTATTTTAAACAGTTTCGGGGTTAAACTCTCTCGGCAAGCACTTATACTATTTATTAAATAACCATGCACAAATGTTGGGTCCACACCGCTTTTGGCGTGAATCAATTTTTCGCGTACGCGTTTGACCCAACTTTTTTTCATGGTTATTTAATAAATAGTATAAGTGTTTGCCAAAAGGTTGTAACCCCGAAATTGTTTAAAATAGATCCGGTTTAGTAGCTAATAGTTTAAATCGATTGGCGTCGCTAGTGTGCCCTACCCGTCACCTTAATGTTTGAAATGGCGTATGAATTATAATTTCTTTACCTGTCTTAGGCCTACCCTACCTAAGCCAGATAAAGCACCAAGAAGATACCTATCTCTGCTGTGTTTTGCGTGAATGAGGGTGTCGGAGGCCCCTCACATCTGGGGAAAAGGGGGGCTTAAACTTTTAAAGTTTGCAAGCGGAATTGTGACTCCACTGGTTTTGCGGGTGTCCATGGGCGGCGGCAATCGCTTACCATCAGGTGATCCGTCTGCTCGTCTGTCACCTATCACACTCCCGTCAATGATTAATTGTATCTCATTTCACTTTCCAAGACAAAGGGCCTGAAGTTCCAATTGACCTTTCACTAACTTTTATAGCTGTACGATCCATCAACGCTAACATCCTAGTCCCTTGTCTCTGCGCAAGCGCCGATTAAGTATTCACGGATGTGCCCTTTAACGGGAAATGGTATTCGTAGACGAGCAGTAAATCAACGGATGTCGGCGACAACAAATGCCGCACGACTGCCTGGCGGCTGCCCGTGGGCGAGACTTGTTTGGGCCCTAGTAGTCCTTAAGGTGACGGGTAGGGTACACTAGCGACGCCAATCGATTATAAATTTTAGCTACTAAACCGGATCTATTTTAAACAATTTCGGGGTTACAACCCCTCGGCAGACACTTATACTATTTATTAAATAACCATGCACAAATGCGGACCCAACATTTGTACGCGAAAAATTGATTCACGCTAAAAGTGGCCGCTTTTGGCGGTACTTAATCAATTTTTCGCGTACAAAAACGGACCCACCAATCGTGCATGGTGATTTAATAAATAATATAAGTATTTGCCGTAAGGTTGTAATCCTGAAATTGTTTAAAATAGATCCGGTTTAGTAGCTAACAATTAAAAACGAATGGTGTCGCTAGTTAGGGCTACCCGTCGCGCCTTAAGGTGGAGCAGGATTGGTAGGGCTGGCGATAGAGTACCATATAACTATGATGATTAATCATTGCACTATGTCTTTACGGATATTCTTATACGCCTCGAAGAAATATAGCCTCTTCAGAATGAGTTTTTTTTTTTCTTGAGATGACAAAACGCGCGGGGGTCACCTTATGGCAAAGTAATCCATATCGCCCATGAACATTTGTGAAATCAGAGAGATAGCTAATGTGTCATAATTTGACAAAAGAGCTTGCATTGCCCCTGAAAATCTAGACACCAAAATTTGATATAACACCGCTGGTAGGGAATGACGCATATTCGTATTTAAGGTTGAATTTAAGATTGAATAAATGCATATAACATTTGATTGAAATGAGTTATGATTATAATCATACATATAAAATGTATTTGTCCAAGTCTTGTATGTGTCTTTTGTGTAAATGTGGATCGGCGTAAACAACATACTTGGTATAATTATCAGCCTTAGTGGTTTGCAGTGCTACGTATAAACCAGATTAATGTAATATGTAAGAGTTTTATGTCATAATAAATAGAAAAAAAAAGTAATTTATCTACCGCTGATGGTTGGGATAATATAGAAAATAATAATAGAAAATTGTATACAGGCTGTATCTGTGAACATTAACATCCCTTTAACAATGTGTTCTACTAAACATTATGATCAACATTTGTTCTATCACTTTTAGAAATTCGCATGAAAAAAATTCAACTTTTCATACAAAGCCGGTCACGTGACTTGGTCATTTTGATTGAAGAATCGATTTTTTTTTAATGAATTTCGAAAAGTCGTTGCACAAATGTTGTTCAGAATGATTGGTAGAACACGTGGTTAAAGGAAAGTAAATGTTCCCTGTATATACAATTTTCTACTGCATATTTTGGTCGGGTTTGCCCGTTAAGAAATTCTCGGTGTCAGGCTGAAGTCTGGTCTTGTAACCTCGTGATAGCGCGTTAAGGTGACGGGTATCGCACACTAGCAACGCCAATCAATTTTAAGTTTTAGCTACTAAACCGGATCTATTTTAAACAATTTCGGGGTTACAATCTCTGGGCAAACACCTATACTATTTATTTAATACTTATAATTAACGGTCTGCTTTTGCACTCGAATTTTGGATTACCGCCAAAAGTGGCCGCTTTTGGCGTGAATCAATTTTACTTTAATTTTATTTTTATCGTACGTGTTGGACCCAACATTTGCGCATGGCTATTTAATAAATAATATAAGTGTGTGCCGAGATATTGTAGTCCCGAAATTGTTTAAAATAGATCCGGTTAAGTACCTAAAAATTAAAAGCGATTGATGCTAATGTGCCCTACCCGTCTCCTAAAGCCGTTGGTTGCTGCGCTTGATCCACTGTCAGTAGTGTCCCATCGAAATATGAAGGTTAGGGATCATAGAGTGCACTTGTATCTGGGCACAGAGGACACAGCGTCCTGCGCCAATAACAAATATTGAGATAGTATGTTAAATGTAGCTTGATTAGAATTGGTGTTACAGAAAAATGATCTTTAGGTCTATAATGCCGCGTGGTCCCCGGCAGAGCAGAATAGGCCACCCTCACTCTTACCGAGGTGTCGTAAAAGGCGATTAAGGTAAAGCTGCTGGCATGATCATCAGCACCCAGAGAAGGAAAACTCTGCATTTATATCAAAACCCTCGCCAACCCGTCTGCCAAGCGTGGTGAGTATGGCAATTACCCCTCATGTGATTGAGGGAGGCCCGTGCCCCAGCAGTGGGGACTTAAATGGGCTGATGATGAGGTATATAATAATAAAAATCTGTGGAACGAAACTTGCTTAAAATGATAAAACGACACTTGACCATTATTTCAATAGAAATACTATTGAAATAATGGTCAAGTGATTATAGGTCGACATAATTTCTTTTATAGACTCGATTACGCGCGATGGAAGCGCATGATTCTGCCAATGCCAAGTGATTTATTGCATCCACAGATAACATAACTTATTAGTACTGTGAAACTAATAATGTCAGACAGTTTCTAGCTACATCTCATATCGATAACCCTAGATAGGCATTTCTGAAACTTGTCGAATAAATCGTCATTGAGATTGTCGCTGTGGGCGAATTAGCACAAAGTGTAGGAATTGAATTTATCATAACAGTCGCCGTAAATATTATTCTGATGGGGATTAGAAGACCGGACTACGAGGCTGTGATATAAAATGACCTTGAGAGAGTCAAGCTTCGGCATGATTGGGCCGGCACGGAGTGATACCACAGCCTCTCAGAAAACCGGGTGAAGCAGCACTGTGCTCTGTTTCGCTGCGTCAGTGAGGGTACCGGAGGCCCAGGGTAAGGGGGTTAAAGGTTGGCAGCGCAGTTTTGACTTCAATGGTGTCGCGGATTTCTATGGGCGGCGGCAATCGCTTACCATCAGGCGACCCGTCTGCTCGTCTGCCACCTAACACATAAAAAAAAACAAATTGTAATTAATTATTTGCCGAGATTTTTTTGTAAATATACTTAAAAACACACCCAAGCGATTGTCATTCCACCCTCTTCGTCTTGGTGGTGATCCAGTGGGTACAGTGCGATTCTCGCGGAACTTTCTACCACGTGTCTCATTTTTGTGGAACGGTTTAGCTGCAGCAGTAGTTCCCGACGGCACCCACTTAGGAACCTTCACTTGAATGTTCCTAAGAGGCACTTGCCTCAAGAGAAGATTTTAGAGTCCGCGCCACCAAAACCTAAACCTAACCTATAAAAACCTCGTTTATATTTTTCTAAATAACTTTCACTATTCTAGTATGTAGGATATGTTTAAATAAATGACCTGAATCAATTTGAATAATGTTCAAAACGTTTTAGCTGAGATGAGATGGGTTCCCAGTACCTACTCAGTAGAATGTCACTCATTATGATAATGAGTCAAATAAAGCCGTATTTAGATACATAACGAAACTAGCAACTGTAATTTAATGTCGCGACACTAATGGCGACTTAACTACCAAGATTCACAGCCTGCGTTAGTATTACTACGTAAGTAAAGAAAGTAAGTATAGTATTTAGTGAGTGCCGATGTCTGTTCTTCCTCACCACTATAATCTGGACATCTTTGAGGCAAGAGTTAACAGGCATTTTTGGCCCAACGTGTAACTATCATCCCAGACGTTATCGTCGCTTTTCATTGGGTGCAATAGTGGTCAAGAGTTCATCATTTCAGCCAATAGGCGTCCACTGCTGGACATAGGCCAATGTTCTCCACACAGATCGGTGCTGCGCCGCCCGCATCCAATGGATTCCCGCGATCTTCACCAGATCGTCGGTCCACCTTGTAGTCAAGCGTAAGCCTATAGTAAAAAAAAAATTTTTTTTTCGGTATTTAGTCACGACGCAAAAGTTTTGTTTGTTTTTTTTTCGAGACCATCGTTTGAAAATACCACGCTCCGCTGACGGAGCCTTATTCTAAAGTCGGCAGCAACCCAGTATCGTGTCTGTTAGAGAACCTGGCTTCGGTATAAGTAGGCCGGCTTGACCGAAGTGAACCACGACCTCACAGGAAACCGGCGTCAAGCAGAGTCTTGCTGGATTTCGCCAAGAACGGTGGTGAAGGACTAGTATTATAATATCTGTGGTTAGGGTATCTTAGGCTAATTCGGGGGAAAGGAGAAAAAATTGACAGCGCACTGTTGAATCCATGGGTGTCTATTGACGGCGGCATTCAATTACCATCACGTAATCCGTCTGCTCGTCTGACAACTATTACATAAAAAAATCAGAAAATTTCACGATCCTATTTACATTATTTTAACGAAACTTACCCTAGAGTACTGCAACTAGTTTCGTATCCTATTACAACTCGTATCGAGTTTTTTCTTATCATTACCGGCCACTTATATCGACATGTAAATTCGGATTAATAAAATGTACGTGATGGTAATGGAGCAGCTAAATAAGGGCATCCTATAAGATATTAGTTTTCTTCATAATCTCAGTCGAGTCGAAAGCGTGTGAAGCGGGAGTGGCCAGGCCTGTCCCTTTGACTGACAATTTAAAGGGCTTGCATAATTGAGCAACTGCGGGTTGTACATTAATCGGGATTAGAAAAACCTTTGATTTTGATCAGAGATCGCGTTGTTACTTACCGTTAAACGAAGCTGGGCTGGCTTCTGTAGCCAGCAGACAGAGAGTTACATGGAGCAAAAGAGTCTGGTACGGTAACAGGAGTCCATAAGTGGTACGATTTTGACTACCCGTTTAGAGAAGTAGTGTGAGCGCACCTGTTGAAACACGGGTCGCGGGTTAAATTCCCTCACCAACACAAATGTTTGTCGATAAACCCAATATTTGTGTTGGATTTCTTGGCAGGTTTGAAGAAGGGCTAGGTTCATGAGTGGGACGGGAACATACTTTTTAATGACTGAATAAGATTGGTCACATAGTATACCTCTCTAAAATGTAACACAGGTAGCTATTAAAACTGGTTTCCACAGCTGCTGCGTAGACAGTATTCAGATTGTCATGCGAGTCCAAACAGTGCGAGTTACTGCAGTGCAGCAGCTACTCGGCAAGCTGACTCATACCACAGAATATAGCTCATACGATAGCTCGCACTATGGAAACCTACAATCAGAAACACTTCAAACTATCATAGTACTATGGCTTATTGTAAATATGCAGTTATACAGTGACACGTGCAGGTTACTATAACCTTGGATGCATCCTGAAGGAACTTGTAAAATGAATGAATGACTGACCATGACTTACGAGTAGCATGATGGACAGTCCAATCGTGAATGCAAAAATTTGCAACACTGGTTTAAATGATTCTGGTAAGCACTTGTATCGTGAGGAAGTCTTCAAATAGTGACCAGTAAGCGGATCAAAATAAATAAATATTTCACAACATCACATACATTGATCTTACTCCGAGATAGGTAGCTCAAGCACCTGTGTTACGGATATCAGATTCAACAGTGGGATTACAAATATATACATATAATACTTTTCTTTTGTAAATACATACTTATAATACATAGGAAACACCCAGACCAATACAAACAAACATGTTCATGCACACAATGCACAAAATATTGTTGGACTGAGGTTTCGTGGATTATCAAAATGGCTTCATTCCATTAAATCATAACCATCGTGTCCTTGTAAATGCAACGTGGGCTCTCCTTATGCTTAACATCAGGCTCGGGTGAGCTAATATACTGTGTAATTAAAAAAGACCCCTAACTTGGACCCCCCTAATATGGGACATTGACTAAACCCAATAAGTACCTGTATATTATATTTTGTTGTTTTTTGTTTCTCCATATACTTGTCTACTGCTGTATGTACCTACTGTGTTTTTATGGCCAGTAAAATTATCTTTACCTTTTATCTTTACCTAAAGGATGCGGATATTTTACAATTTGCCTATATATACCATGATATTTGAATACCCACAAAACTTCTCAATTGAATCATACTAACGAGAACACTAACATTTTCCCCAAATAACATAGGATCTATCTTTTGAATAATTTCATCTTCCCATACAAATGCATCAATATCAGCCACACAATATGATATTTAACGTAGCATAGAACCATCGTGGGGTGGAGCCTGGTGACTTGTACTTCGGGTTTTTTCTAAAACCTATCTCAGGCACCATTCTCTCACACATGAGGAGAACTACCTATTGTAACTAGATATTTGTATACCTATATTACCTATACTACTACTTTGTTACTAGATATTTGTATAATGAGGGAGGCCCGTGCCCCAGCAGTGGGGACTTAAATGGGCTGACGATGATGATGATGATGATGATTTGTATACCTTTAATCATGTATCCTTATGTGAGAGAAATAATTAAATATTTGATATGATTTATTATGAGTAGGTTTTTTTTTGAGATTGGAACATGTTCCTTCCTCGGGTATTAAAAAAGTCACGGTGTATAGTTTTCATTTTCATCTCATTTAAGTACTTTCTACGTATGTAGGTATATTTATTAAGAACCTAAAGTAGCGTACATGTACTAAACGCATGCGCGCTACGTAGACGGCGTGATCCTTCCATGTTCTCGGGATACGTCCAAGGATCCAGCGGCACGTGCGCTTCCTGCGCGCGCGCCGCGGTGGCGGAAGGCTGCTAATTGTGTCCTGGCCTGAAGGTCGCCGCTAACTGTATCAATGCGCAGATTGCCGCTTACATACGGGTGCCCGACTTACACTGTCTACAGAAAAAATACAAAAATAATCTCATATTGATGGGAAGAAAAAAGTATTCCATTCAAATTAGATAATGGTAAAATTCCAAAATCAATCATATTTTCAAAAACTTTGCGATCATCGCTTACTTGACAAAATGGCCGAAAATAACATAAACACAAAAATAATCTCATATCGATGGGAAGAAAAAAGTATTCCATTCAAATTAGATAATGATAAAATTCCAAAATCAATCAAATTTTCAAAAATTTTGCGATCATCGCTTACTTGACAAAAATGGCCGAAAATAAAAGAAACACAAAAATAATCTCAATAGATGGGAAGAAAAAAGTATTCCATTCAAATAGATAATGGTAAAATTCCAAAATCAATCATATTTTCAAAAGTTTTGCGATCATCGCTTACTTGACAAAAATGGCCGAAAATAACAGAAGCACAAAAATAATCTCATATCGATTAGAAGAAAAAAGTATTTCATTCAAATTAGATAATGATAAAATTCCAAAATCAATCATATTTTCAAAAATTTTGCGATCATCGCTTACTGGACAAAAATGGCCGAAGATGAATAATGGTTTTTTTTTCAACGTTTTAGTTTGCAAAAAAATGGGTGATTAGTTGTACTTTACCTCATTGTAAGTGAACTATTTTTAAGATTTTACGAGAAATAAATATCTTTAACTTTAAATAGCGTCATAATAGAGACTTATTTTGATGCGAAACGTAACGATAAAATGAAAAATATACTTATAAATGTCATGTCATTTCATCGGTGGGGCGAGCAAATATGGATTTCAAGTTTTGGAGTGCGTTGGACCCTTTTTTATAGTGGCACAGTATATTGGCTCTCTCAGCCTGATGGTAAGCAAGAGAAGAGCCCAAGTTGCAATTACAACGGAAGCGATGTCGAGGCATCACCTCTGTTGGCACCGCCATACTGGCCCGCGAGATGTTACTTCACGCTTCGTTTGAAGGAATCCATATTGGAAGGAAGAAATACATGCGCCGGAGGAGGAAAGACATACCCCTATCAATTTTATATAAAAATCGTTAAAAACCATGTCACAAAATATGAGCAATCCTAAGAAGAAATAATTAGTTCTAACATTTGCGATCGGTCGGCCAAAACAAACTTGTCTCACTATACAAAATACCTTTGTCGTTATCTTAGTAGCTCAAAGAACCGCGGTTTTTTATCGATTTCAGTCAATTAATGTTCAAGATGAACACTCTGATCGAATCAACAAAACGCAATGTACCTATCAATCTAGGACATACACCACTTGGTGTTAAAATGTATATAAAATCTGGTTGTTTCTTTTTCATTCATTGCTAATCATTCTTATAAGACGCCCTGTTGGTCTAGTGGTTTAAGTACGGAGGTATGATCTCGGGGTCCTGGGTTCGATTCCCGGGTAGAGCAAAAATTATGTTTCGAATTTTTCGAACCTAGCTCGGGTTTGTGATCACCAATCCGCATTTAGCAAGCGTGGTGATTAAGTCTAATCTCATCATGTATGGATGACTTGATTTCTATTATTCCTTTACCCAGCTGTGGGACAGTATACATATATGCTGCTGATACAAAAACTCTTATAAGAAAACCGGGTACGTACATAATAACAAATAAATAATGTCCTCCAAACCGATATTTCGGTCATGGCGGCCAATCTCAGCGAACAGCCATCGACGCAGGACATATTATAGTGCACAAGTATTTGCGCAGACACAAGTACACTCTCTATTCCCGTACCCTCTTATTTCGATGGGACACCAGTGTGACACGACCGAAGAGGGATTAGGCGCAAGACCAACGGCTTAACGTGCTTTCCGAGGCACGGTGGTACAAGACCGCCAACTTCCAGACTCCGGGCTAACACTAAGAATTTCTTAACAGAAAAACTCAGGTACAAATGTTGGCCCGACCCGGCGATCTAACCCGGGACCCCAAGCGCAACCGTCGCTTTAAAGTGAGACCTACTAACCATTGCGCCACCGAGGCAGTCTAACAAATAAATAACATAGTACTTAGCACACATATACATAAAGGATGTATCTGTGAACATTTACATCCCTTTGACCACGTGTTCTACCAAGCATTCTGATCAACGTTTGTTCTATGACTTTTGGAAATTCGCATAAAAAATAATTCAACTTCTCATACAAAGTTTATTTGCTTGCAGTACTCGCGGAAGACGTGTCCATGTTTCGGCGAGAGGTATTGAGATTGATGGACCACCCCGGGACCAGCAAGTTGTCCACAAACAGGCTGGTTAGTGGCGATGCACTGTCCACTTCAGGACGTCCTTATTTTGCTTCCATTGGTGTTGCCTGCCTTTTTAGTTGACTGATTTGGTGGCTCAGTGGCTTGTAGAAGTGACGGGTGCGCTTGGAGTCTCGGGTTCTATCCCGGCGTCGGGCCCAATTTTGTACCTGAATCTTACTGTTACAAAATTCTCAGTGTCAGCTTATCTGGAATTTAGTTTTGTTACCCTGCGCCATTTTTATGTGATAGCTGGCAGACGAGCAGACGGATCACCTGATGGTAAGAAATTGCCGCCGCCAATGGACACCCGCGACACCAGTGGAGTCATAACCCCCCTTCCCCCTGTTTCGGCCTCCGGTACCCTCACTGACACAGCGAAAAACAGCACAATGTGAGGCCGTGGTATCACTCCGTAATTTGTTCAGTGTCTGGTTGTATGTAGGTATTTAAGTATTATGTTTGTATTTCGCTGATATAATTACATATATCCTAGTTGTGTTCTGGAAAGTCTACCAAATAAGTGATTTGTTAAAAATTCCACTCACTGGTAACACTCATATGAAAGGAAATTATGTTTGGAGTCACTTTTGTCCCGTAGCCGATGACATCAATGTGTCATTGGGACCAATTTCGCATTTACGTGTGGTTATTACAGTGTCCTGGAATCAAATTGAATTATTTACGTCTTGTTACATTATGTAAGTGCTAAGGGAGCGGATGCTACGACTTCATTCATACATTACTACTAGTGCGTGTGACTAGTAAAAACATTTTATTTGGTGTTGGTGCTACCGACTTCAAAAAAGGAGGAGGTACTATGTTCGACTGTATAGTTTTTTTTATTATTTTTTTATGTATGTTCACCGATTTCATACTTTTTTTTTTTTCTTCTCGCTGGGGAATGCCGCCGGCCCGTAGTGCAATGGCCGACGTCGCCGCCTAGTGGTGGCGCCTTATGCATACCCTCCTGCTGGGGAGCAGGAGGGTTATGTCGGGCTCTTCTCTGGCGGGGGCTTCTCCTAACGAGAAGCCGGCCAGAGGCATACCGACTAAACCCCAGCGGTTTTCCCTCATCGCCCTTAAATGGGAAGGCGTCGTGGGCTGTAGGACGAACCTATTACCCATACGGGCGCCACGACCCTCCCCGGGCGGTGCCCGCCTGCACGGCGGGCCAGGCGGTTCCTCCCCCGGCTTGCTGGCTGGGAGAGGGGGTAGGGACGGCCGGGAAAACTGAGCCGTCCCTACCGGGCTGCTGAGGGAGCTCGTGCAATGCCGGCGCTGGTGACCCCCCACCATGCGCCAGCGGGTTCCCTCTGCGGAGAGGAGCGAGACGCGCATCTGTTCGGCGTCTCCTACCCCTCCTTGCCCTTCGGAGCGCGGGAGCGAGAGGATTTGCTTCGCGCTCGCGCTCCGCCGCCTCCTTCGCTGCCATTACGTGCTCGCAATAGTCAGCGAAGGCGTTCCAGGCCACCTCGCTCACTAGCATAGCTCTCACTATGCTAGGGAGCGAGAGGTCCTGGCCGACCTTCGCGACCAGCGCATCGCGCTGCCGAGACCACGACACACACTCCGCTAGGGTGTGGTGTGCCGTGTCCTCGACAGCGCCGCACGCATGGCATGCAGGCCGCGTCAAAGCCTACCGTCCGGTAGGTTCGAGCGACCCGCTGCGCCATCGCCCGCTGAGGCCCCCGCAGGAGGGGAGTGTTGTCCCGTCCTGCCAGGGAGTCGGCCCAGACTGGCGGTCCGTAGAGCGCCATGGAACGCAGGATGCCGGCGTAAAGACGCCGGCACCTCGAGCCTGGGCCTCCCAGGTTGGGCAGCATCCACGTCAACGTGTCTGCTGCCTTTAGGAGTCGCGGTTGTAGCCCGCGAAAATGCGGGCCAAACTTCCACCGCGAGTCCAAGGTGCTCCCAAGTTGGTACCAAGCAATTTAACCGATTGAATGTTGTATTATTAGTATCTAATATGATAGTGTTAAGAGCTGACTTCGGTAACACCTTTTTTCGAGTGTACTGTTAAAATCTTATGTAAAGTGTATGAAATGATTAAAAAATTATTTTACATTTTATAGTTCGTGGTTTTTGGAGGCGGTTTGTTTTCGTAGATTTTATTTTGTAGACAGAACCACAGTATATAAATAAGCTAAAGCAGTATCGACACTCCGCCATTTTTGACCGAAAGTTACCTACTGTATAGGGTTGTCCTCTTATTTTTGTAAAATATTATTCTTACCTTGGAACTACTGGTTTAAGTACCGGGCCGTGATCGCGGGGTCCTAGGTGCAACAAGGATCACCTGTTGCGTGTTAAATATAATTAATGATAGTTCTTAAGAAATAAGTATAATACTAGCATATAATATTCGTACACAAAGGTACACAATATGATTCCTAAAGTTGCAAAAAGCTAGGCTAAGATACATAAAATTAGACATACTTTTCATAACGTTTTGTTACGTTACTTGAAAACCACGTTAAGGTATTGGCATGCAATCGATCGCTCGGGACAAGACACAGTGAGGTCTCACCATCCCCCCATATCAATCTCCAACCCCGACCCCCCAAAATGTAATTGTGATCGTAACTCGTAAATTTCGACTAAAATAGAAAAAACGCTCCTTAGATACCTCACTTACCTTAGCCGTAATCGGTTGGAGGATATTATTATGGCATTACCACTTATGTTTTGAATACAAGCTATAAATCTCTAATTATAGATTAATACTATTACCTAGTCCCATTTCGATTGTTTTCATATAGGACATTAGGTTTAGCTCTAATCACTGTTTAATACAACATTCTAGACATGGAAACTAGACAATTATATAGGCAAATTTTCTATCATGTGTAAAACAAAACAGTACAGTTGTTTCTTCAGATTTATTTTATTAAAATATATTTTACTATAGATATTTTAGACCAAAAATCTCGAAACTAAGTGAAGGCGGGCCACTGTGTGTGTGGTACGGTCGACTGCAAAGAAATGTAAACTTTAGAACCTGTTCGTAATACATAGGTACCATCTGACTTCTACTTTCCTATCAGGATACTGACGGTAGGTATCATTGTGACAAGGTACTAAAGTGTATACAACTTTTGGCTTAGTTTTGAATGAATGAATGAATGAAAACATTTATTTCAACCAACACGGATCATATACAATTAAAATAACATCAAATCAAATTAAAATTAAATTAAATTACATTACACACATAGATATTTGTTATTATTAAATACATACACAGCATCAGAACAGTATTCTTACGTCAGTCCGTACATGAACCATGCTGCAATGGTTCAGGTACTGACCGTCGTAGCGCTCGGCGAATGCAGTCAGGATGCTGTTCCGGCTGGCCCGCACCCGGCGCACCAGGGATGTGCACCGCTTGCGCATGGTTGCGTAGAAGCAGGCCACACGCGCGTCGGCGAAACATCCCCGATGCGCTGCAGGTTTTAAACAGTTTTAAATATATTATAATCTAAATGCTGCTAATGTATTTACAATCAGCATGTATAATAAACGACTCCACTAAACCATCATCAAGGTGTGTTAAGGAAAATAATCATCAGTTGTCGGAAAACTCGGTTCTTGTTATGTTGTTTATAAAAGGGTCACATATAATGATATCACTTGCATGTATTGCGTCTGAAATCTGAATATTTAAATTGACACTCCTATGACCATTTTCTGAGATCACCCACCAGATTTAGGTGTTTAACATACCACTTAACACACCTCGGATTCCTCCTCGATTTTTCCTCTCCCCTCCCACAAGGGAGTGGTATGTGTATGAAAATCAACAAAAGCACCTAAATTTTAATTAAATGTACACTCTTATAATATTATTTTTATACGCGTATTCGTCACACTTACGATTGTTGAACTTTGAACCGTCCTTATGCCTGAGACACATGTGCTATTTATGCACAGCGGAGGAAGGCTAACTCGACACACCATCTGTACAATTATCATGACTCCAAAGATTTTTTCTCAATGCTATAGGCGTCTATCGAGCAAGATGCACATGGCATCTAATGTGCGTTAATAACAAACAGTTAAATACAATTTTCTTGATCATAACAATTAAAAGTACCTGTACTGCAACGGCTTATTAAAATAAATGTAAAATAATTATTAAATTAAACCCGAGATCACAGAGAAAGTGAACATAATTAACACGGGTATCACGTCCATAGTCGCGCTACAAGCCCTTAGGGCAGAAGTTGCCAACCGACGCCAGAGAAAGAAATGTTTAGACTACCGAATAAAAATTCGATTTTTTTTTTAAACCCCACGGTCAAGAATAAATACAATGCTTATTTACAATAAAGCAACCGCTGCCCATAACCATGACGAATATAATTTAAATAAAATTGCTATAAAAAGCACACCGATAAAAGGCATTTCCTTTATTCTAACTCTAACGCCGTGACACTTTGTAAACCTATATGTTTGCGTACCTGCCACATGCGGGAATAGTAAACTTTCGCACATGGACACTTCACCCACCCACGAAAAACTCTTCATCTTAGCGTGCAATTCCCACTTGCGTCCAACCGTTCCCCGTTGTCGCTCTGGAGCCCGGGATACGCTTGGGCCACCCATGATTCTTGTTTTGGAGAGTCTGGTAATTACAATGAAGCGACTGCCCTCTGACCTCCTGCCTCACCACTGAATCATGGTTACGTTTCAAAAACTATCCGAGACGTGCAGGGTGCCTCACGACGCTTTCCTTCACCGCCGAGCCTATGGTAGAAATAGGCACATAGATTTGAAAAATCCAGACCTGCATGCTCGAATTCGAACCCGTTCCCCCCGTATGGAAGGCGCGTTCTGAACCATTGAGCGAACATCGCCTCCTAACACTTAATTTAACTACCCACGAACAACTATTGTTATATAATTATATTCTCTGCTTCGAGATTGTCTTCGAAAAACATTGTGTATCATCAAATAAGAAGATCAAGAGCAACGCTTGTATGTATAAAAATATAAATATTTATATCATAGATAATTTGAAAATCGAGCAAAAAGCTTTTAATAAAAAAGGTTTCACTTCCCTGCTCTAGGACTTTCTGCTATGTAACCGCTTTCAGTTCAGCCACAAAGTCTTGTAAATTGTTCAAGTTCGGTATTTAGATGCGAGACACGATAATCTATACCTAGAAACGCAAAGCACGTTAGAACAGTTTCTAGGTCTTGGAATATACCTGAAATAGCTATTGGAGAACGGATTCCTACTTTTCTAGGTTGATAAAAACACAGGTCCATTTACACACAGGTATACATTTTAACCCTCAATGCAAAAAAAAATGGTGTGTTGCATGTTTTTGTGTTTGTTTTTGTGTGTGTGACATCGTAGCTCCCGAACGTTGAATTATTTTGGTTTTCTTTTTCTTGGTTTGAAAGAAGAATTTTATGCAAAGTTTTAAGCTAGATATATTTGATGGAAATCGGTCAAAGATGGCCGCCGCAAACAAAACAAACGGTTTCTATAACTTTAGTATCTTTAATCGTATCAAAATAAGTGTCAATATTTTTTCTTAAGTAGCCAACTAAGTTAATCAACGACTCTGAGTGTGGCAGAAAATGACAGATCGCATACTTATTTTGACTTATAGCAAATAAAAGGGCTTGAGTAGTATAATAGTTGAACCCCCGTGTCAAAAACATTAATCAAATATTTAATAGGTAGGTACAGTCAATAGCAGATCAGACAAACAACTTGCAGTCATTTTTTTAAACTGATTGATCATCACAAGGACCGCTCTAGCTAGGGAGAGGTCGGTCTCACAGCAGTTTTAGACTGTTTAATTAATCTTTAGTAATGTATTTACTTATTACTCAACAATAGCTTAACATCAGACGATCCGTCTGCTCGTCTGCCACCTATCACATAAAAAAGACAATTCATTTAAATTCCCTTACTTCAAACAGACGACCATTCTTTCTTTGATCCTGGGAGTGCCACGCTTTGGCTTCGGCTAGGATGGAGTGATATCACGGCCTCACAGAAATCCATCTACAAGGAAAGGAAGGAGTAAGGGTACCACAGGCCCAATAAGGGCGGAAAGAGGGTTAAATGATTGCGCACTGGTGACTCTACTGGTGCTGCGAATTGCTATGGGAGACGAACAAAGACCATTAGGTGATCCGTCTGTTCGTCTCCCACCTATCACATAAAAAAGAGCAATAAGTTAGAAGATAAAAGATACTAAAAAACGAATAAATACAATTAGTAGATCATCATCATCATCATCATTTCAGCCAATAAACGTCCACTGCTGGACATAGGCCTCCCCCAATGTTCTCCACACAGATCGATCCTGTGCCGCCCGCATCCAATGGATTCCCGCGATCTTCACCAGATCGTCGGTCCACCTTGTGGGGGGCCTGCCACGGCTGCGACTTTCTGTACGTGGCCTCCACTCGAGACGACCTTTCCGCCCCATCGGCCGTCTGTTCTCCTCGCTATGTGCCAAGCCCATTGCCACTTGAGGCATGCAATCCTTTGGGCTATGTCTGTAACCTTAATTCTCCTGCGGATCTCATCATTTCTGATAGGATCACGCAGGGAGACCCCGAGCATAGCCCTCTCCATTGCTCTCTGGGTGACTTTGAGCCTCCTTAATCGGCATATTGTAAGCGGCCACGTTTCGGTTCCGTATGTCATCACCACAGGTCATCACTGACAACACACACGCTGTTTGAATATTACTTGAATTCCGTGTTTATTACCCATAGTCCAACAAGTCTAATACGCCTTTACAATTAGTCTATTAGATACAATTAGTAACACAGGTTTAGTCATTTATCTATAGTTTTACAGTAAAATTAATTTAAATTCTATGCAGTCTAAGACACAATCGACGCCAATACGTAGTCATCAGCACCCCACACTCGTCCACTGCTGGACATAGGTCTCCCCTAATGCACGCCACTGCTCCCGATTTTCGGCCACTCTCATCCAGCCCACACCAATACATAGTAACTGTAGTGAATTTATTTATACAATAAAACTCTTTGGAATGCACTCGATTATGTATGCACTTCAAATTTTAAATTTTTGGAGAGTTAAGTATCAAGAGTAATTTATTTCTCCAAATTGTAAAAGTGGCTACTTTAAACAATACTTGTAATTAGATCTGTTATCCGCTAAAACTTTATTCAAAAAACCTCAAAAAAAATTATAAAAATAAACTTGAGGGCGTTCCGACAGGATTATTATTTAAATGACGTAGACGATATAATATTCACCGCAATTAATAAAAATGTGTTGGCGTCGCAAGTGGGCAACCTGCGTCATACATAACAGCTGAGGGGAAGCACGTAAAGCGTTTTACAAAAACACCTCTCAATTATTAATACGAACTGTTGACCTTAATCAGGAAGCAATTAACTATAAACTCAGGTCATCGTACGACAATCAATTACTAAAGGCTGGTTTACACAATGCGAGCTGCGGCCTATTCAGTTGACAGCTATTCGGCTTGTCCACTCGTATGTCAGTAGCTTGTCTCGTCTTTGCTACTACATGATAGCTAGTAGTTGCTGTCCAGTCTTGGGAGTTGCAGCACAAAAAAAGCGTGTTCCGTTACGACTACGACTTTCCTGCTCGCTCGCACCGGCTAAGTTTCTGTCATTTGCGAGTTGCTAGCGGACTAGCTATCATTGTTTGGACGTCATTACAAGTTGATAACAAAAATACAAGCTCTCATCTCATCATTGTCCTACTTAGGGTCTATGTTATTTTGGTGCATATCAGAACTGTAACTTTAATTAGTATGTAGTCTGCGATTGTATAAATATGTATCATGTGGCTGTACTAAATAAATAAATAAATAACACACAAATTTGCGAGTTGCGATTTTGTTGCTGACTACACAGCAGCTACTAGGTGTTATGTAGACAGCAGAGGGAAAGCCTAGCTGCTAACATACGAAGAAAAAGGCCGATTATCTGTCTACTGGCTAGGCAGCAGCTCTCACTGTGTAAAGCAGTCTTCAGTAACAAAATTTGCAAGCTAACTGTAGTGCTACTCGACAGGCTAACTCGTACACGAACTCGCACTGTCTAAACCAGCCTTTAGGCACCACCAAGGAGATTGTGAGCTAGCTTCCGGGTCTACGGCTTTGCCTGCGTATAATGCGATTTGTCATGGAAAATCGTTATACTATTTTCTGTCTGTCTTGATCGCGTCATTGTGAAATTGCATTTTAACCGACTTCAAAAAAAACGGAGGTTCTCCGTTTGACCTGTTTTCTACTGGTATTTCTTACAAAATTGATGATTTGATGAACAGGGCGAGCGTAGCTCAATGGATACGAACGCGCCTGGTGGTCGAGGTTCGAATCCGAGCATGCACCATTGGTATTTTCAAAAAACGTGTAACCATGATTCAGTTGGTCTGGGTTCCCTGTTAAAGGGTTGCGAAGTTCAGACGGCAGTAGCTTCATTATAATTACCAGACCCCCCATTCTTGAATCATGATCTACTTTTCTTTTGTAAATACATACTTATAATACATAGAAACACCCAGACCAATACAAACAGTACACAAATGTTTGTACTGTGCGAGGACCCGCAATCCTTAGATCAAGGCAGCGTTCACTATCACTGTTCCAAACGGGTCGTCCATAGGGAATAGACCAGCTTAATCGACTGTGTTTCGCCGAGTGAATGAGACACTGGAGGTGCGATCCAGGAGGACAGGAAAGTTAATAGGTTGGTAGCGCTATTGAGAATCCACTGGTAAGGGCGGCAGCAACAATTGCTTAACATCAAGTGTGATCCCTCTGTCTGCTGGTCTGCCACCTTTTGACCACATAAAAAAGAAATAAGGTGAGACTCCACCTCGTAAGGCCAGTGCTACTGTAGTAGGCTGGGGGTGATGTTGAAAACGCAGGAGAACTAAGGTCACAGACATAGCCCAAAGGATTGCATGCCTCAAGTGGCAATGGGCAGGACACATAACGAGGAGAACAGACGGCCGTTAGGGCGGAAAGGCCCTCGAGTGGAGGCCGCGTACAGGAAAAACGCGACCGTGGCAGGCCTCCCACAAGGTGGACCGACGATCTGGTGGAGGTTACGGGAATCCATTGGATGCGGACGGCACAGGACCGATCTTTGTGGAGAACGTTGGGGGAGGCCTATCTCCAGCAGTGGACGTCTATTTATTTATTTTATTTTATTTATTGTTAGGGAAACAAACAATTACATAAAACTTAAAATTATTTAAATAGGCATTACAGAAATCAATCAAGTTTCCTCATAGAAATATTATTTTCAAACGTATTAAACATGTCCAAAATAAATTCAATCAAAAATTAAATTAAATGAAAATTAAAACAAATTTCATAACAATAAAATTTAAAAAATATATGAAAAGAAAAATACAATAATCAAAAAAATTAAATTAAAAAGATAAATTGCAAATACAATACCTATTGAGTCAGATTGTCTATTGGCTGAAATGACGTTAATGACGATGATGATGTTGAAAAATAGGAATCTTTTACGTCATAACATAAACGGTAAACCGTTTTAACCGATGTTTTTTCAGTTACTCTAATCCCAGTTTGATGAGACAACCCATTATCATCGCAGTAACCAATATCAACACTGTGCCATTACTATGATAGATCGTTAACTCGTAGATTGTGAGCTGGATCGATGTAATATCGCGTGGCTGATTCAATTTGCACCTAGGGGCGTACCTACGCGATTCACTTGCGACTAGATTTATTAGCTGATTACTGTCGGTTTTTCACCTAATCAGCGTTCACTTTAACGAAGTGAAGTGTCTACGTGTAGGGGTGTTAGTGATCTGTTATTTTCTTAATCGATTTTTATTTTTCTTCTCTTTTTACGGTGATTAGTGACAAAAGAGCAGACGGATCACTTGAAAGTAAGCGATCGCTACCGCATAGACTATTATAAGGATAGGTTTTTTTTATAATAAATGATTCCTCCGTGAGTCTTGGTCCGTGCCTTTTTAAGTTTAGATTTATTTCTTATATTTATTACATTTTGGTTTAGAGCACCGCGTTTGCTCACTCTCAAAACGATATTACTAAAATATAAATGGGAAATAAGGGAAAGGAGGAAGCGCACATTGGTATTAGAAATATGTCTCCGTATTTTACATTATAAAAAAGGGTGAAGTTACATTATTAGTATGGTTATTATTATTAGATTGAAATAATTTATTATTAAATTAAAAGTAATTGTTATATAATATCACCCTTAGTAAAATACCGACCTAACTCAAAATTGTTGATATTTTTATAGCAATTCTTTGCAATTTATTCTTGAGTAGTCTTGAGTAAATAACGCACTTCAAATTTCATTACGTGTTCATTTGTGAGTGTACCTATTTACTTAACTCAAAATTGTTGTTAGATGACCTTTCATCTCTGGATTTTAGCCGATACTATTTTCACTTAGCATCTATATTAAAATTTTGAGTTAGGTCGGTATTTTACTAAGGGTGCGAGTGGGAAACGGAACGTAGGCAAGAATGAGATACTAACGTGTGAAAGGTACAGAAAGAATGACGTAGATGAGTGAGTGAGTAAGGTGATCAGAAAGTATGATGTATGAAAGAGATAGAACACGTCTCCGGTGTGACGTAGGAAGATGGCGAGTTCTGTGGAGGCGGTGAAAACGAGTGTACGCAAAAGTTTAAATAAAGCAGGAATTGAAAAAAAGTGAAAGGTTTTATTTCGCTTACAATCCCACATTTTTTTTTTTGGTTTTTTTTATTGTTATTCCCTTTTGTCATGTTTTTGTTATTATTATTTTTTCTTGTTTGAAGGTTAGGATTAGCCAGATATTCGCAGAACACTTATCTTTTTTTTCTGTTGAAAGCAATAGACTTACAAGTTACCAAAACTCTTAACACAGCAAATTCTAATTCAATTTCATGCATTGCCGAAATGAATTTGCTGCAGCGGCTTCGGCCACTGCAGCAAATGCTGAGGTTGGGCCTTGTTGGCTACAGAATTTGTTATACTTGTACTTATGTCACTGATGTTTGATTTGTGTTCTGTGGTTAATAAAGAACTCTTTATCTTTATCTTTATCTTTAATTTTATTCACTATATCAGATAGTAATTTGTAGTCATAACTTACGTGTAGACATTACAACTTACATTTAAAAAATAAATTCAACAAACAACCTTCTTTCCTCTGCACTTCTTGGAACCGCCAAATAATATATTTATTACCTACTACATTTCATTATAAAAAAGTGATCTGATTGCTTCGTTTTCGACAATCGATCGACACGTCTAGATTGTCTAACGTTACAAGACTTCGGTTTCCTTTCCCCGATGATGTGACCTCAATTACCACGTTAATCTTTAATTTTTTTTGTCACAGGTGTCAGACGAACATACGGATCACTTGATGGTAAGCAATTGACGCCGCCTATGGACACCCGCGACACGAGTGGAGTCTAAATGCGCTGTCAGCCTTTAAGCCCCCCTTCCCACGGACTGGGCCTCCGGTACCTTCACTCACGCAGCGAAGCTGCTTCACGCCGGTTTTCTGTGAGGCCGTGGTATCACTCCGGTCAAGCCGGCCCATTCACGCCGAAGCGTGGCTCTCTCACAGTCAAACGGATATTAAACGAAAGAAAAATCAAACCCATGAACCTGAATTTGTTTTTTCTTTCGTGTACATTCACACAAATGTAAACAGATACACGTTCAGAACGTGTAGATTTCTTCAAGATGTTTTCCCCCACTGCCGAGTTAGTCGTGGAAATTCGCACATAAAAATGAACTGCGTGCTCGGTTCTGAATCTAAGTCCTCAGGTTTAAAAAGCGCACGTTCTTATCTACTAAACTAACATCACTCGAAAATATTGCAGTAAGTAATAAGTACTTATTTAGTCTACAAGCGTAAAAAGTGATATCTATTTAGGTACTCATATGCAATTATGTAAGACACCGACACGAAACATTTAGTCACTATTGTACCGTGGACAATAGCAGTGACATAATTTGAGTCATACTATTCAATGACTCAAGGAACAAAACAAAATGCATTCAAAATACTCGTAAGTTAAGTGCATTAACGTACAACAGAACGATGTATTGGCGTGGCTAGGTATTTTTCGTAGGGAAGACTATGTCCCCCATCGGCTCGTCATTTGTTACGAAGGGATCCCGGCGGCTCATCATTTGTTACGAAAGGATCCTGGCGGCTCATCATTTGCTACGAAGGAATACCCGCGGCCCATTATTTGTTACGAAAGGATCCCGGCGGCTCATTATTTGCTACAAAGAGATCCCAGCGGCTTATAATTTGTTACGAAGGGACCCTGGCGGCTCATGATTTGTCACGAAGGGATCCCGGCGGCTCATCATTTGTTACGAAGGGATACCCATGGCTCATAATTTGTTACGAAAGGATCCTGGCGGCTCATTATCTGTTACGAAGGGATCCCGGCGGCTCATCATTTCCTACGAAGGAATACCCGCGGTTCATTATTTGTTACGAAGGGATCCCGACGGCTCATCATTTTTTACAAAGGGATACCTACGGCTCATAATTTGTTACGAAGGGACCCTGGCGGCTCATCATTTGCTACGAAGAGAGTCCGGCGGCTCACCATCTGCTACGAATGAATCCCCGATAATTTCATAATTTTCTACGGGGGGTCCCACAGCGGCTCGTCATTTAATACGAGGAGATCGACGGCCCGTCATTTTCCACCGTATACAACTCATCGTATAATTTACTAGCTACCATGACAATCCAATAGGATGAAGTTGTTATGACGAGTATATTTATAAGCGAACAGTGTAATTGTTCTGTTGGGACAACATCGTCGTATGCGCGGGAGGAGCGGTGCGGGAGGCAGTGCACCGGTGACGTCACAGCGGCCGCCGCGGATGACCCCCGCGACGAAGCATCACTTTGCCCGGTACCCCCACCGCCGGTCATACCTTCGCGTCTGACCTATTCTTTGTAAATTAACCGGCAGATTACAGGCCCTATTTAATCTACAGTCCACTTTTTATTCATATCTTCATACCCAATCATTAGGACACTAACACAAGCAAATTATCCATTTAATTGGCATAGGATTTGAAACACAAGTGACACAGATGAGATTATTCTATGATCATATTTGTAAGTAGAAGACTCAAGTTGAAGGAACCGAACGATAGCCTCAGTCAGCTTCTCATTAACTAAACGAATGTAGTGTAATATTATGCTAGAAAGTAACAACTTCAAAAACGGCAAATGCACAAATAGAAACTTATGAAGGAAAGCAAACCGTGACATCTTTTCTCGACCGCAAGCCATAAAGTGGGCGAATACTAAACAACACTGGATAGTTGTAGTTAATCATCAGACCACACAGCGTCCAACGAGATCGAACACCAAGAGAATATAATTAACCCATAGCGGAAATAATAGGACTGTCTATTCTGTAACAACTTTCGGCCCAGTTATTAAGGCCGAAAAAATTACATGACGTGATTGGCTGAGAAAGTAGGCCTGCCATTGACTTCTACGACTCTAGACTGACGCTAGACAGTGGCGCACACCACGATTCATCTCTACAACTCAAAGTCAGTTTGGTCTAATATACATTGCGTCAATGTTCTACAATAGTTTAGAGTTGATGGCTATAAAAACGGCAATGGACTGCGAGTGTAGCGATAATGCAAAGTTTTCTAGAAAATAGGCAGCAGCGAAACGCGTCAGTTTTTTGTTCTTTTGCGTGAACAAAAAACTGACGCGTTGTTATTTTGTTTTTTGTTATTTGTTACGCGCAAGTAAATTGTTAAAGCGACTCCGCTACTTTGACGAGTAGATTATTTTAGTTCTAAATGGGTAAATAAGACGAATTAATTTAAGAATTAATTAAAAGGGATTGAATGGTATGAAACTATTCTTTGGACTATATGATTAAAAAATTTCAACACTTAAGTTCATAAAGGAGGCTCAAAGTCACCCAGAGAGCAATGGAGAGGGCTATGCTCGGAGTCTTCCTGCGTGATCGTATCAGAAATGATGAGATCCGCAGGAGAACTAAGGTCACAGACATAGCCCAAAGGATTGCATGCCTCAAGTGGCAATGGGCAGGGCACATAGCGAGGAGAACAGACGGCCGTTGGGGCGGAATGGTCCTCCAGTAGAGGCCACGTACAGGAAGTCGCAGCCGTGGCAGGCCCCCAACAAAGGTGGACCGACGATCTGGTGATGATCGCGGGAATCCATTGGATTGGCGGCACAGAACCGATCTGTGTGGAGAACATTGGGGGAGGCCTATGTCTAGCAGTGGACGTCTATTGGCTGAAATGATGATGAAGTACATAAAAAAAATTATGCTATCGACTAACAGTCGATGTCCGTTCACGTCTGACCGTAGATAGGCTCTCTTCATTCATGCTAACATTTCTATCCCAGGTTTTCCTGCCAGCCAGAGTTCTTCTAAAGTTTATTTCCTATAAAATTATTATACATGCAAGAACAGACCGGTGTGAAAGTTCATGAAACACCTATTACCAATCAGAAAAGCAATATGTATCCAAGCATGCACATGCTTATGGTCGACTGCTTATAAAACGAACCTTAAAACCGAATAACTTGCTATTAATGGCAACGATATAAAACGTATTCATATTGCATGCACTTTATACGATTTAATAAATAGAGGCAATATAATAAACCTGAGAAAGCTGCGAAGCAATCGGTAAAATATAGACGGTAAATGAGAGAGAATTGCCAATGGACTTAGGCTTAGAATTTAAGCCTATTGGCTTTGGGGTATGCTCGTGCGCACACCGTTTCGTGTCGGCGACCGCACTCATGTGAAATGGGTCGACTACTTGTTCATCGAAACCTTGTATTTCAATGTAAGCACGAAGCGATATCAAGAGATTTGGCTAAGAAAGTAATTTACCCGACTGGCAAGTATATAAATTTACTTTGTGCTGCAGTATTACTTAGTCCCTACATCCTAGTAATCTAGGGTGTTTCCAAGTCTTAACGTAGCTTCTACGGAATACGGAGTGCGGGTTGACTGTAGTAGTCGCACCAATATAGTCATCGCAGCAGTAGAGTAGGCGCATGACCTGAAAAATGTAATAAAAGACCATCCACAAAATTGTTGCCGTACCCACGGAGTGTTGGATTCCCAGTACTTGTATACATTGACGAGTGTGAGACTGCGAGTGTGGGCCCGGCCCTGATATTTAACTGCACGTGCATTATTTTATGTAAACACATCAATATAAGGTTTCACACATCAATATGAAATGTTTGATATTGTGTACTAGCCACCACGCGATTCAACGTATTTGTCACCCAGTTGGAGGAATGGGACTAGGCCACAGCCCTGAAAAGGAATAGAAGGGGTTCTATCTCCGGAGGTTTTACCGAACAAACACTTCGCTCTTACTAACTCTTCGCATATCCATCGCTCAACATGGAAGTCAAGCCCAGCTCATAAGCGCGGCTGACGTGCTGCTTCGGTTGCGTCATGTGGAAAAGTGAACGCCGATATGGACCGGATCGGTGTTAATTAATTTTATACACGTATCAAGTCTACTCTGAACCTTTACTGAGATAATTTCTCAACAGTGTAAGAGGAAATTACACTAAAACTGATTTTGGGCGGAGCAGTCAGCGAAAGTGCCGAATTGTGTTTTGCAGAACATTTAAGTATCGGCCGGGGGTAATTTTTTCAAATGCAAGTATGACGAGCCGATTGGAACAGTGGTAGTGAACGCTACCTCTGATACAAGGGTTGCGGGTTCGATCCCCGCACAGTACAAACATTTGTGTGCATGATCATGTTTGTTTGTATTGGTCTGGGTGTTTGCTATGTATTATAAGTATGTATTTACAAAAGAAAAGTATTATATGTATATATTTGTAATCCCACTGTTGATTCTGATATCCGTAACACAGGTGCTATAGCTACCTATCTCGGAGTCAGATCAATGTATGTGATGTTGTGAAATATTTATTTATTATTATTATTATTATTATATTTATCTTGAAAGAGGAATATTTCATTTGTATTGTAGGTTAACATTTCCACATAACCATTCATTGGTACACAAAAAAAAATGTAAAAAAATATGTTGGTATATAATTCCACTGAATAACACAATCATTAAAAATAATATTCCCTGCTATCTTGCAGATAGTGTTACCCTATTATGTTAGTAACATTGAATATCTTTAGTCACACAAAAGATATTCGACTAAACATTCGACAAACAGGCCGAATAGTAACTAAATATTCGTGGCATCTCTAGACACTCAGATCACCATCCGTGGGACTTATTAAACGTCAGGGCTCAAAAAGTTTATAGACAGTCTGAAGGAAAGTAAATTGTTTACAACCTCTGGACGTAACTACGGAGGAAAACAAGTCGAATATTAGTACGAACATAGTAATTTTAAAACTTTGATAGACAGTCATCATCATCTTAATTTCCCGGTTGTGTCCCAACATTCGCTTTCCTGCTAAGGACGTTTAATTTAACACGCTCTTTAGAATCCATAGTGGTTTAAGTACCGGGCCGTGATCTCAGGGTCCTGGGTTCGATTCCCGGGTCGAGCGAAAAGTATGTTTCGAATTTTTCGGACATAGCTCGGGTTTTGTGATCACCTACCCGCATTTGGCAAGCGTGGTGATTAAGCCTAATCCTATCATAGTAGCGATATCTAGATTTCTATGATCGAGGCCTTCGCCCTGCAGTGGGACAGTTTATTGGCTAATTAAAAAAAGAAGTAGTGTGTTAAGTTATAAGTAGCACGCATGTCATCTCTTTCAAAGTTAATTAATTAAGACGGAAATTGACACGAAATTTATTACGTGATAGGTACAACGTATATTATGTATTCACATATTTTGCTCGACGTTTCGGCTACGTTACAACAGCTGTGGGCACAAGCGGACTAAAATTTCGTGTTAATTCGCGTCTTAATTAATTATAGTTATAATTCAACGCGAAATCTCAAAAACTATCTTTCAACGTTATGTCAAATTTGGGATGATTCATACTGTGATACATTTATTATATGTATGAAGCCTTATTAGAATATTCTCCTTTTTTTGTCAGTCGTAAAAAAAGTCACTTTTTTGCTTTTTTAATACAATATAATACACAATTTATTATTATTAATATAAAGTCCGTTATACAATAACTAGTTATTTAAGGTCGTAAGACCCAAAGTCTTTTTAGGGTTCCGTAGCCAAATGGCAAAAAACGGAACCCTTATAGATTCGTCATGTCTGTCCGTCTGTTCGTCCGTTCGTCCGTATGTCACAGTCACTTTCGAAACAACAACGTAAATTGGTTTCGACTAGATCTAGTAAGTAGTTTTTTAAACCGCAATTTACCTTCCATATATCTTATTTGCTGCTACAGAACCCTTCATGGGCGAGTCCGACTCGCACTTGGCCGGTTTTTAAAGAAAAAAACGATTTGATTTCTATTGACTCTGCTGTCTGGGCTTTAGGAGGTTGAGATAATACATTTTTGTTTTTTCTTCTACTTGCTTAAGATTGTTCTGACCTTTGAAACAAATAGCCTTACACTATTTACGGTGCATAATTAGATAAATATTACGGTAATTTAAGTTAAAAACTTCGTGTGATTTTATATTTTCCTCATCTACCTGCAATCTTGACATTATTCTAGAATCGTAATCAATGCGCCAAGGCCTCATAAAAACACTAGGAAACTAGAACCATAGTAAATGCGGCCGGCAGTCGCCGAACTGATTAACCGTGAAAGTTAGCCCCAAATTGATTCTATAACACCAGCTAAAGGTGCTTACACACCTAAACCACCAAGCATTGCTGGCAACATTAGTTTGTCCAGTCAAATTCACAGAAAACCGGCGTGAAGCAGCACTGTGCTGTGTTTCGCTGCGTGAGTGAGGGCACCGGAGGCTGGCCGGGGGAAAGGGGGGTTTAAAGGTTGGCAACGCACTTGTGACTCCACTGGTGTCGCGGGTGTCCATGTGATCCGTCTGCTCGTCTGCCACCTAACACATAAAAACAAATTGTAGAGACGGCCTCACATCAGGTTACTACAATCTGTCAAAACTCCTCAATTGATATTGAACCGAGAGTGTTTGACATTAAGGTGAAAATCAGCTGAAGAAATTTTACAGTTTTGTATACTTTTATGTGTAACAGTACCTACGTACATCTTGCAGAATTTCTAATAATTCTGAATTTTTCGAAAAATGTATTCGCCTTTTTCAGTTTTTGCTCAATGTCTTATTTATGTCTGATTGTTATTTTTGTTTTGTATAAGTAAAAAAAAATTAAAGTATCAGCCTATGAGTGTCCCACAGCAGGGCAAAAGCCTCCATCATAGAAGTCAAGTTATCGCTACTATGATGGGATTAAGCTTAATCACCACGCTTGCCAAATGCGGATTGGTGATCACAAACCCGAACTATGTTCGAAAAATTCGAAACACACTTTTTGCTCGACCCAGGAGTTGTAGTTAAACTACCAGACCAACAGGCTTTAAAGTAAACTAAAACAGTCTCAGACTAAGTCCAGCTTTATTGGCTTCTAAGATTTTAGTATATAATATTATATAATAATTAGGCCGTGTGGTCCCCAGCAGAGTAGAATAGGCCACCCTCACTCTTACCGAGGTGTCGTAAAAGGCGACTAAGGTAAAGCTGCTGGCATGATCATCAGCACCCAGAGAAGGAAAACTCTGCATTTATATCTACACCCTCGCCAACCCGTCTGCCAAGCGTGGTGAGTATGGCAATTACCCCTCATATGATTGAGGGAGGCCCGTGCCCCAGCAGTGGGGACTTAAATGGGCTGATGATGATGATGATTATATAATATATTATAATATTGATGAAACTATCGTTGGCTCACGGTGAAGCAAAAAGCTCTTACATAATTTGTCGACATACCAAGGTCTCCGGTAGCTTAGTCGGTAAAGCAGTTGTCCGGTTAGCAAAAGATCGTGTGTTTGAATCCCACACGAAGATTGTCGAATAATATTTAAGTGCATTATTTACTTAATAATAACTTGCAAAAAAATGCTATAAGTACCCAAAAAAAATAATTGCTTTTCAAAATAGGGAATTTAAGCTTCGATAATGGTCTAAATTTATAAATAATCAAAAGCCAAAAATATCTTGCCGAGCACTCGATTTGAACACTTTAAAGGACTCTCTCTCTTTTCATCAAAGCAACATTAATTACAATAGATTCGCGATGTTGCGTCCAGCATAATTTAATTAATCACCATTCAAAATTGATCATGTTAACAGGTAATGTATAAACATAAATATGATTGATCGTCTTAAGAGTCAAACAAAGTTAGGACAAAATGACCTTTATACCTAATATTATAAAGTTCTGTCTTGCAAACATGGAGGCTGGTGGTGTTTATGACAAATACTTTCACTGTTATGAATTTTACATAAACACTATCAAACAACTCTTTAAATCGATTAGATTACAAAAAGGTTTTAATGAACAACTAATAATTCAATAATTAATTTGCATAATAAGCGTAATAAAGATTCTGATTCTGATTAAAATGAATATTTAAATGTTATGCATGAAAAATAATCAAATTAACTTTCCACTTTGCGTCAAATACCTCAAACCCGAGAAAATAACAATAACATATAGTAAGCTGACCTGAAAAAAAATTACACAAATTATTATTTCAGATAATTGTTACAATATCTGGCTGCAGAAGCAGCTCTTCTGCCTACCTACATAAAAAAATAATATCAATGTAGGTATCTAACTTTTAATAGACGCTCATGCCAATGATATCAACGATTACGAATCAAATTACTTACGTTCTATGAAATCCTATCAATTTCTAATACAACCAGTAGGTACAGATCAATGCATCCTCTTTACAAAATTGTCAATGCATACAATAAACTAGCGTTACACGTAATTTAAAGCTTATTATCTGAGAGATAGGGCCGTGAAATTAAAATTTTAGTTTCAATGACAATCAGAGAAACAATTTCGTCGGTAAGTGACAAATGAGTTATACATTGCGGGTGGTCTCAAATAGCCTTTAGTATTTATGTCTACTTCAACTAATTACTGTTAATATATGATTACCAAATTATTTTTAATAATTATTTTCTTTGAATATGCAACGTGGACTCTCCTTTTGATTACTATCAGGTTAAGGCGATGCCAATATAAAATAAAAAGATCTCTGATTGTCTTTAACTCCCACTACTCAATCGAAACTGGTACCTTTTCTGATCTTTGGTCTTGTCACGTACGTAAAGTTTTACTAGGAAAGGAAGATGAAGAAGATTCCGGTGTGTTGTGATCTGCTTTCTAAAAATAGTCGTTTCATAAATATACGATAAAGTGGAAGAAAAGGTCGCAAAAAATATTTTGTTCCTATCTGTTATTTTTTGTCGACGTCCGCGGAATGTCGAAAACAACAGCCCTTGGCAGTTGGCTTAGCGCCAGCTATATTGAACTTATGATCGACAATGCTAGACCTATTTTATAAAAAGGTTATTTTTATTATCCCCTGTCCCCTACCAAACATGAAAACCAATCGTTTTCTTTTTTTATTTACGATGAGATTACCTGTGCTTAGTTTTACAGTGAAGCCTTGAGTTGATATATTGCCTAGGATTGGAGCAAGCTTACTCAGAAGCAGCCTATTCACTCTTACTTTAATAATATTGCGCACGCAGTTATATTATTATTGTATGAAATGAAAAAAAAGTTTTTTTTTACATTCAGCGTAACGCCCTCCCTGTAATACGCGTAATTTAATCTGGGAGGGCGCCAACTGTTAAACGACTCAATTTTACTTTTTCTTCCGCAATCGAATTGAGGGTCAGCGCTGACAATAGTGGATTATACTCACTTTGATGTAGTTATAAATACTGAGACGTCTGTCGCCTTGTTTGCTTTTGCTTTTTCCTACTAATCACAATACTCACTACGATAGCACGAAGGATAGAAGTTGAAGAATACGATCTTAGAAGGATCAGGCATAGAACTAATACCACAGATTTAATAATAGTCTGTGACTAATACGGTGCTTTTCAGGCCGTCAACTTCAGGTCCGAATAAAATTTGCCATATAAATTGGGTTTGATCAATTTTATCTTCAACCTTATCAGGTCAGCAGGGAACTTGTGACTCCTCTGGCGTTAAAGGTGTATATGGGTGGCGGTAGGTAATTGCTTACCATCATGTGATCCGTCTGCACGTCTCTCATCTCATAAAAAAATTGATGGACATGAATAAAGTTTGTTATTTATTGATGACGATGAACATGATGAACCTGAACATCTACATGAAGAATGAAAATCTCACAAAGTCAGACTGCCCACTTCATCAACGCTCATCCTGAAGCAGCAATCCCTCCTTTCCTAAATTTCCTGTACTGGTTTCAGCGGTGTACACCGGGCTGGTCGTGATTGACCGGTTGCAGCTAGTCGACCGTCCTTTCCTATCCCTAAACTTGTCCCTTCTTAACTCCCTCAAAATCTGCGCCCCCTGGTGTGCCAATTTGACCGGAATCAGACATGTGATCTGGCTGGGTATGTTGCTTTAAGTTCAAAGTTCAAGTTCATGAATAAAGTTTGTTATTTGTTAAGTATATATTTGTTACAACGCCCGGAGACAGTCCGACAACTTGGATATGTTGGTTGTGATGAAGGTCAATGGTAAAAGACGAACAGGCCGTTCACCTTTTCGTTGGTCAGCCCAAATAAGGGATGTAACCGGACTCACTTTGCTGATTGCCCTAAGACAAGCCGAGGATAAGGAAGATTGGAAAGACCTAGTCACCGCCTCGGTAAAGGCATTTCAAAAAAGATGACGACCCATTTGGTACAGTGGTAGTGAAGGCTGTCTTTGGTTCAAGGGTTGCGGATTCTGATATCTCTAACATAGGTGCTTGAGTTACCTATCTCAGAGTCAGATCAATGTTGTGAAATATTTATTTATTATTGGTCCCCGGCAGAGTAGAATAGGCCACCCTCACTCTTACCGAGGTGTCGTAAAAGGCGACTAAGGTAAAGCTGCTGGCATGATCATCAGCGCCCAGAGAAGAAAAACTCTGCATTTATATCAAAACACTCGCCAATCCGTCTGCCAAGCGTGGTGAGTATGGCAATTAACCCTCGTGTGTTTGAGGGAGGCCCGTGCCCCAGCAGTGGGGACTTAAATGGACTGATGATGATGATGATTTATTTAAAGTCACAACCTTCAGCAATGAAGAAAACAATGAAGAAGATTTGTTAAGTAAAAGATTCGCTCGTGCAAAACTCTACAAATAATGTAGGCACATTCTGATGTGCGTTGGTTTGATCGTAACCCGATGACAGCCGGTGGGCACCGTATCGAGTGTCGTTCCGCACCGCCAGGCGCCTGCCTCTTGACCTGGCTGGCGGTGGCGCTGTGAACGGAACTATGTCCTGGTCACGCACTTGGTCACGTAGTCGCGACGATTTTAAAATGTTCCTCGGGGGAGTCGTGGGTCGCACTATAAAACGACGGCTGTGCAAGAGGTCCCGGGTTGGGCCAAAAAAATTGTACCTAAGTTTTCGGTAAGAAATTCTTAGTGGCAGCCCGGAGTCTGGAAGTTGGCGGTATAGTACCCCCGTGCCTCGGGAAGCACATTAAGCCGTTGGTCCTGAGCCCGATTCCTCTCCGGTCGTGTTACAGTAGTGTCCCATCGGAATATGAGGGTAAGAGAGTAGAGAGTGCACTTGTGTGTACGCACACGCTTGAGCACTATAATATAGCCGCCGTAGCTGTAATCGGTTGGAGGATATAATATTAACACTCTTATAAAGGATGGAAAACTAGACTAAGGTCAAAGACATTGGGGCGGAAAGGTCCTCGAGTGGAGGCCACGTACATGAAGTCGCAGCCGTACAAGGTGGACCGACAATCTGGTGAAGGTCGCGGGAATCCATTGGATGCGGGCGGCACAGGACCGATTTGTGTGGAGAACATTGGGGGAGGCCTATGTCCAGCAGTGGACGTCTATTGGCTGAAATTTTAGCTAATGTCCTCCACACAAATCGGTCCTGTGCCGCCCGCATCCAATGGATTCCCGCGACCTTCACCAGATTGTCGGTCCACCTTGTACGGCTGCGATGATAATGATGATGATGAAAGAATGGAAGCTCCACACTGGAAATTGTGGACGAGTACATTTAATTCGGGCAAAAAACCTAACTTCCAGAAAGAGGTCGATCGACGAATCCAGCCTGGTTGGGCAGCGTTCGGAAAGCTATGCAGCATATTTTTGGCCCAGCTACCGCAGTGTCTTAAGACGAAAGCCTTAAATGTGTGTGTATTGATAGTGATGACATACGGAACCGAAACATGGCGGCTTGCAATGTGCCGCTTAAGGAGGCTCAAAGCTCAGACGGAAATGAAGAGGGCTATGCTCGAAATCTCCTTGCGTAATCTTATCCGAAATAATGAGATCCATAGGGGACTAAGGTTACATATATTACCCAAAAGATTACATGCCTTAAGTAACAATGGGCAGGGCTCATTGCGAAAAGAACAGACGGCCGCTAGGGCGGAAAGGTCCAAAAGTGGAGACTACGTACAGGAAGCCACCGGCGCACCGCGGCAAACATGACGACTCAACATCGAACTACACAATCTGGAGAAGATTTGGTTCGGTCCATTTGATGTGATGAACAGGACCGGCTAGTTTGGAGATATCGAAGATATGGATCAAGACAATCCCATCTGATGGTAAATGGTAACCACCGCTCATAGACATCATCAATGACGGAGCACAGTCATGCCACTGCCTACCGTGAAAGAAGAACTCTTTTCAAACCTCTTAAATCTTAAAGCATCTTACAATGACTCTTAATTTTTCCGAACGTAGTATTTTTGTGAAGAACATTTATTTCGCATTCAAATTACCGTAAGTTTTACAAATCACCTCTATACCTAGTTATTAAATCTGTCATTTGATAGCGTCATTAAGAGTTGTCTCGGTTCATCATATACTGAAAATTAAATTTCAATCAGCATCATTTATATCTCATCAAAAAATCCTTAACTTACTTTAAGGTAAAATGTAAAACTGTGTGTAAGGTATCCAGACGTCTTAAATTATGTGGGATTGTGCTTTAAAAACGTAAACACTAAAGACCTGTAAGATAATTTTTACTTACTCCCTTGTCGAGAGCTTATACTGATGAAAACAAACATTTTTCCTGAAGGAACATAGAGTGTTATCTAAAAAAAAAACATCGACTTCCCATACAAAAGTAATTAGCTGATTGGTGCAAATTGTACCTACATGGAGGCATTTTTTTTTGAGATTAGACCCCTTGTTCCTTTGGAAAAAAAAATATTATCATCAGTATAATGCCCTCGGGAAGGGAATTAGACGGTTAAAAAATCACTGTGTATAGCGCCAATTGACGAAGCCATTTTTTATCTGTGTCCAGTATCCTTTTTTATACATTATGGCGGCCAAACGACTTGCAGGCACACCTGATGGCAATCTAGTCATCGCCACTGCCCTTGGATATAAAAATAGGGTAAAAATTAGAAAAAAACATCTGCAACACCTAAGGCCTCACAGATGCGTTGCAAGCAAGATCATGCATCTGCAAAGAAATAAATGAATATTTCACAACATCACATACATTGATCTGACTCCGAGATAGGTAGCTCAAGCACCTGTATTGCGGATATCAGAATCAACAGAGGGATTACAAATAGATACATATAATACTTTCTTTTGTAAATACAAACTTATAATTACATAGGAAACACCCAGACCAATACAAACAGACATGTTCATGCACACAAATGTTTGTACTGTGCGGGGATTGAACCCGCAACCCTTGGACCAAAGGCTGCGTTCACTACCACTGTTCCAAACGGGTCGTCAATTAGGTACTGTATATTTTTCATATATTTCATACATCCATTAATAACAAGAATCTACAATCAGTTTCAAAATATCCTAAAAGTAGGTAGTACATAAAAAGGTGGTCCCCTCAGCCCTTGTGACTCATATTAAAATGGCAGCCTTGTGCCTACATTACTCGCCATTATCATGAAGTGAACTCATCTCACCGCAAATGTCAATGACGGTGGCCAAAAAGATCAAAGTAAAGTCATGATCGACTTACCTTATTTGTTTTGACGTATTGCAACTGTCAGTACGCAAAAGCATAGCAACTGCCAGTACATAAATAGTACACAATAAAAGTATCTGTCAAAATGTCTGATTGTAAACGATACGATTTATCGCTGCAGTGGGTGACCTCTGAAGATTTCTTCCGATGTTTTCGTATAAATAAGTAATTTGGTTTACCCTATCGTTTATCTGAAGTCTAAATAAATATTTACAACCAGATTGAGCTGAGACTGACTGACAGAGTTGCAGAAACGTCCATTAAAATGGCCATTAGTTAAAGTGATATCCATTAGAGTTTTGTCTTCATTAAGCCTTAAAAATCATGTCTGCAAATGAATATTAAAGTGTCTAAAGAGTATATAGGTAAACAGTAAGTTGTATTTCATTTTATTTACCAAACAACTTTTGGAAAATTACTTAATAATTTGGTTTATATTTTGTATTGCTTACACAATTATGAGTTAGTGTTAATAAAATTAAGATGTAGGTTTATAAAGTCGCATTACAAAAACTCCTGACTTTTTACCAAATTAATATCCGACATTATCAGTGCATTATCATAATATATTTTCTATTGACCTGGTTATCACACATAGGTATTACATACACATGGTTGTTTCATAACAAAAAAAAGCTACGTAGCATGATTCAAAAACATGAAAAATACACATTTACGCCCTACTATACAGACAGGTGCTGTCTTTAAAATATGACCTGTATGCCTTTGCAATAAAATTCATTTAAGAAAATGAAAATTATCAATATAGTACTTTCTGCTTATTCATTAATGCAATATTAACTCGGCTAAGAGGTCAGACTTGCAGAGATTGCTCAGGGGCGTAAACAGATACGTGAATAATTAAGAATATGGCCTGTTGTTCAGATGCAATTAATATAATTAAATGATAGCCTGTATATATATTTTTTTGCATTATAAATATTGACTTGCTATTAAGACGATAGAGTTAGGTAGTCAAATGTTTTTCGAATCAATGTTAGTTGAATTAAAAAATAATTTCAGAACATACATTGGACCTGTACGGAACTTGCAATTAATAAATATCGTACATTTTTAAGGCTTACTTACTATATCTCAGTTTGTAGTCGAAATAAACACTTCAGAAACAGTTGACCGTGGGAGAGCATGATTCGGCCCGAACGGGCCGACTCGACCAGAGTGATGCCACGGCCTCACAGAAAACCGGCGTTAAGCAGCACTGTGCTGTGTTTCGCCGCGTGAGTGAAGGTACCGGAGGCTCAATCAGGGGGCCAATAATCAATAAGCCCCCATTAGATTAAAGGTTGGCAGCGCGCTTGTGACTCCACTGATGTCGCGTGACTGAATCGCTTGCCATCGGGTGATCCGTCTGCTCGCCTGCTGACTATCACATAAAAAATAATTTTAGCGCAGTGGTTTGAGACATAAGGGTCGCGGTTTCGATTCATGCATTAACAGTAGAGTATACTGTTTCACTAACAAATGTTTGTTAGTGAAACAGATATTTATCATCAGAACAGATATACTCGTATGTAAATACATATTTATACGTTTTGAGTCTGGGTGTATGTTGTACCTTTGTTATTTGTAGTTTTCATAATACAAGGAAAATATTGAGTTTGAGGACGGGACAATGTATGTGATGTTGCCTCACAATATATTAATTTATTATTTTTATATTCCTCTCTTAAAAGTAACTTCTCCATTTATTCCAGTTTCTAATTTCTTCTTATAAAATTTGCTTTTTCAGTATCACCTTTTTTAGAGTGTACTGTTTTAAAATGTTATGTAAAGTGTATGAATTGTTAAAAATGTTATTTTACACTTTTTAGTACGTGGTTTTTTTTTCGAAACAACTTTTTTTTTTAAACTGGCTGTAAAATAGTCTCCAGGCTCATATTGTGACTAAAACAGCATAATTTTTTGTCACCTCCTGGCACCAGATCAAAAAACAGCCGAATCCTTCTTATTGGCGGCATTTTTAAAAACACGTGAAGTAAGCAACTAAGTTCTAAGAACAATGGAAACTGGACTACTACTCTGTCATATTGGTTCTAAAATCTTTAGAGTTAGAGTTGAAATTGGAATTGATGGTCGAGTTATAAGATTTGTGTATGCAGAAAGAAACAATTGTAATTGTCATAAGACCACATGTGCATGCAGTGGGAATTGGGGACACGTGCGGGCAACATGTGCCTCGGACAAACTGCACTTGTTTGTCTTATCACAGACATGTCGTCAATTTAGACCCCTTGCAAATATGGTAGCTATAGGTATTATTTATGCGAAATGTAGTAGTAGTTTTCTATGATTAGTAGAAACAAAACTTTTTTAGCTCTATGACTGTTTTGCGGCGACCTGTTTTTCCGGGCCAATACAATCTGACATCTTAGGTGACGGGTAGGGCACACTAGTGACGCCAATCAATTTTAATTTTTATCTACTAAGCCGGATCTATTTTTAACAATTTAGGGGTTACAATCTCTCGGCAAACACTTATACTATTTATTAAATAACCATGTAAATAACAATAAATTTTTCGCGTCCAAGGACCCAACATTTGTGCATGGTTATTTAATAAATAATATAAGTGTTTGCCGAGAGATTGTGTGCCTAGTGTGCCCTACCCGACACCTTAAGGCAAGAGTGACCGCCACTTTCCAACAGGTGAGTTTGTGGTCAAGCGTTAACCTACAGTTCTAAAAAAAAAAGACTATGGTAGCTCAGTAGAACAAACATGGGCCTTACGAACGGAAGATCGTAAGTTAAAATACGAGCATACACCTATAATCAAATCAATGTGTTAATTTTGGAACCTCATTGACGCTTTCCATAAGGTGCATGTAAGGTGCGTGGCATGAACCTTAGAATCTATAAGCAACAAAAAACTCTGTTTATTTTCTTTGCGGGTGTCCGCCGGGCTGAGGGGGGAGGGGGGGGGGGGGAGGCTAGACTGGGACCCCATCGGCCAGGTTCGAGAAAACTGCCACTTTATCCTAACTAGGCTATTACTGAAATCACCAGCTGTTACAGCCTATACGTTAGACCGCAGATATCTCACAGATAAGAGACCCAGCACCTGTTATGTCTAACTAGCAAATTGAAATCCAAAACTCGAAGCGGCGAAACGGTAAATGCCCTGAAGGTCTATTCCGTGGCTGTGATTAGTTCTGCCTTGGATACAACTTAATAAGTCCACTCTTACTGTTGCAGTATTAGGAGTCAAAATTGAACACCATAGTGTGTCTTGGGTTGTTCGCGCTGACTGCGAAAGTTGTCCATTTAGCAGGCTGACTGCTTTTTCATAAATAAAGCTTGATTGATGGGAGGTCTCTGTTAGATGCTCCATCAAGTCACCAGAGAAAGGCAAGGAAAGTGATTTTGTAATGAAACCAATGTTTAGCACAGGCGCAGCGAAAGTGTATGCTAGGGACACAATGCGATTAAAAATCAGTGATGCGTCTCCGCTCTAAAAAAAAAGAAATAATATAGATAGTAACATCTTGCGGAAGTTTTGGATTCAGCAGCCCTGACATAATTATCACCTCGGTAGTAAAGTATCAGCCTACAAACTTACCCACTGCAGGGCAAAGGCCTCCATGATAGAAATCAAGTTATCCCTACTATGATGGGATTAGACTTTATCACCACGTTTGCCAAATGTGGATTTACTTTTTGTCATCTCGGTATTTAATATTTTAAGTATTGTATACCTTATCTCACTAATCCTGGAGTCAAAAGATCTAAAATAGGGATTCTCTCAGATAGATGCTAAGGCACATCCATTAGAGCAGAGATGCCCTCAGCTCGGGCGTCAAGGGTGGACGACAATAAACCTACATTAATGGCTCTCTCGCAATCCCTAAGTATGTGATTAAAAAACCAATAATATGTAGTGCACGCTAGAATCACATTCGAGGCTCGTAAGCACCTACTTAAATTCGTGTAGTGTGGACCTCCACACTGCGAATGAATGAATGAATTTTGACTCGGTTTGTGCTTTGCTTGTGCACGGCTCTTCTAGCGTAGATCCATATTAGGTACTTTACTCTCAGCTAATTCACTGTGGCGGCGATCCTTGCTAATGAACTCGCTCGCAGCGCGTCATCGCTTGATCAATTTTAGTCTAGCGAGGAACTTAGATAATCAGTCTTGTTTATGTAAAAAATGAAAGCCGGACCCATGTAGTTACCATCTTTCGATGGGAACAGCATTTAGTATCATATTTAGATATGTATTAGTATATTTATATTTTATTTATGTATTAATGTTTAAACTTTCTATGTAAGTATATACATATTAATATTGCACTGCCCTACACCTCCATCTAGTGTCCTTTACCCAAAGGTTACCTGGAAGAGATTGCTCATAGTAATAAGGCCGCCTTCGTTGTACATATCCTGTAATACCTAGTATTAAGTTTTCTTACTGTACTTTGAGTGCAATAAAAGTATATTCATTCGTTCATTCATTCGTCGAAACATTTTATTACATAAGCGAGACACGAATGAAATTATGAAAGACTTTCCTTGTTGACACCTTTTCTCGATTTAGATAAGTATTACTAGTAATATTATATGTTAGACTGCTTAAAATTGCCAAATTTTCAACTCACACTTGAGATCGAAAAGTTCGTCTGAAAAAAAATTATAATAATATTTATAGAGTATTTATTTTAGTAAACAAACAATTTTTAATGTGATTGGTGGCAGAGGGATCACCTGATGGTAAGCGATTGTCGCCACCCATGGATACCCGTGACACCAGTGGAGTCACAAATGCGCTTTCCCCCAGACTGGGCCTCCGGTACCCTCACTCACGCAGCGAAACACAGCACAATGCTGCTTTACGCTGGTAATATTTACTAAAAGCCATTTACTAAAAGTTTGAAATTTAGTTAAAAAAAAACAGCAATTTTTCTCTTCCTGCTACTTTTTTATTTGCGTCACGAGATTTTGGCCGCAAACCTATTCGGATTCAGCGCACCCAAAATACATAAAATAAAGAAAAAAAACAAAAGTAAACCCCTTCTTTTTCTTTCTTTGCAACCGTGAGACAGGAAAACCAGGCTAAGAATCATAGGTCGTCGTTCAAAAGGGCAATATAACCAATAAAAAAGGGCAAATACGTTCATCACTGGTACTGTACTCCTTGCGTAACACCCTTATTGGTGTAAAACTTTTGTCAGAGACCGTGGGTGACCCTCGCCTTTGCATGGATGGGCGGCTTGATCGGAGTGATACCACAGCCTACACAGAAAACAGGCGTGAACTATGACCCCATTGTTCTTTCGGATGTCATCGTCATCGTCAGCCCATTTAAGTCCCCACTGCTGGGGCACGGGCCTCCCTCAATCACATGAGGGGTAATTGCCATACTCACCACGCTTGGCAGAGGGTTGGCGAGGGTTTTGATTTAAATGCAGAGTTTTCCTCTGGGTGCTGATGATCATGCCAGCTGCTTTACCTTAGTCGCCTTTTACGACACCTCGGTAAGAGTGAGGGTGGCCTATTCTACTCTGCCGGGGACCACACGGCTTTCGGATATACTTACATGCAATTACTTACCATCAGGTGATCGGGAGCAGTGGCGTGCATTAGGGGAGACCTATGTCCAGCAGTGGACGAGTGTGGGTTGCTGATGATGAGGTGATCCTTCGGTCCGTCCGCCGCCTATGACATAAATATATATCATTTCTTGCTTTTATGGTAATATGCATTAACAGTACAATCTCCCCGAATACTCGTATTTATGAGAGCCCGCCTTAAAGTGCTTACAATATCAACATAAAACCAGGACCGTTACTTTATGATACTATCTAGTAAAATCTTGTTCCTCACACGAGCTAGTAACGTTTTATTACTTACGTAGGTATTTCACTTTTTCTGTGTCCCTTATAACAATAAATCACAGTTCGACGTGTTAGGGGAAATATTTTAACCCTATTTTATCGTAAAGAGACAGCGTAAAAATTTACGAGCATTGTCTCATTGCGTTAAATAGTGGATAGCTGATGTTATTTATTACAATTAAGTACCTATGTGATTAACAAAATATTTATTGAAAGATGGAGCAGCATTTGACCTCAACTTTTGAATTAGTAGAATTTATGCTAACGATTACGCTACGTAAACATTGCCATACTTGATAATACTTTACCATTTTAGGCTCAGTTAAAAATAATCATATATAGGTACCTAAATATATTGTTATTTGACGGATAAGCAATTAGACTAAATTATTTTCCTGGAATTATTTAAATTATTACTAACTATTATTAACTTAATTATTTATTACACATATGCCCCATACCACGTACTTAGGAAGATAGATAGATATTCTTTATTTCACAAAAACCAAATACAAGTATAATACAACAACAACAGACAGTATAATTCCCTCACTCTTACCGAGGTGTCGTAAAAGGCGACTAAGGTAAAGCTGCTGGCATGATCATCAGCACCCAGAAAAGGAAAACTCTGCATTTATATCAAAACCCTCGCCAACCCGTCTGCCAAGCGTGGTGAGTATGACAATTACCCCTCATGTGATTGAGGGAGGCCCGTGCCCCAGCAGTGGGGACTTAAATGGGCTGATGATGAAACAGTATAATAAGGCGGTCTTATCGCTTGTAGCGATTTCTTCCAGACAACCTTTGGGTAGAGGAAAGAAATAACGTATTCGTAATAGGGGAAGGCAGTGCAAAGCAGTTTAACAAATGACATTAAAAATGGCAAAATAATATTACATAACATAAATAATAATAAACAATACATACATACTTAATAATATAAAGATAATGTGTAATAAAATCATTATAGTTAAAAAGGTAATAATTTTTATTATCAACTTAACCTAACTAAAAAACACCTTGACTTAATAAAAAAACAGTTCCTTTCTAAAACGAATAACCTGGCTGTCAAAAAAGAATAGTTCGAGATTATTCCATTAAACCTCCCTTAAAAAGTTTGAGGGGGTGTGTGGGTCTCCAAGAGGTTTACCCTGGGCAGACCGCTTCAGGGGGTGCAATAATAGCACCCACTCCTGAACTTTAAGAATTTGCACCCGCGTACAGCGCGTCATTCTCCTTGTGTGATGTCTCATTATGGGACAGACGGAGCCCCCGCACCTACCACACAAAACCCTCCAGGTGGGGCGTTACAATGATGAGCTCCTCATTTGGCGCGTCTCGCTCTCCAGTCTCCTGCAGCATCACCTCCTCACAGAAGGATGCTGCCTCTCAGGCACTCTCGCTACTAACCATCTTTGTACATCAGTCTACTTTGCTTATGTGCGAAGCATTTTAGAATATGCTTGTCAAATTTGGTCCCCACAATATAACAATTTATAAAAATCGAATAGAGAAAATCCAAAAGATCTTTATAAGGCACCTTAACTATCGATGCCGTAAAGGTTATACATCTTACAATGACAGCTGCAGGGAATACCGAATATTGCCGCTAGAACAGAGACGTTTGTTAATGGATATGTGTTTCCTTTATAATATCGTTGACAGCCGTGTGGTCCCCGGCAGAGTAGAATAGGCCACCCTCACTCTTACCGAGGTGTCGTAAAAGACGACTAAGGTAAAGCTGCTGGCATGATCATCAGCACCCAGAGAAGGAAAACTCTGCATTTATATCAAAACCCTCGCCAACCCGTCTGCCAAGCGTGGTGAGTATGACAATTACCCCTCATGTGATTGAGGGAGGCCCGTGCCCCAGCAGTGGGGACTTAAATGGGGTGATGATGAAACAGTATAATAAGGCGGTCTTATCGCTTGTAGCGATTTCTTCCAGACAACCTTTGGGTAGAGGAAAGAAATAACGTATTCGTAATAGGGGAAGGCAGTGCAAAGCAGTTTAACAAATGACATTAAAAATGGCAAAATAATATTACATAACATAAATAATAATAAACAATACATACATACTTAATAATATAAAGATAATGTGTAATAAAATCATTATAGTTAAAAAGGTAATAATTTTTATTATCAACTTAACCTAACTAAAAAACACCTTGACTTAATAAAAAAACAGTTCCTTTCTAAAACGAATAACCTGGCTGTCAAAAAAGAATAGTTCGAGATTATTCCATTAAACCTCCCTTAAAAAGTTTGAGGGGGTGTGTGGGTCTCCAAGAGGTTTACCCTGGGCAGACCGCTTCAGGGGGTGCAATAATAGCACCCACTCCTGAACTTTAAGAATTTGCACCCGCGTACAGCGCGTCATTCTCCTTGTGTGATGTCTCATTATGGGACAGACGGAGCCCCCGCACCTACCACACAAAACCCTCCAGGTGGGGCGTTACAATGATGAGCTCCTCATTTGGCGCGTCTCGCTCTCCAGTCTCCTGCAGCATCACCTCCTCACAGAAGGATGCTGCCTCTCAGGCACTCTCGCTACTAACCATCTTTGTACATCAGTCTACTTTGCTTATGTGCGAAGCATTTTAGAATATGCTTGTCAAATTTGGTCCCCACAATATAACAATTTATAAAAATCGAATAGAGAAAATCCAAAAGATCTTTATAAGGCACCTTAACTATCGATGCCGTAAAGGTTATACATCTTACAATGACAGCTGCAGGGAATACCGAATATTGCCGCTAGAACAGAGACGTTTGTTAATGGATATGTGTTTCCTTTATAATATCGTTGACAGCCGTGTGGTCCCCGGCAGAGTAGAATAGGCCACCCTCACTCTTACCGAGGTGTCGTAAAAGACGACTAAGGTAAAGCTGCTGGCATGATCATCAGCACCCAGAGAAGGAAAACTCTGCATTTATATCAAAACCCTCGCCAACCCGTCTGCTAAGCGTAGTGAGTATGGCAATTACCCCTCATGTGATTGAGGGAGGCCCGTGCCCCAGCATTGGGGACTTAAATGGGCTGATGATGATGAAGGTAAATTGCTCAACATTAGTATCCAAAGTCAAGTTCTGCACGCCCAAGTACCGCACTCGACATACGCCCCTATGGTACGCTTTTCAGCACCGCACCAACTACTACAGGAATTCAGTTCTTTCGCGTATTGTATCAACATACAATTCGCAGTTCGGCGCAACTGATATTTTTGCAAACATGAAAAACAAGTTTAGGAGAGAAATCAATGTAATTTTAGAGGATAATCTATGAATCTAATATACGTAACACTAATCAACTAAATAAAACAAATTGATGAGTTGGATTCATGGATCTTCCTATAAATCAGGATAGTTAGGTATTATATTTTGAAGTATCTCCATAAAATTGTTTAGATGCTCTGCTCTTAGGTAACAAGATATTAGGATGTTTTTAGTATATGCGGACCTAAATGAAGGGGCCTGGTGTCCTGTAATTACAGGTTCTTTTTGAAACCTATATCAGGCACCAGTCTCACAAATACGGGTTGCATCTAAAATTAGCAACTAATTCCTAGCCCTTAAGACCTATTTGTGACGAGAAATAAATGATTTATTTATTTATTTTATTTATATACATTTTACATATATCATATTATGTTTACTTATACATGTGTGTATTTATTTTTACATATCTATAAAATAATTCATTTATTTACTTAATAACTTATTTATTTATTATTTACCTACCTATTTATTTCAATATTTATCAATCTGTGAATTAAATAACTTATCTATTTATTTATTAATAATACCTTAATAAGATAAATCAATCGATTGCTTTGTGCGGTCGGCGTCAGGTCAATTTACCCCCCGCAATGCAAAAATGGCACTTGCGTCTCAGATATAAGGTCGGTCCAAAGTCCAATAGGGGAACATTGGCGTGACGCCGTGTGTACACGTTGATCAAGACAGTGACGAGTAGTTATGCATGCTCAGAACTTAAATATAGATTTTGTGCTTCTGTTTTGTGAATTGTTGACAGCACAATTCATTTTTATTTATATAAGGAAAACCTGTTATTGGCCATATTATTAATTGGGTACTAATTAAACAAGCTTCTTTTTAATAGCATTATTCGCCTCAGAAAATATATGTTACCTTCTAAATTACTAAGTCGGCCACAACCAATGCGCGTCTTAATAATAGTATCTCAGACACTAGTTATCTTATATGTAAGCCACTGTAAATATAACTCAGCATAGTGGTTATTTTTTAGCATCTAAATTTGTGGTATGCATTCAAATAGGAAGCTTCTAAAGTATTAATATATGACACCAAAATAGTAAGAATATTAGCCTCTAATTGCATAATTTAGTATGAATAAAATGTAACTCATCCTACATTAATCGACTGTTAAATGTACCTAAAATTGTCATCAAATAGTAAAACTAAAGCCACTACATATTATTATTATGTATTACACATGAACTATTAAGGACAGTCAGCCAGAGCGATGGTAGCCTAGTGGTTTAGAAGGCGCCCTCCATACGGAGGGTCGATTTCTCTAGATTTTTCAAATCTATGTGCATATTTCTATATTTACCTCGGCGGTGAAGGAAAACATCGTGAGGAAACCTGCTCGTTTGGGATAGTTTCAGATGCGTGTAACCATGATTCAGTTGGTCTTCTTCCTCTGTCAAAGGGTTGCGAATGTCAGACGGCAGTCGCTTCATTGTAATTACCAGGCTCCCCAAATCCTGAATCATGATCAAAGCGTACCCTGGGCTCCAAAGCCCAGCTTTGGACTCAACCGGGAATTATACGCAAATATGAAGAAGAAAAAGAACTATTAAGGACAGTCATAGTAAAACCATTTATTTATGCAAATCAATTTGTATATTAATATGTGTAACCAGTATGTACAATCATTTATAGAAAATTAATTAATAAACATTAACACGTATAATTACGTGATTACACGTATAATTAAGTAATTACCTAACTTTTTCTTTTTGGATATGCAAAGATGTTGTTAGTGATGGTCGAATTATTTTAAGGGTTTTGTTTGTAAAAAGTAAATCCGTTATTGGCTGTATGTTTAGTGTATAAGATAATTATACTAATTTTAAGAGCTGTGGATTTTGTGTTTTTTTAATAAATAAATAAATTAAAAGAGAAAGAAAATACGACGGGCGGGCCGACCCGGCACAAGTATCGAATAGCGCTCTTTGATTGGTGCAAATGGCCGGTTGCTGTCATGTCGCGCACTCGCGCCAAATCGTACAGTGGCTATTTTCACGATAAAAGAATATGAAGTATTATTTTACATGTTAAGTTATAATATATGATGTTGAGTATTGAAGCTTGAATGCATAATTTTTTGAGGAGCTTGTATTGAAGCTGTAAAACGTAATATGGTGATGAGTTACAAATTTCGTGGCTGAGTTAGTAAATTAGTTTGCAATGTATAAATCAGAAGGACAAGGAAAATTAATTGTTAATATTGACTTGACGCTTTCTTTAACATTTTTAGTTGGCGTTGTAAAGAAGATTAATCAGTTAATTAAAGGCTATGTCAATTTCCCGGTGCTTAGTTAGTAAATTAGAAGTTTGCGCGCGTGGCAAAATAAAAATTCTGTGGCCTTGTTTATTATTTCTCTTATTAATTTGTACCCTTCGTAATGCATTAATGGAATAACGCTGTTGGTTTTCTAAGAAATAAAAATAAAATAAAATCTTTTCCATCCTTCTATTTCATCTAAGACAGTCGTCAGCGAGACGTCACCTAACCTAACCTGTACCGAAAAAGCTACAACATTGATTTCTTTCTTCACATATTTCGAATAAAATACATCCCACAATCCTATAATATTAAGAAGACAAATTGTCTCTCCCAAACGCTCTACAATCCTTTGGAATTTTAATGGTACATTTATCATAGGCTAATACTTTCTATATCTCTTCAATAAAAGTTTTTCTTAGCCCTATCAAAATAAAACACACTTTCGGTAAATCGAAACATTCCGATCTAGTTATGGGCTGTGTCGGTAATCTCAATAACTACATTTTTATTATTGGAAGTTAATTTTAATTTATGAGATTCGGTTGACCTTTTAGAATCACTTAAGGACCTTTTTCTTCCGTAGCTAGCTTAGGATCGATGGTAACTTAGTGATTCGGACGCGCTTTCCATGCGGGAGGTCGAGGTTCGAAACCTATCATGCACTTCTGGATCTTTCAAAGAACAATGGCGAAATATTTGTTGAGTTATTTATTTAGCGTCTTAAAATATCTTTATGACGAAATTATATTACATAAATTAATAAGAATTTTCAGACTTTAATCTAGTCCTTATTAAGTCCAGAAAAAAAATCTTATTTAAAAAGAAGGTCATATGTCTAACAGAAAATATACTTTATGACAGTTTTTTTATCATGGCTTCGCCTTCCGAATCCGCAATCCGCTTCCGAATTAATAATTCATCAGAGGGATATTCAAGAATAACATTTTAATATTTATCACTTTCTTGAAAAAGTGGAATCATAAAAATATGACGAAGCCAAAGCAAAAATATTAATCAATTTCTGCAAATAAATAGAACGAGTGTACCTATTAGAAAAAAAGTCCATATACAGATAACATTAGGTCTTTATTAAATCAAATTGATATTTGTTTGTAAACTATAATAGCTGTTAAGTTTTTACCCGACTACGGCGAAGCAAAAAGGAGGGTGATTTTGACCTATATGTATGTATGGTTGTTCATCTGTTCCCTCATAACTTCTAAACTAGTTATCATATTTTAACAAAAGAGGTGTCGTTAGAAGCGTCTTGATTGCGACATGACGTCACGCTAAATTGACTACAGCGCCCTCTAGAGGACTTAGAGTAAGGAATTAAATAAAAAATTGCTTGACGGTACCGTGTGGGGTATCAAATGAAAGAGGTTTTTTAGCACATTTCAAATATGTAATTTTATCTACATAACTAATATGTTAAATGAAAATAAAGTGTAAAAACTTTAAAGCGACTGCGCTTCGGGTCACGGGTTGGGTTAGGTCTGGGTCAGGCCAAAATTTGTTCCTGAGGTTTGGAAGTAGGCGGTCTTGTACCCACGTGCCTCGGAAAGCACTTTAAACCGTTGGTCCTCGATCCCTCTCCGGTCGTGTCACACTGGTGTCCCATCGGAATATGAGGGCAAGGGAATAGGAAGTGCACTTGAGTTTACACACACACTTGAGCACTAAAATATATACTGCGTAAGTGACTGATCGTTGAGATTAGCCTCCTTATCCGAAATCGGTTGGAGGATATTATTGTACCTATAATATCTTAATTGTTTCATTCCTATAAGCTGAATGCAAACTAGTTACTAGCTGAATGTAAACTGTTTTAGTATATAAACAAATACAGTTTACCACGCTTATATTCCAACATTCACTGTGAAAGTCGCCATTGGATACGGAGCTGATCTAATTAATTATATCAATTTACCTCTCACACACTCAAGCTTACCTCCGACGTTTTAATCGCAGGGGATATGGCATGTTGTGTCTACGAGTGGCCATCAGTGGTCGTTAGTGCCACCTACTGTATCTAGACAACGAGCAGACTGAATGACGAGTGGTATATGGGATAAGATGTAGCGATTTACAAGTTCTTTGTAAATCAATTTCTAACTGCAGGGGATACGGCATGTTGTGTCTACAAATGGCCATCAGCGGGCATTAGTGCCATCTACTGTATCTAGACGAGGAGCAAACTATATGACGAGTGGTATGTAAAAAAAGATATACCGATTTACAAGTTCTTTGTAAATCAATTTCTAACTCCAAGGGATATAGCATGTTGTGTCTACGAGTAGCCAACAGCGGTCATTAGTGCCATCTACTGTATCTAAACGAGGAGCAGACTAAATGACGAGTGGTATGTATGATAAGATGTAGCGATTTACAAGTTCTCTGTAAGTCGGTTTATCAGTCACAGGAGATACGGCATGTTGTGTCTCCGAGTAGCCAACAGCGGTCATTAGTGCCACCTACTGTATCTGGATTGAAAGACGATTGGTATGTATGATGAGATGTAGCGATTCACAAGCTCTTTGTAAATCATTTTCTCATTCGCAGGGGGTGTCTATGAGTGGCCATCAGCCGTCATTAGTGCCACCTACTGTATTTAGACGATGAGCAGACTGAATGACGAGTGGTATGTATGATAAAATAAAACATTTTTATGTAAAATATTGTTAAACAGAGCTGATTATTTATGACTCGCACTGTCAAAAAATTATCAGAGACTTGTCGACCCAAGCTTTTGACGATACACGACATAAGTCCTAACTTTACAACACCTAACACAAACTCTACACTTTAGTCAAAGTATACTTAACAGTGGGAGAGCCACGCTTCATCATGAATGGGCCGGCTCGACTGGAGTAATACCACGTCCTCACAGAAAACCGGCGTCAAGCAGTGCATGCGCTGTGTTTCGCTGCATGAGTGAGGGTACCGGAGCCCCTATCCAGGGGAAGGGGGGTTAAAAGGTAAGCAGCGCACTTGTGACACCACTGGTGTTGCAGGTGTCCATGAGAGACGGTAATCGCTTACCATCAGGTGATCCGTCGGCTCGTCTGCCACCTAAATCTTAAAAAGAAAGTATGGTTGGACCATTCGCTACATTCACATGGGCATAAGAACTACTTTTCTGTCTTGTGGAAATGCCCCCGGATTGGGTATGAGGTACCCCCACTCACGAAACGCAGTAGTTCACAGCACAGCTGCTGTTTCATGACGGTTTTCTGTGAGGCCGTGGTATCACTCCGGTAGAGCCTAGACCGCCTTCGCTTTTATGAGATCAAAGTAGATCATGCTGTGACGTTTGTTGCAAACAGTTTAGAAGTTTTTGGTCTACATTTCCAAATTGAAACATGAGAAGCAATCATGTTATACATTAATATTTATTACAAGTGTTAAATTCACACCAAAAATTCAGTTATGTCATTCTTTCATTTGCGTGACTACCTAGAAGTAAGTAGGTATACATGTTGATTTCGATATGATCTCTTTTTATTAGTCGTGTGCCGTTATGGTTTAATTTGCGTGAAAAGCTCCAAATACAATGTTCCACTTTAAAGTTACATAATGCAGGATATAAAGCAACCAACCGTGAACTCATGACATACTCAACCCGTACAATATAATCAACTTACCTATGGGTACATACTTTGATTAATCCTGTAACACCCATTTTGAATGTTATTCAATTCTTATTTCTTCTTTATTGCATTCTAGTGAACTTGATTTTGCCAGCTTAGGGTGACAGGTAGCGACGCCAATCGATTTTAATTTTTAGCTACTAAACCGGATCTTTTTTAAACAATCTCGGCGTTACATAGTTGTGTTTGTTCAGTGTCTGAGTGTAATATATGTATTTAAGTATATATTTGTGTTCCTCTGTTGTCTGATATCTGTAACACAAGTGTTTAGGCTACTTAGTACGGAATCAAAACACACAGCTACAAAAAAAACTAGGCATTATTTGGAAGGTCTGACGGTACTTTAAGCCTGAGCAGCTCTTACATCTTTATAGAGCCCAGGTTCGCTCCTGCTTGGAGTACTGCTGTCACCTTTGGGATGGATCTGCCCGGTATCAGCTGGATGCTTTGGACTCAATAGAGCACCGTGCGAATAGACTTATCGGTGATGACGTACTCTCAGGGGCTGGCTTGCAGAGCCTTGACCACCGCAGACGTGTGGCAAGTCTCTCAGTCTTCTACCGGATTCATTTCGGTGAGTGTGCGGAGGTTCTGCATAATTTGATCCCCCCTAGCCCATTCCACCACCGGACAACAAGGCGTGGCGAGGGGTTTCATCCATACGTTGTTGACTTACCCCTTATCCGCACGAAGCGATTTGCCTCCACGTTCATAATGCGGACAGCCAAGGAATGGAACTCCTTGCCAAGGTCTGTTTTTCCGGACCACTACAATCTGGACATCTTTAAGGCAAGAGTGAACAGGCATCTCCTAGGCAAACGCGTTACATCCTAGACCTCATCGTCACTTTCCATCAGGTGAGATTGTGGTCAAGCGTTAGCCTACAGTTCATAATAAAAAAAAAATCAGGTCAATGTATGAGATGTTACAACCTCTAGGCATACACTTACTACTAAACCGGATCTATTTTAAACAATTTCGGGATTACAACCTCTCGGCAAACACTTATACTATTTATTAAATAACCATGCACAAATGTTGGGTTCGTTTTTGTACGCGAAAAATTGATTACCGCCAAAAGCGGCCACTTTTAGCGTGAATCAATTTTTCGCGTATGCGTTCCAACGCATACGCATTGGGTCCGCCCAACATTTGTGCATGGTTATTTAATAAATAGTATGTGTTTGTCGAAAGCTTGTTACCCCGAGTTTGAAAATAGATCCGGTTTAAGTGCTAAAAAATAAAATAAAGTGGCGTCGCTAGTGTGCCCTGCCCGTCACCTTAAGCCGTCGTTCGGTTTCCCGGAATGCTATTAATTGGGACAATTAGTTCGTAGCTATCGCCATTCAATGGACCGCATACATGACGATGGGCGTATGACTCATAATGATCATATCGCACGATGCACGTCACGGACTACCGCTCAGATACTGGGTCATTTACCCTGTGGGAACTTTGTTTCAGTGGGCTAACTGTACTATCAAAAATACTTAGTAGAACTTCTCCTTCAAAAGCTATTTATTTATTTACGAGTGGTGAACACTTTCTATACTTTTGTAGAGGAAAGAAGAGCATGTACAACCCATGCGGATAAAGAATGGGATCAGAAATGGCGGCGCATCTATTCACTTCTCGCTCGCACACTATGCTATACTCGCACTTCTATACTCGCACTTCTATACTCGCACTTCTATACTCGCACAGGTAGTATACAACTAATATGGTCTTTGTTTATACAACTAATTTATAATTGGAAAGACTGTCTCTAACTACATTTGAGTGTACAAAAAAAAATCTACCACGAACTAAAAAGTGTAAAATAATAATTGTAAAACTTTATACAATTCTAATAACATTTTTAACAGTACCTACACTCGAGAAAAGGTGTTACCAAAGTCGGCGCCCAATACTTACTATCTTGTAATGTTATTTGAAGTGTATAAAGTGTTAAAATATTATTTTACACTATTTAGATCGCGGTTTTTTTTCGGAGAAATTTAATTTTCAAGCTTTTAGTGTCTCATTTTTTGGCAGCGCCCCCCCTTCCTCCCTCCTTCTCTTTTCCACACCCGCCAAATAACTAAAAAACTAATTATGAGTACAGTATAGAAAGAGTTATCCTTTTATTCCTTACAGTTGAGGAGTTGACCTTCCATCATCAGAAGGTGCAGTTTTGAAAAAAGATACATAAACATTACGTATGCCTTTAAAATTAGAGGGATCAATTCTTCCAGGATCCCATCATCAGATGCTGATATTCTTATCATACAAATACAAATAACTTTATTGTGCATAAGTAACTGCAATTTGTACACACTGTAAATAGTTCAATAACATACTTATTAGATAGGTATATTAAACTAATTAGTTAAATCTTGTCTAAGCCAAAACAAAAATAATCATGGTACCATTTCGGGACTATCTACTTTCCGATTAAAAATAATTATCTAAATCGGTTCATAAATGGCAAAGTAATCGGCGTACAAACATAAAAAAAAATTAAAAAATATATAAATGTTAAATTGAGAACCTCCTCCTTTTTTTTAGTCAGTTAAAAACACAAACATTTGAACCATATTCCGAGCACATGTAATTATAATTCCTTCTTTAGTACAGTATTAATACACTCATTAAAAAGTTAGCGTGTCGTTGTTGTTTTGCTATCCTTGTACTAACCTAAAAATATATTTTCCTTATTTTCATTTTAAATTCTGGGAACCATATCGTAATTGCATTCGATTTGTTTAATTATTATACAGAACCTATAGGGCTAATTAAAATTTAATTTATTTCTACAATATTTCACATTGTTTTCATCACAGCTGAGCTAATAAAGAAAAAGTAGAAATACACATAGATTTTAAGGTGCATGCTGGGATTTGAACCTACGACGTTCTTATCCACTGAGTGAATAGGAACATTAGGCACGTCGTAGGATACGAACTATATCGTAGCGCGGATACGAACTATATCGATTCTTGTGGTTTCCAAGTACCTACCCAACAATAATTCCATGTTCATCATACACAATAGCACAGATATAGATAACTTTTAGCCGTGTGGTCCCGGCAGAGTAGAATAGGCCACCCTCACTCTTACCGAGGTGTCGTAAAAGGCGACTAAGGTAAAGCTGCTAGGCATGATCATCAGCACCCAGAGAAGGAAAACTCTGCATTTATATCAAAACCCTCGCCAACCCGTCTGCCAAGCGTGGTGAGTATGGCAATTGCCCCTTATGTGATTGAGGGAGCAGTGGGGACTTAAATGGGCTGACGATGACGATGATAGATAACTTTTATCCAGTCACAAATACGAGTAGTTAGGTGATTTCTGCAAAGATAGTAGGTGCCGAACTTGATGCTACACCGGCATAGCTACGAGTATGATTCATAAATATATGCACAGCGAAAATCGATAAGCACTTAATTGCGATGCTTATCAGAGCCGACTTCCCATAAATCTGTTGCAATCTCATAACCGCCGATAGCGAGAACCAAGGCGCTCTAGTTGAACTAGAGAACTGCTCCGATTGTGAGCTACATCGATAAACACTGGGATATTATAAATGTAGGATTAAAAACATACATAGATAATTAATATTAATTATTAATTATGGATATAAATTTAGTTAGCCGTCATACATATTTCTGCATCGCCTAATGGTTGACTGGTAGAGAATGCTGTATAGCATTAAGTCCGCCAATTGTACTTTACTTTCTTGTGCAATAAAGAATAAATAAATAAATAAATAATGATAGAAACAACACATCATACTTTAACCCTGTAGTTAGAATGTGTCGCCTCTACAATGAACTCCTGATAAATAATTATAATTCTATAGATATATTTAATGACAACCTGCCAAGTTTCAAACGGGCAGCAATAAAAAATATCTCCAAAAATGTATAATTTAGACCAATATAGCCGCACGTTACTTGTAATATTATTAATTGTTATTTTAAGATCTGAGGTTTGTTTTTTTTTTAAATAGTAGACATTTTTATTTAGTCTCAGTGCTTTTGATGTCATGATGTGTACACATGATTTTGGGATAATGTCTGGACTAAAAATATTTAATTTGTTAATTTGGATGCTTTTTTGATGTTATTCTGTTTTGTGTGCCAATAAATAAATAAATAAATAAATAGATAGGATGCGTGTATCGAAACGATGTGTGTGAAAGGAATACATGACAGGACGATTCGCTCACTCACTCTCTCGAACCAAAATGGCGCGGCGTAAGGTGTTAATATCGTAAAAGATGTCTAATTTTTAAATAAATAACCAAGTATTCGCATAAAAACAGTTTTCCTCAAACATCCCAACCCACATAAATGACATTCATGAATTCCATTGACATTTCCCAAATGAAAGATATCATCTCATTTCTTGGTTTTGGAAAATTCTAGATGATTTTGTAAAACATTTTTCTGGCAGAATCGGTGCCAGAAAGATACCACTGAACACTTCAACACACACTTACCATCAGGTGATCCATCTGCTCGTCTGTTACCTATCCCCTGGATTGGATCTCTACCCACACAAACACAGTGCAACGAACGTTATTCTATATCGCACACATGGACATGAATTATAAGGAGTATTATACGTTTTCACATAACAATACTCTAACATATTGCATGCTTTTCCGAGAAACATTAAATAGTTATATGCAACAGACTTAAGAAAATAAATCAACTGTATGAATGAATACTCTTCATAAACTACACGGCCTTGTCTAACATCTTAAGTAATATACATTGTACTGACCTGGGGTAACCTCAAATATTGATAAAGGATGACTGTTTAAAGACCTTTGCATAATCAGGACATCCCTATGCTGTTGTTATTTGTTCACAGGTAAAAACCACAATCATACATACAAATTTGCGTGATAGTATCAGAAATGATGAGATCCGCAGGAGAACTAGGGTCACAGACATAGCCCAAAGTATTGCATGTCTCAAGTGGCAATGGGCAGGGCGTATAGCGAGGAGAACCAACGGCCGTTGGGGCGGAAAGGTCCTCGAGTGGAGGCCACGTACAGGAAGTCGCAGCCGTGGCAGGCCTCCCACAAGGTGGACCGACGATCTGGTGAAGGTTGTGGGAGTCCATTGGATGCGGGCGGCACAGGACCGATCTATGTGGAGAACATTGGGGGAGGAGTATGTCCAGCAGTGGATGTACTAGTCTATTGGCTGAAATAATGATGATGATGATGAAAAACCACAATTCGAAAACTGGAATCGAAATCGAACTCAGCAGTAGACTATTGGCCCGTAATTTACCTTGTAAAGTTTTTATAAATGGCTGCGTGAGAGTCGAGGTTGAGACGTAAAAACATTTACATACCTTTAACCACGTGTTCTAACAACCATTCTTAGCAATTTGGTCAAACGACTTTTCAAAATTCGTCAAAAATCTTTTCGACTCCCCATACAAAATGACCAAGTCACGTGACCGGCTTTATATGAAAAGTTGAAATTTTTTTATGCGAATTTTCAAAAGTCAGAACAAATGTTGTTCATAATAGTTTATAGAACACGTGGTTAAAGGGATGTAAACGTTCACAGATACACCCTGTATAGTATGTTTAATAATGAGTATCTGGTCACACTATGGCCTGCCGTCTGCTGAATTCTCGCACGAGCTCATGGCGACGAGTATCTGAGTTGTGGTAAGTATGTTTGAACGATAAAACTAGGTACTTATCAATATTCTTAGCTCATGCTTCCCGAAAAGTCATCTTACAATACTTAGTCACATATATATGTTTTCTATCATTCAAGAGATTTGTTTTTTTTTTTATGACAAAGGGTAGCAAAGGAGGAAGCGAATCACCTGATGCTAAGTGTATACTCATTCCGCTACTAAAGTTTTCTGGTTAAGTTATTGAATGTGTGTGTGCTCTAAAACTTAGAAAATCCTGTATAAACTATTAAAGAAAAAAATTTTTGAATGACTCAAGTTGTCAGTCAGAGCTAGGGAACAACAAACCTCTATGCGCAGGAGCAGGATGTTACTCATGTCGATAGCGTTATCGGGGCTCACTTTCCCGAATTGCATTTTTTCAAAGCCCTGTTACTGATACCAGACGAAACAAACAAAAGTGACATACTAAAATAAATTGCAGTGAAACTGAGTCTACATTTATTTATTGTGGTACCATATCGCAGACAAATGTAGTCCATCACACTTATCCTTTTCAAATAAGACTATACTTTATTTCCAACTAAGTAGCAAAATCAAAATCAAATAATTCTTTATTTGCATAGGCTTGTACACAGCACTTACAAATCGTCATACATTTGAATGAGCATTTTCCCGTGGCTTCGCTCGCATTAGGAAGTGACAGAATGTGGCCTCTCCATCCCTTCAACTATCTCCACTTAAATAATCACTTGTTTTATTTTTATGCGATAGGTGGCAGACGAGCAGACGGATCACCTGATGGTAAGCGATTGCCGCCGCCCATGGACACTCGCAACACGAGTGGAGTCACAGGTGCGCTGACAACCTTTAAACCCCCTTTCCCCCGGATTGGGCCTCCAGTAGCCTCAATCACGCAGCGAAACGCAGCACAATGCTGCTTCACGCCGGTTTTCTCTGAGGCCGTAGATCACTCCGGTCGAGTCGGCCCATTCATGCCGAAGCGTGGCTCTCCCACGAGCAAGATGGACGTGTCGTGAAAGACGGACAAACAGACACAAGACTTTTACATTTATAATATTAAATATGGATGCCCCTAGCACCTACCTAAGATTCGAATTGTCCGAAAAAATATTTTATTTCTCTGGTAAATATGATACTTTGTAAAATGTTTTTTGCAACTAGTAGAGTAAGATCATCATCGTTGCAAATAGTACTATTATAATTATATACTATTTTTTTTATGAGAAAGGTAGGCAAACGAGCAAGCGAGTCTCCTGATGGTAAGGGATCACCGCCGCCCATGGACATCAGCCACACCAGAGGGAGTGCGTTGCCGGCCTTTTAGGAAGGTATAGGCTCGTTTCTTGAAGATCTCAATGTCGTACCGGTTCCGAAACACCGCTGCAGGAAGTCCATTCCACAATGACGAGGTGCGTGGCAAAAAAGGACATGTAAAGCGCACGGTGGTGGACCTCCACCCATCCAGATGGTACGGGTGGAATCCTAGTTTCCGGCGTGTAGTACGGTGGTGAAATTCAGCAGCGGGTATTAACTCAAACAACTCCTCGGAACACTCACTATGGCAAAGGCGGTAAAAGACATATAGAGATGCGACTAATTATTTTAACTATGATTATACATAGGTCAATACCTACCTTCTGCTAATGCAAGAAGACTGATTTGTGCCTTAGGTCTTGCCTTGTAACCATTGACTAATCAGTTAATCCATGCTAGTAACACAGTGTTTCTTACAAGCCTATATTTTACTGCATCCAATCCACATTGTGATCAAGTTTGGCAATCGTATGTTACCCTCATTCACTATCCTCGAAGTTCGAACTGCTAAAGTTATCTAATTCTTTGGAATTCCAGAGACTAAGTGCTTGTAATCGTTAATCGACTTCGCTTTCATAGTGAGTTTGCTAACAAAAACCTTTTTCCATATTGTCACTGTTAAGGAAACAATACGTGAGATTAAGCATATTGGTTTAGAAATGTAAAAAAAAATGTATTTATTTCAGGTAAATCTTTTACAATTAAGTTGCCGGGGCTTCCCAAAAAGTAGTCAAAGACACTTGTGTAGGGAATGCCTCGCTCTTCCTATCATAACATCATTCACAACAGAACATAAAATGTAAAAACCGACCAAGTGCTAGCCCGACTCGCACACAAAGGATTCCGTATCATTGATTTTACTGTCTATTTTTTTAAATTGACTGCCTCGGTGGCGCAGGAGGTCCTGGGTTCGATCCCATGTTCGGGATGGAAGTTGGCGGTCTTGTACCCCCGTGCCTCGGAAAGCACGTTAAGCTGTTGGTCCTGCGCCCAATCCCTCTCCGGTCGTGTCAAAGTAGTGTCCTCATCGGAAAATGAGGGTAAGGGAATAGAGAGGTTAGTAGGTCGCACTTTAAAGCAACGGCTGCGCAGGAGGTCCCGGGTTCGATCCCATGTTCGAGATGGAAGTTGGCAGTCTTGTACCCCCGTGACTCGGAAAACATGTTAAGCTGTTGGTCCTGCGCCCAATCCCTCTCCGGTCGTGTCACAGTAGTATCCATCGGAATATGAGGTTAAGGGAATAGAGAGTGCACTTGTGTTTGTGCACACACTTGAGCACTATAATATATCCTGCGTCCGTGGCGTAGTTGAGATTGGCCGCCGTAGCCGTAATCGGTTTGAGGATATTATTATTATATTTTTAAAGTAAATGTACAACTATTTTCTGAATATTTCATATATTATATCGCTTTTTTTGTATGGCTAATCCCCCTTAAATATTTATTTTATTTTGATGTTAGTCCTCCTCATCTTAGCGTGTAATTCTTGGTTGCGTCCAAAGCTGCCGCTCTGGAGCCCGGGGTACGCTTGGACCATGATTCAGGATTTGGGGAGTCTGGTAATTACAATGAAGCGACTGCCGTCTGACCTTCGCGATCCTTTCGCGACCGAACAGGGGAACCAGTCCAACTGAATCATTGTTACATGTTTCAGAAACAACCCGCAACGTGCAGGTTTCCTCATGATGTTTTCTCTCACCGCCGAGCTAATGGTAGAAATATGCACATAGATTTGAAAAATGCAGAGTTGCATGCTTGGATTTGAACCATGACCGGCCGTATGGAAGGCGCGTTCCGAACCATGAACTACCATCGACCCATTTATTTAATATTTGTTGTTATAGCGCGAACGGCAACAGTAAAACATTATTTGGGAAGATTACAACTGCATATCTAGTTATTGCGTTTCTTGAGATACATGCCTGGAGACAACCAGACAGTCGGGCAGGCGGACAGACGGACAGACGGACAGACGGACAGACGGACAGACGGACAGACGGACAGACGGACAGACGGACAGACGGACAGACGGACAGACGGACAGACGGACAGACGGACAGACGGACAGACGGACAGACGGACAGACGGACAGACGGACAGACGGACAGACATACAGACAGACAGACTGACATCGAAGTCTCAGTAATATGGATCCATTTTTATCCTTTGGGTACGGAACCCTAAAAAGTATTAGGTACATATTTACCTACTACTTGTATGGATACTTATTCTTCAACTAACCGTGGGAGAGCCAAGCTTCGGCATGAATGGGCCGACTTGACCGCAGAGATAACACGGTCTTACAGAAAACCGTCGTGAAGCAGCACTGTGCTTTGTTCCGCTGCCCAATCCGGGGGAAAGGGGGTTTAAAGGTTGGCAGCGCACTTGGACTTCACTGGTGTCGCGGGTGTCCATAGTCGGCGGCAAGCGCTTACCATCAGGTGATCCGTCTGCTCGTCTGCCAGTTATCATATAAAAAAACTTCAACTTTCTATCCATTTTTAAATTTTACGTTACGGAAACTTTACTGTATTTAATCGCATTTTTTTACTTTCCGTTTGCAATATCAGAAAGACTACTCACGAGAAAACTAAACAAGAATGTTATGTCAAAAACAATATTTGTTTAGAGCTTGACGAATCGCGATAACAATGTCATTCGCTCCTTTTATCTACTCAGATAAAACCGAATGATCACGACAGGACGGCTCAATTTCCTCCAAATAACGGGACAAAAGTAACAAGATCTAAATTATGAGCATTAAGGTAATCCTACACATTAAACCTATAATACCTACAACATATCGCATAACCTCAGTGAAACTGGTTTTGTGGAGTAGAGATACTCGTTTAAAAAAAAAAAATCATTAGGTAAACCTATACGTGTGGGGTATCTATGGATAGATCTTTAAAAATGAAGTTTGAGGTTTTTAACATATTTTTTTCTAAACACTTTACTTTGCGCAAGAGACGCTCCCAAAGAGGTAAATTGTGTCGTCGTACCCCCCCCCCCTAACTTCTATAATAAATGAATTATAAAACTAAAAAAATATCATCATCATCATCATCATCAGCCCATTTAAGTCCCCACTGCTGGGGCACGGGCCTCCCTCAATCACATGAGGGGTAATTGCCATACTCACCACGCTTGGCAGACGGGTTGGCGAGGGTTTTGGCATATAAATGCAGAGTTTTCCTTCTCTGGGTGCTGATGATCATGCCAGCAGCTTTACCTTAGTCGCCTTTTACGACACCTCGGTAAGAGTGAGGGTGGCCTATTCTATTCTGCCGGGGACCACACGGCTCGGCAAAAAAATATATGATGTACATAATCATGAAAACTAACAACGAAAATTAGTCTGGAATAGATCTAGTGAGTAGTTTTTCAATACGTTATAAACCGTAAACCGTTCCTTTACCTTCCATAATATCTTACTTGCTGCTACGGAACCCTTCATGGGCGAGTCCGACTCGCACTTGGCCGGTTTTTTTACTTGCCTTGTCTATATTTTCTTCCTGTTCTGTATTCAAATACTTTTTATATTTTACCAAGACGTGATTTCAAGAAACTTTTTTATTTCACCAATGTCAAACTGATCAAATGTTGAGTTGACCGAGACAGTCGATTCAGAATAAAGCCATTCAAATAGAAATGAGATGCCTATAACCACAATCCGCTTTTTTCATATCATTACGTGACCATAGACAACTTATTCAATCTACGAATCTATTCTCCGAAAAAAGTCATAATAACGAGCAACAGGAAGAGAGGACAAAAGACCGAGTTATGTATGAATACTAAGGACGGAAGCGGTCCAACCTTTCGTATTGTTTAATTTCGTCAAGCCAGCCCGACATTATAATTTTGTATACAATCAGATGCACCATATTTTATAGGACTCGAACAGTCATGTAATTCCTTCTTAAACTCAAACTGAAATAATTGTACACAGCACTTACAAATGTCATATATTTGAATGATTTAAAGCTATTTATAAGTATTTATGTATAATTTAAAACCTAATTTATAGCATAGCCCACCGAATTAGCAAACTGAAGTGGCAGTGGGCTGGTCATATTAGCCGCAGAACTGACAGCCGTTGGAGCCGTAAAGTCCTTGAGTGGAGACTGCGACACGGTAAGCGTAGTGTAGGACGCCCTGCGACAAGATGGGATGACGACATTCAAAGGCTGGTTGGTGGGGGCTGGATGAGAGAGGCCGAAAATCGGGAGCAGTGGCGTGCATTAGGGGAGACCTATGTCCAGCAGTGGACGAGTGTGGGTTGCTGATGAAGATGATGATGATGTATAATTTACATGTTAATACATATATATGTTGTTACAAAAATATACAAAAAAAAAAATAAACAATGCGATTCTACCACCATCTTGGAAAGTTGTTTCTGGTCGAGAAGATCCGGCAAGAAACTCGCCAGTTACTCTTTTTTTTTAATCGCCAAAATTTCATACAATGTTGATGTGTACTGCACTTCGTGGTAAATACAATAAGCAAGTTTTCTGAAACGATCTAGTGCCGTAGTTATATGGGATATGAAATGCATAACTTTACAATGGTCACGGTGAGTTTTAGACTCCAAAACACCTCCTTTTCTAAATTCCTATAACAAACGATTGGTGTAGTCCTCCAGCAATTTAGATTGATTACTTTTTATTTAATTTATTAAAGATTTTTTTACTTTCGACACTATAGGGATTCTACTTGTTCGTTTGTTAAGTCAATTCTCTTATTTTTTGGTTTGGATTTAAGCATAGAGAAGTGATAAAGGCTAATAAAATGTTTGTCGTATTATGTAACATTAAAATCAATCAAATCAAATAATTCTTTATTTGCATAGGCTTGTACACAGTACTTACAAAGCGTTATACATTTGAATGATTTAAGACTGTTTATAAGTACTTATGTAATAATTATTAATAATATTACATTATTAATAATAGCTTATGTTGAAGAGTGGAGTCTCCTGGCACAGGCTTCCTATAAGCTTGAAAGAAGACTCCAGCCACTGTTATTGTAATGGGAGCATTTTAGTAAATAAAGATTTTTATTTATTTATTTATTTAGGGATTATGCAACGGGCTAAAACCAGCCGTGTCGCTGTTTACATTGATGAAGTATATCTCTAAGCATGAATACTCACACCTGTCCACATTCAGCCAGCCAATCTAATCTTACCATTTGTAATATGTAGGTACTAATTTCTTACTATCTAACAGCGACTATCGACATTAGGGAAATTGACTTTTTTATCTAATTCTACAAAAAGCTTCTATTTGATCGAGTTTCATTACACAAGCGAAAGGACACGTGAATATCTATAATCTGAATTGCGTTCGATCATATCCTAAAAAGGAACTCAAACACATTTTACGTATCATTGTGTTCTAACTAGAAATACTAAAAATCAAAGTAAACCGAACCGCCTTCAAAATATTACGAACTGTAAAGTAAACAAAAAATGCGCAAAGAAGCCTGCGGCTTGTCTGATGGTAAACGACTCTCGCAGCCTATGGACGCCTAAAACTTGTAACGCATATAAACATCGACATTCATATAGTAACAGAATTGTGTAAACAACTATTAATTTCTGCTGCCTGTCCAATAGCGATTATTATCAGCATAAGGGATTACTTCATATAATTTTACAAAAAGCTCCAGTGCGCTTTGCTGGTATCGACAAAGAGACGTGAAATTGTACATAAAAGCTCTGAAAATATTACTTACGATTTAAAAACTAAAATTACATCTATGAACAGACCTTTTTTGAACTAATAAGATCTAAATTGAAAAGCAATTGAATATTAATGTCTTCTACATATCCCAGTAATTTTGTTCATGCAAATTTTCAAGCAATGCTGCAACCGTTACACATATTTCAGCATATAATTTTCTTTCCAAGATTTTATCTTAAGAAAAATTACATTTATCCCAATGGGGTGTTAACCAAATGTATTAGTGGGATTGCTATGCTACTGTACATTATTAATAACATATATTTAACAATAAGTACTTTAAGAACCTTCACATCTTTCGGCGTTCATAAAGTATTCAATTGTTTACCCATTATAGATGGTTTCTACTTTACAATCGGGTTCTTCATCAGTTATAAGGCCAATGTTTACAATAGTATGGAAAATGTGGAACTATTTCTTACACTGCAGAAAGTATTTATAATTAACTCCACTAATCTAAGATTTGTACAATCTTTTAAAATACTCAATTGGAATCTATATATATTCCTATTATTTATTCACATTATATGGGCATTTTGTACTTACTTACTAAATGGAGACATTTTGCGTTCCATTTGGTTACTTACTTTACAGTGTTTTATTTTTCAAACAGTTCACGCTATTCGAATCGTCAAAATACTCAGATTTAGTTTAAAAACCTGGCTATTGTCATTCAAGTATACTTTAAAACTACGTTCAAATTTAAATTTAAGCAAATATTCGAGTTCTATTGATTTGCTCTCTAATGAGTTGTTTGAGAAATATTTGGACATTATTAAATGTTTTGAGCTGACCACGAAATGTTTTGGGGGTATGGTGAGTATATGAAAAAACTTACCTACTTATCAGTACCTTACTTACTTATTTCGACAAAAAATGTTAGTAAGAAGACTCATGTTATGTTTTTTTTTCATTTACACCTGCAGTTACAAATATGCAGATTGGCTATATCATTGTTTGGCGGACAAAATACACAGTAATTTTTAATTTTTTTATAATTTTTTTTTTCGTTTATTTGATTTACTTTTTTTAAACTCAAGTAATCTTGAAAAATCGTATACGCCATGCTTCTTTAACCGTCTTACTCCCTTATCTGGGGCACTATACTAATGAAAACAAATATATTGCCCAAAGAACATAGGATCTAATCTTTATAAAAAAATTCGCCTTTTGATACAAATTTCACCAATCAGCTGATCATTTTTGTATGGAAAGGTGATTTTTTTTCCGAGATTAATTGAGGAAAAAATGTTTGTTTTCATGGGCATATAGTGCCAGATAAGGGAGTAAGGTTTAAAAAAGCATGGTGTTTAAACTATTAAACTTTATTATTTTTTCTAATTAGAAACAGTGATTTCGTTTGGATACACTAGGTGTGTTTGTCGTGTGGAATCCTGCCTATGTGTGCGTATAATACATACTTCAGATATTATTTCTCAAAGTAGCATAAATAACTAATACTTTGTATATTAATGGTTTCAGATTTTGTTTCACATTATACAAACATTTGTAAATGTGTTATTTACCATGGTACTAAGCATGAGAGGAATGGCGTCAAATGCTGAGGTGATATTTTTTGTGACGTAATGATTTATTTACCATACATATCATTACAACTTCGACGAACTATAACACCGTTATTTATATCGTTTACATCCCGAAAACCTCATAATAGGTATCGTGAATTAAGTCCATTTAGGGTGTTAGATCAACAAAATAAGCGAAAAAATAATCAACTGTTAGATACATTATAATAATAATTCTCACAACATCTCATACGTTGACCTGATTTCGTACTAAGTAGCTTAAGCACTTGTGTTACAGATATCAGACAACAGAGGAACACAAATATATACTTAAATACATATATTCCACCCAGACACTGAACAAACACAAGTGGTCATCGCACGAATGTTTGTCCAGGGTGGGGATCGAACCCACGACCTTTGGCATTGGATTGGATTATTGATAGGTATTATATTTTGTATGGAACAGCTGACTTATTTTCGCTTACTTTGTTGACTTTCGGAAAGTAAACGATAAAAAAATAACGGTGTAGGTATACTGGAAGTAAAACCAATGATTTGCCAATTGATTCAATAAACATTCACAGACTTAAGTAGGTACTAGTTATCTTTCCAATCACCACCCTATTTTTTTTTCACAGGAGACCTACACATTGGCTGAGAAATTAAACGCTGTTATTTTGGGTATTGGATGGAATTTGAAAAATTTGGCTGTTATATTCATCCTGAGTATAGAATTTGAAAAAATATATCTCTTCATAAGGGAGACTCAAACTCTTTGTATGACAAGCTCTAACAATATTTCAGGTAGGTAAAAAAAACATGACTTAAAAAACATAACATAAAAAAACCGGCCAAGTGCGAGTCGGGCTCGCGCACAAAGGGTTCCGTAGCAGCAAAGTCCAAAATTACAGTTAAATCAACCTATCTCAAAAACTATAAGAGATACTTTGATCAAACCAAAAATCGTTGAAAGAGTTAATTAGCATGCATCACCTCTATTTTTTTTAGAATTTTATACCCCGTAGTTATAAAAATAGAGGGGGGGGACATACTTTTTACGACTTTGAGAGCTGATATCTCAAAAACCGTTCACTTTAAGAAAAATGTTTTTTAGAAAACTTTATATCATTTTAAAAGACCTTTCCATTGATACCCCACACGGGTATGTACATCGAAAAAAAAAATTTCATCCCTCAGTTACATGTATGGGGGGCCCCACCCCCAATTCTTTTTTTTACTATTTAGTGTCATATTTTTGTAGCGGTTCATACAACACATATTCCCATCAAATTTCATCACTGTAGTACTTATAGTTTCCGAGTAAATCGGCTGTGACAGACGGACAGACGGACAGACGGACAGACGGACATGACGAAACTATAAGGGTTCCGTTTTTGCCATTTTGGCTACGGAACCCTAAAAACGGACAAGTGCAAGTCGACCTCGCCCAGCGATGGGTCAGAATCAGTATAAGGAAAAAAACTAGATTCAAAGTTGTCTTGAAACTAACAAACTCCCCAAATACCGAAGAATGGTCTAAGCTAGGGCTGCCATTACCTATTGGCCACGCCGGACAAACACTGCAAAAATCCCGGACATTTGGGCAAAATATGCCTTTTCCCCCGGACACCTAGTCTGTCGATTTTGCCATCGATTTCCATGTAAATATCCTTGAGTTTTTTTACCTCAGACCAAGGAATAGTTTCAGACATGTTTGGCAACTAGAACGGGAAAATGTGTACAGAAATGCTCATGGCGTTTCTTTTCTCGCAAGACCTTGGACTCGGGCGTAAAATACCTCCACACAGGAGCGAGAGCAGGCGAGAAATACCAAGACATCCCGAGGCGGGGCGAGTGCTATCAAGCACACTGCTCGGCATACGGTCTCGCGAGAATGTACAGCCGGCATTATATATTTTGCCGGGTCTTCTTGGAGGCGAACCCGCATTTGTAGATCAATTTTTAATGAAAGGTCTGTTCAAAAACCTCCGTGGGCGGTGCCCGGACGCCCTTCAAACTAGGACAAATCCGGGGAAATCCGGACGAACGGCAGTCCAGTCCTAGTAAGCGTACCCTGGGCTCAAAATCGATAGCTTTGGATGCAACCGGAAACTACACGCTAAGATCAGAAGGAGCACGATACATAGAAACTAGAACTAGCATAGACTACAGATGACACACACCACGACTGATTGACCGACACTGATAGCGGCAGTTTGTAAGTATTTTTTTTAATATTTCATTTGTTCACAGTTGTACAGAGAAGAAATCATAAGAACATTCATCGAATTAACAAAACTTTGCCACTAAAATTCAGCGTCTGTGGCTGGTTCGACATCGACGGTACTTTCCCCCGAAGAATGATGTTTCAGATTACAACTTATCTCATAGTTATATTACAATTTGGTTACTTGTGAACACTTCACTTGTATTTTTTTTTTATTTTTCCAGAAATCCATAATATAAACTTGTTTCACCTTTGTTATATAGAGTCATGTTAAAAGATGCAAGTACCTAAGCCTCGAAGGACTTTTGCAGACCAGTGGCGCCCCCACTTTATTGTTAATAATTGTAATGAATTCATATAAAAAAAAATGTTCAAGACATCAAAATCTGTCGGCGGCGCCACTGAATCGTAAAGTCACTCAATAAAACGCCGGTGTTTTGCGTTTTATCGACCTACGGATTCTGAAACACACACGCGGGTTTTTAGCTTGCTGCTTTTAAAGAGGTTTTATTGAATATGAAGATTATAATCGTTTAGACAATGGTACCAGAAGTTAATTTATTCAATCAATCCAACTTCTGATAAAGAGAGGGTGTTTTTTCTTAATCCTGAAGTGAGCGATTCTAGAGTGGAATTCCGTATAGAGGGATTCTTTAACATGCAGTAGTAGAATCATGTTAGAGAAAGTCTAGACTTTAAGAGATTTTTGGAAAACAAAAATAAAATTAGTCTAAAATAACTGAACTACATAGAAAAACAAAGTCGTTTTCGCTGTCTGACCCTTTGTATGCCTAAATCATTCGAACTACGCAACGGATTTTGATGCGGATTTTTAAAAGATAAAGCAATTTAAGAGTAACACATTAACATGTGTGCAATATTGCACCCGATCGAAGCCGGGGTAGGTCTCCAGTAGATAATAAAACATAAACCATAAAAACTTATATGTAAAGAGGGCTAAGGGTAATCTGCGCGTCCTGTCACTAAAAAGTGTTGATGTCACTAATAAAACGTAAATCAGTTTTTTTGTTACCAAGGCGTCGACGCGGGCGCATTTCACAAGCATTGAAAGAATGTTGGCACGTAATCGGATCACCACGTTTCCCGCGAAGCGAGGATCGAAACCGGCGCGTTCTCTGTATTCGTATAATGCTTTCTTTAAATCAATCACCAGGAATCAATTTCAGTGCCGAGTTAACCTAACATCATGTACGAGAAACGTCGCAAATAGTTTCCGCCTTTACGCCACTGAAACTTGACTTAAAACGCATTGGTTAGAGACCCTATGCACCTCATACACCAAAGGTTCGTGAGTTCAATTCACACTCTGGACATATTTCAATAATCGATACTCAAATATCAAATATCAATCAAATATCAAATAATTCTTTATTTGCATAGGCTTATACACAGCACTTACAAATCGTCATACATTTGAATGATTTAAAACTATTTATAAGTACTTATGTAATAATTTACATGTTAATACATATATATGTTGATACATAAAATATACTAAAGAAATAAATAAACATAATGCGATTCTACCACCGGCTCGGAAAGTTGTTTCTGGTCGAGAAGATCCGGCAAGAAACTCGCCAGTTACTCTTTTTAATCGCCAACTTTTTTACAATGGTTTATTATCCTCATACCAAGTCATACAGTCTAATGCAACACAAAATAGAATGAAGCAAATTAAAAGCTAAATATGAGGTAAACCGAAGCGGACCAGTCCCCATACTCATAGTGTAACTTCAAACATATTCCTACTTATTCTTATAAGTTTTTAGTGTACTTACATAACCTTTCCCTCTCTCCCGATTGAAAGGACAATGCTATCTTATCGTAATTTTTATGAAACATTCATAACTGGTAGACAAAGCCCCTAATCTTCCGCCGGGTGGTCCACCCACATTACGTATGACAGCGGTCGGTGACAAACCATTTTATAACTCGCACTAATCAGATTAACAATAAACATAAAGCTCTTTTAGGCATGTTGATACATCCATGCATCGACACTTTAAATATCGATATTAATTGAGATTTTTTTAATGTGATATGTGGCAGACGAGCAGACGGATCACCTGATGGTAAGCCATTGCCGCCGCTTATAGACACCCGCAACACCAGTGGAGTCACAAGTGCGCTGCCAACCTTTAATCCCCCCTTTCCCTCGGATTGGGCCTCCGGTACCCTCTGCTTCACGCTGGTTTTCTGTGAGATTCCCGTAGGAGAACCACGCTTCGGCATGAATGGGCCAGCTCGACCGGAGTGATACAACGGCCTCACTGAAAACCAGCGTGAACTACGCTAAGCTGTGTTTCGCTGAGTGAGTGAGGGTTATTCCAATAATCCCCATTGACTTGCCCCATTAATGGGGATTTCTGGAAAAAAGTTCCAATCATCCCCATTGAATGCTTATAAAGTTTATAATGGGAATTATTGGAACTTTTTTTCCAGAAGTCCCCATTGGCTGAATAAAAGATTTTTAATGGGGATTATTGGATTTTTTTTTCAAAAATCCCTATTATATTAAAAATTAATAAAATTATTTTAATAAAATGTCTATCGAATGGAAACCGAAATAGCAACCTAATAAGTCATATGGTTATTGATTTTAACGTCATCATTAATAACCGGAAAATTTCGCCCGAATTACAAAAACTAAACCAAAAGTACCAGTGCACCATAAGTTATTGAAAGGTAGCGATTAGTTAAGACACCCGAATACCAACAATATAAAATATCTTTGGATGGAAAACGAAATGGCAACCTACTAAAATCACATTATTATTGGTTTTAGCCTCATCTTTAATAACAATTAATGACAAACTTCCTTTTTTTACAACCTAAGTAAACCAAATATACCAGGGCACCATAACCATATTGCACAACAAACAAAACTTAAAAGCTAGGTATACAGAGATACAATGTACAATTTAGGCGGTTGTATCGCTGGGAGCGACCTCCATCAGACAAACTTCAGGTAATGGATATTAGAAAAAAGAGGGGAGGGTGTGGCAATCATTTTGATTATGAACATTGATTAAGTATATTTATAGTATAAATACATATATCTAGAGAATAAATAAGATCATCATACACTAATATATACGAATGTTACCTAACTAAAATACAATATAACCTACACAAATTATATAAAATTATATAAAATATACTACTTATAGATACGTTATAGATTAATCGTATATTGATACATTTTATTAAATAAGGAGTCTAATATCAATCGATATATTTTTATCTTCAATTTCGACGTCCCTAAGCTCTCGTCCATAATTATCATAAGGCATTAACATACCAACATCGTTGAATTTGAAGACAGCCTAGACGATTTTTTTTTATCAAATATCCTATGTATCGTAAAGTTATTTTTTTTGACAGCAACGAGTACATACCGTTTACGGTGGGAGTGCCATGCTTCAGCATCAATGGTAATACCACCTCACAGAAAACTGCCGTGAAACAGCGTGTCCCATTCCGGTGAAGGGGGAAAACGAGGTTAAAAGGTTGGGTATCACATAGAAAAAAAAAAACAATAAAAGTAGGTTCTTATAGGAGTCCGCGGCACCAGCCGTGTTTTGCCGCGGGACTTCTTAGCTTACTTGACGCGGACTCTACCTACGAGTTCTTGTAATATTGCTGCCGTGGTCTAGCTATAATGCCGTTAAGTACCACTACAAGCCGGAGAAAAATGGACTTAAAGAGCGCTCTTCAAGAGGGCCATTTTTTCCGAATGTAGTTTTGTTACTTAACGGCATTATAGATAGAACACGGCAGATTGGTATACTGACCTGTCTAGTCTACAATTTTTTGTCATCTGTATGTTAGCGTGAGGAACGCAGTACTACCTGTGCGGATAAAGAATGGGATCAGAAATGGCGGCGCATCAATTCACTTCTCGCTCGCACACTATTTTCGTCTATACTCGCACCCCACGAATGCGAGTATAGACGCAAATAGTGTGCGAGCGAGAAGTGAATAGATGCGCCGCCATTTCTGATCCCATTCTTTATCCGCACAGGTTGTAACAGCAGCAGTTCAAATGTGCGCACGCTTAAGCACTCACACATTTGAAGATTAGGATGAAGGTTTCCGGATATGAAATCGATGTAACTACAATTCGTCTGCTCAATTCAAAATTTAGTCATCCAACTGTACGATGGTTCCCAAAATAATAGAAAATAGTTGTTTTGTAAGGCAAAAGACATGAAATTCGTCTTTTTAACCCCCGACGCTAAAACGACGGGGTGTTATAAGTTTGACGTGTCTCCGTGTATGTGTGTGTGTGTGTGTTTGTGTGTCTGTCTATGCCATCGTAGCTCCCGAACAAATGAACCGATTTTGATTTTGTTTTTTTTTTGTTTGAAAAATGAATAAGGAGGGAGTGTTCTTAGCTATATTGGATAAAAGTCGATCCAAGATGGCCGCCGTCACAAAGATTTGGATTTTATGTTTTAACACAACTCCCACAATATGGGTATCATATAAAAGGGCTTGAGTAGCAGAATATACTAATTGTAAATAATTTCAAATTCAAGATTGCCGCCGTCAGAAAATGACGAATAACCTATTTGTTGTTCCAACTGCCTCAATATAGGTATCAAATGAAAGAGCTTTAGTTGTGTCGGGGGTTTTTTAAATTTTCAATTTAATTTTTATAAGTAAAAGCATACGACGATGTGTGGAGGAACCGCATCAATGCCGAGATAGAAGAGATTGTGGAACACACCTAACATCATCGGCGAGACGAAGGCGGTTGGTGGCTTGGCCATTTCGAGAGGTTGGACGAAGATGAAAGAAGCATACCAGGATCGTTCCGTGGGCAGACACCTAGTTGGGCGACCTAGGTACTCGCTGGAAGGACGACTTCGAGACTGATCTGCCCGAGCTCCAGGTCTATAAGTTTCGACCGTGGGAGAGCCACGCTTCGGCATGAATGGGACGGCTCGACCGGAGTGATACCACGGCCTCACAGAAAACCAGCGTGAAGCAGCACTGTGCTGTGCTTCGCTGTGTGAGTGAGGGTACCGGAGGCCCAATCCGGGGGAAACCACCCCTGGTTTAAAGGTCAGCGCACTTGAGACTCCACTGGTGTCGCGGGTGTCCATGGGCGGCGGCAATCGCTTACCATCAAGTGATCCAAAGTGGCAAGAAGTAGTGCAGGATCGAGGATCGACCGAAGTGGCGATCTCTTGTTTCGGAAGACAAGACTCTATTTGGGTCGCTGAGCCAGTGAAGTACCTAAGTAAGTAAGTCTAAAACCAATTTTCTTGCACATAAGCCAGTGAAAATAATTTAACTCCCAGCAGATAGTTGGTACTGAAACAACTTTGTATTGAAATGTTTATTGAAACAGCAAGGTAAAGGGAAAACCGCAGTTAGCGATAAAGCTTACCGCACATTCATGCCTTTTAGAAAATCTAACGATTTTAGCAGAAAATATAAATATACACAAATACTTGACAATAGTTAATAAGACGAAGATGTGTGACTGTGACATTTCTCCAAAATCGATGTACTTACATTGCAAAAACATCATCGTCATCTTCAGCCCATTTAAGTCTCCACTGCTGAGGCACGGGCCTCCCTCAATCACATGAGGGGCAATTGCAATACTCACCACGCTTGGCTGACGGGTTGGCGAGGGTTTTGATATAAATGCAGAGATTTCCTTCTCTGGGTGCTAATGATCATACCAGCAGCTTTACCTTAGTCGCCTTTTACGACACCTCGGTAAGAGTGAGGGTGGCCTATTCTACTCTGCCGGGGACCACACGGCCACGCAAAACCACGGGGACCACACGCAAAAACTTTTTGTATTGTTTTCATGCTTCATCCGCTATACTTTTTTAAATCGAAAATCAGAAAAACGTGAAATAGTTATCGATATTTGTATGGACGAACGTGTGGAAATCTTTCATTCAACTTCTATGTCGAGTGCTCGAGAACAGGCCATCTGATCCCATCTGATTTATCCCTTATTTTTTTTTTTGTTAACAATATCAACGAACGAACAACTACCTAAAACCAATGACGTCATAACTATGTAGATGAATGAACACTTTTTTTCTGTGATAGGTGGACATCCCATGGACACCCTCAACATCACTAGGGTCACAAGTGCGCTGACTACTTTTAAATCCCACGTATTGGGCCCCCGGCACCCGTGAGGGAGGACGCAGGGAAACACGGCACAGTAGCGCTTCATGTCGGTTTTCTGTAAGGACGTGGTATCACTCCGGTCGAGCTGGCCCATTCAGGTCGAAGCGAGGCTCTCCCACGAACAAAAGGTCTCCCTATTTAAAGTACTGTCGTACATAGAATAGAATAGAATAGAAAATAATTTATTTCCTGACAAAAACATAGAAATATTTATATAAAAAAAGTACTTATACATAGTGTCAGTGAAAAAGGCGTTCACTCAGCATAATATCGTGTCGTCTACTGACGCCGCGATGCTGGTCTTCCGTGAACACCTCGAGAGACCACTGCGATGCGCACGAGAAACACTGTATTATGCACAACCAAAAGGTACAACATAAAGGTAAAACATCGACCTGATCCCTTCGGATGTATCCTTTAGTTTTATTGGTAGTGAAGCAAACAAAATCAACTAACGAACAATTACCTAACAACCAATGATGTCAAAACGATAAACCTGGCGGGCGTTAATGTTCTCAGTTACCTACTCACAACCAGGGAATATTCAGGTCCAAAAAAAATTACACACAATTGAACTGATGTTGGCAGCCTACAATGTACAGCGCGGTCATCTTAGACACAGCGTATGTGCAGTAGTGTGTAGCCACGTGCACCGCTAGGGTCACGGAGTTCACGCGATATTTACCAAACACCGGCAGGATGCGCCTGCGTCTCTGCGCGTGCGCCGGACACTTGCGTGCAAACGGCTTATCAGTTAATTGTTTCTAGCTGTCAACGGACTAATAAACTTGTGTGTCTATGCAGAGTGCTATATGTGTTCTCACACGGTGTATTAAAAACGCGCGCTCAACGCGCAGAAAACGCACGATCATGGTTTAGAAAATGCGCGCTCTTATTACAAAAAACTACACTGATACCGGCTTTAATTCTAAACTAGCAAGTTCATGATTATTACGGAATTATGTTAGCTCTTAATTTTTATTACAAATCCTCGACTGACCATAGTCCACTTAGTACCACAGGATAGTGTCATAATTGATCGAATCATTCAATCATTCGTTCAGTGACGTTTCGTTTAACATTACTATGTTTTGTTAGTCTGAAGTAAAAATATTTTTGAAATGATTTTAGGCAACAATAAATTATAATATTGTATTAAGTAAGGTGTCGAAGTAATATGATTAGAAATTGCTTCTATTTTTGGGATTAAAACCAAAAAAATAAGTTGGACTACTTTCTCACAAAGTACTTACCGTAATTCAAACGGAATAAACTGTCATATGGATAAACTGTCAGTGTCACTGAATCGATATTTTAAGGTTATCATTTTAGTACTCATTTTAAACTAGGGGTCTGGGTGGTTTAACTTTAGTATTATACTTGATATACTAACTAATATTAAAGTTAGTTCCGTAATAATGTTTATTCTAGTTCTTCAATTATTCCTAGTATTCATCCCACTACCGTCACACAATACCAGCCAGATGGGCGACGGTCGAGAGGCAAACCCAGAAAAAGACCAGACCAAACCATACAGACCATTCGAGGAGTTTGGGAGAGGCCATTGCCCAGCAATGAAACATTGAAGGCTAAGAAAAAGTAAATAAAAAAATCCCACAACTAGTTTCAAACCACGTTTTGGAATAAGAGGGAAAACCAGAGACAAGCATGCCAAGGTGCATAAATATAAAACAACGCCGTATATTTAATAATAAATAAATATATTTCATCTATATACAGTGTCATCAAACGAGCCTTTTCAAAAGCCCGGCAGCGCACTTGTGACTCCTTTGGTGTTGCAGGTGTCCATCTCTTCTCTTCTCAATCGTTATGCTCTCGACAGAGCGGTCGTGGCCGTCACGTAGTCACATTTCTGGCAGTTATTCTTCTGACGATCTCTCGCCATTTCGCCTAGTTGGTCGTCAGTTTTGTGCACTCATGCAATGGGCCGCCAACAGCAGACTTTATCTGGTCGGTCCATCGCATAGGTGATCTACCGCGTGGTCTGGTACCCTCTACTTTGCCCTGTACTACTAGACGTTCTATGGACTCATTTCCTCTTCTGGAGACATGGCCGAAAAACTTGAGTATGCGAGTTCCAACGACGATGAGCAGACGGATCACCTGATAGTAAGCGATTGCCGCCGCCCATGGACACATGCAATACCAGTGGTGTCCCCCGGGTTGGGCCTCCGGTATCCTCATTCACGCAGCGAAACACAGCACAATGCTGCTTCACGCCAGTTTCTGAAGAAGCGTGGCTCTCCCACGGTCAAATCCAATACTATCCGCGTATACGGATACAGAAAACGTCGCGTTTGCATAACGCTGTGTCTTTAGACTCTAAGTTGCATTTACTTACAATGTAGAATTGCTATCTTACGCCCACCCGTAATAGGGGCACTACATATGAAGGAAATCTATTAAATGACGTCACGTCAGTATTTTACAGGTCATCTTATCACTTTGTGGCGTAACCTTCCGTTCTTGGTGGATAAGAAATCGACGAGGTGTGTAGCGACAAAGTTCAATTTCTTATAGTATTGAACTATAATTGAAATGCTATTAGCTTTTATTGCAAAATCTCCAAGCCAATTTAGACACAGTACAAGCAGATAAGAACATCTGCTTGTATTAGTTCATAATGTTTCCATAAACCTCTTAAAATCTAAAGAAATTTCCCCGTATAAATTTCTTCGTCATTGGACTGAACTTCGTGGACTGCAACAGGCTGATGATTCTTCGCCATTATTTGGTATCTGATATCCGTACACACACAACTATTACTACTACTAAAGGCGTGAGTTAAGTACCTACCTACAGCTGGACCGAATTTAATTATCTTTGATTCGTTGGAATGATCTGCAACCAATTTCGGATAAGGCAGCCAATCTCATAATATCTATCAGCCACTTACAGTGCTCAGTGCTCGAGTTTGTGCGCAAACACAAATGACACTCTCTATTCTCTTGCCCTCATATTCCGAACTGACACGAACGGAGAGGGATCGGGCTTTAAGTACTTTACGAGGCACGGGGGTACAAAACCGCCAACTTCCAGACTCCGCGCTGATACTGAGAATTTTTTAACAGAAAAACTCAGGTACAAATGTTGGCCCAATCCGGGGTTTGAGGCAGTCAAAGTATCGACAATGCAACGCAAATAGGGCAAAATGAAGTTCTCCGGGGGAATAAAGATTCCAAAATATACATTCTATCGCCGAATGTACCTCCGTACATACGTCACTACACTATGCACAATACTGATTAGCATTCACCTCCACTGCAGCATGCGCCTGAACAATAGCACGTAGCAGATGACTGTGCTTCCGACTATTTTGTTATAATAAACTTCGGTACACAGAGTATTTTGGTTTGAGAATGAAATATTAGGTCATTGAATCGATTTTCATTATACGCATAACTGGAATTAAAAAAATATCATCTTTTAATATGTTTAGGTCTACAGATAGTCCTTTGATAGTTGGATAGTTGTAGCTTTTACTTTTCTTATGCGAAAGGGAGGCAAAATAGCAAGCAATGCCTTTGGATGGAGCAACATCCAATGCGCTAGACGGTCTACAGATGGTTTCTTGAAGATTTCAAGTCCGTATCGGTTTTTAACTTCGACCGTATTCTGACTTAGGTCCATTATTAATTAATGCCTAAGTCTAATAAAAGGTATTTAACCAATGTGTCCTCCCAACGCTCACATATGGGACCGAGACATAGACGCCGACTAAAGAAACTATGCACATGCTATAGAGCGTTCCATGCTTGGTCTTTCTTTACGAGACCGCGTACCAAACGATAAAATTCGAAAGAGAACCAGGGTAGTAGACGTTGGCACGCGAGCGTGCGAGCTAAAGAGGAGATGGGCAGGACACCTGGCAAGGCGTAAAGATGATAGGTGGACTATAAAGCTTACCGACCGCAGCCAAGAATGGAACGAAGTCCTCTGGGTAGACCACATGCACGATGGTCCGACGATATTGTGGCGGCAGTGGGGAAACAATGGATAAGGCTGGCAAGGGACCGAAGGGAATGGCGTGATAAAGAAGAGGCCTATACTCAGCAGTGGGTGGATGTGGGCTGATATGATGATGATGAAGTCTAATTAAATCCAAAATCGACTTTTTCCAATGTTAATGTGAACGGTTACCTGACAGAAGAACTAAGTCGTAAATGTTTGAGGATCTCATTTACTTAATAGTACAACTAGGATGTACCATATGACTGATGATGATGTGATGATGATTGAAATGTAATGATTTTCAAATCACCTTAAGTGGATGATAGATAGAAAAAATAGGTAACCGTAACTATAAGTGTTGTTAATTACGGTGTCAAGTAAGATAGCTAGAACGTTTTTACAAAATGTCTTTGGTACCGTGAAATAATTTCTTGGTTCGTTGGTAGCGTACAAATTGGTTTCAATTAGAAGTTATTACAAAAACAAAACGCCAAGTCAACAAAAAAGAAGTCTAACAAAACAAACCCAAAAAGTCTAATAATAATTATGACTGTTGGGTAAATATATTTAATTTTTGCCTGTGGCAAAGGTTTTTATCTTTTGCCTTTGTTCTAACAAGTACCATATCATTTTAGTCGGTCTATTCCTAGTATATTCTCAAGATCATGTCATGTCACAACATAGTTTAGTGGTTTTGTAAAATAAATTCTACTTTAACAATTTAAGGAATAAATTCGTACAAACTTCATTCAACGGCTTCCATCTTAATCTCATGACAAATCACGCTCATGAATTAAAAACAGGAATCATCCTTTAATTTGAAATTGAGAACCAATTACATATTGGTGTACAATTTAGGAGAAACTTTCGCCTTGATAACGGCATATAATTAGATGTTCACCAACATTTCGCGAACATTATAATGGTCATGAAACCAGAATAAGATTAAAAAGCATTAAACAATGAGGCTAATCGCCTTGATAACGACCAGTAATAATATGAAATTGTCAGCTCAAAATATTGTCTAGCTTATTTCTTATTCAGACCTAACGGAGCATTAAACGTTATTACTAACTTGTAGAACCGCCCCCAGAAATTGACTTTTGATTTTAATATCCCACGTACACCTATCACTTTCTTCTAGAGTACTCTTTATTAAATTTATCTTTCATATGCAGACCCATATAGAAAATCACATATATTTCATACAATTTAGTAAACCTAAAATTATATAAAGTGGTATGATTAAAAATATACAGTAGAACCTAGGATTCCCTTTTTGAATTTCATTCTTGACATTTTTAACCGAGTTCAAAAATAAGAGGAGGTTTTCAATTCGTCGGGTTTTATTTGGGATTCAGCGGTATACCTACATTATGACTTGCACAGAAATCTAATAGCTCAAGCTCACGGAACTGACCGAGGCCTACGAACCATTACAAATATATTTTACTTCTACAAATATTACTTCGTAATAACTCTAACCGAGTGGAAGACATAGTTAATTAAAAGCACACAACAATACGACAAGCTCAGCAGGTAAAATAATAAGCTCCCAGTTACAGAGAAACTCGCGGCCTGCATTGAAGCTCTTCTCCGTTGTATTACAAGAAATGAACAAGAGAGAGCTTAATAATTTACTGTCTGTTATTTCATTACATTAATATTGTTAAGCCTATAGTTACCAAACAAGATTGAATCACGTGGCTATCCGAATCAATGATGATCCGTTCATGAGGTTAAATAAGCTCGTGTAGCATTTTTTATTTTGATAATTAAAGAACCTCCCAAAAGTAGAAATATTGGTGAATGAATGACTCTGTTAGCTTGAAAACTCTCCGAGATATCACAATATAAAATCATATAAACAAGACCTTCTCAAACCGCTCCATACAAACATTTACCACAATGTGACGTCACGTCGTGTCGCATCGTACGCATAGCGTGAGAGATTGGTTTGATAGCTAATATTAAATAATGCGTTTATGAAAATAATTCCATAACAAAAGTTTCCATAAATTACATAAGTTTTTAAATGATATATAATTACTTAAGCTTTACCCTTTTTAAGTCGACCTTCCTATCTAACTTTGAACGCATGTAACAAAAATAAAACACAAGTTAACAAGCTGAAATACTGACTTGTACTGACTTCTATTTAACGTTTATTTCCCCATTTTATTCAGAAAATCTGAAAATTGACCTAGTACACAAGCTTATTATTCAAATTGTACCTATTTGGCACTTGTGTCAAATGTTGACATAATTTCGATTTTTTTCTAGCGAACGCTGAACTCAATTCTTACCCAGGCTTATTCTAAGAACTTTAGATTTATATAGGTATACAATTTAAAGACTACGTGAAACTAGTACAACAACAATTTATAATATAATAGATGGAATTTTAAATCATCGTAAAATATTTTAAGAACCAACCAAGTCTCACAATTTATAGTTATCCTTTGAACGTCAACATCAACATCCTAAAAACCAACGCAACTCATACATAATAATTAGCTATGACGAAAATATTAGTAGCACTACATATTATTATGAGTCTTACGGCCGCACTCAGAGACGTCATTTAAGCGAATGTTCATTAACTTTAGTATCGGTAGTCTTTATACGTGTCAAAATAAGGGTCAATATTTTTTCTTAAGTAGCCAACTAAGTTAATCAACGACTCTGAGTGTGGCAGTAAGCTTCCAATTATTAGGTTCTCAAAGCTTCAATTTGTGTTATGTAACAACTTCCTTGTTGCAATGATTTATTACTTCTCATAGTCGTATGACGTGACGATCTAGTCTTTCTTTCTAAGTATTAATCATTAATCGTTTTCAATTTAGTTCATCATTAATTTTTCATTTTACAAATATTGATTATGAGCCGTCAACACCAATTATTTAATTTAGAAATAACATCACGTTCTTTCTATCAGGTGTGCCGTCTGCTCGTTTGTCCTCTATAATATAAAAAAACTAATAACAGTATGTAGAGTTACCTACTTTTTGAATGTATTTTTTTATGTGATAGGTGGCAGACGAGCAGACGGACCAAATGGTAAGCGATTGCCGCCGCCCATTGACACCCGCGACATCAGTGGAGTCACGAGTGCGCTGCCAACCTTTTTACCCCCTTTTCCCCGGAAAAGGCCGCCTTCACTGTTGGCCGTGGTATCACTCCGGTGGAGCCAACCCATTAATGCCGAAGCGTGGCTCTCCCGGTGCATAAATGAAAATTGTACATTTCGTAATAATTATTGATCTTTTTTAATTTTTGGGCAATGTTTTCCTTATTTTTTCATATCTAACACTACCACCACCCGAACAATAAACAAACACAAGTGTTCAATTGACACTCAATACCTAAATAAAATATATAAGCCCTAAAACGCTCCCTTGTGCAACCCCTACTTTTTTCACAAAATTCCGCATTGAATTTTAAATTATTAAATTATTTTATTTGTGCACCCATAACTTTTTTTTTCAAATTTGATGATATCTTAAAATTTCAACATGTAATCAAACGCCTAAGGTAAATCTAATTTTCCAAATATGCATCCTGAAATAAGACATTTCAATGTTTTGAAGAACTTTTTAAACGCCACCTAGGCGTTAAATCAGAAACTACAACAGTGTGTAAAGCACAGAGGTACGTGCACCGACGAAGCCTATGCTGATGATGCAAAACGACTCGAGGTAATGAATTTTTAGCTATCCGCTAGATGGTGTTAATTGAAAGTTACCATTATATCAAATAAACTTATATTGAGGATTATTATTAATAATAACATCTTATTAAACATGTTATGAATCTACTTGTTAAAGCAGTAATCTGAGCATTGATGTGTTTACTGAATATTTTAATACAGAAACAACTACAAAGGATGTAATTAAAAAATCACAGCTAGCTAAAATTTTCGTATCAAATTTTAATAATGATGGAATGGTAATACTGAAATTGGTACTTATTGTAAATATTTCAATCTTTGATTCCTATTCTTAGAACATTAAGTTTTGCAGTCCTTGTTTATGAGGTTCTATTTCAAGTTGTACATCTACAAATATGTTATAAAACTTAGAGTTCGATATTTGTTAGTTTTATTTGGTAGGTTTTGGTAGGTATCTTGGTTTGTAAGGTCATTTACTTTTAACATAGTTAAGAAACTAATCAGCAATCAAAATTGGTAAATATTTTGCAGCATTTTTGAGACGAACAGCAAACATAAGACATGACATTGTCCGATGTACCGGTGATGTAGGTTGCTGCACCACAGGTATCAGAAGCGAAGCTTGTACCGTTATGTTTGTCTCTTTATTGAGCGCAACAATACCGGCACGATAGAAAGAGACAGAAACACGAAACTCGCGTCACTAAGCAAACAAGGCTCGCTTTCCGAGTCTGTGAAGACATTCGACGAGTTGGAAGGAACGAACGAACCGCCATTACTCTAGAAGTGTCGGTACCATCGTGACTGTGTCTGCTTTTCGCTTGTTTTTCCTTCGTCGATCGTGTCAGAACATCAATACTGCGCAGTGTAAGGTAAGGAAGTTAGTTTTTTATGTTCTTTTGGACCCAGTGCAGTTAATGAAGTGCGTGTGAAAAGTAAATAGTGCCCTAAAGCTTTCTAACTTATTTATGCAAGGAATTTACTGAGGGCGGTGTGCATATAAGTGACTCGGAGGCTCGCAGGCGAGGCGAGGAGAGCGGCGCTGCCTTCGCCGCCTGCGCAGCCTATAGCTACACTCAACGATAAAATGTGACAATTTGATTAAATCGTGCGTGTTTCTATCTGTGATCCCGTGACTGTTCTTTGTGCCGCGTGGTGATTGTTTTGTTAGAAAACACCGTTGGTTTATGAAACAAAAACGTTTCTGTTTCTTTGTGTGGTGACTTTCGTGCTCTGACGCATATTTATTGATGACTTAGGTAATCCTTGAGACTGAGAGCCTTATCTGGCTGTACCAAGAATAGGTAACAAAGGAAACTAAAGGTATCATGTTAACAAAGTTTTCCAAAAATGATGTTTATAGGTACTTGCACTAACAATGGATCTAATTTTCTACAAATTTTGAAAGCCCAATTTGGAAGAATAGAAATTGCAAATGCGATATTTGAACAATCATTTCTAAGTAATTTGAACTATCATAAGAAGTACTAGCACTATCATTAAGAACACCAACTGTAACCTTGTACCGACAAAAGTAGCTTCATCATTACTCCATTTCCATTGTATAGGCAGGTGTCGCCTGTCGTGTAATGTTGATAAAAGTCGTACCTACCTACCGTTATTGTATTCGTTTATCTACATTAGAGTTTATCTAAATCGATTACTTATATATACACCCCGTGAGTTTATACCTACATAATTTTGTTATGGATTTTACATGTTAACTTGTACTCAATTTCAAATTCCTCTGGTTTATACATTCATTGCATAAGCACGGTGAAATATAAGCCTATGCTTTCGCGCAACTTCACGCTAAGTTTCTTGAGAGCTAACTTTCAAATCCTAAGAATTTATACACACCTATTCCTTACATGTATACTAGCATTTCCAAGAATAACAAATAGTTACAATCTAGTGTACTGGCGTATGTGTCTTATCCTATTCTAAAACCTTACACAACCACAAAAAGGAAATTACCCAGATGGTAAATTAAAATACAATAATTACGCTGCATATTCAAAGGTGAGTTCACTCATGGTTTTACCCCTTGGTTGAAACATTGACGACATTCTGACTGATATTACCTCTGTTAACGTAATAAAAGTATGACCTTCGGCTTAAGACGTGACTGACGGCATCTTAGCCAACTTCACCGGTCTTTATACTCATTATAATGAATGGAGATGACCATTCAGATGGAAATCAAATTGAATACGAAAGTGACTGGGTCTTTTCACTTCAGCGTCCTAAATAACGGTCCTTTTTTAATAAACACGTGACAGTTTTTAAAATAAGTACCTATCCTATTATCTTGAGACTCCTTTCTTACTTAACTGTGTCACTGAAACTTCAAATAAGTAGGTACTTATTGTTCTGTCAAATTGTAATATTGATAATTATACTATGTTATTTACAACAAAGAATAGTTTGTGTACATCATGGCAACGAAAAAAATGTCAAAGACAAACTGTGACTTTTATTCGTATTTTAGCAGTGACGTAACGTGTGTAAAACTTGTTTCTTAACAACTACTAAATTAATTTGACATGTCATTAAGTATCAATAACTTTTGTCGTGTGTATTCTGAACATTAGATCTAATTTACCTAATATCGTCAGTTTTGGCACATATTGATATTCTGGATACTTCGAAGGATTGAATCCTACCTACAGAATAATTCTCAGAATTGAGTAGGTTAAATTGTATAGTTAAGCGTATCAATGAGGTTGTCTTCCTTAATAGTATCTATTGAATTTATCTCATTCATTCTTGAATGGTCAATCAGCTATCTCACTCCAACGCAGCAATTTGCTTGTTTCCTTTTTGAGCTTACCAGTAGTTAAAGTATGGAACAATAAAGTAATAACTGGACAACTCAAACCATTTATGGGTGGATATTTAATGGGTAAACATGTATTCCTACAAACTGCAAACAAATTTACCTGAGAGCAATTTTGAAACAAAAGGATTTGTTGAGTTTTAAAAAATTATTGAAAAGTCCTTGTGCATTAATCTATTCGTTGATAAAACATAAAATAGTTTATACCAAGGTTTTCATTTTAGAATATAGAATTTTGATGCCGTTATCGCAAATATATGCGAAATCTTTTATACATTCTGATGTCCACGCAAAGATCAATGTCATTAAAACTTCGGTTGAATCTGAACTAAGTTTATAATAATATGCATAAAATCAAACATTTCTATGACGCCGTCACTGTTTTAAGAGGAAAAATTACTAACAAATACAAAATTTACAGAGCAATGTACAATGGGAGCATTTTCGTTATGCATTAAATCATTATGGAGATATGCCAGATAGCGAATCTTTCGTCAAGTAACATTTGCATTGCTATGTTTCCGTTCGAAAGGCCAGATAGCCAAGGAATTACAAGCTAGTAGGACAGAACAACTGTGTGTCTGTTTGATGAACAGAAATGCAATTTTGCATTTAGACAACATTAACTTATAAGCCGAGTCTTCTAGTAAATTATTTTATAAGCATATTGAATTCTACTCAAAAGCAAGCAGTCGTAAACTTTCAAAAGGCAGTGATGATATCATAAATAATCTATATTTAAATTCATTACCATCTGGACCAAATGTTTTTGCAAAAAATCAAACAATCGATTCGTTAGGAGCACCATCTATCAAAGAATCCAATCGAAAACCCAGAATACATTTAAAGACCTCGATCTACTTCTCATACTTGTAATAGAATAAGAAGAAATGCAAAAGTTACCATGGTAACTAATCGTCTGATGTACCTAATTGAACCCGTTTGAAGATAAGTTTGTAAAAAAATACATGATATCAGGCAAATTACTATGCCTAGCCATTTGTAGATGATGATAATCAGTGACAATTGGATATAATATAGCAGGGTTGACATTTGACATGACCCCAGACGTCTGGAGTCAATTAAAGTCGTAAAATAATAACAATTGAAACCTAGGCTGCTAGCTAGTTCACCTAGTACTAGGCGAAGTACTTTATACACTGTCGTGCAATAAAGAATTATGATTTGTTGTACACTTGTGTTCCCCGGCAGAGTAGAATAGGCCACCCTCACTCTTAACGAGGTGTCGTAAAAGGCGACTAAGGTAAAGCTGCTGGCATGAGCATCAGCACCCAGAGAAGGAAAACTCTGCATTTATATCAAAACCCTCGCCAACCCGTCTGCCAAGCGTGGTGAGTATGGCAATTACCGCTCATGTGATTGAGGGAGGCCCGTGCCCCAGCAGTGGGGACTTAAATGGGCTGACGATGACACTTGTGTTCGATCCTGTGGAGAGTAGTAGATTATCCGGAAATTAATAAAAAAATATATTGTAAAAAAAGAGATTTACATAGTACTTATACGATACAGTTCTGTTACAGCAAAATTTCTAAACGACACGGACGGTTTAATTGAGTTTTATACACCAAGACAAATACTATAACTTTAGGTACCTAGGTAATTGTAGAGGAAGTTCTGATAGATGCAGATTTATTTCGATATTCCATCATATTCAATGGTGATAGTTCTTTGACAGATCTTTTCATCATTGACTATATTGTGCGCTTCGGACCTAGATACTTTTCAAGAGCGAACCCATATTGAAAAATGACAAAGCACAACAATCACTATTGTAGACGGAAGCAATAGTCACTTCCTTCAACAGCTGACTAGTAGTTGCAACTCTGCACAGCCCAGGAAGTGGCATTCAGAACGGGCATACCAGCGATAATGGCAGCCCTAGACCAGCAAAAACGAGGCTACGCTGCGCCCGTGCCGCACCACAAAAACGCAGTCATGTGATCCGAACAGGGTTGCTAGATGCTACGTGTTCGGCATTCTGTCCAGTTCTTCGAACAATCGCTTTGTCAATTACTTTTTAGCGAATCGGGCACCATATAATTTGTCAAAAATGCGGAATGAAAAATGCGAGGTTGTGTTTTTATGTCACAGTAAATGTAAAAAGACCAGATACCAGTTGTCATAAAAATAAAATTTCCAACCTGTATATTGTTAAGAATGCACTATTTCGCGATCTTTTATTATAAGATCATCAGTTATCGTATGTAAAAAATCCTTTTCCAGTATAGTTCGAGATTTAAGCCTGATGAAATGTCCTACCTCAAACTGGGGCCACTTATTACATGAAGTGGTCTTCTTTCATGGGTTTCCGCCCCACTCCTACTCCGGGTTCTAGAGGCAACTTTCTTAGCATTTTAGATTAGATTAGTATTACTGGCAACCCTGGTGGTACAATGGCGGCACGGCGACCAGCGCGAATGCTTTCCAGCTAGCTAACCAGTATTAACTTCGATTCCATATTTATTAGTCATTCATCAGTCGATTATCGTTTTTGCGTAACCTTCCTTAGCTGTACCGCCTCTTTAAAATTCGATTTGCATAGTTCGGAACGAAATTTCCGTAATGGCTTTCGTTGCTTATGATGTTAAACAATTTTCTTGTTATTTTTATATAATGGTCCCTGATTTCAAGGTTCTGTTACACATTGTGTGTTTTTATTGTCCCCAGATCTACTCATTAAAACCATTCGAACAAGTTCAACAAAAACACCTCGTCTGTGATTATTCTAGCAACTAATAAATACCTAGAAACTAATCTAACCTACAATTCAATCTTAGGTACTTAATTCATCATCATTTATCACTTCTTCTTTATATAAAACACGCCTTACTACATGAATCTAAAAGAATTTAAAACTGCTGAAGTAGGTTTTGACATTACAAGAGACGGGTTTTTTATAAATGAGCAAAAATAAAAGGCAAACTGACTTCAGAAGAAATCATTCATCTTGTCTTTAAGACAAAACCCTGATTCACTCCTTAATTTATTTCAAATCAAAGTTTCTTTTTCGCTCTTTTGTTACGTTAGGGTACTGTTTCAATTCCAGGGAAGGCATCTTTGTCGGCATTTCAGCGAATATCTTTTTTTAAAAGAGTAAGCGTTAAATAATATAATTTAAAGATTATTGACTGTGCAAATAAATACCTCTAGATCTCGTGTTTCCTATATAAGAAACAATTAGGTTAATGGAATCAATGTTTTCATAAAATACTATAATGTTGTGTTTTACCATAACATTGACAGAATCTCCAACAGTGCGGACCGTATTACCAGCGGGACGTCGTTCGAAACAATGTTAAGTTTCCATTAAGAACCTACATAACCATACTTGTACGAAGACGAAAACTTAAATGGAGAATCATGTACCACTTCACCAAAAGTGAGGCGTACGATTAGCACAGGTAGGTAGTGCTCTGAAGTTAATGTATTTAGATGACCAATAATATTATTATTAAAGATTTGATCTTCTTAAATGAAGTTTCATCTATGGTATCGTCCTTACTATATGCAACCAAACAGTACCAATACTAAAATAAACATAATGCTTTACGAAAAAGAACCATTTTATTGATTATTAGTTAATTATCTAACTCTCCGCCAATTTCTAAGCAATAAGACCCTTGCCGTGCGTACTTATTTTCTTTCAACTCAGTAGCAATTTCTCTATAATTGTATGTTATCAGACGATCTTATGGCAAGGATGAAACTCAAGAATAAGAGAATTTGTTTTAATTTTGCTTGCGCATAGTTGTCATTTGAAACTGATGGGATCTATTAGCGAAAATTTTTAGATCTTCATCAATTATTATGACGTAACTTGTATACGAACTATGCCAATGCAAACACAGTAAATCTTCTAAGAGTTTACGATCGCCCCGTCACTGTCAGCGATGAACATAATCGGCAGTACGTGACATAGTTACCTAACCGGAGAATTATAATTGCCACAAAGTGACGTGATCTTCGATCATATTAGGGAGACCGCCTCACATGTTGTATTCAAGCAGTGTGCTCATGCTCCATACATTATTAATATCCAAGCCGAGTTAATCTGTACTTATAACTTACAATATTTATCTATTAGTACATTTTTCTACTACTCCACTAATAGATCAACAAACACTGGACGGAAAATAACCAAGGAATACTTAGAGATCTTATCCTTGCTAATATTGATAAATGAAAAATGAAAATAGTTTATTTAATTTTAGTCCATACAGAACACTTATGAATTAGACGTGTATAACTCTTTAATAAAACGACTCAGCCAAATGATACATTGTTTCGAATATAATCACCGATAATCATTCGACTCAAATGGATCTCGAGTTCGAGTGAACCGAATGAGCTGAATGATCCGAGTGAACCGAATGAGCAATCAATCAATCAATCAAATAATTCTTTATTTGCATAGGCTTGTATACAGCACTTACAAATCGTCATACATTTTAATGACTTAAAACTATTTATAAGTACTTATGTATAATTTACATATTAATACATATATATGTTGATACATAAAATATACTAAAGAAATAAATAAACATAATGCGATTCTACCACCGGCTCGGAAAGTTGTTTCTGGTCGAGAAGATCCGGCAAGAAACTCGCCAGTTACTCTTTTTAATCGCCAAACTTTCATACAATGTTGTGTCATCATCATACCAAGCCATACAGTTTAATTGTTACACAAAATAAAATAAAGGAAATAATAATAAAATAAATATTATGAGGTAAACCGAAGCAGACCAGTCCCCAAAGGTGGCACCTGTTCACAAGTATGACGTACGTGTCAGCCATCATTTCACTCAACCATATTAGAGGGAATGTAATGACCCGCCACATAGCGCCACCACCTCAGAGACATTTGAGTGAGCATGACTACTTAGGTTCCCCTCATAAGTCACAAAGAGTAGTAGTTACTTAATCCAGACTAATAAACTGCAGGACGAGGTGTACAATAGTAGGTGGTTAGCATCTTGTCAATTATTGAATAATCAATATAAATCAATTTTTATACATTCAAAATCAAAAATGTCTTTATTCAATAAAGAACATTTATGAATGTCAAATATTATGGTAATTACAATTTTCATTCTTATACAAATTATGATTACAGTGACAGTATGATATACAATGCTTATAATCAATATCGTTTAGATAAATTGTCAATGAAAAATTATGAAATGAATTATACATTAGAGGACAGGCGAAGAGATCAACATGTCCAGGAATCCTTATCATTCAAATAATCCTCTACTTTATAGTAGCCTTTCTGCATTAGGCAGTTTTTTACATGCAACTTAAACTTATGTACCGGTAAATCAATAATATTTTGAGGTAACTTATTAAACATTCTAATGCTCAATCCTACAAATGAACTTCCAATTTTATGAAGTCTTAGATTTGGGACAGCAAGCCTATGTTTATTTCGCGTGTTAAAGCTATGAAAATCAGATTTTTGCGAGTAAAGGTGCAAGTTCTTGCGTACAAACATAATACAATCAAAAATGTATTGAGATGATACGGTTAAAATATTGATTTCCTTGAATACTTCTCTAAGTGAGTCACGTGATCTAAGACCGTAGATGGCACGGATGGCCCTCTTCTGCAAAATGAAGATGGCTTGTAAGTCAGCACCGGATCCCCACAGTAGTAGACCATATGACATCAGACTATGAAAATAGCTAAAATAAACCAGTCTCGCTGTCTCGATATCAGTCAGATTCCTTATCTTTCTAACTGCATATGCAGCTGAACTAAGTCTTCCTGCCAAGACAGCAATATGAGGGCTCCATTTCAATTTTGTATCCAGAGTGATACCTAGAAAAACTGTGGAGTTTATGACTTCGATAGGTTCGTTATTCATGACAATATTCATTTTGACCTGCCTTACATTAGGCATTGTGAACTTAACACATTTTTTTTCTTTGAATTAAGAACCAAGTTATTATAAGTAAACCACTGTAGTACTTGAGAGAGTGTGTTATTTACTTCGTCAACATTTTTCTTTTGCCTATCAACCTCAAAAATCAAGGATGTATCGTCAGCAAATAACACTATCTCACATAGATCATTGGTATAGTAAGGAAGTTCATTTATATAGATTAAAAAGAGCGGAATGAATCACGGATCTATCTGACAGTCGATGTTCCAAATGAAGCGTTTCACTGTTCCGCATCTCTTCACTGATCCAGATGCAAATGTTCTAATCTTTTGAAAGATACCTTTTTGCCAGGTCTATTATGAATGCCAACATGTTTACCATTTCGGAATGTAGTTTTCTGCCAATAAGACACCATCAAGAAACTTAGCAGTTACTCTTTTAAGGTTACGGGTAGGGCACACTAGCGACGCCAATCGATTTTAATTTATAGGTACTAAACCGGATCTATTTTAAACCATTTCGGGATTACAGCCTCTCGGCAAACACTTATACTATTTATTAAATAACTATGCACAGATGTTGGGTTACGCCAAAAGTGACCGCTTTTGGCGTAAATAAATTTTTCGCGTACGCTTGGGACCCAACATTTTTGCATGGTTATTTAATAAATAGTATAAGTGCTTTCCGAGAGGCTGCAACCCCGAAATGGTTTAAAATAGATCCGGTTTAAGCTAAAAATTAAAATCGTTTGGCGTCGCTAGTGTGCCCTACCCGTCATCTTAAATGGATAACTGGGCGTTCTTCGAGGGTGGTGAATAATATCGTCATGTTTGTCGAAGGTCAGAGATTTTTTTTAATAATAATAATAATTCTCACAACATCTCATACGTTGGCCTAATTCCGTACTAAGTAGCTTAAGCACTTGTGTTACAGATATCAGACAACAGAGGAACACAAATATATACCTAAATACATATATTACACCCAGACACCAAATACAAACAAAAAAATACAAATACAAAATTTCTTTATTAATTACTTCACACTTAAATTACTAGTATTTGAAGCCTCCTTTTAGGCATTAAATTCACACCGACACCGTCACCGAAGACACCGAACAAACACAAGTGTTCATCGCACGAATGTTTGTCCAGGGTGGAAATCGAACCCACGACCTTTGGCGTAAGAGGCAGGGTCACTACCAATTGCGCCATCCGGTCAGTCAAAATTGATTGATAATTTGCGCCGAAAAATCATAATATCCCTCAGGGAAATTAAAATAACAGTACATCATTGTCCTGGTCTCAAAATATATATTTCGTCAACAAGCATTTAAGATACTGGTAACTAAGTGCGTGGCTTCCATTAACAACACAGGAAAACCACGCTCAGCATAATAGTTTGTGCTAAATTGGACGTTCCCTTGAAAGTCATAAAACTCAAATACGAATACTCGATACTAAGCACATGTACCTATGTAATAATATATAGTAATAAAGGTAACTTTATCTATTTAACCCCTATTGGCCTATCGGTCCAACTACGTGACACTACTTGCTACATTATTTATGAATAGAATTTAATTAATGCGATTCGCGAAAGTGTCCACAGGATTTTTCTTGTAATTTCCATGACTATTATATTCCTCTTATGATAATTGTGACATAGCCTCTATACATATACAGACCGGAGATATTAAAATAAAACAAGTCAATAAGACTGTATATAGCTTCTATTTATACCTAATAGCTACGCGCAAAACAAAAATAATAAAAATGTCCAGCTTTCCTTTCCCAAACTGTTTTTCTTTGTGCCCACCAGAGTACATGCGGCCGTCGTGTAGGTACCTAATTCTAGGAGGATCCCCTCGCAAGCGCTCGCAGAAGGGCAAGGAGGGGGAGCGCGTCTCCCCCCTCTCCGAGGAAGAGGCCGGTCAACGCGTGGTACGGGGGTACCTACGTTGGCATTGCACAGGTCTCCCTCTCAGCTCAGTAGGGACGGCTTGGCCTATCCCGCCCCCCAATCCGTCTGGGGGAGTTAGTGTATGGCCCGCGATGTAAGCGGACCACCGCCTGGGAAGGAACGTGTAGTTAAAGTTCATTAACTAGTACACATGTCTCCTTCCCACTCTGGCGAAGAAGGGAGCGCCGTCGGGGGTTTAGTCGGTAGGCCTCCGGCTTTACCGGAGGAGAGCCCGACATAAGGCCACGTCGGCCCACTGCACTTTGGGCCGGCCCAATTCCCCCGACGCAAAAAAAGGTACCTACTCCTCCAAATATTTAAGGTCTTTTATAGAGGTTCACGTTAAAATCACTATCATATCATAGAGATATGCAATATTTCCATGATAAGGAGAAACTACTCCGGTAATAAGTAATAGATATCTGAGTACCGAAGCTGTTTTTTCTTTCGTCAATAATACGATTTAATAAATATTGACTAGTAGGTATTGCACACATTTGGAAATTAGAATTACAATACAGGTAAAAATGACAAATTATAGGTACATTTTACGTTTCAAATGTACAAACAAAATGTATATTATACATTATGTACTAAACATGATAATTTAGAAGGTTTAGAAGTTATGCAAATGGTTGTCTTATAATTCTTATGCATTAGCAGTATATTTTGAAGAACAATAAATTCCTCTTGGCTTCCTCAGAATTTTGCAAAAACAGGTTTATTTGGTTTTTTTTGCCGTCTACGCTCCAATAAGCAAGCGCAGGTTGCATTCTACACCTAAATTCAGGAGTAACGAAAGGATAGGGTTATCACTTCTATAAAATTATTTTCAAAAATAACCTCTGTCACCAGCCCGCACTATAATTGTTAAATATATTAGAAACTAGAGAGAGAGAGATGTGATAGGTGACAGATGAGTAGATGGATGATCTCATAGTAATCGATACCCGAAAAACCAGTTGAGTCACCAGTGGTGCCAACTTTTTCTCTTGAACTGGCCTCTGGTATCCTCACTCATTCAGGTCACTCATTCAGGGAAACAGGGGTGTAATAATACTCGTAGTGGAATACTATAATTTTGCAACAGTATATAGATTTCAAATTTTAAATGTCTTTAACATGGTGTCTCTAATATGAATGACAGCAAGGTCGTTCCGAGATGCGCAATGCGGCGACGTAGTTAGCTAACTTTTGCATAATATTCGAAGCTGACAAAAGTTTGTAACATTGTTCCCGAAGTCACGAATCATTTTGTTTAGCTTGCTTTATCTTCCGAATCGCATCAATCAACCTAAAACTATCCAACCTCAAAATTCAAATATGATAAGAAAATACTTTTAATCATAGAATTGTAATAATTCTATGCGCTTAATACAAACAGGGATCAACTCGACGAGTTTTTATACGGTAATGTACTGTTGTATATATCGAACTTTTTCGTACCAAAATAATATACCTACCTATTGGTTTTTAAACAGTGTTCCTGCCTTCCCTGATAACTGAGGGTGCGGATATCTACAAACCATATAGACAAACTATTGTTTCCATTTGTTAGTTACTATCCAACAGGTTTGACTGTATTTAATAAATATGTATCTACAATGCAGACACCACTGAAACTGTATTGAGTAGCGAGTAAGTGGAACTTGGATTTAAGCTGTAGCTAAGCAACACACAATAGATCAAACTGATTGCAGGTAAAGTATGTACGGTCGAGGAATCTGGCGCTTAAACCCATGAAAAGCAAAAATCGCTCGCAGTTTGCATAGTTTTTTGTTCGAAATGACATCATTTTTGTGTAGTACGTGCAAGCGATTTTCGTTTCAAATTCTCCGACCGTACGTAGTCTAGGAAAGGTCTTCTACATATAGTCTACACCATATTTTTCAAAGCTTCATATTCCTGATAGAAAAATCTTTTCTAAATAATCTGATAGCAATACCTAATTAATATTAGACCTTCAAAAAAGATGCCAACATGATTTGTATGTATTTTTTTAAAGACTTATACTTTATTCTTAATAAAATGTACAAGTACCTAGTATATTGTAAAAATCCCTTCAGGATGAAAATCCCTTGCTAATAATAATATTTACATTTATTTCAGGCTACTCATTATCACTGTACAAAATACTTTACATATTCTCTAACATTTTTTTATATTTTACATTTTTTGAGAAATAAGAGTAATATTGAGAGTTGTTACATGTGAATAAGTAATATGGAATAGATAAACACTTCGAAAGTTTGAAAACGTATACAGCACCGCTAATGGTCGAAATTCTATTTTATTCTTCTTCTTTTCTATATCCCCAATAAGAGAGAGAGAGAGAACGAAAGAGAGCTATCTGGAACATTATATAGTGGTAACCCTATCAGTTCCATTCTGAGAAGTGGTTGGCGCATTCCCGAGTCGCCAGTGGATGCCTCGCCTCGTCTTACAATGCGCGCCGCCTCGTCCGCAGTTTTGTTTGCATTTGAGGAAGTCGTAAAGAAAATCTCTTTTGCGCGTATTATTCGCAGATAAGCAACGGGAATGTGAGTTTAATGCTAAGCCATAAAATTGGACCTCCCCGAAAGTGAGGCACCATTTCAAGCCCACGCGCTACTAAAGTAAATAACTACGTGGGTAATCGTACAATACATTCTGCAAGGTTCAGGTTGTCACTAAATTGTCTCCAACCAGATACACCTCTATAGGTACGCATTTTACACAACTCATGCACCTCATCTTTGCTCTTGTCGGTGAAGAAATTTTCTTTCTTAACTCGTCTCTGTCAGCACATGCAATTCCTTGACGTACATGTCAAAAAGACAGACAGTGGTTTTCTGACACTGTAAGTTACATGATCGATGAAACACAAATAATACATACAAGCAAACTATTGAAAACAAAAGAAAAAGTAATGCGGGCTGTACGTCATAATAACTACGTCACTGATAACAAAACTGTCGCGGAAAATGAGAATAAAAACGAAAAAAACATAATATTTAAACTTCTCACTACCAATCAGATCAACTCACTTTCAATGTATCGTATTCGGTAGGTACTTGTTGAATTGTGTTTTAATATAGAAACCACCACCATTTCCTTAGTCATTGTTTCCAAAACCGACCGTTCATAAGAAAGTATTTGGTAAAGACCAAAAACATTTTTAAATGATTCTATAACCTATATTAATATGTGTCAGATATAATAAAAGACATAACTTATAAGGTTCTCGTAAATCATCAATAGAACAGTTTAAAAAGTAAACCTTGGCGCCGCAAGCGCAGCTCTATTCCGCCATCGCGCCCTAATCAATTCCGTTTCCGTTTGCATTCGATTTAACGTTTCTCTACTTCGCTTGTGATGTCACCGTTCATAGGAATCGTTGTACAGTTTACCTTCCTTGTTTAACTACTCGAGTGCCTCAGCTATTTTCCTATGTGAAAAGTAAAACGGTAACTGCTGAACTAAATGCGAAAAGAATAACTGATTATAGATACATATACTTTATTGCTAAAAAAAACACAACTTAAAAAAAATAGGCATTACAGAAACTAAATTATACAATTTAGGAGGTGTTATCGCTAGAAGCGATTTCTACCAGACAACCTTCAGGCAAAGGACATTTGATGTAGAGGAGGGGTAGGTGGTGCAATATTGAAAAGGGAAATAAAAGTGATATACAGTTCACTTTTATATATTAAAATATTTATAATACTAATACATAAACACAATATTAATATATACTAATAAATAAATATGTTATGCTTATGAAAATAACATAAAGGACTAGATATACATTCATATAAATTGTGATCTTAGACGGACCATCTGGACCTGTAAAGACATAAAAGGATTGCTATTTATTTATTTAAAATGTGAGTTTTGACTCGGGCTTTAAAAATGGTTAATGAAGGAGACTGTCTTATCGATAGGGGTAGAGATTTATATAATTATTTTAATTTACAAAAGTAGGTAGATATATACTCTACCTAATTAAAAAAAAACCCTTAAATAATTGTTTAAATTATGACAAAAGCTTTTGGAATAAAAAACAATACACTGCCAACATTTCACCACAACATAAAATCAGCGCAGAAGAAAAAGCTTTGTTGTTGTTATCAAAAGTTTGTTTTGAAAAGTTTCACATGCGTGACGTATAAATACCTGATAAAAATAAACTGTCTAGAACGAATCTATTCTAAAATAACGCGAAACGATAAAACATGACCGCCTGAACTAAAATTTTTACTGCTTATTTAAATACTGCAGTGTTTTCTGTTATAGAAAATTAATCTATTAATTAATCTATTATTATTATTGTCTTTGACGACCCGATTGGAACAGTGGTAGTGAACGCTGCCTCTGATACAAGGGTTGCGGGTTCGATCCCCGCACAGTACAAACATTTGTGTGCATGAACATGTTTGTTTGTATTGGCCTGGGTGTTTGCTATGTATTATAAGTATGTATTTACAAAAGAAAAGTATTATATGTAAATATTTGTAATCCCACTGTTGATTCTGATATCCGTAACACAGGTGCTTGAGCTACCTATCTCGGAGTCAGATCAATGTATGTGATGCTGTGAAATATTTATTTATTATTATTTATTAATCTAATGTTATCTCGCGAGTAAAATCGCTTTAATATTTAATCAACATTAAGTGTTAATTTCGGCCCACAAAATCCATAGTATCAGTAACAATGTTTGTCTTAAATCCTATGTTAGTAAGTACTTTCATATAATTCTGTTGCATTTACATTCTTTCGTTATAGAAGATTGCAAATCTCTGTAAGATTGCATACGTATCCATTTTAAACATATAAATGTGTGTGTTTTAATATGTTTATTCATCGTCAGCCCATTTAAGTCCCCACTGCTGGGGCATGGGCCTCCCTCAATCACATGAGGGGTAATTGCCATACTCACCACGCTTGGCAGACGGGTTGGCGAGGGTTTTGATATAAATGCAGAGTTTTCCTTCTCTGGGTGCTGATGATCATGCCAGCAGCTTTACCTTAGTTGCCTTTTACGACACCTCGGTAAGAGTGAGGGTGGCCTATTGTACTCTGCCGGGCACCACACGGCAATATGTTTATTAACCACTGGTTATTTACCATTTCTGGTTGCGTTTTAGGTAGTCCTGGAGCCGGAGGTACACTTGATTCATAGTTTAGTAATTACAATGTACTCTACTCCCAAATTCTGGACTATAGTCTAAGCGTACCCTGGGACAAGCTACGCAACTGTGAATTATACGCTGATAAAAATAAAACTTGAATAACAAAAACACAACTATTTAGCAAAACATTTGTCTAACCGGCCATGTGCTAGCCGTAATGCTGACTAAATGACGTCACCCACCAAACGAGACGCCTCATTGCTGCATAATTAACACACAGTCACAAATTGTTTTGACAAAATATACGAGGAAACTTGAAAATTAGGTACTTTTGATATTGCGTTCCATTTTTTTTATGTGGCAGGTGGCAGACGAGCAGACGCATCGCATGATGGTAAGCGATTGCCGCCGGCCATGTACACTCGCGACACCAGTGGAGTCACAAGTGCACTGCCAACCTTTAAACCCTTCTTCCCCTGCGGCCACCGGTACCCTCACTCACGCAGCGAAACAGCGCAGTGCTGCTTCAAGCCGGTTTTCTGTGTGCCCGTGGTATCACTCCGGTTGAGCCGGCCCGTTCATGCCAAAGCGTGGCTCTCCCACATTCACTAAGTAATGCAGTAAGAATTATATGATTTATGGCTACATCAGTTCCGCTGATAAAACTTTTTTATAGTACAAAATATGTTTTACACGCGTTTACATGTTACATATAGTTAGCACTCAATATTTTATGTATTCTTAGGTTAACACACAATTGTAAAAAAAATGCGTCCACCGTGACAAAGTGACATACTTTTAAATCAGTTTCTATTTACATACATGTTGATTTTAAAACTGAATACAGAATATGATATTGATAAGACTGACCGGATGGCGCAATTGGTGACCCTGCTTCTTACGCCAAAGGTCGTGGGTTCGATCCCCACCCTGGACAAACATTCGTGCGATGAACACTTGTGTTTGTTCGGTGTCTGGGTGTAATATATGTATTTAAGTATATATTTGTGTTCCTCTGTTGTCTGATACCTGTAACACAAGTGCTTAAGCTACTTAGTACGGAATCAGGTCAACGTATGAGATGTTGTGAGAATTACTATTACTACTAAGATAAAAAAACCTATGACATAGTTACTTACATTTAGGGAAAATGGACACTATGTAGTCTAACCTTGGGCCGTTGCCCTGGGTACATACCCTGCACGCTGCAAGAGGAAGGCTAGGGTATACTAACCGAATAAGGAATACAGAAGATTATGCGATTCGTTTTGACCGTGGAAAACACCGCTTCGGCATGAATAGGCCGACTCGACCCGGAGTCACGGCCTCACATAAAACTACCACACGTGGTAGTTTTATGTGAGGCCTAAAGTCACGACTAAATACTACTACGTGAGCGAAGGTACCGGAAGCCCAATCCGGTACCTTCGCTTAGATTCCAAAGGTTTCAAAGGCTGGTGTTGCGAGTGCCTATACAGAGTGTATCTGTGAATATTTACATCCCTTTAACCACGTGTTCTACTAACCATTATGAACAACATTTGTTCTATCACTTTCGGAAATTCGCATGATGAAATTTCAACTTTTCATACAAAGTCGGTCACGTGACTTGGTCGTTTTGTATGGGGAGTCTAAAAAATTATCGGTGAATTTCGAAAAGTCGTTAAACAAATGTTGTTCAGAGTGGTTGGTAGAACACGTGGTTAAAGGGATGTAAATGTTCACAGATACACCCTGTATGCAGCGGCAGAAATCGCTTATACTATCAGGTGATCCGTCTGCTCGTTTTCCACCTACCTATCACATTAAAAAAATAGAAGTGAGAGAAGTAAAAACAATTACCTTAAAATAGCCACTCACTTAAACAACTTAAGGCAAACAATGGCTTCGCATTTCAGACTTTAACAGGGCATTTCCTTCGCACTTGTTATTGTTAATATTCTTAGCCATTAAGGAAAGTATTTAACGCCGTAGAAACTTTACTTAATTCGTACAAATCTTCAGCTTATCATGAAACGTGATGTAAGAGGTATAAAATCACCATATACGTGATCGAACAACTGAATCAATTTTTGAAACTGTGGCTTTTGTAATAGAAAAATAATAAGTATGCCCATTCGGCGTAAGAAGGTGAATCATGCATACAACTTTCTATAAGAAAAATTTTAAGTGGTAAAAATCATTAAATTTTTTGTATTTTCATTCTTTCAAAATAGTATTGATCTTTCTCAGTAAATTTGAATAATAACAATAAAAAAAAATCTTATGAATTGCATAAAACGCTAATCGGAACTTTTGCTAATAGGGATTGACACATACCTACAATCGCAATAAATCAGTATTGATTGAAGCACGATTATTGTTTCGAGCAAAATATGTGCGCATAAATTTTTCCTTTCTCTTGGTGACGAAGGTGGTTCCGACACCCCAAGCGAGAGCTGTTATTTTACAGACGAATAAAAATTTGTGATTTACAATAAGAATTTTAAAATATTGAATTCCATATCCAAATAGTAAAAATTTGTAGAAAAAATCTTGATTAAGATTAAAAATCAAACTAATAAAAAGTCGATTAAATTTCTAAAGAAAATATACTCGATTCTTAAAAATATTGGTAAGGCTTAAAAGAAGTGCCTGACTTTTAATGGCGAAATAGAACTGTCTAATTCACTTTCACATACTGGATGGACTATTAGTAAACACTTACTTAGTCTGAAGCACGGATATTAGTAGTTACTCCTAATGTCAAACAAAGCCGGTCTCTGAAGCGACAGCTTGAGACGCAACCGGGACTAAGCGTTAAGAAGATGATGATGATATCCATCATCATCCAATGTCATCAGGAGTCATCATCCGATGACTCGTAATGTCATGCAAAAATTAGAAGTTGGGAATATGGACCTAATTAATCACAAAAAAGTTTCCATTATCCGGAAACTTTTTTACTAGAAATTATGCTGGACGATGTGCAAAAATGGACTTACAAGATTTTATTACTTAATTAATATATCGTATCCAATAATAATCCCTAAAATAACCTGTTCTTGATGTCTTATGAAAAAAACAATGAAGATAAGGTAAAAAACCTACACAGCATCTAACCAGCACACTTTACACGGCACACGTTACAGCATCCAACCAGACGGATCAAAAACTGTAGAAGAATTCGAAAGTACGCACGCACGATGACATAAATTGAAAAAAATACTAACAAATATAAAATAAACTTTCGTCCAGGTCCAACTTGTGAGTTGTGCTGTATTCTGAGTCATCGTCTCCCCGGCCTTGCGAGAGGTTGTCCATTACTAAAGCACTTGATCTTGAGACGGGACGAAACGCCGATGATGTATAAATTTGACTCGGTTTTATAACAGTGGGCGGACCGCAAGGTTTCCAGATAAAACACGTACAGTTAATGAACACAAATTCTTGCCACAGAAGCGTTTAAAATAATGAATTATGTATTTCTGTCTTCACAATGTTAGCTTACATATTTCTTAATCACAATAGGGAATGAGAAAATTATAACTCTATGTGTATTGACAGTTTGACACGAGTTCAGCTACTGAATTGTTATCAAAATAAGCGTCAGACTAAATGTACTTGATGTTACATGCTTTAAGAAAAATGTAAAGTGTACCTTAATAAAGTTCATTTTTAAAATCTATTCATCCATCCATTGTCATTGCTTGCTAGTATTGAATGCATTCAAATATTTTTATGTATATCGTACTTTCCTCGACACCTCCATCAAATCCGTCAGTAAGAACAGATCATTTGCATCAGTATATCAATGGAGTAGGTATAGTTGACTTCGAATAACTTACTATATAATGTTGTATCACATAGTAAATTTTATGTTAATTCCCGTCTTAATTAATTATAACTTACTTGTCATTAATTAAATTACAAAGTCTGTTTTTTTTCTGTTAGAGTCGGTAGCCTAAGAATTTTGCACCACAAAACCTCAGAGTATCCTGTACCACAAATCACGACCATCTATGACTCATTAAAACTAATCGAATTGCACAAAAAAAGAGGTTTATTAAAAATCAGTTCTGCGACGAACGTTATTCGAAAGTTCCCAGAAAACGCATAAAAAAATGCCAAGTTACTATATCCTTGTACGTGTAAAAGCAGAATTTCCAATGTATTGCACAATATCAGATGCAATACTTGCAAGACTATGGACGTGTTATCAGCGAATCGCGTGAGTCAGATTTTTAACACGCAGATTGGAAAATTTAATTTAAAGAATGCAAGTATTGGCGCCCAGCAGACATCGCTTGACCTTATCGATGATGACGTACAAGGAAAAAACAACGTTTCAACTGACTGTATACGTTATCCCCATAAATGTGGAGGTATAAACGTAACGCATTTTCCTCTGCATATACAACAATGACATTTTTGCTTCATGCGGGACGGTTTTTCTATTGTTACTAACCTGTAATTAATTGCTTTATTCACTATTCACAGCAATCTAAATATTGTTCTACTTATTCAAAAGATTCGAAAATTTCAATAGGTCAAAAGTAGCACCTGAGGGCCAATTCTTGTGCACTCGAGATCGAAATCGAATTAGGGATTTGTTACGATGAATGTATGAAATCTCTAACTGCACAAGATTTGCCCCTCTGAAATGTGATCAATCAAACTAGAATCTTTAATTTTTAAAAGCAAAATGTATAAGATTGTTTGGTTCGGTTGTCGTTACCGCAAATAATAACGACTGAAGCTAAATACAAACAAACGTCTGCTATAAAATTTTGAGAGCTAAATTGCTTCTGTTTCAAACGGCCGAGCATAAAATTGATTGAAAGCTATCTATTGCGGTTAGTTGCGCTCACGTTCCTCAATGGGTTTGGCTCTAAATATAACCGTGAGTTACGTTTATCATTTCGACCTGTCCATTGCTTACGAAATCATTTATAAGTTTTTTACTATGTACATTCTCTTTCTTCAAGAAGCAGCCCCAAAGAAAGTGGACGTGGCAGAGCCCCGACACTATGACTAAAAACGAGATCGACTTCATCATGGCGGACAGGCGGCATATATTCAGAGATGTCTCCGTGATCAACAGGTTCAACACCGGTAGCGATCACAGACTTGTCCGAGGCACTCTGAATATCGACTTTAAAGCCGAACGAGTCCGCTTGATGAGGTCAAGACTCCGGCCTACTCTACTGCAATCCATGAGAGGATCTGTAAAGTTTCAGTTAAACCTGGAATACCGATTCAATGCAGTGGAAACCACAACGGACGTTGACCAGAACCTCGAAAATGTGGTTCGAGTCCTCAGGGAAGAAGGCACGAGATTTTGTAACATGCAGCGCAAAGGTAGGAAGTCGAAACTCTCTGATGAGACCTTGGGGCTAATGAGACAACGACGTGAGCAACCACCGTCCACTTCGTCAGGAAAACGGACTCTAAACCGGGAGATCAGTAAACTTGTGCGACGCGACCTCCGGTGCTCCAATACTCTCTCGATTGAAAGAGCTATCGAGCAGAATCGGGGGTCGAAGGTTTTCGTACAATCTCTCGGAAGAAGCCACCTGACCAAGCTGACCACATCACGTGGAGAAGTTGTTGCTTCAAAGCCGGCGGTCCTTCGAGAAGTGGAAGACTTCTATGGCCGATTATACGCTTCGCATGCATCTCGACCTGATCCCGAAAATGAGGACTCTAGGGCCACATTAACACGCCATTTCACCGAAGACTTGCCAGAAGTCAGCATTGGCGAAATCGAGATTGCTCTTGGACAGCTGAAAAATGGAAAAGCCCCTGGAGAGGATGGCGTTACAACAGAGTTGTTGAAAGCTGGAGGATTACCCGTACTGAGGGAACTCCAAAAGCTCTTTAACGATGTCCTCTTCGAAGGGAGAACTCCGGAGGCGTGGAGTAAGAGTGTGGTCGTCTTGTTTTTCAAAAAAGGGGACAAAACCCTTTTGAAGAACTATCGACCCATTTCCCTTTTAAGCCACCACGTCTATAAGCTGTTCTCAAGAGTGATCACGAACCGTCTTGCGCGGAGACTCGACGAATTCCAACCACCGGAACAGGCTGGGTTTCGGAGCGGATACGGCACCATAGATCACATCCACACAGTGCGGCAGATTATACAGAAGACAGAAGAGTATAATCAGCCCCTGTGTCTAGCATTTGTGGATTATGAGAAAGCCTTTGACTCGGTTGAAATCTGGTCTGTTCTGGAGTCCCTGCAGCGATGCCAAGTCGATTGGCGATATATCCAGGTGATGAGATGTCTCTATGATGCCGCTACTATGTCCGTCCAAGTACAGAATCAGCAAACAAGTCCTATACCATTGCATCGAGGAGTGAGACAAGGGGACGTCATCTCCCCGAAATTGTTCACAAATGCAATGGAGGATATGTTCAAGACGCTGAACTGGAAGAGACGTGGCATCAACATCAATGGCGAATACATCTCTCACCTGCGATTTGCTGACGACATCGTCATAATGGCAGAAACGCTGCAGGACCTACAACAGATGCTGAATGACCTGGCTGACTCTTCTAAATGCATCGGCCTACGGATGAACTTGGACAAAACCAAGGTCATGTTCAATGAACATGTTCTACCGGAACCGATTGCAATTCACGGTGCCGTCCTCGAAGTTGTTCAAAAATACGTATACCTCGGGCAGACTTTGCAATTGGGTAAAAACAACCTCGAGGATGAGGTGAACAGAAGAATCCAGTTAGGTTGGGCAGCATTTGGAAAACTACGTCGTGTCTTCATATCGTCGATACCACAGTGCCTAAAGACGAAAGTCTTCAATCAGTGCGTCCTACCCGTCATGACATACGGAGCCGAAACGTGGACACTTACGGTACGGCTGGTCCACAAGTTAAAGGTCGCTCAGCGTGCTATGGAACGAGCAATGCTCGGCGTCTCTCTCCGAGATCGAATCCGAAATGAGGTGATCCGGCAGAGAACCAAAGTTATCGACATTGCTCACCGGATTAGCAAGCTTAAGTGGCAGTGGGCTGGCCATATTAGCCGCAGAACCGACAACCGATGGGGTAAACGAGTTCTGGAGTGGAGACCGCGTCTTGGCAAACGTAATGTAGGGCGCCCTCTGGCTAGGTGGGAGGACGATCTGCGCAGGATGGCTGGCAAGAGCTGGATGCGAGAAGCCACGGATAGATCACAGTGGCGAACAATTGGAGAGGCCTACGTCCAGCAGTGGACTGCGATAGGCTGATGATGACTATGTACATAGCAACACTTGTTTAATTCATTCATTTTTTTCCTGTCTGCACGTTGGAGCAAGATGTCTGCTGTTGAAGTTTAGAATATGGAAAAATACATACTTGCGGTTGATATTTGTGTGTTGATACTGACTATACATTTACATATTCATACATTAAAGGTTTTCCTTTTATTGTTTAACTAGTTTATCACTATCGTTCGTATGGATTATGTGATAAGTAAATCAATAGCAACTATATGATGTAGAAGACAAACCTGAACTTGAGATGAAATTAATGGATTGATTAAAATTGATCTTACGTAATTATTTACAGACAGACACACTTCAGGTTACTACAATCTGTCAAAATTCCTTAATTGATATTGGACCGAACGCGTTTGACAATAAGTTGAGAATCGATCAGATCGAATTCGTCAGTTTTGTTTACTTTGATATGTGGCTTTACGTACCTAATATACCTACAAAAGTGGTCACCTAGTTGATCGACCATGACTTTTCTGCGTCCATAATGACATGTTTAGTAGGCTATAACTATGTAATTCTTTGTACGCTTATTTCACCTGCAATTTCCTACCCAGTATCGCACGCAGTCTCAGCGATAACCTCAATCGGTGTTTATCACAAAATTGCTGCTGGGTCAACGACCTCTGTGTTTACCCACTTACTGAACCTTTGCCAAATTGTGGAGATGACGGTTCCCCAGCTGTTCACAAGTAACGTCACTCATGGTGCTTTATTTTGAGAGTGATGACGTCACTTTTCCTAACACCTAGCCGCGCCTTTGGTCATTCAATATAGTTAATAAATCATTTTTTATATATTAATAACCGATGTTAATCCGATAAAAGACTGCCGATTATTAAATCCAGACTATAAATTAAACCTCAACATAATTTATGTTTTAGATTATTTTGTTAAACGTGGAACTTGGATTGAATTTTAGTGTTGAGTTCTTTGAGATGAATAAACTGACTTGACTAACGAAAAAAAACTACAAGCAACAGTTAAAAAGAATAAATCTTGTATTGTTTGTTTGAAATACATAAATAATACGCCAAAGGTTGGGAAAGGAAAACTTTTCTCAAATGTTCCAAACTCCTGTAAACACATTGTGCAAACTCCATAAAACATTCAACATACCTACAAATTAAACAATAAATAGACATTGGTGGTAGGTGTACGTACCCCTTCTTACAAAGACAATCGAATCCTGATAACCTACATAATCAAATTAAAAAAATGATAAATTCGCCATCTCGTGCTGTGCGTGCAATTTCCCATCGACTAATTCGTCATCATTTTGATTGGGTGGGGTTTTTTTTATTCAGATTTTAACAGTAACAGTCACGCTGTCGAATTTTTTTTTGCGTCATATAGGCGTTAATCGAAAAATCTAGACGACTAAAAGCATGTATAACGTTTGCATTTGTTTTGCAAATTTTATAAAAAAATACATCCATTAATAAGAGTAGGTATAGGTATGGTATAACACAGGTCTTTAAACCGGTATTAAAAGTAAATATTTTGAGCGCGTGTTCAAATTCGTCTACTTGGTCCCCAATTCTCGTGCTCGTGACATTTATTTTCATACGATATATATCACTAAAATATAGTTTTTTTGTATGGTTTTCAGGTGATATCCGCCATGTTTTCTAAATATCACGAGCACGAGAATTGGGTTCTTGGTCTGTTATCGCTTAAGAATGTCGAGTGCAAACATTAGAGCACTGTAAAACAACGATATTTTGATCCTCTATATTATCTACTGTGTCTATACGCTCTGGCCGTTATCAGGCCAGTGTAAAGAAAACAGACAGCCCTTTAAGGTGACGGTTGGGGCACACTAGCGACGCCAATCGATTTTAATTTTTAGCTACTAAACCGGATCCATTTTAAACAATTTCTAGGTTTACAACCTTTCGGCAAACATTTAGAGTATTTATTAAATAACCATGCAAACATTTTGGATACCATATAGCATTAAGTCCACCAATTGTACTTTTTTAAAGAATAAATAAATATATAAATTTATCAATTATTACGTAATGTCTCACACTGTTTCTTTTTCATTTCAGGTACCTAACGATTTTTTGCCGCTACAATTAAACATTGGACAACATCTTTAAGGTCACTATATTTATTAGTATTTTCATAAGTTTTTAACGTTTATTTTATCAAATAATACTTAGATGAATGGGCCAGCTCGACTGGATTAATACCACGTCCTCACAGAAAACCGGCGTGAAGCAGTGCATGCGCTGTGTTTCGCTGCGTGAGTGAGGGTACCGGAGGCCCAATCCAGGGGCAGAGGGTTAAAATGTAAGCAGTGCTTGTGACACCACTGGTGTTGCAGGTGTCCATGGGCGGCGGTAATCGATTACAATCTGGTGATCCTTCGGCTCGTCTGCCACATATATCATAAAAAAAACATTCAGAAATAATTACCATAATTATGTTTGAATCTTTAAAGAAAATCTCAAAATGTTGTGGCCTAAAGTAAACGTAAAAGTCTGCCTACGCAATTAGAGTATTTAGAGTTTAGAGTTTAGAGTGCCTTATTTGTAGCCGTTCCGTAACGAACGAGAATATACCTACTGCGTCCAAACAAAGGAGACCCACATCGTGTGGAAGAGAGAGAAACTCCGATTCGGTCGTAAAGTCTGCTTTAAATTAGGCCCTCTTGTCACAAATGTTAGCAAATTGTCATTTCCAATTTTAGTATATGTACTGCCGAAGCCGAAGCAAGTACAACTGTCATTTGGACAGATCGGTAAAATAATAATGGTTTTGACAGTTGGGATTAGCGAACTGTCATTCGGACAGATCGGGAGAATAACGCTTTTGACAATCGAAGCGCGGGGGTTGAAAATCAAACGTGATGAACATTAAACAAGTGTGTCGGGAGAGGTTTTTGGAAAAAGTATAGATACCTGATTGTTTTTAAAGGAAATACTGTATTGTGTGGAAGAAGTAAAGGATTGGTAACCTATTGCAATAGTGTATCATTGTGGACACCCTGGGATATTTCTACACAAACTAAGTAGAAGATACTACGTATAGTATGAGCAATTGGGCCAATTGGGCATGACTAGCAATTTCGCTTTTACATGAAAAATTCTATCGATTCGGTATTTGAATACCTTTTTTCTTTTATCTATTGCCAGTTGTTTGTCGAGAGATCCGCTCAATACCTACCTGATGTTTTATTACGTTGATTGATCAATTATATTCGAGTGGATAGCTCATTGGTTCGCAACGATCCGTTTCAAGGAATCTTCAGACAATGGCGTTACGGTTGTCGCTTCTCGAAACGGATTTCGTCGTCATAGCAACCTTCCAGTGGCCGAATGAATAATAAATATTTCATCTATCTTTCGCATAATGTTTTACAAAATCTCTATAAATCTTAAATTTAGATCATCAATATAAAATTCAGATCATCCCGACTACATCGAGATGCAAAACATAACGCTGGTTTATTTTCTAGTCCTGGGAGACTAGATAATAAACCAGTGTTATGTTTTGACTTCTTGGATAAAACTTCCCACCTACCTGAATTTATCTTCCTTAAGGTGACGGGTAGGGCACACTAGCGACGCCAATCGATTTTATTTTTTAGCTACGAAACCGGATCTATTTTAAACAATTTCGGGGTCACAACCTCTCGGCAAACACTTATACTATTTATTAAATAACCATGCACAAATGTTGGGTCCGTTTTTGCACGCCAAAAGTGGTCGCTTTTGGCGAGAATCAATTTTTTGCGTACGCGTTAGACTCCATGTTTGTGCTTGATTATTTAATAAATAGTATAAGTGTTTGCCGAGAGATTGTAGTCCCGAAATAGTTCAAAATAGATCCGATTTAGAAGCTAAAAATTAAAATCGATTGGCGTCGCTTGTGTAACCTACCCGTCACCTTAACACGATATACGCTTGCAAATAAATTAATGTTTTATGAGGGTTTTCGCGTGTGAAATATCCGCTAGATGGCGTACTGTTGGACTGAGGTGCAACATCAACCGCATTCGTTGTTCAGTTTGTCAAATTGACATTTTGGCAGATCACGTTTAAAAATAACCATTCACATTGTATATGGACCCCACTCCTATAGTACGCCATCTAACGGATTTTTCACACGCGGAAACCCACATTGAAATAATGCTACTTGTAAAGTACTTTTAGGTGGTATACAATATAATACCAGATTTTCTCTTTTTGTGTCATCAAGAACAGTATGGAAAAAATTAAGATAAGATATCCGTTGGAATTTTTCCGAAGACACCATCTGAACATAAAATAAATGAAAGTATTAATATCTTCAAACAGTACTCTTAGCTTCCTTGTGATACGTTCATACATACCGTATACGTTTACAAACCTTCTGTCTCACCGTATTCATAAGGTGAAAGCGAGATGCATAGTGCACTATGCACCATTCATAGGCATTTGGATTTGTAAGCACACAGCTTGCGGTCTCTCAGCGGTCCTATTAGGGTTGACAAGAGTCCCACTTAGATTCTATTATTTCGAATTTTAGGGCTTAATTCATAATCATTTAATAAGCCTTTGTTAGGTAAAACGGTGTTATAAAGCAAATTTGACGTTTGAAACAAAAAATGTTCATACAAAATTATGGAAATAGAATCAAAACTGCTTTATAACTCACACACCTCACAGAATGGGCGGCGGCAAACGCTTACAAACAGGCGATCCGTCTGCTCGTCTGCCACCTATCACATAAAAAATACACCCTTTAAGTTAAAAAGGTTCAACAAACATTTATGAACAAGAAGACCGTTTTCCCTTTAAATTTTACGAAATACACATACAAAAGGAAAAAGATAAAATAAAACATACACCTAACAATATGTCCACAATATACTGATCTAAGGTTATGATTGATAGATAAATAAATAGGCAATATAAAACAGATGCTGTAATAAAATAACATTAATACGTGTTTTTTTAGCATGAAATACCTATAAATATGCGAGCTTTATCTTTTACAATGTTTTTGATAGTGTACCTAGAAGTTTTCATTCCGTTTTTCGATACTTATTACGAGCTTATAACATTTTATTTGTCTTCTGCGGTTACAATTATATGATGACTATTTAATCTTCCGCATTAGCATTTTTGGACTGATTTAGTATAGACTACTCTCAAGGTCTTCCATTTTTTCCGGCATTGAGCCTCTTTAAACTCTTATTATGTCGCGCTTAATATATTATCATCGTAGCGTTTTGTTCCGGTTGTTTCCCAAACTGTCGCTTCGGAGCCTTTAGACCGCTTTGGACTTGGGTTCGCGTTTATTCAGCGCATTCTGTTATTACCATTAATAAAGTTATAATAACTCAGATTAGCATACTTTCCTCCTTCTATCAACCCTATTTCGCACTTAATTCCTCGACCAAATCAAAAAGTTCGCTCCCAAACAGGTCTGCGTTTACTACCGGTGATTCTCAATTTGCCCGCGTTATATGTGGGCGTGTTTTTATTTAACGAGTCGATGGCAAGTAATAAGGTAAACATTGAGCAATAGAGACCGTTTGACTCGAAGCAAGATGGAATACGTCTCGATATAATGCCGTATCAATACAATGTTTTTTTGTGGGAGAGCCTTGCTACGGCATAAAAGGCCTGTTCGACCGGAATGATGTCAGGGCCGAGAAAATCGGCGTGAAGAAAAGAAGAAATCATCATCATCATCATTTCAGCCGATAGACGTCCACTGCTGGACATAGGCCTCCCCCAATGTTCTCCACACAGATCCGTCCTGTGCCGCCCGCATCCAATGGATTCCCGCGATCTTCACCAGATCGTCGGTCCACCTTGTGGGAGGCCTGCCACGGCGGCGACTTCCAGTACGTGGCCTCCACTCGAGGAACTTTCCGCCCCAACGGCCGTCTGTTCTCCTCGCTATGTGCCCTGTCCATTGCCACTTGAGGCATGCAGTTCTTGGGCTATGTCTGTGACCTTAGTTCTCCTGCTGATCTCATCATTTCTGATACGATCACGCAGGGAGACTCCGAGCATAGCCCTCTCCATTGCTCTCTGGGTGACTTTGAGCCTCTTTAATCAGCACATATTGTAAGCGGCCACGTTTCGATTCCATATGTCATTACTGGCAACACACACGCATTGAAGACTTACGTCGTAAGTTCATATCTAAATAGAAAGTTCTCCCCAATACGTGGTCAAAGTCAATTTAAAAGTGCTAGGGTTTTTTTTTGTTTGAAGGAATTCATTTTCCTACTAATGTGATATACTATAACACATTAGTCTTTTGCTGCTTTATTTCTATCTCATCCCATCTTTCATGACAATATCTAACTACTAAACATCGATTAAATACCTTAGATCTAAGTTAAATACTCGCCACCAAAACAGTCCCGTGAAAAGCGCGCTGCAGTCGTCATCAACATTCAAATTAGCGCTTTATGCCCATAGACACAAGGAATATAAAATTTCAGTTCCATGGTTTACCGCGGGACTACTTTCGTGGCGCGGACTAAAGTAATGCTCATTTCTACCAAAAGCCGAGATTCAGTACATATCGCCTATTTTTTTAAATTGACTCTATGCTCAAACTGTTACGGTTATTGTTATGAAGTTATTTGTTGTGCGAGGAAAGCTTATGAATTGTGTTTTCCGTAGCATGTATTAGAATTAAAGTCATTGTTCCAAATCTGGAATGAGAAATGTGTACAAGTTTTATTTGGATCGGTTTTAAGTGGCCGTATGTTGATAACAAGATTCTTAGCACCAATTGGAGAGTGACTTAGCACTAGTTCTAAATTATTGACGTCATTATCCCCGTACTACAGTAATTAAGAGGAAGTCAGTATTACCTAAATGTATATCACTCTGTCAGTTAAAAGAAAAAACTAGGTATCTAGTAGTAGTACTGACAATTATTATCTTACTCTAGTATGAAATTTAAAAAGATTTGCTTTAACGCTAAATCAGCTAACGACTGGTTTCGCAGATGTTATTAGTTACTTATTATCAGGTGAATCGTTTGCTCGTTTTAATTTTACATTATGGCAGACAAACGAGCAGACGGCACACCTGATGGTAAGCGAATTACAGCCGCCCATGGACATCTGCGACACACGGGGCATCACAGATGCGTTGCTCTTAAGGGAGGAATCAGCTCTTTTCTTGAAGATCACCAGGTCGTATCGTTTGTCGCCTCTAGCGTAAAAAAAGTCTAATGTGAGTATAACCGAAACAGTACTTGGGCTTTCGGGACCTCGATTTCCATTGCTGTGATAACCGGTTCATTATCTACGTAGGTATGAAACGCCCAGACACTAAATTAGAGTCCGCGCCACGAAAGAATCCCCGTGGAAAAACACGGAACTAAAATTTATGTTTCCTTGTGTCTATGATAATTGTAGTGTACACCGATATTGAGGGTATCCACAATTCACTGGCTCGACAACACACCATCAAACAAGGCCGCGTGTCCGCTCTCGTCAGTGACTCACGCTCGACTCCCCCCGCGCGCCCCGTCTCACCGTGTGCACGAGACAGTGTATTGTATACCAAGTCTAAAGGTATATTCACACAAACACTACATCTCTTCCTTATTGAAAACTTTATTTTAATTTGTTTCACAATGGTAAGTATACTTATTTATCAGTTAATGACATTAACATTTGTATTTAGTAAACTAGGTATATTTCCTCCGAATTATGATTTCCTTCGTCATCTTCTTGAACGGTTTTCCATTCACCTTCTATTCTTTTCAGATGTAATATGTTCCTCCTTAAAGTCTGTCCAGTTTCTTCGTTCCTTATTGTTACATCTCCATCTTTTGCCTTCTCTACAACGTGTGGTGTTGGGTTATAATTTGGTGTAAGTTTATTTGTCTTTTCCGTTTCTTTGATGTATACCTTGTCTCCTTCGCTTAGCACTAGATCTTGTGCTCGCCTTCTCTTATCCCCGTATTCTTTTCCTTTTTCCTTTTGTTCTTTGTCTCTGTCTCTAACTTCTGTGTCTTCATCTTTCGCATTATGTAGAGTAGGAATTTTATCCCTGTTCTGTCTTTTAAAGAATAATTCCGTTGGTGTTTTTCCTGTTACTGAATGCGGTGTAGAGTTGTACATCATCAGGTATTCCCATAGAGATTCTTGTAAATCTTTTTTCTCGATTTTTCCTATTTTTAAACGTTTCAATATATCGCGGTTTTGCCTTTCCACCTCACCATTCTGTTGCGGCCAATACGGCACTGTATGAAACAATTTTATGTTACATTCAGCACAAAAAAATTTAAACTCTTCACTTACGAATTGACGACCATTATCAGCCGTTATGGAAGAAGGATAGCCTAGCCGGCTAAATATCTCCTTTAGTAATCTAATTATTTGGGCGCTCGTAATTGATTTTGTTATCTTTACCTCTTTATAGCGACTATAATAGTCGACTATAACCAAAAGATATTCATTGCTAGGCAACGGCCCTAGCAAATCCATTGCAACGTCAACCCAGGGAGATTCCGGGAGCTCTCGACGCTTCATAGGAACAGGTGGATTTGGTAATCCGACCAAGGTACAGCCTTTACAACTTTTTACTAGATTTTCAGCATCCTTATCTATCCTTGGCCACCATACTTTACACCTGAGACGCCCTTTCATGCCTACAATGCCCGGGTGACCTTCGTGTGCAGCGTCTAAAACTTTTTTCCGGAGTTTAGAGGGTATAACCAACCTGTTTCCTCTTAAGAGTACATTACCGAAGAAACATAACTCGTTCTCAAAAACTTTGTATCCTTTGGTACTATCGTCCCAGTCATTGTTATAAATACCCTTCTTCACTTTACATATTTCAGAGTCTTCTTCAGAGTACTTTATAATATCAGTCATGGAAACTGCTTGAGGCCTCGCATTTTCTACAATGTGATGAACATGTTCATCACTTTTGATTTTCAAGTGATCTGAGTAATTACTTAACCGCGACAGAGGATCAGCTATGTTCGTCTTCCCTGGCTTATACTGTATATTATAGCGATACGCCTGCAAACGCAATACCCATCGCTCAATCCTAGCACATGGTTTCGATTTCACCCCAAATAAAACCTCTAGGGGTTTGTGGTCAGTAATCAAATCGAATTCTTTGCCAAACAAAAAGACATTGAAATGTTCTATAGCCCAGACCAAAGCTAAAGCCTCTTTTTCTGTTTGGCTATACCTACGTTCACAGTCAGTTAATGTCCTATTTCCATATGCAATGATTCTTGGTCCCTTAGAATCAGTTTGTACCAGGACTGCTCCTAATCCTACAGGACTGGCGTCAGCGATGACTTCAGTTTTGTCGTGTACATCATAATATCCGAGAGTGTGAATATGAGACAATACCTCTTTTAGGCGTGCAAAAGCTTGATCCTGTTCGCTTGACCAAAACTGTTCAATGTTTGCATTTTTGCCAAACTTTTGTCTCAGTAATTTTTTTAATGGTTCGGTTATTGTGGCAAGGTTTGGTATCCATTTATTTATATAGTTTACGAGTCCCAATAAACTCTGTATTTCTTCTATTGTTTTAGGGATTCTAAACTTCTCTATACTTTCGACATATTTATTTAATGGTCTCACCCCTTCAGCTGTCAGTTCGTGTCCCAGAAAGTTTACTTTTTTTACCTTATACAAACATTTGGTCTCGTTCAACAGGACGTTGTTTTCTTTTAGCACCCGCAATACTTTTTGAAGACGCAAATCGTGCTCTTGCTCTGTGTGACCGAAGACCAAAATATCATCTACAAAATTTAGGGCTCCCTCGCATTTAAGGAGCATATTTTCCAGTATTTTTTGGAACAGCTCAGGTGCACAGGTAATACCAAACATCAAACGTTTATAGCGAAAAAGACCCTTTGAGCTAATGAAAGTGGTTATATAGCGAGAATTTGGATGTAATTCCACTTGGTAAAATGCATTTTTAATATCTAATTTGGAAAAATACTGGGCTTTCCTTATTTTCGGTAAAATATGTTCCATAGACGGTAATGGATGGTTCTCTCGCAAAATGGCCGTATTCGCACGACGCATGTCTACACAAAGTCGCAGTTCTCCGTTATCTTTTAGTACAGGTACTAATGGAGATATCCATTTTGATGGTCCTCGAACTTCCTCAATGATGTCACTCTCAAGTAATTCCTGGATCTTAGTTTCAATTTTTTTCTCAATCGGTATTGGAACACGCCGGTAAGGTTGAGAAATGGGTTTCTGGGTCTCGTCGATAGGAATTTCAATCATAATATCTTTGAACTTAGGAAATTGTACATTTCCTATCAGATTTACGCCAATCCCTAGTCTCAGTACCCTTAAACGGATAGCACTATCTTTTCCTAATAGATTCCTTGATCCACCAGCTATTACATAGATCTTTGTGCGTTCTTCTTGGCCATTTACTTTAATTGTTGTATCAAATGATCCCAAAATTTGTAGTGGCGTTTTGCTGCCATATGCCACAAGTATTTTATTTGGCTCCTTTTCTTGGTTAAAGGTTACCACCCCTTGCTTTTTCAAAGTGTTCCAAGTCTCGTCCGTAATAAGATTATATTTCGATCCCGAATCGATTAACATGCTTATCGTTTTACCGCCAACTTCGCATTCTATATTTGCATCTTCATTCACATTGAATACGTAATCTACCTCTTCACATTCTATATTGTCGACTTCATTTTGCTTCCGAATTCTTTTAGTATACTGATTGACTTGTTTCTTCCCTTCTTCGATTTTCCTCTTAAGTAAATCTCGAGTTTTACAATACTGTCTAAAATGGTCAAATTTTCCACAGCCATAGCATTGCTTTCCTTTCGCAGGGCAGATTTTATCATCCGAAGAGTGTTTGAGATTTCCACATCGACCACAGGCTTTTTTATTATTTGTAAAAATTCTGGAATTTATTTTATGTTTCAACAACCTGTCGTCTTTCCTGAAAGGAGCTACTGCATTCACTTCTTGAGTTTTATTTCCATGACAATATTCTTGCATTTGCCGGTTTACAACTTCTAGCGTGTTGGCCTCCGTGATTATCTTATCCAATGTTACGCTGTCACCTATCGTCAAAATTTTCTTTCTTAAGTCTACTGATGTGCACTTCTCTGCAATTTGATCAATTAAATGGTCTTCAGGTTTATCAAACATACACTTACATGCCTGATTCCTTAGTCTTATCAAAAATTTCTCAAATTTTTCACCTTCTTCTTGTTTGATTAAGCGAAATACATGTCTTTCATACACCTTACTCTGCTTAGGGGTAAAATAATCATCCAATTTTTGTATCGCTATGGCGAATACATCGTTGCTGTCGTTTTTTTCTATACTGGCACCTGGTAAATTATAGAATATTTCTTGAAGTCCTGAACCGCCCAACAACAACATCGTTGCTCTTTTCTTTACATCGCTAGAGATATCTGCTGCTTCCAGGTAAATCCGCAAAGACCGTTTCCACTTTTCCCAGCGCTGGCCTAAAGAAGCACTGTCGCCTTCTAATTCCAATTTCTCCAAAAGAGGTAAACCGTGTGACGTCATGTTGAGCTAGTAGGATGACCTGAAAAAATAAATAAACATACCTTGCGATTTTTGTGTTTCTCAATTTAATGGATGCATTGTACTAATGTGAGCCTTTTTTAATTTAATGGCGTACCTTTGAACCAAAATTTTAATTTTAATTTAGGTACCTTTGCGCCAAGTTTTCCAATTTAATGGGGGTGCCTATACACCAAACGAGGTTTTCCAATTAAATGGAGGTACCTTTACACCAAACCAGGTTTTCCAATTTAATGGGGGTACCTTTACACCAACAAGGTTTTCCAATTTAATGGGGGTACCTATATACCAAACGAGGTTTCCAATTTAATGGGGGTACCTTTACACCAAACAAGGTTTTCCAATTTAATGGGGGTACCTTTACACCAAACAAGGTTTTCCAATTTAATGGGGGTACCTTTACACCAAACAAGGTTTTCCAATTTAATGGGGGTACCTTTACACCAAAATGATATTTGACTGAACGCGCAGATTTCACCTCAACCGGAAATCGAACCGGGGACCTCAAACGCAATCATCGCCTCAGAGTATAACCCATCAATTACTGCGCATCTAACATAATTAGTTACTATATACAGAAAATACATTTTATTTTTAGCGCGGGTATTCATGTGGAACTATGCCTCCTACATTTTGTGCACTGCTAACGCAATAATCGATTAATCGATTAGCAACATTAACCCATCACTACAAACGTCACAATTATTCATTTAATACTTAGATTTTTTGATGTCATAGTTAATTACGAGAATACCATCCCCTTGACATAACTTCTTTTTTTTTTTTTTTTTCTTTACGTTGTCAAAACTGTGAGACAAATTAAAAATGGCTCCCACACTTTTCCTTCATCTTGAATAAAATCCTATACAAAGTCCTAAATGCAACAATGATGAAATGCAAACATTACGTATGATACTGCTACAATAAAGAATTTCAACTTAGTGTTACTTTGTGGTTACTCGGTTTACTACAAATACAAAGAATTGACCATTAAACACAAATCCATGTTTAGAGATTTCAAAATCGTGCCAATCACACGCACGCATGTCAAATTAAGGTTGCTTAGTTTTCCCTTCTTTAAAATGATATCATGATTAGACCGACCTTTGTCCTCGTCGCCACTTGTAGTGTACACCGATATTGAGGGTATCCACAATTCACTGGCTCGACAACACACCATCAAACAAGGCCGCGTGTCCGCTCTCGTCAGTGACTCACGCTCGACTCCCCCCGCGCGCCCCGTCTCACCGTGTGCACGAGACAGTGTATTGTATACCAAGTCTAAAGGTATATTCACACAAACACTACAATAATAAAGCTCAAATTGAGAACAAACCTGATATGTTAGTACATATCAGATTTGATGAAGCTTGGATTATTCCAAGAACTTTAAACATCCTACTGACCATTTTACTAATCTTCACTTAAAATCTTTAGTCAGACTTGCGGTCAGAATTTAGCCTAGTTGTTATTGCTAAAAATACGTAGGTTTCGGGAACGTTATCCCTTTATGAAGAAAACCTATATGATTCAGAACCCTCAATTACGTCAGTCACTCCTTCTTAATTTCCCCATTATAATAAAAAAAAAAACAAAGATTCTGAGTTTTGGTAGCACAACAAAACAAATAGGATCGATAGCATATCACGAACAAAGATAAAACATATCAACGACAAAGATTAACGATACCGTGCACAGTTGATTCTCTCTTCTAATATTGAGGTAATGTGATATCATTGCAATTGAGAGTGGTATCAGACAGGCGCCAGCGCCTATCTTGAGTAAATCAATCTCATGTGTGAACAAAGGAGAAGCGATCACAATGATACACGAAGACAAAGGACGATAAGATAACGGAATCAAAATACTAATAATAATAAATGCGAGTAACTAGCCGCAGATCGTTCGCCTGGAATGGGGTATTTGACTAAGCTCCAGATTTACAAAATATAAATATTTACTAAAATATAGGTAAATATGTGCCAATAGCAAAAAATCTCAATCAAAAATAGAACGTCTAGCCGGTTTTATGGTCATCCAAAGATTCATGGGCAAGTGCATTTTAAAAGAATGAAATTATTGAAAAATAAACCATTGAATAACCCATACAATTCGATCCAACTAATATAATGGAACCATTGACATAAACAAAACATTTGATATAGCTACCATACAAAATTCAAATGAAATGCGTATAAAATACTTAGGTGTGACGTTCCATCTTAGTAGCCATTTGTATGGAGCGTTTTGGGTTTGCCCAAAAAAAATTTCAAAAACTGTATTCGGTTTGCCAAATAAACGTTACATCAAAACTTATTTCACCCTATAAGTATGTTCCTCAGAAAATAGTTTAAATATGCAGTGTTCTCGAGAAAAATACTTATATAGACAAAAAATACCAAGGGTTTTATAGAGACGTAGAGCATATAGATGTCATTTAATTTTTGTGCATTTTAATTCCTTGCTAATGAGTCACGTAGTAATTAATTATGTACATAAGTAAGTTTATATAATTGTAATATCATGCACATATATTACAAAAAAACACGTCAAAGGCACAGGAGTTGGTAATTAAAATAAAATTATAGTACCTAATAAAAAATTGTAGTGTACTTAAACAAGAATGTTCTAACTGCTTGTCGTTTCTGCTACAGCCAATTTCAAATTCGCCAGCCAACCAATAACAACATTTCTATTTACTTATTATTTCAATAAAAACACGAGCTTAAATTGTTTAGGTGCCTAAATATGAGGTTAGTAAGGACACCATAGCACTGGTTTTTGTTTTTATCATTAAATTTGTTCCGCATCATTAATCTTTCGTCGAGAAAAACCAACGAGGGACTTTAGACCTAGTTTTGCCAACCTTCATTAGTCCAAACATTTACCACGCCGACAAAACTGTGGTTTGAATATTTTGAAGTGTAAAGTATATTTATTACGTAACTCACTAGTCACTACCCGCCCTCTCTTCGTTTCGGGACATTAGTTCCATGCTGTTACACATAGATGGCTCTGGGCGTAGTTAACATCGCGCATGTGTTTCGCTTTTACGGTTTACATATTAAGCCTTGTCGCTATCTATTGGTGTAAACTATTCATAAGTAGTATAGATTATTGCACCAGCACTTGTTTTTTTTTTTTTTGCCGATGTAGTACAGGCACCAGAAGCCTAATGGGAGGAAGGGGTGACTCATCGTCACAGAGACTACTGGTCTATGGGCGGCGATAATCTCTTGACATCAGGTTAGAATTAGTTACCTAATGCCTTAGTCTTAAGAATGTTGTAATGTATGCCTTGTTGATTGTCCCTATAAATAAATCCGTTTGCTTGTCAGCCACCTATCACGTGTAAAAAAGTTAATTCCCCTTATTTATTACTCCCACAGTACATCAGTGTTTTTCGACTAAAATAACTCCCGAGACTTTATCAAGTTTTGTTCGGCCGGTCTTAGAACCACAAAGCGGCAACTTTGTACCCACTTCGGTAATGACTCGTACGCGTCGAGGTGATAAGTGCCGACTTTAAATGCTCAGATAACGATGCGCTTGGGCAACTCCTTACTAAACAACGCCCTGCGACACCAAACGGAACACGAGTACTTGTAAGTCAACATTTAACAACAGAATCGGGCCTCCGTTTTGTAAGAATGCGCGCCGCTAAAGAAGTCCTGTAATAAGCGCTCTAGAGCCGATTATCAACATTCACATTTGAGCTTTATTCTCATAAACACAAGGAAACACAAATTTTAGTTCCGTGTTTTTCCACGGGGCTTTTTTCGGGGCCGGACTCTAATTTGGTGTTTGGGCGTTTTATACCTACGAAGATAATGAAGCGGTTATCACGAGCAATGGGAATCGAGGTCCCTAACGCCTAAGTACTGTATAATATCTGTGGTACTGTTTCGCTTACACAAAATACTCACATTAGACTTTTTTTTACGCTAGTTGCGACAAAGGAGCAAACGGTTCACCTGATAGTAAGTAATCACTATTAACATCTGCGAAATCAGAGAGTTCGCTGATTTAGCGTTAAAGCAAATCTTTTTAAATTTCATACTAGAGTAAGATAATCATTGTCAGTTAATTTTAATTAATAGTAATCTAATAATAGTACTGACTATTATTATCTTTAATTAAAATTAACTGACTATGATGATTCAACCACAACTCAAATTAATCACTGGGTTAATTTCATAGTTGATTGGAATTATTAAAAATGTTGCAGTAAATGTTAAATTCAATAAATAAATAAATATTTTACAACATCACATACATTGATCTGACTCCGAAATAGGTAGCTCAAGCACCTGTGTTACGGACATCCGAATCAACAGTTGGATTACAAATATAATACGTATAATGCAGTGATTACAAGTCTGGTGATTACAAGAAGTGCAGTAAGAACAGATTTTTTTATTCATGAGATTATTTATAAAATAGTCAGTTCTGCGTGGGAGTGTGTATTAAACTGAACTGCTTAGTTTAGATTAGCTTGTTATACAGATGAAGTTTCTCGAAGCTTGCGATTTTCTGCCTCACCCCATATTCTGATGGACTGTTTGTACGTATATACAGCCACACATTAAAGTATACAAAGCTGTTAAATTTCTTCATTTGATTCCCACCTTAATGTCAAACACGTTCGGTTCAATATCAATTCATGAATTTTGATAGATTGTGGTACCTGATGTGTGGCTGGCTGTACCTATGCGTCAGAACTACCAAGCTCGTTGTGGTGCCGACAAAGTTTCTATCGTTTGCGATTTTTGCCTCACCCCATGTTGATTCAGACGAGAGGGGAGTTTTGATCACGTGCTCCATCGATTCGCATCGAACATACAACAGATAAGTGCATAATTAAATCACCCTCAGTATAATAAATAGGATAGGGGAGGTTTGTGTATAGCCATAAATTGATGGCCTGATTCCCGATAGAACTCAAAGACTAGTTATCAAATTTTAGATAAAAAGTATTTCAACCCTCAAAAATCATAGCATATAACTTATAAACAAAACTAAATTAGATATATTGACAAACCCCATAATGCATTTCGTTGTGACTACCTCAAACTCCAAAGATCGAACCCCACCCTGGACAAACATTTGTGTTTTTCAGTGTCTGTCTGGGGGTAGTATTTTAGTATATCTAATATTTGTAATTTCTCTGTCCAAGCGCATCCGTTCTGAGTATATCTACATACATATCATCATCATTTCAGCCAATACACGTCCACTGCTGGACATAGGCCTCCCCTAATGTTCTCCATACAGATCAGTCCTGTGCCGCCCCGCATCCAATGGATTCCCGCGATCTTCACCAGATCGTCGGTCCACCTAGTGGGGGGCCTGCCACGGCTGCGACTTCCTGTACGTGGCCTCCACTCGAGGACCTTTCCGCCCCAACGGCCGTCTGTTCTCCTCGCTATGTGTACATATACATAGTAAACTTATTAAGTGCATCCGATAGTCGGAACCTTGAGGTGATTAGTAACGGTGATTCTGGGAAGCTGACTCAAGTCTTATCGGCCGAACAACGAACGGTAATTTTGTTTGACTTTCTCGCGAGTTAGCTTCGCAGCTAAGAAACCCATCTGATTTATTTTTACCCATTTTTTTACCCATTTTATAAAATAATCCATAATCTAGTAGATTCACCATACCTATTACATAAATTATTCAAATGCTCTAGACTTGGTGCACGTCACAAGGATACATTTCTTACAAATAAACTACCAGTTGCTCTTAAGTCGCTTATCGACCGTAGATTCTTCAGAGGTCTAAAGCAACTCTTAATAAATCTATGTCCTTATACCTTGGCTGAATTCTTGACGAACATGCGACAGTAAATCTACATTATTCTAATGGTGCTATTAACCTGCCTCTAGTTATTATGTTAAAAATGAGCATGGGTTGACATTAATTATTAATTGTATAATCATGAATTTATATTATTTTATTTTAAAATCAACATTTTTATAATAATGGAATCTGACATTAATTTATTATCAATTCAAATTACTTTTTTTGTGTCCTCCATTGCTTAGTTTAATAGGCATGTCAACTTGTTTTGCTACACTCTAATAAGGGTAAAATCACATTGAGACTTATATTTTATTGTTATCTGTAATTATGTACATGTGATTTATGGCAATAAACGAATAATAATAATAATAACAACCGTCTGTAGTACTAATTACAAAACACTTTCCTTATACGGGCTTGCGACAAATATAATAAAAAGTATAGACACATCGATATATTTCACTGAAAACATTGGCCACTTTCGTTACTTACTTAAGGAACAATAATTAACATTGTCTCTTTAATTTTTTTTCCTTGTCACAGTATGCTCCGTGGGGTGTGACTTGATTGGAATAGGAGCTATTGATGTCACAAAAAATATCTTCATGTCAACATTAATAAAGGTTAAAATTTTGTAGAATGATAAACTGTATGTTTATAGAAATAGAGATCAAATCACAGCTAGTCATTCTAGTCGGGCTATATTTTGCGGACTATATAGTATTGTTTAATTTAAATATAGTAAAACAGAATGTATACAGGAAGAATTAGCATAGCCTGCGATAACTAGTGGTGGAAATTATTTAAGGCAAATGTGTTATATACTTAAATGTTTCTATTTGTATTATAATGACGCTGTTTTTGTCCTGAATAAATAAATAAATAAATTTATAGAATTTTTGGTCCTGCTCCCTCAGGTACCTACTGGTTAAAAGCTTCTTACAGCAATTCAACTTAGCTGTAATACACTAAATAATAATAAACAAAAAAAGGCACGGACCAAGAGTCTGTGGACAAATCTTTTATTCAAAATAAAAAAATATGAAAGTTATGTAAATGTATAAGAAGGCCCATATTTTTTCTTTATATTTGACTGGTGATTAAAAAGTCTCCCTGTTGAATGATTTACAAGCTTGACAAACAAACACAGGTTATACTTTACTTAACGTTGTGAGATTCTAATTAGAGCAATACAAGAAATTCTCTACAGTAGTGGTAGGTTATCTAATTTTTCCTCCCTCACTAGTAATTACTCTAGTTAAGTACAAGTTATAACTGATGTGGTAATTCCGTCTTGAATACTGATCACTTTATCAGTTTCATTAAACGCAAATAATTTTCCACGAACGAATGCCAGTTATAAAACTAGAACTCATACCAACCTTAGTTTCGGGATTCTCTGGTATAAAAACACATGGCGGATGTCGCATGAAGGACAAAAAACGATGTTTATGCGATATATGTTTATCGTATGATGACAAAATATCACGTCACGAGAACTGGGCTCCTATACCTACAACCTTTGCGGATAAAGAATGGGATCAGAAATGGCGGCTCATCTATTCACTTCTCGCTCGCACACTATTTGCGTCTATACTCGCACCCCACGAGTGCGAGTATAGACGCAAATAGTGTGCGAGTGAGAAGTGAATAGATGCGCCACCATTTCTGATCCCATTCTTTATCCGCACAGGTAGTACCTACACGTATTGGTTTTTGTTATGGTTTGAGTTTGAGTTACGGTTTTTTGTTCCCTAATTCGTATTTCCACCTTCCAACATCTTTTGCTTACAATCAGGCATAAGCGAGCCAATATAGTGTCACTATAAAAAAAACCTTATTTGCCTCAATTATAACAGTATAAGTACAGATAGTAAATAATTAAAATATTACATCATGGGTGAGTGGGTCTCCTCATAGGGCTGTCCAAAACATAAGCAGCATAAGTACATAGTACCTACATATGATTGAATTAATGAGTATACTTTTATTATTACACACAGCCAAAATAAGATAAAAAGTTTGAAATTAGTTTTACAGGAATTATGTTCAAAGAAGGCGGTCTTATCTCTATGACTAATACCTTCCAGGTAACTATCAATAAACTCGTCACTTGACGCTTCCATATAGAGATATACTGTGATATAGGCGTGAAGCAGAATTTTCAAGACTAAAAAATGCAATTGAATTAAGCATATTAGTCACACGACCAATAACACACCAGAAGTTACTAACATATAAATACGACGACAGCCAACCAACGTACTCGTAATAGGGGTTAATGTATAAAATTTCCGTTTTTCTTCTAGACAACAAGACTAAATAATTCCTATAAAACCCCAAAAACTTACTGTGGTATATTTTTATGTAAAATTGGTAATCGGTAGATGCATGGTAAGGACCGTGTAAAAGATCGATGTTTGAATTCGAATGACGTGTGAGAGTGAGATGGAAGACGAATGGCCGACGACGACTGAAGGCGTAAAGACGTAGCACTGAGAAGCTCCTAATTATAAGCGCGAAACCTGGTGTATTATTTATTCTGAATTTAGGATGGCCGAGTATGGGATTGGTGATCGGTAGATGCATGGCAAGGAACGTGTAAGAGATCGATGTTTGAATCAAAGAGAATATAATCACTGTGAATTAGAATGAAGTGCGAGAGTGAGATAGAAGACGAATGGCCGACGATGTAAAGACGGTGTAGAGACGACGCATTATCAATGATTAAATTATAGAAATACTTATTCCCGAATCCGTGGCTTTACTCGTAACCCCATCCCCCATTTATTTTGATTAAATACCATATTTCTAATGTATGTAATGAGAGCAGATCAGATAAAATTGTATTTTGGTTTACGTTGAAAAAAATCTTGAAAGTGTTCACTTTCACGTCAGTTGTTCTGTGTCACTCCGTTCGAGCCGGCCTATCCATGCCGAAGCGTTCTCCCATGCAAATGATTTTATCCGCGAGATCAGTTTTGGATGTTTGTACCATTCATACAACAATAAGTCAGCCCTATTCATGCATTCGTCTCGTAACTCACCGGTGAATTTATTTTAGTCGATGACAGAGCCTCGCCATTCAAGTCACAGTTCGAGGTTCTCTACCAGACGTACACAATCACGACAGCCGCAAATGAGGACAATACTCTAAGGTTCAGCGTTTTTAAACGTAAGGATTCATGGCAGACGGTGGAATATTTCATTCATTAATAATAACGAATCATGTAATAATTATTACAGCTATGTTCAAAATGGTTAAAAGGTTAGGGTGCGATTCGACCAATCTTTATCCAGTGATAAATCTCAGAGATCTTTATAGATTTAGTATCGGATTAAAAGTCGAATTGGGCCAAAGAATCTTGGTAGTGTCCTTTCAATCTAAATGAATGAATGAAATACCTACTTTATCGTCTGTTTAAAGCTATTTATAGTATGAAGTCTATCAAAATTTGTTTTCTTTTGATTTCTTGATTTGAAGATTATGACATGACTGTACCTAGATAACAATATTGTAAATCCTTAAACCTTCCACTGTGATTGTTGGAAACGTATGCCTGTCTTGATAAGTTTCCGTTTTAAAGAAATAATAACATAGACATCATAGGGTATTAATGCCGTGAGGTCAAATGTCCTACAATTATAAAAGAGATAAAAACAAGTGGGTATTTAACAGACAATTGTTCTAGCATTCTTTTCGCAACAAATTACTAAGGATATACGTCAAACGCCGCAGTAAAAACCGGAATCTTGTTACAATTGTCATGTCATTTGACTCATTCGGATCCGGAAAAGCTAGAACTCGCATTTTTTATCTGATTGGTGGCGACGAGCAGACGGATCGCCTGATGGTAAGCGAATGCCGCCGCCCCTAGACACCCGCGACAATGAATACACAAGTGCGCTGCTAAACCTTTAAACCCCCCTTTTCCCCGGATTGGGCCTCTGGTACCCTCCACTCACGCAACGAAACAGCTCAATGCTGCTTCACGTCGGTTTTCTCTGAGCACGTGGTATCACTCCGGTCGAGCCGGCCTATTCATGCCGAAGCGTGGTTCTCCCACCGTAGAATACTATCTTCTTACAAAAATCATGATTCGGACTTCGGTAAATTGGGTGAAGAATTTTAAAAAAATCGGTAGATCCCCAACTGATTTAAATCGCTTTTGACACAGAATACTGACAATACTAAATAAAAGATCGTGACGCAGATTATTTCGTAAAATATTCATCCTTATCACGTTCACACAAAGTTTGAATTTGACCATGAACGTCGCTTAGCATCCAACTCACGCGCAGATTTACGTTCGTTTGGATGACGAGGGACATTTTGGCGCCTTCTGATTTAGTACCCGACAAACGGAACTAACAATTTATAGACGAAATTAATTCCATCCATCCAGCCATGGAGACAAGCCGATATAAGATTGGTAACAGATGATGGTGACCATCATAATAACTAGGTAGCAGACTTCCCATATCCATGATCTAATCGTACCAGGGCTTAGATCGACGGCTATGAACGCAGCTAGGAATGCCATACTGACATGATCATCACGATCATTATAAATGCATACTTCCAAATGAAGGTGTCAGTGTAGATTCCCGATCCGTCCATTTTTTTATGCTAATGGCGACAAACGAGCAAGCGTCCTGATTGAAAGTAATCAACGCTTCCCATGAACATCTGCGAAGTCTGGGAGATCGCTAATATGTTGCCGGCATTTTAAAAAAAACAGTACGCTCTTCCTTTTAAGGTCCCTAAGTCTTAGCTGTCGAGAAATACGCCTGCAGCCAAACCGTTCCACAGAACTGAGATACGTTACCAAGTTAGAAAATGTACTTTTCTAAACTGTCTAGCTAACATCATATCACACTCAAGCAAAAGGAATCACCATTGAGATTTTGAGTTTAGGACTACATATTTAGAGTTTTTTTTTTTAAATAGTGGCCCAGCATATTAGCTTGATGCTAAGAAATAAGTAGAAGACCCCATGTTCCTTTTGACGCAAAATCATGGCATCACATCCGTTGACCGTGTCATACTGGCCCGCGTCGTGTCACGCTGGTGTACCATCGGAATATGAGGGTAAGGGAATACAGAGTGCTCTTGTGTTTGCGCACACACTTGAGCACTATAATATATCCTGGGTACCTGGCTAATCGTTGAGATTAGCCGCCGTAGCTACGGTTGGAGGATATTATTACATCACGTTTCGTTTGAAGAGGGTATGACATTCTTGTGTCCATACCCTTTACATAGGCAAAAGTTATTAGGACGTTTATTAAAACAATGTTCAAGATGTAAAGAGAAACTGCCTTCAACATCTATCCATCCCATGTTCGACCTCGCGTGTCGTCTGCGGTAATTGGTGATCGGATGTCGGCACCCAATAAACGCTGGAAAGTAAACATGATCTTTAGTGACCATCGTTAACCTGCGTGGCCATGGTTCGACCCACATACCTAACAATAAAAATATACTAGGTTAGGTACAGTCAGCATCAAAAGCAGTATAAGAGTTAACCTCACAGTTAGACTCTAAACAGTCCAAGCCATTATTAAACTACTAACACTAGCAAAACACAAAAACATTTTTTATGGCGACAGACAATAGAGTAACTAAATAAAATAGAACTTTAAACAGACTCAAAAACAAAAGATTCAACAAGCAATCTTTTACAGGCTTTTCGCTCCTCTCAGTAAATGAAAACTGTTTTTCTGATGCTGTAGGTGGGGTGCATACTAAATGCATGTAACGTGACTCTGGCAGCGTTGATAATACGTAAGAAATACATAACATTGGAAAATTTCTAACTTGTGCGGTCATGTTTTGAAAAATACATGATTCTGTATAATATTGAATCTTTACTACACGCTTTAAAGAGAGATGTCGTAAGATCGTGACTGACCGGTCAACATTATTGTTGTAATAACTAGAAACGTGACATTTATGATCGAGATAATGTATATATTTTTCTAAGGAATAAATAAATATAATGTGCGTATCGCTTGAATATACAAGTGTAAGTAACTTGTTTACTGACTATCATAACATAATAATAAAAAGAAATACCTTTCTAACTGCATACCGTAACTATTACTCACTCATCGTCCTTGTGTTTAAACAGTTTTTGTTTTATTTTTATGTGTAGGGTCTTCTAAAAGTTTGTTAAACCTTAGTTAACTAAAACGGGGTTATACAGCAGTTTTCATTCCTTTTTCTAAAATTTTGTATGAAAATTTTTTGTTCCAAAACGTTACATTTTTTTTTATGAGAAAGGGAGGCAAACGAGCAAGCGAGTCACCTGATGGTAAGCGATCACCGCCGCCCATGGACATCAGCCACACCAGGGGAAGTGGAGATGCGTTGCCGGCCTTTTTGGAAGGTATAGGCTCGTTCCTTGAAGATCTCAATGTCGTGCCGGTTCGGAAATACTGCTGCGGAAAATTGCTTTATTACACTGTTTTAGCTCACAAAGATTTATTGAACGTTTATGAATAAAGCATGGACTTTCACAGAAATTTTAAAAAATCATGACTTTATGGAAAGACGTGATTTTTTTAAATTTCTAAAACAACAAAACAGTAAATAAAAATGTATAAAAAAGTTGTTGCATTCATTTACTTAGGTACTTTTCTCGTCGTCTGTACTGGACGACACTCTTCATGTCGATTTTACTTTCACGTGACTAAATCTAACTATAAACTAAATCTCGGAGATTAAAATAGGCCAGTAAAATCAAATTAGCGAACAAAATCTTTCAAAGCGTTTGTGTTAACTTCCACAATATACGAATCATTAAATTATCGCATAACAGTAGTTAAGTCTAAAATATCTTTACACAAAGGAGTTATTGTGCACTTACCGCAACCCACAAGACGTAGCGTATGCCCTTAGAGAAATCTATAGTGGCCTATACTTGGCTTATACCCGAACAAGGTACCTACAGCTGAAACTATTTTCAGATGCGCAGATACCTAAGTCCGAAAGAACCCTGTACCTCGTTCACACCCAGGCTGAGGAGGCTCTGTTAATCAGCCAGGGGTACGGATCAGACGAAGGATCGCGCACTCTGACAATCCACGAAGCCCAGGGTCAGACGTTCGAGAACGTTGCGATAGTCAGAACAACTTCCAATCAGTCCCCTCTCCTGCAAAGCGTCCCACACGCGGTGGTAGCGGTGGAAGTAATTTTGTCGTGGAGAAAATGTTAAAATTTAGTGACCCTTAAAAATAATAAGCACAAAAAAGGCACCGTACCAGTGTCCGTGGAATTCAATGTATATTTAAAAAAAAATCTTTACTCGTAGTAATAATTACCTTACTTCACTAAATGCATCAAGCTGTCTACTTTGCTTGAGTCATGATTATTTGTTCAATCACATTTTAATAAATAATGCCTATGTACCTACTATTAACAATGAAACGCATTCTAACTCCTAAAGTCATAACCTGGGAGTATTCTTTTATGTATGTGAGTGTACTTGTATGTGTTTGAGTTGATGTGTGTGTCTATGTGTGTGTTTGTGAGTGAACTTTTGGCGGTAAGAGTGTATGAGTGTGTACAATGATAGTGGTTATGCGGCAGATTCCCCGATCGTACAAGTAAGGTACCTCCTACCTATTATTATCTTAGCCGGATCTTCTCGACCAGAAACAACTTTCCGAGCCGGTGGTAGAATCGCATTATGTTTATTTATTTCTTTAGTATATTTTATGTATCAACATATATATGTATTAACATGTAAATTATACATAAGTACTTATAAATAATTTTAAGTCATTCAAATGTATGACGATTTGTAAGTGCTGTGTACAAGCCTATGCAAAAAAAATAATTATTTGAATTGAATTGAATTGAATTATGTTCCGATTTGGTGTCATTCGTATATCTAAATAGATCCGGTTTAGTAGCCAAAAATTAAAATCGATTGGCGTCGCTAGTGTGCCCTACCCGTTACCTTAAGATAAAGACATAAATAGTCGTACTCACCTTCTACAATATTTGAACAATATCATACCACAATAACCACTAATTGATCCATGGTTCCAAAATTCTAACGAAAAAAACAATTTGTCATAACATAAAAATTACTTCACAAAAGCGCAGTACCAAAGCCCCTATCGGAAATAGGTCAATGTCCTATCATATAGAATATAACCTATAGCATGGGACAACAATGTCGCTTCATGCCCCACGATTTATGGTGTCATGGCATTTTAAGGCCCAATGCCATTCACGTTAGTAGGGGGACATGCATTTTGTCATTTAAATATTTGATAATATCTGTTGTTACTAAACATTATGCAGCTCAGCAGCGACGGTAGCTCAGTGGTTAAGAACGATGCAAAAAAAATTATGCAAGGGGATATAAGAGGGGTTAAAGTATGAAATTGCCATCTAGACAAAATAAGATGTAATATTTAACTCCTTTAAGCCTTAATCTAAAATTACCATTCACTATTTTACCATTGGGTAAAATAGTAACCACCAGATTTTGAACTTTATGTGACATGCCAAAAGATTAATAAGCAAAAAATCACCATACCATAATTTTATTTTGATTACAATTGTAAGCTTATATTATTAAATAGAGATCAGATATTATTGTATTCTTGATGCAAAAAAAATCTTGCAAATGACTTTTTTTTACTTCACAGAATTGTCGCTTTCGTCTATCATAACTTTTAATAATTTTTTTTCTGAACAACTATTCTATGTTCCTAAACGTTGTCCGTTAAAGCATATTTAATAATGGGGTAGCCTAGTATTAATAGTTGCTTTGCAAATTACACAATAATGTGTAATAACATGTATATTATACTTACAAATAAATTGTTATAATTTTTAAAGTATGACGATTTGAAAGTGATTTATGTAATACAAGCCTACGCAAATAACGATCTTTTGAATTGAATTAAAAATACATTACTATGGCAAACACAACTTCTACGAAAATCGCCATCCAAAACGGCAATTTCATACTTTAACCCCTAATTTAGTAATTTAGATAACTTTAGGTAAAAATTTAGGTAACCAACACGTCTCGGCTAGTAACCATATTTCACAACATCACATGGATGTGAGTCAGAGCAATGGATTGCTCTGACTCCAAGATAAGTAGCTCAAGCACCTGTGTTTCGGATATCAGAGTCAACATTGGCATTACAAATATATACATTTGTTCGCCTTAGGGTTGTGAAGGTCAGACGGCAGTTGCTTCATTGTCCTCAAATCCGGGTTCAAGCGTAAGTACCCCCGGCTCCAAATCGAATTTGGACACAATCGGGAACGCTGAAATCATGATGTGACAATATTATGCAAAGGTCGATCTGTAGGCGTGGTGCAGTAAGTTAAGATCATAGGTTTTTGTAAACCCGGAAAACTTGGTTACAGTTACTAAATACTATCTGTATCGAATTGGCCGCATTTTCTTTAGGACATTTCAGGCTTGACAATGTCCGAAGGAAATCCGCAATTCCGTGCATCGAAGAGCACGTTAAGCCGTCGGTCCTTAGTCAATCAATAGGCGGTCCAAGACACCAGATTGCGGACAACAAAACCGTCCCGTGAACAATATACTAGTGTCCCATTGAAACAAAACAAACGCACAGCGCGTGTGAAAGGGACGGGGATAATGATTTGGTCGTTAATTAGCTTTCCTTGTAAGCTAGACGATAAAAAAAAGAATGTATAATTCACATCTTAGACCTATCGCTTAGTATAGTAAGGTACTTCTGCAAATGCACGTTTCCTGATAAACATTTCCAAACGAGCGTGTAAATAAAACCATTCTTAAATGGCATCAAAGGTGTGCATAATGCAAGGGCATTTTATCACACGTTCTAAATGAGTGTTAATTAAACCAATCGCTCACCGCTCTTGTGCAACCGACTTTTTCTTTTTCCGCTCCGAGAGAAAATAATAAATTTCTTGCGGCAGTCGTCCGTGCTTACAATAATTGCTGCCAGCTGCTGGTTGCACCAGTAGGGCTGCCTTGCTCCGACCCGATACGTTTGAACATGTCCCATACTCCCATGTACAACCTGTGCGGTAAAGAATGGGATCAGAAATGGTGGCGCATCTATTCACTTCTCGCTCGCACACTATTTGCGTCTATACTCGCACTCGTGGGTGTGCGAGCGAGAAGTGAATCTATTAGCCGCCATTTCTGACCCCATTCTTTATCCGCACAGGTTGTAGGTATCTAAATTATTTTATTATTATCACCTTCAGCTTTGTAAAAAGTGAAAGTCTTAACTTATACTCCCACTCATCTTAGCGTGTAATTCCCAGTTTGGTGCAAAGTTGTCGCTTCGGAGCCTGGAGTATGCTTGGACCAATCCCTTCCAGAACACTTCGTTTCCAGCGCTCTTTTTTTCTCGTACAAACTCTGGAATGAGCTTCCAGCCGCGGTGTTCCCTGGAGCCCAATTCTCGTGCTCGTGATATTTTGAAAACATGGCGGATATCACCTGAAAACCATACAAAAAAACTATATTTTGGTGATCGGGCTCCTGATCGCTAAGACATGTCCTTTTTTAAACGAGGTTTGAAAAGAGTACTTTTTTCACGGTAGGCAGCGGCATGACTGCTCCGGCGTAGTTTAGTCTGTGAGCGGCGGTTACCGTTTACCATCAGATGGGCCGCAGGCTAGTCTGCCTATTTTAAGCAATACAAAAAACCCATGATCCAGGCCTTTTTATATAGGTGACAGACGAGCAGATGGATCACCTGATGGTAAGCGATTGCCGTCGTCCATGGACACTCGCGTCACCAGTGGAGTCACAAGTGCGCTGCCAAACTTTAAATCCCCTTTTCCCCCGGACTGGGCCTCCGGTACCCTCACTCACGCAGCGAAACACAGCACTATGCTGCTTCACGCTGGTTTTCTGTGAGGCCGTGGTATCCTCCAGTCGAGCCGGCCCATTCATACCGAAGTGTGGCTCTCCCACGGGCGAATCCAGGATTCACTAATTGATTTAATATTTTTTCCACTAACCATATGGAGTGGAAAGCACACCTAAAAGCACACCAATAATGGCGTTCAAATCTAATCAAATCGGAAAACGATTTCCACACAATTAAATAAATGCATCCAGATGTTGAATGTTTTCACAAGCACATTTCAACCTGTTTAATTACAGCCCTAACACATTGTAATTACTAGGTACCGGGAATTTGATCCCTCTATATCCTGCGCAGGAAATCATAAAGGGAATAGTTACCGATAGTATTCGCTATGTTTGTACGCCGTAGTCCGCATTTGGCCTCCTTGAGCAAACATTGCGAACAATGTTCCAGAGTATATTTAGCTTGCTGAAACAATTTAGCCAAGGACTCCTGGCTAGGCAAACTCAATTTCGCTAATACAACATTAGAATACAAAGTATATTAAACATTGAATTGGGACTGAGCAAAAGAAATATCAGCGAGAAAACACTGCAAGTTAATTAAATTTTGTTGTTCGTGATATTGACTGAAAAAGTCGAGTGAGGTCGAAAAGGATTTGCTTACACTTCTGGCGGATGACTGGCAGGAGGTGGCGCAGGACCGACCTAGATGGAGACTCTTATCACCAGGGGCCAAGGCTCACTTTGGGTCGCTGTCCCAACCTAGTTAGTTAGTAATATAGACTACATTTGGTAACAATACTTAAAGAAACGCACATACCGTAATTTATCGACTGTAATAAACATTCAAGTCAGTACAGGTCCATTTTTAGGTTACGATCACTATATGTAATTTAATAAGGAATATATAACTTGCCTAAAAACACGTGTCATTATTACACTTTGGTATCAATCAATGGAAAAGTTTGAACACCATATTAATTAATTCGTTTAGTGCTATTTTTTGTTCCTTCTTAAGCTATCGGCATCAATTAATGTTCCTATTAGTTGGACGGTTTTTTCGTCTGTTTTTTCTTTATGAACATCGCCATTAGTTTCTAAATATGGCTCTCGTGCTTTTTTGTTTTCGCTACTTAACATAATTACAGAGTACCTTTTAAGACGAGACGAAGTTTAATGAATACAAGAAGCTTTAGTCTTTACAATTTTCGACTTCAAAGATACCGGTACAGCTGAGGAAAATTAAATCGACCGTAATATGCAGTAAACGTAGCGTTTATTAAATATTAATTTCATGTTGGAACTACTAAATGCAGATGAAAATTAAAACTAGTATCAAAACTGTAGATAATCAGCTAGAAATATTCAAGACTATAACTAAACCAAGGCTTTGCGATCAGATGAACGTTAGGCGATAGTAAATTTTTTACTATCGATAAAACCCAATTATATTATCTATAGACGATGTTACATAAAAATGAAAAAAAAGTTTTCCAGAAATTCCATACTAATTTATAAATGTAAAAGTGTCTTCTGCCTGTCTGTTCGTCTTTCACGGCAAAACGGAGCGATGAATTGACGAGTTTTTTTTTAGTGGATATATGTAGTTGAAGGGATGGAGACTGTGGAGAGTAAAATAGGCTACCTTTTGTCTATTTGTAACCCGAGGGAAGGCGCGGGCAAAAGCTAATATTTTATATGTCTTTTGAGGGTTCCGTGGCCAAATGGCAAAAAACGGAACCCTTATAGATTCGTCATGTCTGTCAGCCTGTCCGTCCGTCCGTATGCCACAGCCACTTTTTTCCAAAGCTATAAGAACTATAATAATGAAACTTGGTAAATAGATGTATTTATAATAATAAGTAATAGATTTATTAACCGCATTACGATTTTTAACACAAAAATAGTTTTTTTTTTTAATGGGAGTCGCCATACTTAGAACTGAAACTCTAAAATATTTTCATCAAATACATGTGGGGTATAGATCTTTAAAAATTATGTTGAGGTTTCAAATATTTATTTTTCTAAACTTAATACTTTGCGCAAGAGACGCTCCCAAAGTGGTAAAATGTCGTCGTTGTCCCTCCCTAACTTCTATAATAAAATAATTATAAAACTAAAAAAAATATACATTACCATGAAAAATTAAAACGAAAATTGGTTTGAACTAGATCTAGCTAGTAGCTTTTCCTGACACTTTATAAACCGTAAACCGCAATTTTTTTTTTTTTTTTATATATTAAATGGGGCACTTGACCTCATTTCACCTGATGGAAAGTGATAATAAGGTCTAAGATGTAGCGTGCTTACCCAGAAGAAGCCTATTCACTCTCGACTTAAAGACACCCAAATTGTAGCTCTCTGGATAACAGAAGCCGCAAGTTGTTTCCATTCCTAGCAGTTCGTACAAGAAAGAGGAAGCGAACCGCTTAGTACGAGCTGGTGGAACTTGCACAGTGTAAGGGTGGATTCCTGTCGTATTTCCGTAAGTCCGGGGGAGAAAGGAGAAGGTGGTATCAGGTCGTGAAGCTCATTCGAACACTCTCCAAAATGCATCCTATAAAAAACCGATAGACTGGCCACTCTACGTCGGTGAGCGAGGCTTTGGGATTTACCATCCACTAATTCTGCGTCACCAACTAACCTCATGGCTCGACGCTCAATCGACTTACCTTCTACCTTATCGAATTTACCTTCCATTATATCTTACTTGCTGCTACGGAACCATTCGTGGGCGAGTCCGACTCGCTCTTGGCCGGTTTTTTAACTTTTCCAGACGTCTCGTTTTTTACCGCTTTTCTGCCCTAAATTAGATGTCTGTGCTGGATAGGCCCAGTCCTACTTTTTGGGGAGGTGAGTGATGGATGACTTTTTTGATACGTAGGTTATTTAAAGTTAATGTTTAGGCTAAAATAAGATAGGAAACATACTGCCAATCTTCAGGGATTTAAGGAATGATTAACTTTATCTATGCAACTGTTAGTTACAACTTTTAGGTCATTTTCGTTACGTCCTGTTCTAACAATTCCCACTTTCTCAAAAAAATCTTGCAATACACAAAAAAACACACGTTTCATGTCCCAGTGTACCTATTCAAGTCACTGCTTGGGCTTGGGCTGCCACCCTATAGTCTCTACACCATGTTCCAGAGAAAAATCAAACTTAGAAAAACCCTATACATAGACCAAACACCATACTAAAATAACTTAACATGTCTGAATCATTCATGGAAATGGGGAAACACTCCTTGCGTTTACACGTTCACTCACGTGTTACCTATTTTGTTTATTTAGCAGTTGGCAGTTGGACTGTTTCCGTTGACGTCATTTTTCCCACATTAGGACATAAAAATGAAGTCCCTATGTTCAGTTCAGTTCAAAGAAGCTTTGCTAGTCGTCATCTTAGAGACCATCTTTCTTTCAAAATAGAATTACTATTAATCTTTTGTAGCATCCTAGTTGCAGGAGAACTAAGGTCACAGACATAGCCCAAAGGATTGCATGCCTCAAGTGGCAATGGGCAGGGCACATAGCGAGGAGAACAGACGGTCGTTGGGGCGGAAAGGTCCTCAAGTGGAGGCCACGTACAGGAAGTCGCAGCTGTGGCAGGCCCCCCACAAGGTGGACCGACGATCTGGTAGTAAGTCAGATTCTGAATTGAGTTGTAATTAAGATACCTAGGTACTTAACTATTCGCTATCAGTTTGAACTTCAATGTCAATAGGATCATTTACGTTATGTAATGTAGGTACCATGAGAGTAAACAGTGTGCAGTTACGAATTCTTATAATAATTGTATGATTAATAGTAGGTATTATTGGTTAATAGAGATCCGAATATATTCATTCAACTACTTGAATTTATGCTTGATGCGTAGGTAGGTAACGACTTAATGGATTCCGGGCGTATTTTACGAATTTTGGAAAAACCGTCAATCGAACGAATCGTCAATCAAATTTTCATTGTCGAGCAATTTTTTTGCAATTTTTGTGCATAAGGCGTAAGCTAAGTCACGCTAATGCATGCTAACTGCCACACTCAGAATCGTTAATTAACATAGTTGGCTACTTAAGAAATAATATTGACACTTATTTTGTTAATAAAGACTACCGATACTAAAGTTAATGAACATTAGCTTAAATGACGTCTCTGAGTGCGGCCGGCCGCGGCCGTAAGAGTTGCAAGTGCCTTACGAAACACAGACTCATCTGTTTTAGACCCGCAATAATCTCGCTTTTTACTCTCTTTCTATTGGTATCTTATAATTGGGTCCGTTACATCAACCTGGACATCAAGAGTCTAGGCTTTACCAATTCACCAAGGAGTCTTATATACTCCACTTTCGAGTCACGTTGAAACAGTGTCCTAGAGTAAAAAGTCTTTTTATCTCCTCACTACGTACGTACTCTATATTTATGACACTCGCAAAGAAACGGTCAAGCGACTTGAATGCGCACCTGACTCGGCCCATCTTGTGCCAAATTTGTCCCCAAACAGGTTTCCCCGCACAGCTGGTATATTAGTAAATACAGCCACTTGGCTTCACTTTTTTCGCTAAACATCTTGTATTCATAGAAATTAAGTACAAGGACTGTAAAGTGGGTCGTATATGCAATGCGCGGCTGAACAAACTTTGATAGACGGCACACGCTAAAACTCTCGTGACATCTACCTCAATACGAAACATTAGGTGATTGATCTACATAAAACAAACAAAACAGAACAGTTATGAAGTTTTCTACCCATTCCATCTTCAACAAACGTTGAAGATGAAAGTGAAATCCGTAATGATTAGGTTACAGAGCTCTATAAGAAAGATAAAGATTTTTTCGGTTCATAGTAAATACCTATTTGTAAGATGACAGAGAAACTTTAATGATCATTGTAATCTAAAAATAATCACAATAGTACATTATGAGACGTCCGAACCATGACTAATCGTGAGTCATAGGAATACATAAAATTAAAAAAGATACGAGATATGTCATTTTTAGGGTTCCGTAGCCAAATGGCAAAAAACGGAAAACTTATATATTCGTCATGTCTGTCTGTCCGTCCATATGTCACAGGCATTTTTTCCGAAACTATAAGAATTATTACTGTTAAAACTTGGTTGGTAGATGTATTCTGTGAACCGCATTAAGATTTTGATGCAAAAATAAAAAAAAAAAAAATATTGGGGGCTCCCGATACTTACTTGTTGGACTTTGAACCAATACTTGTGTCTCAGACATAAGGATGGTTCAAAGTCCAACAAAGGTATAACGTGACGCCGTGTGTACAAAATATTACTTTATAAATTGTTTTCGTACCATTTCTTTTCTACTATCAAAATGTAATATCAACCAACAAAACCATTATATCAACATGAAAACTAAACGGGTACCTACCTAGCCTGAATGCAAAACACGCCTCATGTCTGTCCATTATTATAAAGAACAGACCGTGAAAACGAGGTCCGCATATCAGACAACAAATACACCGACAACATATACATTATATGTATACAAACGTCATTGGTACCTCCTCCAGCCAGGTGTCCGTCCGTAATTTGATATTATCGGCAATTACATGCTGCTTTAGTAAATATGAATACTAATTTATAAAACTGTTTAAAAAAACTGCCGAAAAGGGAGCGGCAAAGAATGACTCAATACTTGTATCGTCTGTAATTATAAATAACTAGTGAGTCCCCCTCACTTCGTTTCGGGACTAATAGATGGCGCTAGGTGTCGATTACATCACGCAAGCGTTTCGTGTTTGTATAAGCGTTGTCGCTGTCTGTAGAATTTATCTCTTTATAAATATAAATAGTATAGATAGTAATAATGGCTAAAATATATAATATTTAATTAATAACCTAGCGATATGTATTCACTAAACTCGTTATTTTTTATGGCATTATTAACGATCAAATCCATCGTTAAATTAATATACATATTTTTAGTAAAACTCTGACTTAAATGATCAAATGGATCCGATTTGTAACAATAATTAAATCAAGTCAAGTAAGTAACAACGATCATACAACTGTGGGTTTTTTTTCTATGTATTTGAATAAACTCTGTAAAATATCTTTACCTACGTAAATACTTAGTAATTCAAATTTTCAGAGCTATTCATAAATAAAGGTCTTTGTTGGTAGATAGAAGTATCTACCCATTGCAGACAGTAGCTGTATTTGCCGCAAACAATAAGTACAGTTGGCAGAAAAAAGTAACAGTATTTTTTGTTGCGGGACTCTACTTCCTTTATTAAACAACTCTATATTTTTTTATCTTTACACTTCATTTACAAAAAATATGTAGTAGGCAGATACTTACTAAAAGTTCCGTTCCTTTAGAAATACGCCTAACAAAGCATTGACTTTGAAAAAGCTGACTAGGTTTTACTGAAATATATTCTCTGAAGATAATTTCTTTTTTCCTGAAAAATATTACTTTTAGTCCATACAAACTGTAATTACAATTACATGAGGAAAATACAAGTAAATTCCTCCATTAATCATAATTTATAATAGTACCTATATGATTAATCGGCGGTGTCAAGACCCCACTAATATTTAACATTATATTTTATTTTATAATAACTAGGTAGGTAGGTACAGTGGCGGACACATCAAGCTATACAAAACTGTCAAATTTCTTCATTCGATTATAAACCTTATATTGTTACACATTGAGTTCGAAATCGATTGAGGAAATTTGACAGTTTTGTATAGCTTGACCTGTCTCTCCACAAGGGAGGATTTATACAAAGTATATTTACTTAATTTTGGCCTTGAAATTGTGGATTTACCCAGTGCAAAAGTATCAATGATCGAATATAATATCTACTAATGGTACCTACATAAATACATAACCACCAATACCATTAGTGAGGGAACCTGCACGTCTCGGATAGTTTCTTAAAATTGTGGATACCCTACCTACTTATAATATTTGAGATAATGATTCTGAACGATATAACCGTGATCCTATTGGTCTGGTTCGGCATGTCTAAGGGTTGCGAAGGTCAGACGGCAGTCGCTTCGTAGTAATTACCAGACTTCCCGAATCCTCCAAGCGTACCCCGAAGCGACAGCTTTGGACGGAACGCTGGAACTGGGAAATACTGAGGGTTACATATATAAACTAAAGTAACTCCTGCCTATTTGAGTCGTTTGGATTTGAGACCCTCGGACCGTGGGGACTGGGAGCTCACCACCTTACTGTACTGTACCACGAACTAGCCCAGAGGCTGGTTGACGCTACGGGTGACAGGAGAGCTAGCGTATTCCTGGGTCAACACGTATACAGTTTGGCCATTCAGAAAGGAAATACGCTAAGTCTCCTGGGCACGATGCCTGTGGGCAGTGATTTGGGGGATTTTTTATAAACATTTATATATATGGTAAATATGTAGTTCATACATTTAAAATAAGTGTATTTTTCTAATAAACTAATATTTTTAATAAACTAATATATAATAAGAATAAATATTGAGCAAAATCAGCCAATTTTGCATGTGTCAAAAGGAGCAGAAATGTATGGGAATGTTGATATCTGTTAAATTGCTTCGCATAATAAAAAGATAACATTACCTTTCTACCTACCACTGAGAAAATTAAAATGACCTACATGTATGTACGGTCAGAGAATCTGACGCTTAAGGTGACGGGGGGTAGGGCACACTAGCGACGCCAACTCGATTTTAAGTTTTATCTTCTAAACTGGACCTATTTTAAACAATTTCGGGGTTACAACCTCTCGGCAAAGACTTATACACCTACCGGCACGAAATCTTGACCATAGTGTAATTTTTATACAAACATGCTCTCTTTACAGGTTTACAGAGCAAAAAACATTGTTTTCTATGTACCAATTTTAACGTTTATTTAATGTTTGAATGCTCAACTTTCAATTAATTAATTCAATTCACTCATGAAATCACTGGATTTCTACAAAATCAGAAAAATAATGATTTCTTTTTACATCCCATACAACGATGCATCAACGCGAAAAAGAAAATCATTCTTCCTTGATTTGAAGAAATTGAGTGGTTTCAGGAGTCGATTGAATCAATTAATAAAAAGTTAAGCATTCTAACATTAAATAAACGTTTAAATTGCTACAGTGAAAACAATGCTTTTTGCTCTGTGAACCTGTGAAGAGACAATATTTGTATGAAAATTACTATATGGCCAAGATTTCGTGCCGGTAGGTGTACTATTTATTAAATAACCATGCACAAATGTTGGGTCCAACGCGTACGCGAAAAATTAAAACCCCCTGAAAAGCAAAAATCACTTGCAGATTGCGTAGTAATTTGTTTTGAAATTACGCTATTTCTGTGTCGTGAGTGCAAGCGATTTTCGTTTGAAACCTACCTTACCTGTAGGTAAGGTCGGTGTGTCGCAATAGTGCACTATAGCTGTGCCTATACTATCGTTACTCTATTTGAAGCCTTGAATAATATCAAAAGTAATTCGATATTGACATTACATTGCACATATTTATTCGTGAGCTAATTTGCAATTGAAGGTATCGGACGTTAGCATTTCGTATAAACTTAATCTAGTTCAAGGTCAAATGAATCGTATTGTTTGAACAGATGAGATGATTCCGAATACGAGTAGAAAAGTTCAGTTCGAACTTTTCCAGGAATCAAATGTAAGAAAAGATTTAATCAAAATATAGTCGGTTACCGCAACGTACCCAATAAAACAGGCTATGTTCCAAATTTCATAATTTTAGGACCAACAGTTTCGGCTGTGCATTGATAGTCAGTCAATGAGTCATTCAGTCAATCAGTCAGTCACCCGCCAAGGTGTTACCTCTTTATGAATAGTATAAATTTCAAAACAATAACTGCCTCACTCAGAGTCGTTGATTAACTTAGTTGGTTACTTAAGAAAAAATATTGACACTTATTTTGATACGCATAAAGACTACCGATACTAAAGTTAAAATTTTGTACTCAAATTTTGAATTAACACCAAAACTGCAACTTATGGCGTTAATCCATATTTCAAGTGCAAAATACATCAAAAAGTAGTGCACAATTATTAAATAAATAGTATAAATGTTTGCTTAGAGACTCCCGCTTCGAAATTGTTTAAAATAGATCCGGTTTAGTAGCTAACAATTTAAATCGATTGGTGTTGCTGGTTAGGGCTACCCGTCGCTTTAGGGTGACGGGTAGAGCACACTAGCGACGCCAATCGATTTTAATTTTTAGCTACTAAACCGGATCTATTTTAAACAATATCGAGGTTACAACCTCTCGGCTAACCCTTATACTTATTATTAAATAACCATGTACAAATGTTGGGTTCAACGCGTACGCGAAAAATTTATTCTCGCCAAAAGCGGCCACTTTTGGCGTGAATCATTTTTACGCGTACAAAAACAAATCTAACATTTGTACATTGGTATTTAATAAATAGTATAAGTGTTTGTAAAAATTAGCTTAAATGACGTCTCTGAGTGCGGCCGTAAGTACATGAATTTCATCAACAATTTTTCACTTATTAACGTAGTTACTTATTTACTAAGCATAGGTAGGTAGTAGGTACTTAGGGTTTCTAAGGAACTCCTGAAGACATCAATTTAGGCCTCCTAATTTATTCTAATAAAGTTACAAAGTGTACAAAAATCTATGTCCCGTAACACTTTTATATCCTGTACAGTTTTGGGTTTGTGTGTCGCGTTAGTTTATCGCTTATTGTGTTCCTTATAGCTGAGAATGCAACTAGGACAATGTAACACTTGAATTTATGATTTTAAGCTTCAAGGCGTTGCATTATTAAAGTAATGCTTTCCCGTTAATACAAATTCGTCGCTAAATAGACAACTTCTGCTTATTTATGTTCGAGTTTAGCATAAAGCGCGCTTATAAGAGTTTCACTGGTCAGTGCTTAATTTACATATCTAGTAACATACTACGTCATTTAAGGTGTTGCCAATCGATTTTAATTTTTAGCTACTAAACCGGATCTATTTTAAACAATTTCGGGGTTACAACCTCTCGGCAAACACTCATACTATTTATTAAATAATCATGCAAAAATGTTGGCTCCAACGTGTACGCGAAAAAGTGATTCACGCCAAAAGCGGCCACTTTTGGCGTGAATCAATTATTCGCATACAAAAACGGACCCGAACATTCGTGCATGGTTATTTAATAAATAGTATAAGTTGTAACGCCGAGAGGTTGTAACGCCGATATTGCTTTAAAATAGATCCGGTTTAGTAGCTAAAAATTAAAATCGATTAGCGTCGCTAGTGTGCACTACCCGTCACCTTAACAGCTGGGTAGAGGATGGATGCAACATGTATCATGTAAGATAACTTTAAATATGTATTTAGCATTACCAATTAATACTCACACAAAATGATACTGATTTGTTTCTTATAAGCTATTATTTATTTATTTATTTATTCTTTATTGCACAAAGTAAAAAAAGTACAATTGGCGGACTTAATGCTTTACAGCATTCTCTACCAGTCAACCATATTATCCTCTTATAACAACTTAAGTGCTTAATTCATTATAATATTTTTAGTTATACTAGACTTATTCCCAATAAAATACCAGAAATATAAAGAAACTAAAATAAATGACTTCCCAATTAGCCAAAAAGCCAAAAGTACGAGTTCTATGATACACTACTTACCTACGTATAATAATAATAAATAATATCCCCAACCGATTACGGTTACGGAGGCCAATCTCAACGATCTGCCACATACGCTAGATATATTATAGTGCTCAAGTGTGTGTGCAAACACAAGTGCACTCTCTATTCCCTTACCGTCATATTCCGATGGGACACTACTGTGACACGACCGGAGAGGGATCGGGCGCAGGACCAACAGCTTAACGGGCTTTCCGAGGCACGGGGGGTATAAGACCGATAACTTCTAGACTTCGGGCTGCCGCTAAGAATTTCTGACCTAAGCCTTAGGTACAATTTTTTGGCCCGACCCGGGGATTGAACCCGGGACCTCTTGCGCAGCTGTCACTTTAAAGTGCGACCCACTAACCACTGCGCCACCGAGGTAGTCCTACCTACGTATATTAATCATATAAATAGGTATCTGTTGAGGACCGCCGAAAGGATAATTAAGTACACCACTGAGACGAACTCACGCGTAGAATCTATGAATATTTATGGGCAGAATGACAGGAGAAAAAGACATACATCTTCCTTGGTCACTAGTTTATGTATTCACTTATTTAATTTGTTTTTGTTTAAATATTTTTTCCTGTGTATTACTGTGCAATTTCCTTATGCTTATGTTGTGTCCTGTCTATGTAAATCTTTTGTGATCAATAAATGTTCACTTACTTCATCATCATCATCATCAGCCTATCGCAGTCCACTGCTGGACGTAGGCCTCTCCAATTGTTCGCCACTGTGATCTATCCATGGCTTCTCGCATCCAGCTCTTGCCAGCCATCCTGCGCAGATCGTCCCCCCACCTAGCCAGAGGGCGCCCTACATAACGTTTGCCAAGACGCGGTCTCCACTCCAGAACTCGTTTACCCCATCGGTTGTCGGTTCTGCGGCTAATATGGCCAGCCCACTGCCACTTAAGCTTGCTAATCCGGTGAGCAATGTCGATAACTTTTGGTTCTCTGCCGGATCACCTCATTTCGGATTCGATCTCGGAGACAGACGCCGAGCATTGCTCATTCCATTACTTACTCACTTACATAAAAACAAAAACGATTAAAAGGCAAATCAAGCAAGATCGACACAATTTACATTAGTCTTACAATATTGCAATGCTAACATACCGCAGTTTGTATTATTTCTTCCTACATGAAACGGTATAGCTAAGTCACAGAAACCAGTCTTAGCTCAAGTGGTCTGGCCACGCCCACCTCGTACCTCGTCCAAGTATCGATGCAGCAGATTTATCGATATTATGCGAGTACAAAATCGATACATTAATCGGAACATGGATGTTAACCGTTCGTCATTGGCCGATGACCCGCGCCATCTGTTACAGTTTCGGTTTTCACTTTTGTTCAATTGACATCGTTTATTGGCTGTTTACCTACTTACATACTCGTACTTAGGTATGTACCTACAGTCTCTCTGTTTGTTGGTTTGAAAACAAAATAGCCGTAAATAGGTTACTTGCGTCATATTCTCATGTTTTTGTAAGTGTATTTTCATTTGCCAATGTGTAGCGCTACCTACTGCCAACAACAGACAGTTCAGCACTTTTAATGTTTTTTTTTCATTAACTTACTTGACATTATAGGAGAGACTAGGACATTAGTCCTATGTCCCCTAGGTGGGGCAAATGGCGTCCACAGTGCTCCGCAATCTCGAACGGTCTTGAGCTTAGCGCTTTACTTCGCTCCAAGTTAGTTTTTTTTTTCATTTCACCAAAAATCTTAGTTAAATTCGGTAATGGTAAGATACTAAACTAGAACTTACGGATAGGTAACTAAATATTTGAACAATCAGTTATTAACTGAAATACTTTTCAGTAAATGTTCACGGTGGCGTATGTTAGCAAAGATAACACGAGTTTAATAGAAAATTAAGTTTCGTCTTTAAAATTTAGTAATAAATATTTATTGTTGTTACAGAGTTCATTCAACGAGTAACTGGGTGGCTGGACAAGGTCATAGGTATGTATTACTTCTGTTTTGCTACTTTATTTTACATTATAGCGGAAACCGAGCAGACGGCATACCTGATGGTAAGTGTTTACGCGCAACACCTGCACAATAATATTATCTGCCAGTGCCACGGACTTTAGAATAACTCAATAAAATATAATATTTCATTAGAATAATTTAGTCCTAATTAGACGTGTGTAACTCTTTACTGAATCGACTCAGTGATCCGACTCAGCCAAATGATACACTGTTTCGAATCTCTAATGTTCGCTCTGAATGTATCATTCGACTCAAATGGATCTCGAGTTCGAGTGAATCGAATGATCCATATGAGCTGAATGATCCGAGTGAACCGAATGATTCGAATGAGCGGAATGATCCGAGTGAACCGAATGATCCGAATGAGCGGAATGAATCACTGATCTATTTGAGAGTCGATGTTCCAAATGAAACGTTTCACTGTTCTGCATCTCTGATCCAAATGCAAATGTGTGTGAATAAGAAGTGTGAAGTAATTCATAAGTAAAGTAAATAGGTCCATTTCGCGTTTTATAATTTATGCTACGCCCAAAAGGGTAACATGATGTACCGGAATTGTTTTATAAGATCTTGTAAAACATTCATGAAGGCAATAAATACTTTGAATATGAATATGAATAATGTTCCAATCTTTTGAAAGATACGTTTTTGCCATGCCTTATCCTTATCTTGTTAAGCTTAGAGGAGATTGCTAAATGTATTATTTAAATTAATACTTAAACCGAACATTTACTTATTACAAGCACAATGGTACATTAAAATATCAACAACAATAAAAATAATGGTATTTCCTATTGTTTATCTACGGTCACTGATAATATAAATATTCAAAGAATAGGTAAATATTAATAATAGCTAAGAAAAGGTATGTGATAATTTATAAAAGTACCTTGGTAACTCGTAATATTTTATTTTACCATAGTGTTAGAAACAACAATCCATCTTATCCTCACGTATGTTTGTTTGATCTACTCCTTATGATACCTATGCTAAATTTCAATCTACGAAAATGTATCTAGTATCTATTTACTAATCTGAGAACAATAGCCATGATCTACCGATATCAAAGTTACCTCATATGTGCTAATTAGATGAAGCATTGAACATTCTTCCTGTGCTTTTTATATTATGGCAAGACAAGCTTTCCAAATCAGAAGTTCAAGTTCAGACGTTAAAGTATCAGCCTATATACTGTCCCACTGCAGGCCAAATGCCTCCATGATAGCAATTATGCGATTAATCTTAATCACCACGCTTGCCTAATGCGGATTGGTAATCATAAACTCGAGCAATATTAAAAATTCGAAACATACTTTTTGCTCGACCGAATCAAACCCAGGACACCGAGATCACCGGCCCGGTACTTAATCCACCGGACAGGACAGGACGTTCTACTTTCAAGCTTATTTTTCAACCATTGGAGAGCCATGCTTGGGCATGAATGGGCTGGCTCGACCGGGGTGATACCACGGCCACACAGAAAACCGGCGTGAAGCAGCACTGTGCTGTTTCGATGCGTGAGTGAGGGTAGTCCCCTCTTCCCCCGGAGGCCCAGTCCGGGGGAAGAGGGAGTTTTAAGGTTGGCAGCGCACTTGTGACTCCACTGGTGTCGGGGGTGTCCATGGGCGACGGCAATATTTTACCATCAGGAGATCTGTCTTCTCGTCTGCCATCTATGACATAAAAAAAAGAATACATCTAAAACCTATTGCAGTAAATTATGGTTGCCTCAGTCGATACTGAACCAAATGTGATTGACCGTAACGACAGGTGATACCAATAAATGTAGGTAATCCACAGTCAAAATCTTCAGAGTACCTAACATTTTCTCTAAAATGTTATTTGACTGCCATAAAATCTATGATGACGGCAGTTAAAGGAGATCCTCGCACTTTCATATTTTATTGGTCTGAAATTGCCAGCCAAAATATATATTTACTGTATTCTGTTAGGACTAGTCCCCGTGATGTTCAAATGTCAAGATTTGGCAAAAAAATGTTTTTATTAGTTAATTCACTGCAAATGTATGAAGATGTAAGGACGGGTAGCCCTATCTAGCGACACCAATCGATTTCAAATATTGTTAGCTACTAAACCGGATCTATTTTAAACAATTTCGTGGTTACAACCTCTCGGCAAACACTTATACTATTTATTAAATAACCGTGCACAAATGTTGTCTCCAACGCGTACGCGAAAAAATGATTCACGCCAATAGCGGCCACTTTTGGCGTGAATCAATTTTTCGCGTACAAAAACGGACCCAATATTTGTGCATGGTTATTTAATAAATAGTATTAGTGTTTGCCAAGAGGTTGTAATCCCGAAATTGTTTAAAATAGATCCGGTTTAGTAGCTAACAATTAAAATCGATTGGCGTCGCTAGTGTGCCCTACCCGTCACCTTAATTTTTGATCTTAAACAAATCTAAGGATAATAATGACCAAGACCCTACGGCTTCGATCGAAGCCATAGTAATAGGGGACAAGTCTTACAGAAAACAACAAAAAAATTCTGGCCGGCACTTGGACCAAAAATGATGATGTCATTTGTCTAATAAGTATGATTGTAGACTGAAAAATATCTTGTTGAAATTTAACCTTTTAATTCCATGCTATTTAGACTTTTAGTTGGCTAATTTTTTTCTTGTACCTACCTACTATTGTCTGAACATTATGGACTGAAGTTAAATCCTTCCGACCAATAAACCACACACACGCCACATCGATGTCTATAATTACTAACCACATATCGACCCACGTACGAATGGCACTCTATGCATTTTTGCACGCGCATCACCAATATAGGTCTCCAGTTCAATTGTATGCAAATGGTATCATTTCATCTACGGCCTCTCTGCCGCATGTTGGTATTACCGACTTTACACAGGTACAGTCAGGATTTAACTGAAATATGGTCACAATAAAATTTCCAAAAAAAAAAAAGGATGAATGATATAAATTTACTGTAAATTAGATTCAAATTTAAAAATATTTCGACGTCGCATATGATGGAATATGTTGGATTATAATTATATTTTAAAGAACCATTTTTTATTGTTACCATATTTTAGCAAATAAATTATTATTATTATCCTGTAAGCTTATTTGTTTTTCTCCTATTATTATTTAACTTTACTTAAGCAAAAATTATATGATGATAATAAGTAATGTTAACTCTGCAAAACAACAGTAGGTTAGACCAGCAAAAAAATCTTGAAATTTTCGGCCGATTTTATTTTTATATATGATAGGTTCCAGAAGAGCTGACGGATCACCTGATGGTAAGCGATTGCCGGCGCCCATAGACACCCGCGACACCAGTAGAGTCACAAGTGCGCTGCCAACCTTTAAACCCCCCTTCCCCCGAATTCCCCCAAGCCTGGAGCCCAATTCTCGTGCTCGTGACATTATGAAAACATGGCGGATATCACTTGAAAACCATGAGCCCAATTCTCGTGCTCGTGATATTTATTTTCATACGACATATATCACCAAAACACAGTTTTTTTGTATAGGTTTTAGGTGATATCCGCCATGTTTTCAAAATATCACGAGCACGAGAATTGGGCTCCATACAAAAAAAACTATGTTTTAGTGATATATGTCGTATGAAAATAAATAAATATCACGAGCACGAGAATCGGGGTACTGGAAACAAACGGAATTTTCCACCAAACCTTTATCCACGTCCTTGTCACACCTGCTGTGCGTCTCATTTGTTTGCCATGCGACCGGTCTATTCGATAGATAGATATTCTTTTTTGCACCAAAACAAAATACAGATACGTATACTTACATTACAATAAACCCGGTCTTATAGCTTGTAGCGATTTTTACTAGATAATCTTTAAGTCAACCTATTCTCATTCGTTACGGGACGGTTTCGTTGTAGGTAGCAGAATACGAAAATTACTTATACATGTATGTATTTAGGGAGTGGGAGAAAGAGATTTTTCAAATCTATGTACGTATTTCGACCACTAATGCCAAATCTCGAATAGTTTAAAAATCAAAAATAATTTTGTCACGTCGATTTGGTGCACTTTAGGTGTTGACGTCAAGAAAAACTTGATTGTCTCACTAAGGTGACTGATTAAATCGAATGTATGCAAAACTGCAAAGCCAGACCAAAATATATCTTTTGTATTATCCATTGTCCAGCTGATAATCGGCAAACGACACCCGCATTGTCACTTGAACCTATTGATCAATCAAGCCACATTGGAGCAACTGAAATTAATAACAAGTCAAATAGCAGTTACTTACCTACCTACATGATATACCTGAAGCAGGCGGTACACATACCCACATAGTAGGAGGTCTAGCATATTCTGCTAAAACAGACAGAAAACGCGGTAGGTGGTACGGTCGGCATCAAAAGTAGCTTTTTTCCATTTATTTAGGTTATCAAACAACATCACAATGTATTTATGCTAATAATAAAGTACAACATGTGCGGATAAAGAATGGGATCAGAAATGGCGGCGCATCTATTCACTTCTCGCTCGCACAGTATTTGCGTCTATACTCGCTCTCCACGAGTGCGAGTATAGACGCAAATAGTGTGCGAGCGAGAAGTGAATAGATGCGCCGCCATTTCTGATCCCATTCTTTATCCGCACAGGTTGTAGGTAATTGTGATGTCAACTGCAGATTACTTTTTAAAAAATGTTGAAGAACAGCTATGCTATACTTCGCAAAACACAGTCCGACCAGATCGACCGTCATTTAACCTTTATTTCAATAGACAAGGTTTATCATTTTACCAAGCTATATACCATAGATTTTAATACCATTGCCTATGATTTCTTCGAGACATCAACGGTTGTCATTCTAATCAGGCCAAATTTCACGCACTACAATAATTTTTAATAACAGAATAAGTACGTACAACCACAGATCAAAGTAGCTTAACACATTAGTACAATGTCGAAGTAACATTTTGTACATACCCCTTAGAAACTGACTTTAATAGGCAGAACGGTTACTTTGACATGGTACTAAAGTGTTAAGCTACTTTTGATGCTGACCGCACATCAGCATCAAAATTATCTTAGTGTTCAAAAGTACCAAAAATATCTGAGCATTTGACAAAAAACACTTCTAGTACAATACCCTAAGGTGTACTTTCATTTTATGCCATTTGTTTTCAAAAAACAAATGAAAATACACCTTGGCATTACACTGACATACAGTTGTCTTTTGTCAAATGAGATATTTTGGCTAGGTTTGAACGCTAAGATATCAGAATCAACAGTGGGATTACAAATATATATTTGTTAAAAAATTAGATACGTCCTATTAGACGACGATATAATAATTTTCTTTTGTAAATAATACATATAATACATAGAAAACACCCAGACCAATACAAACAGACATGTTCATGCACACAAATGTTTGTACGGTGCGGGGATCGAACCTGCAACCCTTGGACCAAGGGCAGCGTTCACTACCACTGTTTCAAACGGGTCGTCTCTCGTGGATGCTGACTGTACAATGTTGGATAAACTAGAAGATGGCTCAATTGGATCAATTAGAAGGTAACTACTGAAGAAACTAAATGGCTCGATCAGCTAGCTCAATAGGTTAAATGGCTGACAAATTAACAGAAGTAAAAAACAAATGTATATTACAGTTTGTTGATTTTCTTTTTCTATAATGCCTGTGCTGATAGTTACAATACAGTAAATAATACATTAATTTCCTCTGCTTCCTTCAATGACTAGCCGGTTAGATTTATCTTAATAATCTTAAACTATTGCTTTAAGGGTACAAAATATATTAAAAAACACAATGCAGCTCAAACAGGGCTAGTTAGGGCGACGGGTAGCCCTAACTAGCGACACCAATCGATTTAAATTGTTAGCTACTAAACCGGATCTATTTTAAACAATTTCGGGGTTACAACCTCTCGGCAAACATTTTTACTATTTATCAAATAAATATGCACAAATGTTGGGTCCAACGCGTACACGAAAAATGGATTACCGCCAAAAGCAGCTACAATCGGCGTGAATCTCAATAAATTTTTTTAGTACAAAAACAGACCCAACATTTGGGCATGGGTATTAAATAAATAGTATAAGAGTTTGCCGAGAGACTGAAGCCCCGTAATTATTTAAAATATTTTTGGTAGCTAACAATTAAAATCAATAGTGTGCCCTACCCGTTGCCTTAGCACCTAACAAGGCATTGCAATATTCTTAAATCGAATAAATATGTAGTGAAACAGTATTAAAAATAGCAATTAAACAGGACAGATCGTTATAGGTATTATTCATAGTTTACTAGTTCATCACGTAATTTACTATACTACATACATAATTGGCTTATTTTTAATATTTGATTTGGGATTGGAACACAAAGGCATGAGTATAGTCCGTAATAACATTTTACGGAATACATTGTATGATGAATCAATGTTATCAACTAGTATCTACCTATCATCAAGGTATTAAATACCAAAGACAATCTGTGTCGACTTTTCTAAGCAAATTTGTGAATGTTAATGTATTTTAAACTTTGATGTAACTGGATTAGGTATAGATTAGTGGGTACTGGAAAATTGGATTTCTTATTAATCTTATCTTATCAAATTGTGTACTTACCACTACACGCATATCAAGTGAATGTGAGTGTATCTAGTACAAACATAGCTTCGAAGTGATACTGTTTAATAATGGTACCTAAATCTTCAGGAATTTAGAGTTTATATGAACGATGAACTTTACCATAGTGTATTAGTACTCTCAATCTCCATTTTTTTTTCATGCTAGAGGCGGACAAACGAGCAAGCGAGTCACCTGATGGAAAGTAATCATCGCCGCCCATGAACATCCGCGAAATCGGAGAGATCGCTAATGCGTTGCCGGGCTTTTTAAAAAAGAGTACGCTCTTCTCTTGAAGGTCCCTAAGTCGTAGCTGTCCGGAAATACTCCTGCAGCCAAACCGTTCCACAGAACTGAGGTACGTGATAGAAAGTTCCGGGAAAAACGCACAGTATTAGACCGCCATCCATCGAGATGATGAGGATGGAATGGATGGATTAATAAACTTTTTGGTCTGATAGCACAACCTGTTTCAAACATTTTTGGGTCGTCGTTCTAAGGGAGTTGCCACACTAGCGGATTGCGAGCGTTTTCAAAGCGGAACGACGACGCAGCGACCACGTCGCGGCTGTATAGCGTTCACGCCACGGATGCGCAACAGATTCGCCGGCGTGTTTCTGCGTGACCGCCACAAAAAAACAATGGCGATCAGACTTGTCTCCACGGCGAATCCGTCGCACATCCGTTGCGCATCCGCGGCGTGAACGCTGAGCTGCCGCGACGTGGTCGTCGCTCCGCTATGAAAACGCTCGCAATCCGCCAGTGTGCCAACTCCCTAAGATCCGATGTAGCTAAAGATCCTGCCTGAATTGATACATTATCTAGTTACTTACCTATTATGCTAGTAGCAAGAAGTAAGTCTCTATCCACCTTATTACAAATCACGAAGTTAATACCGTACTAAAGCTCACATCATCCCGTTCCAACACGCGATGTTAAAACGGGCTGACACTAGTTTTGTTCCGGGACTATCCTTAGTTCGCGATTTGTAATAAGGGGGTAAGGCACTTTTGGCAGTGACCTTCCCCTTAGCCAAAAGTCATTATTAGATCGATTCCCACTTTAGACAAACATCCGTGAGATGAACTCTTATGTTTGTTCAATTAAAGTTTTATATTTGTATAGGGATCCCTGAGTGATATGCGTAACACAAGCGCTAGGCTTTTAGTTAGTAAATACGAAATCAGGTCAATGTATGAGATGTAGTATCAATTTATTATGTTATGAATGAGAATAAGAAGAATAAAAAGATTTATTCAGTGCTTATACAGGTTACAAATCATATAACAAGAATAAAAAAACAATTTAATAAACAAATCAAGCACTAAAAGGGCTTCCACTCAGCATGATGCCGAGGTGCTCGGTGGAACACCTCGACGCTGGTCTTCCGTGGATACCGGGTGTATAAATGTCGCCATTGCGCGCACCAATGTCGTAAATATAAATATAAAATAAAATATGATATCTATAAAATTATGAATTTTATTTTACTTAATTTGTAGAACAGGTAGGTCATAAATGTCTAATAAGTTAGATAAACAGGCGCCCTGTTGGTCTAGTGGTTTAAGTACCGGACCTTGATCTCGGGGTCCTGGGCTCGATTCCCGGGTCGAGCTAAAAGTATGTTTCACACACACAACACAGCTCGAGTTTGTGATCACCAATCCGCATTTGGCAAGCGTGGTGATTAAGCCTAATTCCATCATAGTAGCGATAACTTGTTTTCTATGACGGAGGCCTTTGCCTTGCAGTGGGACAGTTATAGGCTTTACTTTACTTTTAGATAAACAGGTACTTACTATAGATGTGGCAGTGCCAACGGAGGTGATGTCTTGACATCTCGTCCGTTGTAATTGTAACGTGGGCTCTCGTCTTGCTTACCATCAGCATAGATATTATCATCAGGCTGAGGAGAGCCAATATACTGTGTCACTTCCGAGTTGTGTTACTTAGGAAGGTAGGTAGGAACATATGTTTTATTTTTATTTGATAAGTACTAGTAACAAAATTAGGTACTAATGTACCTACTTAAGTCCTACGAAATGTAACGAGTAACGAATCTGCAACGTAGAATGACATGACCCATATACTCGTAAGCGTTGGTAGGATTAATATTGAATATCGAAGTATCGAAAGAGAGGTCGTATAATTCGAGTCACATATAAAATTATCGTGCCGTACCTACACCCGTGCGCGTCGCGTTGCAAATACCGGTTTTGCCGTAGCGATAACACAACCGGGGGGGTAGCAGTAACACAACTTCGCCCAAGACTGACATGAACTAGGGCATTCATTGTCACACTTTTCTGGTCAAGGGCGACATAAGGAGATGTGTAAGGAAGTCCCACTGTGGGTCTCAAACTGATGAACTTGAGATGATAACATAGAATCCGCGCCACGAAAGAAGGAAAAACACAGAACTAAAATTTGAGATTCCTTGTGTCTATGAACATAAAGCTGATATTTGAATGTTGATTACGCTTTTCACGGCACTACTTTGGTGGAGCGGACTCTAGGTAACCTAACCTACCTAAGATTTACGTCCGCGTGGATATCGGTTACTCCCCGTTGAAGAACATGTTAATATTCCGGTATAAAAACTATACATATTTTTTGCTTTGCCACAGCCTCAGTTAGACCCAACATTTGGCATGGTTTATTTACTTTGGAGCCCAGAGTACGCTTAGACCATGATTAAGGATTTGGGTAGTCTGGTAATTACAATTAAGGTGACGGGTAGGGCACACTAGCGACGTCAATCGATTTTTATCTTTAGCTACTAAACCAGATCTATTTTAAACAATTTCGGGGTTACATCCTCACGGCAAACACTTATACTATTTATTAAATAACCATGCACAAATGTTGAGTCCAACGCGTACGCCAAAAATTGATTACCGCGGCCAAAAGCGGCGGATAAAAGCGGCCAATTTTAGCGTGAATCAATTTTTCGCGTACAAAAACGGACCCAACATTTGTGCATGGTTATTTAATAAACAGTATAAGGGTTTGCTAAGAGGTTGTAACCCCGAATTTGTTTAAATTATAGCTAAAAATTAAAATCATGGTTACGTTTTAAAAACTATCGTGTAGGATTCCTCTCGTCATTCTAAATTTAAGAATTCACAAATTTTTGAAACTATATCTTTGTTATAATTTCCATTTTTTTTGTACTATAGGCTAACGTTTGACCACTTATTAATTCTGTGTTGACCACAATCGCACCAGACGGAAAGCTACAATGAGGTCTAGGATGATATGCGTTTGTCTAGAAGATTCACTATTGCCTTCAAGGTGTCCAGATTATAGTGGTCAGGAAATATGTAATTAGCTACAGGTACACTACTACGAAAGCACTTTATAATTTACTGTTCTCCATATACTGTGCCTGTACCAAGGCGGCAGTAAACATTATACATACCTTAGGAGTATGTTTACTAATAGTATGATGTTTCACTGCGTAGAATAAAACGAACACGGTGAACTCAAACGCTAAGTGCAGACTTTCCATCAGGTGACTCGCTTGCTCGTTTGTCCGCATCTAGCATAAAAAAAAGACGGCGTCAGGTCGAGTTACCTCTCCGCAGTGCAAAAATAGCACTTGTGTCATTACGGTCTAAAGTCCAACAAGGGTAACTCGACGTGACGCCGTGTGTACATGGAATCCTAAATGCGAAAGATAAACGAGCGCCAGTTATTGAATTTAATTAGGTACCTTAGCATTTGCATTTTAATGAATAATATTATCAACTCCAAGTACTTTGTGCAGATGATTTAAATTCGGTAAGCATCTCGTCACCTACTTAGGTACCTAATAACATCATTTTACTTATAAATGAAGGCCTATTCAGTAAAGTAGCAAAATTTTGGCAATACCTAAGTGTGCATTTTAGACTTGTAAGTAGGTACCTACTTATGCAGTATGATAATTGATTTGATTTATGGCATCTTAATATACACTGATATTTTTTCATCGTTTATATCCCGAGAACCTCTTAGATCTACAAAATAAGCAAAAAAACCAGGAACAGCTGTTTTTTTTGCTTATTTTGTTGGTACATTATTGCCGGGTGAATATTTTTTTACTAATTTTTTATCTAACATGCTAAATGGACTTTATTCAAAATACCTATTAAGAGGTTTTCGGGATGTAAATGATGGAAAAATAACGGTATACATATAACAATATCTCGCCTAAAATGGACTATTATTCCATAATAATAATAAGAATAGCTCAAAGTGCAACTGCTCATTCTGCGACAGTAAAGTATTCGATTAATAAGTCTTAAATGAACTATGTAAGTAAATAAGAAATATAGATCATTATGATTTGGCCAGTAATTTTTATCATTATAATATTAAACATTTACGTTTGATATAAAATACTTTTCACCCAATAAATATATGGATGAAGGATTTAAACTAAGTTTCGTCTCGTCTGGTCGCCTATTGCAAGTCAATCAGACTGTGTACCTGAATAGAGAGAGGAGAGATGGCGAACAATAGTCTCATGATATTGTTGGAGGCGTGAAAGCGCCGCTTTCTACAATAAATCCTGCGCACTGCAGACTGCACTGCGCTAGCGCACCACTCACATAGTATCCATTCGATGAACACATGAACAGATAACGCAGGAAAAAAGACTTGTGGGTCCGATTGGGAGAATGAGTCGGATTTTGTCGCCGGTCGCCCCCGCTCATGCTTCCCAATCCATGGCTGGTACATATTGCCAAAGACGGCCATTTTTAACAATATTAAGATTCTATCTAACACATGAGTGAGGTGGATAACTTTCAAAAAATATAATGATTTTATTGAGAAAAATGTTCAGCGCTGTCATAAATCATTAATTTAAAAATGAAATACTCACTTAAAACCATTTACAGCTTCTCGTAACTCGAACATTCTCTAATGACCACCAATCTGTGTTTTTTAGAAAACTTTATATCATTTTAAAAGACCTTTCCATTGATACCCCACACGGGTATGTACATCGAAAAAAAAAATTTCATCCCTCAGTTATATGTATGGGGGGCCCCACCCCCAATTCTTTTTTTTACTATTTAGTGTCATATTTTTGTAGCGGTTCATACAACACATATTCCCATCAAATTTCATCACTGTAGTACTTATAGTTTCCGAGTAAATCGGCTGTGACAGACGGACAGACGGACATGACGAAACTATAAGGGTTCCGTTTTTGCCATTTTGGCTACGGAACCCTAAAAAACGGAACCCTTATAGGATCACTTTGTTGTCCGTCTGTCCGTCTGTCAAGACCCTTTTTCTCAGGAACGCGTGGAGGTATGAAGCTGAAATTTATATCAATTACTCAGGTCTACTGTCCCTTGAAACTGTGAAAAAATCAAACTTCTAAGCCAACGCAATCAAAAGATACAGCCGTTTATGCCGCAAATTTTCGACACTTGCAAGGGAATCAAAACCTACAGGGTGCTTCCCGTGAACTCAGAATCTTGAAATTTGGTACGAAGCAACGTCTTATAGCATAGATAAAGGAAAAATTACGAAAACCATAAATTTTTAGTTACATCACATAATATATATTTTTTTAATAATTTTAAACTTACTACCCATTTCCTCATAAACGCGTAGAGGTATTAAATTGAAATTCATACCAAATACTCAAGTCTATAATACCTTTAAGCTGTAACAAGATCAAACTTCTATGTCAACGCAATCAAAAGAAACAGCAATTTAAGCTGCATATTTTGAAACTCGCAAGTACTTGCAAGGGAATCAAAACCTAAAGGGTACTACCAGTCGACCTAGAATCTTGAAATTTGGCATGAAGCAACGTTTTATAGCACACATAAAGGAAAAATTCCGAAAACCTTAAATTTTTAGTTACATTACAAAATATATATTTTTAATAAATATAAACTAATGCAAGAAGGCATTTACAATATAAGATTCTATCTAACATATGAGTGAGGTGGATAACTTTCAAAAAATATAATAATTTTATTGAGAAAAATTGTTCAGCGCTGTCATAAATTCATTACAGTTAAAAAGAATGGCGGCACTAGTGAAGGGTACATGCACTCTTAAACCATAGACGTAGGATGGCGACAGCCTTTACTCGTAACGACTCGGAGACATTCTCTAATGGACCACCAATCGTTCTGCTCATTTTAATAGCAACATCTCTTGCTATTTTATGTGCTATTCCGTTGTGATTTTGCATAAAGATAAAATAACAAACTTGACTAAGAAAGTGAAACTGACTGATTTGTCAATAGTACCTACTTAGGTACCTATAAGTGTAAAACCATCCAAACATTGGGATAGGTAAATGGCTGCAGGTTGGTGTCAGGGAGCAGCAACCCTCAAAGAAGCTATGCTCTTAGACCTGGCAAAAACGTATATTTCAAAAAATGTGAACAGTTGCATCTGAATCTGTGCAGAGATCCGTCACGGTGAAACGCTTCATTTGGAACATCGACTCTCAGATAGATCCGTGATTCATTCCGCTCATTCGGATCATTTGGCTCACTCGGATCATTCAGCTCATTCGCATCATTCGGCTCATCGGATCATTCCTCTCATTCGGATCATTCGGCTCATCGGATCATTCAGCTCATTCGGATCATCGGATCATTCAGCTCATTCGGATCATTCGGTTTACTCGAACTCGATATCCATTTGATTCGAATGATACATTCGGAGCGATCATTACAGATTCGGAATAGTGTATCATTTGGCTGAGTTCGGATCACTGAGTCTTTTCAGTAAAGAATAATACACGTCTATGCTCTACGATCGCCAACAAATGGGGGTTGGCATGGGATATGGCCCAGTATGGCGATTATACCTAAGCATTGCCCCTATGGTAACTAACCGAGTTGAGTGGCGTGCCATAAGAGAGGCCTGACAAATATGGCAGATGATGATGAAGATGATAATAATAACAAACAAACGATGTAGACAGGTACAAACCATCACGATTTCAAAATAGGGCGTTAACAAAAGGATATGACTAAGTTTTCTACAAATTTTGATCAAAATGTTAACATAATTATCTAAAGCAAAATCAGTGTTTTGTCAGAATAAAAAACAGTGCTAGGTAATTTTGCCGTAGTTTCTTATTCAGTTTCCAATGAGTTCTTGTAGGTACTTTAGATAAGTATACCTAACAAGTAAAGGTATCGTCGTGTTAAGGAAAACATGGATGCGTAGGAGTTTACTAGATGCCATACACATTGCCTCAAAAGTTATGTAATACATAAAACACCTAACTAAATTGCTTATGTATGTTTGTTGAGTCATCGGCGGCGCTGTGGCGGCAGTGATCTTTGAAAACATTGTACCTACCTGTAAGAGCATTTTAAACACGAAATTTATTGGGTACCTACTCATTTTGTTATAACTTATGAATTTCTGCTTTTTCCTGGATAAATTACTTAAATTAGGACAGTGATAGTTTCATTTTATTTCTTAAGAAATCTAATGTAATAATCAGTAAGTATCCTAAATGCGAATAACGACAATTTAAGTAATCATTAAAACTGGAACAAAATTAAATATTTCTATTTTTAGACTTTCCGATAAAACAAAAGAGTGACGAACATGACGCTTGCAATGTTACGACGTGCAGACCGACAGATGGACAATGCGTAGGTAGATAAGATTTCACTTGGACAATGCCGCCACATCTGTCGGAGGCTCGGAGCCCGTATTAAGTGACTACCATTGTGTACCTACATCGTATTTACCAACGTTTTGTTCGCTTTACAACTTATTCTATTTGTGCAAGTTTAATATAAAACAATGTACTTATGATTGTGTTGCGAATATGCTCTTGCTGCTCTATCAGTAATTACGCAAGGAAAATAAATATGCACTGCACAGACGCGATTTATTTGTTTAGCACACGTGATGTTGATTAACGTGCTAGGAAAGTCTATGCGTGAATGTAGTTTTGTATACGAAACGGCATACCAACTACTCCATTGTTGCTTCAGTTAAAAAGAAGTGGCCAACTCCAGCACCCTATTGTTCTTCACTCAGTACTGTTACTAATAACGGTCGTTAGCTGTTTCAAGAAAATTTCATAATTTACATAACTTTTGAATCAATTTTCAGTACGTACAAAGCTAATAGTTTGTTTTCTCTCGTTTCAGAGTTCGCTACGACATGGGGGCAAGGTCCCGGGAGTTATTTCTGCTCCTGGCAGTGTGCGCACTCTCAAACGGCTTGGGCGTCAACAAAACCCAACTTCCGCCAACGGACGACGACTACGGAGACGACCAGGAAGTGCTCTTCAATGAGGACAAACCATGCCCCAGGGACTGCATATGCACGCTGTCTCAAGGATACAAGATAGCCAAGTGCAACCGCCTCGAAGTCAACACGCAGAAGTTCGGAGATGACATCACTGATTTGGTGATCGAAAATGCCGATCCTGGATTACGTATCCAACTCACGGATAACATATTCAGGAAGCTCGGTCTTCACCAAATTGCGACTGTAAAAATTGTGAACTGCACAATCGATTTCGTCAGTCCCAATGCATTCCAAGGCCTTTCGGAACTCTACGCAGTGAACCTGTCTAACAACAAACTCAAGAGCTTGCATCCAGAAACGTTCGCTAACAACAAAAAACTCTTACTGCTAACTCTCACCAACAACCCATTGAAGTTCCCCGAATATGGCTCAGATAGGTACTTCCTCAACGCCACAACAGTGCAAGAGCTTGATGTGTCGTACTGCAACATGAAATACATCACCGCTAATACATTCAAGAACATGCCGGGTCTCATGTACCTGAACGTAGCAGGGAACAACCTGAGCGACATGGACCCTGACACCTTCAAGAAACTCTTGGATCTCGAGGAGCTAGACCTCAGCGACAACAACATTAGGTCCCTCCCTGATGACATTTTCTCAGAAAATAACGAGCTTGCCACGCTCCACATTCAAAGAAACCCCATCGACACAGTTTACGGACTAAACATTTCAGATCTCCTTACCCTCAACGCTGGTCAAACCAACATCAAATTCGTCGGACCTTCAATGTTCAATGGAATGAGGTTCATCGCCAACCTCAACCTCAGCGGAAACAACATGGAAAAGATTCACAACCAAGCATTCCATAAACTTGTTGAACTTAATTACCTCGACCTTTCTTACAACAACTTAACCTTCATATCTAGCATACTCATCAAGGAAAACATAGAATTAGATATTTTCAAAATTTCAAACAATCCTCAACTTAGGCACTTACCTGTCGGAGGATTCAACTGCTCAGCTGAGCAATTCAACATTTATCTGTTCGACGCCTCTAACTGCGGTCTTGAAGAAATCTATGACGATTCTCTGAAGACGTTCACCGCTCTGTCCGTGATTAACCTTTCTGGAAACAACATCAAGTCCTTGAACAGCAAAGTATTCTCCGTATGTCCTAAACTAGTCGAGTTAAATCTAGCAGATAACATGTTGACAACGCTAGATATCAAAGTTTTTGAGAAGAATAATGAACTTGGCAAACTGAATCTTCAAGGTAATCCACTGAAGGTTTTGTCGGCGGAAATATTCGTTCACACCTCTATGCTAACATGGTTAGATATTAGTGGCACCGAATTGACATCATTATGGAAAACAAACAAAAATAGCCCAGCCACGCTGCTTAGCAACTTAACATTCCTTAACGTTTCCCAGAGCCGAATTACGGAAATCAAACAAACCGAGCTTGATACGCTCAAAAACCTGAGAGCTCTGGATATCAGCAACAACCCGCTGGTCTGCAACCGTGAATTCGAGAATCTTATGACCTGGCTAAACAAACGCAAAGTGTCACCCGACGCCCGCCCAACTCACATCGGTAACCTGGCCACACACACCACAGACGATGTGGAACCCTACAGCTGGGAGTTCCTCACGCGCAAGACTTGTGGCAGCTCTATCGTGCACTCGGTCGAACCTCTGCCAGCTGTCTCCGATGAGGAGATTTGGGAGAGGTTGGACCAGGACGCTGAGGGTAACTTCGACCTGAAAAACACGCTAGATGATGGCAAGGTCGCCGATGACGCCAAGGCTGACGACAACAAGCTCGGCGCGGACAATGACGTCGACGATGACAAGGATGATGCCGATGACGCCGACGATGAGGGTGACGATGAGGACGAGGACTGACGAGGACTGACGACGACGCCTCCGAAGACTACGATGAAGGAGACGACGACGACGTCGACCTCAAAGTCAACTTGAAGGAGGTCAGCACGGCCAAGCCAGTTTCCCACGCCCAAGGAAGTCGGCGTCAAGATGGCCATCAACTTGCTCGAAAACGACAGCACGTACGACGACTTGGAGCCGGAGGTGTACGTCCACGCGTCCGTTCAGGACGAGGAACGCAGCCACTACAACTACTTGTGGCCGATTCTAATCGCAATTCTGGGCGCGCTGCTGCTCCTGATCACTATCGCGAAGGTAGTGATGTTGGTGTGTAGTAGGAGGAATAAGCAGATAAGATATAACAGTGCCATAATCGCCGCCATGAGCAACGCCGGGCGCACCAAGAAGGACTGCGGACTGGTGTACCAGCAGCTGTCGGAGGAGCTGAGCGGGCCCGCCACGCCCAAGCTCAGCCGCTACCAGCCGCTGCCCAGCGTCACCGTCGCCTCCAACCTGTCGTACGAGAGCAGTCCGTTCCACCACAGCAACATCGTGCCCGAGGCCGTGTGAAGCACACTGCGCCGGAGTCACAGTTACAACTAACAGCTGCGTTAACTCTTACATAAGCAGTAAGTGATAGAAAGATAGCGCTAGTCACACACGATTAACACGAGATACCCACATTTCTTAGAACAGTGCCTTCAAACGAATATTTCGAACAATACTGCGACCAATGTTTTGTATCTAGCGCTTCTTGATTATAAAGTAACAAAATGAAGTCAAATTACAACAAATTAATTTAAGATATACATATTATTATATATTATACAAATTAGTTGATAGGTTTATTTTATGTACTTAAAATTTTAAAAATTAAACACTAAAAAAATAATTTATTTGCTTTGATGTACCCAAATATAGAACTATATTCGAATCCGATCCTTGATTAGATTAATCTGTGATCCTAATCACTGCCATTGCACCACAAATTCTTTGGTTTTAAGTTTTTATGTTGTGGAGTATAAAGAATCTATCTATTTATCTACATAAATTCCTACTTTATCATATTGATTTCCTATTCGATATTAATTTTGATTCAGAAATAATAAATTAAGGCCTGATTTTCCCATCGTCACATAAAAGTTATCTGATTAATATAGTATTACTAGGTGAGTTAAAATTGTCTTACATCTTTTTATTTGCATGATTGCTCTCTATACTTTGAACCGTATTATATTTTATCGGTCTCTTAACTGCTCTATCTGACGATTGAAAAAATACCATCAAGGTTTGAAAAGATAATAAGTCAATAAAATTTCACAATCAACTGTTTTAATAATATCAACATCATAGTACTATATAAATAACAATATGTAAAATATAAAATATGTTCAAGGCACTTACATATTTACAGGTGATAAAAGCCTTTTTGTAGGAAAATATATGAAAATCATCGAGTAGTTTTCAATAAACAGTAATTGAATCTTCCAATAACTTAGATAGGTCTTCCTCGGACTGCGGTAGTGGAGTCAGTTTCAAGAGCCGTTGCTGTAAAGAAATCAAGCCAGGAATAGAGTAAATTATGTACGTAACCGCATAGATGTATATGTTGCAAGTCGAACTGTATAATCCGCCGCATTACATTATGGCTAGCTGTTACTCGTATCAAAAACGAGGTCGTTTTGAAATTAGCCGGATTACGGCTGAATAAAACGGCCGGAATGTACTAAGCGTCATACGTTATTCAACATGGCTAGCTATAATGTAATAAAGCGAGAAATTAGCCGCCACTTCAACAGTTTTTAGTTAGGATGTTTAACAGTCATGGCGCTGCTTGACATAACAAAAATGGCGTTGGATACAGAAAATGTGATACAGTAAATTGCAAAGTTATGAGCGAATTAAACAAAGGAAACGTAGGTAATAAACATGTCATAATCTTCACGTGCAATTCATCGTCAGCCCATTTAAGTCCCCACTGCTGGGGCACAGGCCTCCCTCAATCATATGAGGGGTAATTGCCATACTCACCACGCTTGGCAGACGGGTTGGCGAGGGTTTTGATATAAATGCAGTTTTCCTTTTCTGGGTGCTGATGATCATGCTAGCAGCTTTACCTTAGTCGCCTTTTACGACACCTCGGTAAGAGTGAGGGTGGCCTATTCTACTCTGCCGGGCACCACACGGCAGGTGCAATTAAAGAATGTCTTTTCAATGTAGAATAGTAAAATAACTAACACAAAGGCCCGAGTTTCAAAGCTAGTACGTTGCGGCTAAACGTAAGTTGGCTTATTGAAGAATGACAATCCGGCTAATCGTTGAACCGCCGCATTTATAAACGGCCCTGTTTTTGATAACAGCTAGCCGTAATGTGATACAGCGGATTATACAATCTGACTGCGACATATACATAACCTTTAGAAATAGCGAATTATCCAGAATAAAATCGAGATACATTTTTTTGGTTTAAGAATTTGTTAGGTAAATGACAATCAGATAGTAAATTGCCGCACTCGGAGAGTGCTGCTTATTAAGAAGAATTTTATTTCCAAATAACTTAGGAATGACAATACTAACCTGGGGTAAAGCTCCCTTCACCAACTTGGGGATATCATCAGCCGTGTACCCTAAAGCGCCAAGCCCATTCTCAATCTTCATCCTGTCCATGTATCTAAGTATGACGTCAGCGAGCACGTCGCCGGCGTCGGCCGCCTTCCTGTTGGTGACGTCAGCGCCCAGCAGCGCGGCCGCCTCCAGGTGCTTGCCGGGGTCGCTGCCGGCCGTGAAGCGGAACACCGCTGGGGCGGTCACCACCACGGAGAGACCGTGGGGGATCATGGGCTCGGTACTGGAAGTTTTTTTTTTATGTGATAGGTGGCAGACGAGAAGACGGATCGCCTGATGGTAAGCGAGTGCCGCCGCCCATAGACACCTGCGACACCAGTGGAGTCACAAGTGCGCTGCCAACCTTAAAACCCCCTTTCGGGGGAAAGGGGTTTAAAGGTTGGCAATCCCAATCTGGGGAGATTGGGCCTCCGGTACCCTCACTCACGCAGCGAAAAAACAGCACACTGCTGCTTCACGCCGGTTTTCTGTAGGGGCCGTGGTAACACTCCGGTCGAGCTCATTCATGCCGAAGCGTGGCTCTCCCACGGTCCGACAAAATCTTCCTTTGTTAACAAAAAAAACAAACACATCGTAATAGAAATGGAGCAGGTCCTAGGACCGACAATCCGGTGATGGTCACAGGAATGAGGAAAAACACCGGAAACTGCTAAACAAATCTGGTGTAAGGCTGTACTGATTGGCAGAGTAAAAATGCCAATTTTTTTTTACGCTTCCAATACAAGCACATTAAAAAAAATGATGCTTTTTTTAAAGTGATGTTTATTTTAAGTAGAAAATGCTAACCTAAAATTTAAGGTACTTTCCCTTCATGTTCCAAACTCTTGGGACGTACACTTAAATAATACACACAAATAAAACAAATAAATAATATTACACACAGACACTGAACAAACACACGTGTTCATCAAACGAATGTTTTTCTAGGGTGGAGATCGAACCCACAACCTTTGGCGTAGAAACAGAGTCACTATCAAATGCACCATCCGGCTAGTCGTCGGCCATACTAAGTCGTCCTCATTGGACACTGGATTGATATAAAACTGGCACCATAAAATCCTTAAACTTTGAGCGTCTCTCTCTCTCTCTCTCTCTCTCTCTCTCTCTCTCTCTCTCTCTCTCTCTCTCTCTCTTGAGTCGGTCCCTCATGTCTGAGGATCGTGGTCAGCATCATGGCTGCATTTGAGGCGGATGATCTGACTCCACCGGTTTCTGTCTAGCGCGTCTCTTACGATTGTGTAGACTTTGGAGAACGACGAGTCTTTCAACTGATAGATCCACCTTGTTGGTGAACGACCACGCGATTCTCTGCCTTCAATGTTCCCATCCACAATGATTTTTTCCAGATTTTCTCTGCCTGTTGTATTTTATGACCGAAATAGGAAAGTATGCGTTTCTGGCATAACTTGAGGATACTTACCCATAATCCTCAGGCAGGAAAGTCTTGACATTACCAGCGATAGGATAAGCGAGTCCGTGGCACAAATGCACGCCGGCGTTGCCGATGCCCACGCCAGCCATGGTGCCGGCTAAATGCATGTTCGACCGCGCTTCAATGTCGTCCGCGTTGAACACCGAACGAGTGAAGTATTTTTGAAGAACCTGTAAGTATAAATATTTCTTTCTCAAACAAGCGCGGAAATTCAACTATTATTTTGACCACCTCCTTCGATATAAATCTATATTGCTGTATTTAGAAAAACGGGTCAGCAAAATTGCTTGAAACTTCTGACAGCAGCCAGATAAGAGCCGGCAACGCATATGTGATACCTCAGGTGTTGCAGATGTTCATGGGCGGCGGTGATCACTTTCCATCAGGTGTGCCGTCTGCTCGTTTGTCCGCTATAATGTAAAAAAAAAAAAAAAAAGATAAATTACTATGAAAACTCTTATCTGTCCTGTAATTTAAAAATGGAATATTCGATCTGGCCGAATGTAACTGAATACGAAAATAAAAATACTTGAAAAAAAAACAAATTAAGATCTTGTTATGTAGCTTGACAGAATATTTAATTGTTTGTAGCACCTATCTTCTTCTTAGTTTCGTGTTGTCGAATTTCGAGCACATTTCATTGTACAATCTAAATGTGTTCAATTTGATTGAATTTCCTAGCATTATTTGAGAAAAGTACCATACAAGGTTAGGCCGCAATAAAGCATTAATGGACTCACGTATGTTGTGTCTTGGCTGTGCCTCGGCCCACATCCCCACGTGTACATCAATGCTTGTATTGCCATAATATATAGTAGGTACTTTACGTACATTAATTACAATGGCCACGAAGCTGAGCACGAAGGAGACTTCGTGCCCAGTTATATGTATATCTCTATCCGATGCTTTCAATCAGAAATACCAAGTAATGTTTAGTGCTAGGTAGGTACTTCTGTGACAATTTCACTAATGACCTGACTAATACTAATTGATGGCGCCACCGTCGCTTTTATAAATGAGTACGCTAGATGCCATCTACTGATCTAGTTTTAATTCTACCTTCTTCCGTTCTATCGATTAATTCTATCTCACATTAGTATTTATTAATTTATGTTTTTTCATTAATACGGTCGTCACTCACAACAGGTCCTGCCAGAATACCAGCGCTGCCGCGGCATTTCTGTCGGTGTCGTGGCAGCACCATGCTAAGGCCGGGACCTGATTGACCTCACACTTCACAAACGCCTATTTATTTAGAATATTTTCATTGTATAACTGTGTATTACCTATCTATCGTCTGTTTTCGTACTCACCTTTGTCTGTAGTTTTAATGTCCGAATGTTTTCCTATGAGTGTGAACCTATGTTTTCTAATGAATGTTGATTGTTAAATTACGTATTGTGATGGTTAATAAAATGTTTCTTTCTTTCTTTCTAATACTACTAACCTGCAAACAAAACCTTGCCCATACGTCAGATATCGGGTTGCTGCCTTGATACGCCGGTCTCAGAGCAGGGTTGGCTGGCGCCGGACCCCTCTGGTCGAAGGGGATTGCCGTGAAGCTCTCCAGGGCGTGGCAGAACACGTCGAACCCAGAGTAGTTAGTCACCTGACAACGATCAAAACCTGTTAGTGGCTGTAGCAGCCAGAGCACCTCCTTCGCTTTCCAACCGTAGAAGCAAAGCCAATAAAAAAGTAAAAAAATCTCAATGTCTTCATTTTCATTCATTTAAACATAAACCTTGATTATATATAACTAAAGTGATTCTATGTTAAACGCCCTTTGTTGTCAATCTCCGATAAAGGTGTTTAAATCCTTTTTTTTGTAAAGATACAAAAACATGTCAAATAAAATAAATTATGAGTAAGCAAGCACCTATATAAAATAAGTATTATTATTAAGTTAGTATTTTTAATATTTACAAACCTTAGTGGTTTATCAAATGCTGTATATATTGATTATTATAATATTTTGTTTTTATGTTGGTAAATAAATTTTAAAAAAATCATCACACTATTCGTTTCTAAGGCCGCAGACAAGTCAAAAAATAAAAAAAAATCTTTATTCAATTTATTGCATTTTTTTGGACTTAAAAGTCCATACAGAACATTTATGAATGTCAAATATTATGTAATCTACCGCCGTACTGCAAGTACAGTGTAGCCTAAGTAAAAACAGTGGGCTCCCGAAGAAAACACGCAACCCAAGTATTGAAAACTAAATGGAAGTACATATCTAATCTTAATATTTTTATAAAAAAATCTTCTATACATGGCCATACATAAACATTTACATTTCATTTTTTTATGTGGCAGACGAGCAGAAGTATCCCCTGTTGGTAAGCGATTGCCGCCGCCCATGGGTGCATGAAGTGTTAAAAATATTATTTTACACTTTTTAGTTCGTGGTTTTTGAAGGCGTTTTTTTTTTTGCAGAATATTTTTAAGGGCCCCTTTTTTCGGCAGCATCAGCAACATAGAACCTATTTTTTGAAGTCGGTTAAAAATACCTTCTCCGGCATAGTGAGAGTGTGGAGGGGGTCTATCAGCGCCAGGTGCGGGCGCATCGCGTTGTATGAAATGCCAGTCTTTGCATGTATCTCCTCGAAGTCGAATATGGCTGTGCCTGTTGTTTCACTGCCAGTTCCACTCGTGGTTGGTACTGGAAATACCAAAGACATAGATGTAGATGTGTCAATAAAAAAATAAAATAAAATATTGCTTGAGGAAAATTGATTGATCGGGCACGTGGATCTGATGATGGAACCAAGAAGTGGATTTATTTATTACTTTAATTAACAAGGTAGTTTGTTTACCAATAGGTGACGGGTAGGGCACTCTAGCGACCTAGTTATAACCCCGAAATTGTTAAAAATAGATCCTGTTTAGTAGCTAAAAATTTAAATCGATTGGTGTCGCTAGTGTGCCTTACCCGTCATCTTAACCAATAGTTATATTACAAGGAATTACGTCACTACGACGCTGTCACTTTGACTATTGGTTAGACAGTTAACTAAAGTTAATTTAACCAAAAGGTAACTACGGATAAAAAAACGGTCCTTTAGAAGGTAATAATTAAGTCCAGAGATGTCAATTTATATGGCACTTAATCACGTTGTCACAATAATACCGTCCGTATCCGTGTAGGAAAGAAGTCAGATGGTACCTAGGTATTATGACAAGAAACTAAAGTGAATAGGTACATTTCGGACTGACCGGATGGCGTAATTGGTAGTGACCCTGCCTTTTACGCCAAAGGTCGTGGGTTCGATCCCCACTTTGGACAAACATTCGTGCGAAGAACATTTGTGTTTGTTCAGTGTCTGGGTGTAATATATGTATTTAAGTATATATTTGTGTTCCTCTGTTGCCTGATATCTGTAATACAAGTGCTTGAGCTACTTAGTACGGAATCAGGTCAACGTATGAGATGTTGTGAGAATTATTATTATTATTATTATTTCTTTGCAGCCGACCGTACGTACTGGCTATCATAGGCTTGACCTGCACATTGACTGGTTTGCCCTTCCCTATGGGCGCGTTGACGTAGTCCAAGAAGTCAGCTTCAGGATCGCAGTAGTAAAGGTTGGCGGCCTTGCAGGTGTCCATCACGGACCCGCCCCCCACCGCCACGAAGCTGTCGAAGTTGCCCTCCTTCGCAAACTTTACTGCATTCTTGAAACTGGAATAATAAAAAAATAACATTAATAAGCAGAACCAACCAAAGGTGAAGAAACCAACCGGCGTAAAGGCTGACGTCCGTGGCACTCACTCAGCTGGTCCTACTGAAAATCAGCGTCATGACCTTTTTCAGGGTCATGACATAAGCTGAGTGGGGGCCATTTATGTTGGAGGTCACAACACACAATATATTATTTGCACTGCCTGGTTATTTGTACTCATTATTTTGTTTTTCCTTTGTTTTGTTTTCTTTTTTATTCTGTATCTATTTTTTTTTTTGGTTGTTTGTTCTTTTGTAACTATTGTTGTACTCGTATGATGTCCAAAATAATATTTTTTTCTTTCTTTCTTTCTAAAGCAGCATTGTGGCTATTTCGCTGCGTGAGTCCTCACTCAAATCCGGTACCCTAGTACCGGAGGGCCAATCCGGAAAAGGGGGTTTAAAGGTTGGCAGCGCACTTGTGACTCCACTGGTGACGAGGGTGTCTATGGGCCACGGCAATCGTTTACCATCAGGTGGGGATACGTCTGCTCGTCTGCCAACTGTCACATAAAAATAAACATGTACCGAGCAACTTCAACGCTAATATCTTGCATATTTGTGGTATTTTATGTGCTTTAATAGATTTTTTTTTATGTGATAGGTGGCAGACGAGCAGACGGATCACCTGATGGTAAGCGAATGCCGCCGCCCATGGACACCCGCGACACCCTTGGAGTCACAATGGACAACATTTCAAAATTGCTAAGCTCTGAAACAAAAAATACCGTTTCTTTATTTACTTTTCCGCTGCGCGAATATATATTTATTAATTTTTTATATTGCTTATTTACTGAGAAAAAAATTAAAAACTAAAAAACGTAAGATGACGTCATCGGACGGCAGAATGTAAAATATTTCTTTGCCTAGCACATTATAGTTTTAAATTTACGAAATGCCAAACCCATGACATCAAAAAAAAGAACTTGTCAACGTTGAATGAATGAATGACGTTGACAATGTTGACACTAGTATTATTAACCTTTGACAGTAGTACCTTTTTTTTATTAAAACAATGATAAGCAAAGGAATATCGCTGTATTCAGCCGTCCGATGACGTCATTTGGCGCTTACGTCTATTTTCATATAAAAAAACAATAAGGACATGTTAAAAATATGAAATGTTGTCCATTGCGCTGCAGCATTAGCTTCGATTTTTCATTGGTCGAAACAGATCTAACGCAATGCAGATGAAAATAATACTGATAGATTTGGGAACAAGAAATGATTGGCTTATTATTGATTGGCTTATTATAGCTTATTGTGATCTATAACACTGACATTTACGAAAACTGACTTCGGGAGTAATTTTGATATTTTCACAACAGGACAGTGATATAATTATAAAAAAGCTTTTAGTATCATCATACAAATTTCAAATGAAATGAAAATTGTTTATTCAATTTAGGTCCCTACAGAACACTTATGAATGTCAACATGTTTACCACTGGTTCGGAATGTAGTTTTCTGCCAAGAAGATACCGTCAAGAAACTCAGCAGTTACTCTTTTAAAAAAAATGTTTTACAAAATGATATAGTACAATTTTTGTGTTACTAATATGTCCCTAAATTATTGTCATAAAAAAAATCGTCTATTTCATAATAGCCTTTCTTCATTAAACAGTTTAAACTTATGTGTGGGCAAGTCAATAATAATCTGAGGTAACTTATTAAACATTTTTATGCTCAATCCTATAAATGAACTTATGGAGCCTGATATTTGGAACGGCCAGTCTGTGCTTATTTCTGGTGTTAAGGCTGTGACAGTCAGACTTCTTCGAGTACAGATGGAGATTTTTATGTACGTACATAAGGCAATCAAGGATGTATTGAGAAGCCACGGTAAGTATGTCGATTAAATAGTTTTTTAGATTTTCGCGTTGCATTATAACTACAATGTATCAATACGGGGATTAACACGATATTTATTATGTGCACTTACACGGACTGTTCAGTCCGCTCGTGACCACGGCTGCTGTAACGTAGCCGAAACGTCGAGCCAAATATGTGAGTGCACATAATAAATATCGTGTTAATCCCCGTATTGATACATTGTAAGTATGTCGATTTCTTTAAACAAATCTCTAAGGGAGTCGCGCGATCTAAGGCCATAAACGGCGCGGATGGCTCTCTTCTGTAATACGAAAATAGTCTGTATATCAGCAGCTAATCGCTTTCATATTCATAAAAAAAAAGTAAGCGGCGTAGTTAAGGACTTTTGACGTCTTCTGCCCCTTTATTGCAAAATGCGATCTAAGTTGCGAAGGGCGGACAAACGACCAGACGAACAGAGCAGTTCAGGAACTCGTTCCAGCCCCTCCCTTTTACCATTACGTGTATAAACTCAAGATGGCTGATGCTTAACAGTAAAGTAATAATAATAAACCCCACTTACAACCCGTGCGGATAAAGAATGGGATCAGAAATGGCGGCGCATCTATTCACTTCTCGCTCGCACACTATTTGCGTCTATACTCGCACCCCACGAGTGAGAGTATAGACGCAAATAGTGTGCGAGCGAGAAGTGAATAGATGCGCCGCCATTTCTGATCCCATTCTTTATCCGCACGGGTTGTACATGATTGTGTCTCAAAGTTGCCTCTTCGTGTTGGATCTGTATCCCCACGTACGCCTTCCAAAAGAACCGGCCTTGTGCCATGATTTCCCGCAGGAGAGACACATAATATTAATATCCTCCAAAATATTTCGGCTACGGCGGCTAATCTCAACGCTCAGCCACTTGCGCAGGATATAGTGCTCAAGTGTGTGCTCAAACACATGTGCACTCTCTATTCCCTTACCCTCACTATCCGATGGGACACCCGCATGACAAGATCGGAGAGGGATCGGGCGCAGGATCAACGGCTTAATGTGCTTTCCGAGGCAGCGGCAACTTCCAGACTCCGGGCTGATACTGAGAATTTCCTTACAGAAAAACTCAGGTACAAATTTTAGCCAGGCCGGGGGATCGAAGCCGGGATCCCAAGCGCACCCACTACGCCAACGAGGCAGTCGGCAACAGACAAGTACCTAAATAATAAAATTACCTTGTATCAGTAGGCTCAACTCTGACTTTATCATACACTTTGTAGTTGACGCCATGTTTCGTCAGGGAATCCAGGACATCCTTCACTGGCTTCAGAGTGACTAGATTCTGGTCTGTCATCACACACACATTCTTCGCCCCGAAGTTGATCAGGTCCATGCCAATTTCTCGAGTCACACCTACCCCATATCGGACAGTAGAATTCTTTATCTGCAAAAACAAACAAACAAACATTTATTTGCTAGAAATACATGATACATAAGGTCTTAAGGTGACGGGTAGGGCACACTAGCGACGCCAATCGATTTTAATTTTTAGCTACTAAACCGGATCTAATTTTAAACAATTTCGGGGTTACAACCTCTCGGCAAATACTTATAATATTTATTAAATAACCATGCAAAAATGTTGGGTCCAACGCGTACACGAAAAATTGATTGAGTCAATTTTTCGCGTTCAAAAACGGACCGGATATTTGTGCATGGTTATTTAATAAATAGTATAAGTGATTGCCGTGAGGTTGTAACCCCGAAATTGTTTAAAATCGATCCGGTTTATTAGCTAAAAATTTAAATCGATTGGCGTCGCTAGTGTGCCCTACCCGTCACCTTAAGTAGAATTTAAGTATCTAGTGTTTGTAGTATAGCGTGCAAATAGTACCTATAGTATGTATAATATATAAGTATACCATATTAAAAAGTAAGTATGTACACACGGCGTCACGTGGAGTTACCTTTATTGAACCTTGGACCTTCTTTATGTCAAAGGGACAAGTACTATTTTTGCACTGCATGGGGGTAACTTGACTTGACGCTGATTGTACTCTGTGAAGTATAGTGAATAGGCTTTTCACGGGCAAGCATGTCCCACCTTGGACCTCATCTTCACTTAACATCAGGTGAGATTGAGGTCAAATGCTTGTCTGTCGTATAATAAAAAAGGAGATAAGTTAAAACCATAGAGTAAGGCAAAGTCTACTATTGTATAAAGTAAGGTAGGTACCTACATAATGTTAAAACGATCATAAATAGGGTGGGTACAAATGTAGATGGATACAAATATAAGTGCTTAGACCAATTTAGTCTTTTAATAATTTGATTGGGTAAACTTAAATTTTAAAAACTCATCGACGAAATAAAACATGTTGTCCATGAGCCAACAACTTAAACAATTTTTAACATTGGAGAGTGAGAGGATTTAAATGTGATCTGGAGCCCAATTCTCGGGCTCGTGACATTTATCATCATACGACATATATCAACAAAACATGGCGGATATCGTATGAAAACGTTTTTGCTTATTCTCGCGATGTCGAAAGGTGACATATGTCACATATTTTTCGTGCGACACGTATCGTATGGTCTTGACCATACGATATGAAGTATCACGGTGATTTTGGTGATATTTCTCCAATTCAACGTGACGTTTGAGTCGTTTCGCGTTTTGTTGTTTATTGACGTTTGGTTGTTCAAATCACATAACAAGTTTAAATTAACTGCACAAACTAAGAAGATGATTGAACCTCTTTGTGAACGATTGTTTAGCTGAGAATTTTAATTTTTCTTATATTTTCTTTAATTGGAACAAATTTTTACCAGTATTACCTACATACCTTTAAATATTCGTCATTAAGCCTTTTTATCTCAGTAACAAGATCAGTGTAAACAAAGAAAATTCTTTATTTAATTTTTTTCTTTTAACGCGTCTTTTTGCCACAGTTGTCATCTCTTTTTTCCAGAGACTGAAAATAAATCTTTTGACTTTCGGTCGGTGTAACTGAATTACAATTTCATAAAATCAATTTTCTTTTTCGTCTTTTTTGGTCGTATTTTAAAGCAGTTATGATAATGGACAACATTTCAAAATTGCTAAGCTCTGAAACAAAAAATACCAATTCTTTGTTTACTTTTCCGCTGCTCGAATATATATTTATTCATTTTTTATATTGCTTATTTACTGAGAAAAAAATTAAAAACTAAAAAACGTAAGATGACGTCATCGGACGGCAGAATGTAAAATATTTCTTTGCTTAGCACATTATAGTTTTAAATTTACGTAATGCCAAACTCATGACATGTAACTGTCAAAAAAAAAGACAACTTGTGAACGTTGAATGTATGAATGACGTTGACAATGTTGACACTAGTATTATTTATCTTTGACAGCAGTACCTTTTTTTTATTAAAACAATGATAAGCAAAGGAATATCGCTGTATTCAGCCGTCCGATGACGTCATTTGGCGCTTACGTCTATTTAGAATAAAAAGAATTTCAATAATTATTTTATGCATGAAAATGGACAAATTTTGAGAAAAGAAAAAATATGGGTCTGTTCATTTTATGTCTACTTTCATATAAAAAAACAATATGGACATGTTAAAAATTTGAAATGTTGTCCATTATGATGTTATACAAACATGAAAATGACTGTTGATATAAAAAGGCTAGAAAATGTTAAATTAATACTTAAACAATAAACATTAAGATTTCTCGATTGTATATTTGTGTCAATCAACAAAATGGAACGTATTAGCGGAAATGATATGGGCCACATTCTCTATGGAAGTGACTTTTACTGTCGCATGGGCACGAGAATAGAGTTTTTTTACTTTTGTGACATTTTGGTGACATTTTCGTACGACATTGGAAAAGTGACATTACAGAAAATACGACATTTTATCGCACGTCCCGAGAATTGGGCTCCTGGGCTTTTATTAAAGATTTTTATACACAAACAAACCGTTATATTATAACTATTTTTTAAGAATCTACTGGTTTTAGGGGCTACATTTAATGATAAACTGTTTGAGTGTCTAGTGTTTCTTTGTGTTTTGTCTTTGGCTAGAAGGAAAAGGTGCTTGTTTTGTATGACGAATGTACTTACCTCCAGTATGTACAGACAAGGGAGAGGTAGAATATTCAACAATTTAAAATATGGCTTACAAGAAACATCTGATTGAATATTGCATATGACCCGAATGCATCTCTTTTGGGCAATAAAAAAAACAGAGTGTATATCTGTTCCATTACCCCAAATCAGTAGCCCATATCGGGTTAAGAACACGAAATGAAATTACTTAACTAGTTGCGCGACGAGGACTTCTTTAGAGTGAAACGGAAAACGGTTCTATCGTTGCGGAACACAAAACGGTCTTTTAAAACGGTTCGTCTTTGCAACGACCATCCCTAGTAGGTACAGTCAGAATCAAAATTATTTTATCGTTCGAACCTACCAAAAATATCTGATCATTTGATAAAAATCACTTTTAGAACAATACAATATGGTGTACTTTAATTTGTTCATCTAAAATTCACCTTGGCGTATACTGACATACAGTTGTCTTTTATCAAATGCTCAGATGTTTTTGATGTTTTTGAACGCTAAGGTCAATTTGATGCTGACTGGTCACAATCATAATATAGTGTGATAATAAACATTACTTACCTCAAACGCATAATCAAAAACAGGAGTAGCATTTGATACTTGAACGTTACCTCTGTTCCCATGGGCAGGACATTGGCATCTGAAATATAATCAACATTTATTTCTACTGAAGAACAGATGGGAGTAGTAGTATTTTGAACCACTAATGAATATTCTTAATAGGAGAATCCAAACTCTGATATAGTTAAACAACTTTCGTCTGACAATAAACATTTTTCATTTTCATTTTTCATTACAAACTAACTCTAAATAACGAGATCAAGAGCTCCCCCATCAGCTCCATTCTCGGGTTTATCCTGGAACTGGAGCTACGAGGTGCTGTAATAGGTTACGGGGCTGCCACAATAGATCATCTACTGGCCGCAGTGGCTATGAGACGCAGGGCTCACCCCATTTCTATCAAATAACAATAAACTCTAAATAATCCTAATGAATTGTCTTCTTATCAAAACCATTTTTAGTATGGTGCTTAGTAGTAAAGTCAGAAGAAGAAAAACGATAATAACACTGTAGAAGGGACTTATGAAGGGAAGTACAATACAATAAACACAATAAAACTTACGATGAAATGTTGATTGTCCGAAGTAAATCAAAAACTCTTTTACGAGAGGCCATGTTCAATGTACAAAGTGTATCATATATCTCCGAATTTATTATGCATTAAACTAAGTTTTCTTCACTGGCGGTTATCGCTTGTTGATAACGCGCGTTGTAAATGATAATAGCAAGTAAATAAGTGGCCTTGTTGATCCAGCTTGAAGCTGATTTGGTTCAGTCTCCCACATCTTAGGAGAAGACAGAAAACTACAAATCTTTACTTGATGCCATGATAAGTACCAAAATAAAAATGACAATATAAATGTATAAATAGATATTTAATACTTTCACTTTAAAACCAACATTTCAATATGTATTGATCCAAATATATTGAATAACAATAAACAGGTACATTGTACATAAGTAAAGAAGTAAAAAATATATGTAACAATCTTTTTTCAACTTATATCTACTAATGTATCCAAGATACAAATGGCACTTATTTTAATAATAACTACAACATAGGTATCTACATATACCATCCATCACACATATACAGCATTTGTTTAATCATTTTATTATTTATGTAAGACCTATTTTTTCTTTTAGTTTGCCTGAGATAAATGATACTCCTAGTTCAGGCAGCCAACTAAAATAGCTACTTAATATAAATACACTTTAAGTCTTTATTGTTACTTGATTTTTCAATAAATTTATTACTACTACAACGCTGGCTCAACGAGCCGAAGTGGATCTTGGCCTCTGACACGAGATTTCACAATTTTAATCTGTTTTCGGCCACCTGTCGCCAGATCGGCCGTTATAGGTGGGCAAGATCTTTTTCGACCTGGTATATCCTTGACGACCCGTTTGGAACAGTGGCAGTGAACGCTGCCTTTGGTCCAAGGGTTGCGGGTTCGATCCCCGCACAGTACAATTATTTGTGTGTATTAACATGTCTGTTTGTATTGGTCTGGGTGTTTGTATGTATTATAAGTATGTATTTACAAAAGAAAAGTATTATATGTATATATTTGTAATCCCACTGTTGATTCTGATATCCGTAACACAGGTGCTTGAGCTACCTATCTCGGAGTCAGATCAATGTATGTGATGTTGTGAAATATTTATTTATTTATTTATATCCAGCGATACCTTGAGCTTCCTACCGGGCGCTTACCAGTGGGTCAATAAATTTCATTTTAGTATTTTTTTTTATCACACCACTCACTATCAGTCTTATTTATTTAATTAATATACAATTAATGAATTTTCCAACAGCTTAGATAAATCCTCTTCGGACTGTGGTAGAGGAGTAAGATTCAATAGACGTTTCTGGAACAAAAAAAAACAAATCCCCAGATTTAATAGGAACTCATCTTTTCGAATAACTTCGCAAACTTTCCACCCTTACACTGTGCAAGTTCCACCAGCTTGTACAAAGCGTTTCGCTTCTTCTTTCTTGGTACGAACTGCTAAGGAATGGAACAACTTGCCGGCTTCTGTATTCCCAGAGAGCTACAATTTGGGTGTCTTTAAGTCGAGAGTGAATAGGCTTCTTCTGGGTAAGCACGCTACATCTTAGACCTTATTGTCACTTACCATCAGGTGAAAAGGTCAAGTGCAAACCCAATTAATATAAAAAAAAACTTTCGTGGGAAACGGGAATGATAAATTAGATTCACATTAGATAATCACGAATAACTGACTTGCAACAAAGGTGCCTTATAACGAAAATATTCCGTAACTAACGAGAATATACTTGTTGGATCCAAACAAAGGAGACACACAGCGCGTGTGAAAGAGTGGGGAACTCCGATTCGGTCGTAATTTCTGGTCGTCATAGGCCATCAGCGCCGTTTTTTACCGATCGAGTGACCCAATCTGTAAGTACTGGAAGAATCGTAAGGGGAAAGGGGGGCTTAAAGGTTGGTAGTGCACTTGTGACTCCACTAATGTTGCGGGTGTCTATGGGCAATCGCTTAACATCAGGTCTGTTCGTCTGCTACGTATCACGTAACAAAACTTTTTATTAGAAAACTAGGTAGTACCTGGGGCAAAGCTCCTTTAATAAGTTTGGGGATATCATCAGCCGTGTACCCTAAAGCGCCAAGCCCGTTCTCAATCTTCATCCTGTCCATGTATCGAAGTATGACGTCAGCGAGCACGTCGCCGGCGTCGGCCGCCTTCCTGTTGGTGACGTCAGCGCCCAGCAGCGCGGCCGCCTCCAGGTGCTTGCCGGGGTCGCTGCCGGCCGTGAAGCGAAACACCGCTGGGGCGGTCACCACTACGGATAGCCCGTGGGGGATTATCGGGTCGGTTCTGGAAAGTCAAAGTAGGTTCTAATAATCCAATGATTTTTAACAAATCTTATCAACAAAAATACCACCACTGAGTTCTCAACTGACAAATATTTTAATTTTGTGGAGTTGGAATGAGCTCCCTTCAGAGGTTTTCCCGTGAGACTACAGTATGAGACTCAACAAAAAGTCGTGACAAGGTTTTTAAGGGTTGACAACACGTGTGCAAGTCCTCTTGAGTTGCAGGTGTCAATAAGCTGCGGTAGTCGCTTACCATCCATCAGGCCAGCCGCACGCTTGTTTATCATCATAGACGTATAAAAAAAAGTTAAGTTAGTAACAGTTAAGTTAAAGTTACATTAAAAGTATAAACTACATTAATGACAATTTATTTCCCCGAATACTAATTCAGGCATCAAGCGGAATCAAAATCCGCAGCCTTGAATTATTTAGTGACGTTTTAATTTCCTGGATCTACAGCTATGACGTAAGTAAGATCGTCTGACTGTTGAAAGCACAAAGTTACCCATAGTCGTCCGGCAAGAAGTCCCTGACATTGCCAGCGATAGGATAAGCGAGTCCGTGGCACAGATGCACGCCGGCGTTGCCGATGCCTACGCCCGCCATCGTGCTGGCCAGGTGCATGTTCGAACGCGCCTCGATGTCGTCTGCGTTGTACACCGAACGAGTGAAGTATTTGCAAATAGTCTGTATCAAAAATCTTGATATTAAAATTTATTATTTATAATGCCACCAACATATAAATTAGCTCAAGAGACTAGCATACTCTTTCCAAAAAGGGCGACAAAGCCGCAGAAATTCCTCTGATCTCGCAGTTGTTCATAGACGGGGGTGATCAATCACTTAACATCAGGTGACTCTAACCCCTCATCATCATCATCATCAGCCCATTTAAGTCCCCACTGCTGGGGCACGGGCCTCCCTCAATCACATGAGGGGTAATTGCCATACTCACCACGCTTGGCAGACGGGTTGGCGAGAGTTTTGATATAAATGCACAGTTTTTCTTCTCTGGGTGGTGATGATCATGCCAGCAGCTTTACTTTAGTCGCCTTTTACGACACCTCGGTAAGAGTGAGGGTGGCCTATTCTACTCTTCCGGGGACCACACGGCGGACCTCCTCATCTTAGGGTGTAATTCCCAGTTGCGTGCAAAGCTATCGTAGGCTTCGACCATGGTCCAATGGATCATGATCCATTCGGGAAGTCTAGTAATTAGCCGCGCCTAACATAATGAGAAATGCATAAGGAGCTTACAGCGGTTGCGTCTGCACTCCGTTTGTTAGTTCTGGTTGTGTCTCGCTGGTGTCACGTCAGAACATATCGATAATAAGGTGATACGAGTAGAGAGTACACAGTTTGCGCACACACTATATAAGATTAGCAGCCGAAGTAAAATAAATGGGTGGAGGACATTACTTTTATTACAAATGACAAGTTAAGAGCCACCGGCTCTTTGTTGCGAGAAAAAACAGCACAAAGCCTTCACTTACAAAAATACTGCTATTTAAATCCGTTTTAGTTAACTCTAACTAACACGGGCTTACACTAACCTGCATACAAAATCTCGCCCATGCATCTGATATAGGATTGCTGCCTTGGTATGGTGGTCTCAAAGAAGGGTTAGGCGGCACCGGGCCCCTTTCATCATACGGGATCGCCGTGAAACTCTCCAAAGCATGGCAGAACACATCAAAGCCAGTGTAATTGGATACTCTTTCAGGCATCGTGAGTGTATGGAGAGGGTCTATTATGGCTAGATGTGGTCTCAAACCCTTGTATGATATTCCAGTTTTGGCTTGTATCTCTTCGAAATCAAATATGCATATGCCTGTGGTTTCACTGCCAGTCCCACTAGTTGTTGGTACTAGAACGGAGACAAATTAAGAAAGTATAATTTAAAGTTATACTAAAAATACAAAAAGTAATATGTTTTACTATAACTATAGCTGAACATACTCGCAATCATGGGCTTGACCTGAATATTTAGAGGTTTTCCTTTCCCAATAGGCGCATTCACATAGTCCAAGAAGTCCGCCTCAGGGTCACAGTAGTAAAGATTTGCAGCTTTACAGGTGTCCATAACAGACCCACCTCCAACAGCCACGAAACTATCGAACTGACCTTCTTTCGCAAACTGCACTGCATCTTTGAAACTGGCGACATAAAATTACATTCGGTTTATAAACCAAGAAACAAACTGATTTAGGCAGGTAGTCAACATAATCAAGAAAAAAAGAAAAGAGCATATTCGTCTTTACAACCGGTGCGGATAAAGAATGGGATCAGAAATGGCGGCGCATCTATTCACTTCTCGCTCGCACACATATTTGCGTCTATACTCGCACTCGTGGGGTGCGAGTATAGACGCAAATAGTCTGATCCCATTCTTTATCCGCACGGGTTGTAAAAGGACGCGGGTAGGGGCGGCGGTAATCACTCACCATCAAGTTTAGTGATCTGTCTGTCTGCTAGTCTGCCGCCACGCATGATGCCAGCTTGGTTTGTTTAGAGATTATCTGACCAGACTAGTATCATTTATGCTTGGTAATAACCATACCACCCTTTAAACTTTCATTTATGTAATTAATAATTCATGCAACAGAAACAATCACCTTGTATCAGTAGGCTCTACCCGTACTTTGTCATAGACCTTGTAGTTTACTCCATTCTTAGTGAGAGAATCCAGAACATCTTTCACAGGTTTAAGTGAGACAAGGTTCTGGTCTGTCATAACACAGACATTCTTGGCACCAAAATTTACGAGGTCCATACCAACTTCTCTGGTGACACCCAAACCATACCTGACAGTAGAATTGTTTATCTGTAAGAGACAACAGGATACAGCCACTCATGTCCCACAGTATGCCACACAAAGCAATGGGTATGCCGCAATTGGATTTCACCTAATTTTTTTTTTTTTTTTATAATTCTCACAACATCTCATACATTGACCTAATTCCGTACTAAGTAGCTTAAGCACTTGTGTTACAGATATCAGACAACACAGACAGAGGAACACAAATATATACTTAAATACATATATTACACCCAGACACTGAACAAACACAAGTGTTCATCGCACAAATGTTTGTTCAGGGTGGGGATCGAACCCACGACCTTTGGCGTAAGAGGCAGGGTCACTACCAATTGCGCCATCCGGTCATATAATTCAAAGGAGCACCAGGATCAATATAATGCATTTGCCATTATTTTTTTCTCTAATAATTTAGACTGTTAACTCAATTAACAAGTTTTTTTTTACATTATAGCAGACAATCAAGCAGGCGGCACACCTGATGGTTAGTGATCACCGTCGCCCATTGACATCTGCAACACCTGAGGTATCACATACGGCATGATAACAGTATGATGAGGTAATATGGACACAATTCAAATGTTTTGGGCATGAATTTTTCAATGGGTAGGTATATTTTTGAGTGACACCTATTTTATCTGAGAACAACTTGTTACAAGTTATCTATATTACTTAAATACAGTTAAAAAAGACAAATTAATGTTATTATTACTTACTTCAAAAGCATAATCCAGCACAGGTGTATTATTTGATACACTGAAGTTACCTCTATATCCATGTGATGGACATTGGCACCTAAATATTAAGCAATAATAAGTTATCCTTTTTTTAAATAGAAGACACCTAAAACACCTCTAAATAAACAAAAAATACTGGTGGCAAGATTTGCCAAAAAAATTGAAAGGGTAAAGGGTTAAGGCATATGCAAGCAGATACGTTGAAATAATAAATTAATCCAACAGGAACTCATGTCTTTAAATTTATATTCTATTCTTTATCGTGTTATTTAGCATTGTCAATGAAAATTATATGATCCAACAAAATAATAAAGAAAATTACAATACTTACGAAGAAATGTTAATGGTTCGCAAGAGATCAAAAACGCGTTTACGAGAAGCCATAATCTTTATAATGTATTTTCAGATTAGTTTTATTCTATATTATACAATACATTTGAGTAAAAATATCATAATAAAAATATTATTTTCTTTTCAATACCTATATTTTTTTGTCGATTTTATAGGCTATAGAATAATCAAAACAAAACGAAGTGTCAGTCAATGTCATATTTTATCAATGTCAAAGTGATTACCATAGAGTGAATATACCGAGATAGAGGTATCAGTCGCCTAGCCGTACCATAGAGTGAATATACCGAGATAGAGGTATCAGTAAGGTATCAGTCGCCTAGCCAGTGCTAGCGCCATCTAGAGGAAAACTCAATACTCAATTATGTGTGTGCGGGGGACGTGCCTCGGCGACTGAAGCGCGGGCGCGCGTGCGTCGCGGTCCGGTGTACGCTGTTCATTGCGTTGTCAGTTTATAGGATTAGAATTGACACCAAAAAATCAACTTCGTTTCCCATCAATACTTTTTTGTTCTTAGACTTGTTTTAATGGTCTGAGTGCGTAGACGCCGGCTTTAGGGTCTTTTTACACTCTGTATATAGAGGTGAGAATATATGTATTTTAAAGTATAAAGGTGTATATTGTAATAAGAGGATGGAACAAATTTAGCAGGTATATTATATCTATTATTATTATATTTTGTCAGTTAAATATTCTTTTACACTATAAAAGCATTTTATTCGAAAGTAAATCTTTTACTTGTGTAATAATTTTTTTATCACTTTCTTCTTCCTTAATTTTATCTGGTACTTAGATTTGTATTTTTAGAAAAATCAGTGTTTATTCTTTATATAATTTTTGTTTACAAACATTAACTATATTCTTTAACTTAATCATTGCACCGCAAAACAGAGATCAATAATCAAATTTAAACATATTTATCTTTGATTTAGTGAACCCCTTCCGGTGTTCCACTGTACCCCAGGTCTGGGGCACAATGAAACAGGGTATGGGGCACATTGGAACACGACCTGTATCCATACCAAAAATCCAACCAAAGGTATCAAATCTTTTTAATACCTTGTCAGGAAACGTGTAGATTCTTTTTTGACGTTTAATTTTTTCAGATAAGGAATGGGTTTGGCAAGACTAGTTTAATATCCTCAGCTATGGCCGGTTCTAACGGAGAATAGAAACTATTGTCTACTTTTGCTCATACCACCTTATACAGCTTCTCGCATATTAGCTTCGCCATTGAAGGTCCCTGTCACTTATTCTGATGCGGTGTCTCATCATTCTGGACTTGTGTAAAATCACGATGAGACAGTGTTCCAGTGTTCCCCGTTCCATAGTACCCCGTAACGTGTACAAACTTTCTAACAGGTTTTCAGAAAAGTTCGGTTATGTTTTGAACTGAATAGATAGCGGTCTTAAATAGGCAAAATGGTTAAGTCTTATGAAAAAATATATCACCTATAATTTTGTTCCGGGACTATCCTAAGTTCTCAATTTGTAATAAGAGAGAATAGGTCCAAATAAAAAACAAAGTAGACATCGAAGTGATGTATTAATAAATTCATACAGATTTTCCATTCACATACAATACACAATAGAAAAAAACTATTTCAACTACAACTTCATAAAGAATAAAACATCTTACACGCTATTAGCATCATTTGGTTACATAACTTTTAAATAAGTAACATACTGACAGGCTAAAATGGCATTAAAATATTTCATCACAATTAGATTTTCACAATATATTAAATTAATATGATTAATAGTAAATATTGTATCTGAAAAGCTTTTCATTTAGATAGTAATAAAAACTTTTCAGAAGCAATATTTAAAAATAATTAAATAAATAAAAGTTTTCTACATGCCTACTTACGTATGCCCTATTCTAAAAGATTTCTATTTACAAAAAATAGCTGTATCGCAATATTACACGCAGAATCATACCATGGCAATTTTTTTGTAGATTTAAACAATGGAAAGGTGATATTTTTTATGCAAAAAAAATTGTATGAGCGACGTAGTTTTGACATTTTGTCATTATACAAAATAGGATAAATAATAATTTGCGGATATAAAATGTGAGCAATATTAAGTCATACACACCTAACACTAATTTATGGCAACGCGCGCAGTATACAGGTAACTTTGCAGTGGATTAAAATATTTTATAACAACTTATAAATACTGGGACCTTTAATGAACGCAATATACATAAAACTTAATTATACGAACGGGAATGTGTAGATTCATTGATTAAAGGTCTACTTAATTAGCCAAACTTTTCAGTAATGACGGTGTATTTGTACACAACAATATGAGGTTTGATATGATAAGAATCTATATTATTGATCGTTAGCTTTCTTGCATCGGAATACTATTGCTATCACTACAAGTATTTTATATTATTGGTATTTCGTCTAGTAAACATGGAAAATGTTAAAATTTAACATGTAATAACAAGATTCAAAAGTTTTGTATCTAGAGTGTGGTCACAGGTCGAGTCGCGAGTGGGTCTTCATTCCGCCTAATTCCAGTGCAATAATATAAACTCTTTGGTCCATGACGAAGGAACTAGAAAAGGAACACGTCAATCATGTTGCCAGTATTAGTGCAACATATCAAATTAGATTTTTTATCAAAGTACCTAATATTGTTCTTGCTTGGACTCTTTAACTCGACCTGTGCACTCGCTCCGAGAAAATAATCTCTATAGACAGCATGCACCAACAATCTAAGACACCTCAATATCAACTACGAGAACAAACTAGACAACAAACAGCCACTGGTCCGATAGTTTGTCGCTGATATATCATTTCTACTACTGATCACATATATTTTTTGGCAAATCGCTATTATTTGACTTGTACATACATACATGTAAGTACCAAGAACAATGTTTTAATGGCAATCCCATAATGAGCTTTAAAATCGCCTACAAAACTGTTGTATTATTCTTAAGATGTATGCAGAAACAATCCTACATCTTAGTATATTATTTTTACTCGTATTATATTAAATCTGCTGATTTCTTAAAATCTGAAACAATTTCCCCATTCCTTTGTTTATAATAAAATTTTAATTATTTCAGCAGTCCCAAACACTCTTCTTATTGACTAAAAGTCATTGCCTAAAGATACATACAATAACGTTTATTATACTCTAATCAGAGATCAGTTAAAGACATTACATTTGTGCTTAGAACGCTAAACAACGTATTATTACAAAATTACAATCTATTTGATTGCAACGAACATCACCAGTAAATTTATACAAACTGACTGCTGAAAAGAAAGCTTCATTCTGAGATTGAAATTAATCATATATTTTACTGAACTTACTAATTAATATTTTACTTTTAATTTCTTTGCAATTTATTCTTAAGTTAAAGTAAATAACTCACTTTAAAAATCTCCTTATGTAGGTACGTGAAGGCTCGTTTGAACAAGCTTTTTAAGTTCGTTATTTACTTAACAAGTTTGATGTTAAAATAAGATTTTTATTAACTCTTAATTTTAGCTCTGAACAATTTCATGCTACGATTCATTTCAGACGACCATACATTAAGATAAACCTTTATTACGATGCTAATGTTCTAAGAACAATTATTATTATTATTACAACAATTTCTGAAAAGAATGAGCAACCTTCTATAAAGCAGTTCTACGAAATCGGATAAAGTGTTCAAAATTCAAGTAAAAATCCGCTTTGGGACGGATTACCTACTGGCACAATAATTTATAATTGGTGTTAAAAATTCACAGCAGCACTCAAATTTTAACGAATACAATTTATATATTCGGGCATAATATTGACTTCTTTATATGAATAAGTCTTATCAGCTTCCAAAAATGCCAATCACTGTATACAGTATATTCAAATTGGAATGGTTAAATTTTATGAGTATTAAAATTTATGTATAAAAACAATCGCTTGTTATACTGATATATAATATAATCGTTATTATCACAATGAACATTCAAACAGGTAATATTACCTAGAGAGGCTCAACTGGCGAGTATTATAAACACCAGTACTTATAACTTTCATAAATAGAGCAAATTCTACCAACAGTGAAGTGATTAAAATAGAGTTGTAAGATGGAGTGGTCCAGCCCAGTACAATTATTCAATAAATTCGTGATAGAAACAATGAGAAAAAAATCCCTAGAGTAAAGTCATACTCTCAATGCGCAAGTATAGGGAGATCCCTGGAGATTATACGTTACTACCTCATATTACAGTAAAACTTTACTAAGAGAACATATTGTATAGATTCTTCTGTCAGTGTTCTGGTGAAAGTGTACCCTTTAGTTTATTGAATATTAGAAATACTAGAATAAATAAGCTCATGGCCCCCTGAAAGAAAGCCGAAAGCTTTAGGCCAAGTAAATTTAATAGACACGTCAAATTCACCCACCATCACGGTATTATCTGTTGATGCAAATTGAACACAGAATTCATTCGCCCTCATCATCCTGCGAAGATCCCCCTTGTTTTCTAAAAGAGGTTTCGAGATGCCGTAAATTCGCTTCTAAGGAAGTTATACAACATGCATTCTATAAGGAGACCGTTACTTTCGAGCCGCTCACCAGCCAGTTTTTGATCTAGAAGGAAGTTCTATGAACACTGGTACTGACCTATCCGGCGCACGTTTCGTCTTAATCGGGTAGCATGTGTACGAAAGAGACGGGGAACATGCCGCGGCGCGTGGTGCCTTCGACCTGACCCTCCATCCAGTTGTCGTCCTCCGTGCGCTCGTTGATGACGACGATGACCTCGCCCTCGCGGAACGACAGCTCGTCTTCGTTGTCTGCCGAACAGTCGTACAGAGCTCGACACCGTCGCAGCCCGCCCATCTGAAATAAGTTATTAATACGCTTTTGTCATTATGTGGTTCCACTTGTAACTGTTTCAAGTCAATAAAATTCATATTTGATGTCGTGTATCAATATCTCTTTGGTCTGGTATGGTTTTACCCTAATATTGAACTATCAATGGTCTTCACTTTAAACAGAAAATTATACAGTTTATTTGGAAACTATTGTTCAGTCAATAATATCCATAGTTTTATCGATACTGTCACTATTTGTACGGTTAACCAATGGATGCCATACCAACTATTACATAGTTACCAAGGAGACCAGTTACCAAGGCCTTAATGTTAAGATTGTGTATTGGGTGTGACAGACGGATCACGGTTAATGTTAAATTATTTCTGAAAGCAACACCAGTGGAGTACTTCCCCATATACCTTCCCCCCGAACTGGCCCCCCGGTAACCTCACTCACTCGGCGAAACACAGCGCAGGCGCTGCTTCACATCGGTTTTCTGTGAGGCTGTGGTATCACTCCGATCGAGCCGACCCATTCATGCCGAAGCATGGCTCTCCCATTGTTATATCTCTCTGAGCCAACTTTATTATAGTAACATAATTGAGCAGATCTCAAGGTTATGGAGTATCAGATCCCTAACTTACCATGGTAAGAAGCAAAAGGCGACCTTGAATGCACGTTAGACGTTTCCGATACGTCAAGCGAGCGATCGGTCGCGCGACCTTGAGCTGTCGCACGACGGCGCCGACAGCAACCGACTGTTAGTCCAGACAATCTGACATGTCACACAACTGCAACGACGAATCTTGTGTAGAACACTGCTGTAACGTATCATAATTGATACTGATCCATAACTTACCATGGTAATAGAAGCGAAAGGCGACCTCGAATGCACGCTAGACGTGTCCTACACATCACGCGAGCGACTGTCGCTGTGTCGCGATCGGTCGCACGACAGCGCCGACTGCAGCCGACTGTCGTCCAGACAATCCGACAAGTTGCACAACCGCAACGACGAATCTTGTCTAAACACTCCTGTATCGTATCATTATTGATACTGATCCATAACTTACCATGGTAATAGAAGCAGAAGGCGACCTCGAATGCACGCTAGACGTGTCCGACACGTCAAGCGAGCGACTGTCGCTGCGTCGCGATCGGTCGCGCGACCTCGTGCTGTCGCACGACAGCGCCGACTGCAGCCGACTGTCGTCCAGACAATCCGACATGTCGCACAACTCCAGCGACGAATCTTGACTAGAACACTCCTGTAATGTACCACGATTGTCATAAGACTCATAATTCGACATAATTTACGAAACATAAAAGTCGACTAATACTAGATTGGGAGTTACTAGTAACTATTTAGCAGTAACAAAAGAAGCTCTATTCGCCTTTACATGCTGTTTGTAAAATAGGACTTAAGTGTAAAGAAAATAATACTGAATTGACAGATTTTATTAACAGCTAATTCGCAAGAATAGCCACATTGAATTAACCCAAGTGATACTTTTACAGATCGTTAATGAGATATAAAATCTATCCGGAAGTCGTTGTTTCATGCAAGTTATTTAAAAAAAATCACCCGTGTTAAAATTAGGATAAGAAAATGTTTTATTATTATGCGAATAGTGTAAATTAATTTGTGTTATATTATTGGCAACGTGACTGACTTTTTTAGAACATAATGAAATTTAACTATGAACATAAACGTGTTCAATTATGAGGATTGTATTATTAATTTACAAAAAAGCCGAAAGCTGTTAGATAAACATGCAATATTGAGTTAGCGACCATAAACTATGCATTGAAGTATGTATAATTTATTTATGCATACTTTATGGGTATTATCTCAGAAATTGGTTGTCAAGAGGTAAAAGTTGCCAATATTGCTTCTAAATAAAGTGTATCACTAAAGTTTAGATGAAGCAGAGAGATCTAAAAGTACAGTTTTCTAGATTCTAAATTAATAAGAAACAGTACGTCTAATTCATAAAGGCTGGAATAATATAACTGTTTGAATCTCTTGACAATTAAATTGAGAGTCCGACAAATGAAATAATATTAATAAAGGGCGTAACTCAAACAAGGGTAAGCGTGTAAGTACACTAGTTTCGCTCAGACTTAGTTTACCCTTCTCAGTTTCGCTTTGACGGCCTTTTCCAGGTGCAATCTATTTTTTTTCTGAAGCAAAAACAAATATAACTCTGTACATGGGTCCTTGTAGTTATTGGCTAATCTACTACACCCGTGAAGTTGTTAGGAGTCTTCTAGGTTCATAGTGATGGCACCGGTAAACCGGTTCAAACTGGTATTGCAAACCAACGTGATTTTTTTTTAAGCCTTAGTTTGTCATCAACTATTGAAAATCATATATTTAATGTAAATTTACGATAAGGCATTCAATAATGAATACCAGAAACTAGAGATGAAACGGATAGTGTTTTGGCCGGATACTGAACAGTCTAAAAAACACTCGCGGCCGAAGCGCCGGACTATCCGGTTATCGAATATTCGGCCCCTTGTGATATAAACATAATACACCTTGTGTATAAAACATAATACACACAGGCCGGACACCTTAATATCCATTTCATCTCTATTATAAACATAGTCCGAATGGGTTCTAGGATGACGTTTTGAACATATTTTGCTTTACACGTTTAGATGATGGCGGCGACAAACATTTAGCCTTCTGGTTAAACGTTGCGGTCAACGATATGGCTAGTTGTTCTTCAGCCATTTGATTGGATGCCGGTCAAACTAAATTGGATGGCTAATTTAACCAGATGTCTGCAACATATCGGTTATAATCACTGTTCAGTTCTCCAAATATCAATTCCCCAAGTCGCTGACGATAGCCGGGAGCATTTCCCAGCACATTTTTCAGCGTATAACACCCGAGCGGGAGCCATCGGGTTACGTCGGGGCTCGGGCTCTCCTCTCAGCCAAAGGCATACTCACTAAAACACTGCAGAGCGTTTCCTCATCGCCCTAGTTTTCTCGGGTGATAAAAAATCACGGTCAATATTGTTCTGTGTGCGTGGCAGCGCGTACGTACACGACGCCCGATAAATACACACATGCCCAACAGCATATGGTTTCCGGCAGGCTATCATAATGTTTGGCGAATGTGAATGATTCATAAGAATGATCATTCAAATCGACAATTGGTAATCGAATTATTTGATTGTGTAGGAGAAAGACGTTAGAATTATTCGAATGATGCGAAATCATTCAATGTACAAGTGTACACGGTTTTTACAAAATTTAAACTTTTAAAAACGCCCTGTTGCTCTAGTGGTTTAAGTACCGTGCCGTGATCTCCTGGTCCTGGGTTCCTTTCTCGGGTGGAGCAAAGGTATGTTTCAATTTTTTCGAACATGCTCGGGTATATGATCATCCGCATTAGGCAAGCATGGTGATTAAGGTGACGGGTAGGGCACACTAGCGACGCCAATCAATTAAATTTTTAGCTACTAAACCGGATCTATTTTAAACAATTTCGGGATTATAACCTCTCGGCAAACACTTATACTATTTAATAAATAACCATGCACAAATGTTGGGTTCGTTTTTGTACGCGAAAAATTGATTACCGCCAAAAGCGGCCACTTTTAGCGTGAATCAATTTTTCGCCGAGAGATTGCAACCCCGAAACTGTTTAACATATATCCGGTTTAGTAGCTAAAAATTAAAGTCGATTGGCGTCACTAGTGTGCCCTACCCGTCACCTTAAGCCTAATCCCATCACAGTAGCGATGATTTGAATTCTATGATGGAGGCCCTGTGTTTACGTTGCGATTATATTGTGTATCTGTGGAAATAAATAAATAAAAATAAAAATATTTACCTTCCTCGGCGGCGGGGTGGGTTCGTCCCGGTGGTGCGCGCCGTTATGCAACATCGCAGAGGGCAGCACGGGCACGGCGTGCGCCAGCGCGGGGTGCGCGGGGTGCGTCGGCGGGGGTGTGGGCGGCGGCGCGGCGGGCCGGTGTTTCACTACCGCGCCCGATACCACTACGGATGAACAGCGTCAATATAAGCTAGCTCCACTTTCTACCAGAGATTACGCCGCCGCCGTTCGTTGCGTTGCGCTCTATCGTAAAGGCCCCTCGCTACGTGAGGAACTCGACGATAACTCGGACACCCGGATGGAGAGCCTCGATGACTTCAAGAGGGGGGGGGGGGGCCATTTGATATCGCAGATTTTTGCCCGCGCGGGCAAAAGTCGTCCTTTGCCGCCTTGCGCGAGATTGCGCCGTACCACCGACGCCCCCCGACAGAACGTATCCCGGGACCTAGTCCCGCGGATACTAACGGACCTTGATACTCGAGACCAGCTCATCAAGACGTTCCATCCCTCGCGGGTTGGGATATGCCGTGGGGCCCGGACTCGTCAGCGGGCAAGCCCACTACCGGATTGACTCCCCGGACCCGACACCCAGGAAATGTTTCTATGATTTAAATGAATATTTCAATTACAATGACGATTAATCCTAACAACTAACATTCAATTTTATTATTGTACGTCCGAAATGGATAAACTGTCTGTTCGAAAAAATATTGTACCATCTTTTTTACACAGTTATTACAATAAAGATATTCTATTCTATTATACAGGGTGTAAAAAGACCCTTAACGAAGCCGAAAACTACGTCGCACTCCCAGTCAAATATTGACTTAAATCAAAATTGTTGAAGTAAATAACGCTCTTAAAAATTTCATCTCGTGTTCATATGTGTGTGTGTGTGTATTTACTAAACTCATTTTTTTTGTGATAGGTGGCAGACGAGCAGGCGGATCGCCTGATGGTGAGCGCCCATAGACACTCGACACCAGTAGAGTCACAATACTATTTTGGATTTAGCATCTATCTACAATTTTGAATTAGGTCAGAATTTTACTCAGGGTGCGACGTATTCAGCACATCATCAGGACCATTTTTTCCTTCTAGACCATACCTGGGAACTCAATACTTTCCAAGTTATCGTTATTAGGTCAAAGTCAAAATAAAAATCTCAAGATTTTGATGTAAATAAATTTTAAACATTATAACTTAATTTTTGTCCAAAGAAACTTGTTCAAAATTTTAAGTAATTCCTAGGGAAAAATGGCTTCAAAACGTATAGCCCGCAATGTAATGTTTAAGAGCGGAGCGGGGGGATGTGCGGGGGACGCGCCTCGACGACTGAAGCGCGGGCGCGCGCCCGGTCCGGTGTACGCTGTTCATTGCGTTGTGCGTTTATAGGATTAAAATTGACACCAAAAAATCAACTTCGTTTCCCATCAATATTTTTTTGTTCTAAGACTTGTTTTAATGATCTGAGTGCGTAGACGCCGGCTTCGTTAAGGGTCTTTTTAAGCCCTGTATAAGTCCGTAAAATTTCGAGCAGACGGATCGCTTGATGGTAAGCGATTGCCAAACGTAATGTAGGGCGCCCTCTGGCTAGGTGGAGGGACGATCTGCGCAGGATAGCTGGCAAGAGCTGGATGCGAGAAGCCATGGATAGATCACGGTGGCGAAAAATTGGAGGCCTACGTCCAGCAGTAGACTGCGATAGGCTGATGATGATGAAACGATTGCCGCCGCCCATGGACACCCGCATCACCAGAGGAGTCACAAGTGCGCTGCCAACCTTTGAACCCCCCTATTCCCCCAATTGGGCCTCCGGTACCCTCACTCATACAACTAAACACAGCACAGTGCTGCTTCACGCTGATTTTCTGTGAGGCCGTGGTATCACTCTAGTCGAGCCGGCCCATTCAAGCCGAAACGTGGCTCTCCCACGGTCAAATGATTTATTCGTCGGTTGGTTGATTAGAATGACAACCATTGGTGTCACAGAAAAATGATCTTTAGGTCTATAGTAATAAAAATCTATGGAAAAAATCTCAGTTAAATTATAGACCTTATGCTAATTAAAATAAAGGTGATGTGACATCTGTCACACTGTCTGAAACTTTGTATAAGATCTTTTTTTACATTCATGAACGCAACAAACAATTTGAGTTTAAGCTAGGTCATTATATAATTAGAATGACAGATGTCACTTGACCTTTATTTTTGAGCTATATTTTACGGAGTGCATAGAATTGATTAATTCTATGACGGAATGTAACGAGGATGTGTTGCGATTGCGAGTAATGTGTTTGTTAACAGCCAATCGAATCTTCACTAAGAGAAGCCAGGTAATTGAAGCGATTCTATTGGTTCCTTAACAAACCCATTCCTCACTCATCTCTGGTGGAAACGAAACCTAATACTGGTTCAATTAAAGCCGCCGACTGACGGTGTTGCGCTGCATGTTGCGCAACATTTAGTTTCTATTTTTATGAGTAAGGGAGGCAAACGAGCAAGCGACACACTGTGCGACCAGTAGTTGATCTGTTGTGGCAACCCCAAAACCTATTACAGCACCTCATGTAGCTCCAGCTCTAGGACAAACCCGAGAATGGAGCTGATTGGCTGGTGGGACGTGGCCCGCGCGGAGAGAAGGAAATAAAAAGAGTGATTATATTTATTTACTTGCTAGATCAACAGGCCACACACGTAGAAATGTTAACGGTAATTTACATCTTTGTCTCAAAGCAACAATTTGAATTAAATTCTTTCAAGGATAATTACCATGTAAAGACCGCGCACTATCGGCGGACGGCGAAGGCGTTGAGCGCGGGTGAGGAGGCGGGTGAGACAACGCGACTGCGGGGGGCAACGGCGCCGCACGCTTTTTCAGACTCCCTATATTATCTGAAATGATAATTAAATAATGTAAGTAATGAAGATATTTTCAGCGTACGTATAATAATAATAATAATAATTCTCACAACATCTCATACGTTAACCTGATTCCGTACTAATTAGCTTAAGCACTTGTGTTACAGATATCAGACAACAGAGGAACACAAATATATACTTAAATACATATATTACACCCAGACACCGAACAAACACAAGTGTTCATCGCACGAATGTTTGTCCAGGGTGGGGATCGAACCCACGACCTTTGGCGTAAGAGGCAGGGTCACTACCAATTGCGCCATCCGGTCAGTCAACGTATACTTTAGTAACACTGCCGTCCGCTGACTAAAAGGTGCTAAGCCACAGCGACTCCCTATGGCTGAGGACGGCAGAACTTTATATTTCTCTGTTTAGACGACTCCCTTCTCGTACTACAAGTGGTATAGAAACAATGATGATCACAAATACATTTTTCAAGCTTTACGACAAAATCGAGATCTTAAATTGCCACCTAACCAACATTATTGTAATACAGATAGTGGCTCATCATTATTTATAAGGTGGTTAAGGAGGGCTGTCACAGCAACCTTGTTGTTTGAAGTGAAGTTCTGTTTTGGCAACGTCGAAGGCGTGGGAGGCGTATGGTGTAGCGAGTCGCAACGCGTTCGAACACAGAGTTGGTGAAAAGTACGGCACCGCAATCATACGACCGAAACGTCCCTTCTCGGCTATCTTTGTCACTTTTAATAACACACAAACAGACATTCGGCTTACTCGGCAACGTAGTGGGCGTAGGAGGCGCATGATGCAACGAGTCGCACGTGGGAGAGCGCGAATTCAGTACCGGCGAGTCTCTGCCGGAGCATTACGGCCCGGAGTTCTCAGCGTTGGACGCGGCACAGAGTACTGCACATGACCGAAACTTCCTGTCTTGGCTATGTTTGTCATTGTTGCTAACACACAGCCATTCGGCTTCCTAGGCAACGTGGTGGGCGTCGGAGGCGCATGATGTAGCGAGTCGCACGTGGATGAGCGCGACCTTAGTACCGGCGAGTCTCTGCCGGAGCATTCCGGCCCAGAGTTCTCAGCGTTGGACGCGGCACAGAGTACTTACTGCACATGACCGAAACTTCCTGTCTTTGCTATGTTTATCATTGTTGCGAACACACTTACAGGCATTCGGCTTCCTCGGCAACGTGCTGGGTGTAGGAGGCGCATGATGTAGCGAGTCACACGTAGACGAGCCCGACCTCAGTACCAGCGAGTCTCTGCCGGAGCATTCCGGCCCAGAGTTCTCAGCGTTGGACGCGGCACAGAGTGCTGCATATGACTGAAACTTCCTGTCTTGGCTATGTTTGTCATTGTTGCGAACACACTTACAGCCATTCGGCTTCCTAGGCAACGTGGTGGGCGTCGGAGGCGCATGATGTAGCGAGTCGCACGTGGACGAGCGCGTCCTCAGTACCGGCGAATCCCCGCCGGAGCGGTCGGGCCCAATGTTCCCAGCGTTGGACACGGTACAGAGTACTGCACATGACAGAAACCTTTATCTTTGTCGTTGTTGATAACACACTTACAGACATTCGGTTTCCTCGGCAACGTGCTGGGCGTCGGAGGCGCACGATGTAGCGAGTCGCACATGGACAAGCGCGTCCTCAGTACCGGCGAGTCTTCGCCTTAGCGGTCGGGCCCAATGTTCCCAGCGTTGGACACGGTACAGAGTACTGCACATGACAGAAACCATTATCTTTGTCGTTGTTGATAACACACTTACAGACATTCGGCTTCCTCGGCAACGTGGTGGGTGTCGGAGGCGCGTGATGTAGCGAGTCGCACGTGGACGAGCGCGACCTCAGTACCGGCGAGTCTCCGCCGGATCGGTCGGGCCCAATGTTCCCAGCGTTTGACACGGTACAGAGTACTGCACATGACAGAAACCTTTATCTTTGTCGTTGTTGATAACACACTTACAGACATTCGGCTTCCTCGGCAACGTGCTGGGTGTAGGAGGCGTACGATGTAGCGAGTCGCACATGGACAAGCGCGTCCTCAGTACCGGCGAGTCTCCGCCGGAGCGGTCGGGCCCAATGTTCATAGCGTTGGACACGGTACAGAGTACTGCACATGACAGAAACCTTTATCTTTGTCGTTGTTGATAACACACTTACAGACATTCGGCTTCCTCGGCAACGTGGTGGGTGTCGGAGGCGCGTGATGTAGCGAGTCGCACGTGGACGAGCGCGACCTCAGTACCGGCGAGTCTCCGCCGGAGCGGTCAGGCCCAATGTTCCCAGCGTTGGACACGGTACAGAGTACTGCACATGACAGAAACCTTTATCTTTGTCGTTGTTGATAACACACTTACAGACATTCGGCTTCCTCGGCAACGTGCTGAGTGTAGGAGGCGTACGATGTAGCGAGTCGCACATGGACAAGCGCGTCCTCAGTACCGGCGAGTCTCCGCCGGAGCGGTCGGGCCCAATGTTCATAGCGTTGGACACGGTACAGAGTACTGCACATGACAGAAACCTTTATCTTTGTCGTTGTTGATAACACACTTACAGACATTCGGCTTCCTCGGCAACGTGGTGGGTGTCGGAGGCGCGTGATGTAGCGAGTCGCACGTGGACGAGCGCGACCTCAGTACCGGCGAGTCTCCGCCGGAGCGGTCGGGCCCAATGTTCCCAGCGTTGGACACGGCACAGACCACGGCGCCGCCCGCGTACGACGGAGGCCGGGACCGGGGACACTTCTTCTCTGGCGTTACGCTACCGTTTTGCTACAAAAATAAACCGGCAAAATAATTTCACGAGCAGACAGCGAAATCGGTAATCCGTCATATGACGTGTTTTCCTATGATAGCATGACGGCATCGGTGATAGCGCTATACTCATGTACTATCATGCGTTTTTATAAGGGTATACGTTTAGTTACCGCGGATCTCTAAATTGATACGGTGTTTTTTGTGAAAATGGAAAATTACACCCCGAAAGTATATAGACAAATATTTTTTATAGAACAAAAACGAGAAACGGTGGCTTAATTTAAAGCCGGACGGCTTTAAATTAAGCCACCTGTGACGTGACGAACGAGAATATACCTGTCTCCATCCAAACCAAGTACACACAAAGCGCGTGTGAAAGAGAGGGAAACTGCGATTCGGTCGTAATGTGTGCTTTGAATTAGGCTTTCAGGTTCATGGGTTACAATAATAAAGACAGTACAACAAGGCGGTCTTATCGTTTGACCGCAAACCACCTTTTAAAAAGTAATACTTTCGGTCTTCAAAAATTATAATAATCCATGTTGAAAATAAAATAGCAGAGAAGTCTGAGTAAATAAATACGAGTACTAAATCAGCAACTTACCCGTTCGTCAATTACAGTATCATCGTCAGAGAAATCAGTCGAGCCGTCGTCGTGAGATAGATTCCAGTCTATATTAATATTCTCAAATATACTTTTCTCTCTTTTGTCTACATTCTCCAACTGAAACAAAAATAAAGATAATCACTAAATACGACAACATATCAAAGCAGTCGGTTGCCGCAAGCAGGTGAAGCATGATCACCCCCTAGAAGTCGTCTTGTCTAGTAATGGACTATGATAGACTCAATTGATCTAACTAACCAACTCCTGACACCCGTGGTGCCCCATCTGCCTCGCAATCTACAAGGTGGTCCGTGCATAGCCGTCCTTTAAGGTGACGGACAGGGCGCAGTAGCGACGCCAATTGATTAAAACTGTTAGCAACTAAACCGAATATCTTTTTAACAATTTCGAAGCTGCAGCCAGCCTCTCGGATAATACTTATACTATTTATTTAAAACTTATACTTTACTTTTGGGTGCGTTTTTGTAATCGGAATGTGAATTACCTTCAAAAACTCATCGCGATAATCTAAATTTCGAGTGCAAAAACAGATCACAAAATAGTGCACAATTATTTAACAAATAGTATAAATGGTTGCTTAGATAAACATAGATAACACTAGTCAACAAATTTTTAACTTTTTTTCGTAACAAATAACAGAGGTCCATAATTTTACTAAATTGCACTCTCTGATAATGAATCTGTTTTCAAAATTTTGATACCTCGTCTAGTATTTGATTTATAGAGAGTCAAATATCTCAAAATTTGGTTTTAGGTTCTTTTTCATTGGCAATTTCAAAACAAGTACAAGCACTTTAAAAAAATGTTTTCGGCATATCAGTAAAGCTCATTTTCTCAATCATATATATCAATAAGATTTATTTTGTAGTATTTAATCTATATTGAGTAATATTCATATCAACATCCGTGTACTTATAGCGCATACAAATCATCACTTAATTCTTGTAATGGAAAAAACATAAGATAGCTTAATTGGCTGTAGCGTTGCAGGGAAATCAGGTAAAATTATAAATTAAAAAGCATTTCATAATTTGGGGTTTTTATTTTCAAAATATCTATTGAAATTTGTTACATCGCAATTGATACATATTTAAATAAATCCCAAAAAAAAACACTAAGTGCCACTTTTCAGATTTTCAGCCCTCTATAACTTAATAACTTGACGTGATATGAAAATTCTGATAACAGATCTAGATTCAGCATATTAAGCTCTTCATATTTATCATATTTTTATTCAGGTTGTGTTTTCTTGTTGACTTGTGTAATAATAAATAGTATAAATGTCGGTTTAGTAGCTAACAATTTAAATTTTTAGGGCTACCCGTTGCCTTAAGGTGACGGGTAGGGCACACTAGCGACGCCAATCGATTTTAATTTTTATTTACTAGCCCGGATCTATTTTAAACACTTTCAGGGTTACAACCTCTCGGCAAACACTTATACTATTTATTAAATAACCAGGCAAAAATGTTGGGTAGTACGCGTACGCGAAAAATTGATTCACGCCAAAAGCGGCCACTTTTGGCGTGAATCAATTTTTTGTTTAAAATAGATCCGGGTTAGTAGCTAAAACACTAGACACCCATGGTGGCCCATCTACCTCGCAATCTGCAAGGCCGTCCGTCCGCTGCCGTCTTTCAACGTCGGATCAGCACCAGCTTTCACTAACAACTTCATTGGTTCCGCTTGGTTAGCCGCACAAATGAGGCGTGGTCATCCCGCTAGAGGTAGTCTTGTACTATAATAGACTCAGTTGATCTAACTCACCAACTCCTGACACCCGTGGTGCCCCATCTGCCTCGCAATCTGCAAGGCGGTCCGGCCACTGCCGTCCTTCAACGTCGGGTCAGCACCAGCCTTCAGTAACAACTTCATTGGTTCCGTCCGGTCCGTGGCCGCGCACAGGTGGAGCGCCGTCATCCCGCTAGAGGTCGTCTTATCGAGCAGCTGCGAGCCGCCGTTTTGGACTAGAAAATCGACTATATGGAGGCAGGAACCGTCGCCCAGCTCCCTTGATATGGCGAGGTGGAGGGCTGTTTCTCCGCAATCCTGTAATAGAAAGAAGTTACAAAATTAAGGTTATCATTTGCTTAAGTATCAACGTATTGATTCAATAATTTACGGCTAAAACAGCCAGTCGGCCAAACAAATGACGGCCAAACAGACCCCCACAAGGTGGAGAAGGTCGCGGGAATCCAATGGATGCGGGTGGCTCAGCCACAGGACCGACTGTGTTTAGATCATTGGGGGAGGCATATATCCAACAGTGGACGTATATTGACTGAAATTTTGATGATGATGAAACAGACTGGTATTTTTTTTTTTGTTTTATAATTATTGGATAAACAGCTGGTAAAGCTTTTTTAATATATTTCAATTTCTGCAGTAATTAAATGTGGAAACAGCAAATTAAATGATCAGAAATACGATGCTACAAACTACCTACAGACTGACCAAGATCAGAAGGCACTTCAGTGACAGTGTTAGAGTTTAAAACGTTTTTTCTATTCGAAAATGTCAAAACAGCGTTAGTTCAGACTTTTAAATAAAATAAAAAAATTAAATAAAATTAAAATTAATTTATTTCAGGCTTCGCCCATAATATTAATAGTATACAAAAATACTTAAAAAATATGTTAGTAGAACCACAACCAATTAATTTAGGTATCTGCCGCGCGCTGCGACCCCGGGAAAGCGCACATGCACTTGGACCCACCAGACCCCGCAGAAAGGGGCTGTCCGGCTTCTGGCTGAGCACGTGTCAAATTAATCGTGATCGAACTTTACAGTGCGTGAGCACATACCGAGCAAGGCAGCGGCGCGGCGAGGTCGGCGCCCTCGGCGTAGGCCTGCAGCAGGTTCTGCAGGTGGCCGTTGTTGCAATGCTGATGCTGCAGGCTACAGTGCGTGAGCACATACCGAGCAAGGCAGCGGCGCGGCGAGGTCGGCGCCCTCGGCGTAGGCCTGCAGCAGGTTCTGCAGGTGGCCGTTGTTGCAATGCTGATGCTGCAGGCTACAGTGCGTGAGCACATACCGAGCAAGGCAGCGGCGCGGCGAGGTCGGCGCCCTCGGCGTAGGCCTGCAGCAGGTTCTGCAGGTGGCCGTTGTTGACGGCGTGCTCCACCTCCGACAGGCGCTCGGCCGCGTCGCAGCACGTGCGCGCCGCCCACGCTCGGTACACGTACTTGTCGCGGATGAACCGGAGACGCTCCTCCCTGGAAGGATCGGTGTCAACATTGCCATAATTAAGTACCAAAAAAATGCTAGGACCCGCGCCACGAAAGAAGTTCTGCGGAAAAACATAGAACTGAGATTCCTTGTGCCTATGAGGATAAAGCTCATTGAATGTTGATGGCGATTCAAGCGCGCTTTTTATACGGGACTTCTTTGGTGGCGCGGACTCTATTACAAAACTCGAGACTTAAAATAAATCGAAAATGTATAACGATAGTAACTTTGGGAAATGCGAAATCTGCTATTTTCGGTGAATAGTATGCACGTACAACAAAGGAGCAGAATGTAAGGTTCCCAATCTAAGTTTGGATACTGGCTAAATTGAAAATTGTTTATTTTTCTCACTTTTAAACTACCATAACTTCGAATGAACATTTTTCTAGGTCTCTACGTCAACCTACAGTGCCCATACGGGGGCGTTATAGCCCACTTTGTCACTTTAGACCGTAACCTATGTATACGGTTTTAATCTCAACTCAATCCCTCTTATTGCAAAAAACTACTCTGATACCGGCTTTAATCCTAAACTAACAAGTTCATTATTATTATGGCATAATTGACTACTTTCTCACTAATAACTTTCGTGTTAAACGGAATGAACTTTCACAGGTTATAGTTTCCATGGTTACTGAATCGATATTTTGAGGTTATTATTTTAGTATTCATTTTAAATTATGGGTCCAGGTGGTTTAGCTTGAGTATTATAGTTGACATACTAAATAATGTTAAACTTAGTTTTGTAACAATGTTTATTCTATTTCTTCAGTTATTCCCAGTATTAATTCTACTACTTATTTTAAGCCACGTTTTGGAATAAGAGGGAATATGTTCACGAAATATAGCCGAAATACGGACAACAAAGGGTTCCGTTTTTTCCTTTTAGAAAAGGCAAAAATGAATAGAAAATGTATCTGTCAATTTCAATCTTATTACTACTGCAAGTATGTTAATTATACTTATATAATTCTTACATGGAACTCTCCGGCGTAAGCTTCACCCTGTCGTCAAGCGTGTTCTCCATGACTTCGTTGAAGGTCTGGTTGCCCATGTGACGCGCGATCAACAGCTGCGACGTGCTCAGCCTATCCAGCGTCAGGGACTGTATCCTAGATATGTGCACGCCGAGTTCCCTATGGCTCCCAGAGCACTCTATACACACTATGACGCCGAAATTCGTTGATAACCAGGTGGGATCTGAAAGTAAAAAACACAGACTAAGAAGAAGATACTACAAGCACATCATTGAATCCTTGAACCATAGTCAAGTTCTTCTTCATTTATTACTTTTTCACGGCAGTTTTTGACGCCGCCCATGAATTTAGATTGTTTGGTTCTTAGTGGAATGATTTTTGACATTGTATAAACATTCATGGTCTGGTCACTAACATTAGATTAATTGCTACCATGTACCTTATTTTTGAGTTTCCGTTATTTCGGCACTGTTGCAAGCGCCATGGTCACAGGTGTAAATAAAAAATAAGGTACATGGTACTTCGTGTCCTGTACAGAACTATTCTTATGATTTTTGACATGTCTCATTCAATAGAACATTTGCAGTACAACGCCCCCTTTGAATGGATGTGTGTGTGACATAGATATGCACCCTAAGCGCGCGTTTTCTAATTTCATGGTGTGACAGACAGAGGGTGATATAATCTAATGTTTCTAAACAGAAATTGGGTATTTTACAAAGCTGGAGATTTTACAAAATATTAATATTTTATCAAAATATAGGTAAATACGTGGCAATAGCAAAAATTCTCAACTAAAAATATAACGTCGGGCTGGTTTTATGGTCATTCAAAGATTCATAGGCAAGTCCATTTTAAAAGTATGAAATTATTAAAAAATAATTATACCATTGAATAACCCATACAATTTGCGCCAACTATTATAATACACATTTTAACATTGACATAAACGAAACATTTGATACCATACAAAATTCAAATGAAATGCATACAAAATACTTGCGTGTGACGTCACATCTTAGTAGCCATTTTATGGAGCGTTTTGGATTTGCCCAAAATAATGTGTTTTTTTTTTTATATGAGAGGTGGCAGACGAGCACACCCGCAACACCAGTGGAGTCACAAGTGCGCTGCCAACCTTTTATTTTAGTGATTTTAAAGTTGTGATATCTCAGGTAATATAAATGAGAATCAAGTAATTCTTTCTACGATGTTTCTATCATTGAGAGGTCTTTTGATTACAAAATTAAAAAAAAAATACCGTATTACCTGGAAATACTTTTCTTCAAAAAAGATTCGTACTTGACCAACTCTACTGAGACTACTCATTACAACTGTTTCTAACTTTTACATTTTACTCAAACCAGTCTCGGTCGAATGAATTAAATATCCGGCGGGAAGTAGTTTCACAAACACGCCGTTGCTAGATCGGTAAGGGCAATGGAGAGCTGTTAATGTTGCGTAAATGCGAGTATAGCTTCGCACCCGGAATGAGGTCATACAAATAACTAGTGTTATCAATATTGCAGCTGGCAAGCTGGTGTTGTTAATTTGAAACCATTTTATGGACTTAAATGAGCAGGAATAGATGTTCTTTCCTCGAGTGGAGACTCAGAGCGGACACCAGAAGGCGCGGCAGATCACCACACGCTGGTGGAAGACACCCAACGACACGGATGTCGGGACTGGATGGGTCGGGTACAGGGTCACCAGGGGTGGAAGAAGAGAGAGGAGGCCTACATCCAAGAGTGGATATACAATGGACCACCATGATGATGAGATGTTTTTTCGATTATTTTAAATGGAACAACCCTAAAAACGTCACGTCATCAACATCTCAGCGTCCCATTTACGGTTGTGTCCAAAACCGTCGCTTCTTAGACCATGATCTAAGATTCGATAAGTCTTGTAATTACAATGAAGCGATTGCCGTCAGAACTTCACAACCCTGAGACAGCGGACTAAGACCAACTAGATCATGGTTGCATGTTGGGAATCCTTCTCAACAATTTGTGGGAATTAACAGTTTCAGAAACTAAGTATAATTACAATTCAATGAAAATCGCTATTTTTAAGATAGCACGTAGTTACTCAGTGCAACATCGACTTCTTACGTGCTTCAGAGTTTACTAGGGTTTTATTTTTATTTTTGTAATCAAAAGACCTCTCAATATAGAAACATAGTTGAAAGAATTACTTGATTCTAATTTAAACTACCTGAGATATCACAACCTTAAAAGTCACATTATTTTGGGCAAACCCAAAGCGCTCCATACAAATGGCTTACTAAGATGTGACGTCACACGGCAGTATTTTGTATGCATTTCATTTGATTTTTGTATGGTAGCTATATCAATTAATGTTTCGTTTATGTCAATGATTCTATTATAATAGTTGGTGCAAATTAGTATGGGTTATTCAATGGTATATTATTTTTTTAATAGTTTCATACTTTTAAAATGGACTTGCCCATGAATCTTTGAATGACCATAAAACCGGCTAGACATTATATGTACTTTTATTTGAGAATTTTTGCTATTGGCACATATTTACCAATATTTTGACAAAATATTTATATTATGTAAAATCTCGAGCTTAGTCAAATACCATATTTCTCTGTTGCTGACCAGTTTTAGCAGCTGTCCCAGAAAACAGGTGCATTTGCGTAATAGAGCTCGACTAAACGATCTACGCTGAAATAGTCATCATTGATGCGCATCAAAATGATAGCTTACCGTTACTAGAACCGCAGTCCGCACAGACTTGGTTCCCAGGCATCGCCCTCACAGCCCGAATGATCGACCTTTGTAGATCTAGGAGCGAGTGGCCAGTGTCGTTGCTTTCCCCAGCCTGCTGGTGGAACGCCCGCATGAGAGCACCCTCCTTGCAGTTGATGAGAACTGAGGTCCAAGCTCTCTGTTCGTTTTCGTCTTCCGCTTGGAAGTGGTAGGTACGGTTATCTGAAAAAAAAAAGAACTTTTAAAGTAATCTTTCATGATTGAAACATTAGGCCAGTGGGGTCCCGACGCGCTCTCTTTCTTCCGTGACTTAGCTAAACGTTTAGTTGGTTGAAGTTTTTTTTTTTCAGACAAACAGACGGATGACCTGATAGTAAGCGATTGCCGCCGCTCATGGACACCCGCGACACCAGTGGAGTCACAAGTGCGCTGCCAACCTTTAATCCCCCCTTTCCCCCGAATTGGGCATCCGGTACCCTCACTCACGCAGCGAAACACAGCACGATGCTGCTTCACGCGCCGGTTTTCTGTGGGGCCGTGGTATCAGTCAGGTCGAGCCGGCCCATTCATGCCGAAGCGTGGCTCTCGCACAATCGACGTAGCGGACGAAGACGATAAAGTGACGGAAGACCCAAAAGATGGTATCGAATATCCGTCGTGAATCCGCAATCCAGCGGAGTTATGCTGCCAGCACTATGTGGACTCTAGGGGCATTATTTTAACTTTTATTTACTTTTAGCTTAGCTTTAGTTTTCTGTGATTGTTTTTCTATTCCTAAGTTTTTCTTCTTTTGTACATTCAATTTGATATTTTCTTATACGAACAAGATGAAAGGTTGTTTAAATTGTGTTTCATCAAAGGCTTTTGATGCAAAACATGTGGTTTACATTGCGAAATATGTTATACTTTGAAATTGTTTATTTGTTAAATAAAAAACTGATTTATAAATTGGTGCTAAAATACTTAAGACTAGTAGAACATATAAACATTCATCTTGCATGCTGGTTTACTTTAAATTGGCATGTTAGTTAAACTAATTTAACAATAGCAAATTCTTTTATTCAATAAAACGAAACAGGTCAATTTCACCGATTTTTTAAATTATTTCTCTCTTAAAAGGTCAGGTGTAACCACAAAAAAATTAGCAAACCTCGGACTGTAACTTAAGGTGACGGGTAGGGCACACTAGCGACGCCAATCGATTTTAATTTTTAGCTACTAAACCGGATCTATTTTAAATAATTTCGGGGTTACAACCTCTCGGCAAACACTTATACTATTTATTAAATAACCATGCACAAATGTTGAGTCCGTTTTTGTACGCCAAAAATTGATTCACGCTAAGAGTGCCCGTTTTTGGCGGTAATCAATTTTTCGCGTACATAAACTTATGACGGTTCCCCTGTCTAATGGTTGCGGAGGACAGGCGGCAGTCGGATTTCCATTGTAATAACCAGACTTCCCAAATCCTTGATAATGGCATTTTACCGTGGGAGAACCACGCTTCGGCATGAATGGGCCGGCTCGACCGGAGTGATACCGCGGCCTCACAGAAAACCGGCGTGAAGCAGCACTGTGCTGTTTCGCTGCGTGAGTGAGGGTACCGGAGGCCTTAATCCAGGGGAAAGGGGGGATTAAAGGTTGGCAGCGCACTTGTGACTCCACTGGTGTCGCGGGTGTCCATGGGCGCCGGCAATCGCTTACCATCAGGTGATCCGTCTGCTCGTTTGCCACCTATCACATAAAAAAAAAAGCGTACCCTGAGCTCCGAAGCGATGGCTTTGGACGTAACCGGGAATAAAACGCTCAGATATGTGATGCGTTTATCAAACGGGCTCTTATCGTCCGCAAAGACTTTTATCTGGCAAGTGAGCAGGTTCAACTTCGCCGGACGCTTGTTCTCGTTCACGTGGAAGACTTCCAGGAACCCCTCAGCAATCACGCGGCAAAGGCGCTTCTGCCATGCTCACCGCACCTTTACCTCAAAGATACCTTAATGTATCAAAGATACTCACATGAGACTAGATCGAACGCCCTCTTATCGTCCGCAGAGACTTTGATCTGGCAAGTGAGCAGGTTCACCCTCGCCGGAGGTTTGTTCTCGTCCGCGTGGAAGATGTCCAGGAACCCCTCGGCCGTCACACGGCAGCGGCGCTTCTGCCAAACTCGCCGCACCTTTCCTTCAGACTTCTTCAGAAGGTAACCGCTGCGGCTGACGCCGTGCTGCTTGTCGCCTTGCAGTTGATGAAGGGAGTAGCCTCCGATAGACGATGCCACCTGAAATTGGCCGAATGGATTTTGTAGAACCATGAGAAGTCGATGAGTTTCCGTCTTTAACCAACGTCTTTTTCATCATAATCAGTGTACAGTACACAATAATAAATTCGAAATGAAACCATTTGCATATGAACGCTGCCTTTGGTCCAAGGGTTGCGGATTCGATCCCCGCACAGTACAAACATTTGTGTGCATGAACATCTCTGTTTGTATTGGTCTGGGTGTTTTATATGTATTATAAGTATGTATTTAGAAAAAGAAAAGTATTATTTGTATATATTTGTAATCCCATTGTTGATTCTGATATCCGTAACACAGGTGCTTGAGCTACCTATCTCGGAGTCAGATCAATGTATGTGATGTTGTGAAATATATTTATTTATTTTTTTATTTGCCTCGTGCCGAAAAATCACCTAATCAGGTGATCACTATGCTTTTTACACCTGTTTCTGTGTGTGATTATGACGTGGTTATTTGATATTGTTAGAGTTCGGCGCCAACACCTTATGCCAAGTTTTTATCCTTATTAGAAATTTTTGTGATATGTCAGTGAAAGTAGAATTTCAGTTTAGCTTTCATGGCATTGCTTACGATACATACCTCTCTATCCTGCGGTGCGGCAGCCCTCAACATGTTTCTTAACTCTAAAAGCCTCCGCCTCTCGTCGTCTTGCTGTTGTCTGATCTTTTGAAGCTGCACGCTCAGGTCCGCGACATACACGCCAAAGTGCTCAATCGTCTTCAGACCGTCTTGGAAGTAGTTCGTCTGCGCATGGTAGTACTCCACCAAATGTTGCAGAAGTTCGATTCCTTTCTTCGTTTTTATCTCGTTGAACTTTATCAGGTACTAAAACAATATTATTCACGTGAGCCTCGATTAAAAGTATATTGCCGGGCGGGGTACAAACATGGAATGGAGCCAGTTAAACAGAGCAACAATCAGACAGAGCGACGCCGAAAACTGCGCGTGGGCATGACGCTTATTACTTCATCAGGGGGACCGTGGCTAATGGAACGCGGCAAAACAGACACGAGCGGCGCTCGCCCGGCACTGTGGAAAGCTCAAACATTAAATGGTGCCCTTCCGCGAGTTAAAATTACTCCTGATGACGCACGCGCACGTTATAGTGGATCCCGATTTGTCTTACGAAGTTGTGCAATAATAATGAGGCGTGGTGCGCGACCTTGCACAACTTTGTTGGCACGTTGCCGAATGTTTGTGTTTATATTGCCTTATAACATATTGCTTTCGAGCCCTTATTATCGTATTTTATAATTATTCAAAGGCATAATAACAAGTTTAATTTATAATCGTGATCTGATCACCTTGCCCTTGTCGAGCGTGCCGAAGCTTAATTTATTATATCCATAACACTAACAAGAATAGCGTGGGCTGAAGGTATCGTACCGTGGAGGCGTTCCAGGTATTTATGTTTGCAATGGGACCATGTGATACACACAAGGATTATGTTACCACATATAGAAAGTTTGTATTGAATAGCAGTATTTGCTTATGACGAACCGTGAATTTACGGGCTTACATCTTGAAGCTATTCTGAAGAGTAGTAAGGACGTGATAAATGTCACAGCTATTTTATGTTAAATAGCAAAAGTGTACAAAAGCAGCTAAGTGATGTTCCGAGAGCAAAGGGACACGTGCCAGAGTTGGAGGCGGAACAAAGCTCGCGTGGCGAGGGTCAGTTGAGCCGGTGTGGAGCGGCCCTGCGCGGCGCAAGGCCGGTCGTCGACCTGACGCGCGCTTCGCAGGCCGCCTCATCGCCAGCCCTGGTAGCGCACCGGCCACAGGACTTCTAACTTTCATTTACTTCATTCTTATTTTATTTGATGTTAATGTGTTTGAGGTCGGAATGCTTTTGTCGTTTTTTGTTGACAAAAAACATCTACATCTAAGTACCATTTGACGATTGCATTGTTATGACAATTGAGAATACTAAACATTCCACCAACATTCAGTTGCACACCGCTAGCTAAGCCGGCTTATTTTGGCTTAGCACTTTTGATATTTGTGTACACACTAGAAATTTTGTTTACTAAGCTACTTAACTGAAATATGCGAATCTAAATGAGTTGAGTATGCCGATGCATAGCTATGTTACTATAATATAGACCTATACCGCAATCTACTACAGAATGATTGAAGTACAGAGTACACTTAGACATAAGTATTTGTAAACGAACATAGATTCTAATAATACCTAAGTTTATAAATATCAACGATATCAACAGGATTTCGGTTGCATAAAACGAGGTGGTATCTTTTCCGTGTCTATCTGAATAAATCTATCATGAAAAATATCGCTATCTCGCCCGATAAATTATTATATTATCTCCAGATAATAATCTGATTTAATACGCGAATTGAATAAGGTACCGCGCGGAATCCCCGGGGGGAAGTCAAACATTATTGCGCAGCTACTGCCTACAGCCAAGTATTTTAATTATGTTTTATATCTACATCCTCCAGAGTAATTACTCTATAATTCAAAAACGTTTCATAGATAAGTACTATTGAAACAGAAATAAATGAAAATTGGTTCAAAATTTACCGAGGTACATGGTATAATAAAAACAAATAATACAACCGATTTTTGAGCATGCTTATTAGTACCACGTCGGTCCACACATGGTACTAAGTAGCACTTGCTCAAAAATAGCATGAAAATTAGCATGTGTGACAGTACCTTAAGTCTTATTTATATGCGCATGCATAGAAATAAGACTAACTTCCAGTCTTGACGGCAGAGTAGTGGTATACCCACTATCTGCCGTCAAGAGTAGTAGTTACTTAGTTCCGTATTCTTAATAGTGCATAGCAATCATCGACATCAAAATGATGGGGGCGGAAATGCTGTCAAATAGGACGACAGCGAAATCAACCATCCCCCACATAGTATAAGCGGTAGAAGATGCATAACAAGACTAGAAAGCTGATTAGAAATATACTTATTGGCAGTCGACGTCTTTACTTATAGAAGTTATTTCGAATGAATACTGTCTCGCAATGATCGAGTCAGGAAATGGGATCAGCGGTGCGTAGGATAAGCGGTAGAAGATGCATAGCAAGGCTACATCTCTACCGAGGGCCAAAGGGTCTAGCCGATTAGAAATATCTTGGCAGTCGACGTCTCTATTTATAAAAGCGATTTTGAATGAATACTGTCTCACAATGATTGAGTCAGGAAATGGGATCAGCGGTGCGTAGGATAAGCGGTAGAAGATGCATAGCAAGGCTACATCTCTACCGACGAGTGCCAAAGGGTCTAGCCGATTAGAAATATCTTGGCAGTCGACGTCTCTATTTATAAAAGCGATTTTGAATGAATACTGTCTCACAATGATTGAGTCAGGAAATGGAATCAGCGGTGCGTAGGACAAGCGGTAGAAGACGCATAGCAAGGTTACATCTCTACGGAGGGCCAAAGGGTCTAGCCGATTAGAAATATCTTGGCACACGACGTCTCTATTTATAGCAGCGATTTTAAATTAATACTGTCTCGCAATGATTGAGTCAGGAAATGGAATCAGCGGTGCGTAGGATAAGCAGTAGAAGACGCATAGCAAGGCTACATCTCTACGAAGGGCCAAAGGGTCTAGCCGATTAGAAATATCTTGGCAGTCGACGTCTCTTTTTATAAAAGCGATTTTAAATGAAGACTGTCTCACAATGATTGAGTCAGGAAATGGAATCAGCGGTGCCTAGGATAAGCAGTAGAAGACGCATAGCAAGGCTACATCTCTACGGAGGGCCAAAGGGTCTAGCCGATTATAAATATCTTGGCACTCGACGTCTCTATATATAGCAGCGATTTTGAATTAATACTGTCTCGCAATGATTGAGTCAGGAAATGGAATCAGCGGTGTGTAGGACAAGCGGTAGAAGACGCATAGCAATGTTACATCTCTACGGAGGGCCAAAGGGTCTAGCCGATTAGAAATATCTTGGCAGTCGACGTCTTTTTAAATAAATAAATAGCAATCCCTTTAAGTATTTACAGGTCCCGTCATCGGTAGTAGTCGAAGGTCCGTCTATGATCCTAATTTATATGCATGTGATTATACATAGTCCTTTATATTATTTTATCCAATCCTAACATATTTATTTATTAGTAAATAATATTGTATTTACTTATGTATGAGTATTATAAATATATGAATATATATACAGTTCACTTTTATTTCCATTTTCAATATTGCACCACCTACCCTTACTCTACCTACTATCAAATGTTCTTTGCCTAATTTAGAAATCGCTACCAGCGATAAGACCGCCGAAATTGTACAATTAAGTTTCTGTGATGCCTTGGTTTTTTTCAGTTGTGTTTTTTTTTTGTACAATAAAGTATATTTATCTATCTGTCTTTATTTATAGAAGAGATTTTGAATGAATACTAGACAGTATTACAAACAAACATCGAAGCGAGACCGCTATGATCGAGTCGGGAAAAGGAATCAGCGGTGCGCACTGGCAGCCAAGTTGCAGGACAACAATGAGATTCGCGAATACAAAACAACTCATCGGATAAAACAATGACCTCAGCACACACCTTATAGTTTATACACAATGAACACACGCAACTTGTCCTAACTCGCTTTCATTGTTTTTGTATTTCTTCGATGTTTGTTTGTTCCGTTTTGTAAACTATACGAGATCGTTTTAACATGTCGCCCACTGTATTTTTACAAGTAAGGTAAATTAACTCTTGAATGCAATTTCTGACCACACATCGTACGACGTAGGTTTATCTAAATATCTCTGGCCACGGACAAAATGTGAGAAGTTTACAAACACCATAGAATAGAGAAGATAAGTACCTTTTAACAGATCACTAAAACAATAAAACAAAGTTCTAGGATAACAATAAGCTTGCGAAGAAAAACTCGTCAGAACTTGAAACAATGATGTCGGCGTACGCCTTATGGTGTAGAAAACAATACGGGTAATAGGACTTGTTTCAACTCACTTTCGGTGCCTTTATAGCTTAAACTTTTGTTTTGCTTCGTATTCAAGTGGATAAGAATAAAAAATAACTGATCTTTATTCATATTTTATAGTTTTTTTTTTCTCAACAATATAGGACTTGAAAATTGGTGCGATTCTAGCTCAGTAGATAAGATCGTGTGTCTTCTTAACGCGAGGTCTTAGGTTCTACTACGAGCACTTTTTTAAAATCATTCGTTTTATTTCGTTGTAACAAAACGAATGAATTTAAAAAAGTCATCGGCGGCAACTCAACGGTGAGGGAAAGCATCGTAAGAAAACCTGCATGTTTCGAAAATTACCCTGAACGTGTAACCATGATCCAGCTGATCTGATTCCCCTGTCTAAGGGTTGCGAACGGCAGACCGCAGTCGTTTAATTGTAATTACCAGACTTTCCAAATCCTGGATCATGATTCAAGTGTACTCCGGGCTCAGAAGCATCTTTGGACGCAACTGAGAAAAGCACGCTAGGACGATGATGATGAAAAAAAGAAGGCAACACGTAAGTAGCTGATGCTTAGGTAGGTAAATGATCACCGCAACCCATGGTCAAATAACTACAGCAGGAAAATATCAGACGCGGTATTTCATTTCATGGTTTGTTCACTGTACTTATCATTTGAGGAAAACCTTGAACTAGAGGGCCCAAAAGTATTTGCGTCTAAATGCAGAAACAGGGTGTAGACTACAGGACAAGTGGTATTTTATTAAACAAATAAAATAAGTTGATAGCTCCATATTATCATCAATCTTATGCGGCCGTGAACCCCTCGCCATTTGGCATGCAACTTCAGCTAGGACGGCATGCAGACGCTTGGCACCAGTGCCGAACACTTAAATGCCGCATGGAGGAAGGGACACGACAGTTTTACAAATGGTAAGCACTAAAAGTTAGCTGTTATAAAGCCTAGAAGAACTGTTATAGTAGATAGGACTTCAATAAACATAAGTTAGTCTTGCACAGAATCTTAAGTGTTTCAGACAATTGCATGACATTTTAAGAGGTCAATAATGACCAGAAGAAAAATCAGAAGCCGAGATTTCACAAACACCTTTTCACTCTTCGTAAATCGTTATGATTGTTTATTTGGAGTACGAGTATGATCAACATTCACATAGCCAACACAACTTTCGATAATAATATTTTTGTCGGCATATTTTATACATGCGCGTTTATATTTCTAAATGACAAAAGAGAAAAAAATAGGTATATTAACGACAAGAAAGCTTAGAATAATAAGACAAGAGGGCGTATAGCGGTCGGTATTTGGCACAGATATACAGGCAATAACATTATACAGCCAGCAACAATAGATGCAACGTCATGATTCTGGCACTTGACATACATTATCAAAAACGATTAACTGTATAGCCAGTGTCACTGCCAAGCCAATACACTCTTGACCTTTTTATTATCTCGATCCTAACCAGTAAGATAATAATAGAATCCTATAACCCTTCTTCTCAGCTTGAACTAGACTTGTTTTTAGAGTAATAATAATCTTCCATTCTCGAGAAGTAACATATAGGTTAGGTACTTTAAAAGTTCGGTGAACGCACTACTTATAACTCAATAACTAATTCGGTGTCAAGTCAAGTCAAGTTCAAGTCGGTGGAAAATCCTATAATGAGATGAACAATACATTCATATTTGGTCGACGAATCACTGAATAGCGGCAATATTGATAATATTAATCATGGACGGTTGACTTAATACATGGTTTCCTTGCTCCAGTTTCCTGTCATGAACCGTACACAAGCGTACTTTAAATTCTTTACTACCTTCCCCATCTTATCTTATGGCACGTTTACCTTATTCTTTGTACTCCCATACCTTCCCAAGTAAATTAAGCTAGTGTTTCAATTAAATATAAGAATGTTGAATGGTAATGTTTAGATCCTTGTTCAATAATGTCATACAAAGAACAGAAGTTTGTTATTTTTATCTATAGTTAAAGTATAACGAGAAAACGTTGAATCAACACCATCACACGAGCAAAACGAATATATATTTTTTTTAATTAAGTCTTTAATTAAGTCTTAAAAAATAATATTATATTTTTTTCATATTAATCATAAAAATTACTGCGTGTGTGTACTGTGGGATACTGTATTATAGATAACGCTGTCATCGATGCATTATTGACGTGGTATCGTATCCATTGTCCATTTACATACATTCGTCCAATCGTAAAAATAAATACTAGTTTCTGCAACTACACAATGGTACTCGTCAGGGAAACAGTTGCACAATGGCTGTCACAGCAAGGCCCAAGCATGGGCAAATATATTGTTACCGTCGTTGCTAATTGCATTCCCGGTCGTAATGTGAATGACACACGCCGTTCAATGACAAATTGCAAAGCTGTTCACGAGACCGAGATTATCGTTGTTATTGTTTATGTCTTAGATAGATAGATAGATAGATCTTATCGATTCTGAACTCGATTTTATTTTAATATTGTTATTCTTAAGTCTTGTTCTTTTTTGTCAGAGTTTTTACTTGACTTGAAAGAAAAATATGTACTATGAATTCTAACCTGCGAAAGTATAGACTTCATGTGTAAGGACATATTTAGTAAGGGTTATTGCACCCCAATATACTGCGATATTATTCGTCATCAAAAGAGCATAGGTAAGGTCGAAATCGAAACAAAAACATTTTTTAAGTGATCTAAGAAGGTTGCTGAGATGTTACATATCTGAACACTTATGATATATATCTTAATATATTTTTTAGTATTACGTTAAATACGTTACTTAGGAAATTAAAATATAAATCAAAATTAACATGCCTGAACAGCATTATTAATTAACAAATCCCTGATCACCACTTATGGTGCGATCTTTTTACGTGTTTTATGTTTATACGACAAAACAAATTATTATTTTAAGTATTATACTTAATTATAATTTATGACTAAGGCGCGAGCTAAGTATGCGATACTATCTCAGTACAAGTGGATGTACGAGTAAGTAATATAATCGTTATAGCTCATTGTGTGAGGTCGGTCGTTCACACGGGTCAGGCGCGGCGTCAACAATTTCTTTGCACAATTAGGTGCGTTTAGCCGACATTTTTTATCGACTAGTTCTGCACTGTTGATCCCACTCATACTTGTTACAATCTGCAACAAGCGTGTCTGTAGGTTAGGCCTTGTAATCATGCCAACTTACGCATAACTGTTAGCTTTGACTTAGATGGTGGTGACATCGTTACATTTTTTATTTTTTTCTTTTTGATCCCGACTACGCGTTAGCCATTCCTCAAATCATAATTTTAATGGTGGATCAACTTAATTTTCACTGCAATATAACTGTGTAGCAGAATGCACAAGTATGTAGAATTATTCTCATGCATTTTAAGGTCTCTTCACTTTAAGTAACAATGTTTCTTTTTCTCCTAATCTTAGCGTTTAATTCCCGGTTGCATCTAAAGCTGTGGCTTTGCAGCCAGAGGCATGCTTAAACCATGATTCAGGATTTAGGGAGTCTGGTTATTACAATGAAGCGACTGTCCTCTGATCTTCGCAACCCTTTAACAGGGGAACCAGGCTAGCTGATTCATGGTTACACGTACCAGAAACTATTCGAAACGTGCAAGTTTCCTCACGATGTTTTCCTTTACCGTTGAGCTAATAGTAGAAATATGCACACAGATTTGAAAAATTCAGAGGTGCATGCCTGGATCGTATACGAGTTCTTATCCACTAAGCTACCATCGATCCAATGTTTTTTTCTTTGACGATGTTATTTCTTGTATAAGGACTTCGACGAGATTTAGTATGCACGTAATTATAATTAATCAAATAATAGGCACCATTAACTAAATAAACCATTGTTGGGGGCGTTCTGACATTAACTAACCTTTCCGTACAATACATATTTATACGACAACATGAAGAAGACGGTCAATTGAGTAATAACAGGCTTGGGACGAGAAATGGCCGAGCCTTGGCAACAGACGCCGATGAATCGAGACAAGGACGGGTCAATGAGTAATTAGCACGAGATCCTCTCGAGAAATCTATGCAAGAATATCGATCCGCGCTTATTATAAATAACCTTGTAACACCACGCAAGGGCTTCCAAGTTCTAGATTCAGACTGAGATTAAAGATTTGGCTAGGTATATAGGAACAGGCCGACACGCGGCGCCGTCTTGTGCGCAACACGAGTTATTGATGATTAGGTACTATGATTGGTATTGTTACAGGTACCTACAATACATTATTAGGTAAGAAGACCTTGTGTATAAGTCACTCTGGTAGCATATTCAATCTTATCTTCTCATGCGTATGGGTTATAATCTTGTGCAGAGATGAATCTGTTGGCGCATAGCGAATTCGCGATAATAGGTATCAGTTAGCGATGTTAAGATCTTCAAGTACAAGCACCATACAAAATAATTTTAAATACTTAGAATTTTATTATTATAATGTAATTCCTGCAAATTACGATGACCTCCTAAATCAAAGTTTTGCAAAAGAAATCTCAAAAAATAACTAATAAGTACTTGTACATAGTCTTAATAATAAACCGCCTGATAGAGTTTATGGAAATCCAAAATATTATTTTGACATTTCAATGTTGTCCCCAACCAAAAAAGTCTTATATTTTAGCACTAAAATCTGTAGGGTTGTTAGTGTTTTCCAAATAACCCTGTATACAATGGGAGTGTGCGTGAACCCGTCAACTTTCCTAGATTTCCTAAATACAGAAATATAACAAAATCAAGTGCAGGAATTCACCTCACAAAAAAATTATTAAATCACAACTGTATTACTTTTATGTAACTAAAACGCACTCGTTTCTTATTCGCTAACTTCACTCAGGAACGTAGCGAACTTTTCTTTATTCTTTTCCCCGTGATTTTTTCCCTTGATTGAACCGCTTTCACGTTTGTATGTTGTTTAATAAACGTTTCGTTTCGTTGAAATGGTTACCTATATAAAATTGGTAGGTAGGTATGTACTTACAACGGAAACATCTCCCTGCTCTGCAAAAATGAACAGAAACAAGTTGCATTACGAGCAATCAATCGGCTTTCTAATTATACATCTGTAAAACGTAATTGGTATCAAGTACCTTTCGGATCTCGACCAGACGAGTCGAACGTCCGTATATTTTTATTCGATTTTTTTGCGTCTTGGTGTAAAACATATGTAATTATACAGCTTGGAGTTCCTCAACATATTGACGTTAAGTGCACCATTGTCGTAGGTCTGGATTAGATTAAAGTCTGAAAAATCTTATTAATTTATATGACATCATTTCGTAATAACGACATTTAACGATATTTAAATAAATAACTCCATAAATATTTCGCCATTGTTCTTTAGTCATACATAACTTTTTGATTCAAAATATTAAGTTCATATTCAGAAAATTACATCAAAAATTGTGTTTGATTCGACGTCGACACGATAAACATTCCGGAACTGTTCAAAGACAGATGAGCATTTAGCTGGTTATCTGTACTATTTGAATTCTATATTCATACATGTCTACCCACGTACGACTATGTACAAACAAGATAAAATACTATATTCAAGTACATAATGGAAACCGCAACCGTAGGATATCTAATAATTTAAAACCAGGACTGATTAAACATTTACAACATATACTCTTTCATATCTAGGGAACCTCGCATCCCTCGGTCAACCTATCCTGTACATATCTTTAAAACGCACTCACTCACCCGGGAATGGCGGGAGTTAATTAAGGAGGCCTCATGCTCAATTCACTCAACTCGATCTCGTCCAATCACATTAAAGGAAAGTCCATGTAATTTATATTGTAAGATGACGGCGTGTGTGTGTAATAAATCAGATACTCGGTTCAGAAGAGCTTTTTGCCGGGGAAGGGCTAGTGATGCGACTTGCGTCCTTGATTCATTCGAGTGTTTCTTAATTTCATTCGAATAGGTATCAGTTGAAGACACCTGAAATCATTCGAACACCCAGAGTTCATTCCATTCATTCATGAAAGTAGTCCCATTAGTGAGAATTTATCTTCATTTTGCGTGTCCAAATGCTTCACCCATTGGGATTAGAATGAATTCTTCTAATACCATACGAAATTACTCTAGCCCAGCTCAGATTTTTTGAGGTGGGTGGAAATTTTGGGCTTCCAAAAGCGTCCAAAAGTGAAGCCGACAAGAGGGACCGACGATCAGGTGAAGGCCGCGGGAATCCCTTGCACGCGTACGGGAAAAGACCGATCTGTGCGGAGAACATTGGGGGAAGCCTATGTCTAGCAGCGGGCGTCTATTGCCTGAAATGATGATGATGAAAAGCGCCCAGTTGACGTGACTGAAGTGACTCAATGCGACATTTTTTTCAATCAAATATTTTTTTTATTTTTTTCGGAGCTCTAGCAAAAATGGATACCTAGCTCGCATCACTATGAAGGATTTTATGCGCGAAGCCGTAGATTGTCGGTGCAAAATGCCTGTTTATAGACCCATAAATCTACGGCAACGTATGCGCAAGATAAAAATACAGTCGGCAACCGATATACTGGAACTTGTAATGGAGGTCTCCAAAGATGTTCAACGTTCTCTTTTTTTTGCTTTGATATAAATCCTCATCACCTTTTTTTTAATGTGAAAGGTGGCACACGAGCAGACGGATTACCATCAGGCGGTAAGCGATCGCCGCCGCCCATACCCACAACATCAGTGGAGTCACAAGTGCGCTGCCCACCAATAAACCCCCATTTCTCCCGGATTGGGCCTCTGGCACCCTCACTCATGCAGCGACAGCACAGTGCTGTTTCACGTCGGTTTTCTGTGAGGCTGTGGTATCACTACGTTCGAGCCGGCCCATTCATACCAAAGCGTGGCCCTCCCACGTTCAAGATCAACGTATCTCAACGTGTAGTTCCCGGTTGCTTCTGAAGCCCAGGGTATGCTTGAACTACCTACTATTATTATATCTGTGTCTTGAACCATGCTCCAGGATTCAAGATGTTTGATAATTTCATTGAAGCGGCTGGCTGGCTGGCATCTGACATTTCGCAATCCAAGGAAAGCAGACCAACTGTATCACGGTTATTTAAGGTTTCCTCAAGATTTGACCTCACCGGCCTCACCGTCCAACTAGTGCTAGAGTAATATGCACCACCATAGATTTGAAAAATCCAGAGGCACGTGCTCGGATATTATTTATTATTATCGTAAAAAGAGATACCAAAAACGTAAGTGAAAAAAAGGAAACTTATGTTGTTCGGTGAGAATCCATTTCCATTTGTAGCCCGACTCGGGGATCGAACCCGGGACCTCTTGCCGTCGCTTTATAGTGCGACCCACTAACCACTGCGCCACCGAGGCAGTCACAACTCCATTAACTAACCAACTAAGTTGCTCTTAGGCTGACCGAGTCCGGTACACTTTGAAAGGTTTCCAAAGTAGGATTTGCATTCATAAACCCTCTCTGCCCCAGTAATTATACCGCGTTAGGAGCAAACCAACAGGTCCCTGGTCGAAGCAGCGCAGGCACAGTGCAAACAAAACCAGTGGATCGACCTATGTAACCTTAAAGGTCAATGCCGAGCTAGAGATGATGAATGACGAGTTGACCGTGGGAGAGCCATGCATCGGCATGAATGGGCCGGCTCTACCGGAGTTATACCACAGCCACACAGAAAACCATCGTGAAGCAGCATTGTGTTGTGTTTCGCTGAGTGAGTGAGGGTACGGACGCCAAATCCGGGGGAAAGGGGGGTTTAAAGGTCGGCAACGCACTTGTGACTCCAGCACTGGTGTCGCGGGTGTCCATGCGCGGCGGCAATCGCTTACAATCAGTTAATCCATCTGCTCCTCTGCCACCTATACCATAAAAAACAAAACAAAATAAAATGAGATCAAGGCAGGGAAAATTATCCACGTGTTCGCCCAGTAGGGAAGAGTAACAGATTCATAATAGGTATACGCTTGTGACGGCCTCAGTGGCACAGTGCATCGCGACGGCTGCCCTTAGGGTAGTCAGTACACTAGAGTACTCACTCAAACACCTAACTCCATTCACAAAGATGTCCAGGTGGAACAGATGGTCAGTAAGAAGTCTCTTAGACGTGATGATTTTTAAGAGTGCTCTCCTATCACCAGGTTTTTCTGCGCTCCTACCTCGAGTGAGGTGCTGAAGATAAGTAAGGACCGCCATCCTTACCAGTTCACCAAATGGCATTCTTCCTCTCTAGTGGAACGTCGGATACGACTGACGTTATCCACTTACGTTACATAGTGTGAGACATTTTTTGTCGAGTTTTGGGAATAAGGTAACAATTTAAAGTGATATATAAACAATTTTTGGGATCCTCTGCTCTAATAGCGAGAAGTGCCATCAGCTCGCTGTGCTTGCGTTCGAATTACATATGTTACTGTGGAGTCGTCTTTCGTGTGAAAGGGGCGGTGACAAAGATTCAGTCTTGGATTCGTCTTCAGAGTAATTCCCCTGTTTTAGTTCGTAGTTCGACCAAATATTTTTTGCTTTACCTGACTATACTGTGGCGCCGGGGTGAAGACGCTAATTGCCCGCGCGCAATTAATTACCAACCTTTCGGCAGAACGAAGCTGGGTTCGGGCCAAAATCCCCTTACATCGTCAGCCGAGCAAATTTTAACCATTTTTCTCCACTTTTTCCACAGACAAAAGTGCCTTGTTGACACATTTTTTGTGCTCCATTGAAATCGCTTGTTAAGATCTTGGTTAGTCTTTGTAAAAATATTTTTGGTTTTATTAAAAGCAAACAATACTTTACTACATTTATATCATATTATGACTTCTTAATTCGACATTATAAAGCCTAACTACATACTCAAAGATATTATTATGTAACAACCATTTTTAATTTGTCATCTTCCTCATCTAAGGATTTTCTAAAAGGCAAGTTGAACAACTAGTCATAATCTTTACTCTTTATAGATATTTTAATTCTGTTGAAGTAATTAAGAAAGAACAAAACACTTGCGCGATGCAATCGATACCCAGCGCCATCTATTGGTTTGAAACTAAGAAACCGGATTTCACAAATTTAAGCCTTGAATCGAATTGACAGCGGGTCTTGATGTAAATTGTAATAAACAGCCAGCCAGATTGCTGACACCCCGTTCAGAAAGAAGACAAGCCTGAAGAAGCAATATTGTCGTTTCCACTGACTCTTAATAAAACGCGAAGCAGCACCAAGGTTAAAATACACTTTTATAAACAAACCCGATGTATCCGTAAACAGTACGAAGCAAAGTTTATTTGACTTCATTAATCGAGGAACACTTACAATGTTTATTTACTCTGAAGAAGCTGCTTAATACGTAACTGTATCCGTGAGAAGTAAACATCACCAGTAATAAAGCCCGACAAATAAGGCAAGATGAAAAATGAGATAGCGTAGGATTTTAAACGAAAAGCGGAGGATTATATTAGCAATAGACGAAACAACAGTGTGGAATGTTCATCTTGACTTTGGAACTACGTACCGTGAGTGGTACAAGTCAGAATTACATTTTGCATCCACATTGAAAGACATTTTTAAATATACCTATTATTTGATAGAAATGGGGTGAGCCCTGCGTCTCATAGCCACTGCGACCAGTAGATGATCTATTGTGGCAGCCCCGTAACCTATTACAGCACCTCATGTAGCTCCAGTTCCAGGATAAACCCGAGAATGGAGCTGATGTGGGAGCTTTTGATTCCATTTTTAAATAGGATAAATAAATAAAATTTTAAATTATCTGCAAAGCGAGCGAGTGCTTGTGTATGAAGCAAATACACACCAGACCAAACATGCGAGTATAACATTAACATTTTTACACTAACATATTTTATGCTTGAGGCGACAAACGAGTAAAAACACTAAGGCTCTCGATTCGACCAATCTTTATCCGTAGATAATTCTATGGCATAACGTCAGATTTGTATAGAATGACAGCGCTATACCATAGATTTAGTATCGGATTAAGATTGGTCGAATCGGGCCCCTAACCTTTGCTCATTTCGAAAATGTATGAACATTTTTTGTTCCATAGGTTAAAACTGCTCTTTAACACCGTTTTAGCAAGCAAAGATTTATTTAACGTTTATGAAAAAAATCCTAAATATTTAGTTCCAATATGAATTTGACGAATTGTTTTCATAATTACGAACGTGCGTCATGTACCTACGAGTATGTTATATAAGTATTACGTGTATTTTCTTTTTAGTTTATGGTTTTATGTTTGTCATTGTTACCGTATACTGTGACGCGGTTTCCAAATCTAGCTAAATTGTAATTAACTTTGCCTCTTTCGTGGCAGCCAGCTCAAACTAAAACAGTCTGAATAAAAGCTTTTTATTGTAATACTAATTGCATTGCTCCACTGTATTTAGGTCGTACTGTCTCTTTGTATTTCGTCTTTTGTTTTTAAACGTTTTGTAAACGTAAACTGTATGGAGATTAGAGATGGACAATGGACATACCGGGTTTGGCTTTGTTGTACTTACATAACCACAATACGGTATATGACTATTTTTATTTTATTTTTGCAATCAAAAGACCTCTCAATGATAGAAACATCGTTGAAAGAATCACTTGATTCTCATTTAAACTACCTGAGATATCACAACTTTAAAATTACATTATTTTGGGCAAACCCAAAACGCTCCATACAATTATGTATTGTAGTATTTTGTATGCGTTTCATTTGAATTTTGTATGGTAGCTATATCAAATGTTTCGTTTATGTCAATGGTTCTATTATAATAATTGATGCAAATTGTATGGGTTATTCAATGGTATAATTATTTTTTAATAATTTCATAGTTTTAAAATGGACTTGCCCATGAATCTTTGAATGACCATAAAACCGGCTAGACGTTATATTTTTAATTGAGAATTTTTGCCATTGGCACATATTGTCCTATATTTTGATAAAATATTTATATTTTGTAAAATCTTGAGCTTAGTCATATAACCTATTAGGTACATCGGATATTATGAGATTTCATTGATTGTGTCATGCAAAAGAATAAATACATACCTATAAAAGCTCCTTGCAAATTCATTTATGAAAATGAAGAACCTATTAAGCGTGTTTGATGATCATTCAAATGACATAGGCCGACACGAAAGAAGCGTAAAACACGTGTGGACGGGGACAAAGATCCGGTCGTGAATTCGTTTTCAGATCCTGGGATAAAAAAGAAACGTATTTCCGTAGAAACTAGAACAGCTCATTACAGACTTGTTATTTTTAAAGCTTAAGTAAAAATAACCTTGTAAAGTTTATCAATATTCTCAATACTCATACCTCGCACATTTGTAGCTGAAACAGTCTCCTCTCCTTTTCCATCTCATCTGCTATCTCAGCAGGCGTCACCTCACTTCGGATCAGACCAGCCTCCTTCGCTTGGGACTTTTTCTCCTTCTCAATCTTCAGGTACTTTGACTCGTAGTCTTTGGATGCTTTGTCGAAGGGCCTCTTGAGATCGCCCTTCACCCCTCTGAGATCACCTTTCAGGACGCTATCGACTGGGAACATCACTATGTTGTTTATGTTCTGCATCTGTGAACAATTACCCGAAATTATTGGTGACCGATTTTTTGGAGAAGAAAAGTAGAACATACTGATGACAATAGCGCAACGCACGTGTCCTACAAAAAGTAGGTCAGATATAAGAAGATGGAGGAAAAAAAGGCCCGACTATAGATCCTACAGATAGGCTGATGTAGGCTACGCATCAACGCCTTCACTTCGTCTTATGATAGGACTATAGGGCTGAAGCACACTTCCACTAAAAAGTCTCCTCTGTTGGTAAAGGTTCATCTAGTTTCAATGTCACGAAAGTAATTTGGAGGGCCTTTGCTGACTATTAGTAACGCTGTTCCAGGAAAAATAACAGTTCCAAGAAGCACGTAAGTGTAGCGGGTTGAAAACTATTGCAAAATAATATGGAAAGTTAAATTGTCTGTTAAGCCTGCCGGTGGCACGCTCCATTACCGACGCAGCCATAGGAATATAAAAGCCTGGCGTAAGCTCAAATTTCTGCGACAACCTGTTTTAGTTACACAGATCAGTATAAAATATCCTTTCCATCTGTGACTCGCTTTGGGTAAAATTTATCAAGAACAAAAATTACAGGAAAATAATACACGTTATGATGAGTGCCATAAAAACGAAATATGTAGAACTTTTATATTTCGTTTTGAAAGACAAGCCCCTTCCACCGATTTGATGGGAATCTACATGTTCAATGAATATGTACCAGTACCGCTACCGAGTTACCGAATTACATAATTTGAAAAAAAGGAAATAATATTTGCCAAATGCATATGAGCGTTCATAAACCGCTATCAAGTTGCAAAACGCGCACATTCCAAAACAGACGGCGCGTTTGGCTGCGCGCGCGCGCTGCGACGACGTTGCCACACAGCACCGCCATTGAGACAACTATCAAGTCACCAGCTGTTGCCACCTGAGTAAGTTTATTCAGATCCTGTTATAAGTATAAATTGTATAAGCTTTGACTGGAAATTGTGGGGGCAAATGATATTTCAAAGTCTTTCACTCTCAACGTCAATTAAATCTATTGCCAGTTTAAATGACTTCTGAAGATTAAGCAGCTATTTCAGCTTCTAATTGGGAGTTATTCAACCGAAGCAGACAGCAACACAGGTCAGCGTAGCAAATGCACCGCCCGAATAGGCGCCAAGTGCCGCGTGCTGAATAGCGATGCCGATTGAGAAATCCTTTAATGTCTGCTGTTTACGATGTGTATTATTCGCAAAATGACGACCTTAGCCTGGAAACTTTGTACTATTACCAAGAATGGGAAACAGTAGGGCCACCCGGTTACCAGATGTTCTTTCTTATAAATATTTTTACGATATTATTATGTACAAGGCTTCTCATTACTTATTTTGCAACTATATTAAGTCCTAGAGAACCCTGCGACACTATACATGTTATTGAACTCGCGGACTTTGTTGTTTTCTTTTTTGATTGAACCACTCTAAGGATGCTATGCAAGGTCTTCTTGTTTACCCTTATCGCATCTTAGTTTTCTACCCCGGAAATACAGTTCAGTGCATAATCATTATACGTACATTTGTAATTTTGTATATTATGTTAATAATGTTAGTCAACAGCTCTTCGTAATGTGCAGATTATTTGCAATTCATTTTTCGTGACGCATACGTAATGTATCACATTTCCGGGCCAGATGAATCGTGAGCAGTAAATCAGCTAAGCTTCCAGCAAACCTTTTCTTTCGAGATGCACAGCTTCCGACCGGTTGAAAATGTAGCTCCGTTTAAGCATAGCATCGGAAAATTGTTACAAGGGTATTTTTACAAAGTGCGCCTATATTTAGAGCTCTTGCTTTGCCGGCGAGCTTTTATGTCAGTCAATTAGGTTCACTTAAAACTAAACCACGAGTACAAGAGGGTGCACTGAGAGGAGCAGCAGTATATGTTCTTACGATACAAGTTTACAAGGTACCAATTAATAACTTAAAAAGGATCAATATTTTTCACTTAGTTATTACAAATAACAAACGGTAGTCGAGCTTACGACTTTTTATGCCCTTGTTCACTTGAATCATTTCATTGAATTCTGTTGGTCAAAGACTTATGACTTAGACTTTAATATTCTGAATGAACGACAAAAATAGACGGCCATTATAGAAGCTCTATTTACATGCCGACAATCGCGGAGCAAATGGAGTGAAAACGCTAGTGACAGACGAGTCTAGGGGAGAAGGACAAGGGGTGAAGCACATAATGAAACCCTTCCTGGACATTATAACCAGCCACTGAACATGAGTAGTGATTATACACTTGCAAATTAATAGCGCTATTCGTGAAGTATTCGAGATCGAAATAGTCCTTTGAATTGCTCTATTTCGGTCATAATGGGGTGAAGGGGAACCGCTGTAATTGATTGAAAGTACCAATAACGTTTTAAAAACAACTCAAGAGGCTTGTAAAATTTTCACTTAAACATTTACGTCACTTTCAACCTTATAGAGATTTAAACTGACGAAGTTTCTCTGTGCTGTTTACCAATAAGTGAAGTTCTGATATATCGTCTTTTGTAACAATGACAATAAGCGTCGCCAAACATTGCATTCTGCAAAGATTGACATTATCTGTATGCTAAAAGTGAAAGGTATGCCAGAGGTATGACATTAGACGACTCTTAATCGCGCTACAGATATAATAAGATTAACTGATAAAAGATGGCTACAATGCGGCCATTGAACATTAAGATTTAAAAAAACAATATTATGTTAAAGTAGTAGTTGTTATAATTACCATTATGTTTAAAGATATTTACAAACAAAAAAGAGATCTGATGAATTAGAAAAACTTCCTAAAGAAAATTCAAAGACTAACTAGGAAAGCTATCAATTTGAGCAAAAAGAGGTGTTAACGTCGGAAGAGGTGTTAACGTCGGAGGATTTTTTGTTAAACATCGTTCCTATCATGAGATGTTAATGTAACAAGCTCGATTGTTTGAATCAGGAGCACGTGCGAGCTTTACGCCGTTGCATTGTGTGCAAATTGCTTGTCACACGATAATATACGCCGGATTGTATGCAACTTGTACGCACATTTGTAAGCCAACATTACTCTATTGTTGTGTGAACGTAATGCGGTATTCTCACTTCGAGTGGAGCTGCAGTGATTCACTTTGTCCGTAATGCAGGTCAAAGGTTTTACAATACAAATGAGCGTCGGACATGGAGCTTGTTTATCAGATCAATTAGGCTCACTTGTTGGCTAGGATTAAGTACTATGGTACTAATATCTGTGGTACCGGTAAGAAAAGATACTGTACTGATTAACTGCTTATAAGGCTATTAATAAAATAACAATAAATATGTATATAAAGAAAATTATAATTTTCTTTTAATTTGTTGGTGTACAACCTCCTGCGATATATTTATTTTTTCTATGCTTCGTCAAATCGAAGCTGTCGTCTTGACGTTTAAAAAAGACGTGCAGATAAAATTGCATAAAGAGCAAACAAATAACTATTTTGTTTCAATATGTTATTTTAATAGAGCGACAGTGTAATTGTGAACATTAAATGTCGTTTTATAAGATATTATGTTAGTGACAGTGAATGGAAACACCAATAGTTTCTCTGTAATAAAATAAAAGAAACGACATTTAATGTTCACAATTACACTGTCGCTCTATTAAAATAACATATTGAAACAAAATAGTTATTTGTTTGCTCTTTATGCAATTTTATCTGCACGTCTTTTTTAAACGTCAAGACGACAGCTTCGATTTGACGAAGCATAGAAAAAATAAATATATCGCAGGAGGTTGTACACCAACAAATTAAAAGAAAATTATAATTTTCTTTATAAATATATGCATTGCATTAACTTGTATTCGTTATTTCATTTAAGTTAAAACCAGGAGTATTATAACCTTACTCTATGGTAAAAAAAAAACCTAATACATTTTTGAGGATATGGATTGCCAACTATACTGTTTTAAACAGTATTATAGCGTTTTTCACTAAATTGTAAACCTTTTACTGTTGAACAAAAATATAGTATACAAAATAGTGTTTTCAGCATCAAAATGCAGACACATTATTGTGTTATACTTAACGAGAAGCTCTAAAAATATGTAGTATTTAAATCAATAAATAAATATAAAAATTGTTCGATTTTCTAAAACTGTTTAATAATTTTCGTAGACCGGAATATGCTTCTTTTTGTCATAGGTGGCAGACGAGCAGACGGATCACCTGATGGTAAGCTATTTTCGCCGCCCATGGACACTCGTGACACCATTGAAGTCACAAGTGCGCTGCCAACCTTTAAGCCACCCATTCCCTCGGATTGGGCCTCCGGTAAACACATGACAGTGCTGCTTCACGCCGGTTATCGTGGCCGTGGTATCTCTCCGGAGGTCGTGGTATCTCTCCGGTCGAGCCGGCCCATTCATATCGAAGCGTGGCTCTCCCACGGTCGCATTTCTTGTAAAAAAGTTGGCAATCTTAGATAGACGTTTGATAATCCAAAACATTTACGTTATATTACGTTATAATGCGGTTAAGGGGCCTATCATAACTACCTACCTAAATCAATTATTCAAGAAAAAGTAATAAAAATAAAAGTAAATGCTTAACTGAAAAGCTATATAGTAGTAGTAAATACTAACTCAAACTCAAATATAGTAATTGCCAACTAGTAGTTGGAACGTACCAAACACCTTTAACCTGTAAATTAGCATTACCAGGGTCGAAATAGGCACAATTTATGACTTGATAAATACAACTTTCATAAAGCAATTCCGACGTTCCCTGCCGTCGAAAGTTTCCCGTCTGCTTCGAGTATTACTATGTTGGTAACACTACGCGATGAAAATGAAATGAGTTATGAACGCTCGAATCTTTTTAGGTCAAGTAATTGTAGACTTTACACCTGAGTTTTTGGCATCGTCTCCTAGCCTAGGTACATCTATCAACTGAATAGTCAGTACGTATGAAGTTCGACATTTCTGTGGCATTGGTCTTCATATGTAATGTGGTTTTCATTATACAGAGCGTTAAATTAAGTCAGCCTATTGTAACCTTTCCCAGGCTTCATCTGATCACAAACAGTATGCAGACGCTTTTATTTATGTATGTATCCAAGGTAAGGTCATTTGTCAATCATAGCTACTTCAGTATTACTTTAGCTTTGCCAGTTTCTACAGCTGCTATGATGGCTACGTACCACAATATTTTTTTTGCTGTAGGTAATAAATATTAAATCTCATGACCATTTCGCAAATATTCAAAAATCTTTAAAAACTCTTTTGAAAAATGGTTGTAATTAAAATCTTGGGCATTTCTAATCGGACCGCATCGTACTTATTAGTAAACACATTTATAATTCATCAGCACGTGTAAACGGTTAACGGGATCTCATTTAAAGGACTGTTACGTATAAATTTTTAACCAGGATCTGAGCTTCAGAGCTTCCCACATTAAATATTGAAGGGAAGTTTCGCGACGCTTGGAAATCTCGCACACACGGTTGCACCGCCGGGAATCAACAGTTTTAACTTGTAGAAGTACATACATACACAGTTTGAGAAACTCTTCAAACAGTTTAAACGATAAAGACCTTTAATTTTCTGAGAATTACGGGGTAAAGGGCATGAATCAAAAAGTTCTTGTCTCATAGCTTCCACGTCCACGTAATATATGTCTTTTCATAAATAAATACGGGTATTTAAATTCTCGATTTTACAATCAAGTTGAAGACGGGATAGAAGGAAATAGCCAACCGGATATTTTCCTATTATCCTGCGTTTAATATCCTAATATATTATCCCGGCTGTAATTGGAGAACTGTAATTGCGAAGCGTAAAGCAGTTAGTTAATAAATCTTATCAAAGTGTTTCCTGCAGTCTAGATAACAGGTGAATGTAATTGTCAACGGGGGTCGTACTCGAGCCACGCCACTGAGATAGGGTTGCCATCAGCAAGTGATTGGCTGCATTAATTTTAGAGCAGGGTTTCCTAAATCAGAGAACCACGGGACAGGCAGTGTAATCGGGTATACCGGGTCACTGAGCTTCACCCCATTTCATACAAAAATATGAAGTCATATATATTCGTAAGTACGTTCGTAATTATGTGTTCATTTCATCTTCCTATATGCACTTGCAGTGTTGCAGTCATTGTACGAAAACGCCATAATGTCAGTCCGTCTTCAGGACCAGGAATCAAAACCCATACCTCTCCGGCGAGGTGTGAGACAGGGCGACGTTATATCGCCGAAACTGTTCACCACTCTGTTGGAGGACGTGTTTAAACTTCTGGACTGGGATGGACTTGGCATCAATATAAATGGCGAGTACATGACGCACCTTCGATTCGCTGATGATATCGTAGTCATGGCTGAGACCTTGGAAGACTTAGGCAAAATGCTCGACGACCTCAATAGAGTCTCCCAACAAGTGGGTCTGAAAATGAACATGGACAAGACGAAAATTATGTCGAATTCCCATGTCGTACCCACTCTAGTAAAGGTTGGAAGCTCTACACTGGAAGTTGTAGACGAGTACATCTACCTCGGACAAAAAGTCCAGCTTGGTAAGTCCAACTTCCAGAAAGAGGTCGATCGACGAATCCAACTCGGCTGGGCAGCGTTCGGGAAGCTACGCAGCATATTTCGGCAGATCTACCGCAGTGTCTCAAGACGAAAGTCTTTAATGCGTGTGTGTTGCCAGTGATGACATACGGAACCGAAACGTGGCCGCTTACAATGTGCCGATTAAGGAGGCTCAAAGTCACCCAGAGAGCAATGGAGAGGGCTATGCTCGGGGTCTCCCTGCGTGATCGTATCAGAAATGATGAGATCCGCAGGAGAACTAAGGTCACAGACGTAGCCCAAAGGATTGCATGCCTCAAGTGGCAATGGGCAGGGCAAATAGCGAGGAGAACAGACGGCCGTTAGGGCGGAAAGGTCCTCGAGTGGAGGCCACGTACAGGAACTCGCAGCCGTGGCAGGCCTCCTACAAGGTGGACCGACGATCTGGTGAAGATCGCAGGAATCCATTGGATGCGGGAGGCACAGGACCGATCTGTGTGGAGAACATTGGGGGAGGCCTATGTCCAGCAGTGGACGTCCATTGGCTGAAATGATGATGATGATGATATGCACTTGCAAGAGGGCTTAAAACCTTATCTTGTCTTTGAGGTGGGTCAAGATGATGCCAGAAAATTGTTGCACAAGAGCATACTTACTAATGAAAACTAACGTTATCCCCAAGGAACATAGAGTCGAATCGCAAGATTAAAATTTTCTTTCACTTTTGTATGGGAAGGTGACATTTTGTTTTGAGATTAGACCCTATGTTCCTTGAGAAAGAAGGTTTGTTTTCTTTAGTATAATCGTGAAATTTCTCGGGTATTTGCGCAATTTAGATGACATCAGCCCAAGGTCTTTCTCCGAGACAAGTTTTCACCGTCCCAAATTTGGGCGAAACGAAGCAATAGACGGAACCCGTGCTAAATGAGTGGAGCGATTCGAGCGGAACGTCGTGTCGAGTGTCTCGGCTTCGCCGACCGGTCATCTTATTTTATTTTTGTTTATAGACACCAAATGCGGTTAAGTATAATTTGTAAAATTTTTGCGCCATCAACCCTAGGTATCAGTCCAACAAGACCTCCGGGACAAGTTTCCACCGCCCCTAATTAGGGCGACGCGACGTAATAGACGGAAGCCGTGCTCAATGAGCGGAGCGATTCGAGCGGAACGTCGCGTCGCGCCGAGTGTCTCAGCTTCGGCCGCCGGTCATTATTGTTTATTTTTTCATTAATAGAGACAAAGGTGCAGCTAAATATAATTTGTGAGATGACAAAAAACTACTTTTACCTATGTCATTGTCATCATATCATGTGATATTCATCTAGCTTATTGAACGTCGCTTCTATGAAATACTACTAGTTTGAGGAGCATTTTTCATTTTGACATAGTATACGAGTAAACATAATTGCCAGTCAGATTTGAGAATGACTTGCACAACAAACATTTTTAAAATTGGTTAGCTTAGTTAGATCATACATAATAATAATCAAGCAATAATTGTTGATCGAAGATTTCACGTGAAATTTTTATTTGCAATTTTAATACGCGGTCTTGTTTATAGAGTTTTGTTACATGTTGTTATCCTAGACAATTAATACCTCAATTAACCTAATACATTATTTTTCAAGGGTCACGTTTAGCTGTTGGGTGTCATAATTATTATTTCCTTTCTACATTTTAGAAACAATAAGAAACGCAGGTAAAATTGACCGCCCGTCGTCCCTCTTCACTCAAATTTTAAATAGCTTTGTATAAAACAATCAAATATTGTTTCGAAGCACATCCCGTGCAACCTTTTCATTGTTAACTTTCCGTTGTTGCATTTTGGGCCCGGATCACCTAGCACGTGGCGTGGGCAGAAGGACAAAGGATTGCAGCCCGTGTCAAGGGCAGGCCGAGGATTCTGCGCAGTGCAGCCGGCGCCCAAACCACAGGGTCCGTCGAAGGACGGCGGACCGGTGAACTAGAGCGAGGTTACGCTGTTGCTTAACAGATTCTTTCTTGTTTTTATTGTCTTCCTCTTGTACTTAACGACGAGAAGAATCCATGTAATGTGAGATACCACAATGCTATTGTTAAATTATTGCATAACTTCAGTAATAAGAATCTAATACAACTAACCGCTACATACGATACATACCCGTAAGGAGAAGGCCACACCCAGGCTTAGTTCCTTCCTTTAAGGATAAGCTTATGGCGTCATCCTTGTGAGGGTTTTATGTATATGAGTTCTGGATCATCCACGTAGAGCCTACACGCCGTATCATACTTTTTAACGTCCTTGGTAATAACATGATCTAATATATCAACTTCATCATCATCATCATCATCATCAGCAACCCACACTCGTCCACTGCTGGACATAGGTCTCCCCTAATGACCGCCACTGCTCCCGATTTTCGGCCACTCTCATCCAGCCCACACCAGCCAGCCTTCGAATGTCATCATCCCATCTTGTCGCAGGGCGTCCTACACGACAATTACCGAGTCGCGGTCTCCACTCAAGGACTTTACGGCTCCAACGGCTGTCAGTTCTGCGGCTAATATGACCAGCCCACTGCCACTTCAATTTGCTAATTCGGTGGGCTATGTCGGTGACTTTGGTTCTCTGTCGGATTACATCATTTCTGATGCGGTCCTTCAGAAATACGCCCTTTCCATAGCTCTTTGAGCGACTTTGAACCGGTGGACTAGTCCAGCCGTGAGTGTCCACGTCTCGGCACCGTAAGTCATGAACGGAAGGACGCACTGGTCAAAGACTTTCGACTTAAGACTTTGAGGTGACGAGAAGACTTGACAAAGTTTACCAAATGCTGCCCAACCTAGCTGAATTCTTCTATTGGCTTCTCTCTCGAAGTTGTTTCTGCCTAATTGGAGCGTTTGTCCTAGATAGGCATATTCCTGTACAACCTCGAGAGGTACTCCATTAACAGCGACCGGTCCCGGATCAACGAGCTCGTTGAACATGATCTTGGTTTTGTCCAAGTTCATCCGAAGACCGATGTGTTTGGAAGATTCAGCCAACTTGATATGATATAATGCGTGCATTCGAAAAAAAAATTGAATACGGATAAATGGGACTTAGCATCATTATTGAAGATAAATGTGCCCACCCCCACATCTATTCAGCAGGCAGCTTCTATCAAATATGAATTTGGACGAGGATATAGAAGATAATCTTGGTAATCTAGTAGCACCATCAATATGAAGTCATCATCATCTCAGCTTGTGGTTTCCGGTTCCGTGCAAAGCCGGAGCCCAGGGTAAGCTTGGGACTGCATGTTTCCACACGATGTTTTAGCTCTATCTAGTTTATCAGGATAACCTAACCTATCATTGTTTTGGACTTAAATAAAAGCATTGCGAGTTATTTCATGAGATTAAGATCAAAATCCTGATTTAGAAATCACAGTTGCTACCCTAAGTGTATTTTTTCGCGATCACCAAACGGATTCAATTGCGTTTGCACCCGAGACGTTGTTATCGTTTTCTTGGTATCAATTCCATTGCACTTTGTTGGGTTCTGCATTTTTGCCAGTCTTATTGCCTTGCTCACTTTTAACTCCCATTATTGTACACGGTCGCATTTAAAAAAATCGAATCCTTAAGCCATTTTGTCTTAGCCTCATAAATCAAGACAAAAGTAGCAATTTTAGAATCATTAGAGTGAATACAATATGAAATTGAGAAATCAATAAGTTCTCACGCATATTCATGAACTTATAGAGTGAGAGATTCGCTGTCATCATGCATGTATTTTTTATAATGCGATAAATAAGTTACAAATAGTCCGTAAATATAGCTAGACTAGCGGCCGCCCGCGACTCCGTCCGCGTGGAAAAGTAACTTTTTACCCCCCTTTCAACCCCTTACAACCCCCTTTTCGCAATAAAAAGTAGCCTATGTCCTTTCTCAGGGTCTAGATTATCTGTATACCAAATTTCATTTAAATCCGTTGAGTAGTTTTGGCGTGAAAGAGTAGCAGACAGACAGACAGACAGACAGACAGACAGAGTTACTTTCGCATTTATAATATTAGTATGGAAGTATGGATGGATTAAAATGAAAAATGTCATTTGACATCTATTTCAATGAACGTAAGATTTATCATTTTACCATTTTATTGTCATAAAGATCATTTTCTGTGACAAAAATAGCTGTCATATTAATCAAGCTATATTTTACGGACTAAAATATATTGTATCAAAAATCTGTAAATTCATAGACTGAGCAAAATCCCAGCAATCAATGCATTAAAACTACAATCATGTTAGAGGAAAATAATAATAGAGCGCTTAAGAGTCATGGACACGTAGTATTCATCTGAGAGTCTATTCATTATCTTCTGGCACCATTAGTCGAATCGTCTCATCAAATCATCACCCTGACCCATTTACAGTAAATCTGCGGGTGCGCCCACGCACCCATACACACGTCAATCGCAGCTAACGCTCACTTGGAACTAGTGTTGCCAGAAGTTACAATCGAAATGCTGGACAAAGGAAACATTTTCGTATTCGATAACGAAAACCGGTCCATATAAAAACACAAGCATTAACATTTACCACAAAATTTGTCTAATTCCACATAAGTTCAATAAAAAAAAATTAGGTTAAAGTGGTCATTGACTACTGAGTGTCCCCTCGCTTAATACCAAGGGATGAGGCAAGCGGAACAGGAACCAACAGATTACGAAAGTGTGAAAAAAAGCCGGATAGGTCGACCAGTCTAATTTTACAGGAGTCACCACCCTAAAATCTGACTACTTATATCCTTTTTCATTCTGAAGCCTGGCGACTCTACTTGGAACTCTTGGAACGCGTTTATGCCTTCACATTTCCGAGAAGGACGATACGTAAAACGGCAAATAATTACGTTGTATAAAACATCAACCTGGTCTTATTCACGAAACCCACATTGTTCGCACTAAAGCTATGCTAGCAAGCGTCGGCTCAAACTGTAAAGCTTACAAATCAGCTTACAAATCAACAAAATAAACTTTGGCTACAAAGTTTATTTTGTAGAAAATATTGAATTAATTTATACTGTATTCAAGAAACATACACGAAGTACTTCGGATGCGACACTAAACCCTCTTAGCAAAGTAAAATAAAAGTTCAATCCGTCCGTCTATCCGTTTCACCGATTAGTTAAATCTTTTAAAATTATTCTGTATTCTACTTTATGTTATTCAACAACAACATGATAAATGAGCACTGTATACATTTTGCAACCAGTTACAGTTATTATAACTCTGATGATAATTTACTTTTCATATTCGCCAGTAAATAAATTAATATTTAACAACTATTACGTTGCAACAAACTTAGTGATAGTAATCGATTCTCTACAAATCACGGACGAGATGTAATTTAAAGCTGCTATATTGGGATGATTCCGATTTATGTGTTGATCGAATTGATCCGCGAGATCTCGGCAGCGCAGACATCCGCCGCAAGCTCCCTCCCAGCTCCCTCAATAGCATAATTTCCGCTTGCTATTCTATTGCGACGGCTTCGGATTACTTTACACACCGGAGGGTGGATGGCTGATGTTTGATACGCTTGTTTCATTTCAAACTCCGTAGAATAGACTGTCGCGACTCACGACGCATAAAATTACTTCGACCGTGTCAGTCCGTAGTGATCGAGTGAAAATGAGGATGAACATAAACGTAGAATACGAGTATTAAATCACAGACACGGGATACGCTTGTAGTCACGATAAATACTTTATCGCTTTCGATTAAACATGTCCAAACATTTGAGATAATCCTAACATAGCTTTAATTTTGGTCGATGACCGTTCTAGTTTGTCGTTTGGTGCAAATAAACTGAAATGGGGTCACATTTTCAATGACTTAACGCTGCACAGATTTTATGCGGGTACTTATCATAAACAAAATATCTCATAGTCGTAGAACATACACAGAAGTTAACACATCTATTTCAGCAAACTCGGCTGTTTTCTCAGTAAATGGAGATATTGGAACATATACGTTTAAAACCTTTAAACCACCAGACGAGTCATCGTGAGGGTCAGATGGAGATTATCACAGCTCCATCATAGAATGCAAATAAATTTGTAATTGGATATGGAAAAAGTGACGTAACCTAAACTCACCAAAGTCTTCATTAGCGCTGACAGTTCTTTTGTGACGACAGCGAACTTGAAGAATGCCGCGCCAATGTCGGGCTCCGAGTCTCTGCTGAGAGCGTTCCCTCCGAGCCGTTCGAGGGCCCGGGAGAGGTACATTTCGTTGTCCACATGAGCTAAAATTAAAAAAAAAAAGTTACGTTTTTGGAAAAAGTTACATTTAAATTAGGGAAATGTACCACTTTGATTGATCACGATCCAGAGTGGTGTTAGTCTGCGTAGGTAAGTATTTATTTATGTACTGTATAAGGAGTAAGTTTCGAAGATAGAAAAAAGTACCTAAGTAAAATGAACGGACTTTTACAGACAGCTATAATTTTCTGTAATAATTATTAAAGAAATGACAGCTGATTACATAGTATAATATATTCATGAGATACATATAATCTATAAATAGTAAAAGATTTGCTATAGGTAGGAAGGTACGATTATCTGTATAAGTTTTTAAGACTATCATTATGAGTATTTATACTTTTAAACGAATTTATAATAAACCTATGTCCTGATAATATAGACTTCAAATAAAATAGGTGCTTTTAAAATAATAAATAGTCTTAGTGTATAAACACAGTAAACAAATAAAAATATAAAATAGACTAAATGTCTATTTTATATTTTTCCAAGAAGAAATTTGCGACTGTTGTAACTTGCTATTCCATTTTGTATTTCTCACTGTTCATAGATTATTTTAACGAAACTTCACCGATTTGTTATTCGGGAAGTTTTTATCCGAGAAAGTTTCGATCCACATTCCCTACAGAACTCCGAACAATTTTGTAGGTTACCGACGTAGTTTCCACAATACTTCTTAGTGTAAAGTTTCATAGTTCCTTCAGAGCTGCAGCGTTCGCTCGAGCAATTTGTTTCTTTTGCTACCGGACATTTAATTAGTTTCTCAGTTGGATTAACTCCGCTCTCAAGTTGTGGAGATCGACGGAAACTATTAAGTGTGGCACTTCCACTTGGGTACGGCAATCAAGTAAATGGGATTAATTACGATCCCAGACGCTCTTCATAGGCGAACAGCACTTTAAAATGAATAGGTTTTCATCTCACCAAATTCGGTAGTCTATGAAATTTCATGTCAAAAGTTATTAAACTTCGCGTATATGGTGATTATCACCGGCGAGATACTGTCTTTGCTTTGAAAAAGAGCAAATGAAAAAAGAACATGTACATGACATGCAACTATAACGCCCGAATACTTGAGTATTCATGCCTGTTGTGGTCTCTGTCATACATAAAGTTGAGTTAGGAAGGGATAGCAGTTATTAATGGTAAAAGCTTGTGAGTACCCGGGGGTAAGCTTCTTATTTATCACAGTCGACATATATTTATACCTCTAGTGTAAAAGATATCGTCCTTGCCTCACAGAAGAAACCGTCGGCAAACTGATGAAAGAGGCGTCAGGGATCCGTGTCGCGGCCCAGTTTAGCTAGCTCAATCCCGCCGACGCTCTCTGCATATTAAATGGCAGAGCACTGAGTCGGAGCCTTTCAATTTGTACACAGGCCGCTTGCCTCGCCTTCCACTTTGTATGAACTAAACGAAGTCTCCGAGCTTTCATCAAAACTGGACACAGCTGCATGACGTCATCACAAAAATTTTACATCACAGTCCCCAGTTAGAGGGCAAGAAACCAACGTAAAGATTTTTAAACATAAAGATTAGAACAGATAGGTCAAAAAACTACTTAGAAACCATTTCAATAAAATAATAGGACCCCTTAATCTTGGAAACGTTCCAATTGTAAGCTATTGTCGCTCAAACGATTTTGATCACGCCATTTTGCCAGCAAATTAGACGTTCGAAAGGTCAAGTCACGTCCTTTGATTCGACTTCTGAGAAGATCACTTGGGAGATAAATAAACATAATTTTCCCTAAACGTCGTATATTGTTTAAGAATGTTGGAAACTCTTATTGTTATGTAGATGTGTTTTCAAGTAAGTAAACAAGAGCGACCTAACAATCTGTTCCCATGTGTGTGAGTGATCAAGACGGTATTGTATGAGCGTCCGAAGTCCGAGGATCGCATGGAGACGAGTTGAATTGTCATTGTCCGCGGAGCATATTGAGGGCCCGCTGATTGGTTGTTTTTGCGGGTGCGAGCGCACGACCTTGCCGGCTGCGGCTACGGTACAGTATAGAAAGGTTAAGAGTATACAGCATCTTCAGCTTTTATAAATACTTATTTCATTTTTTTTACAAAGGTAACAAATAGCCTTACTGTCTATCGGCGATTAATCCCTCTCTGGAATGGAATCATAGTTAATTATCAAAGGGAATATTTAATGAAACCTACAATGGTTACAAAAATTCACACTTAATAATAATGTAATTAAAAATCAGGTTAGATAAATCGAAGAAAATAATTACCTACTTTAATAACGTCGCCCACTGGATATGCTACTGGCGAGCGTGAAATAGGTAGAAGGAAAGAAATATCGCTCAGAAACTATAAAATTACTCTTTGGATAAACGGTGTAATATTTATGTTACCTTCGTTGATTCTGTACCCAATTTTGGGGGCAGTTGATGACAACCCACCACCTCCCATGGCCATACCAACACTATGGTTATACTGGCCGACCGTGAGAGATGTGCGCGGATATTGCGTGTCCTTGCGACTCTTGCACTCCACCGCGCACAATTCTTACTCCCTATAAGTTATTAATCTCTGTCCTTGTCCCTAATTATGCGTTTCTCCCCCTTCTGGGGCCGCAAACGCCACATCACAGGTGGCGCCCTCTAGCGCCGAGTTAGCAGTTGATGAATGTGATGGATGAGATTCCTCAGTGTTATTAATCCTACTGTGGCTACGAGCAATCTGAACCCGCGCGACCAGTTCCAAGCAGCAGGCGGCGCGGGCGCAGGCGTGCGGCCGCTATAAACAAACCTTAGCACGCGATGGAATTGCAATTGAATCGATTGCAAACCTGTCAGTAACACACGCTCTGTATACATTACATACCGAAAAATAACCAATTATACTATACACTTAACATTACAGCATGTCTATTTTATATTAATGACATTTTAATTCAACCAACAATAAATGACGACGTGTTTTCTTATATAGTATGGTCATTATGGTAATTTAAACTGGGACAATCAAACAATGTATCAATACGGGGATTAACACGATATTTATTATGGGAAACAACATTGTGTACTCACATATTTGGCTCGACGTTAATCCCCGTATTGATACATTGTAGTTATAATGCAACGCGAAAATCTAAAAAACTATTTAACAAACAATGTAATGTCAGAAAAAAGTTATCATCAAGATCAAATGCACTTGTTTGCCATTATCATTACTCGTTGACATTGAGCTATCACCACATTATCTTTAAGATAAATCTTATCAAGCCTTAAATAAGAAAGATTCAAAACGATATTAGTAAGTTGAAAGCAAATCCGTAAATATTTATAAGACCGAAAAGGTAACTGTAAGCTTTAAAATACATAATTCACGAATCCACCTAATTGAGGACGCCAGAACTGCCCCGTGCGGCAGGTGCGGGGAACCGCCCTCGATATCTAAAATTCGAAACAATAATAATCTAATATGTCTACATAGATTGGTGTGGCGAGCGAAACCAGACGTTCGACCCACTTTCGTTGACAAGTTGTACAAGGGAAATTCTCGCGACTGGCCCCAGCGACGGCCAGTTCGTATTTCAATGTGTTGTTTTTATACCCGCTATCGTACACAATACAGGAATTCATTGTTGCAACAAGGGGAGACTGGCGATATAATTAATTGACGAGAGAATTGAAATTGCGAATGAAACTTCTTTAACGAAACTTAATCAATTAAGAAATGCCGGCTTAATAAAATTGCTTAATCCATCTGCGTCTGTAGCGAAAAGTAATTAACAGTCTGTCGCAATCAGATGATTCACAGGGAGTCAGGGACACGTACGTCAGACAGATACGTACTACATATGAAAGTAGCACGTATCCGTATCCTTTGTGACAACTAAGTACACATCATTGAATATCTATCTAGAGAAATGTATTTTTTTATAGTAGCACAGTATATTGGATCTCCTCAGCCTGATGGTAAGCAAGAGTAGAGCCCAAGTTGCAATTACAACGGAAGCGTTGTCTTATTATTATTATAGGTATTATGGCCGTAAGGTAAATGAAAAGGCTGATGTGACTTCACCCACTCGTAAATGTATATCCACTGCCTGTAGATACAATGGTACATGAATGGTAGCCAATAGACTAGAAGAAAGAGGCTTATTCTTATGAATTTGGTGAAAATCAAAACTACGGAATTAATAGCAATCAAGTTTCGAAGACATTGGCCAATTAACACTTGTGAGCAAATTTATTGTGTCGATCCGCTATTTCGATTTAATCTAAGGTGTCGATAGTAGCAGCATTCATATCACCTACAATGTCAGCGTTTATAGCTTCTATTGTTTCTATATAATAACCTCCTGAATGCAGGCGAGAAATTGCATTTCACTCCGCCTTATTTGGTGTCATCAGCATCCTTGGCTCTGCGTTTCGACCAGATTGCTTCTTTGCTACGCTACATCTTAGGGCTGGCATGATTCAATCTTTTTCATTTAAATCATTAAGTGTAGGAACTGAGTTCTCTAGTACGTCAATACTATAACATCTAAAGAAAAAATTACTAAATCGTAACAAAAGCGGAAGATGTACAAAAAACCGTGAAGTAGTATGATAGTAAATTTAAAAAATACGAGATATATTTAATAAAAATCTAATTAGAAGTAAAGGTTTTTTAAAGCAACAAGAAATCACAACTCCTTGCGATTGCGGTTCTTGCCAACAAATATTTAAGTTTTTGAAAAAAATAAACATCATTTCTAGCAACCCTGATCTTTACACGTAGAAAGCAGCTGAATTACCATCTATATTGAAAGCTCGCAATCTGTATGGACGTGGATGGTCACAGCATTTTCACACGTAATATTTTCTCCTAACGTTACCGGTTTCTTGGCTTGTTTATCAAGTGCCCTTTGCTCGGCCTCTACGAGCATCGTTTAGTTGTCTTGTTTAAGGCGGCAAACATATATTTAGTATTATTTATGTACCTACCGTGTAATGTTATGTCCTGCTTCTAACATTATTCGTTCCCATTGATTTAAAACAAGCTGTTCATCTCGTCATAGCCCCTCCGTTCTTTCGCCTTGGTTCTTCCGGAATAGTTTATGGTTTATTGTGTTGTATATTTTCACTGTTAATTTCAACATCAGCACTTCATCCTATTGTTTGCGTCCTAATTTCAATTGTTTAAATGTAGCTAACGAGTATTTACAAATAATCATCAATGTCTGTCCACTGGCATCATTGTTGCGATATTTAGGTCATTCTAGTTCAGTGAGTTGAACGACCTCTCGTCCTAGGGAGCCGGTTTTCCGTTAGCATGTAACACTATAGTGTTGCCAATTACTATATTAACCTATTAATTCATCAACTCAAAACCATTCAACATTCCAATCTTTGACTGCCCAATAGCGGATTAAATATTATAAATATAAGTAATTTTACAACATCACACACACAATGTGGAATTAGTGTGTAATTTGTACTTCATGTGGTAAATTACGATAAAAGATAAAGATAAAAAATTCTTTATTCAATTTAGGTTCACACAGAACACTTATGAATGTCAAAATAGGTACATAATATCTACCGCTGGTTCGGATTTCTACTGAGAAGACACCAGCAAGAAACTCAGTAGTTACTCTTTCCAAATATTGATGATGTTACAGAGTTTCAATTGAGAAGAGAAAAAAAAATACAATTATGAAAGTTAATATACTACTATGAATAACAACTCAACATGACCAAGAATCCTTATCATTTAAATAGTCTTGTACACTATAGTAACCTTTCTTCATTAGGCAGGTTTTAATATGAGACTTAAACTTATCCAGTGATAGGTTAATGACATTTTGTGGTAGCTTATTAAATATCTTAATACTTAAGCCAACAACGGATACCTTTGATTAACACTAAAAGGGGGAGGGAGTCAATCGTTCGTGTTTAAAGGGTATACAAATTTATTTTGGCTTCGGCTGTTAGGCACCTGTTTTGAATCCACATTTTATTTTTTTAGCATTTTGTTGTACATACGTCTCAGCCGGGGGCCTAACTGCTTTATAACTTTATACGTTATTAGTGACCCGCCCTTACTTCTTTTCGGGACTTAGTTCCAAACTGAACCAATAGATCGCGTTGGGTGACGAATAAATGTATTCGTCACCCAACGCGATCTATGCGCAAGTGTTTCGTCTTTCCGGATTACCTATAAGCCTTGTCGCTGACTAGATTTTATCTCTTTATAAATAGTATCGATTTTACTGCAAATTTCTATGATTACATTTTTACGATTTATACGATTGGTTTTGATTGAAAACTCAAAAAACATATAACCATTTGCTATACAGCTTTGCTTGAATATTTTTCGGAATTAAACCATTATAAAAATAACTAGCTTATTCTTCTCGCTTACTTAGTGACGTCAGCCAAACCAGTAATTTCAGTGGTAAATCCACTTAGGTGGCAACACAAAACGCGACTAGACTATATGGAGTAATTCAGCCTTTCGCTTGCAGTCAACCGCAGAATTGCAAGGTCCCTATGAAACTCCGATATTTCTTTACAGAGCTGCATTTAATTTGTTTAAACGTCAGAGACCAGAGGAATGCGGTAATGGTATAACAACAATAAGAGGAAATACGATAATAGGATAAGATATGATACGACCTTAGACAATTTAACACGGGACGTGGTATAGCGGGGGGAAGGAAAGTTTAGTGATGGTCTAGATATGAATAAATGAGTGACATTCTAGGAATGAAATAGTTGCATACAAAAATGTTGTTATTAGGTACATGTACAAAAGCATGTAAAATTGCTATTTATAAGTAATGAAATGTAATGATAATTTTTGTTTACAAACATAGATGAATCACTTGCCCACAACAACTTGCGCAGCAGCGAAAATGCATATAAGTACTAGAAAAGTTATACCTAATTTAATACCTCGATGGCCTAGTGGTCTAGGCGGTCACCAGTATGGTGAAAGGGTTGGATTTTTGAATAGTCATACCGTGTTAGTTGTTCATTCTAGTAAAAATGTAATATGCATCTAAAGGCTGTGCGTAGAAAATTTTCAAAATATTTCAGTATCTGATGTCAGGATCTGATGATGGAATCTTAGAGAAACCGAAGTCTTCAATAATTGATTGCAATAGTGAGACATTTATTATTCATTCTTTCTATTACTGTCAACACTAAATTAACACTAAACTAACACACATTGATGCGCGCTTTTCGTGCATCATCGTACACCATCGTTTATTCGTACCACGATATCACCTATTGTTTTTTGGGGTTATTTCTGTCGTAAAATATGTAGATGAAAAAGGTTATTATTCCATGAAATAACGTTTATTTTATTAGAGCATTACTTATGAATCATAAGAAAGATAAATTTGATTTTTCTGATCGTCGTTCGCACGTAAAAACTTCACAACAACCATTTTGACGAGTTCCGCTCAGCGACATGTACGAATTCGAAATGGCGATTGATCGCGCCGATCTAGTTTTAATAAATGTAAACGAATGATTGTTCGTGTACTTTGGCAGAGGGGAACGTGTCCACATGCCACGTCCCGTGTTAAATTTTCTAAGGATACGACTTTTTTAGTGATGTACGTCCTTTCATTTTTAGGAAATTATTAAGTTTTATTATCTACTAGCGACCTGCCCCGGCTTAGCACGGATGCAATATTATGCATGTACTATTACATACAACCTTCCTCTTGCATTACTCCATCTAATTTCAAAAATCGCATAAAATCCGTTGCGTAGATCTAAGCATACATAGAGACAGACAGCGAAAGCTATTTGTTTTATACTATGTAGTGATTTCTTGTGTTTCTGCCTTATGTGTTTTGGTTTATGGTTTGACCTTTACATATTAAAGTTTCATCCTGACAATAACGTCCTAAACCGCGTTCGGTATAGATTTTCTACCTAAGTTAGTTCAGTATCTAAATGAAATTCCAGGCTGGATTTAAATAATGCCATGCTCATTATGAAGTCTATTATAATACCTGCGATGCGGTTCCCAAGTTAGGCCATTGTTAGCCGCCTGCAAAGTGCAACGACATGCACAACAAAGAAAATCAATACCTGTTTAAATTAAATATCCCTTCCTGTGAAACTGTGAAAACTAGAGGCTATTTACTCAGATTTCAACAGTTACAAAGAGTTTTCTAGCAAGCAATGCAGCAGACTATTCGAAATGCAATCATTGCATTCATGCTTACTTTATAAAGATGCCGACTGCGCCGAGATAAAATCATTGTTATCTAAACAGTGAGACAACTTCTCACTACACCTGAAACTAAGTTCTAGATAAACTTACGAGCATCTTTGCCTCGGTGGCGCAGTGGTTAGTGGGTCGCACAATGGACGACGGCGATCGAACCCGGTCCCGGGTTCGATCCCTGGGTCGGGTCAAAAATTTGTACCAAAGATTTCGTTAGGAAATGAAAGAAATGAAGAAAATGTTTATTGTCAGCCTGGAGTCTGGAAGGGAGGAGCAGTGTCTCGGAAAGCACGTTAAGCCGTTGGTCCTGCGCCCAGTCCCGTGGCTGATCGTTGAGATTGGCCGCTGTAGCCGTAATCAGCCGTAATCGGTAGGAGGATATTAAAATATGGAAATAGATTTGATAGATCTTGATAGATAGATAGATTGGATCTTGCAAATGTACGCTACGTATAATTGGAAGATATAATTTATTTTAAGCACCAAGATCATGAGTACCTACCAAAAACATAATTAGCCTGTAATAACAATATATTAATCTAATCCTTTAACAATTACCTATTTACACACCATATAAATACTAATTGCACAGTAAACCATGATTTTGATGTGCAATAGTATTTTTTGGTGTGCAAAAAGGTAGGTTAACGTTATGGTTAAATACAAGCCTTATATTTTATGTATACCCACTTATGTGCATTTCATTCCTTTTTTATATGCACTTCTTAGTATCCGTGCATGTGATATGCAGCCAGTTTATATATCTATGATACTTTACGGCAGTTTATCTATAGTGTGACAAATACGTATTGTTAGATTATCTTAGCTGAGAGCCCGCCTGCAGGCGCATCTCGCTCACGCGCGTCCCAACCAACACGTCTAAATATGCACAGGGAATTTAGTCTATTCTAGTGCCATCTCTTCACGTTACTTCCGCTACATCTATTCTTAGAGGGGTCTCGTTTGTCTCGGTCGAGTCGAAGCTATGCGGGAATACAAATAGACCGATTAATATGGAACGGAACATCTTTTCCTAATATTTGTCGTATGACATCATAGGTAATGTCTCCGTCATGTCTATCATACATTACCCTTGACCATGAAAATGAGAGACCGGCTGATTTAGTGTGATAGCCAAACTAACTTACCATTGGATGCAGGCAGAGTTTTGCCAATGCACAAATTCTTTAGTATAAATATATTGCAGCTACATACACGTACATTACTAAATAAGAGACTTTCCGTTAAGTTTAGCTGTTGATAAAAGAAACGTCGAAATAAATTAAACATGATTAGTCACGTACCATTTCCGGAATTGTGTATCGCCTTTATCGCCTTCTTTAACTTCGTCAAACCATCGCGGTCGAAATCCAACGTCTGTAACAAAAGGGAGATCCAGATCAAGACACGTCTCAAATACTGCCGTGCAAATCTAAACGGTCAAAAGTTAAAAAAAATCGAATGGCTTTTGAATTCTCGCAATAAGGGTTGTGCCAACGTTTTTTTGGCGGGACGGGCTGTCACTACACAAAAAGTAGTTCACAATAGCCGCCACGAGCCATCCAACGACGACCCGGTGAACATCTGCCGGCCCGCTCAGCGATTAATCAATTCCCCCTCGGAATTAAGCAGCGAGTTCGGAACCAAAATAAGCTCGTAAAAGGAGCCCACCTAGCTGTTTTACAAACAGTTTTTACTTGTTCTACCATAAAAGAAATTAGAACATTAAGCCTCAAGTAACTCATAAATTATTTGCTTGACGGCACAATCATCAAGTTGAAGTACGAAGTTACAATATGATTAGAGATGTTACGCCTCTGGGTTTGCAACTACTCACAAGTTGTTAGATCAGCTATAATTGAATTATCCGCGAAACTAATAGGCTTGTCACTTATAGTTCACTGGATTCATGGGATAGTGATTCGAAATTATTCGGACCAAGTTTATTACGTTTTGCTTGTTGCTAAGCTTACTATGTAACTGGAACTACTTGATTCAAAGCCATGACAGAAGTTATAAGTTCAAATTAGATTTGTTGTTCGGTTGGTACCATTCTAAACTTGGTACTTGGCCCTTATGAATCCATACAATACAGTAAAGATAATTATATTTTTAAGCTAACGGGCCTAGCCAGGAGGACTAGAAACGGTTATCGATTCATTAACTGCCATTAGTCACCACGATCTGAATTATAATTAAAATATTATTAAAATATTTTTTATGCTAGAAGCGACAAATGAGCAAGCGGGTCGCCTGATGTTAAGTAATCATTGGCGTCCATGAACATATACTGCATATAAAAGTTACATGAATTCTGAATATAGAACAATACCTATATTTATAATTATTTATTGTGATGGTCAATAAAATGTTTCTTTCTTTCTTTCTATATAATTTGTTTTAAACTTTCATAGTCACTAACATTAGAATATTTATTTACGAGATTTCTCATCATCATCATCAGCCCATTTAAGTCCCCACTGCTGGGGCACGGGCCTCCCTCAATCACATGAGGGGTAATTGCCATACTCACCACGCTTGGCAGACGGGTTGGCGAGGGTTTTGATATAAATGCAGAGTTTTCCTTCTCTGGGTGCTGATGATCATGCCAGCAGCTTTACCTTAGTCGCCTTTTACGACACCTCGGTAAGAGTGAAATAAAATAAAATACGAAGCACTTTAATGAATAACAAACGAAAAACGCGCTGCTAACTTACGTATAATACAAACCGTATTTTTTTATGTGATAGGTGGTAGACAAACAAACTGATCGCCTGATGGTAGGCAATTGCCACCGCCCATGGACACCTAAATTATTATAAAACTACCGTGGGAGAGCCAAGCTTCGGCATGAATGGGCCGGCTCGACCGGAGTGATACCACGGCTTCACAGAATACCGGCGTGAAGCAGCACTGTGCTGTGTTTCGCTGAGTGAGTGAGGGTACCGGAGGCCCAATCCGGGGCATAGGGGGGGTTTAAAGGTTGGCAGCGCTCTTGTGACTCCACTGGTGTCCATGGGCCGCGGCAATTGCTTAGGTACCATCAGATGATCCGTCTGTTCGTCTGCCTACCTATTACATAAAAAAAAACATTTAAGTAAATTTCGGGTGAAATTGTAAAATGTACAGAGAGAATAAAACGTGAAAACTTTAGGGTGCATTTAAATTTTTAGACCATTGAAGTGGATCGTGCGTGAGCCGATAAAGTTTTGCCAAACGGCCGGTGCACCTGGCCGCGCGGCCCGAATAAATAGCTCCAACACGCTTTTCTTGCTCCATTTATTCCTTTTAGCCTAAAAGATATTTTAGACACATTAGTATTTTTATGTCATGCAACTAGAACGTGGTACGGCCCATAGATCACGTTTGGTTCATGATCTAAAGAAGATTCGTAACAGATATTATGGCTGTGAAGAAACTGCTGTTATTTATGTTTATGATCTACTAGTGGCTAGCCCGAAACAAATTAGGGTAGGGCACACTAGCTAAAATTAAAATCGATTGGCGAATCGATTTTAATTTTTTAAAGTTATGTTATTGCAATAAAGACAAAAAAAAATAATTTCACAATTTACTTTCTTTAAACTATTTATAAACTTATTCAAAATTTACTTTTCTATAGAATTGAACGTTGGTACAATGTTGTATCTGTCAATGCATTTTCTTTTTAAGCTCTAGGGAGGTACCCCATATAATCGAACGGATACAATGTTAATCGTGTAGGAATATTCAACCATAAATGAAAATCCACATTCTGATTAAAATAAAACTTATTATTCTCTTGTTAAAAAATATGATTAACATAATGAAACTGTGATTTCGAAGAAAAAGAAATAAAGTGGCCGCGGATCGATATATAGATAGATCGGTACCTACTATCCTCTTTCTTTTCAATAATTTTAATTCACATTTCTCCAAATAAAAGTACTAATAACTGCTTTTCCATTACTATAGTATTCGATTCACGTTTGTTTGAAGTACATATCGATTATTCACTTTAATCGAAGTTTTTAGTAGGTCACCTCTCTATGAAGCTAAAATTGAGAAACTTCAAAATATGTGGCTTATTAGTTTGGCCCGACTTTGGTATAGATATCTGCAAAAATATATCTACATATCAGAACTTAGTATACCTGACTGACATTATAGCTGTAATATAGACTAGATTTAAATTTATCTTCCTCAGTTACTCTTATTCTTCGAACACATTAAATTGGGATTGATTCCTAAAACGCAGAAATAACTATAATACCTGACATATTGACGTCGGTAATTGCGTGACAAAGTGAACAGCTTCGCCCACGCTGATTGGCTATTTCTGAATCAATACAACAATGCAAGCTTATTATATTTCTTTTAACGCAATTAGCTGCATAACGAGTTAAACAACACTTGTATGGTGTACCTTCGCATAACCATGGCCATTACAAAATGTTTGGAGTGTAATTAGAGCTTAAAATGCAAAACTACTCCTAATACATATCTCAAAATATTTAATGTTACATTCTAGTATTTGAATTATTATCCAAGCAATTCTTCCGCAGTAAAACACTAAAAAGAACGGTCTTGTTGCGCAAGTAGGTCAAACGCCGCATTTAGTTTTCGCAAAACAGAACTGAACCCTCAGTTTAACCACGATTAAGGGCAGTAAAAAATCCCGTGTTATTAAAGGCATTACTGTACATTGCATAATCTACATCTGCTTTGTATTGTAGATGAGTTCGATAAATACAAATGCAGATTCGCTTTCTTGGTCGCGGGTCTAACGACGCGTAGAATCTTGCGTAAACCGCGTCATATCTGCTATTACAAGATCAGAATTTACAAGCATCGTTAATGTGCCCATTACGAAGACGGTATGACACTCATTGTCTGCATTGTCTTATTTCCCGTTGAAATGTTGCGTCACTAAGCAAAATGTTTATGAGCGTTTGTTGTGGTTTACAAGCGCGCCTTCTGAGGAGAACAAAAACTTGTCAATCATTTTCGTGTACTGTTGTTGTCAACAATGTAGACAGGTACAAACATACACAAATATTTTATCATTGTAAGTAGGTGCATCCAAACGATATTTAGGTAGAATTAGTTGAAGACGCCCTGTTGGTCTAGTGGTTTAAGTACCGGACTGTGATCTCGGGGTCCTGGGTTCGATTGCCGGGTCGAGCAAAAAGTATGTTGCGAATTTTTCGAACATAGCTCGGGTTTGTGATCACCAATCCGCATTTGGCAAGCGTGGTGATTAAGCCTAATCCTATCATAGTAGCGATAACTTGAATTCTATGATGGAGGCCTTTGCCCTGCAGTGGGACAGTTTATAGGCTGATACTAGCTACTAGCTAGTTGAAGAAAACGTTTTACTTGCCTCTCTTGAGAACACTCAAAAGAACTCTCATAAAAACGAAAGTAAAGATGCCGCACACAACATACTTTTGAGATAACGTCAATGTGCAAGTACGAGTTTGTTAGCCCTATTTTGAAATAGATGAACGTAATCTGATCGACGATAGAGGAAAAATTGTTTGAAAAACGAGAAAAACTACAATGATAAATAGAAATTTATTATAGTTTTTCCCGAGATTAATACATTGAGTAAGATTAATCATGCTACGATTAGGACAGAAAAAATACAGGGATTTTATATTTTTTATGACAATCATACATTTTATGTTGATCAGAATATATAAATAATAAATATACGAGTCGAATTGAGATCCTCCTTATTTGAAGTCGGTTAAGAAATATATATATCGATCAAATATTTATATCAGAGCTCGATATACAATGTTTCCAAATGTTACAATATGTACTTAAACAGCAACAGATGCTCTATATTTATGACAAGTGTATAAAACCAGCTGTAGGAACTGGGACGTTAACTTGTTAAGTGTCAACAGATGGTCTTTGTGTAACCAACACTTAAGAACGCTTAATGACAGTCAGCATGATCTAATGACTAATTAAAACTGATTTCACAAATTATTGAATGATAATTTGTTGAATAAAATCCAAGTAGTTGCCCTTCATTTCCTTTGTCGTGTGTTTTAACAACTTAACCAACTTTCTAACAGCTTTTCTATTAAAGGAAACTTGCGAACTTTGAAGAATAAATTCTAAAGCTCTGAAAAGCATATTATTATCTGTATAACTGTCCTATATGAACCATTGTGTCTCTGTACATACAAATAGTATAATGCCAGATGATGTTACGATTGCACTATTAAAATTACAGTCACACAAAGTGAATTGATTATGAGATCACTTTACATTCAAATCTACGTGTTAATTCATAACAAAGATACCAAAGGGGATCATACGATGGTGACTCATCGTCATCTCAAGGCCATCTCATTCAAGTTATGACTACCGTATGCGTCATGTAAAAATAACAAGTTTCCCCATTCAGGAGCGTTATGAATGGGTTCCTAATTGTTACTAAATAAAAGATGTTTTGTAACCAATTCCCTTAGAGATTCACGGGACATGGGGTCTCGTCGCAAAAAGTTGCTCATCCACCTCAAGTGGCCGACAGCGAAAGCTGTTGACCTTGTAACCTGAGGCGGTATCGAAAGTTCCAGGCGTGTCTTCAAACTTGTTAGTAAATTAACCAACTTGAATAGCCCAATAACATTGACAATATCGGGGTCTCAAGTCCCATTAAAATATACAAAAGTTTTATATGGTCTGAAGATTACGAGAAATGGATAATAGTCCAGCTTTTTCAACATGTCCTTATACATGTGAGGACTTGAAAATAGTTAATATAAAAGGAAAAAATAATAAAAAAAAAGAAATTATAGAAAGGCCAATCAGGATGACCTCACTCCGCCTGATGGTAAGCGGCCGTGAAATCCAAATATGAGGTTGAAAGACACAAAAGAACTAACAAAGTACCCATTGTGTCTGCCATCCTCACCCTGATGGCCTGCTAAGATGCCGTTTCACGCCCCCGGATTGTATGGAGGGCGAAACACATGAGTTGGGAGGGCATTTCATGTCTTGATGGCTCGGGGCAGGAACGAGGATATTAATATAGGAATATTGATTTTAGACGTAGGGTACCTAGCCGCAAAACTAAAATAGGCGTGGGCCGGTCATGTGTGCAGAAGGAGTGATGAAAGGTGGAGCAAGGATGTCCTTTAATGGAGACCAAGAGACAGAAAGAGGAGTGTTGGCGGACAAACAGCCAGATGGTCCGATGACATCAAGGCTCAAGCTGGTGTAGCGTGGTCCAGGAAAACCGAAGACAGAAGAAAGTGGAGAGAAATTGGAGAGGCATATGCTCTGCAGTGGGCAAACACATGCTGCTGAAGAAGAAGAAGATTGATTTAAGAAGCCTCAATGTACCAAGCATAGCCTTAGGATGCTGTATAGGTATTCTAATTGTATGGTACCAAGTCAAACTTGACACAAGTAGCAAGGTTTGTTGTCAAAAGTTAATGCCCACTTTCCGTCTTCATGTCGGCCAAACAAATTAGCAACTACTAAAAGTAGTGTTTATTTATCAAGGCAAAAATTTTATAAATTCAAAATAACGAACCAGTTTACCGGCGAGCTGCTAAGACCTTAACTGCGTTCTGTATTTATTTTCATAATGTGAAAGCTTAGTAGGGATCGTCGCTATTAGTAGCGTCTTATTTCATTCAAGGGACAAAATCTGTGTTGAACGGTCGCTTTATCCGAAACTTTCTTTCAACACATAATACTGAACTATGCTTCCGTCAGTTCTATACTCCATAAGAAATCACACGGAAACCTATAATCGTTATCTTAAAGTATATACATATGTATGTTGTTAGTAGATTGGTATGTAATTATTAGTTACTGTTTTTGGCAAGAAAATGTACATTTATACTCTTACACCTACAATACTCCATATACCGTATTAAAATGGGACTTTAGGTTCTTTATTGGACCAATAAACTATTGAAGTAAAAAGAACAACGAATCACTTTAAAAGACCTTTAACAACCGTAGAAAGTTATAAAAACTGTGACAAATTACGGTATACTTACGGCAAATAATAACTCATAGTCACTTCATTACTGTACTATTCGAATAAACCTGTTTTGTAACTAGGTTACCTTCTTTATCTGTTTATTTTTTTGAGTGAGGAAGTTAAGAGTTATTTAGCTGTTTCATTCTCTAAGTAGGTATCAACCACATAACAACCTTTCATCTACATAATGAGAAAGAAGATAATGAATATTATGATCGCAATAAACGTACATATTTGAACTATGATTTATAATAGTAGTTTATGTGACTGTCTCATAATGAAGGTTATTAAAACACGAGCGAGATTTTAAAAAACGATCCTTCGCGAGTTTTTTAATAGCATTTGCGAATGTTTCAATAGTCTTCTACATTCATAGTAATCTTCATAGTAAGAAATCATAGAAAAACCGACGATCTGGTGAAGGTTGCGGGAATCCATTAAATGCGGGCGGCACAGGACCGATCTGTGTGGAATTGGGGAAGGCCTATGTCCAGTGGACGTCTATTGGCTGAAATGATGATGATGATGAAAGCAATATGCGTGTTAATTTGACAAAGCAATCAGAAACAATAAAAACTTACTGATTTTTCATCGATATAAGGGGCGATAATTCTTACATGATGGGAGACCCTAGACACAGTAAGACAAGACGAAGGGAATAATTTAGATGTTTGGGGCGATGGCATTACTATGATATCTTTTAGAGAGCAGGAATCGGGAATCAACTCATATTTAGTAACATTTAAATCCAAACCAGTACCGGTGAACTTATTATATACTTATCATTTCTATCCAAAGGACATAATGTTTATCAAATAATTACTAAATCATACAGCATATCTATTTTGGTGCTGCATACATTATAAAGTAGTGTATGTAAATATTCAATAAAATTATACGAATTACGCAGCAAAACATCGGTAACTAATTGCATGTGTCTAATAATGCGCATGCAGTGTCATAAAATACTTCGGAAGATTTTCACTTCGGAAAACTTGAATCCATGTTAGCGGCACGTACGTAATGAGCATTTGAATACATTGACCGTATATTTGATGGCGATCAAGGCTCGCCCACAGTCCGCACTTAATTAAAAGAGAAAGTTCATTACAAAATATACGTATATGTGTACATAGTAAGCGGGTACTTTCGCTTTACCTGAAGAGTACACGCGCGATCGACATTTTATTTGGAAGACGCCGCGCCGGGTCATGTGTATTTTTATACAATTGTTACTGGGACAATACTAAGGCGAACGTGTATTCGTTTAAATCTAAGATTAGTCCATAATGAAGACTGGGAAACTTTCGGGATTTGATGCGTTTATGTTATTCTACAATAAAATATAGAATACTACATACAGGTCTAGACATTTCAAACAACAGTTTAAATGTCTAGACCAGGTTAATATCTCTATAAATATTAATTTCAATTCATCATAACAAACGATTAACTGTGTTTATTATCACTCTGATAGTTATTTGTATAAATAAATTATGGGACGTTTTATCACTAACACTACAATTATAAATAAAACATTATCTTTTAGCTAGTTTACAACATAGGTACAACCTGTGCGGATAAAGAATGGGATCAGAAATGGCGGCGCATCTATCCACTTCTCGCTCGCACACTATTTGCGTCTATACTCGCACTCGTGGGGTGCGCACAGGTTTAACCGCACAGGTTGTACGTAAGTCAGTTGCATTCTTGCTAGCAAATTGGTAATACATTGCAACGTACTTACAGTCTTTTTTATATAAATCTTTATTTGAAACGTAATCAATAAATATGTAATCAACAGATGGGAAGCGATCATGCGACTCGTTTCTGTTGAAATAGGCTTATGATGAAATCAAACACAAAAGCCACTTCAATTTTGTTTAACTATTTAATGATAAGGCAGTTTACTTTCATTCAATTAAAGGGCAATCAAGGTTAATTGGAGATATTTCAAACAGCGTTGAAGTGTTCAGTAAATGAGAGGTAGACGTGGTCCCACAGTATGATGACGGCCAGTAGCCATGATAGGTAGAAGTCGGGAAGTTACGACGAGGGCCACGGCTCGGGTAACAGGAGGAGCTCATTGGAGTTCTGTCTCTATTGTGCTCTTCTCTTACCCCCCTTATGGCGACGGGTACCCCTAATTAGCGACACCAATCGATTTAAATTGTTAGCTACTAAACCTGATCTACTTTAAACAATTTCGGTGCGGCAGTCCTTAAGTAAACATTTATACTATTTATTAAATAATTGTGCACTACTTTTTGATTTGCTTTTGCACTCGAAATTTGGATTAACGCCATAAGTGGCCGTTTTTAGCGGTAATTCAAATTTCGAGTACTAAAGCAGACCCAAAAGTTAAGTATAAGGGTTTCCCGAGAGGCTGCAGCTTCGAAATTGTTAAAAAGATATCCGGTTTAGTTGCCAACAATTTAAATCAATTGGCGTCGTCGCTAGTGTGCCCTACCCCGTCACCTTATTACAGAGACTTACGAAACTCGTTTCAGCCCGTTTTTTAAAATTGCATGCGGAACGGGATGGGATGAGCTTTAGTACTGTAATAACTCAAGATTGCGTTTTGTAATAAGATGGTTGAAGCTTTTTAACCATCTTATTACAAAACGCAATTTTTGCTTAACTTAAGGTTAATAGTGCATAAGTGCGGTAATTTTAGTTTCCGTCCAGGATACTGAATACGATATTCGGCTACAAAATAAAATATTCAAAAAAGCACACAGATAGAAACAAAACGGCTGCCTACATCGCGTGCTAAACAGACAACATACGTGCGCGCGCACAATGATCTCGGAGTAGTTCGGCGCGGGACAGAAACACGAATGATAGGATATACTGCCTAGCGAATATATATATATATTTTATATCATAGGTGGCAGACGAGCAGAAGGATCACCTGATGGTAAGCGATTGCCGCCACCCATGAACACCCGCGACACCAGTGAAGTCACAAGTGTGCTGCCAACATGTAACCACGTTCGTATGATCCACGAATTCTTCGATAGCAATATCAGCTAGAACCAACTTGGAGCCCAATTTTCGGGAATTTCGATATGAAAAAACATAGCGGGTGTAAAAGAAAACCATACAAAAAAAAAATATGGTTGTCTGGAAGAAATCGGTACAAGTGATAAGACCGCCTTATTCCGCCTATGTTGTTGTAGCATACTTGTGTTTTGTTTCTGTGCAATAAAGAATATCTATCTCTATGTTTTTTCAATACATTTGTATTGTTTTTTGTTCATAACCACGAGAATTGCGCTCTTGTGTCTACATATTTTGTGGCACGCCGGTCTTTAACCTCATCGGAGACCCTCGAGAGTACCATGTCGAGCCACTGGCATACACCGTGGTAGTACTAATAACAGTGCAACCAGCGGAGGATTGATGAACCAAGCCCATCGGCGATAAAAGATAGTTTCCACTGTGACTCACGTTAGACGGAAGGCTTTATCGTGTTGGCTGTCTGTGTCAAGCAACACTAAGGCTCGGACTCTTGTTATTACTGGTTCTTAGCGGTTAATACTTGTATTTCATCTAGGTACTTTTAATTTATTACGTCATAGTGCATACCTACTAGGTAGGTATAATAATTATAGATAAATATTAAGAGCTTTATTCATAAACGTTCAATAAAGTTGTTAGCTAAAACGATGTTATAGAACAAAGAACAAAGGCCCTAATTTAAAGCAGACGTTACGACCGAATCGAAGTTTACCTCTCTTTCACACGCGCTGTGTTTCTCCTTTGTTTGGATGCGACAGGCATATTCTCATCAGTTACGGGACGGCTTTAAGTTAAGCCTAAATCGTATACAAAATTTTGATAAAAATAATGACAACACTCACACCATTTATGAATAATACCCTAAGTTTATTCTTAGATCAGATAAATAGGAATCCACAGCTTTGTTATCTATTCATATAGAAAGTAAAGGTTATAATAATATAATATTTAAGGGCAATATATGTAAGCAGTGTTAAAAAAAGTAAAAACACAATTTCAAATTAATTTAGGTCCTTAAATTATAAACAGGATACTAGCTTGAAAATATCAAAAGTCAAATGATTAAAATTTCAACAGGAACTTCACCGATACAATCTCCATGACATAAGTTCTTATCTCAAAGGACACAACAGTAAAAAAACTCAAGGTATGTCGGTATTGCCGGCGTCAACACAACCTCACACATAAGTCAGCCTAACATTGTGCTTCGTCTTGGCCGTTGCATATGACTCACCGGTTGTTGACCCAGTAGGCCTACCAACGTCGGTTGCACTCGGTGATAATACTAATTAATTTTATCATCGTTAGTGAACGGCACCTAATCACTACAATTGATAAATCATTACTCTTCCATTTTGTAATAATAAGTTGTGAGAACAAGAGCCTAATTCTCGGGATTTTCGATATGAAAAAACATGGCGGATGTCTAATGACAACTATCTATCGATTTTGCATCAGAACTGGGCTCCGTATATTTAATTGTTTTTTTAAATGACAAGAATATTGCAGTTGAGTCAATCGTAATATGTGTATATTTATGCTCAGAACATTTCAGTTAATAAACCTAAATTGAAGTTCAATTGAGGCACTACTCTACTTTGGGGCCAAAATCAGTATTAGGTCATTCAATTAGTCAACTGTACGATAAATCAAATCGTTGCGTTTAGTGAAAGCCTATTTTCTGTACTGAATTCAAATTCAAATACGCTATGGATATAAGCGTCAGCGATTTAGCATGACAAATGGGGGTAAATTTCTTCCGACAATGCACGCGCTGAATGAACAATATTCAACTACAAAGTTAAAAACGCCTTTTAAAACGTCTAGCAGAAGTCAAATATATTTTTCCATTGTCGGTTTCCTCTTGGAATCCGAGCCGACTCCTCTGACAGTGACAAACTACTAACTATTCGTTTATTCAATTTGTTCCCGGTTCGCCATGGCTCGATGCCAAATCTAATGGCGGGATAGTTTCATTTGCTAACTAGATAACGAAAGCTCAGTTTTTATTAAATAATACTTAGCAACCAATCTCGGTGAAACAAATGTTAAACTTGGAGCTGTTGTATACAGGAAAAGAGAGATGGAGAAAAGGGAAAGGATAGTAAGGAAGAGGTTTACCTAGTAGGTATGTATTGTTTTTTTTAACCGACTTCAAAAAGGAGGTGGTTCTCAATTCGTCTGAATGTTGCTTTTTTTGTATGCATGTTACGCGATAGCTCCGTAAATTATAAACCGATTTTAAATTATTTTTTTTTGTTTGGAAGGGTAGGTATATCTAGTTGGTCCCATTGTTAGCATGTTATGGTCTGATGACGACCAATACTATCTTATAATACAACATTCAATTATTCAACAAGGATTAGGTGCCGACTTTAGTAACAACTTTTCTCGAATGTACTGTTATAAAATGTTTTTGAAGTGTTAAAAATATTATTTTACACTTTAAAGTTCGCGGTTTTGTATCCGGTTTTTTTTCTTCGTAGAAATTTTCTATAATTAATAAACGACATATTTACATAATATCAAAAGTGGAACCTACAGAACTCGCCTTGGCTGGTAATTGCCTCAGGACCCTCGGGGGTGAAAAAAATATTTAATTAAGTAATTTCCTCGTCAATCTTGTTAAGTGCATCTAACAATGTTATTCATTGTTTACTACACAATCCGATATATTAGTAACAGTTGTTATATCCACCAAATCGACTCAAGCCTTTAATTTCATACAAACATCTTTAGTTCAGTCAGAGGCGTCTACAGACATAATGAAAATAGGGTCCCGAGTCGATTTGGTTGCTCGCGAGTGTATGTCTACTTTCGCACCAGTTACGTTATCTAAAATGTGTTAAAGTAGACTCATCATAATGCGGTGAACATCCTCAGGTTTGAAAGGTGTGGATAATTCACTTTATCCTCGTCTCCTGCGCCTCTCATGCACTGCGGCTTATCTTGTCGACGTCACGGCGGAAGATGCATTTACCGTGTGACGTTACTATGAAGTCAACCTGAAAAATTATTGGAATCGAATTTTCTGAACTTACTTCCGTAAACTTACTTTTTAAAGATAGTTTATATTTTTCTGTTGGAAGAGCCCGCTAAATTTGTGATAAAAACTTTTTTTTTATGGCGGACAAATGTTACGTTATTTGATGTAGGTAACAATAGCAAAGATTTCCTAGTGCTACTATGATACTATCAAACTTTTCTTTTACCCTTAAGTTACCTATAAATATAGCAGAAAATAGTTCGCGCGCGAACGGCTAACTAATATGTATTTTAGTACCTAAGATAAGAATCAACTGAAAACTAATTCCTGTGAAACAAATCACACAATAAACCGCTAAAATTAACAGAAAAATATAATTACAAATTGTATAGTCAACGCAAAAACTCGCGGCAGGTGGTAGAGTATTTCATTCATTCCATAATGAATAAAATATGACACCGACTGCCATGAGTCTTTAGATTAAGTATAACAGTTATTTCCCTTTAAACCTACTGACCATTTTGAACAATTTAACTATCACAATAATTATTATAGATAATTTAATTATTGAAATACTTATCGTCTGCCGCGAATCTTTGCGTTAACTAAATAGTTTTAATTAATTTGACAGGGAAATGTAACCTTTCTTTAATGGTAGGCGTTCCGCATTAGTATAATATAACACTTACATGCATGCGTGTATACTTTTTCGATATCGCTAATTATCTTTTGAATATTTATGTGGGGGCCAGAAAAAAATCTAAGCAATGAATTTATTTCACGGTCCATTTCCAGTATTTATCGGACCTCGATCAACGCGTTGTAAATAAATAGCCCGCCCACGAAATACAGGCGTTATTTTCTCTTCCTTTATCAAACATACACGTTTTTTAACATAGGTACACGGCACTATATTTACTACGCTCGTGAATAAATATATAGTTTCATATCATCCTCGTAAATTTTTACAACGTACTTGATGTATGTATACCTACCGCTTTTGTTATTGTGATTTTTTTACATGAAGGGACTACCGGTCCGTATTTTGAACACCAAGTGACTTCTATTCATTTTATGAATGCTTTACTAGTCGCGCTCGGTGAGTGGAGGGAGGCCCAATCCAGGGGAAGGCGGGTTAAAAGGTAAGCAGCGCACTTGTGATACCACTGGTGTTGCAGGTGTCCATGGGAGGCGGTAATCGCTTACCATCAGGTGATCCGTCGGCTCGTCTGCAACCTATATCATAAAAAAAAAGAAAATATGAGGTGCCTAAATCACTTACATAAATATAAAATGTCCTCATAAAATTTTACAATTACATACTGTACGTAACTTTTTTACGACAAAATAACGTAAGTTGAATCACATACTCAACTCTTAAATATTTTGGTTGGTAAACTAAATCTGGTCGAATTGATGATGAGTGAGTATAATGATGAGTAATTAATGAGTGCCGAAATAAGCTCCAGGGAAAACTCAAACATGAGGGATACATTTAAGCGTTCATACGACCTTCCTGGTAGTTCAACTACGCCAGGTAATGGTAGACATTGCAACGTGTCCAGGATTAACTTGATTTTCTCGGTCTATCTACTCCAAAACTAATACATGATTCACGCAATATACGAAGCCCATCAAAAAAGCCAGCCGACTTAACGTTCAGTCGTAAAATGTAACTGGTAGTAAACCGGCGTTATTATTTTCCAAATGATTCGGTAACCTGGTGACCTGCTCACATTCGTCGTGGCTTGCCGCAGTTTGTTTTGCTACTGGCGGATGTTCCGGCATAACGGTTATCAACTCTCGCAGGAAACTGGAAACCATGTGGCGGCCTACATCGCCACGGTATTAATAGCCCAGCCACATGTGACATTGGCGGATTTGCATGTATGTGGAAAACTATTTCACAATTCCAGGCCAGGTGTGGGATGTAGACACGAAACCAGGTGTACTTAGTTATTTACTAGTATTAAAGGAGTTGAATCCAACAAATGCTAGAACATTTCTTGAGTTGGCAGACTAAGCACATAAGTCTTATACAAAAGTAATAGTGCTTAAGACTTTAATGTGCTTCAGTCTGCCAAACCAAGAATCAGTCCAATCATTCTTGGAATTTAGCGTAACTAATAGGTACAACTTTATTTTATATCTACTTAAATGTGTAGATTAGATAACAAAGATGAAGTTGGATTTTTGCACGCAAGTGCAGTACACAGTACAATATTTATATGACGGAAAAGGGGCGGAACCAAGGTCATTACGCGCACACGTCGCTTGACAATTAGGTATAATCTCAACAGGCAAACATTTTATGTTCTGATAAAAATGTGAACGAAGAACATTCAGATGAACATTCAGATTCTCATAGGTATGTCTACGCTATAGTCTGAATGTTACGATCAGAGCTATAGTGATAACATTTCAAATATATGTATTTTCCTGGTACTGTTAGCTATTGCCTTGTCCTTGAAACAAGAAATAACAGAGGTACAACAACAGCAAACTTCATTTAATGGATCATTATGAAATATGGCAAATACTTTGATATCTAAGGACAATCTGTGATAATTCAACTTATTCAAAAAATACATAATAATTATTTTAAAAATATTTTGCTTAACACAAGGTCAATGTCACCACCCTTTGGCCTTTGATAATAAGTCAAATTCTAGTGTTCTATAAGAAATATTTTTATAGAACTGTCTCCTTCCATCAAAGTTCAGTTATTGTTATCCGCCCAACACTTCTCTTAGGTACTAATCCATTTGTGAATTAATATATCTTGCAACATGCTACTGAAGAGGTATTAATCACCTTCAGCACTTCTATCATCATCATTCACCCTCAACAAATTTGCTGAGGAAGGTAAGCAGAAGATAATCTATATAACTTACAAATGAAAGATGTAGGTACAGGAATTAAACCCACTCTGTAAAGTATCAGCCTATAGTTCAACTGTAGGGCTAAGGAAAGGATTAGGCTCAATCACCACCCTTGTTTAATGCGGATTGATGTTCACAAACCCGAGCAGTGTTTGAAAGTTTTTTTTTATTTGAAATAGGGGGCAGATAAGCAGACATAACAGATCACCTGATGGTAAGTGAATCCCATGAATCTGCCAGCGTTTTTAAAAAGGAGTAGGTACGCCATTAAATAAATAAATATTTCACAACATCACATACATTGATCTGCCTCCGAGATAGGTACAGTGGGATTACAAATATATACACAATAATACTTTTCTTTTTGTAAATACATACTTATAATACATAGAAAACACCCAGACCAATACAAACAGACATGTTCATGCACACAAATGTTTGTACTGTTCGGGAATCGAACCTGCAACCCTTGGACCAAAGGCAGTGTTCACTACCACTGTTCCAATCGGGTCGTCGTCTTCATTTATTGAAGGTCTGGAAACACCACAGGCGAAACTTCATTCCATAGCTTTGCCATACTATTCAAAACATACTTTTTGCTCTGATAATTAATAAAATAATTTTTGCTTTAATACCAATGTTTATGCCCTTTTAAAGATATTGTGGTTGTAATAGTATTTCACATAGAGTAAGGAAATTATAGGGTATTTCATATTCTCTATTCATAAATTAAATACATATAATTTCAAGAACATATTTAACATTTGACTTAGAAAAAAACCTTTCATAGTTTGTGCTAGTTATATTTATTACATTGAGTCTTATATAAGATTTTGAACATTTTTTATTTAAAATTAACTATTAAAATAATTAGGTCCTTCTTGAACTAAAATAATAACAGGACAAGAAACAAAGAGGTGTCCATTCATCAGTGGATATTAGCAGTACATTTGGGCAGTTATCTAACATTGCATAAGCAATCAACAGATATTTTTGTGTAAAATATTTTATAGATAAGTATGTAGGTATTCATAGATATTCATAGCTGGCCGATTTGAATTGAGGCAAAAATACAAAACTTCTAAGGCTCAGACAGCTGACAGTAGAAAATCGATGGATTTTGGTTTTCAAAAGCACTTAGGGGCTTATAAAGAAGTTTTTATAATATTATACCTACTTAGTGAATCACTATTATTTTTAGTCCAACAGATCATTAAATTATAGCTGGATTAGCATTAAAAAAAAATGATTTGGCAACCTTCACGAATTGAACCTGGCCAAGTGGCCACCGAATTTCGCCGATGACAACGCAATATAATTCATTCTAAATGTTTATTTACCATCCAAAATGAGTAATAATATAATAAGGCTGCATAAATAACCAACATCTCCAACGAATGACGTATATTGGCGCATTAGCTTATTGTTGGTAATTTGATATCAATGCAAACATCAACAGATTTTAGTCAGTAAGTAGGTACTTATAGGTTTAGACACGACGCAAATTGTTAATTGGAAAAACAAACTCTTTTAAGATACGTACCTCTTCCAAAGCATTGATAGTCTGTCGACATTGTGGCATACGAGAAACAAACGTAGATGTTGTCGGTGAACTATAGTCTTCACGAGTTTCCTCAATAAATTCGCCGATACCTATAAGACCCGGCATGATCACTACACTCACAAATCTGCACACAATCAAAAATCCCTACACATTCGTTTTAATTGTTTTACACGATACAATATACTAACGAAGCGGTTATAATCCAACACATCATCGCGTACATCACAGTTGTGCGGAAATAATAAAAACAATATCACATCTATAATATTTCGGCAATCGAATCAAACCCACCCATCGCAGCAATGATGAATGAACTACTAAATTGATTGAATGATTTTCGTTCATTCTTTGAGTAAAAGAGAAGACAGCTCGATGAACGAAGAACGAATGAATAATTCGAATGTCATTGACCAATGGTAAACAAGCCAGCAACCGGAAACGATGGTGCTACCAATATTGCATTTAAAATTGCACGGCTCAGGCAGGACAAGTTTCACTTTTGGGATCTGATTAGATCAAAGTATTATTACCTTAGATACTCTATGAATTAAATAAAAAGAAAAAGATATGGCATTAACAGCTAACCTCACGTGGTTCTACAAAACTGACAACATAGTACTTGGTTTTCTTCAGTCTGAGACACACTGCCACACTCAGAGTAGGTGATTAAATTAGTTAGCTATTTCAGAAAAAAAATTGACACTTATTGTGATACTCAAAAAAGACTACCGATACTAAAGTTAATGAACATTAGCTTAAGGTGACGGGTAGGGCATACTAGCGACTCCAATCGATTTTAATTTTTAGCTTCTATAACGGATCTATTTTAAACAAATTCGGGGTTACAACCCCTCGGCAAACACCTATACTATTTATTTAAGACTTATAGTTAACTATTTGTTCTGATTTTTCATTCAAATTTCGGATTACCGCTAAAATCGGCCACTTTTGGCGTGAATCAATTTTTGGCGTACAAAAACGGACCAAAAATTTGTGCATGGTTATTTGATAAATAGTATAAGTATTTGCTGATAGATTGTAACCCCAAAATTGTTTAAAATAGATACGGTTCGATCGATTTTAAATTTTAGCTACTAGCTAAAATTTAAAATCGATTGGAGTCACTAGTGTGCCACGCCACCTTAAATGACGTCTCTGAGTGCGGCCGACAGAGTACTTTTTATAAGTCTGCGTTACTCGTGGATATTCAAGTACGTTTTTATCAAAGAATGTATCGCTAATAATGCCAGGCCGTGCTTTAATTAGTGTTCATATAATTCAAAGAGTAAAAAACATACCTCAAGAAATCATATATCATTCATAAAGAAACAAAATATATTTTGAAATAAAATATTTGTGACATTTTCCATCAATTCTGTCATTTTTGTGTGACAGAGACAGACTATGAGGAACGAGTGCGCTGTTGTGCGTGAAAGAAAAGACACTGTAAAATCACGTTTTCTTATGTAAGGTCAGCAAAATCAGCAACAAAAAAATTGCAATTAGAAACAATAACGTATAATGTGATTAACATTCATCATTTTATCTTACAGCTAGATCCAACTGCGGCAACTTAACAAAATAGTCGAATTACAATAAAATTATAGTAAATTAAATTAAAATAGTTAAATTAGTCATATTCTATTGGCATTATAAATATTATTTATATTCGTTAATCCCCGTATTGATACATTATAGTTATAATGCAACGCGAAAATTAAAAAACCTACTTAACTTTTCAAAAAGGTCCCTAATTACAGGATAATAATCCATTTATGGTAACATTTTGAACCGGAAGGTAACTAATTCCATTCAAAGATGAATGAACGACTTGTCAATGAATGAAATGACACAATTTGACAATGACGGAGCTGTCACGAGGTTTGTATTAAAAAATATTTCTTCTATATTCTATAGTTTTACATTTTTAACGAGATATACTCAAGTTTTTTCTCAATTAAAGTGTAAATGTATAGTTATAGTGTGAATGTTTCTTAATTGTGTGTCTATTATCGTTCTGTAATCAGGTAAAAAAGGAGTCATCTGTTATTATTTTTCATGTTAATCTTTTCGCAATTAGTTCTCCAATTTTTTGCAATACTACTAAGTACATCTCTGTATTATGATTTTTCAGAAGTTGGTGAGGTCTGGTCTAGGCTGTTTGATCATCGCCCGTTTCTAAATGGAGAGATAAAGTTTATGCTAAAGGAATTTGAGGTCGGTCACCTATCTTTAATTTCTTGACCTACTTATTCTCTAATTCTTTACACTATGTAATTTAATAATTTGCCTTCAATTGAAATAGTGGTAAGAAAATACTTTACTTACAGCTTTTGAATGCACAGTTTCTCCTAAATTTGCAATTACATTACCTTATGTGTTTTTAAAATTTAATTATTTGTATCAACAGGAAAAGCGTGGGGACCGTGAGGTAGAAAATTTGTTTTCTATCCTTGAAAAATTGACTGAAATCAAAGATAGCCAAGTGGAAAAGATAAAGAAAAGTGCTGACACATCTTTGCCAGTGCTGAGCGAAAAACTGACACAAGCTTTAGCACTGTGTGATAACATTGAAAAGGAATATTTAGAAATTCATAGTGTAGGTTAAATATCTTAAAGTTAAAATTTTATGCTACTCATCTAATGACTTGCAATTATTCAAGTATGAACTTATGATTAGTTGATTACTGATGTATTTCATCATTTGATTAACAAATTACAGGTTGCAGAGCAGAAAAGAGCTGAAAACAGTGAGAAAAGGAAAAAAGAATGGGACCAGTTCATTGATGATATGAACTTTAAGTGCAAAAGGATTGATAACGCTTTTGAAGAAAAAGAAGAGGAGTTAAGAGATTTGTATGCTGATCTAAATCACAAATTAAACATTGCAAATAACTAAAATATGGATTTAAAAGGGTCTCTTGTTGATACTAGTTTAAGAATATACCCATCAAAAAAGTTACTCAATTTTCTTGAGAGTGAATCCTTATCAGATATGGTGCCTACTAATATTGGGAAACTTGTAAAAGGGGAAAATTATATGCCTAAAGGTACTGTATCAAAACCCAGTCCTACTGAAATAAACTTGAATGACAAAGATATAGAATCTTTGAACAAGTTCAAATGTTTAGTTACTGAAATAGACAGCAAGATAGGTACTGAAGAAAACAAAGAAAATTACACTCTGAATATTGTTAGTAAACCTATTGATGAACATGATACTGACATTAACCCCAAATCAGATACAAATGAAGAAGAGAAACAATCTGAAGGAATCTATTTGTCAACTTCAGATGTAGAATGGCTTTACAGGTACCTAAAAGAGAGGAGAAAGAAAGATTCCAATATACCTTATTTACATGATCTTTTAGATGGTTCAAATGTGGAAGTGCCACCTAACCAGGTGATAAAGAGAAACCCAGACCTAGAGGCCAGGTGTGTCAAGCTAAGAGCTCAACAGGAGGCTCGGGAGTACAGGAAAATGACAAAAGGTGTTGACAATGTCAGAATGAGGTTCCCAGAAGACAGTATTTCTTATCAGTGTAAGTATATTAATTTAAAAAGTAGATAGATAGTAAATTTCATAGTATTTTTTGTATAACATAAAACATGGAATACTTATCTACATACTATTTCATGAATTCTGTTCTTTTTTCGATTTATCTTCTGTAATTTATTTTTCAGTGAAACAAATGAATCGTCAACTGATTGCTATTGGACAATTTATAATATCAATATTCGCTGGATTCCTGTTTGGCTTCCGAGGTGTTGAATGGATGGTTGGCAACTTAGACTTTGGATTCCGTCTGCTCCTTGGTGTCATGTGTGCTCTGATTATTGCTTTAGCAGAAATATATTTCTTGGCCAAGAAATTAAATGAAGAGCTCAGTGTCCCTGAAACCACTCAAATTGGTGGGCCACCAAAGTTTGCAGATGATAAGCTAAACCCCAACATATTGAGAAATAGCATTGATAAGCCTCATCAAGATTAAATTATAATAAGTATGCAGTACTTTGTCTTACACTATTATAATATTTAGTGTATGCATAAGTAAAGGTATTTGTAGATTTGAATAAAATATAATGTTTATGTAAAATGTATGTATCATTTGTCTTTATTACCTATTACCATCTCCTACTCCTCGTTTACTACAAACATAGGTTTACCTCATCTTATTTAATACCTACAAAATATATTATTATCTCTTTACCTATGAAATTGCCGTTTTGTACTGGTGATTTTCTTAGATGTTGTATTATCTAACTTAAAAATTAATACTCATCATGAAAATATTAATGTTATGTTACCTATACATAGTTGAGCCACATATTTATTATCTTACATCTTATTCAGTCACAGTCACGGACTTTTTTTAGGTCCGTTCCGTGGTCACTATATACATATATATATATATATATAAAGTGCTACCGCCATCTAGAGGAAAACGACCAATACTCAACGGATAAGTAGAACGGGCACCTTCGAGAGGTGACGAGTAGGGCACACTAGCGACGCCAATTGATTCAAATTGTTAGCAACTAAACCGGATATCTTTTTAACGAATACGAAGCTGCAGCCTCTCGGAAAACACTTATGCTATTTATTTAATACTTATACTTAACTATTGGCTGTGCTTATTTACTCGAAATTTGAATTACCGCCAAAACGGTCACTTATGACGTTAATCCAATTTTCGAGTGCAAAAACAGATCAAAAGTAGTGCTAAATAATTAAATAAATAGTATAAATGTTTGCTTAGAGATTCCCGCTCCGAAATTGTTTAAAATACATCCGGTTTAGTAGGTAACAATTGAAATCGATTGGTGTCGCTAGTTAGGACTTAGTACTACCCGTCGCCTTATCAGAATTAATTTTATTTGCTATACAGGGTGTATCTGTGGACATTTATATCCCTTTAAACACGTGTTCTACCAACCATTCTGAACAAAATTTGTTCTACGACTTTTCAAAATTAGTCGAAAATTTTCGACTCCCCATACAAAACAACCAAGTCACGTGACCGACTTTGTGTGAGAAGTTGAATTTTTTTTATGCGTATTTCCAAAAATCATAGAACAAATGTTGTTCCGAATGGTTGATAGAACACGTGGTTAAAGGGATGTAAATGTTCACAGATACACCACTTTAACCACGTGTTCTACGGTTTATTCCCCGTACACTAAAGTGGTGGGGTGGGCAAAGCCGCCTAGGTGGCTTGAGTTCATTGTTTCGGAAACACATTTTACTTGGTAAACATGCAAAGTGACATCTACCGGAACAACGCCAAATCATCTGCTTGATTGCTATTTAAAGCTACATCTGCTTTAAACTAGCTTCTTCTTCTTCTTATTTTTATGTGTGGAAATTCACTCCTCATTGGTGTCTTGACAGCGCTGTCTAGACAGAATTACTGCTGCCATTGACACGTTTTGGATGTATAATCGATCATTCGTCACTCGATGAACAAGTAATAAAATACACAAACAAAATTGGGAATTTCTTTATAATTTAATGTTATGATAGGAGAGGAACTTAACCAAGGAATATACAACCTCTGCGGATAAAGAATGGGATTAGAAATGGCGGCGCATCTATTCACTTTTCGCTCGCACACATATTTGCGTCTATACTCGCACTCATTCTTTATCCGCACGGGTTGTACATACTTTTTATTACTGAGGGAATTATACTAGCTTAATCTAACGAAAACAGCTGAACTATTTTTCCATACTAAGGAAAATGAAATAACCTTGTCTTACTTTATGCTCTTTGTGTTATGTGTACTTACAACCGATGGAAGAGAATTCCCTATTCAAAGATTCGTAATATGACTCAAAATATAAATTTCAGAGCTAAAATAAAAAAATAACAATAAATTCCGTTCTATGTAGCTTCCATTTAGACATTAATCGAACATTATCTTATTCAATCAGAAATCGTAAAATAATAACGAAATCATTACTATCTAATTATTGGAAATAAAACGTAAGTGATAATTTTAATTAATAATAGATATAAATTTTAAGTACAATTCATCATTACAGTTTTTTCTATAACAAGTTTTGTGGATTGGAACGTTTTTGGCGCAATGACTTTTTGTTTTGACATATTGTTGCACAACACACACAACACTTTTTCTCCAATGTTCTCCGGGATGATTCATAATTTCAACTATTATTTATATTGAGACTCGCATAATATTGTCAGTATTCAGTGTTGTGAGTAGGACACGTCGGACGTGAATTATTCCCGTTCATTTTACTGTGTGAAGTTTGTGTATAATCGGTGAGTTGGTCAATAAAATGGTTGAACAATGAAAGCTATTGCGTAGTTACATTATTTTGGATTTATTTGCTATTAGCAGCACTTTAATGTTTGATTTCCATAATACAAACAACTGAGGCACGTTTAATAACACGTGAATTTTGCAAATTATGATTCGAGAAATTACAAAACATTTTCGTTTTTACTGCGTGCGGGGATATCCCGAAAATGCGATGCTTTTAAAGTGCTATGAACTTTCTTTATATTGTTAACAATGATTTAGCCGACTTATTGGTATTTTATACTAGGAACATCTATTTTAGAAAGACAATCATACATTGCAATTTTGTTTATGCAGCAACAATGGAAGATCAAGTACCATTCAAAGTGTTTACTTACTGGACTGAGGAGTCCAAGCCGGAAGTACGGCGCTTTGGAGTTGAGAAGACAGTGGTGACAAGTTTTCACTACCTGAATGCAAAGCTGCAGGATGTCTATCCAGGCCTGAAGGGAAGAAACTATTCTTTGACCTGGAAAGGTAAGTGCATGATGCAAAAATAGAGAAGATGTTGAAATAGCTATAATTGATTCATATTAGACCTAGGTTTAATTAGTTAGTTATTTAAAACATTATTCTACACATATTGGAATAATACTGTTAACTTTGTTATTAAATAAATAAAAATATGCAATATCTTTTTTAGAAACTGTTACAATAGGACTCATAAAAGCTTTAGGAAAATCTTTGTCAATGTATGCATAGTTTTGATTTAATACATATTTTGCTGATGCAATTGTACAAAAATATGTTTTATATATACAGATGAGGATGGAGATGACATCACCATTTCATCAGACGAAGAAGTGATAACTGCTCTCACCTCGTTGCATGGTAACCTGATAAAGCTGGATGTCCATGTCGGAGGAGCTGGGGATGACAAAGATGATGTCTGTGAAATTTTGATTGCTCCGGTCCCTGATACTAATGGTAAGTGTAACAAATATTTGTCATCTTATTTTATTACAAATAAAATTACTCTTTTCTACTTTAAATAATATGGCATAGGTAATAATTCTTCCCTGACTCAACAATTGGGTGCTAACTTAGGGTGGCCTACATAAAACAGTTAATTTATCAGCTTGTGTGCCACGTTTTTACAATTTTCAATCAATAAAAAACTAAATCTGTAATAGAAGTAGTAATTTAGCAATAAAAAAAGGTTTTATTACTTATACAATTAGTAGGGTGTTAATGTTTCCTAATATTGTATTAGTCATACTATGATATGATGACAATCAGTCTTCTAATATCTTTAGGTTTATTAGGTTATCTGTTCTTTTAGGACATCTTCATTATTTTTGAAACACAACCTACCTAATTCAGGAATTATGCATATTCTCTACGTATTTGGCCTTTCACTTTTATCTCTTGGTTCAGATATGTATCGGAGTTGGGGAACTAACAATTCAAACAAAAGTTTAAACATTTGTTCAATAAAATAAAAGCAAAGTAGCTTTTGTTCTGGCCCTATGTTTCCAATTAAAATTTCAAGGTTATATGTTGAACAGACACTTGTCTTGATTACTACTTTCCAACTTTGTTATTAATGTATCACTTTGTTATCAACTTACTATTTATTATTTACAAGTAATATTAAATGCCACTGACATCATTAAGAAATATGGACATATTCTTCACTTTGTAATGGTTAATATTTTGTGTGCTCATAATTTTGCGTTATTATACAAGTTCTCCTTTCGCCACACCAATGCTCTTTCTGCATTACCCAAAGTTTGACTGGTAGGTTTAGGTAGGAAGCATTAAGTTCGCTTATTGTATCAACATTTGTGCAATAAAGTTTTGAATAAAATAAAATAAATAATTTTAATTGTCTATGCAATATTTCTCTTAATACTGACATTAAAGAAAAATTAAGTTTCCTTGTTATCTTTTAGTAAAAAATATAGTGAACTGGTTAATATATAATTGTAATAACATTATAATATAAATGGAACAAAGCTACTATAAATACCTCTAAATCAATATACCAAATTTTTGTATTAGTGTGCAAATTGATGTGACCCTTGTGTCTCAACTGGTGCTCAGACACACTGTGCTAAATGGGTGTACTACCAATCCTGTAAACTAGTGAATAAATAAATTGTTATACCTTAGTAGGTGTATCTATCAACCATGAATACTGCCTATTTAGATCAGTTACACTACACAAAATGTTACAAACTAACATAAGTTCAACCTTGTGACTCTAGAGAAGATGTTTTAATAATTAATTACAATTGACATACATATAAGTAAGGTTTTAACTCTTAATAATTTTTCACAGGTGAAGGGCCTTCCGACATGGCACACTACTCTGTAACATGTGATGGTTGCAACTCCCAAGTAGTCGGTTTCCGCTACAAATGCACCACTTGCTTTGACTTCGACCTTTGCTCGAAATGCGAGGCTGCTGGTCTCCACCCAGAGCACTTTATGGTGCGCATACCATCTCCCGTCGTGCCAGTAAGTCAATCATCTAAATAAATAAAATTTTATCGAAACAATTACGTCATTTTAGTTTGGTGGGATCATTCAGAAGAATGAATGTCACATTGTTCTGGTCCCAATCAAACTGTTTAAAACAAATGGAGGTACTTACCTTTTTTTCTTTGACGCTAGGGAATGCCTCCTTAAGCATAGCCTCCTGCCCGAGACCAGGTGGGTTATGTCGTCTCTCATCTGGCGAGGGCTTCTCCCAACGAGAAGCCGGCCAGAGGCATATCAACTAAACCCCAGCGAAGCTCCCTCATTGCCAGAGTAGACATGATTACAGGTTGAAGAACCTTACTTCACGTCCCTCCCCAGGCGGAAGACCCACTTACACTGCGGGACCCGACAGTGCCTCCCCAAGTCAAGCTGAACGGGAGATGCCAACCAAAGATCTAATACAAATAATTCGTTTCATCTAAAATATAATATGTTTTGGAATCGAACTCGTGACTCTTGCGCCTCAACTGGTTTTAACGATCAATGTAATTAATAAGCAATGTTTATACAGCGCGCTCTCATAAAGGCCGCTATTAGGAGGTCCCGTCACTTCTTGAAGACTGTCGCTTCCGCTACGCCAGCGGAGTCCCACAAGCGTCACCGCCGCGACAAGAGCGCCGAGAAGCAGGAACACCGCGCGGATCGTCACGCGGACCGCCATGGCGACAGGCACCACCGCGACTTCCACTGCCGCCGCCCACGCACCAGCTGGCTCGAGACCTTCACCTCCTACATGAACGAGTTCGCCAACCTGGCCGGTGATGTGGACGTCGAGCGTCCCGCGAATCAGCGCCAGGAAGAACAAAAGAAGCCCGAGGAACAACCGAAAAAGGCCACCGAGACCCAGGCGCCACCTCAACCAGAACCGACTACACATCCATTCATTCCAGGAATGGAGAACATTCCTAAGCTCATCGAAATGTACTTCAACGGCAGCTTGGCGACGTTCATTCAGAACGCTGCAGCTAATGCGGCTAACGGCTCACCCCACACGACCCAAGATCAAAATGCAGCGGCTAACTCGCAGGCTAGCGCTTCATCAAACACACAGGCCGGAGCCGGAGCATCAAACGCCCAAGCCGCAGCTTCATCAGCTCCCACCCTGGTGCCCACCACCAGTGTCGACGTGGAGATGGATAATGGCGTCAAGAAAGCCCAAGAAGCCATGAACTCGTCTGTCAAAACTGGTTCTGAAGGGTCTGTAAGTGGAGAATCTGCCCGAGACTCATCACCGGACAAAGCTGACGGGTGGACTATGATCAATAAGGAGAAAGGTACCTAAATTTAATATCTAATAACTAATTTATAGTAAACGTACCCCGGGCTCCCAAGCAACAGCTTTTGACGCAGCCAGGATTTAATGCTAAGATGATGATGATGAACTAATCTCCAGTAAACCTGACATTATTCATAGTGTTTAATACAATCATCAATCAATTACAAACATTAGAGAAAATTCTCCTAGTCCTATAGTTTAGTGAGCATTTATGAAATTGTACATCAATGGTAATTTACGACAAAATGGTATGATTATAATCGATTAATTTACATTTCTCAGATCTTATGGATGTTTCTGAAAATCCGAGGCCCGCAATCAACTTTGCCAGCCCCATCGGTTTCAACTTGCCCGAAGAGTTCCAGGAGCGCGTGCGCATCAACGAGGGACAAAGCATCTACCCACCCCTGAATGTTGCCACTGCAGGTGAATACTATTTACATTTAATGGTTATCGGTTATCTTTCTATTGGTTACGCACAACATGAGACCACAACCTATTATGTTTTTATTTGGATAGATTTGGATTTTAAAACTAAAATCCAGTTAAAATCGTTAAACTTGTCAACTTTCTGCTATAAATGTCTCTTTATTCACTCGACATTCGGCAGTATTCAAAGTGTCAACAACACAAGCCATAAAACAAGAGGTTCTTGTTCATTTTATACATTTTCAAAGAATTTTAAGGACAACATTTTTAGTTGTGTATTAATGTCGTTGATTCAAACTGGTCGCAGTGATACTGGTCTGAATAAGGACCCCCGTCTACATGCCGCCCGCTTAAAAAAAATCAGCGTCTTATAAATCATTTTAGACACATACTGTTTTGTCTGTTCACATTTGTCTGCTCAGCTTCTATTAGCTTTTTGAAATTTTAAAGTTGTTCATTAGTGAGATGTTCGATCATATTTCATTATTCTTAATGGTAGTGTTGAATCCTAAAGAGCTGGAGCGCTCCCACGTGCCGCTCGTGCCTCAGCCTGCACAGGAGCCGCAGATGCCTCAGGAGCCCTTCGCCCCGAGGCCAACTATTCGCCCCCACGGCGCCCACACAGCCGCGCCCACCGCAGCAGCAGCCTCCCAGAGTCCGTCATCCATGTGAGTATTTTTATTATTGACTTTATCCATAACTAGTAGCCCGCCTTCACTTCGTTTCGGGACATTAGTTTCATTTTATACCAATAGATGGCGCTAGGTGTCGATTACATCGCGAGAGCGTTTCGTGTTTTTGTGTGTTACCTATAAGCGTTGCCGCTGTCTGTAGGATTTACCTCTTTATAATTAGTATAGATCGATGGTAGCTCAATGGATACGAACTCGCCTTCCACGCAGGTGAAGGAAAATATCTTGAGGAAACCTGCACGTTTCGGAAAGTTTCTGAAACGTGTAACCATGATTCAGTTGGTTTGGTTCCCCTGTTAGAGGGTTGCGCAGGTCAGAAGGCAGTCGCTTCATTGTAATTACCAGACCCCCCAATCCTGAATCATGGTCTAAGCGTACCCTGGGCTCCAAAGCGACAGCTTTAGTCGCAACCGGGAATTGCACGCTAAGATGAAGAAGAATCAGTATAGATCAGTCCTGCGTGATCGTATCAGAAATGATAAGATCCGCAGAACTAAGGTCACAGACATAGCCCAAAGGAATTGCATGCCTCAAGTAGGCAATGGGCAGGCCACATAGCGAGGAGAACAGACGGCCTCTGGGGCGGAAAGGTCCTCGAGTGGAGGCCACGGACAGGAAGTCGCAGCCGTGGCAGGCCCCCCACAAGGTGGACCGACGATCTGGTAAAGATCGTGGGAGTCCATTGGATGCGGGTGGCACAGGACCGATCTGTGTGGAGAACATTGGGGGAGGCCTATGTCCAGCAGTGGATGTCTATTGGCTGAAATGATGATGATGATGAATCAGTATAGATGAATGAACTTTGTGAATTAAAAAATCGACTTTTATTTATATAGTATGACTCTGATCATTATAATGTTATTATACGCGATATGCAGTAATTATAGGTGCAACTAATTGACTTGTATTGACTAACAGGTAAAATCAAACTAATTTTAAATGGATGGCACAAGTTGGCACCACCCGTAGATGCCCTTCCCTACAATTTATATTCCAATTAGTGTACCTATATTAAACACTAAATTAACACCTAAAACCAGACGTAAACAAAAGGAAGGAACTAATCATGTTTATCTTTCGACTTGCGCATTACTCACGTTGATAACTTTATCGACATTCAAAGACTTAGATTAACACTTGTTCCACTTGACTTGACTTGCATATTTTAGGTATGTGTTACATACTTTTGTCACTTATTATTACAGTTTCGTCATACAATAAAAATCATGGTTTTCTTTTGAAGAATGTAGTCAATTTCACCGTCAGAATAAAACTGACATTAAGGCCCTACCTCACGCTCCAAAGGGTAGCTGGTTCAATTCCCACTCTGCTCAAATTAACATTCGTGGGACGAACTCTTGTGTTTATTCACCTTCGTTGATTGAGATCAGAATAAATCAATAAGCCCTTGCTTTTATGTATATCTTAAATTACATCCATATCCATACTGTCAGATATTATAAATGGGACAGGCTTTGTGTGTGTGTGTGTGTCCCTGTTTTTCTACTGCTGTTTTTTCTAACCCTCCACTTCCCTAAAATGAGCATTCCGCAATCTTCAAGGTAAACCTAAAAATTAGATGTGATTGACAATAAAAATAAAAACCAGGCATTTTTTGGAAACCTGCTCCTTTAAATCCCCTTGGTCTGGTTTCCTTTCCCAGGGTACGGAAGGTCAGGCGGCAAGTCGTTTCATTCTAATTACTAGACTCTCGATATCCTGAATCATGGTCTAATCGTACCCTGGGCTCCAAAGCGACAGCTTTAGTACAACCGGGAGTTACACACTAAGATGAGAGAATAATGCCAGACAATTAGGTACACCTTTGTTACAAAACTCTATCTAATATAAGATAGATATATAGATATTCTTTATTGCACAAAAACAAAATACAATTATGATACAACAACAGATAGTACAATAAGGCGGTCTTATCGCTTGTAGCGATTTCTTCCAGACAACCTTTGGGTAGAGGAAAGAAATAACGTATTCGTAATAGGTAAGTTTCGAAACTAAACTCGTAAAATGGTATCAGAATTAGTCCGGTAATAACTTAAGATCGCATTTTGCAATAAGCTGGAAACATGTCGTCCACAGTAGTGAGTTAAAATATAATTCTGTTCAGAGTTATCTTCTATGTTCTAATTCAGGAAACTGTTACCCCGAGCGAAGTCCCGGGAAAGTACTAGTTTTAAATAAAATATACTTTTGAAATTATAGTACTATCCGCCTTTATTTACATACTTTTTCTATATTTTTACAGTGGCCCACATTGACGCAGCCATCGAACAAATGCTTCTCATGGGCTTCACCAACGAAGGCGACTGGCTGACCAAGCTTCTGGAGAGCAAGGATGGAAACATCGCAGCTGTTCTGGACCTGCTCACGCCACCCAAGAATTGATACACAGCAGATTACTCTCCGTCCTATCTAATGCTTGCGATAGGAATTATATTTTTTATAGTCTATGGATAAGTGCTGGTAACATTTATTTGTGATATAAGGTGGCTGTCAGGCGCGATAGCTAAGTTAGCTTAGTAAATTTGTACTATCCGTGCGGATAAAGAATGGGATTATAAATGGCGGCGCGTGGAGCCGGTACCGTCAGCATCAACGGTTTGAAACTTATAACTGACGTTTTTCAGTATAAAATATCGTTCGTTACCGTTGAAACTGTTTTGTTTTTTTTAAATAAATAAATATATGTTATTAGTTAAAATACTATTAATGTACGAGTATGTTTTATAGGTTTTATTATTTTGGAGTCTTTTTGACTGTTTATAAAAAATGTATGAAAATTATTCAGATTGCAGATTATATAATGTTATTATGGCATATATAAACGAATTTGTTCTCATGTAAATATGTATTTACTAGCGGTCCGCCCCGGGTTCGCCCGTGGTACATACATAGCCTATGACTACCTAACGTACCTTTCCTATGGAGAAAGAATTATTGAAATCGGTCCAGTAGATCCTGAGTTCATCGCGTTCAAACAAACTCTTTAGCTTTATAATATTAGTATTAAATATAGATTGCGTTAGAACAGTTTATGATTTATACAGTTGTAATTTAATTACATTACTTTCATGTACTATTCTATATGCACTTCATAACTTTTAAAATTAGTATCTTGAAATAAAAGATTGTAATAAGTATATCTTAACTAATATCTATATCCTATTGTAACTATATCTTAAAACACTATCTTTACTCAATAAATAACTAACAAAACAATTATTTAACATACAAATTAACAATAAACTATAACAACAAACAATAACCAATGACAAAATAACGAAAGGTTAAAACCACGGAAAAACAGACAAAGCGTCTAGCTCACAAAATTGCGAAACCTGACTGATGCGACAGGGAAGGGAACGCAGATTTTTTTTTTGCAGTCAGTACCCACGAGTGCGAGTATAGACGCAAATAGTGTGCGAGCGAGAAGTGAATAGATGCGCCGCCATTTCTAATCCCATTCTTTATCCGCACAGGTAGTATAGTTAACGCAGTTTTTCATACTAAATTTTATGAAAAAAAAAATGTTAATGCATATAAAACATACCATTGCGAGATAAGCTAACTTAAGTATCGGGCTGCAGTTAAAGCAAATGGTGATGGGCACTATTTTGCCTTGTTTTAATTATTATATAAGATCTTATAAAAGTTGCTTCTACAATTTAGATTTAGACTATCTTACATCATGACCTTGTAAAATGGCAAACGGGCATAATATTGATTGGCCTAATAAATAAATACATAAAATAAATGTTTATATTATATACTGGTTGAGTACCCGTTCGTAATATATTATGAATGTCATTTTTATTTTATCGCGTTTACATTTTTCGAGGTCAGCTTTTGATAGTCTGGCAACACTTGCTAGTTATATGAGAGAGCGATACAAATTATGTATTAGTTTATAGAGTAATGTAGATGTGATATAGGGATTACAGGTTAACCATCTACATAAAATAAAACAATACAGATAGTATTTGTCCTAGGAAAGTTTAATAGTACCTATTTTGTCTGTACCTATTTTTATTGCATGGGTACAAACTTATAATGCTGCTTCTATATCGAACTCTACCTCTGCGATTCTATAATTAATAAATTAATCTTCTAGCTATGTTCTCCCTAGTAGAAATATTAATTTTTTACATACCTACTTGCCACTGCATTCCTCAAACACATTTCTTCTTTACGCCAATTAATGTGATTTTATTTTGCTTTAGTAACCAAGTTTTTTATTATCGTTTATATCTTATGTTAAGAACTCATAAGTATGAGTTCATTATTATTTTGTTTTAATTGTAGAAATATGTATACTTACTATGTATTAGTTATAGGAATGGAAGTAACTATTTTATCCAGATTGATTGGTTACATTAAATTGTATGTGATAATTGGAAACGACTGAATGATTCTTAGAAGTAGTAAAATATTATGCATTACAACATAATTCTGTAGAACCTCAATAATATTCATTAAATAAAGGTTAATGGGATATTTTGGAGTTTCAATCATACTGCAGTAGTCTTTAGCATATTTTATTTTAAGAAACCATATGAATGTTTTTTAAAACCAACATTTTCTTGTCTTTCTCTCAACAGGGCTTGTCCTAAAGCTTCATCGAGAGACTTAGCTGCGATTCTGAAAATGGAAAATAAACAATATTATTACATAATTCTTTAATGAATGGTGCTAATTTTAATGTATATATAAACAATACATTAAAATTAGCACCATTCATTTAAGAATTTTCATTAATGTACACAAATCTCTCTTTTTAATCGATTTCCACCTTTATGTCAAACTCATTTGGTTAAAATGTTAAGAAAATTTGACAGATGAATCAGACAGCCTGATATGCATTGAATTATTAACGTATAGAACCGACACCGCTAAATTTTTGCGCGATCATGCCATGTGTTGAAGTCAGTCGACAACAAATCGTTTAGTCACTCGCCCGCCACCGCGCATAGCGACTGCCAAAGCAATCATTATTGTGATTGTTATTAGTTTTACATTGGTTTAATTAGGTAAAAATCGGCAGTACTATCGATTTTTTATGCATAACTATTTAAATTTCATTCATCATTCATACGGGAGCCCGCGCGGGTGAGAAAGAAAAGGTTTTCTCGTGTGAAAAATCCGCTAGATGGCGTACTATTGGACTGGGGTCCAACATTAACCGCATTGGTTGTTGTGTGACAAACTATGTCACATTGACATTTTGACAGATCACGTTTAATAATAGCCAATCACATAGTATATGGACCTCATGTCTATGGTACTCCTAGTGCATTTTTCACATGCGGAAACCCTCATTATAAGCCTCTCCCCCCGCGACTGCCTTCTCCATGCGTACGTTGCCACACAATTTTTGTTTGAGGTAGCTTCTCTAAACATAGTAAGTTATAACTCACTGCACCTTTTTGCTTTGAATAGAAAATGATTGAAAAGATAATTAAAAAATACAGTATCAACAAAATACATACATGCCCTGGTTAATGGCCTCTTTCAGAGTTTTCGGTGCCACACTGCCTGGACCATTCATGCCGATTGTGGTGCACTTTTCCTTCAGTTTCCTTAAGATTCTCCCTCTCCTATCATGTAATATTTCTGGTTTCCTGTCACACCCACTATGAGGGATATCACACTACAACTCTCCTCTTCTGCTGAAGGGTCCACTACACATTTGTCTCCTATTTTACATAATGTGACCTGAAATTAAAACATTTATTTTTACTTGCCTTATTAATCTTTATTTGTAAATTCCTTGTAAATACTTAATCAGGCTGGTTATATTAACTTTGTGAGTGGTCAGAGCACAGTAGAGTGCTATCTTTATCCAATCAATGTTCAATTATTTATAAAGTATTAATTATAATTACCAATAGTGGGGCAGAACCAACATCTAATAGTTTACTGTCATATGGATCGTCAGAGAGTTGCAAATCCACATTTCCACCATCCATGAGGGCAGCTTTGACAAAAGGTATTCTCGTATTGAACAGAGCTGCTTTGACTGCCAATGACACGGCATCAGCTTAGATTCCCTCCACATTCTAAAATCTGGAAATATGGATAACCAAAAAATATATAAAATATGTTATAGAAATAGTGCAAAACCTTTCCGGTGGTTGCTCAGGAATATCTTTTCCTATGGGACCAACACTAAAATCGCAAAATAAAAAAACAGCTGTTTCATACAAATCAGAGGACCAAGCCAATTTGTATGAAGACATGTTTTCTTTGTGAAAGCAGTTCAGTTTAATGCCCTGAGTTACCATCAGAGTGATTATGCGTTAATAACTGGAATTTCATTTTATAATAGTGCAGGAAACAAAGTAAGAAATTTCACAACACCAGCTAAATAGCAAGTGTGCTGCTGTTAGTACTAACCAAAATATCAATGTATAACTTCCAACACTGCTTCCCTTCAAATATACACAGCTGTTTCAAGTCAAAAGCTTGTGCTGAATGGTATGCTCGCTGCATCATATTGGATATATTGCTGGCCAGTTGTTCTCCACCTCTTCCTTCAAATTCTGGTGTAGCATTTGCTGAACTAGAAATAGAAATTAATGCAGTACTTCAGTTAGAATAAGCAACAGGTAACTAAAATGATACATAATTACGTTATCTTGGGACACATTAAAAATATTAGGTACATATAAAAGTCAACACTGATGCTGCAATATATTCTGATGGTTATGAATGACTGAATTGATTTTAAAGAGACGAGCGTACTTATTTAATAAGTTGGCAATGCACCAGCCCCTCAATTATGATCTTGCAGATGCTCATAGGCAGCTATGATTATTACTTACCATCAAGTTACCCCTTGGTTGTCGCCTTTAGCTTTAATAAAAAACACAAATATCCTACCGTTAAAGGATACTTACCAATCTACAAAGAATTCTAGTTTTCCTGAGTCAGGTTTGTCAGGTTTTGGAATATCTATTTCTGTTTTAACACCAACAAGTATATCTGTATTAGCGAGCCGGAGGCGTGCTGAACCGCTGGCGTGGCTGACCACGTCTGTTTCCAACTCCATAGGTCTATAGTCAATGTTCGTTCGTCCATCAGAACGGTAGTCATCCTGAAATGTACCATTACTTTGTTAGAGGATATTATGACTAACACTAAGAATATTTTGGAGATAAAACAAAAAGAATACTATGTTAAAATAGTTGTGTTGAGGTTACGTGAGTTTTATAATGGTTTACCTGAACACCATGAAGGATAAAAACTTTTTCTGTCGGGCTTAATAATAAACCCGCCATTTGATATAAATAACTTAACTACAATATATGTAAATTTAATATAGAAACAGTAAATTTGTAGTTTTGTACACGGGGTGGGTGATCGTGGGTGATTGTTTTGAATTTGAAATCATAGACTAAAAAATATTACTCATAAAAACAAAATTTTGTACATTTTCGTTAGTGTTGTTCATAAGCTATCGATATTAAGTGTGTTATTATAGTTTAGTATATGTGATAATACCTCCTTGCACATAATCATGATCTAAGTTGTTTTCCTTAGACGTTGTCATTCTGTCAATGTCTGTGATTTACGATGTAGTAATTTTATCGTTGAATAATACCAACATTCTATTGGTTTGTCTTTATTTATAACAATTTATTCAACGATAAATATTTTTTTTCTGCAACTATGGACTGAAGGGAAATCGCCTATGTCGCGATACTTGCGTCCCGAACGTTTCAGATGTGGAACCCTCAATGACGGGCTCGGACCTAAAGCCCATCTGGAAATACTCCTTCGAGAATTTTAAAGAGCACGAAGCCACATCAGCAGTCGGAGTGCCCTTAAGCTATCGATTATTAGTAAATCATATTTCGCCATCTGTGTATATCATTATCCAAGATCATACAACATACGCCGAAGCAATCCTAGTCCTTAACAAAGCCTATGAGAAAAGAAGGAAGATCACCCTGGCCAGGCATACCCTGTCCTCTAAGGAGACAACAGCCTAGCGAATCGTTGTCTGATACTCTAGAGCGCTGACGTTACTAGCTCGGGACTGCGACTACAAGGCTGTTACTGCGACTGAACACCAGAACGAAACAGTACGTTTGACTTTCATTGCTGGAATATTATCGCAGAAAATAAGAGAAAGGTTGCTCGAGAAATCTATTATGTCTCTAGATAAAACATTAAATTCAGCAATCTCGTTAGAAACTGCCTGAGAATACTTCTCAACTACTTGCTGGGTCTGCGGCACCTGCTCCTGTCAATCTTATCTCGGAGAATAAGGGAACAATATCAGGACCCAGTTTAGCAGCTACTCAAAACAAATTCTGGCCGAATAATCTCTATCAAAGCAAACGGCGTTGCGTTTTCTGTGGCGCCCACATCCATCCAAGAATCAAATGTCCTGCTAACAATGCTGAATGTCAGCTATGCCATAAGAAAGGCCACTAAGTCTTATAACCCCCAAGGAAATGGGCAGGTTGAGCGTCTCAATGGTACATTTTGGCGAACAATCCAGCTACACATCAGATCTAATAATGATGATATCGCTAATTGGGAAAGATCTTTGCTATCGGAATTACACTCGATAAGATCTCTCTTGTGTACAAGTACCAATGAAACGCCACATGAGCGAATGTTTAATGATCCACGCCGGTCTCAAAACGGAAAATCCTTGCCAACATGGCTCCACTCACCAGGTCCGGTCTACATGCGAAGGAACTTGAGAAGCTTCAAATATGACCCGGCTGTGGAGGAGGTCGAACTGCTACAGAGCAACTCTGAATATTCATTCATCAGGTTAGCAGATGGAAGTGAGACCACAGTCTCCAATAGGTCCCTAGCGCCATTGTCGCGAACTGTGGATGACGATACCTCCGACGACGAAGACACTAGGGAAATCAGAGAAACTCGTGAAGATAGGGAGTCACCTGCGAGTCTAAACGAGGAAGCTGAAAATGATTCTTAAGGGGGGGGGGGGGGGGGGGCTGAATGTGTAAATACCTCCTTGCACATAATCATGATCTAAGTTGTTTTCCTTAGACATTGTCATTCTGTCAATGTCTGTGATTTCTCAGTCTTAGTCTCAGTGTTTATGGATTGTCTGTATGTTGGGTAGCGACTTTAGCGAGACTTCTCCATCTTTCTCTGTTTGTGGCACTGCGTGCACGTTCAGTCAAGGAACACTTTGTAACAGACTTGATACTGTCCGTCCACCTTGTAGGTGATCTGACTCGGGAGCGTTGACCTTCCACTCTTCCTTGTACTATTAAACGTTCCAAAGAGCTCTCGTTTCGGATTATATGTCCAAACATGGTGAGTATTTCGCACTTGCACAATCGACGAAAGTCTTTGTTTGATTCGAAGCTCCTTAAGGAGCCTGTCTGAAGGAGTCTGAGATTTACGATGTAGTAATTTTATCGTTGAATAAATAACTTAAAGTCTATTACAAACTTATCAATTATCATTATTATTAATCAAAGTATACAAAAAAATGTCTGTCTTCAATTGATTCTCACCTTGATGCCAAACACATTCGGTTCAATATCAATTGAGGAAAATTGACAGATTGTAGTAACCTGGTGTGTGGCTGTCTGTACATATATGTAGTGTTTTTTAAATAAAATATAATTTTAACTTAGAGACTCGATATTAAAACTATCGACTTCAGGGTAACATTCTAGTTTACGTAGGTTCCGGTTAAAAGCATAGGCAATGATTATAGACACAAGGTGTTATTATTTTTTTTAAAACTAAACGTCATAAACGATAAAGCCCGCGAAATAGTTTACCAATTAGAAAGTTTTAACTTTTGTCATCAAAGTAAATGGCTAAGTAGGTACCTATGTAGGTAAAACATGAAAATACATGACAGGAACATTTTGTTTGATATTTTTATTAAATATCTTAAAAATGAGTTTATTGATAAAATAACTCAAGATAATTACACTCATTTGCATAAAAACGGGCACCTAAGCAAATAATCAATTATGTAGTTATCATTACGTTGTTTGGTGATTTTAGGTAGTGATACCTTTATGGTTTCGTAAATAAATCACCAAGGAATCGTTTTGTAGATTGTAGCGTAACTTTTTGACTGGATAGGTAATAAAAATATAAAAAATTAAAGCAGGGGTACAAGTTCACCTGCCCTGTAAGTAAAAAATTAAAAACGAATTTTGATTGTAAAAAAAAGTTTTACTTCAAAACATTGAATAGGTAAATATGGTGTGTGCCTGGGCATGCTGGCCAGTATACCGCTATGGTTTCCTGCGGAATACGTTCGCACTCTGCCGTGATCGCATTCTTTAGCTCTGTTATGGTTTGCGGAGCCGGCTGCACTGATCTCACTCGTCGCTTGAGAAGTCCCAAACATGCTCAATAGGATTGAGGTTGGGACTTCGAGTTGGCCAATCCAAAGGACGGATTTCGACCTCCATCATGAAAGCGCCTACATCGCCTGATCGGTGGGCACGAGCGTTATCATCCATAAAAATCGATTATTCATTACTTGTTTAGTACACAAGGTGGAAGAATTTAAGTCACGTAGTGATGTGCATTGAATGTGCCGTTTTCGATAAAGACTAACAAATCATAACAGACCCCCCACCGTAAAACGTTATTTCTTCAAAGCAGACCTCTGCATAACGATCCCCTGGTCTTCGCAGTACTCGCTGACGTCGATCTTCACCATGAAGTGATATCCTGTCTTCATCAAAGAACAATGCCCTATCCCAATCCTCTTGAGTCCATGATACTAAATTTTGAGCAATGTGATGTCTGGCAACACGGTGCTCACGGAGTAATATATGATCGCGCGGGGCGACGACTGTGTAAGTTGGCAGCGAGAAGCATCTTCCTCCTGACCGTCCATAGACCAACTTGCACATTTCTTACGTCTTCGAGGTTGTTCTTCGTATGTGGACCTCAGTCCACATACGAAGATTTGCGATTTCTCAAAGATTGACTCACCAGGAAACGATCATCTCTTGGTTCATTGGATGGCTTTCTTCCAGATCCAGGCCTAATTTTCATGGAACCCGCCTCTTGATAGCGCTGCCAGGTTGTTTGGAGTGTTGAACGACTTAGATTTAGCCTTTGAGCCACAAACTCTGCGCCATAATTTTGCTGGCTCTTACAATTTTATCTACCATCATCCTGCCTACTAAGCATTAAAAACAAAAATTGAAATGTCTATAATAGCAGCTAATTCAACAACAGAAATGGCGGCGCATCTATTCACTTCTCGCTCGCACACTATTTGCGTCTATACTCGGCTGAATAGATGCGCCGCCATTTCTGATCCCATTATTTATCCGCACGGGTGTATATACGTAGTATCTTCTACTTAGTTTGTGGTTTGTATTCATTATTTTTAAAATAACATGAGTCAAAAATTTGAATTTCGAATGTACATTTTTGGCATCACGACACATTTGCGACTCGGTAGTAATATATTAAGAAGACTTATATCCTTTTTGTTACCATATTGTTATCAGGAAAGAAAAAAATCAAAACGCCAATTTTTTGCAAGAGAGCGTATTTTATATTTGTTACTAGACTGCGCTCGCAGCGTTACTCACGCAGTTTTAGTCTTTATTAAAAAAGTCTTCATTCAAACTTCAAATCAGCGCAACTACCTTAGGGGTTGAAAGTTCAAAAGTCACCTTTTTATTGAAAACCGGTGCCCAAACATCAATTTTAAGATTCTAACTTTTAAACTGTCATAATGCATTTCGTCCCCTAATTTACCCCCTCAAAGGGTGATTTTCCAAACCTTTAAGTGAATTACTTTTTATTTTAATAAGAATACGTACAGTGGCGGACACATCAAGATATACAAAACTGGAATAGTTATTTACGGGATTGCTACCATGTCGTACCTTATTTTTGAGTATCCGATATTTCGGCGCTGTTGCAAGCGCCATGGTCACGGAGTAACTGAAGATTCTGCGGGTAAGATGTTATTGGCAGACATATCGGTCTACCCTCCTTCTTAGTCTTTTACTGCGTTCACCTCCGGTACCACTGTTTCCTAACTCACTATTTATTCGCACCTGTTCTCGACACACAACACTCACAGTATCTGCCCGCGAAACGACACTTTGTTTAGTTTTACGGTTCTTACACTTACAAATCACTGGATTCCAGACATTTGACAATTTAAACCCATCCTCACGATTGAAATTTTTGAATTTCCGGATTTCAATCGCTTCCCTGACCAGTCTCGGTATGTAGTGGCGTTCTGTCGAAATTATCTGAGGGTTATAAAACTCAATCCAGTGATTTGGACCCGATTCCAACAAATGTTCTGCAATTGCTGATTTCTGCTTGTCATTGTTTTTGACCGCTTTTATGTGTTCTTTTAGTCGGCATGATATGGTGCGTTTAGTTTGGCCAATGTATGAACTACCACAGCTACAGTCAATTTTATAGACACCAGGCTTTTCGAGCGGAAAGCTGTCTTTGGGCGATCGCAGGCATTGTGCCACTTTTTTAAGAGGAGTGAAGACAGTTTTTATAGAGTATTTATTTAGCACGTTGGAGATCTTGTCTGTCACACCTTTAATGTAGGGCAAAAATACCGGCTGTCTATCTACCCTGTCTTTATGTTGCTTAATTGTGTGTCTTGGTGGAAGATGCCCTTTATATCCGTTGTTCTGTAGGACTCCCCGAATATGATCCAGCTCCTGATCTAGGTGTTCATCATCGCAGAGATCATAAGCTCGGTTCGTCAATGCAGTCACTACAGAATTCAGATGTCTCGGGTGATGATGAGACATGGCACTTAAATAGCGGTCAGTGTGTGTGACTTTCCTGTACACTGAATGGCCCAGTGATCCGTCATTCCGCACACATATTTTGACATCAAGAAACGCTAAACTCCTGTCTTCTTCCGTCTCAGAGGTGAATCTCATTTTCGCGTGGATGCCATTTAAATTGGCCAGATGGGACTCCACATCATGTCTGTCACCCTTCAGTACACAAAATACGTCGTCCACATACCTCTTCCATAGTTTAATTTCCGTGGGTGCCGTGGCAAGGGCTTTATCCTCGAAAAACTCCATCCAGATGTTAGCAACTACTGGAGCTACCGGACTGCCCATAGCGACCCCATCTATTTGGAGGTAGTATTGACCGCGATATACAAAGAAGTTAGTAGACAGACAATGATGTAAAAGTGATGCATACTCCATCGGGATGTTGTGTTCTTGAAGTTTCACCTTTACTACTTCCATACAATCTGCTACTGGCACATTCGTGAAGAGTGATTCTACGTCAAAACTGACCATCAACTCATTCACGCCCACCTTGTTTTGGTGCAGAATGTCTATGAAATGACGGGAATCCTTGACGTACGACGACGTCCGTCCCACTAATGGCTGCAATACTTTTGCTACGTGCTTGGCCAATTCATATGTCGGTGAATCAATCTGACTCACAATCGGACGCAAGGGCACATTCTGCTTGTGAACTTTTGGCAGACCATATAGTTTCGGAGGCTGGGCATTCCTGGGACGAAGCAAAAAACTTCAGACTATCATCGTCAAAAGCGTCTGCGTTCTGGTGAATTAGTGAGCGAGTGCTTCTGTCAGTTCTTGCCGTCGGGTTGTAGTTCACCTTTTTGTACGTATTTTCATCACTGAGTAGATTAAGGATCTTACTATCGTACTCAGCGACGTCCATAACAACAGTCGCATTACCCTTATCCGCTTTTAACACTATGATGCTTTCATTACTTCGAAGCTCATTCAGCGCAGCTAATTCTGACGAAGTAATATTTGGTCTAGGGGGTGCTACATGTCGTAATATCACGGCGATGTCCTGTCGTAATGCATCCGCGTCAACAAGTGGTATTTTATTACGTGTGATACTTTCTTCCACTGAACCGCCGGTATTTTTGCCCTACATTAAAGGTGTGACAGACAAGATCTCCAACGTGCTAAATAAATACTCTATAAAAACTGTCTTCACTCCTCTTAAAAAAGTGGCACAATGCCTGCGATCGCCCAAAGACAGCTTTCCGCTCGAAAAGCCTGGTGTCTATAAAATTGACTGTAGCTGTGGTAGTTCATACATTGGCCAAACTAAACGCACCAAATCATGCCGACTAAAAGAACACATAAAAGCGGTCAAAAACAATGACAAGCAGAAATCAGCAATTGCAGAACATTTGTTGGAATCGGGTCCAAATCACTGGATTGAGTTTTATAACCCTCAGATAATTTCGACAGAACGCCACTACATACCGAGACTGGTCAGGGAAGCGATTGAAATCCGGAAATTCAAAAATTTCAATCGTGAGGATGGGTTTAAATTGTCAAATGTCTGGAATCCAGTGATTTGTAAGTGTAGGAACCGTAAAACTAAACAAAGTGTCGTTTCGCGGGCAGATACTGTGAGTGTTGTGTGTCGAGAACAGGTGCGAATAAATAGTGAGTTAGGAAACAGTGGTACCGGAGGTGAACGCAGTAAAAGACTAAGAAGGAGGGTAGACCGATATGTCTGCCAATAACATCTTACCCGCAGAATCTTCAGTTACTCCGTGACCATGGCGCTTGCAACAGCGCCGAAATATCGGATACTCAAAAATAAGGTACGACATGGTAGCAATCCCGTAAATAACTATTCTAATGTTAGTGACCATGAAAGTTTAAAACAATATATACAAAACTGTCAAATTTCTTCATTCGATTATAAACCTTATATTGTTACACATTGAGTTCGAAATCGATTGAGGAAATTTGACAGTTTTGTATAGCTTGACCTGTCCGCCACTGTACCTATGTACCTATACATTTTTTCACTTTCCTAACATCAAAGATGACGGACTTCCATACAGAATTCAAACCCCATTTTCACCCCTTTAATTTCCAAAAATCTTAAAACAACTTGTTCTTGGTTTAAAAAAAGTAGAACGTATACCGATTTTCAAGATTTTTACTTTAAAATGGCTAAACCTCCATACTGGCATTTCATCCCCTATTTTAACCCCTTTAGATTAAAAAAAAACGTTAAATGGGATACTTTTTATTTTAAATTATTAGTCTGAATATAAATTTTCACATTTATAACATCAAAGATGGCGGACTTTCATGCAAACATTAAACCCCCTTAAGGGTTGAATTTTCAAAAACCCCTTCTTAGTGCTCAGTTTTCACTATCAAAGGAACCCCCGTCCCAAATTTCTAGGGTCAGTAGTTTGGGCAATGTGTGCATTCCTAGTCACTTCAGGTTCTCCTTTATATATATAAATAGATATTTTTTCCATATTTTCCTTTGTGTGATAATAGGAGCTCAATTCTCGGGACTTCGATATGAAAAAACATGGCGGATATCACCTAAAACCTATACAAAAAAACTGTTTTGGTAATATATGTCGTATGAAAATAAATATCACGAGCACGAGAATTGGGCTCATGTTATGTGTTTGTATTTGTTGTGTCATTTAGCGTTTGTGGACTATGAGAAAGCCTTCGACTCTGTCGAGACCTGGGCCGTGCTACAGTCTCTCCAAAGGTGCCGAATAGACTACCGATACATACAAGTGTTGCAGTCATTGTACGAAAACGCCATAATGTCAGTCCGTCTTCAGGACCAGGAATCAAAACCCATACCTCTCCGGCGAGGTGTGAGACAGGGCGACGTTATATCGCCGAAACTGTTCACCACTCTGTTGGAGGACGTGTTTAAACTTCTGGACTGGGATGGACTTGGCATCAATATAAATGGCGAGTACATGACGCACCTTCGATTCGCTGATGATATCGTAGTCATGGCTGAGACCTTGGAAGACTTAGGCAAAATGCTCGACGACCTCAATAGAGTCTCCCAACAAGTGGGTCTGAAAATGAACATGGACAAGACGAAAATTATGTCGAACTCCCATGTCGTACCCACTCAAGTAAAGGTTGGAAGCTCTACACTGGAAGTTGTAGATGAGTACATCTACCTCGGACAAAAAGTCCAGCTTGGTAAGGCCAACTTCCAGAAAGAGGTCGATCGACGAATCCAACTCGGCTGGGCAGCGTTCGGGAAGCTACGCAGCATATTTTCGGCAGATCTACCGCAGTGTCTCAAGACGAAAGTCTTTAATGCGTGTGTGTTGCCAGTGATGACATACGGAACCGAAACGTGGCCGCTTACAATGTGCCGATTAAGGAGGCTCAAAGTCACCCAGAGAGCAATGGAGAGGGCTATGCTCGGGGTCTCCCTGCGTGATCGTATCAGAAATGATGAGATCCGCAGGAGAACTAAGGTCACAGACGTAGCCCAAAGGATTGCATGCCTTAAGTGGCAATGGGCAGGGCACATAGCGAGGAGAACAGACGGCCGTTGGGGCGGAAAGGTCCTCGAGTGGAGGCCACGTACAGGAACTCGCAGCCGTGGCAGGCCTCCTACAAGATGGACCGACGATCTGGTGAAGATCGCGGGAATCCATTGGATGCGGGAGGCACAGGACCGATCTGTGTGGAGAACATTGGGGGAGGCCTATGTCCAGCAGTGGACGTCCATTGGCTGAAATGATGATGATGATGATGATGAAAATGTCTCATTTATTCATTCACTTGCGATGTCAAGAACTGTAATTTTTAATTTTACTCATCTTGATACTGTGATCTGTGCTTATCTTGTGAGTAAGTTTTGTGGAGATAAGTAGGTACACATAAATTATTTGTGATGTAAGCAACATTTTATCGTCGCGTTCCAGAATGTACCTACGAAACATTGATTACGTTGAAGATTACAATCAGCATGTCATGATAAAGTTGAAAAAATACAAAGTCAATTAAAACACTGCAATGTTAATGCATAGCATTAATAAATATGTCTGCTTACCGATAATATTTTATTTATTATGTCAAAGATAAGATCACATTCATTCTACCTAATCGTGAACTCCAAAAATTGATAGCGATGATTTGATTTCCATGATGGAGGCCTCTGTCCTGCAGTGGGACATTAAATAGGCTGATACAACATAGGTACAACCTAATAATGCCTAATGGCCGTGTGGTCCCCAGCAGAGTAGAATAGGCCACCCTCACTCTTACCGAGGTGTCGTAAAAGGCGACTAAGGTAAAGCTGCTGGCTTGATCATCAGCGCCCAGAGAAGGAAAACTCTGCATTTATATCAAAACCCTCGCCAACCCGTCTGCCTGCGTGGTGAGTATGGCAATTACCCCTCATGTGATTGAGGGAGGCCCGTGCCCTAGCAGTGGGGACTTAAATGGGCTGATGATGATGATGATGATGACCACCTAATAAAACGCACTAAGTGACACGTACCTATTGTTTGTATAAGTATTATTGCAATACGAATCTGTTCATCTCATATAGGTACCAAATTCTAATTTGATTGGTTTTCAGGGGGCACAGCAGCAAGCAAGTGGAACAAAAAAGCGGCACGACCGTTTCATCATCATTATCATCATCATCAGCACATTTAAGTCCCCACTGCTGGGGCACGGGCCTCCCTCAATCACTTGAGGGGTAATTGCCATACTCACCACGCTTGGCAGACGGGTTGGCGAGGGTTTAGATGTAAATGCAGAGTTTTCCTTCTCTGGGTGCTGATGATCATGCCAGCAGGTTTACCTTAGTCGCCTTTTACGACACCTCGGTAAGAGTGAGGGTGGCCTATTCTACTCTGCCGGGACCACACGACCGTTTATGTACTTACTATACATTTCTGCAAGCAGTTCAAGCGATTTTAGATCGCCTATACAGCTTCGTTGTACTTTATTACAGCTTACTCATAAGAACTTACTAGTTTATAAATAAATAAATAAATAATTCACAACATCACATACATTGATCTGACTCAGAGATAGGTAGCTCAAGCACCTGTGTTACGGATATCAGAATCAACAGTGGGATTACAAATATATACATATATTATACTTTTCGTTTAATTTTCAGTAACTACGTAGGCTTAATTTACTTTCAGCTAAATTTTTCGTCGTCTTTTTACTTAAAGTGACGGGCAGGGCACACTTGCGACGCCTTTCGATTTTAATTTTTAGCTACTAAACCGGACCTATTTTAAACAATTTCGGTTACAACCTCGCGGCAAACACTTATACTATTTATTAATTAACTATGAAAAAATTTTGGGTTCAACGCGTAGGTACGCGAAAAATTGATTCATGCCAACAGTGGCCAGACTAAAATAAAAAGACTTGGTTTCTTTAACTTGAAAGACGGTTTATGAATTATTTTGGGAAATAAACTAACTGCCACACTCAGAGTCGTTGGTTAACTTAGTTGGCTACTTAAGAAATAATATGGACCCTTATAAGCATAAAGACTACCGATACTAAAGTTAATGAACATTAGCTTAAGTTGACGGGTAGGGCACACTAGCGACGCTAATCGATTTTAAGTTTTAGCTACTAAATCGGATCTATTTTAAACAATTTCGGGGTTACAACCTCTCGGCAATCACTTATACTATTTATTAAATAACCATGCACAAATGTTGGGTCCAACGCGTAAAACAGACAACGGCGTACGTGTAGAAAAACGAATTTGGTGGGTACGGATTAGTAGTGGGCGTTTAAAGTTATAACCATTAAATTAACGTGTTAAAATAAATTCACACTGTAATTAAAAAGTTTAAAGTTATTTTTAACAAAGTAGTTATTTTCAACCATATATCTTCAAAACCAAACTGTACCCCCCCTTCCCCTCCAACCTATGTACTTATTATGCGCATTAAGATAACCGGGAATATTGACAGTACTATAAACTCTTATTTATGATATTTTTTATCAATTAATGCATTGGATTTGTCTTCTTTTTATGGGTTCACGGAGTTAATATTTATCAAAATTATTGTCACGGAACTTTGTATTTATTCATTTGCAGTTGTGCTATTATTCTTACTTCTCCACCATACAAGGTGGGCCATTTGCTACCTATCACATAAAAAAGGTGTGGATGGTCTAATATAAACTCTTCTTCATCTCAGAATGTCATTCCCAGTTGCCTCCAGATTACAGCCCAGGGTACGCTTAGACCAAAGTTACTAATAAATCCAGGGGCGAACTAAGCCCAAGAGGCACCCGGGTGCAATCAATGACCTGGCGCCCTCTTGTTTCAAAATGCTCGAACAAAATGAAATACTTACAACATGTACCTATGGGCAGTCGCTTCATTGAAATAGGCTATTTGACAAAATTCTGAAAACTATCTTAGGGTATTCATTTGTTTATAAAGAGCCCTAAAAAAATATTTTTCTGTTTTTATTTTAGATATATTAATAAAAAAATGAAAAAGAATAATAATATTCAAATATAAACATTGAGCTTGTTGGCGTTTCAGTGTTTCTTTCAAATAGTTTTGATTTTCTCTTGTTTTATTTGAAATGTGCTACGTCATTTCTTCCTATGAAGGAAAGGCAATCAACCATAGGCAGTAGACTTACGCGTAATCTACGCCACGGGCCGTTTTTAGTCACGTGACCCCTGTTTAAAAAATAATAATTTTAGAAGACGAATTTTAATGAAATAATGCAATATTTTTATCGCGCGTTATTACAAATCGCTCCACAAAAAATATATTAACACTGATGTTATAAAAGAAATGTATATTTTTATCACTGTCAAATAGCCTATTATCAGACATCCCGAATCCTGTATCATGCATGGTTCAAGCGTACCTCGGATAGCATTGGACGCAACTTGCAATCACACGCTAAGATGAGGAGAAGGATCAGTACCTAGGTACAGTAGCGGTCAGTATCAAGCTATACAAAACTGTCAAATTTCTTTATTCGATTATAAGCCTTATATTGTTACGCATTGAGTTCGAAATCGATTGAGGAAATTTGACAGTTTTGTATAGCTTGACCTGTCCGCCACTGTACTTATGAGTAGCGAGGGGCACCGCACCTTCTGCACTATAGGTAAAGACGGCCCTGAATAAATCTAAGAATTGAATTGAAAGAAATACGCACATACTAATCGCTTACTATCAGGTGATCCATCGGCTCGTTAGCCACCTATATCATAAAAAACGTAGCGTAGTAAAACTATGGAATCAGCTACCAACGATGGTGTTTCCGAACAGATACGATCTGGTGATCTTCAAGAAAAGAGCTTATTCCTCCCTTAAGAGCCGGCAACGCATCTGTGATGCCCCGTGTGTCGCAGATGTCCATGGGCGGCGGTAATTTACTTACCATCAGGTGAGCCGTCTGCTCGTTTGTCTGCCATAATGTAAAAAAAAAACTTAGATTTGAAAAACCTGCATGCTCGAATTCGAACCACAAATGACCCCCGTATCGAAGGAGCGTTCATATCCATCGAGATTCGAGCTACCATCGATCTAATTATAAACTAATAAATAAAAATTACAAAATTATATTTGAACTTTAAAGTTATGTTTTTAACGAGTATAAACTCTATAGCAACTTTATTGACAACAGCATTTAATTGATCTGGTCATAAACTGAGTAGCTTCAGCCCTTGTGTTACGGGTACTTATCAGAATTAACGAAGGTATCAAAGTATATCTTATATAGATAAGTAATAAACCAGACAATTCTCAAACTCAAACTAACACAGCACTTACAAATCGTCATACATTTGAATGACTTAAAACTATTTATAAGTACTTATATATGCTAATACATATCTTTTGTTGATACATGAAATATACTAAAAAAAATTAAACATAATGCGATTTTACCACCGGCTCGGAAAGTTGTTTCTGGTCGAGAAGATCGCCAGTTCGCCAGTTACTCTTTTTAATCGCCAAACTTTCATACAAGGTTGTGTCATCATCATACCAAGCCATACAGTTTAATTGTAACACAAAATAAAATAAAGGAAATAATAATAAAATAAATATTATGAGGTATACCGAAGCAGACAAGTCCCTAAAGGTGGCACCTGTTCACAATGTTCAAATACACGTATCTATTCATCACTCGAATCTAAGTCCAGTGTAGAAATTGATTCCTTTGGAGAGCGCGAGGTCATGTCAATTAAATACCTATTGGCATAATAATAGTGATTAGATTCAGGATTCGATTGAAGAAATACCTATGCAACTGTGCATAAAAGATTAGTTACAGAGAATAACATACTTCCACTCCCAGGTCAGATTAGTGATCGCGCCCTGCGATATGACCGCCTAAATTGTACACTGTATCTCTGTATACCTAGCTTTTAAGTTTTGTATGTTGTGCAAAAGAGTATCTATCTATCTATACTTACTACATAATTACGTACCAGTTCTATCTTATTTTTATGTCTAAGTAGGCAGGTACTTAAGTCTATTTCGATGCGACCTCACCTGGGCTTCGGTTCTCCTAAAAGCGATAAATTGCCAGCAACATGTGTAGGTCTTTGTTAGTCCCCGACGTGCCCAAGCCTCAAGCATTAGTCAGTTCCCGATTCGTAGCCATTGAGGGGGATCTCGCAACATCCTCTTTTAAATTGCGAGTTATCGTAATTGTTTCATTGTACAGATTGAGCTAGGATCGCGGGCATACGGCACTTGTACATTGGGTGCCTCGAAGGCGTCCTCACGTTATGATATAAGCTGCGTAAGAAGATGGGGGTGCCAGGGGAGGTGAACGCCATGGTGCATCAGATGCAACAGTTCTCGTGGGTGGACTATGTGGTGTTTGTGTTCATGCTGGCCATCAGTGCCGTGGTGGGGGTGTACTGGGGCTTCATGAAGAAGCAGACCACGCAGAATGATTACCTCCTGGGAGGAAGGAACATGAAGGTCATTCCCGTTTCTATGTCGCTGGTGGCGAGGTAAGTAAAAATTTAAAATTACCTACAGAAGAGATAGGCTGCCTTTAGTAAACTCTAGAGTTCAGTGTGAACGCAAAAACCCATCAGCCATAATAAAAAAAAACTGAAGCCTTATTAATGTGTCTATTGTGTCGATCGAACGATTTTAGGTGAATATGCTTCTAATAAGAATTGAATGATAGGCGTTCAATGGAAGTAAGTAAAAACTAGGTATTTTTATCTCTCTTCAAAAAGGCTGTACTTAGGTAGGGCACCTTCCAACCATCAGGAAAGTACCCTAATCAGTAAAATCACTCGAACCCAATTCAATGATCTTTTCTGGGCAACTCAGTAGAGTTTTAAATATTCTTTACCTAAATCACCCAATCTAAGCAGTAGCTTTGATTGGTTTCGGTAAAGAATATTTAATACAATAGGTACATATTATGTACAAACGTTTCAATTATTAAGGGAAACATTATTAGTCTTCGGCTTGACGTTTCGACAGGGCCGGTTGTAATGTAAGGTCGTAGTCACAAGCGAATCTTTTATTTGATTCATGCAACAGGAAAGTCTAAAATGTAATATTACAAAAGTAAGTTTGCATCTATGATTAAATTACAAACATATTTGTTTTTCTTCCAGTTTTGTCTCAGGGATAACCTTATTAGGGTCCCCTACAGAGGTATATATGTACGGAACCCAATATGCTTTTATAATGGGTGGAATATTCCTCATGTCCTTTGTCATGACACAAGTATATTTGCCTGTCTTCCACGACCTCAGGATTACATCAAATTACGAGGTAATTATAAGAGTAAAAGATACGACTTACTTTGTCCTCAAGATGAATCGAAACTGCTCTCTGTCCTCTCTGCTTCCACACTATCAGATCGCGTCATTCAAATACGTTCGCATTGGCATTGTATAAAAATACACCTACTACCTTAAGACTTACCTTAGGGACCTTCGAGAGAAGAGCGTACTCAAGTAAATAACACACTTAAACATTTTTAAGTGTGTTATTTACTTGCGTAAGAGCGTACTCCTTTTTAAAAAGGCCATCAACGCATTAGCGATCTCTCTGATTTCGCGGATGTTAATGGGCGGCGATGATTGCTTTCCATCAGAAGACTCGCTTGCTTGTTTGTCGCCTCTAGCATAAAAAATAATACATTATTTTTCTATCTTATAATGAAAAGTTGTAACTACGCCATCATATCAACCATACAAATCTAGTTGTCAGTATTTTCTATTGCAGACATTGATATCAATTTGAAACTAACCTCAGAAAGACAGATTGAGACGAAGCGGTCGGTGTGGTACAGTTAGGGTTGTGCAATAGCTGGTTTCAAATTATCGAATGACCTTCTGTGAATTAAAAGTAAATTGCTAGCATCCTTAGCGCTTTTGGTGTAGCACTCCTGCCGTACGATAGACTATGATTATCATCAGGTCAAGTTCACAGTAGGTACATTGAATGCATCAAGAATATTTTGATTGGATAACTAGCCAACTGCTATATCAGATGCATACTGAGAGTAGGTAGGCTATTATTCATAGGTATGTATGTAGGGGCCAGTAAATACTTTGAACAAATTAGAATTGTTGGCAGAGCTCCCTAGACTGCGTAGGTGTTGTGCGAGGTTACAAACAAGCCAAAAATTGATCTGTTAGAATCGTAACGGGTGTATAGTATTTATGTACCTATCTATAGGTTGTACCAAGGTAGTATTTTATTACTCAGTGCTAACTAACTAGCTGATTTCTGACGTTATTTAGTTATCTAAATATCTATACCTACTGCATTTACTGAATAATCGAGATGTCCTCTCATTGTTTTGCTCTTTTTTTCAGTACTTATCGATGAGATTCGACAACAGGGTACGACTATTCGGGTCGATATTATTTGCATTTACATTGGTAAGGCCATTAATTATGATATCAGCCACACATCAAAGGGCCTAATATAAAGCAGACATTACGATTGAACCGGAGTTTCCCTCTCTTTCATACGCGCTGTGTGTCTCATTTGTTATGGGTCATATTCTCGTTCGTTATGGGACGGCTTGAAATTAAGCCACCAGATTACTACAATCTGTCAAAATTCCTCAATTGATACTGAGTCAAACATTGAATGAAAAAATTTGACAGTTTTGTAATAGGTACTTTAATGTGTGGCTGTACGTACCTATATTTAATTTATCTATTCGTCTGAACATTTTAACTTGTTTGAATTTTTGCCTACTTTTCAGATAGGATGGTTACCGATTGTTATTTACGTTCCTGCATTAGCTTTTAATCAAGGTAATACGTTTAACGAAAAAAAAATATTTGCATTTGAAGACAATTTTATTCATAATTTATATTTTTCCCGTTTTCAGTTACTGGAGTCGATATTCATGTAATTACTCCAATAGTATGCTTAGTCTGCATATTTTATACGAGTGCTGTAAGTATATACATTTTCGTACGTAGGTATGTTATGGTAGAGATTGTGTATGCTTCTTCTTCTTATCGTGTCGACATGGTGATAATTTTATTTCTCCAGTTCAATATTCCGCCACGCGAACTGCGCTGTCGGTAGCCTGCAAAAAGTTCGCCATACGCTGAAATGACGCTACCCTGGCTCCGAAGGTTTTTTTTTGTAGATGCTGACGGTACATCCAATGATGCGTGTCCTACTCATCAGCAAGCAACACTCGTCCACTGCTGGACATAGGTCTCCCCTAATGCACGCCACTGCTCCCGATTTTCGGCCACTCTCATCCAGCCCACACCAGCCAGCCTTGAAATGTCATCATCCCATTTTGTCGCAGGGCGTCCTATACTACGCTTACCGAGTCGCGGTCTCCACTCAAGGACTTTACGGCTCCAACGGCTGTCAGTTCTGCGGCTAATATGACCAGCCCACTGCCACTTCAGTTTGCTCATTCGGTGGACAATATTGTGCGTGTCCTACGTTTGATTCTAATAACCGGCAACTGAAGGACCATAATTAATCAAGACGGGAATTAACACGATATTTATTATGTGATACAACATTGTGTTAATTCCCGTCTTCATTAATTATAGTTATAATGTAACGCGAAAATTTAAAAAACTATCTGAAGGACCAATATTATAATTGCATGTTCCATTTTTATGTGATTTTGTGCGCGATTGCCATGGACACTAGCGACAACAGTGGAGTCACAAGTGCGCTGCCAACTTTTGAATCCCCCTTTCCACTGGATCAGGTCACCGGTACCCTCACTTACGCAGCGAAACACAGCACAGTCTGCTGCACGCCGGTTTTCTGTGAGGCCCAGTCATGCCGAAGCGTGGCCCTCCCACGGTAAATATTGAAATATTCAGAGCGTATGCGTAATGTGGGGTGGCGCGTCATTCAGCTTAGATGATCACTACTATTATGTATAACCCCCTTTGGCTACGCCCCTGAAGTAGAAGGTGTCGTTAAATACGGATTTAGGGAACGTACTTATCTCTCTATATGAACATTGGAATGAACACCACAGAAAAGAACTGCAAGTATTGCACAAATCTATCTTTATAGATGGGATTTATTTGTAAACCTGTATTTCCAGGGTGGTTTACAAGCCGTGGTGTGGACGGACGTCATTCAAATCACCGCAATGTTTGGTGCAATGGCGCTGGTGGCCATCAAAGGCACTCTTGACGTGGGCGGGATTGGGGTCGTGTGGCAGCGGAACATGGATAGTGGCCGAATAGAGACCCCCAAGTAAGTACTATGTAGAACACTCCGTAACATGTGGAGCGATGGTATCTCAGTGGTTTAGAATGCGCCTTCCGTACGGGATTGTGGTTCGAATCCGATTCTCACCTCTGCATTTTTCAAATCTGTGTGTATTTCTACCATTAGCTCGGCGGTGAGGGAATAAATTGTGAGGAAACCTTTTTTTATGTGATAGGAGACGAGCAGACGGATCACCTGATGGTACAGTTTGGGCCTCCGGTACCCTCACTCACGCAGCGAAACACAGCATAATGCTGCTTCACGCCGGTTTTCTGTAAGGCTGTGGTATCACTCCGGTCGACCGGGCCCATTCATGCCGAAGCGTGGCTCTTCCAACGTCACAAACGTGGCTCTCCAACGGACCTGCACGTTTCTGATAGGTACTGAAACGTGTAAACGGGATTCAGTTGGTTTGGATCCCCTATTAAGGGGTGGCGAAGGTCAGACGGCAGTCGCAACAGCTTTGAACGCAACAGGTAATCACACGCTAAGATGAGATGAGACTCAGTAACATGTGGTCCGTGAAACACTCGCAGTTCCTGTAACAGTCCCAAGTTGATCAGAGAGCGATTTTAAGCAAGCAAACAAAACACGGCGTAAACACGCGTGGGGCGAATCAGCAGGAATTTTGTCAATGGTCCCTAATAACAAGACGATTATTTGTGAGGCGAAACGAAGATAGTTGAGCGCCAGCAATCAAACTCATTACCGTATGTACCTTCCGTCAGGGAATCTGCTGCATAACCATCTGAAGAGCAAAAATCGCTTGCAGCTTGAACAGTTTTTTGTTTGATATGGCATAATTTTTCTGTCGTGCGTGCGATTTCGTTTGAAAGTGGTTTTATGGCAGATGGCAGATTACCGCACATTGTCCCCTTGTCGGCAATGTATGAAATACGGAACAGCAATCGACTACTTTCTTCTAAGGGAGGTAAAAGAATCAAGCTAACAAAGGTTAAGTCATGTCTTATTCCCTACACGTAGTAAGGTGACGAGCATAATGGGTACCCCAAGAAAAAAAATCCAGAGATCAGTTAAAACTGTACAACTGTATGAGTTCTAACATAACTTTCTACGGTTGCGTTTTTTTATTGTTTTGCGTCTTAAGTGAGACATTTTTACCAGTACTAATAACACGAGTGTTGTAACAGAAGTACGTAGAAGATAATTCTTTACCCACATAGGACAAAAATAGAACTTGACTACCAACAATTCTCTACCATCATAATTGTGTCCATCTAATCCTACGCACTTATAATGAATATAAATAGAGCCGTGCAATAAAAATAATCTGCATTTGTTACTCCCACTTTTCATTTTAGTTGCTTACTCATTCATTGTAAATATTGCAATATAACATCGTAATTTTTTTAACGTTTACATCTCAAAAGCCTCATTAAAGATATCGTGAATACAGTCCAGATCACCAAAATAGAATATCTATCCGGCAATAATGTATGGAACAGCTGATTATTTCTTCGCTTATTTTGTTAATCTAACATGCATTTTTTTATGATGCGACAGACAAGTATTTGACCTCAATCTCACCTGATGTTAAGGGAAGGTGAGGTCCAAGTTGGGCGATGCTTTCCCGTGAAAAACCTATTCACTATTGCCTTAAAGAGGCCCAGGTTATATTGTTCAGGTAATACATCGGCGGGCAACGAGTTTCACTTCTTGGCTGTTCGTATCAGAAAAGAGTTTCCGTAGCGCTTAGTACGGATGGCTGGAACTTCAACCATATAAGGATGGTAACCCAGTCTTCGCCTAGTATCCCGATAATGAAATGGGGCCGGCGGAACTAGCTCATGTAGCTCCTTAGCACATTCTCCAAAGTGTAGAATATCATCATGCACGCTATTTTTCGACGGTGGGCGAGGCTTTGTCAGTTAGCCTATTCGAAAGTTGCGCCGCCAATGAGTCTTCTGACACGCTTTCCCGCAGAATCTAGAGCTGCTAGCTGATACTTGGCGAATCCATCCTAGAGATGACTGCAGTATTCTACGCACTCACGGACTTGAGCTTTGTAAAGCAAGTCGTTGCGCAGACGAGAAATACCGCCTCACCCTGGAAAGGATGCCAAGTTTTCATTTTAGACGATATTGTTTGTAAGGACTTTATTCACGATTCCTATTATTCGAAGTTCTGGGGATCGTTCGTTGCCGAGTGGTCACTACGACCAAATATGATCTATTGTGACCTCCGTTACCACATATAGATCATCTCCGAGGTCCACGGTCCGCATAAACCGTATAATGGCCTTGGGAGCGACAGCCTTAACATCTTCCGGGCAGATGTGGTAACTGCCCAGGGTGCGGCTTCTTGGGTGCCCGAGGGCATCGCATTGACAAAGGACGTGCATCGGTGTCTCGTCCTCTGCCTTCCAAAATCTGCAGGTAGGGTCTCTAGGCCAGCTCAGTTCTAGTGCCGCGCTTGTTTAGCCTGCAGTGACCAGTAATGGTTCTTGTGAGGATGCTCAACTATTTGCGAGATAGCGCTAAAGCCTCTAGCGTGTGTTTGCTGGAGAATCCTGTCATTAAGGTCTTGGCATGTGCCTGACCTGTCAATCAATCTGAGCCAGAGCTGTTTACTCTGTTCGATCGACCACTCTTTAAGATTGCGTCGGGTTGTTATTCACAATATCTTTTATGAGGTTTTCAGGATGTAAACGATAAAAAATGACGGTATAATTCTGCATTTCGAGCTGATAGATAGACTACGTACAGACGGCTACCTACGTGTAAAATGTATTTACCTTTTTCTCTCTAGCTGGGACCCCAACCCTCTAGCAAGACATACAGTCTGGAACCTGGTGGTGGGCGGCCTCGTATACTGGCTGCAGGCCAACTCCGTCAACCAGACCATGGTGCAGCGATACCTTGCCTTGCCTACACTGCGGGGCGCCAAATGGTTGGTACTAACTGAAGTTCTAGCTAGTGGCGACATGAGACAAGAATCTCGTGACGTCACTGGCATATGTGTTAGAATAAATCTTTTATCAAGTTTTTTTTTTATGTGATAGGTGGCAGATGAGCAGATGGATCACTTGGTGGAAAGCGGTTGCCGCCGCCCACGGGATGGGTTTCTCAACAAGACCCTGAATACAAATGACTTCTAAGCCACGACTTCATGGCTTTTGTAGTTTGTATGCTGTAGAATTTTCTTTGATAGCTATATTAAAGATCTTCCTCCTTAGTCGTTCACTCTTGACCGAGTGGTCGTGGTTGACGATGTAGCATTTTCGTGTACTGATGCGGCTCGCGCGATGTGTCTCTAGTTGTTGCGGTCCACAAGCGTCACGGGAGTTTTGGACAATGGATGTCTGTGTTACAGCCTTAATGAGGTCTGTCCAACGCGTAATAAAGATCACTTACTTACCTACTCCACTGGCTCAGCGACCCGAAACGAGTCTTGGCCTCCGAAACAAGAGAACGCCACTTTGATCGATCCTGCACTACTTGTCGCCAGTCACCGGCCTGAAGTTCTCGCAGATCATTCTCGATGACGTCCTTCCAGCGATACCTAGGCCGGCCTACCGGGCGTCAGCCCATCGGTCGGCTCTGGTATGCTTTCTTCACGAGACGATGCTCGTCCAGTCTCTCGAGGTGACCAAGCCAGCGAAGACGATGCGCCTTGGTCTCGCCGATGTTAGGCGTGTCTAGCGTCCCCCGGGTGGCGGATGGGGGAACGGTCGGTAGCACAGCCCAGCTAGCTACTAGGCTAAGTCCGATGGACTCGCTGACCAAAGTAGGATGTGGCCCTCCAGCATTTTGGGGGTTGTGCGGCGGGTTAACACCCCTCCCACTTAAAAAGGACTCCATTACGAAACCGAATAAAGCGAATAAAAATCACGTTCAAGTTAATTTGTATGTTATGTTTGATTGGATTTTTACTTTTTTTCAGGGCAGTGGTGTTATTCTGCATCGGGATATCAATATTGTACTGCTTCTGCCTTTATTGTGGGCTCCTGATATACGCCAGGTTTTACGACTGCGATCCTTTGCAAACGAAGGTGCGATGCTTATGTTTTAAGCAATATCTGTAATAAGTTTAGATGTTTGTAAATGCTATGAAAATTATGTTTTTCAGCTTGCTAAAGCCAAGGATCAGCTTTTACCACTTCTCGTAATGGATGTCCTGAGTGATATACCAGGGTTATCAGGAGTATTTGTCGCGGGAATCTTTAGTGCTGCTTTGAGGTATGTTACGGACAAAATTTTTATGTTTTGTTTTAAAATTGTTGAATATAACGCGTGACCACAACCACACCTGATGAAATTTTATAAAAAAAAAAAAACTTTATTTACTACAAAAGTTTAAAACAGCTTGCAGTAATATATTGACTCCCACACTAGGCGAAGCCTGTCTCGTGGGAATCATATCAGATTGATTTACCAAGTGTAGCGGCTTATTACTATAGCAAGATTTTCGGAATACGGAAGACGATGTTTATACTGAGTCAAAAAATGTTTTGTCTGAACAATGAAAGTTAATTAATGATGCCCATGTTCAGAGTGAAAATATTTACAGAAGTTTTTTTTGAATAAACATGAATATCGGTCACGAGTTTCTTGTCATTAATTTCTGTTTCTTCAATATGCCTAAGGAGTATATCTCTTTGTTTAGTAATGAACCCGTAAAAAGCATCAATTAAGTACAAATCTTAGGTGTAAAACCAAATTACTAAAACGACGTATTTTTGCAGCTCCCTATCAACAAGTTTGAATTCCATGTCGGCTGTGGTACTGGAAGACTTTTATAAGCCATTCTTCAGAAAGGAGCTCTCGGAGAGACAAGCCAATTGGCTTATGAGAGGCGTCGTCATACTTCTAGGGACTCTATGTGTAGGTAAATAATTCACTAAGGTTGTGTAAATTATTGGAATCTTAGCTAATATAAAGCAGTCGTCCTCTTAGAGCACCCAGGCATATAGTATCTCATCATCATCATCATCATCAGCCCATTTAAGTCCCCACTGCTGGGGCACGGGCCTCCCTCAATCACATGAGGGGTAATTGCCATACTCACCACGCTTGGCAGACGGGTTGGCGAGGGTTTTGATATAAATGCAGAGTTTTCCTTCTCTGGGTGCCGCTGGGTTAGCCGTGTGGTCCCCGGCAGAGTAGAATAGGCCACCCTCACTCTTACCGAGTAAAAGGCGACTAAGGTAAAGCTGCTGGCATGATCATATAGTATCTGCGCGGATAAAAATAATAATATTTTATTTATTTCAGACCACTTAGTCTATTTGTGTTCGTAACAATGTCTTAATCTATGTTAGTCTTTTATAATTAACTTGGTCCTACACACATTGTGCATATGCCACATAATAGGGCTGACGTGATGCCTGCTCGCAATGACTTTCAGGTAACTATAGGTGCTATCCCGGACTCTGTGCAACAGAATATTATGTTCACTTATAAAATATGTTTACTTTCTTGTATATTACCGCTGCAAAGCTCTCGGTTTATGCCTCAACAAACATGCCTGATGCACTGCAGTAGCGTGGCAACCCCAAAAGCATCCTGAAAGAATTGTCGTATTGGACTCGCAGAGCCCTGTACGTCTTTTGGTCATAACTGACCCACAAACTGGCGGCATACGAGAGGCGCACAGTATGTTTTGCAATAGGACAGGTGCTTGGCCGTGTGGTCCCCGGCAGAGTAGAATAGGCCACCCTCACTCTTACCGAGGTGTCGTAAAAGGCGACTAAGGTAAAGCTGCTGGCATGATCATCAGCACCTAGAGAAGGAAAACTCTGCACATATATCAAAACCCTCGCCAACCCGTCTGTCAAGCGTGGTGAGTATGGCAATTACCCCTCATGTGATTGAGGGAGGCCCGTGCCCCAACAGTGGGGACTTAAATGGGCTGATGATGATGATGATGAGGTGCTATTGCAAAGCATACTGTGGCCAGTGGTGTGGTGTGGTGTAGGCCAGGGCCTAGTCCACTTAGAGCACCTTTCGATATTATTGACAGATGCCTTCATAGATTGTCCGACACACATTGATTTTAAGATCAAAAGGTAGTAAAGTTTAAATTATTTCTACATTTTTCAATGATATTATTGATTTCAGCCTTGGTATTCATAGTGGAGAAAATGGGAACCATCCTTCAACTGACGATGACTTTAGAAGCCATGACTATGGGCCCACAGCTTGGCGTCTTTACCATGGGGATCTTGATGCCCTGGGTTGATGCTACTGTGAGTACGAGTATTTAACATATATTGACTGTATCGCATTGTTTCACTCTGAACCGATGGAGCATTTGGTTTGGTAGTGAGTGACACCGCCTGATGTTCTAAGGGTTCGATTCCCACTCTGGAAAACTGGTATCACAAAAAAACTCCGTAAACATGTTAGATCGACAACAGCGAAATAATCATCAGCTGTTCCATATTACTTATTGCCGAGTGGATATTCTATTTTGTATAAAACAGCTGTTTTTATTTCACTTATATTAATGCTAAAGGGGCTTTATTCATGGTGTGGTGAATGTAAGTTATTTTAAGCAAAAAACTCTCTGGAGTGCGTAAATACAGAGAGGATTGGTGACAGACATCATTCAGGTAAGAACTAAATCTGTTAGGTATATGGTACTCTTCAACCCACTCTCAACTTAGTAGGCTGTACCCGTTATATATCGGCTATCTGTTCCTACAAGAATGAAGTCGGTCAATAATCCTACGTATTTTTTGACTTCAGGGCGCTTTAGTGGGTGGCATGAGCGGTCTGGCCACCATGTCCTGGTGGTGTCTGACGGCGCAAATGGCCATCGCTCGAGGACAAATAGTTCATCCGCACAAGGACCTCACGACAGCCGGCTGCCAGTATAACTTCACACTAGTCGAGACAGCCACGCAGGCTGCAGGAGTTATGTGAGTTTTGTTCAGACAACCATTTTTGAAAGATTTATTTGAAAGAAATGGGGTGAGTCGGCGTCTGCCGAGATCATGTGTGCTCCCAGGTGCCGGCTTCTGCAGTGGTGCAGCGCTATGCACTCGCTGAGGACGTAGATAATCGTTTCCTCGTCCTCGTGACAGAACCTGCAGATTTTGGTATCTGAAAGACCCATGTTGTGCAGGTGCAGGTGTTTAATTTGCAGTGCCCTGTGAGGGTCCGAGTCAGTGCCCTAACATGTCCTCTCTAAGACAACCATACAACAAGTTCAACGCCAAATAAGTCTAGCGGTGACCTTGAGCGCGCAGAAACCATTCTTAGTACAAAGTGAGATATTGTACAAGTGTGCAAACTACCGGCCAGCGGTACACTTAGTGGCAGACAGACGAAGACGGATCACCTGATGGTAAGCGATTTCCGCCACTCATCGATCCCGCAATACCAGTGAAGTCACTAAGTGCGATGGCATCTCTAAAATCCCCTTTCTCTGGTTTTCTAACCGGCAAATTCATGCCAAAGCGTGACTTTTCCGAAATAAATCTTACAATTTCTTCAATACATTTAAACTTCTCTGTAATCCAAAAATATCCTTGTCGGTTTCCAGTGAAGAGGTGAACCCTCTGCTCCGCGTTTCCTACATGTGGTACACCCTGGCCGGTGCTGTGGTCACCATATGCGTGGGCGCCGCCGTGGCCCGCGTGAACCGCGTGCGTGGGAAGGCCTACGTGCCCCCCCCGCCGAAGCTTTTGGCTCCTCAGCTTAGAGGGCTTTATAGAGACCCACCGCATCCCACGGACGAACCTTTTATTAGAGCTTACGGACATAATAAAGTAAGTAATCATATGTATTGTTTTTGCACTCCGGTTTTTTCTTTTTGGGGTAGGTAGGCCCTGAACAGGGAAAAACGAAACACATTTTTGTCTTTCAAGATCCTCTTTCTCAATATAAAGGTCTTCTTCTTCTTCTTTAGCCATTTTCAACCTCTAGAGTGTAGGCCTCCTTCAGTTATGCTATTGTTGTCGATCTTAAGCAGTTTTCATCCACTAACCACTTTGTTCCTGCCAGCCTTTTGATGTCGTCACATAACACATTTATGGTCTTCCTCTTGGGCGTTTCTCACCCCCCACTCTACCACTGCCTTGCACCACGAGCCGTGTTTTCGAGCGACATGACCAGCCCGCTCCCACTTCAACTTTAAGACTCCTTTCGCAACGTCGCTTACTTTGCTCTGCTGTCTGACCCATTTCTTTTACGGCATAAAGGTATTGAGCTGTAATTAACAGCAAAATTTAAATCTTAACCTAGGGCTTATTCTTTATTTAATTTTTAACGTTTCTTGAGAAAAGAGTCTTACATCTTCGTAACGAAAGGTACTAAGTACTACGTCTCAGATCTCAACGACTGGAATAAGCTGGTTGCGAGAGAGATGGCTCAAAGAGGCAACTATTTGAAAAGACATATATGCTGCGACAGATTAATGAAGATGAAGGAATATCTAGTTAACCTAAGAGTATTTTGCTTGTGCAGATGCAACAGTAAAATAGAATTATCTCTTTCAGGAAAACTGCCAAGTTAATTCTACCTCAATAAACATGAAACCGATCAACGAGTGCGAGGAGATTAGCTGAGGGGTACATCGAATAAATAATCTAAGCATAAATTATAACCTTATTTTGAATATTAAATCATTACGACAATTCACTCTTTCACTCAAGTTTCAATCATTGTGTAATACACAAAATTTCACCGCGTCAAATTCATTCCACTTGAATACGCGATGGATTTTTTTAAGTGCGTCAGTTACGTAGTACCTAGTAGTTTTTTTTTTTGCCATTATAGTGGACAAACGAGCAGACAGCACACCAGATAATAATAATATAATAATTCTCACAACATCTCATACGTTGACCTGATTCCGTACTAAGTAGGGTAAGCACTTGTGTTACAGATATCAGACAACAGAGGAACACAAATATATACTTAAATACATATATTACACCCAGACACCGAACAAACACAAGTGTTCATCGCACGAATTTTTGTCCAGGGTGGGGATCGAACCCACGACCTTTGGCGCAAGAGGCAGGGTCACTACCAATTGCGCCATCCGGTCAGACAGCACACCAGATGGTAAGTGATCACCGCCCATGGACATGTATGCGTTGCCGGCACTTAAGAAGGGAATAAGCCCTTTTCTTGAAGGTCACCAAGTCGTATCTTTTCGGAAAGGCCACGTATGACAGCTGGTTCTGCAGTTTTAGCGTGGCAGGAAATGACATGACAATTAAATTGAAATTCTGGTGATGAGCAAATGGCTGAGTATCAAGTTTCAGAAACCAAGAGATGTGGTTTCAATTCTAACCTGAGATTTAGCAACGCATTGATATCTATCTTACCTAGATGCGTAATCGAACCCAACGAAGGGTGTGATTTGACTCAAGGGAAAATGCGTGGCTATGTAAATAAAAGCAAACATTCGGTCTCGAAAATAATTGGAGACCTATTCAGGAAATTTATTTTTATTCAAATTATCATAATTAAATATTTCGTCGGAAATTACTTAGGAGTTAGATACAAATCAAATAGTTGTGATAGCCAAATTATCTGATAGCAGGATTAATGTACATGAGTAAAAGTATTGATAGAAGATAATATATGTTATAAAATGCGCGGTATCCGTTACACCTCAATAGGCCGACTCTATTGACTGACGGATACAGTGCACAATATAATGTTTTTGGTGAAGTGTGCCCTCTTGTTGACCGTGGCGGTGGCTATCTCAGGTACCTACACACTGGTTATTCTGTTCTGTCTAAAAGTCAAAACCCGAAGTACCTATTCAACAAACGGAATATAACCAGGTCACAAAAATATTAAGTAATTTATTAATAATATGACGTGATGTGTGTGTGATGCGACCTATACTCGGGCTGTGTGAAATTCATACATAAGCAAAAAGGAATTGATTATATCACAGTGTAATTATTGTAAGTCTAACTAAATAAAGTATTCGTGTGAAATTTAACGTGTAGTGTTGTGTATAGCATTCTTGCATGCAAGATCTTGATCTTCCTTTTTACTAGTTTGCAATTTAGTACAAAGAGAAATACGTCTTTATGGACATTTAATTAATTCATTTATACACGCGTTTCAGCCTCCAGCCGGAATTTGGAGATTCACGATGTAGAATTCCACTTATTCACACGGTAAGTATCTATGATAATTATTACGATAAATAATAAAAAAATAAATACACCAGTGATGGGAATTGGTATTTTGAAAAATTGTCAATGATAAGAAATGTGAATATTGTTAATGTGGACTTCAAAATTTGATAATTATTGTTATAATTAGATATCAATATGGCCATTCTGACGCCCTGTTTAAGTACCGGGCCGTGATGTCGGGGTCCTGGGTTCGATTCTCGGGTCGAGCAAACAGTATCGTATTTTTAGAACATAGCCCGGGTTTGTGATCACCAATCCACATTAGGCAAGCGTGGTGATTAAGCTCAATCCTGTCATAGTAGCGATGACTTGATTTCTATGTTGGGGGTCTTTGCTCTGCAGTGGGACAGATATAGGCTGATACTTTCTATACTTACTATGACGATTCTATTGCGTTGGCGAATAAGAAAGAAATTCTTTAAATCGAAGTTTTTTAAATTTTAATGTTTAAATGTATACTTACTATCAATAACGTGAAATTGAGCACTCACGCTGCGAAACATTGTAGAGACACTGATTCAGGCTGCGAACATTAGTAACAACTGATTAAATTAATCTTTTAAATGGGGAAAGTATTTTTCTTTCATTATTGGGCAACACTGATCATTTTAATAAATCATTTGTATTTTTAGCTTATAAAAAACAACATACTATGAAATATTGAAGGCTTACCTGTGAAAAGTGATGTTATTACATTTCTTATGCTTTTCCGAATCATTGTGACAGAATTTTACCGCACAAATCGTCATAGTAAATTAATTTTCGCGAGATGCGTTTGACAGGCATTGACATCGACGACTGCGGAGGGGCCCGGGCATTTGGAGCCGTACGGCTCCGTTTGAGGTTTTTCAAATTGTAGGCGCAGACTAGGTTTCTAGTCTTGTTATAATTCTATGGTCGTATCTACCTTCTATCCATTTATGAATATTTCGCAAAATAAGTAGCAAAAATCAACACCTATTCCGATCACTGAGAATTATCATACAATGATAGGTTCACTATGAATAACAAGCTTCAAGTTTGATATAACCTATATCTGTCGTGCCCATATCGTAGAGCTCACTTCATGAAATGATACACTGTCTAAATGCCACATCATGATGTGGTTTGGGGAGATCAATGATAAGATATCGTAAGACGGCGGTCGCTGACGCGACGCTTTTAAAAAGTTAAAGTTTTCTTTCTTACAGAAATTCGTTTAATTACAAATATTTCTATAATTTGGTTTGTGATAGTGACAATAAACATGTTCTGTACATTTTCTGGATTTACACACAAATTTTACAAACAGCCTGGATAGGCCAAACAGCAAATACGATCTGGTCAAATGTGGACGAAAAACCTTTATTTGTTAATGATTGAATGACCTGATCGAATTAAGTTGCTAACTATCAAATTAAGTTTCAGGATTGAAATGCGATCATTTCGTGAAATTATTGATCATTTCATGAAGACAACCCGTTTGGAACAGTGGTAGTGGACGCTGCCTTTGGTCCAAAGGTTGCGAGTTCGATCCCCGCACAGTACAAACATTTGTGTGCATGAACATGTTTGTTTGTATTGGTCTGGGTGTTTGCTATGTATTATAAGTATGTATTTACAAAAGAAAAGTATTATATGTATATATTTGTAATCCCACTGTTGATTCTGATATCCGTAACACAGGTGCTTGAGCTACCTATCTCGGAGTTAGATCAGTGTATGTGATGTTGTGAAATATTTATTTATGAAGTGAGTTCATCTACGATATGGCCACGACATATCCTTACAATACAAGTATTTGCACATTATATTTATTATTAACTATTTACCCATATACTTATTATGATGATACAGATAAACTGCTTATTGTTTTGAAGTAGGTAATTCATTAATTGTAATGTTAATAAAACATTGAAATTGGTTTCTTTTATAATGCCTATAAGTAATTAAGTACTTTAAGCTCTTTAATCTTTGAGGAGAACATTGAGATTAACAGATTAATTTACTTTCTTTCCGGTAAACAAAATGGAATGAACCAAAAGAAATGTGAAATGAATAATTTGGTAATAATTTAAATATCATCTTGGGCGCGAAGCTCGTCCTCGGATAGCTATCTAAGTCGGGAAAACATTGAACTATTAATCTCAAGGGGGGCCTGGTTTGAGTTTGGATTTTTTAGAAAAGAAAGAAGTTAAGTTAAGGTCACAATGCCATATAGATAACAATTTTTGTTGATCTTTCATTATCTCTTAGTGTAATTCTCACTGGTTGATAAATATTTGTGTGATTATTTATGATGGGTAGGTATTTGTTATGTATTAACTTTGTAGCCTGAAAGTCAGGTTCGCCTAATTCAGGCATTTGTGTTTATATCTTTTTTTATTATTATTTATTATCGCATACAAAGACTTTTGACAAACAATCACGATAATGGCATTGTATAAACCGCTGAGGTTTGTACACAATGCTGGTTTTTACGTCTGCATATTAAATAAATAATAAATATTTCACATCACATACATTGATCTGACTCCGAGATAGGTAGCTCAAGCATCCAGTATCCGTAACACAGGTGTGTTACGGATATCAGAATCAACAGTGGGATTACAAATATATACATATAATACTTTTCTTTTGTAAATACATACTTATAATATATAGATAACGCCCAGACCAATACAAACAGATATGTTCGTGCACACAAATGTTTGTACTGTGCGGGGATCGAACCCGCAACCCTTGCACCAGAGGCAGCGTTCACTACCACTGTTCCAAACGGGTCGTCCCGTATATTGCTCGCAATAAATACAAAAATAATAGTAGATACGAGTAGTATTACAGATAAAATCACATAGAAATACTAATAATTTAAGTTCCATTTATACATTACCAAAGAAGTGGAAACCAAGTTAATGTTCTCCTAATTCATGAGAAAGTGTAATTATATTTTTGCTGATTACATCGAGCAAGCGTTTTGTGTTTACGGATTACCTATTTAGCGTTGTTGCTGTCTGTAGGATTTAACTCTCTTGTAGATTTTATTGTTTTAATTTTACATATTTGTGTATTATTTTTTAATTAAATAAATCGGTGTCTGTGAATAAATAAATCAATATAAATAAAGCAACATCACACCCTTACTTTTTATTTAGAAACTTTTCTAAATTAATTTACACACTTTCAGATTCCTCCTTCGAGTTCCACCCGAATAACGTGTCGAGGAGTTTTGTATGTGCATATTGACTTGACCCCAAAATAAGAATTTTGATATGGTTTCTAGTGGGAGCCCCGGGCAAAGTCAGCCGCTGCTCCCGTCCGTTAACTCCATCATGGTGTCATCTTTCGACTTGGGCAAGCCCACGGTGGTGACCATCCATAACTTCGGGCAGACTGTCGCTAGCAACTTTAACGCTTTCGTTGTCAAAGGTAATTATTTTTTTCATCTATAGGCTAAAGCTTGACCACAATCGCACCTTATCGAAAATGACGATGAGATAGATCTGGATGATACACGTTTGCCTGAAAGATGCCTGTTCACTCTTGCCTTAAAGATATCCATATTATAGTGGTCAGGAACTGACTGCAATGCATTTTCTATTTTTTCTGACGGAATGCAACTGCATTCCTTAGATAGATAGATATACTTTATTGCACAAAAAAAAAAACACAACTTTAATAGGCATTACAGAAACTTAATTGTACAATTTCGGCGGTCTTATCGCTGGAAGCAATTTCTACCAGACAACCTTCAGGCATAGGACATTTGATAGTAGAGGAGGGGTAGGTGGTGCAATATTAGCTTAGCTGGACAGCATTGGAAGCGAATTGCTTCGTGCGGATAAGGAGTACCTAGTTCTACCATATAAGAACGAAAGCTCTCGCCGCGCCTTGTCGTCCGGTGATGGAATGGGCTGGGTATTATCAAATTATGCCTCCGCACACTCCCCGAAATGAATCCGGTAGAAGACTGAGAGCGGGAGAGTCACGCTTCGGCATGAATGGGCCGGCTCGACCGGAGTGATACCACAGTCTCACAGAAAACCGGCGTGAAGCACTACTGCTGTATTTCACTGAGTGAGTGAGGGTACCGGAGAGCCAATCCGGGGGAAAGGGGGATTTAAAGGTTGGCAGCGTACTTGTGACTCCACTGGTGTCGCGGGTGTCCATGGGCGGCGGCAATCGCTTACCATCAGGTGATCCGTCTGCTCGTCTGTCACCTAACACAAAAAAAGTTGACGGTGGTCCAGGCTTTGTCCCGTGAAAAATGTGCTCATCAACATTCAAATTTGAGTTTTATGCTCAAAGGAATTTCAAAGGAGATCCTAGCACATTCATATACATTCGGTCATACAAATATGAAGTTGTCGTCCGAAATATTTTTTTGCGAAAAGTTTGGACTTGTCCCCTTGAAATTAATTGAAATGTCAATATTGGGCAATCAAAAAAAAAGATTTGTTAGATAATACGCTGAAAATGTAAGATGTTGATTTTGGGCCTCAAAAACAGTCCATACAGTTTTGGTTCCATTGTAATAAAAATAATTAGAGGGACAGAATTAAGCAACATTCTTTTGATAAAATGTGTATCTTTTCTTATTCCAGCTCTGCTAGACGGGGCAGATGTGAACGTCCTAGCAATCGACTGGAGCAGGGGCTCCGGAATGTACACACAGGGCGTCGCCGAGGCTCACAGGTGTGGGCAGCACGTCGCCGCCTTCATGAATATTCTCATCAGCACGTTCAGCTACTCTGCCCAGAACATCCACATCGTCGGCCACGGGCTCGGAGGACACGTCGCCGGCATCACCGCCAGGCTCATCACCGGAACAGTCTCTAAGGTCACTGGTAAGTGGGTTATTTTCATAAAACCTCTCCACAGACCTCTCACTCCCATCGCAATGTGCAATTCCCGGTTGCGTGCGAAGTTGTCGCTTCGTGCCCGGGGTACGCTTTGACCATGATTTAGGATGAATTTTTCGGGTATAGTAAGTAAGTAAACATTTATTGACCACATACAAGAATTACAGGAATAGGACACATAACATTAAATAGATCTTTGACGACCCGTTTGGAACAGTGGTAGTGAACGCTGCCTCTGGTGCAAGGGTTGCGGGTTCGATCCCCGCACAGTACAAACATGTGTGTGCATGAACATATCTGTTTGTATTGGTCTGGGCGTTATCTATATATTATAAGTATGTATTTACAAAAGACAAGTATTGTATGTATATACAGGAAGATTTTTTAATCACTATCCAAAATTTTTTTGGGCATTAGGTATCGTTAATAGAACCCATTTCTGCAAAAAAAAATGTAGGTCATATTTTTACAATAAAATCATTTTCCCGATCCAATTATCAATTAAGCGTGGTAACCATTTCTATCGTAAAACATAATGTAAACATTGAGTACGCAAAGCGGCAATATCAATGGGCGACACGGGACACCTCACACCTGCGCGTGCGGTGCGGAGGTGGGAAGGGCCGCGGGGGAGAGCGGCGAGGTGGCGGCGAGCAGCGGCGACAAATCAAAGACAAAGCACTAATTCGGCACAAACAAGCACAAAGGTCACGCAGACCACAGTCGCCCGCGCATTCCCGGCGAAAGCGTGTCATCTCGTGCGAATTGCGATCCCGCGATGTACTCAAACCGCGAGTATTATGAAATGGTGCGATGTTACTTTTTAAGTGGCGAGAGTTTGAACAAAGCTCAAAGCCTTCCTCGCCTTCGCAAACCAGGGTGTAGTGGACCCTTCGGTTCCGAACCGTGCTACCATTCTGGCTGCCACCCAAAGGCTGTTAGATCATGGCTAGTTCACCACTCCTTCACATGTAGTTACAAGGGCGTGGGAGGCAAAGACTGCCAGTAGAAATCGAGGTGACTTTTTTTTGTGGGGTGAAGTGAAAAGACCCGTGTATGTGGAAGAGGCCCAAAGCCTAGACGCATTAAAACTGCAAACCATACGTGCATTTGATGAAGTGAGACACTGTAGTGCTTAACAAATTAAAAGACAATCTGCAAAAACGTGCGAGACTCTGTTTAGAAAGAAATGGTTTGCATTTTGAACAGTTATTAAAATACACTTAGTTTATTAGGATTTTGATTGGATTTTGTTTTATTGTAGGTAAGTAATTTGAATTAATTTTTGAAAAGTTCATTCAAATTTTTTAAATACGCCTTATTGCAAAAAGTGCTAACTACCTACCTACTCAATAAACTTTATAAAATAAGAGTAAATAAATACCTACCTAGCTAATTTAAATGTTAATAAGCATGACTGTGAAATTTTATTCACGTCTTAAAGTATGAAGGAAAAATTTGCAACTTATGGATGTTATGAATGAAGTTGGTAGGGCGGGCGGCGCGGGCGGCGGCGGGCGGCGCCTGAGCGCGACGCGCGGTGAACAATTATATCAGTATTTTTCGGATAACTTTGAAATACCATATCTCAATATTTTAGCCGTGTGGTCCCCGGCAGAGTAGAATAGACCACCCTCACTCTTACCGAGGTGTCGTAAAAGGCGACTAAGGTAAAGCTGCTGGCATGATCATCAGCCACCAGAGAAGGAAAACTCTGCATTCATATCAAAACCCTCGCCAACCCGTCTGCCAAGCGTGGTGAGTATGGCAATTACCCCTCATGTAATTGAGGGAGGCCCGTGCCCCAGCAGTGGGGACTTAAATGGGCTGACGATGATGATGATGAATATTTTAGTACTGGATGACACTAAAAGAAAAAATACGTATATAATAATTTTAGCAGCCGATCATCATATTAAATTTTGGATAGTGATTAAAAATTCACCCTGTATTTGTAATCCCACTGTTGATTCTGATATCCGTAACACAGGTGCTTGAGCTACCTATCTCGGAGTCAGATCAATGTATGTGATGTTGTGAAATATTTATTTATTTATCTTGCACACTAATACATAGGAAAGAAATAGTCAAACCAGAACAAATTAAATAAGTTAATCCTATACTAGCAATATATATAGGTGGATTGCACCACCCTCCCCTCTTCTATCTAATGTCCTTTACCTGAAGGTTGTCTGGTAGAGATCGCTCCCAGCGATAAGACCGCCTAAATTGTACATTGTATCTCTGTAAACCTAGTATAGCAATTTTTTGAAGGTCTCCGTTAGCTTAGTCCCGGTTAGCAAAAGATGGGTTCGAGTCCCATCCGAAGACTGTCGAAAAATGTTTAAGTGAATTATTTACATGATTAAGGATTTAGAGAGTCTGGTGATGGAGATTTTTTTTATGGTGGCAGACGATAAGACGGATCGACTGATGGTAAGCGATTGCCGTCCATAGAAACCCGCGACACCAGTGGAGTCACAAGTACGCTGCCAACCTTTAAACCCCCTTTCCCCCGGATCGGGCTTTCGGTACCCTCACTCATGCAGGGAAATACAGCACAGTGCTGCTTCACGCCGATTTTTTGTGAGACCGTGGTGTTAATGTACTTAACTAGGTACACAAAATCGCTTAAAACTATTGTCCCAGTAGGGCTTGCAGATACAATAATAGATATTAAAATACACAAGTTTTTGTTAATTGAAAAATACCATGTATTAATAAATTTTCAAAAATTTCACATTTCAACAGAACATATTGTTTTTTGGCACTTATTTGGCACGAAATTATCAATATTTATTTCATGTAAAAAAAAACGAAACAATAAATCGTATGTAAAATATCAGCCTATAAATTGTCCCACTGCAGGGCAAAGGCCTCCACCATAGAAATCAAGTTATCGCTAGTATAATGGGATTAGGCTTAATCACCACGCTTGCCAAATGCGGATTGCTGATCACAAACCCGAGCTATGTTCGAAAAATTCGATACATACTTTTCGCTCGACCGGGGAATCGAACCCAGGACCCCGAAATCACGGCCTGGTACTTAACCTTGGGTAGTTTAATTTATTAATGTATTTTAGTATTTTAATTTAATTGCATTTTAGTATAATTGAATTTTAATGTAATTTTAAATTCATTTAATATTAACATTTAATATTGATTAGTAATAAATAGTACGACTAACATAGCTTGTAAGTTAACATTGTTAATAACAGCTATATGGACTCTGTGGTCTGAAATAAAGCTTCATTATATTAAACCACTAGACCAACAGGGCGTTCGTATGTAACCTCAGATATATTTGTACAGCTCTGGACCCATCTTTCCATGGTTGGACTCACCACCCTGACCGCCTCAGCACCAACGCGGCGGCAGTGGTCGAGGTGATCCACACCACATCCGGCATCAAGGGCTACGACCACCCGCTCGGCCACATCGACTTCTACCCCAACGGAGGAGTTCACCAGAACGGCTGCCTTGCTGACGTCTCCTGTTCCCACAGACTAGCCTACACGTTCTTTGCTGAATCCCTCTCAGATGGGCCCAAGTTTATTGGTACGAGATGCGATAACTACGACCAAGCCAAGGCTATGCAATGTAGGGGCACGAGAGACGCTCATTTCGGAGGATTTGAATCCAAGCAAGGGTAAATATGTATATAACGATGTACGAGTTTGAAATTGTTTTCATTATCACTACACAGTATGAACAAGAAAGATGCTTTCGCTGTCTGTCCCGGTGTATGCTTAGATCATTAAAACTAGGCTAGGGGTTTTGATGCAGTTCTCCTCATTCTCCTCATTTAATAGCGTGTAATGGGGAACTTGCATCATTTTTTTTATTTTAGTCTATCTTAAACATTTCAGGATAACTTAAAGATGCCAAAAACAAAAAAGTTAAAATATGCACAAATAATTGTTTTAACGCAAATCGAAAATTGACATTTCAATGTACGGGCGAAAACGCTCACTGGCTTGACGTGACGTCATTCCACACGGGCGCCGCGGCCCTGCACACACATGATTGACATTTGCATATAAAAGCTACTTCTTTATGGCTCATATCAGACCTTATCGAAAAGCCAAGATACAAAATTAAAGCTAAAGATTTTTTTTACTTGTGAAAAACATGAGTAAATTAAGGCACAGAAAGTTGGAGAAATATTTAACTTAAATCTACATGTTTCGCCAAACAACTTCTTTATCGTTTGCCTTTACCGAGGCGGTGACAAGGTCTTTCCATTCTTTCCTATCAATCGGAAAAGTGAGCCCGGTTACATCCCTTATTCGCCAAACAAATGATTAAATCTTTATTGAAAGGTACATTTTACATGCTAGTTTGAGGTATGGTTGTGCTATGTTTGAAACATCTTTATGAAAATCGCATGTTCGATTCCGGTACCAACATCACCATGATATCATATCCGCCTTGAAGTCTAACCCATGATCCGGTTAAGTAACGATCACAATTTAGTTAGTATTAATCATTGATTTACCTCAATGGTATTAACTCTTCAAAGGTTCGAAGTATGGAAAAAATCTTCATACAATTGAGCCTGCAATGTTTTTTTTAAGTTGGAACCAAACATAGGTTACCTCGCTTGTGTGCAGCTTCTGGATCTGGAATTGAAATCATGACTTGTTACTTCTAAAATTTTCACTGATGAAACTTTAGAAATCAGAAGCGTACTTTATTTTGATTGACATAGTGTCTATACGAATGACGAATCCAACTCGGCCGGGCGGCGTTCAGGAAGCTACACAGCATATTTTCGCCCATCTACCGCAGTGTCTCAAGACATAAGTCTTTAATGCGTGTGTGTTGCCAGTGACGACATACGGAACCGAAACGTGGCCGCTTACAATGTGCCGATTAAGGAGGCTCAAAGTTACCCAGAGAGCAATGTAGAGGGGCTATGCTTGGAGTCTCTTTGCGTGATCGTATCAGAAATGATGAGATCCGCAGGAGAACTAAGGTCACAGACATAGCCCAAAGGATTGTATGTCTCAAGTGCCAATGGGCAGGACACATAGCGAGGAGAACAGACGGCCGTTGGGGCGAAAAGGTCCTCGAGTGGAGGCCACGTACAGGAAATCGCAGCCGTGGCAGGCCCCCCACAAGGGGGACCGACGATCTGGTGAAGGTTGAGGGAATTCATTGGATGCGGGCGGCACAGGACCGATCTGTGTGGAAGAACATTGGGGGAGGCCTCTGGACACAGGCCTCCCCCAATGTCGTTCCAGTGGACGTGTATTGGCTGAAATGATGATGATGATGATGATGATGAGTGTCTATACTCCATATGAAATGGAATATTTTTTGTTTCAGTACCACAGGCATCTTCACGTTCCTGACCAACGTCTTCCCGCCTCATGCTAGAAACTGAAAAATTTTGTGAATAAACAAATATAAAAAAAAACCTAGTTATTACTTAATACGAATAATTATATGGGAGATCCTCGCTTCGGCATGAGTGTGCCGGTTCCAACGAAGGAGACCATGGCCTCAGCAGTTCGTTTATGAATAAAATTAAAGAATAAAATTCTAAAGAACGTCTCACTCGGCGAATATACCTACGTTATCTAATATGTTATCTTTTCTTATTATGATGTGCTTAAAATCTAAATATAATATTATACAAGCGTGCGTGTATGATATTGATAGTTATGAAAACTTTACTATAGAACGCTATAGAGACCAATTTATAGCTTTTTTATGTGATTGGTAGCAGACGAGCAGACGGATCGCCTAATGGTAAGGGATTGCCGCCGCCCATAGACACCCGCGACACCAGTGGAGTCAAAAGTTCGCTGCCAAACCTTTCCTCGTGATTGGGTGTCCGGTACCCCCACTCACGCAGCGAAACACAGCAAAGTGCTGCTTCACACCGGTTTTCTGTGAAGCCGTGGTATCACTCCGGTCGAGCCGGCCCATTCATGCCGAAGCATGGCTCTCCCACTGTCTGTAGTATACTAGCCGTCTGAGACACTTCATATAAACTAGATAGTGAATGATGGTTTACTGCAACCCTTGATGAACGTGAAAAGTACTTAGCTTTATTTAATCCGATATAAGTACTTAAATCAAAAATATTAATCTTCTGTCTGTTTAATTGAATTAACTTGATAAGCATTTGCATAAAATGCTGATCATTCGGTTCTACGTAAACTTGTCATCATGAAGTTCTTGGTGGTGATAGCTGGTTTTGTCACAAGTGAGTACCAATCTATCATTTAATCAAAAACCTTTTTTTTAATGAAAAGTCGATTCACACTGACAATTAAAACTGGGGAAATCTGTATTATGAATAAATAGATTTAGGTGTGTACAATCATGCCCCAAAGACGAACCAATCAAAGGCCGGAAGTTACGAGTACAGTAGTGGACTTAATAAACATTATGAAGTTTCAATTTCTATCATAAAAAGCCCCCTAGTTTACCATTTACTGTAAATTCAGTCAGATGACCAGCAAAATAATTGAGGTATCTTCGCGAGCTAGGAAGCTGACATTTTGTATTACCAGAATTACTTCACAAAGCCTCATTTAAAACCCCCTGAATTTGTCAATCAATCAATCAATCAAATAATTCTTTATTTGCATAGGCTTGTACACAGCACTTACAAATCGTCATACATCTGAATGACTTAAAACTATTTATAAGTATTTATGTATAATTTACATGTTAATACATAAATATGTTGATACATGAAATATACTAAAGAAATAAATAAACATAATGCGATTCTACCACCGGCTCGGAAAGTTGTTTCTGGTCGAGAAGATCCGGCAAGAAGCTCGCCAGTTACTCTTTTTAATCGCCAAACTTGTGAAAAAAACTTGTGAAAAATATATCAGAGGGACTTCCAGAATATCATATCCCTTCCTTGAAATTAAGTGATGAAAAGGAAGTTATTAGAAATCCCACCAAAAACAATTGCCAGGATGCCTTGTACTGTCAAAAAAGTTATCAGACATCGTGTAGAGTAAAGCTTCTAACTCTAACCCATATGATTGTAGTATGAGTGTATAGCTCTTTGTATACTCTTATAGGTAGTTAAAAAACACGAAACGCTTGCGCGATGTATTCGCCACCTAGCGCCATCTATTGGCATAAAGTGGAACTAATGTCCCGAAACGAAGTGAGGGCGGGACACTGGTAGTTTTATATTTCATTTTGATTTCAGTATGCGCTTCTAGCGCTTTACCTAAAGATATTCCCAGAGACAACAGCCACTACGTAGAGGGCGAGAGCCGCTACGCCTGGGTGCCGGATCGTGATGGAGAGCTCTACCTGGTAGACTTACACGAGCCAGATCCAGATGAGACTTTGGATGCTGCTGGGAGACGCGGTCGCGACAACGAGTATTGGCTGTTCACAAGGTGAGTCCATTTTCGTAAACAGTCACTCTGTAGAGGGCTAGAGCCGCTAAGTAGGTCTGCTGGATGAAGAGATTCGTGTTGAAAGTGACCTCGAAAATCATTCGGACTATCGATATTACGGTCAGCATTAAAAGTAGCTTAACACTTTAGTACCATGTCAAAGTAACTGTTCTGCCTATTATAGCAGCAGTTCCAAAGAGTTCGTAACAAAAGTAACTGTTCTGCCTATTATAGCAGCAGTTCCAAAGAGTTCGTAACAAAAGTAACTGTTCTGCCTATAATAGCAGCAGTTCCAAAGAGTTCGTAACAAAAGTAACTGTTCTGCCTATTATAGCAGCAGTTCCAAAGAGTTCGTAACAAAAGTAACTGTTCTGCCTATTATAGCAGCAGTTCCAAAGAGTTCGTAACAAAAGTAACTGTTCTGCCTATTATAGCAGCAGTTCCAAAGAGTTCGTAACAAAAGTAACTGTTCTGCCTATTATAGCAGCAGTTCCAAAGAGTTCGTAACAAAAGTAACTGTTCTGCCTATAATAGCAGCAGTTCCAAAGGGTTCGTAACAAAAGTAACTGTTCTGCCTATAATAGCAGCAGTTCCAAAGGGTTTGTAACAAAAGTAACTGTTCTGCCTATTATAGCAGCAGTTCCAAAGGGTTCGTAACAAATGTTACTTCGACATGGTACTAAAGTGTTAAGCTACTTTTGATGCTGACCGTTCTATCGATAGTATTGCTATTTGTCAAAACTATCGATCCTATCGATTGTCTAATGTCCAAAACTATCGATAGTATTGTGTTTCCTAACAGATTTAATCAAAAAGTATTGATAGTATCGATAGTTTTGTAGCTATGTTTAGATAGTATTCCTACCTGATTAAATGTGTCCAATACTATCGATAGTATTAGCGTTATCAATAGTAATGATCTAATTTTACTATCGATACTATCGATAGTATCGATACTATTGACAACCAGCAGTACTATCGATAGACTATCGATACTATTGATTTTACTTTAACTGTCAATAGTCTATCGATAGACTATCGATAAGAAACACTAGGAGAGATACACCTCCTAGACATCCACGAGCCAGATCCAGCTAAGGCGTTGGTTGCTGCTTCACAACAAGTCATGCTGGTCTGAATAAAATCCAATTCAACCCAAAAGTTGTCAGTTTTGATCGTACAATTTAATTACCCTTACATGTTCATTGTTCACAGACAGAACATGTTTACCAGACAAGTGATCCAGCACAACAACGTCAACAGCATTAGGAACTCCAACTACCGCGGCAACCGAGGTCTGGTGGTGATAGTACACGGCTGGAACAGCAACGGCAACAGCCAGATGAGCCAGTCGCTCACCGGCGATTTCCTGAATGCTATGGATGTAAACGTCATTGTTGTGGACTGGAGGCGTCTAGCGAATAAGAACTACTATCCCACATCCGCTAGGTAACGAAGAAAGATGTGGTACACCTAATTCTGATACAACATTAAATAGCAGTTAAGCTACTTATAGGCATCAGTAAACGTTATATTGTGGAGTCACTCAAATGTTAACGCCGATTAGATTTTTCCAATTACTACTGGCTGGACTACCAGGATGGAGCGCCAGCACTTTAATTTTTAACTGGATGGACTCACCACGGGCGCTGCAAGCAAACTGACGCGATTTGTAATGAAGGTCACACACTCACCGCGCACTGTGTACAGTCAACTCTATATAATATAGGTAAGAAAGTAGACTCTACTTTCTTTTAGGTAAGTATTGTGACAAGGTCCTAAAGTGTATACATATTTTTGGGGTTGACTGTACACAAAACCTCCTGAGTATCTGCTAAATTATGTTACAATAGTTATTAACGGGATCTCTACCATGTACCTTAATTTTGAGTTTCAGATATTTCAACACTGTTGCAAGCGCCATGGTCACGAGTAAAAGACCGCGAAGGAGGGTAGACCGATTTGTCTGCCAGTAACAACTTCCCGCAAAAACTTCAGTTACTCCGTGACCTATGGCGCTTGCATCAGTGCCGAAATATCGGAAACTCAAAAATAAGGCACATGGTAGAAATCCCGTAAACAACTATTCTAATGTTAGTGACCATGAAAGTTTAAAATAATATACTAGTATGATAATAATGTGTTGTGATTTGCAAAATTCAAATATACGAGTATGTTTTGATACTTTCACTAACTAAACTATGATTTTCTATACTTTATATATTGCTTTCAGGGGCGTCCCTGATGTCGGCAACCACATTGGAGATTTCCTGTTGTGGCTTATGCAACAAGGAGGCGGTAACTGGAACAACGTTCACCTGGTCGGCTTCAGCCTAGGCGCTCACGCTGTAGGTCAGGCCGGTCGTCGCGTTGGTGGCAGAGCTGCCAGGGTTACTGGTAAGAGACAATAGCCGCTTAAACTTCATGGCGTAGCTCATCCAACGTGGTGACGTGCGGAACATCGGCCCCTATTGGCTCCAAATTGCAGAATTTGCAGATGTAGGTGATGACGGCATGTTTATTGGTCTGTTATATTAAAAAGTGTACCTACTAGGTATCCTGCGATGTGGCACTTCCTGACTTAATTCTGGAGTAGCATCACCAACTTACTGACAGATGTGTTTGAGATCAATAGAATTGTCTCAATCAATAAGTTAGACATATATAAGAGGTTTACATGGTATATAGGTCATATGATTTTGAAAATCAATCAATTAATAAAGAAAAAAAATAAAAAAAATGTTAAAAACCAGCTAGGTATAGATCCCAGGCTATTAATTAATTAATTAACGGCAAAAGTTGCCGCGTGGTCCCCGGCAGAGTAGAATAGGCCACCCTCACTCTTACTGAGGTGTCGTAAAAGGCGACTAAGGTAAAGCTGCTGGCATGATCATTAGCACCCAGAGAAGGAAAACTCTGCATTTATATCTAAACCCTCGCCAACCCGTCTGCCAAGCGTGGTGAGTATGGCAATTACCCCTCATGTGATTGAGGGAGACTCGTGCCCCAGCAGTGGGGACTTAAATGGGCTGACGATGATGAAAAGTTGCCACTGACATTTTTTGTTAAAATGAATAAATTAATAATCCAATTTAGCCAGACAGATCAAAAACAAATGCAAGAATACGGCACAGTACTTCCTAAGTTGGTATAAGACGCTATGTTACAAATAGAAAATTAAACCATCTTTTGTTACAGGTCTAGATCCCGCTGGTCCTCTATGGGGCGGAAACGCGAACCGCCTACAGGCCAACTCTGGTATTTACGTTGAAGCTATCCACACTGATGGCCGTGCTCTCGGCATCATGGACCGGAGCGGAGACGTTGACTTCTACCCCAACGGCGGTAGGCATCAGCAGCCTGGGTGTGGCGGCGGCGTCAACACCAGCTGCTCTCACAGTCGTGCCTACAAGTTCTTCCAGTCCAGCATTCGTAGGAGCATCCACTTCGTGGGAAGACGCTGCAACAACCTGAACGAGGTCGCAGCCCAGAATTGCAACGGTCCTACGTTGCATATGGGCAACGGCATAATTAGCAAGCGAGGGTAAGCGTTACTACTATCCTACATCATCATCAGCCCATTTAAGTCCCCACTGCTGGGGCACGGGCCTCCCTCAATCACATGAGGGGTAATTGCCATACTCACCACGCTTGGCAGACGGGTTGGCGAGGGTTTTGATATAAATGCAGAGTTTTCCTTCTCTGGGTGCTGATGATCATGCCAGCAGCTTTACCTTAGTCGCCTTTTACGACACCTCGGTAAGAGTGAGGGTGGCCTATTCTACTCTGCCGGGACCACACGGCCTGCAACTGACACTGACGGCACTATCCTACAACTGAATCTTATACGGCAGGCCGATCTTTTCGATCAGCTACGTGACACCACGTACGCAGGATATATTTTAGTCCTCAAGTGTGTGCGTAAACATAAGTGCACTCTACTCTAGCATCAGCTTATAAGTGTCTCACTGCAGAGCAAAGGCCTCCATCATAGAAATCAAGTCATCTCTACTATGATGGGATTAGGTTAATCACCTCGCATGCCGAATGCGGATTGGTAATCACAAACCCGAGCTATGTTCGAAAAATTCGGAACGGTTTACTTATGTTTGGCCAAAAAACGTTTCGCAAAATATCACATCGCAAACTATTTTACGCAAATTTTCATTTAACATTTTTTGTTTTGTCATTTAACATTTGTTAAAACAACTTAACGCAAATATTTCATTAGCAAATCCCTTTTTTGGCAAATTATTGTTTAACAAATACTTGTTTGGTCATGTTTCATTTTACCAAATATAATTTCATCAAATGTTTCATTCGGCAAAACATACTCTTCCCAAAATATGCCATGGCAAACGATTTACATGTCATACGTGGGTTCTGTCACAGCTCCGGTGCTGCGGGCCTCCGGCGGTCCCACGCGAGCTTATCGTCGCAGATGTTTCGCTCACCCCCGCAGCTTCGGCCTCAGCCGCGGCGGCAAGCTTTAAAACCACCTGCTCCTCAGCGTGAAAATTCATTTTCCAAAAAGTTTTTTGGAAAGTGATTTTTGACGAAAAATAATTTGGCCAAACGGAGGGATACCATTCGAAACACTTTGCTCGACCCAGGAATCGAATCTAGGACCCCGAGATCACGGCCCGTTACTTAAACCACTAGACCAACAGGGCGTTAAACTCTATTCTATTACCTACATGTTTCGATAGGAAACCAAAGTGAAACGACCCCCTCTTTGATCAGGCGCAGGACCAGCGACTTAAGCGTTGCTATAATGTAATGGTATGACTATAGGAGAGTCAATATTTTTTAATTACGTACCTTAATTACGTAACCTTTATTGTGTGAAAGTCACATAAACTACTATTATGAGGTGTGTTGATTTTTTTGCAGGAGCGGCATTTTCCATTTGAGGACAGGAGCTACATTTCCTTTTTAATATTTTCACATAATGTGTATACTCGTAATCACAGCTATACCTAATGTACATTTTCGCCTTTGAAGAGCATGACGAAATTAGTACGTAATATATACATGTAATAAAAAATAAATATTGAATTAAAAATGGCAGTTTTCTAAATGTTTTATTTCTTAATTAGAGGTAATTAAGTTGATTTTTAGGTGACATGAAGGCAAACAAGAGAAGGGAATCTACTGAGGCCCAATTCGACCGTATACACCGTATATGCCCTGCCCATTGCCACTTGAGCTGAGGCATGCAATTCTTTGGGCTATGTCTTTGACCTTGGTTCTCCTGCGGATCTCATCAATACTGATACGATCACGCAAGGAGACTTCAAGCATAGCCCTTTCCATTGCTCTCTGCGTGACTTTGAGCCTTAAGCGGCTCATTGTAAGCGGCCACGTTTCGGTTCCGTAAGTCATCACTGGCAATACAGACTAACGTCTTGAGGCACTGCGGTAGATGGGCCGAAAATATGTTGCGTAACTTCCCGAATGCTGAGAGCTGGATTCGTCGATCGACCTCTTTCTGGAAGTTGGACTTACCAAGTTGAACTTTTTGTCCCAGGTATATATACTCGTCCACAACTTCCAGTGTAGAACTTCCAACCTTTACTTTACCAATACCAATGTTGATTCTGATATCCGTAACACATGTGCTTGAGCTACCTATCTCGGAGTCAGATCAATGTAACTGATGTTGTGAAATATTTATTATTAGTTATTTGATTTAATGATCATTAATAAAATTCTTATAAATAATTAAGGAGGGCTTCCATACAAAAAGGCAATTTTCCTTAATTATGCTCTATAATGCGGTATAGGTGGGCACTTAAAATATTCACTAATTTTAACTTAATTGTATATTTCTTTAATAATAAATAATAAAATCAATGGTATGGAACCATTCGTGCGCGAGTCCGACTCGCACTTGGCCGATTTTTTATTTTAAATGTGTTGATTATATGTTCAATTATTGTTTTAATTTCATTACAATCAGTAAAAATCGGTTGGTGGCGCAACTGAACCGTAAAAGGGCCTTTAAGGGAAGTTTAGTTGTGTTTGTTGTTTGTAATAAAAATCATTAACGTAATAAAATAATGTGAAGGATTGAATTATGGTGATCATCACCTCCTGATTACCTTACCTAAGGGTCAGAATTCAACTATGCGGACCCATCAAGCCAGTCATAGCACTACTGGTGGGCCTAAAACTATAGTACTGAGAAAATTTGTTCTTATTTAACGCAATGAAAACAAGGGAACATGAGAAAAACCATAGATCATGGTAAAACAAATGAACAAAAGAATAAAGAATTATTTTTATATTAACTTGTTTATCTTATGTTCATTTGTTTGTCTAATTGTTGCACTTTTTTGTGAACTATGTAGCAGATGAAACCAACTATGATTATCAGACTTAGACGGTGACGGTAACTGCATCATGGATAAGAAATATCAATAACATCATCATTATATTGGAGACGGTATCGGTGTTACATCAGAAACCCTGTAATCTTTATAATGTCTTTCTTTACCAATAAAAGTGCGGTTTTTATTTTCTATACACAATAAGATTTATAACTCCTTTAATAAGCAAAAAGTCACCATGCTATAATTTTATTTTGATTTAAGACGATATTTATTAGGTTTATATTAAATAGAGATATTTGTGAGGCAAAAAAAAACTTGAAAATTACCCTTTTTCACTTGGCAGAATTTATTGACATTTTTATCAATAATAACTTTTTAATTATTTTTTTCTAAAATACTATCCTACACCACCTACACGTTCCTATACGTTGTCCAATAAAGCACAGTTAATTCCATAATTACTATTTGTATAGTAACTACTATGGAGTAGTAGCATTAATAGTTACTATACAAATTAAAAAAGTTAGTATGGAAAATCACAAATGGGAATTTCATAGTAAAGACCTAATTATTACTATTTCATCAAATTCTATTTTTTTTTATTGCTTATAATAGGCAGACGAATTTATTTTTATTGCTTATAATAATCAGACGAGCTTGCGGCCCATCTGATGGTAAACGGTAACCGCCGCTCATAGACATCAACACTGCCGGAGCACAGTCATCCCGCTGCCTACCGTGAAATAAGAACTCTTTTCAAACCTCGTTTAAAAAAGGACATGTCATAGCGAACTAATTAAATAGGCTATGGCCAATGCTTAAATTTTAAACATCAGTATGTTGAAGCATTAGGCAAACTTAAATGTCTCGAGTTATACCACAGATTTATTCACGGATAAATAAGTAGGATACTTTATTAGGTTAAAATAAAGTCGAATATATTTGAAACCAGTATATTTGATGAATTCACTGGATGGATACCGCATGCATTCAGCCAATCGTAAAGTCATTAGTTAGGCCTATGGTCAGCTGTGGATATCCTGTAGTACATGAGTTCAAATGACCAAATTAGAAGGGATACGCATTTCCGGTTCTGAGTCCAAACAAGCCATTCCTGAAAAACCAAAATGATTTTTACAATAACGTTAACATCTTCGTTAAATTTTTTTTATATGAGAGGTGGCAGACGAGCAGACGGATCACCTGATGGTAAGCAATTCCGCCGCCCATGGACACCCGCAACACCAGTGCCCCCATTGGGCCTCCGGTAACCTCACTCACACGGCGAAACACAGCGCAGGCGCTGCTTCACGCCGGTCTTCTATGAGGCAGTGGTATCACTCCGGTCAAGCCGGCCCATTCAGGCCTAAGCGTGGCTCTCCCACATTAACATGTAAAAATACCTACCTATTATATACAATTTTAAGATAAAAAAAATGTTGTAATGAAGGGCATGCCCGTGGGTGACTCAAGCTTCGGCATAAATGAGCCGGCTCGACCGGAGTGGTGCCACCACAGATATGTGTGTACCACGGTCTCAAAAAAAAACGTAGCGTTTGCGCTGTGTCTCGCCGAATAAGTGACGGTGCCTCACTCAGGTCCGATTCGGGGGGAACGGAAGGGGGAAAGGTTAGCACCTTACTTGTGACTGGATTACGAGTGATAATGAGCGGCGCAGGAACACCCTATTGGTCTATTGGTTTATGTACCGGGCCGTGATCTCGGGCCTCTAGGTCCTGGGTTCGATTCCCGGGTCGAGCAAAAAGTATGTTTTTTTTATGTGATAGGTGGCAGACGAGCAGACGGATCACCTGATGGTAAGCAATTATCGCCACCCATGGACACCCGCGACACCAGTGGAGTGCGCTGCCAACCTTTAAATCCCCCCTTTCCCCCAGATTACCCTCACTCACGCAGCGAAACAGAGCACAGTGCTGCTTCACGCCGGTTTTCTGTGGGACCGTGTTATCACTCCGGTCGAGCCAGCCCATTGATGCCGAAGCATTTCTCTCCTGCGGTTGTTTCGTATAATTATCGAAAATAGCTCGGGTTTGTGATCGCCAATCCGCATTAGGCAAGCGTGGTGATTAAGCCTAACCCCATCATAGTAGCGATGACTTGATTTATGGAGGCTTTTGCCCTGCAGTGGGACAGTATATAGGGTGTATCTGTGAACATTTACATTCCTTTAACCACGTGTTCTACCAACCATTCTGAACAACATTTGTTCTATGACTTATCGAAATACGTCGAAAATTTTTTCGACTCTCCATACAAAATGTACCAAGTCATCGACTTTGTATGAAAAGTTGAATTTTTTTTATGCGAATTTCCAATAGAACAAATAGTTGTTCAGAATGGTTGGTAGACCACGTGGTTGGAAGGATGTAAATGTTCACAGATACAGCCTGTATAGGCTGATACTTTTATGGGCGGCGACAACCAGTTGATCCGACTGTTCCTCTGCCACCAATCACGCAAAAAATGAGTGCTGTCAACTTACGCATTTTTGTTGAAATTTCCATTGCCCAAGTGCGTCTGTACGCCGTTGCAGGCGCTAATCTCAGCCTGTGCGAGGTTGACGCAGCCCCTGGCCACGAAGCGGTTAGGGCGGCGCACGCTGGACGCGAACAGCTCAGTGGAGCGCCCGTGGGAACACACGGTGCTCAAGCCGCAGCCGGGCTGCGGGTGCCTGCCTCCGTTGGGGTAGAAGTCAGCGTTGGCCACTGGGTTCATAATACCGGCAGCGCGGCCATCTGTGTGGATAGCCTCTACATAGACTGCTGAATTCCTGTTCAGGGCATCGGCGTTTCCTCCCCATAGAGGGCCAGCTGGGTCCAGTCCTGTTAAATAAAAAAAAAACATCTGCTCAAATTGAACACGATTCAAGTTTGAAAATATTTTTATAATACAAAAGAGGCCATTTGAGACTGGTGCTCATGTTATTATTTTACTGCATCTGTGGCGTTGTGGTTAGTAGTCGCACTAGAAAGCGATGGCTGCGCAAGAGGTCCCGGGTTCGATTCCCGGGTCAGGCCAAAAAATTTGTATCCGAAATTGTTTAAAATAGATCCGGTTTAGTAGCTAAAAATTAAAATCGATTGGTATCGCTAGTGTGCCCTACCGACGGGTCGCAAGATCAACGGCTTAAGGTGACGACCTTAAGCCGTTGATGATGCGCCCAATCCCTCTCCGGTCATGTCATGCTGGTGTGCCATTGGAACATGAGGATAAGGGAATAGAGAGTGCACTTGTGTTAGCGCACACACTTGAGCACTATATTATATCCTGCTTACGTGGTTGATCGTTGAGATTGGCCGCCGTAGCCGTAATCGGTTGGAGGATATTATTATTTTTATTTGTGAACATTTTAAAAAAAATTAAATTACTCACCCAATGGCAACTGACCGATGGACGTCGACTACGCGGCAGGCCCAAAAAAAGATGGTGTGACGATTTCAATACGTATGTCCAAGAACGGCAAGTAAAGGCATTGGATAAGCCTCCCCCAAGTCTCTCCATTCCTCGAGAGACTTGGGGGAGGTCTTTGCCCAGCAGTGGGACTCTGCAGACTAAATAAAAAAAAGAAAAAATAATAACTTACCTGTAATCCTGGCAGCTCTGCCCCGTGCGCGGCGGCCAGCGTTACCGACGACGTGAGCGCCCAAACTGAATCCGACCATGTGCACTCGATTCCAGTTACCACCATGGCTGCTGATAAGCCAAGTGAGGAAGTCTCCGAGGGCGTTGCCGATGCCAGGAACGGCCCTTGCGGCAGCGTTGTAACCGCCATTGGCAACTCGATTCCAATCAACCACAATCACATTGACGTCCATGACAGCGAGGAAAGCGGACGTGATCTGGGTATTCATGGGGCTGTTCCCGTTGTTGTTCCAGCCGTGGACGAGGACGACCAGGCCGCGGTTGGCGCGGTAGTTGGAATTCCTCACGCTGTTGGCGTTGTTATTCACGAGTACTTGTCTGTTTGTAGGATTTTGCCTGAGGACAAATAATAGAATTGATGTATTTTGAGTTGCATGTTAGGTACTTTTAACCCTTAATCTTAATCTAATCAATAAGATTAGTTAGGTGACATTTTCATGGGGCTCGTCGACCGTGGGAGAGCCACGCTTCGGCATCAATGGGCCGGCTCGACCGGAGTGATACCACGGCCTCACAGAAAACCGGCGTGAAGCAGCACTGTGCTGTGTTTCGCTGCGTGAGTGATGGTACCGGAGACCCAATCCGGGGAAATAAGGGTTTAAAGGTAGGCAGCGCACTTGTGACTTCACTGTTGTCGCACTTGAGTTGAGTGCACTTGTGTTTGCGTACATACTTGAGCACTATAATATATCCTGCGTACGTGGCTGATCGTTGAGATTGGCCTGGCGTAGCCGTAATCGGTTGGAAGATATTATTATTAATTTTTGCTTTTTGAAGATGTTTCCATTCAAATAGAGTGGCGGTAGCTCAGTGGATAAGAACGCGCCTTCCATTCGGGGGATCTTGGTTCGAATCGAAGTATGCACCTCTGGAATTTTCAAATTTATGTGCATTTTTCTACCATTAGCTCGGCGGTGCGGGAAAACATGAAGAGGAAACCTGCAGGTTTTAGGATAGTTTCTGAAACGTGTAATCAGTTGGTTTGGTTCCCCCGTCAAAAGGGTTTCGAAGGTCAGAGGGCAGTCGCTTCATTGTAATTGCTAGACTCCCCAAATCCTGAATCATGGTCCAAGCGTACCTCGGACTCCTAAGCGCTTCAAAGCTCCAAAGTGCTCCAAAGCTTTGGGCGCAAATATTACTATACGCGCTAAGTCTAGGAGATTTTTCAATTCAAAGCATATTATTTGATAAAATAACACATTTTGAGTGACTATAATCAAATTAACAACTTATGAAATTTAGCAACGTACCTGGTGAACAACCAGTACTGGTTGTTAGCGCCATTTCTGGAATCGACATCGAATGCGACTGCTTCTTCTTCGGCGTTGACTGGTTCCTCCACATCGTGCAATGAATCTTCCGCGAGGTCGATTGGTTCCTCCAGGATTTCAGGTTCCGGGAGGTCCGCCGGCTGAACTTCGCTATCTACGAAGTCGCTGGTCTCCATGGCATCCATGGGGATAGCGCCGCCGGCGCACACTGCAATTACATCTCCACTTTAAAATCTCGGATGATTAAGATTGCTGAAATTGTGCTATCGGGGAATCTTACGCCTGATCATCACTCGTGAAGGCTAAAACTTATTGCACTGCATACGCATGGAATTCCAGTGGCCAAATTTAAATCAACCATAACATTGTCATAAATCGTGACATCGATAACGGGACACCTAATAGAACATGCGTTTGTTTTTGTTGATGTGAAAATCCGATTATAATTCGAATGTTCACATTAGGTAGTTATAAAATCTTGAATTCTTACAACATCTATCTTCTATCTATCATCGGTTTTTGACTCGATAATCGATTTTATTTTTCGACTACGAAACCGGATCTATTTTAAACAATTTCGGGGTTACAACCTCTCGGCAAACACTTATACTATTTATTAAATAACCATGCAAAAATTTTGTACGCGAAAATTTTATTACCGCCAAAAGCGGACATTTTGGCGTGAATAAATTTTTCGTTTGCGTTGGACCCAACATTTGTGCATGGTTATTTAATAAATAGTATAAATGTTTGCCGGTTTTTAGTAGCTGAAAATTAAAATCGTTTGGCGTCGCTAGTGTGCCCTACCCGTCACCTTAAGCACTTTGTTGCGGATATCAGAAAACAGGAATTACACCCACAAACTCAACAAAAACAAGTATTCATTACATGATTTTTTGTCTAGAGTGGGATTCGAACACACGATCTGTGGCGTATGAGCAGTGGCGTAACTATACGATTTAGGCGGGGGTCCCCTTGGGTTGCCACCCTTACCACTGCGTATGAGGCGTATGGCAACTAACGACTAACTAAACTAATTGTCAATGTCATTTATCGAAAAAAATAAAATGTGCTAAATAAAATGCGCCAAACAATGGACAACATTTCAAAATTGCTAAGCTCTGAAACAAAAAATACCAATTCTTTATTTACTTTTCCGCTGCTCGAATATATATTTATTAATTTTTTATATTGCTTATTTACTGAGAAAAATATTAAAAACTAAAAAACGTAAGATGACGTCATCGGACGGCAGAATGTAAAATATTTCTTTGCTTAGCACATTATAGTTTTAAATTTACGAAATGCCAAACCCATGACATGCAACTGTCAAAAAAAAGACAACTTGTCAACGTTGAATGAATGAACGACGTTGACAATGTTGACACTAGTATTATTTACCTTTGACAGTAGTACCTTTTTTTAGTAAAACAATGATAAGCAAAGGAATATCGCTGAATTCAGCCGTCCGATGACGTCATTTGGCGCTTACGTCTATTTAGAATATAAAGAATTTCAATAATTATTTTATGTATGAAAATGGCCAAATTTTGAAAAAAGAAAAAATAAGGGTCCGTTAATTTTATGTCTATTTTCATATAAAAAAACAATATGGACATGTTAAAAATATGAAATGTTGTCCATTCACACTTATCAACTAAAATAGACGGACTATCGCACTATGATTATTGACTACTTGAACTCACAAGCCACGCAAGCCGCCAAGATCACCAATGTCTTCATCGTTGGAGCTGATTTACTTTTGCTAGCTACACTTGCAGTATTTATATTCATTACTTTATCACTAATCCGCAGCGTTGTGGGGCCGACAGTCCATCACTCATATTTTTTGACACATTACCTACTCGCGCAATTTGTTTTGTGAAATTTGATTTATTTTATAATCCTTTGAATTTTCATGCGCTGATTTCATTGCTACTTAACTCCTTATTAAGTGTAGTGTCTTAATAATAACGTGTGTATGGTAACGTGTTTATTTATTTATTTATTATCTAGATATATGTATTTATACTATAAATTTAGTTAATCAATGTTCAAAATCAAAAGGATTGCACCACCCTCCCCTCTCTTTACCTGAAGGTTGTCTGGTAGAGATTGCTCCCAGAGATAAGACCGCCTAAATTGTACCTACATTGTATCTCTGTATACCTAGCTTTTAAGTTTTGTATGTTGTGCAATAAAGAGTATCTATCTATCTACCTAATAACCCAAACTCAATTAATTGAAGAGAACCAGCTTATTACTCATCCAATTTTCTATTTTTTTTATGGGCCTAATCCCGCGCACGGTGACGGCCGCACATGTGATTCCGCCAATGTTCCAATTTTCTAAGGAACGTGTCTCTTTAATCACTTGACATTGGCAGAGTTGGCTCGTTAGAGCAACAGCAAGCCATTAAAAAAAAGTGTAGTGTAATACAAATTTTGTATTAAATATAAAAGACTTATTTTTGACTTTTTGGTGGACGTTCTTACGTAGAAATTCCAATTTCGGTTAAATGAATAGGTACTCAATTATAATTTTTTTACTCGAATTACTCCAGAAAGTTCTATGGTAATTATAAATACCTAAAATTCACCACAATAATTACTAATAAAATGATATTGGCGTGGTCTTTTAATTTAGAATCGAGTGCGAAATGTTATTTGTAAAATATTAATTATATTTTTCTAGGGAAGGCTAAAGGTTGGCAGCACACTTGTGAATCCACTGGTGTTGCGGGTGTCCATAGGCAGCTGGAATTTGCTTACCATCAGGTGATCCGTCTGCTCGTCTGCCACCTATGTCATAAAAAAAATATCAGTTAAGCTGTAGTATCCACTGCTTTTTTTGTAGTGGACATGAATAACCGTCACTCAGCTGTTAAAGCACAGTTAAAGTTACCTTTACCGTCGCTTGAAATCTTGGTGAACTTCGCCTTAAATAAATTACCGCATGAGTAGGTATGTTATTGCGCGCGCATTGTAGGTGTTTTATCGGGTGTCAATTCCTTACTTTTTCGGCTGATAACTTTGTCCTAATATTGACATTTAAGAATTGAGAATGAATCGAATACCTAGGTCACGTACTTAGGCATGAGAGGTACAAGTTGCTTCAACTCATCATGATGGGTAAAATAAAGGGGAGGCGACGTGTTAGACTGGCATCGCATCTGTGGAACGGCTGTTTCGTCTCGCAATGAACAGAGAGGATTTCGGAAAGCTGACGGCCAACCTTCAGAACTGAAGAGGCACTCAAAGAAGAAGAAGAAGAAGAAATGTGACTGTTGCATAATGTGCAAAAAAATGTCATTATGCAACACTATGTAACTTTTTAATTTTCTTTAAAGCTGTCAATATTATAAAGCCTGTCAAAATGTGTTTACTTTGGATTTCTTAATTAAGATTACGCCATAAGTGTAGATAAAACACAATTAGTGAACATTCTCCATTGTTCAAGCAGACAGTATCTTCTACTTAGTTTGTGAAGCAGACATACACTGCAACTATGGGCTGATTTAATGATACGTAGTTTTTTTTTTAATAGTGGCTGCTACTGGTGTTGCCCGTGGCGAACACATAATAACTCTGCCAGTGTCGAGTGATTAGAGAGACACGTTATTTTTATGGTTATTGACCGGTGTGGCGAGTTTAAATCCTTTTAATATTTATTTTAATTGAGTTTTGCACCAAACACCATCTAAAACCAAGACAGAACAAAACATACACAAAGACGACACAATATTAAAGGGTAGTTACCTTTTCGTTAAATTAACAATTGTTAACTGTCTAACCAATAGTCAAAGTGAAGCCGTCAAAGTGACATATTTCGATGTAATATAATTATTTGTTAAGCTAACTATTGCTCATACAACCCATTATTTAAAACCATTAGTTTCACCACGGATCAAAAAAGACAACCAAGATCAGAAGGCACTTAAGTGACATTGACAGGCGTTGTAAATCCAATCCAATTGTCAAAACCGATCGCTGTGGACTTAGGACCTTAGGATCACTGCTGGCAATGACTCGATCGCAAGGCCTGGGCTTGAAATCTGCGGCGAAGCATGAAGGAATAAGTTAATTATAAATTAGTATGCGATTCGGTCTTTACTGAAAATCAACGCTGTGGCTTAGGCCAAAGCTAAATGCTGAGTAGGGACCGTTTTGGGCACTTAGCTTTTAAGATATTTCGTCTGTAAATGTCCATCTTAAGGAGGGCTATGACCAACAGTGGACAGACAGCACCTCATCATTAACCAGCATCACAAAGCATACCATCCAGAGATGGTCAACTCTGCAGAAGGTTTTCGACGGTTGCGTGCGTTTGCACACAAAAGGCTTAACATCAGGAAGGAGATTGATTGATGTGGAACTGCCCGAGCGCGAGTCGCTTGTGTTGTGGTGTTTCACGCCCCATTTGGGGAGAAGTGACATTGAGATGGGACACAGACACAAGAGTCGGAGTTGTAGGGAGTGAAGAAACGCACCGGGGAAAGAGCCCTTAGCAAGTACCTGGTGAGCGTCTCCCAAGATTCGGTCCGTATGCCGAGACGGTAGGAAGGACCATGGGCTGGTGGAGGGACAGTATCACAAAGCATGGAATCACCAAAAATGTGAGCTTATAAAGCGTATGAAGGCTCGTATTCTAGAAGAATCAGAGCTCTAAACCCCCTATACTCCCAACCTTCCCCCTCTCTATATATAATCCCTTTCCTCCCAAAAATATATACAAAATTCTAAATTTCCCTTTCTCATTCCCGGAATTGGTTTCTGTTTTGGCAAAATATTCTTCCAAAGTGACCGGGCACTTACAACACAAACTATATATAGATATAAAATCCAAGTAAATAAAGGCCTTTTTTTGTTGACCCAGGAGAAATGCGTTACGCATACCCATCCGTCTGTAAACGGATGGGTTATGTCGGACTCTCCTCTGGCGACGGCTTCTCCTAACGAGAAGCCGACCAGAGGCATACCGACTAAAACTCCTGGGACTCTCCCTCATCTGTCAAACATGGGGCCAAATCTCGGAGCCTTTCACCTAGTCACCCCCCGGACCCCTGGTGGTCGGGGGGAGGAATGGGGACAGCCGAGAGAGTCGTGCGTTCCCCACCAGCCGTAGGAGGAGGTCCGTGCAAAACCAGCGGACCTGCTCCTCGCAGGGCAAGGAGACGCAAGTATTGGCGTCATCTCCTCCCTCTACGTGCCTTGCGGATCGTGGGGGCGAGAGGGTAAGCCTCTCGCTCGCGCTCCGCCGGCTGGATTATGATCGGGGAACCATAGTGCCCTTCAGGAGCACTTCAGTCTCTTCGGGAGAGGAAAAACGAACAGTGGACAGACGTAGGCTGTTGATTAGTAGAAGTGAAAAATATTTATTGCGAACTCCTCATCCTCATCATCTTAGCATATAATTCCCAGTTACGTCCGAAGCTATTGCTTCGAAACCTGGTGTACGCTTGGACCGCGAGCATGGATTCTGGAAGTTTGGTAATTACAATGAAGCCACGGCCGTTTGACCTTCGCAACCCTCATCAGACAGGGGAACCAGACCAACGGAATCATGGTTACACGTTGCAGAAACTATCCAAACAGTACAGGCTTCCTCGCGATGTTTTCCCTCACCACCGAGCTAATAGTAGAAATACGCACATAAAGTATCAGCCTATAAACTGTCCCACTGCAGGGCAAAGGCCTCCATCATAGAAATCAAGTTATCGCTACTATGATGGGATTAGGTTTAATCACCACGCTTGCCAAATACGGATTGGTGATCACAAGCCCGAGCTATGTTCGAATAATTCGAAACATACTTTTCAAATACTCACATAGATTTGAAAAATCCAGAGGTACATACTCGGATTCAAACCACTATTTGGCCCGAACCGGGATCGAACCCGAGACCTCTTGCGCAGCCGTCGCTTTAGAGTGCGACCTACTAGCCACTGCACCACCGAGGCAGTCCATAGGTACTGATATTATAAACAGGAAAGTGTATTTATGTGTGTCTGTTTGCTTGTGCGTCCCTCACTGCAAAAAGTATCGTCGAATTGAGTACAAATGGTTGAAGGGATGGAGAGTAACGTAAACTACTATGTGGCAAACCGAATTCAACACGAGCGAAGCTGCAGGCGACCGCTAGTTTATTTTATCAAACGTAAAGACTCGTAGCAGACGGAAGAGTACTCGTATTTCCTTCTTCTTCTTCATCTTAGCGTGTAATTTCCGGTTGCGTCCAAAGCTGTCGCTTTGGAGCCCAGGGTACGCTTAGACCATGATTCAGGATTAGGGGGGTCTGGTAATTACAATGAAGCGACTGCCGTCTGACCTTCGCAACTTAACTTAACAGGGGACCCAGAACAACTGAATGAAAACTTTTTCAGAAACTTTTTCCGAAACGTGCAGGTTTCCCCACGATGTTTTCCCTCACCGCCGAGCAGATGGTAATGGTACAAATACGCACATAAAAAAACCATTTGTGCATGCTTGGATTCGAACCTCGACTACCTGCGTGGAAGGCGCGTTCGTATCCATTGAGCTACCATCGCTCTATAGATACAGCGTAGCGGTAGAGTATTTCCTTCATTATTAGGAATTAGTGATCGCCACATGGGGAAACGTAGTGTAGAACCCCGCCGGGGCGATGGATTGATAAAATGCAACGCACCACCCACTGCGCCAAGGAGGCAGTCGTACGCTGATATTGATGGACGAAACCAATCAATTGATCGTACACAATAATGAAAAGTATACTAAATTATGTTCGATTTTTATTCCGGTTATACCTGAACCTGATTGACAAGAAATGAACTACAAATTAATTAATATCCTCCAACCGATTACGGCTACGGCGGCCAATCTCAACGATCAGCCACGTACGCAGGATATATTATAGTGCTCAAGTGTGTGCGCAAACACAAGTGCACTCTCTATTCCCTTACCCTCATAATCCGATGGGACACTAATGTGACACGACCGGAGAGAGATCGGGCGCATGACCAACAGCTTAACGTGCTTTCCGAGGCACGGGGGTACAAGACCGCCAACTTCCAGACTCCCACTAAGAATTTCTTGCCGAAAACTTAGGTACAAATTTTTGACCCGACCCGGGGATCGAACCCGGGACCTCTTGCGCAGCCGTCGCTTTAAAGTGCGACCCTCTAACCACTGCGCCACTGAGGCAGTCACAACGGGCGGAGGCGGAACTACAAATATGACTTAAGTATATCTACAACATTATTTTACGGCCAGACCCTGAAAGACAAAAGTGTCATATGAATGTTAGGTAGGTATTCCAGAGCGGGAATCGAACCTACAACTTATATTTAAAACAAACAAAATGTATAGTTGACTCAGACTAACATAATTTATTATTTCTTTAAACAATTTTAATCGCAATAGTACGTACCTACTTTGCAAAAATATATAAATCATGAGCGTCGCGTGGCAACCAAGTGCGTCGCGGACAAACAAATTTTGAAAATCGAGTGCGTCGCGGCTAGACCCATTTTCTAAGGGGAATCCTCGATATAGTTCTGTTGGTGATTTCCAAAAGTCTAAGACAAAATGTTGTATGTTATTAAATATCTGATACTTACGTATTGTTTTCTTTATTTAACTGTTGGTGCCTATTATAGGAAATTTTGTTTGTCGATTAACTAAAACACGAATTTACAAGTGTCCACTCGTAAATTCGTGATTTTTTTAAATTTATTCACTTTTCTTCTTAACTCTACGTTACGCCGTGCTTCGTCTCAGTAGCAAATATCCGTCTCGTAATGTGGTACAATAAAAAGATCTTACAGTTTAGTTAAGTTTCACACATTTCGCCAGCATCTGGCATGCAAATTATTAACAAATTAGATTTCTATTACGAATAAAAATAATTAGTATAAAACTATTTACGAGTAGGTACATACATGCACTTGCCATCAGTTTGTAGAAGTATGGGAATCTAAATATTCCTTTACAGACTAAAAACTGTTTTGAATTAACCAAGCCTTTAATTTTCTTTATAATGTGTCAACAGGTAGGTATAATATAATTTAGTACGGCTAACCACACATAATGTAACGTTGAGAATATTTTATATACTTATGTAGGTCAAAGAGGAGACAGGGGAATTTCGAAACAATTGTGTTTGACCCTCCACTGACATTGCAGGTGTGTTTCAGGTGTCCATAGGGGTCGGAAATCGCTTATCAGGTGATTTGTCTTCTCATTCTGCACCGTCACACGAAAAACAATCGTATTCCACACATTTTGTTATCTTTGCATAAAAAAATGCGTGCAACTGTGTCGTCATTTTTGTAAATCCCTTGGTATTAAGTTAATTTGTTAAAATTAATGTCGTGGATTAATCGATCAAGATTTGAGTGACTTAGTCGTCATTTAAGAGTTTATGACATTCACGTGTTAAATTTCATAATATGTTTTCTTTTTTTTTATGTGATAGGTAAAAAATATCTTGCCGTCTACTGATCTAGGTCTACCTAGATCGATATAAATGCAGTGCTGATTAGTACCGCCGATTGGTTGCCGTATTGTGTTTTTTTTTAATGATAGGTGGCAGACGAGCAGATGGATCACCTGATGGTAAGCGATTGCCACTGCCCATGGACACCTGCGACACCAGTGGAGTCACAAGTGCGCTGCCAAACTTTAAACCCCCTTTCTCCCGGATTGGGCCTGCGGTACCCTCACTCACGCAGCGTACCACGGCACAGTGCTGCTTCAAGCCGGTTTTCTGTATCTATATTTGTTACGGTGATTTGAGCTCGCAGAGGTGGCGATAATATTATGTAGCGAATTATCGTTGCGGGTAAGGTGGAGGGTTCTTAGCATCTTAAGGTGATGGTTAGGGCACACTAGCGACGCCAATCGATTTTAATTTTTAGCCACTAATCCGGATCTATTTTAAACAATTTCAGGGCTACAACCTCTCGGCAAACACTTATACCTTTTATTAAATAACCATGCACAAATATTGGGTCCGTTTTTGTACGCAAAAAATGTATTACCGCCAAAAGCGGCCACTTTTAGCGTGAATCATTTAAGTGTCTGCCGAGAGGTTGACCCCGAAATTGATTAAAATAGATCCGGTTTAGTAGCTAAAAATTAAAATCGATTGGCGTCGCTAGTGTGCCCTACCCGTCACCTTAAGAGGAAGGAGCCCAAGAAAATGGATAGACCAGCAGATTTATGAATAAGACCCTAAGTCTCTAAAGCCCTACCCTGCCTATCCATGTGAATAAATAAATAAATAGAAAAGGTGAACAGAGCTTGCTCCCGGGTCGTGCCCACGGTACCAAGCGGGAAAAATAGGGCAGGAGGGGAACCGCTGCCAGTCCAGCAGGCTCACTCGACCTCAGAACAATAACTAATTGTTCTGAGCACTCGACTGATCATAGTGACGGCTAAAGGCGTCTGCCGCAGTGGGATAAATGAGACCCAACACAGACGGTTGAATTTAATGAATTAATATACAAATACACGGTCATAATTATATTGTCTACAAAACGATTTGAAATTACAAGAAGTATTGAAGTACATGAAAAAATCGGCAAAGTCGATGAATCTCAAATTACTTGTTTACAAGATAAAATAAATAAATAAAATATTTATTGCAAATAACTTACATCTATTACAAACTCATGAGCATAATCTTACATATTAGTACTTATATTTGTCTGAACTAAGATACCCTGTGTTTCAGGCTAAAAAATAGGTCCTAGAAAACTGTATTGGAAAAACAATAAATTACAACTTAATATTACTCTACGCTATGCTAACAATTAGGAATACAAATTAATAATACAAATATCGGACCGTGTGGTCCCCGGCAGTGTAGAATAGGCCACCCTCACTCTTACCGAGGTGTCGTAAAAGGCGACTAAGGTAAAGCTGCTGGCATGATCATCAGCACTCAGAGAAGGAAAACTCTGCATTTATATAAAAACCCTCGCCAACCCGTCTGCCAAGCGTGGTGAGTATGGCAATTACCCCTCATGTGATTGAGGGAGGCCCGTGCCCCAGCAGTGGGGACTTAAATGGGCTGACGATGCGATGATGAATACAAATACATGATGATGATGATTATCATTAATAATAATGATAATCATCATCATCATTTCAGCCAATAGACGTCCACTGCTGGATGCCCGTATCCAATGGATTCCCGCGATCTTCACCAGATCGTCGGTCCACCTTGTAAGGGGTCTGCCACGGCTGCGACTTTCTGTACGTGGCCTCCACTCGAGGACCTTTCCTTTCCGCCCCAACGGCAATTAATAATACAAATGAGTATGGCAATTACCCCTCATGTGATTGAGGAGGCCCGTGCCCCAGCAGTGGGGACTTAAATGGGCTGACGATGCGATGATGAATACAAATACATGATGATGATGATTATCATTAATAATAATGATATCATCATCATCATTTCAGCCAATAGACGTCCACTGCTGGATGCCCGTATCCAATGGATTCCCGCGATCTTCACCAGATCGTCGGTCCACCTTGTAAGGGGTCTGCCACGGCTGCGACTTTCTGTACGTGGCCTCCACTCGAGGACCTTTCCGCCCCAACGGCAATTAATAATACAAATTAATAAAAAAGCTGAATTGGAGACATCTCTGGTTGTGAATACTTTTAACGTCGGTAACAAAAACCCAATGAATACGTCGATAATCTCTATTATTGGAAACTTCAACATCATATGCAAGGGTAGTTGCCAACAACCGGGGCGATAATAATATTCCCAACAAAGAAAGTGGGGCCACAAAACCAGCGATAGTGGAAGGTGTACAAACGAACAACGAGGGGAAAACAGAAATATCAAGTAAACCAGATATGGAGGGAAACTGAAAAGACTAGTGATTTTAATTTTTAATTTAGCAAAGTGACAATACGTGATATGACTAGTTGACTACATGTAATTTACAAACGATATCTTAATATCGTACGATCATATTTGATGCATAATATTTCACTAATCGTTAATCCATCACGATTAAAATTATAACAACAAAAAGTGATTTTCTGGAAACACCTTTCAGAGACAATACCTATTTTCGATGAGGTCATTACTAACTTAATGTCCCCATTGTTGGATACAGATCTTCCCTAACGAGGAGGGTAGGTCTTATCAAGACTGGTGGGAAGACTTTACATGCTTCAGAATTTCTTTCACAACGCGTTGAGATTTTCTGATGATGTTTTCCATCTAGCCTATGAGTCCATGACTACGTGTGTATGTGTGTACGTCGTGGACTTTTTTTATTTCTAGGTCCATCCCTTTTTTTGCTAGTTACCTTTTTTATGAGAAAGCAAGCGAGTTACCTGATGGTAAGCGATCACCGCCGCCCATGGACATCAGCCACACCAGAGGGAGTGGAGATGCGTTGCCGGCCTTTTAGAAACCTACATAGCCTACATAGTTTGCTCCGCGCACAAAACGTAGTTTTCTTACATTTTTTTTTTTTATATGAGAGGCTCATCTGAAACACTCCCATATAATTAGTATTCGACAAAAAAGAAATGAATATCCCCACCATATAGTTACCATTATTCCTGACTCATAATACTGACTCATAATGAAGCTGCAGTTGGGCGAATTTTGACTTTGTGCATACAATTTTTGACTAGTGGTTAGGTACATATTATGTCTCTAAATTATCATCAATTTATTATACTAACAATTTATTATACGTAGATACCTGCACCTAGAGCCCAATTCTCGTGCTCGTCACATTCATTTTCATACGACATATATTACTAAAACTTAGTTTTTGTATGGTTTTCGAGTGATATCCGCCAAGTTTTCAAAATATCACAAGCACGAGAATTAGGCTACTGTTTCTTAATACGCATGATGATTGGTCTTAAAATTATATAATTTTACATCGAAATTATCTATTAAAATTTAAAAATGATTCGTGTATTTTCCTGTTTGACCTGATCATCGACAGTTGGAAGGAACATTTCATTTTAATAGTGTGAATTCAATTATCAAAAATTGTGGGTATCGTTGGGTAATCCGAAAAGGCCTGATACGACTAAAGAAAAGGGTTTAGTCCTTTCTTAAGAGCCGGCAACGCATATGTGATACCTCAGGTGTTGCAGATGGTGATACATAGGCGGCGGTAATCACTTTCCATCAGGTGTGCCGTCTGCTCGTTTGTCCGCTATAATGTAAAAAAAAAGAAACATTCCTAAACAATTTGCATTTTTTTTATTTGCATTTAAAATACTGAGCGATGACGTCACGCCTCATAGTAATTATTATGAAGTCAAGTTCAAAAATGTTATTTTCAAATTGTGATCAGGAAAGTTTTTAAGAAAATCAAAGTAATTCTTTTACCAATTTTTTTGTGACAGGAACTTTTTAAACTTTTCGAGTTTTTCGACTGAAAATATTAATTCAAAAATTTATCAGCCTTTTAAGATCATGTTAGTAGGTACCTACATATAGGTACGTGGGTATTAAGGAATGACTAAACTTTTAGAGGTCCTGTCACGATGATCTATCACGATATTAAATATTTAGAATTATCGTGGGATTTACTCCTGAAGATAAAGTGATTTATAAAGACTGGTGCCAACTCAACTCGTTGATATTCCAAGATGAAGTTCTTCATAGTGGTTGCCGTTTGCGTGGCGAGTAAGTGTTCCCTTATCCAATTTTTAAAAACAGAATCGGAAACGAACTTCAGAACTGGAGGCCGTAGGATCAAATATTTTTTTAACCGTGGGAGAGCCAAGCTTCGGCATGAATGGGCCGGCTCGACCGGAGTGTTACCACGGCCTCACAGAAAACCGGCGTGGAGCAGCACTGTGCTATATTTCGCTGCATGAGTGAGGGTACTGGAGACCCATACCGGGGGGAAGGGGGGTTAAAAGGTTGGTAGCTTTGCGCACTAGTGACTTCACTGGTGTCGCGGATGTCCATGGGCGGCGACCATCGCTTACCATCAGGTGATCTGTCTGTTCATCTGCCACCTATCAAAAAATTATGAAGTGTATATGTACGCGAAAAAGAATACGTGTATGAGCTACTATCCCTAAAATGACTTTTATAGTATTGTACCACTATGTTATCGTGACTATTACTATATTATCATCATCATCATCATCATCAGCCCATTTAAGTCCCCACTGCTGGGGCACGGGCCTCCCTCAATCACATGAGGGGTAATTGCCATACTCACCACGCTTTGCAGACGGGTTGGCGAGGGTATTACTGTATTATGTTCATGCTAAATTACAGCTTTCCAGTAATAAGATTAAGTCTCTTAGCTAGGATGCGTACAGACGTTTACAAGCTAAGATGAGGAGTTGCACTTATCTGGGGAGGGACGTGAAGTAAGGTTCACTCCTTCAACGAGCGTGCAACAAGGTACCGAAATTCGATAATTCGAATAATATGACGCCGAAGGTTTGCAGCAGCGATAACGCGACAGTAACCCGTACTCATTTCCCCGCCCCACTCTGGCGATGAGGAAGAATCGCGAAAAACGAATTTATTCGATATGACTCTGCCGGCTTCTTGTTAGGAGAAGCCCCCGCCAGAGGAGAGCCCGACATAACCCGCCTGCAACCAGGCAGGAGGGTATGCATAAGGAGGCATTCCCCAGCTTAAAAAAAAGGAGTAGCAGTTATGACTTTCACTTGTGAAGCGCTAACCCTCAGGTGATCAAAATGCTCGTTTATCGCCTCATAATCAGCCCATTTAAGTCCCTACTGCTGGGGCACGGGCCTCCGCTTAATCACATGAGGGGTAGTTGCCATACTCACCACGCTTGGCAAACGGGTTGGCGAGGGATATATATACATATAAATACATATAAATGCAGAGTTTTCCTTCTCTGGGTTTGTCGCCTATTACATAATAAATCTCCATTTCTCATTTTCTTCTATAATATTTAAACAGAGGTAAATCGAACCGGCAGCGGTAACGCGTATAGATTAGATAATTTGAAACGCTTGCGCGATAAAATATACACCCAGCATCATCTATTGGTATAAAGTGGAACTAGCTAATGTAATGAAGTGAGGGCGGACCACTAGATGTCACTAAACAAATTGCCTATTTCGTCTTCAGTAAGCGCTGCCAGCGTTATTCCCTCGATCCCCGGGGACAACAGCCACTATGTCGAAGGCGAGTCCCGCTACGTCTGGATCCCTGATGGCGAAGGGAAACCGCACTTAGTAGACCTGCAGGAGCCAGTTGATGAATTGCTGCTGTCTGCTGCTAGGAATGGCGCTAACAATCAGTACTGGCTTTTCACCAGGTAAGCTAAAACTGTTTCGTAAACGTAGGTACTGTATCGATGGTGAACTCCTTCGTTGCCGGCTATCGGTTAGAATAGTCAGTCAGTTAGAAAAAAAATACTTTTGAATATGCACTCCTAAGGGAGTGTCAAGAGGGCTTAGAGAGGCCGACTTAGTAGTTTTTAAACAGGAATTGTGCACGAACCAAACAATCGGCGTAGAGTGAAAATAGCAAAGTAATGAGATAGTGAACCGCCGCACGTTTCGCGTAACCATAAATTGTATACTATGGAAGATTTACGAATGCAAAATAAAACAACACGTAAGGAACTTGCTTAATTTTCTTTCTATCGAAACCTTACAGTGCCTATTCGAAAAAACATAAGCAATCTCGAAGATAACTGGTTTGAGTGCTGAAATAATAATAATAATAAATTCACACAGCATTTCATACATTGACCTGATCCCTCTGATTAAGTAGTTTCATCACTTGTGTTACGGATATAAGGCAACAGAAGAAATATAGTAACTTAATCTTATTATTAGTGGTTTGTGCCAAAAAAAAATAAAAAAATAAACTTTTTTATGAGAGAAATATTTACCAGCCCACAGATTAGCTGTTGTCTGATATCCGTAACACAAGTACAGAATCAGGTCAATGTATGATGTGATGTGAGATGTTAAAAAAATGTTTTTTATCTTGAACTAGAGAATCAGATTCGAACCATTTATTACAAATACTGAGTCCATACATTTTATGAAATTTCAAGAAAGGTACATACTTATTAATTCAATTCAATTAATACAACCGTATAAAGTAGGTCATACAAAGATTTTATATTAATTAGAATCGTAGTCATTTGATAACTTGTGACTCCACTCTGGTGTCGCGGGTGTCCATGGGCGGCGGTAATCGCTTACCATCAGGTGATCCGTCTGCTCGTCTGCCACCTAAGCTTTTGACATAAATAATTATATAAAGTTATACTTTCATTTAACAAAGGATAAATTATCTTAATAAATACTGTAAACGACTAATAGCAATGTCGCTATCTTATTTAGATTGCTCAGCCAAAAACTTGGCTACCATATCTGCTCCTTTTGAACAGAAAAAATATGACATGTGTAATCAGACGTTAGAATTAGTTCCAATGAATTTAAATGTAATTTAGAGACAATAGAGAACACCTCTTGCACATTACATTTAATGACAAAGGGGAAGTCTAGGCATTTAAATATAGTTCATCAAAATACACAGGGCTTCTCCGGTAAAGATTTGGAATTGGAACTTTTTTTAAATAAAATGAATATACATGTCCTCTGTGTAACAGAATACTGGTTGAGGCAACATGAACTTGTTATTAATATTGATAATTATAAAGTCATAAGTGCGTTCACAAGAAAGTCAGCCATTAGGGGTGGGTCACTTATATTATTACATAATTCATCAAAAGCAAAGGAGCGCAAAGACATAGTCGCACTTTCAACTGAACGAACTATTGAACTATCTTGTGTAGAGATGGAACGGTTTATCATTATTTGTGTATACAGACCTCCCTCTGGTAACTACAATAACTTTGAGACTGCCATGGAGGAGGTGCTGAGAAAAGCAACTAATTGCAACAATCAAGTAATTGTACGTGGGGATTTCAATATTAACATCTTAGAACACAGTCAACGTTCGGGCATGCTTCTTAATCTATTTAAATCTTTTGATTTAACGCATTACCCCCACATCAGCTACTTGTATTGATAATATTTTCTGTAATTGTAAGGCCAAGAAAAAATCAATAATAAATTTTATAAATTCAGACCATACGGGACAGATAGCTGTTTTTGAACTCCGTCATGCGACTGCTTCCTCTTCTTTTGTCTATAGGCCAATTACCACTATTCGTGTGGAAAAATTTAAGGGAAATGTTGAAAACATTTCCCTGATGCAAGTAAGTAAGTATGTTAATATTGATGAACACAAGACTTTGTTTAATGTTATTGAAAAGGAGTTTAAAGTAATTTATACAAAGAAAAAAGTCACAGTAGACAATACTAAAACAAAATTTAGCGATTCGGCTACTCAAGGCATCTTCAAAAGCAGGCGTACTTTATTTGTATTGTTTGACATTAAAGCTAACTCCAATGATCCAATTACTGAACATGTTAGAAACTATTCCAAGCTATTTAAAAAAGTCTGCGCAATAGCAAAAGCTAATTATTTAAAAGATAAAATTAAAAATTCAAATAATGAAATCAAAGCCACTTGGAATATGATTAATAAAGAGACTTGTAAAAATACTACTCAAGACCTTAGGAACTCTTTGAAAATTGATAATGAACAACTTAACGAGGACGTTAAAATAGCAAATATGGGATTATCTATCCCAGTAGAAGAAAACAGTTAATCATGAGAAAGTTATTATTTTTTGCAGACAAAACCCAACCAATAGGCAAATCCTGACCAACGGCAACATTAACTCAGTCAGGAACTCTAATTACCGTGGAAACCGGGGTACCGTCGTCATCGTTCACGGCTGGAACAGCAACGGCAACTCCAACATAAATCCAACGATCAGAGACGCCTTCCTCGCCGTCCAAGACGTCAATGTCATCACCCTTTGCTGGGGAGGTGTGGCCAACAGCGCCTACACCACTGCAGTGAACGGCGTGCCCGGCGTGGGCCAGCACCTCGGGAACTTCTTGACCTGGCTGTTCGGCAATGCTGGAGGCAATTGGAATCAGCTGCACCTGGTCGGCTTCAGTTTAGGCGCTCACGTTGTCGGAGTCGCCGGACGACAGGCTGGAGGCAGACCAAGCAGGGTCACTGGTAAATACAAAACACTTCATCGTAAAAAATATTAGCATTTTCTTTAGGTACTGTGAGTGGGTAGAGAGAAAACTAGTAGAAGGGACACTAATAGATTGTCTTCGAGAGCAAAGCAGACTCACAAGACTCTAAAATACTTGTAGGGGAAAAGCGCAGGCAGAACAGATCTCTGTTACAAAAAAAATATCAAAAAATATTCTCGAGTGGCAACCGTGGCTCGTGACATTTCAAAAACATGGCGGATATCACTTGAAAATCATACAAAAAAACTATGTTTTAGTGATGTTTGTCGTATAAAAAAAGAAATGTCACGAGCCCGAGAATTGGGCTCCTGTTTATTTATGATTCAGGATAACTATAAATAATTTACAATCCGTTTGTAAAACAACTCTAACGGCCGCACTCAGAGACGTCATTGAAGCCAATGTTCATTATCTTTAGTATCGGTCGTCTTTATGCGTATCAAGTTTTTCTTAAGTGCCAACTAAGTTAATCAACGACAGAGTGTGGCAGTAAGTGCTTTAGCTTGCTATTTACCTTTAAAGGGTGGAAGCTAGATTAGATGGAAATAGAAACCCTATTATTCCAAAACGTGGTTTAAAATAAGTAGTCGGATTAATACTGGGAATAACTGAAGAACTAGAATAAACATTATTACAAAACTAAGTTTAACGTTATTTAGTATATCAACTATAATACTCAAAGTTAAACCACGGACGCCTAGTTTAAAATGAGTACTAAAATAATAACCTCAAAATATCGATTTAGGAACCATGACAACTTATTCCTGTGACAGTTCATTCCGTTTTACACCTATGAGAAAGTAGTCAATTTATTTTTTGGATTTATTATCAAAAATATAAGCAATTCCTATGAATATCACTTAGTAATCTTACTTAGGTCAATATTTTAATTTATTGTTGCTTAAAAACAATTCTAAAATATTTTTACTTCAGACTACATCATACCTAAAGTTATGTAAAATGGAATGTCATTGAACGAATGATTGAATGATTCGATCAATTTTGACACTACCTATCCTGGGGTACTAAGTGGTTAGTCGAGGATTTGTAATAAAAATTGATTATTCCGTAATAAGCTAGTTAAGGATTAAAACCGGTATCAGAGCAGTTTTTTGTAATAAGAGGGATAATGTATTATCACATCCCAATTTCCAGGTTTGGACCCAGCTGGTCCCTTTTGGCATTCAAACAATCAGCGCTTGCAACCCAACGCCGGGCGTTACGTCGAAGGCATCCACAGTGACGGCGGCCTCCTGGGCATCATGGACCGCGTGGCTAACGCTGACTTCTACCCCAATGGCGGCAGGAACCCTCAGCCTGGCTGCGGCTCAGGAGCTTCCGCCTCCCCATGCTCTCACAGCCGAGCCTACGAGTTCTTTGCTGCCTCTGTCCGATTCAACCGGTTTGTTGGCAGACAGTGCAGCAACATCCAACAGGCCCAAAACAACCAATGTACTGGATCTACGCTTAATATGGGCAATGCAATTATAAATAAAAATGGGTACGTATATCTTACATTTATAAATCATCTTATTTGAAAAAAGAAAACACTGTTTTACAAAACGGTCTATAACGGTGTTTACTCTGATTTTGCATAACATTGAAACAATATCCTAGAAGTGGGATGAGGATATGATAATAAACAACCGGCACGGAATTGAGCGCCTGATTAATCACTTGCTTGATAGATTATTATTTCTTTCTCAAGAGAATTACCGTGATTAGTGAAAACGTCAAGACGTTTTCACCATGGGCGGCGGTAATTACTAACCATCTGGAGAGCCGTCTGCTCGTTTGTCCGCCATAATGTCAAAAACACCTTTCTCCCTGGGTGAGGTGAATAGATGTAATGTTTCGCACGCTATCAAGTGACTTTAAATCAACTTCTACCTAAATAGTATGTATATTAAAATTAAATTCGAGGCCACATGCTAATGGTCCGTGGCATGAAGTCGACCACAGAACTATATTAACTCTTAGCGGAGAAGTCGGCCCACGCATCATAACTGACAACTTTGCTTACTTGCCGAACAAATATTTTTTTTTAAATAAAAAGAATAGCATTATTTTTTTAAAAGCAGTTTTAATTCCCAAATAAAACTACTTATATTGAAAGATTTTTAAACTCGGAAAACAAGAAGAATTATGTATTTGAATTTTAGACTGAATTTAATGTTTTTTTTTCCGTTTATTTGGGACAAAAAACAGTTTACAATCATATATTTTTTTAGCAATATTTTAGTTTTAAATATTACTTATTGTAAGACCAACAACATTGTCCACATATTATATTTACTATTTTACTGTTGAGTAAGAAATGCTCAGTGCATTTTTTAATATATGTAGGTATTAGTTTACTAAAAAAAAAATATTTCACTTATATTAACTATTGCATATTAATTTCCCTTAAAATTCATTAAATTCGATATTTTCATTTATTTATTAATTATTACACAAAACTTCCTTGTGAAAGAACGTTTCTTTTTAAATATAATAAATAACAAATAAATGATTAATTAATTAACACCCGTATATGCATTACAGACGACATGTTTGTATGTGCAGCCACACGTGGAGGCATATAACTTGATATGTGGCACTTGATATGTATTATTTCTTTTGTTTCAGAAATGGAATATTTGGACTCAGAACTGGAGCCAGTTGGCCCTTCTAATTATGAGAATATCTACCAATACCTAACTAAAAACCGACGGCCTATTTGGACAGACAGCGAGTGGCCTTTTTAATACCTGTGAAATACCTGTTAATAAGAATTAAAATGAATACCTATTATTTATAGTTATTTTGTTTCTATATTTTATACTAAAGTACTACTTGCTACTATTTGCTTGTAAAGTATTATTCATACTGGAACATTCAAAAGGCGGACGGAGATTAATTAAATCGAGAAATAATAAACAAGGCCACAGAATTTTTATTTGGCCACGCGCGCAAACTTCTAATTTACTATCTAAGCACCGAGAAATTGACATAGCCTTTAATTAACTGATTCATCTTCTTTACATCGCCAACTAAAAATGTTAAAGAAAGCGTCAAGTCAATATCAACAATTAATGTTCCTTGTCCTTCTGATTTATACATTGCAAACTAATTTACTAACTCAGCCACGAAATTTGTAACTCATCACCATATTACGTTTTACAGCTTCAATACAAGCTCCTCAAAAATTATGTATTCAAGCTTCAATACTCAATATCATATATTATAACTTAATATGTAAAATAATACTTCATATTCTTTTATCGTGAAAATAGCCACTGTACGATTTGGCGCGAGAGCGCGACATGACAGCAACCGGCCATTTGCACCAATCAGAGAGCGCTATTCGATACTTGTGCCGAAGCCCTTATTTTCTTTTTCTTTTAATCACGTAATTATACGTGTTAATATTAGTTAATTACTTTTCTATAAATGATTGTACTTGTTACAGATATTAATACACAAATTGATTTGCATAAATAAATGGTTTTACTATGACTGTCCTTAATAGTTCTTCTTCTTCTTCATATTTGCGTATAATTCCCGGTTGAGAACAAAGCTGGCCTTTGGAGCCCAGGGTACGCTTTGATCATGATTCAGGATTTGGGGAGCCTGGTAATTACAATGAAGCGACTGCCGTCTGACCTTCGCAACCCTTTGACAGAGGAACAAGACCAACTGAATCATGGTTACACGCTTCTGAAACTATCCTAAACGAGCAGGTTTCCTCACGATGTTTTCCTTCACCGCCGAGGTAAATATAGAAATATGCACATAGATTTGAAAAATCTAGAGAAATCGACCCTCCGCATGGAGGGCGCGTTCTAAACCACTAGGCTACGCTCTGACTGACTGTCCTTAATAATTCATGTGTAATACATAATAATATGATGTAGTGGCTTTAATTATACTATTTGATGACAATTTTAGGTACATTTAACAATCGATTAATGTAGGATGAGTTACATTTTATTCATACTAAATTATGCAATTAGAGGCTAATATTCTTACTATTTTGGTGTCATATATTAATACTTTAGAAGCTTCCTATTTGAATGCATACCACAAATTTAGATGCTAAAAAATAACCACTATGCTGAGTTATATTTACAGTGGCTTACATATAAGATAACTAGTGTCTGAGATACTATTATTAAGACGCGCATTGGTTGTGGCCGACTTAGTAATTTAGAAGCTAACATATATTTTCTGAGGCGAATAATGCTATTAAAAAGAAGCTTGTTTAATTAGTACCCAGTTAAATCTACTAACAGGGTGGATGCAAGTAAAAATATTTGGTGGGGTACACATTACCCTCAAGTATGTTCTGAGGATATTTTATTTATAATACGAGTAGCTTCAGATTTATGATTAGTTTCCTGCTTTTCTGAAACATAATTTTCTTAAGTTGTTTCGACGTTAAATATAGTCTGTGTATCCAGACTATTATAATCTTACTCTATGTCCATATGTCAGTTGCTTTGGTCAGATGTAACGGAATGTAGAGTTATTCGAATGATGAAATAAATCGGTCCAGTAGTAGTTTTTTTTCTTATGGCTCTACCCGAAGATAATTCGCAAATGTCAAGTAACTTATTGAGAATAAGTAGGTAGACAACAGTCGAAGTTAGTCAAAGTCACAGTCATTCAAAAAAAACGCCAGTGTTTTACGTTTTATCGACTTACGGATTCAGCGTATATCACTCTAAAAGCGATCGCGGGTTTTGAGACTCTATTAGGTCCAAGCAAGTTGTCACAAGAAAACGCACTCGACACACAATAGCAGTGTTAAAAACGATACAATCCAACGATTCTTATTATTAGGATCACTTTGCGGCACTTCACTGCAGTAAACAAATTCTCAGCCACTACTATGATTTTATTAATGATTAAACGAACTTACCTGTACGTGAAGTTCTATCATAATTATACGATCTGCTTTGTCCGAAGAGATTGGCATTAGATATTTATTTACACATGTAGTATCACATACGGTGACGCCAGTTTTGCACTGATAGTTGAGATTTTAAGAGAAAAAATAAAATAAAAATAAGTGGGTAGTTCCGCTTACCTGTCACCCTATATCGCAGTAGTTCGTCATTTAGTTCAGAGCGTAGATTTTTCACAGCTGGGTTCTTTGGGATGGGAGGGATGCTAATCTCTTCGGACAAAGCAGATCGTATAATTATGATAGAACTTCACGTACAGGTAAGTTCGTTTAATCATTAATTATACTCACTGCTTTGTCCTCGAGATTAGCATTAGATATTTATTTACACATGTAGACATTGAGAGATAATAACTGCTGTGAAAAATAATTTTATTCAACCAAAACAACATATTTTATAATGCTTAATATAATAATTATCTTAAAACTTGGTATTTTATATCGATTTTACATCAACTCAACAAAACAATTTAAATTTCATTAATTCCAAATTCTTTTTGAAATTTATTGTCTTGACATTATTGCATTAGCAAAAACTCCATGATCCACCTCATTTACAATGTCTCTATTATAAAATTTAATAAAGGTCTTGGAGCTAGCGCTCCATCCTGCTGTCTTCCTGATTAATTCAAGATTTACGCCTAATCTATTTGCTTTTGAGGTGCTAGCGTGTCTCGTACTATGAGCGGTAAAGGTTGAGACATCTATACCACATACTTCTAGGGTATTTTTCACCCAACGACTTAACGTTTGTGACGTTACTTTGTGGTGTGGGTTTCTTAAGCTAACGAAAAGGTAAGTATGATTATTTCGTAAGGGTTCGGTTAAAATTAAAAAATCTTTTAATGTTTTAACTACGCATATTTCAGGTTTATTCTGAAAATATGGCAATATAAGAACTGGCTGAGTTGAGTTAAGCCGGGACGTCTTTATAAGATCGGGTATTTTTATAATAACTCGGTCGGGAAACCATTCTATATTTTGATATTTATAATCGATAATGTCTGCATCCTATGCGCCGTTACGAGAGCTAGCAACGTAATAAGTTTTTTGGAAATCGTCTCCAAGTCTAATGATGCATTGGGGTACAATTCAGCGATACGATTTAAAACTAAAGAAGTATAATATAAGAGTCTCACTTGACTTTAAAATTAACGGCTCAGAATTTAGGAGTCTATTATAAATGGGAAACCATGGTTGTGTGGGCCACCACGGGACCACTACTATGCCTGTTGCCTCATCTTTAATTATTTTACGTAAAGTCTTCAGAATTATGGAAACGGGTGGAAAGGCATAAAAAAAGAATTTTGACCAGGACACAGTGAAGGCATTTATTACAACTGCATCGGGATCTCTGTTCCAGGATATGTATCTTTTACATTTTTTATTAATTCTACTGGCAAATATATCAATGTAAGGTTCACCGAATTTATAGATTATCTTCTGGAAAGCATAATCGGCTAGTTCCCATTCAATATCTGGGTGGTTACGCCGAGATTCCGCGTCTGCAACTGTATTTCTCTGCTGAGCTTATATATGAAGCAAATACTATTATGTGCTTTTGTTCACACCATTGCCACAAATCTCGGGTGACTTGTGTAAGATGAGGAAACTGTACACCACCCATACGGTTAACGTATGAAATGGCAGTGGTATTGTCTATTCGCAGTAGAATTTGGCAGTTATAAAGATCCTTAGCAAAAATTTTTAAGCCAAAAAAGGCTGCTAAGATCTCCAAGTAGTTAATGTGATTAGAACGCTCATTATCTGACCAAACACCGCTAGCAGTCTCCTTCCCGCATGCCGCACCCTACCCCGTAGTTGAAGCATCACTAAAGATTTCTAATACATATTCGTCATATTTTATACTATTCCTTGGTGTATTTATGGCTTGAGTTCACCAATCGAAATCAGATATTAAGGTATCTGGTATGTTCATATACCTTTCATAATTATCTGGATCTTTTAGTAAATTTAAATATTTGCACCGTTCGAAGTTTTTAGTATACAACCAGCCGTATTCGACGGCGGGGCAAGCAGATGTAAGTAAACCAATCAGACGAGCAAAGTCCCTTATTTTGCATCTCTTTAAAGTTTTGAAATGGTTGATTTGATCTTTAACTTTAGTAATTTTTTCCCGGAGGTAATGTAATTAGAAATCTTTCAGTGTCTATAATGTATCCTAAGAATTTACATGATGTACTTGGACATAAATTGCTCTTCTTGTAATTGATTATGAAACCTACTGACTTTAACAGATTTACAGTGTTATCTATGTTCTCTAAGCATCCCTTACGGTACATATATAGCCACAAGATCTAAGTAGTTTCACAATTGGTTTCATTATTTTCGTAAACACGAACGGCGCCGTGCAGAGGCCAAATGGTAAAACATTGAACTCAAATAACTCGTTATTGTCGCCAAACTGAAATCGTAAATATTTTTTAAAATCTTCATGAATTTTAATTAAAAAATATGCATCCTTAAGATCTACAGTACACATGAAGGAATTTTGTGAAACTAATTTTATTGCAGTACGTAAATCCTCTAATTTAAAATGCTTAGTCTCAATGAACTTATTAAGATTTTTTAAATTTAGTATAAATCTGTTTTTCCCATTTGGCTTTTGTACAAGAAAAAAGGTGGATAAAAATTAATTTTCACATGGTTGGCACTGAGAAATAGCTCCTATTGATATAATAAGTCATCAATACATTGTTTATACTGCAATTTCTCTGATTCCGTGTAAGTACGTAGTCTGGGAGGGTTAGTTTGTAAAACCGGTTTAGAAAAGGTATCTTGTAACCGGAAATCCAAGACAGTATTGTCTGGTCACGAGTGATAGAAGACCATTGTACGTAAAAATGACTTAGTCTGCCAGCGTACCTCACCTCATTTTCTACTGCCGATGACGATTCCGCGCAGGGTTCCCGGGCGCCGGTTGTCGATATGACGTTCTGGAGGAGCTCGCGGCCTGATACTTCTGTGCAGGTTCCTTCATCCTCTGATTGCCCATCTTTTGCCTGCGAACTGGGAGAGGAGCTTTCCAGTTTAAATTATTTCTTGATGTAGCAGGTACTTGTGGCTTCTTACTTGCGGGTGTTTTTGAAGTTGGAGCAATTTTTAAATCCGCACTAGACTTCGAAATTGACTTAGCAGTTTTTAGAGTTTCTGCCAAATCTAAACCAAAGAGGCAGTTATCTACTTTAGTTTTTGTCAACTGATCCGTCATTGAGTCGGTATTTTGACAATCGCATATAAGTCGAGTGGCATCCATGAGTAACTTAATAACGGCAGTATTTTTATTTTGATCCTCAAGCAAAATAGTAATTGCTTCTCCAAGACATGATATTGCAGAGCCTAGGACTTTTTGTTTGCTTTCAATCCCTTTATCTCTTTTTATAACGATATCCGTTACCGCAGCCTTAATTTCTGGATTAAGCTGAGGAGCATCAATTTGGGTACAATTTTTTGGGGGTAGATATTTTCCCTGTAAGTCCTTACGGAGGTCTTTTGACAAGCCTTAAGAATTAACTGTGTGCGTAGGTATCTCGCACGCATGTCTAAAAATAGCCTTATAGACTGTTAAGCTTGTTAGATAACAAGCTGCGTAAACAGTGCATCTCTGATCACTGTGTTCAATGACCCGTAACGTTATTTTTGTCGGCTGTATTAAAATATGGTAAGCAAGAAAGGTAAGTGACATGCTATTTAGATGAGTAACAATCCCAGAAATTGTGCGCAAATCTAAATTTATACACGTACTTTTAACGTTACAGTATTGTTGATGAAAATTAACACCAACTTATCATGTAACATAGCACACATATATTATAGGTATTATGTAAAATTCCTAACAAAGGATTATTTTGTTACCGTATTGTCAGTAAAGTGATAGCCCCAAAAGCTAACAGCAGTACAGACTTATCATGTAACAGTGTTGGCAATAGTCACTAATTTTATATTAAATTGGTACCTTCTCTGTCTGACAGCATCTCAGGATGATCCGATAACATTTCGTCATGCTCAGACGAACCAGAAGACGACGTTGAGTGATGTCGTTTTCTTTTGCCATATTTCAGTTTTCTTTCCAATTTTTTAAACTTTTTTGCGATATATTCGTAATTATCGTCCTTTGAGTGTTTCCTTTTACCCATGTTTACACTTTAAGAACACTTTAGACCTGAAATTACGGACACTTAAAGAAATCGTGCGTACTGGCGGAGCACTGTACTTGTGAATGACGAACTACTGCGATATAGGGTGACAGGTAAGCGGAACTACCCACTTATTTTTATTTTATTTTTTCTCTTAAAATCTCAACTATCAGTGCAAAACTGGCGTCACCGTATGTGATACTACATGTGTAAATAAATATCTAATGCTAATCTCGAGGACAATGCAGTGAGTATAATTCTATGTTTTCAGCCTACAATTTTGGCATAGCAATTCTTTTTGCTTATATTTCTAGAAAGGAAAATTGTTTGCTATGCAGCAAATATGGGTGTGAATTTATTTTCTTCCAACTAAAGTTTAGGTCTGTCAGTCAAAGGAAAAAAGATATGAAAAAATAAGCATTAAAAATGACGAATGTAAGGTACTATATGAGCTATATTCTTCCTCATCTTAACGTGTAATCCTAGTCCCAAGCTGTCATTTTGGAGCTCTGGCGGCGCATCTATTCACTTCTCGCTCGCACACTATTTGCGTCTATACTCGCACTCGTGGGGTGCGCACAGCACAGTTTGTACAATGAAGCGACTGCGTTCTTCTGACAAGGGAACCAGACTAATTGAATCATCACCACACGTTTCAGACGCCCTGTTTGTCGAGTGGTTTAAGTCAGTACTTACGGCCCAGTGGCCGTGATCTCGGGGTCCTGGGTTCAATTCCCGGGTCGAGCAAAAAGTATGTTTAGAATTTTTCGAACATTGCTCGGGTTTGTGATCACCAATCCGCATTAGGCAAGTGTGGTGATTAAGCCTAATCCCATCATAGTAGCAATGACTTGATTTCTATGATGGAGGCCTTTGCTCTGCAGTGGGACAGTATATGGGCTGATACACACGTTCCAGAAACTATCCGAAACCTAGAGGTTTCCTCACGATGCACGATGTTTTTTCTCGCCGCTGAGCTAGTGGTAGAAATTTGCCCATAGATCTGAGAAAGACGCGTTCTTATCCACTGAGCTATTTTCAGATCATGATATCTTGAACAGTATCCACAACCCAATCTCTATATAGTAGCTAGTAGTTCTGTCTTGAAGACGTATTCTGATGTGGAGTATCTAAATGTGGAATCCTAGCAGGTCGTCTGTATAAAATACATAACTATATACTATATACCGGCCCGATCCGGGGAAAGGAAAAGATTGACAGCGCACTTGTGACTCCATTGGTGTCGCGGGTGTCCATAGGCGGCAGCAATCCAAAAGAGCAAAAGTCTGCTCGTCTGCCACCTATCATATAAAAAAATGGTAACTTTAATGGCAATCTTTTATGTGGTAATATTTATCCCCAGATTCAAACGTTTTAACGTTTTAAGACAATTACGTTTGTATCTGGGAATATTGTGATAGGTGTACTATTGATTTTTTGTGATCTAAAACCCAACGACGCCAACAGCGCTATTAAAATCAAATACGATCAAGCGATAGTGACAGTACCATTCAAACTCATTCATTATCAATCTCGACGTACCAAAAAGAGAGGAATTTAAAATTTGAAGTGAAACAAATCAAATCAAATAATTCTTTATTTGCGCACCTGTCTCCTTGTTATTCACAAAAACACCTGTCTCCTTGACATTGTTCGCGGTCATATCCATGTCTTTGTTGTTACTTTATACACCTGCGGTCGTTGTTAGGTGACATTATATTCGTTATGCCTTTGAATGAATTTAGTTTAAATACTGACTCGTCTTGTATTTTTGTCATCAGTATCGTTGAACCACTACCATGACGCTCAGCAATAATTACATCTTCTTTGAAGACGAAGACTCATTCACGCCGCCGTCTACTCCGGAGCCGTTTATTCCGGACCCATCGCCTCCGCTGCCATCAAATTTGGACCCTGTATATACTTACACCATACGTCTGCAAAATCAAATGGATCCGGCTGATGTCATCTCTGTATCGTTAACGTTCCGGCTTGTCGTCTTCCCCTGCCTCGAAAACGTGTGCGATTTGTGCGTCTGTCAAACTTGTGATAGGTACTATAAAAATTTGTGCTCGGTGTGATCTAATCGATGTGATTCTACATAAAGATTGAAGGAAAAATTAAAAATGCTTATTCTTTTATTTATAGTTTTATTTATTATTATTATTAATACCATATATCTTCTACATGTAGTGTTCCTGCGCCTGACTCTGATACCATATACTCTAATGTATGTGTTATGCGTTGAATGTCAGATTCTGACATTTCATACGCTCGCAGTACGTGATGACATTTCGGCCATATGTCGAACACCGTTCCCACTTCTATGCTCAATTCGGTTCCCGCCTTTGGTTGTTTCTCCACTTGTATCACGTTTATCTTCGCTTCAATTTTTTCTCTTTCCAATTGTTCCTTTTTTTCATACAAAAATAAATCATATCGCGTTCTGTTCACGGTTACTTTTAATTTACATATTTTTTTTATTCTCTTTATCCTATGTGTATGATGACGTGGTTGAGCTGCTGCCGCTGCCGTCGGTGGTTTTTCGACTTGCGTCGTCGTCGAGGTACCCGCCACTGGCGCCGGTGGTTGTTCGACTCGTGTCGGTGGATCCGGCTGAGGTTGTGCTTGCGGTGGAGGTTTGGTCGTCGTCGCCGTGTTCAACACTTCTTGTACATGTCTTTCATTTTTTTCGTCAAAGTATCCTCCGGCCGGAATACCCAAATTTAAAAATTTACCCGTCAAGAATATCGGAATCGGACATTCGCTCTGCGCTTTTTTCACCGCCTCTTTTCTCACTTTTTCGTTGCTCGTCGCCGTCGCTATCTTTTCCTCGTCTGTCATTGACGATGTTATCTTCTTTTGTCCCGGTATCTTCTCCGCTCTCACCACCACCATCCACGCTCTGTCCGTCCATTCAATGTTGTCGTTTCCGTACCACGATTGTTCTGTGATTCTAGGCCTCTTATTCGGATTCGTCGTCACGTTCATGTCTTCTTCATATTTTCTCTTTCTACCCGTCTCTTGCTGCTGCTGTGCCGGTTCCCGAGTCGGTGTCGGTGCCGGTGCCGGTGTCGGTTGTCGTCGTGGAGCGCTCGGTGTCTGTATCGGCGCTAGCGGTCTCCTGTTTGTCGTCGTCGTTTGGTCCACCGCCGCCATGTCACCGACGTTTGCACTGTAAAAAATAAACGTGCCATATAGTCTCATAAATACCAACGTAAGTACGTACTATTGATGCTACATAAAACGCTCATTTTTTACCTACTCAACGGCCGGGGCTCCCGCCATAGTGTATTTGTTGTTCCATTTATATTTGTCTATCGCCAATCCGCTAAACAGAGTGTTTGGTTGTGCGCCTCCGAATTTTCCCATCAGTAAGTTTGTTCCGTGCGACACGCATTCGATTTCAATGTTCGTCTCCACCATTATATTCAGTATCGCGTCCTCCAACGTGCCGTCCTTGTTCAACAGCGGTACTATTCCCACGCCCAGGCTTCCCATGAAGCCCATGGACGGTGTGTTATTGTAGAGTCCCGTTATTGTTATATTGTCCACGGTCGCGTTGTTATAATTTTTCGTATTCAACGACACATAGCCGACCTTGTTCAATTTACCGCTTTGCAGAGTGCTCGCTCCCGATTCGCCTCTCAATATTTTCTCGTCCGTGTCGAATCCGTCGTTGTGCACGTGAAACGTTCCGTCTTTCGGTTCATATGACTTTTCGTATATGGGACCTATCGAGTTTGTCGCGTTATACAGTATCGTGCTCTCCATTATCAGCGGTGGTAGCAAAAAGCATTTGCTCGTCGTGTTCAATTTGAACACATACTTTATTTTATTGTCCATCATGTGCGCTTGCGCCGTGGAATGTTCCGGGTCTTTGTCGCTCCCGTCCGCGTATTTATCCTACGTTTTTCCGTATAGCTTCTCCGCCGTCAGTCCCGTTCCCATAGTCACCGGTGCCATCTTTTCCATATTCTCCCAAATCCCTATCGTCGTTTGCGAATTTGCGTTTGCATAGTTTACCGCGCTCGTGGCCGTCAGGAACGGAGTTCTGTTGCCCAAGTTTGTTATCTTTATTCCTACGCTCTTCACTCTCGCCGTGTGGAACACCTTTGTCAAGTCGTCGTACTCCTTTTCCGTCAGATAAAAGTAGATATTTTGCCACGGCAGACTGTGAATATACGTGTTGTACTCTATTTTATCGCTCGACTTTGTGTACGTAGCCTTGGTCGACTCCAACGCGAACGTAAATTTCTTACTAAAATTGAACCTGTGCACGTTGTTTGCGTTTTGCACTCCGCTACCTATCACCGAATTTACATTGCCCGGCACTTCCATGTCGCCGCTGTTTTGCTCTCGTGTCGACACTCGAGGGTATATTATTCCCGTGTACTTTTCGACAATGTGTTTGGTCTCTATGCCTCCCAACGCTAGCCACTTTAACACTTGTTCGTACGAAGTCTCCGGTGCGAACGTAGCTACCTCGTCCACAAATTCCTCGTCCGCCCTCTGGATGCGTTCCTTAAATTCCCTATAGTTTTTCGTCTTTTTGTAGTATTCGGTGATCTTGTGGTATTTTTCGTCGTGCTTCTTGGCCGCGTTGTCCAGACTGTTGACCGGCACTCCCCTCTCCAACGAATTTCCCGGTCCCAGGTGTCTATATCCCGGTGCCACCAGACCTCTGCTTCCGCTGGGTTGAGGCTCGCTGTCCTCCGGCCTCCGCTCTGACATACTGCGCTCTCGTCGCTCTGCATCGCCTTTTATATGCTAGTGATGACTCATCTTGGAAGCCTTTCACCACTAAAATTGGGTTGTAGGGTGGGGCGGGTCGGGTTGGGTTGGTAGGGCTTACAAATCGTCATACATTTGAATGAATAAGACTATTTATAAGTACTTATGTAATAATTTACATGTTAATACATATATATGTTGATAAATAAAATATACTAAAAAAAGTAAATAAACATAATGCGATTCTACCGCCGGCTCGGAAAGTTGTTTCTGGTCGAGAAGATCCGGCAAGAAACTCGCCAGTTACTCTTTTTAATCGCCAACTTTTTATACAATGGTTTATTATCCTTATCTTAAGTCATACAGTCTAATGCAACACAAAATAGAATGAAGCAAATTAAAAGCTAAATATGAGGTAAACCGAAGCGGACCAGTTCCCAAAGGTGGCACCTGTTCACAAGTATGACGTATGTGTCAGCCATCATTTGACTCAACAATATTAGAGGGAATGTAATGACCCGCCACATAACGCCACCACTTCAGAGACATTTGAGTGAGCATGACTACTTAGGTTCCCCTCATAGGTCACAGAGTAGTAGTTACTTAATCCAATACTAATATACTGCAGGACGAGGTGTACAATAGTAGGTGGTTAGCATCCGCACAACTCGTTCGTACTCGGCAAGAGTGCTTGAAGCAGTAGATTTTTTTGCTTCTTTAATTAAAAATCTTTTATCCTGATTTCTATAGAGAATTTCGGCACGAAACGATTCAAAATACCCCGAAAATAAACGAGTATGGTCGGGGAATTTGCTGCATAACCACTTTCAAACGAAAATCGCTGGCACGCACGACACTAACATGTCATCTCAAACCAAAAACTATGCAATAGTTGATATTTTTTCTTTTTTTATAGAAAGGCCAATCAGGATGATAACAATAACAATAACAATAATAAATAACACACTTAAAAATTTCATCTCGTGTTCAGGCGGGACTCGAACCCACACCTTCCACAATCCGGGTGAATGTACTACCAATTATACCACTGAACGCGTTACTAAGTCGACGAAATTTGTAAGTGCTTGATTCGACATGAGCTGTCGATAGTCTCATCAATATTGTAGGTATATTTACAATATCCAGTGGAAATATTATTACAAATATTTGACCACCAGTTAAGATGAGACTGCTTAATCAATAGTTGATATTTTATAGCAATCTTATGCGATTTATTCTTAAGTAAATAACACACTTAAAAATTTCATCTCGTGTTCAGGCGGGACTCGAACCCACACCTTCCACAATCCGGGTGAATGTACTACCAATTATACCACTGAACGCGTTACTAAGTCGACGAAATTTGTAAGTGCTTGATTCGACATGAATTGGTAGTACATTCACCCGGATTGTGGAAGGTGTGGGTTCGAGTCCCGCCTGAACACGAGATGAAATTTTTAAGTGTGTTATTTACTTAAGAATAAATCGCATAAGATTGCTATAAAATATCAACTATTGATTAAGCAGTCTCATCTTAACTGGTGGTTAAATATTTGTAATAATATTTCCACTGGATATTGTAAATATACCTACAATATTGATGAGACTATCGACAGCTCATGTCGAATCAAGCACTTACAAATTTCGTCGACTTAGTAACGCGTTCAGTGGTATAATTGGTAGTACATTCACCCGGATTGTGGAAGGTGTGGGTTCGAGTCCCGCCTGAACACGAGATGAAATTTTTAAGTGTGTTATTTACTTAAGAATAAATCGCATAAGATTGCTATAAAATATCAACTATTGATTAAGCAGTCTCATCTTAACTGGTGGTCAAATATTTGTAATAATATTTCCACTGGATATTGTAAATATACCTACAATATTGATGAGACTATCGACAGCTCATGTCGAATCAGGCACTTACAAATTTCGTCGACTTAGTAACGCGTTCAGTGGTATAATTGGTAGTACATTCACCCGGATTGTGGAAGGTGTGGGTTCGAGTCCCGCCTGAACACGAGATGAAATTTTTAAGTGTGTTATTTACTTAAGAATAAATCGCATAAGATTGCTATAAAATATCAACTATTGATTAAGCAGTCTCATCTTAACTGGTGGTCAAATATTTGTAATAATATTTCCACTGGATATTGTAAATATACCTACAATATTGATGAGACTATCGACAGCTCATGTCGAATCAAGCACTTACAAATTTCGTCGACTTAGTAACGCGTTCAGTGGTATAATTGGTAGTACATTCACCCGGATTGTGGAAGGTGTGGGTTCGAGTCCCGCCTGAACACGAGATGAAATTTTTAAGTGTGTTATTTACTTAAGAATAAATCGCATAAGATTGCTATAAAATATCAACTAATAACAATAATAATTCCAACAACATCTCATACGTTGACCTGATTCCGTACTAAGTAGCTTAAGCACTTGTGTTACAGATATCAGACAACAGAGGAACACAAATATATACTTAAATACATATATTACACCCAGACACCGAACAAACACAAGTGTTCATCGCACGAATGTTTGTCCAGGGTGGGGATCGATCTCACTCTACCTGATGGTAAGCGGCCGTGAAATCCAAATATGAGGCTGACAGGCACAAAAGAACTAACAAAGTACCCATTGTGTCTGCCATCCTCACCTGATATTTTTTCTAACAGATTTTGCAATTTATTCTGAAATAAATATCGCACTTAAAATTTTCATCTCGTGTTCAGAGGCATAATTATAGGTATGATTGTGAAGATGTGGGTTGAATTCCCTCCTGAACACGAGATGGAATATTTAAGTGCGTTATTTATTTTAAAAAATCTTTGCAATTTTTGCTCTTCAGGTGGTTATGCGGTAGATTCCCCGACCGTACCTATAATGGCCATGTTGGTCTAGTGATTTAAGTACCTGGCCGTTATCTCGGGTTCTTAAGTTCGATTCCCGGGTCAAACAAAAAGTATGTTTTAAATTTTTTATAACATAGTTCGGGTTTGTGATCACCAATCCGCATTTGGCAAACTTAGTGATTAAGCTTTATCCCATCATAGTAGCGATAACTTGATTTCTATGATGGAGGCCTTTGCCTTTCAGTATATAGGCTGATACTTTACTTTATTTTGCCTATAATGGAAATGTTAATAAATAATAAAGCAACAATTTACAATGTTGAATGTGAGTATCCTCTAATTGTAGTGTCAGATGACACGCAATAATTATATAGTAAGCGGAAATGCACATGAAGGAGCATCATAACAATGTATGCAGTAGAAACTATGAGGTGGTTGGTTTTGTTCGTGGCTGCTGTTCAAGGTAAATTGTTTTTATTTTAATTGCAATATAACTAAATAATACTAAGGTAAGTTGCGACTTATTTCGTGGAGTGGACTCTAGGCGCCACTTCTGTCACCATCAATTTTAAATTGGAGCTTTGTTAATGTCCTGTTAAAGGCACAAGGAATTTAAAATAGTCAGTTTCAACAGAAAAGTCCATTCCTAGAAAACGCGCGCTTTAAACGGAATGTACGGTCAGTATCAAAAGTAGCTTATCACTTTAGTACTATGTCGAAGTAACATTTTGTACTAATCCCTTGGAAACTGACTATAATAGGCAGAATAGTTGCTTTGACATGGTACTAAAGTGTTAAGCTACTTTTGATGCTGACTGTACCATTATCGGGAAAACGTCGCAGAGTGAGAAAGAGATCCAATCGGCCGGCGGCCCTGACGCGACTTCGTGCGGTTTTTCAAGTATGGCTTTCTATGAAAAGGCAGTCAGTTTAGGCTGAATGTCTATGCCAAAAATGTATGTGTCTGCAATCTAAACGGTAAAACGATCAAAATATAGTTTATTTTAATATAGATCGAGCATTTGGCAAAATTACCGGTCAATTTTATATCGACGTGTCTCTCTTATACACTTGACATTGGCGGAGTCACACGCGCGGCCGTAACCGTGCGCGGGATAACACCATAAAAAAAAATAGTTTATTTTAAACTAAGCTACGCCCGCGGCGTTGCCTGCTTAGTATTAGTTTTCGTTGATCCTACAGAAACATGACATTTTCCGGGATAAAAAGTATCTATCCTATGCGGGCGTGGTGGAGTCCATGGGCGACAGCAATGGTTTACCATCAGATGATAATCTGCTCGTCACTTACCTATTCCATTAAAAAGTCATACTTCAAGTATTATATTTTCTGGTCTCAAGATTACTGAGTAGTCTGTACCCATTGGTATTCATGAAGGTCCATAGTAATTTTGAACACATACATTAATTGTTGTTAAATTTCAAGCGCAGTCTTTTATAAAACTATAGGTAATTATTGCTTTTTCAGCATCTTCTGAAAATCTTGCTGAAGAACCGTTACCACCTCCCTATGATTTCAAATCTGAGGCAGCTTACAAAGGAGTTACTGCAGACCTGGGGTACATGACCCATGAATATAACAAGTATTATTTGTATACAAGGTATAATAATAATAATAAAAGCCTTTATTTCAGACAATTTACATTACTTGAAATCAATATACAATCACTTATTTTATTTTTAGGTCCTGTCTGCATGCCTCCTACAGGCAAAGGCCTCCAATCCCTTCCATTTTTCTCTGTCGGAAGCTACAGTTGTCCAGCCTCCTCCTGCTATATTTTTTATTACATCTACCCATCTTCTGGGTGGCCTGCCACACTTTCTTTTTCTGTCTCTAGTGAACCAGAAAAGAACAGTTTTTGACTATTTCTTCTCTTTCACTCTGACTATATGGCCTGCCCATTTCCATTTAAGCTTTCTGATTGTCACAGTTATATCTTTGGTTCTTGTGTGTCTTTTGATAGTTGTCATTTTGATTCTGTCTGATAATCTTTTCCCCATCATACTCCTCTCCATGGCATTTTGACAAGTTACAAGCTTTTGTTTGTGAGATTTGTTTAATGCCCCGTTCTCACTTAGATACGGCTGCCAAATACAAGGCGATGGTGTAATGATCTGAACTTAGTCTCATAGTTTTTCATAGGTATTATAACCCCTTCTGTTGAGTTGCTCGGTATGATTGTTTTGGTCTAAGGTTTTTGTTGTAACTGATTTATATGGCTACAGATGGTTTGGTCAGCACTCCTCATCTCCTCATCTTAGCGTGTAATTCCCAGCTGCGTCCAAAACTATCCGTAACGTGCAGATTTCCTCACGAGGTTTTCCCTCACCATCGAGCTAATTGTAGCAAATAAGCTAATAAGATTTGAGAAATCCAAGAGCCCAATTCTCGGGCTCGTGATATTTTGAAAACATGGCGGATATCACCTAAAAACCATACAAAAAACTACGTTTTAGTGATATATTCCGTATGAAAATAAATGTCACGAGCACGAGAATTGGGCTCCAGATGTGCATCTGCGGAAGATTGAATGTCCACTGAAAAGATATTGATTTTGAAGACTTTTGACTACCCGTTTGGATCAGTGGTAGTGAATGCTGCCTCTGGTGCAAGGATTGCGGGTTCAATCCCCGCAAAGTACAAACATTTGTGTGCATGAACATGTCTGTTTGTATTGGTCTGGGAGTTTTCTATGTATTATAAGGATGTATTTACAAAAGAAAAGCATTATATGTGTATATTTGTAATCGCATTGTTGGTTCTAAATTTCTGATATCAGTAAGACAGGTGTTTGAGCTACCTATCTCGGAGTTAGATCAATGTATGTGATATTGTGAAATATTAAAATGATGAAAACAAGTTATCAATACTAATAAATAAAAAAAAATCTTACTCTAAATTATAATTGTAGGGTGCTATAACCATGGTAGGTACGGTCAGCATCAAAAGTAGCTAAACACTTTAGTACCATGTTGAAGTAACATTTTTTACGTAACCCTAGAAACTAACTATAATAGGCAGAACAGTTACTTTGACATGGTACTAAAGTGTTTAGCTACTTTTGATGCTGATCGTACATAGATTTCTCAAAATTTTTGATACCAAATAGATGACACTTAGGTACTTTGAGGTCAGGTTAATTGTGATGTTTCTGTTATATAATTAACTATTTTATTTCAGAAATAATCCATCATGTTCCCCAACAATTGCTATTCGGAAACCAAAATATCCTTGACAGCTCCTTCTACAGTCCCACAAAAGTGACGGTCATTATTTGCCATGGCTGGTATGGAGATGGCTTCGGTTCTTTCAGTCAAACGATAAAAGAAGGTATGTATTACTGGTTTTCCCATAAACGCGTGCGTAAGAATACGCGAATACCAAAAAGTAGACCTAAATCTTATTGACTTGGCCACTAGCACTTCATTTAATATTTGACATTCATAAATGTTCTGTATGGACTTAAATTGAATGAAGAGATTTTTGATATTGATTTCATGGAGAGCTGCGTTGCATTTTATAGCATTTTGAATACGGATCTATCTCATCCTCTCGTTGGTTGTACATCCAAGGCACCGAAATGTACTAACACTTTTGTAAACTGCATCATGACGTAATTAATGCAAACGGAACGAAATGGCGAATTCTCGTCGGAGAAGAACCACAGCGGATTCGGCGGGTAGAGCTTAAACAAGCGTTGGCTGATGCAATTCAAAAATTTTAAATTAGTGTCTTGTGGATTTTGGTGTTTATTTGTACAGTGAAGTCCCGAAAAGTAATCCTAATAATAAGAATCGTTGGATTGTATCGTTTTTAAAACTGCTATTGTGTGTCGAGTGCGTTCTCTCGTGACAACTTGCTTGGGCCTAATAGACTTAATAAAACCCGCGATTGCTTAGAGTGATATCCGCTGAATTCGTATGTCGATAAATCGTTAAAACACAGGCGTTTTATTAACTGTTACTTTGACTGTTGACTACCCACTTATTCTTAATAATTTACTTGACATTGGCAAATTATCTTTGGGTAGAGCCATATTATAAAAAAAAAGAAAAAGATCCACAGTGGGTCGATTTGCCAGCGTCGTAAATAATAGTTGCTAATGCGAAGTGGCCCATTTTAACAGATATTTTTTGTGATAGGTAATAGACAAGCAGACGGATCACCTGACGGTAAGCGATTGCGATTGTCCATGGCGTGTACATAGGCAATCGCAATAGCTGCAACACCAAATAAACACAAATAAAAATATAATGACTGCTGGACATAGAGCAGTAGACATATAGGTATTGACTGAAATTATGATGATAAATGCCTTTTGTTCCGCTTAGTTGCGCTTACACCTTTCATTTTCATGTTTTTTTTATATAGCTTTCTTAGAAGACGATGACGTTAACATCGTGGTAGTGGATTGGAGTCCGCGATCCCTGCAGGACTACGTCACCGCGAAGCTCGCAGTTGCTATAGTGGGCAGAGTCATCGGCCTGTTCATCAACTGGCTGGCCTCCGTGGGCACTCCGTACAGCAAGATCCACTGCGTAGGATTCAGCTTGGGAGCTCATGCTATGGGCATGGCTGGCAGGACTACGGGCTCTCAGATCGGAAGGATTACAGGTTTGTATTTTTGGATTTTGGTAGAATTAGCGCGGTAAACCGCAGTCAGTCCGCAGGAGAACTAAGGTCACAGACATAGCCCAAGGGATTGTATGGGCAGGGCATATAACGAAGAGAACAGACGGCCGGTGTAACGGAAAGGCCGTAGGTAGCAGCCATGGCAGGCCCTCCACAAGTTGTACCGACGATCTGGTGATGGTCGCGAGAATCCAAAGAATGCGGGCGGTACAGTACCGATATACGTGGAGAACAAAGGGCGACGACGATGTCCAGCAGTGGGCGTCTGTTGGTTGAAATGATGATGATGATGAGCGCAGTGACTTTTTCTCAGGGATCAGTCTGGAAGTTGATTCGGTAAAATCATATAAGAAAATCTTTCCCATTTATAATGTTTATTAGTATGGATATAGCCGCTGTTCAGCAAATGATTGTTATTGCGATATTAATAGGTAGGCTATTTAGGCAACAAGCTATTTGAACCTCACGCAAACTGCAGTTTAGATATTTATACATCACCCGCTAATCAGGTCTGGATCCAGCCGGGCCTCTCTGGGATTGCGACCTGGAACGAATCTCCAAGACAGATGCAGGCTACGTCGAGATCATTCACACCAACATACATGACTATGGAATCTCCCAGCCTTGCGGACATGCTGACTTCTACGTCAACGGGGGAGACCTTCAACCAGGGTGTACCGTCCCATCTTGCTCCCACTCGAGGTCCTATCAGTACTTCGCATCAACTTTAAAGTCAAGGAACCTCAGAGATAAGATGATTGCCAAGGAGTGTGCAACTTTCTTTGAGGCGACTTTGCTGTGGGAGATATGCACTGGGGACGATTACATTATGGGCACTAGCGATATGACAAAGTTCGGGTGAGTTTGTTACTTTTCGTCGTATATCATATAATCTTCTTACACTCCATATAATCCAATCAGAGATTATAGGATTAGAATATTGGAAGTTTATACGATAAGCTATTAATTGAATATTTTTGAATCTGATTTTTGGATTTTCCTATCAGTGTAGTTTAATAATATTTGTGTTAGGTCTCAGTGCTTGTGGTACAGTCAACTCCAAAAATATGTATACACCTTAGGACGCTGTCACAATACTTACCTATAAGAAAGTAGAGGTCTACGTTCTCATATTATATATTGTGACAAGGTCCTAAAGTGTATACATATTTTTGGAGTTGACTGTACTTATATTATGACGTTTCTGGTTTCCACATCACAAAGAAAAACCTTAGTTGGACATTTTTTATGTTATGATGTTGTCTCAATTCCTTACTTTACATAACTTAGTATTTAATGTGTAAAGAATGTAACCTTTATCTTTTCTTTCACAGGAGTGGATTATTTAGAATCAGTACACTTGACGCCGAACCTTTCTTTTAGAATTACTATTTCACTAGTGGCCTGCCCTCACTTCGTTTAGATAGATGGAACTTAGTTTTGAAAAACTGCTCTTTCTTTTTTCAAAGAAATCAAATATGTGCTTACGAAATTGATTATTCATTCATCGATTTAAATAAGATTTTCTAAAGTTTTGGTAACCATAATTTTTTAAATAGGTATCGGTACCTATATAAAAATATGGCTACAAAAACTTAAAAGAATGAATTAAAAAAAGAAACAATTCCCATACCCTCAATCCATATTATTTTCACTGTTAAAAAATATTATTTCGTTAAAAATATAACTTAAATGTAAGATTTAAAATATTTTTATAAAAGGTAAATATTTTTTTGTATTTATAACGTACGAACGAAGTAATTATATCTACATATACAGAATACATATAGAGAATGAATATATACCTATATATTCAATCTTTTTGCATATTGTGAAGGTTTCAAAGGTAATTTGATGCTTTATGTACTTACTTTATTCTGAAATTGGCGGATTTTTGTCATACTACGTGTTACAATAAATGTCTAAGTATGTTGATCAGTATTTAATTAATTCGGTAATTAATGTAGATGTAGTTCTTAATAACCTACATTGATAAATATATTCGTTCTCATCCGAAAAGAAATATTTAACCAATCGTTTTATTATCTATCATAATAGCATAACCTGGAATTTGTCAATCATAATCAAATAATAATATGTTTTTTTCTTGAATCAGCTTGATATTTAATAAACGTTTGATACTGTCTCAATCCCTTTTCTCAAAAATAAGAATAGATTGGCATCAGAGGCCTTCATCTTAAACTTTACCGTCTATTTAGTAAATAGAACTCATATGGTTAAAATTGACCAATGGGATGGGAAAGTGAAGAGCCTCATTTTACACAGGGCGTGCCCTAAGGGTAGTATTATAGGCCCTACATTATTACTGTAAATGACCTATGCAAAATGAACTCTCTTCAGGGGGAACGAGACACTTTTGCTGGTAATACTGCCCTCTTCTTTTAGGAAGAAACGTGGAAAGACATCTTACTCCAAGCTTAACGCGCTGGCCTATTAGAATACTGCATAATTATTTGGGGTGGTGCAGCCACCTTCCCAGCCATGGCAGCTTAGTGGGAAAACGTGTGCCTTCCATGCAGGAGGTCGTGGGTTTGAATCTATAACCTTTGGATTTTTCAAATCTATGTGCGTATTTCTACCATTAGCTCGGTGGTGAGGGAAACATCGTGAGGGAACCTTTACGTTTTGGACAATTTCTTAAAATCTGTGCATAACCACAATGAAGGTCAGACGGCAGTCACATAGTTAAATTACCAAACTTCGGTTCATGATCGATGGTGTGTCCCGGGTCCTGAAGCAACGGTTTTATTGTTGGATGTATCTGTATAGGCATAAAAAAAGTTAAAGTATCAGCCTATATTAGCATAAAAAAAAGTTAAAGTATCAGCCTATTTCTTTATCTCAGTAACTAGGATTTGTGCTTCATTTGATTAATTTATAAATATTAGATTTAAGATGTGATTTCCAATACAATGTATATTGTTACTTCTGGAATAAATACTTATGACTTATGACTTATTATTGTCCCACTGCAGGGAAAAGGCCTACATCATAGAAAACAAGTTATCGCTACTATGAAGGGAATAGACTTGTCTAAAAACATACTTTTGCTTGACCCGGGAATTGCACCCAGGACCCCGAGATCACGGCCCGGTCCTTAAACCACTAGACCAACAGGGCGTTACTAGACCTGGGTGTTATCAAACATCCGATTACAGAGTGGGTAAAGCAGTGACAGAAAACACTCACGGTAAAATTTTAAGATAATAATTGTTAAAACCTATTAATTATTCTGTCCTTACAAACTCTTATCGCTGCTTACGTTGTTGATTATTTGACTAAAGATAGGTAATATAAAATCAAAGGTAACTGTATATAAAGACCAAAGGCATCGGTGTCGGCGACGTAGTTCACTAGACTAGCCTTTACCAAAATGAGATTTCTGTTAATCCTATCCGTCGTTATAGCAGGTACGTACGAGAAACCAATTATAGTTTTGATAGTTCTATATTATTATTTTTTTTTTTACATTATAGCGGACAAACGAGCAGACGGCACACCTGATGGAAAGTGATCACCGCCTAGTTTTAATTAATAAATATAACTCTATGGTACGCTATACAACCCTGTAGATATAGTAACTGTTTGCCGATATAACCTATAGGCAAACAGTTACACCTCTTTCATCATCTGTTTTACCAACCATTCGGTTTACCCGCCTACGGCGAAGCAAAAAGGAGGGTTATGATTTTGACCTGTATGTATGTATGTATGGTTGTTCATAATCTGTTCCCTCATAACTTCTTAAGTAGTTATCATATTTGAACACAGTGATGTGTCGTTTGAAGCGCCTTGATTGTCTTCTGGTTATAAGCGACATGACGTTACGTTGAATTGACTACAGCGCCCTCTAAGGGCACTAAGAGTAAGGAACTAAAAAAAATTTTGCTTGACGGTACCGTGTGGGGTATCTAATGAAAGAGCTTTTTAAGCACATTTCAAATATGTAATTTTATTTACATAACTAAAAATATGTTAAATAAAATAAAGTTTAAAAACTAAAATCCGACTACCAAAAAAACACACTCTAAAAAGTACGAAACAAGAAAATTGTCTCTGCTGAAATTATTATGCCAGTATCGCCGTGGTCGTATGCCACCTACTGTAGCAAAACAGATTCATTATAATAATAAAATACCTAAAATCAATGTGGCATATGACCACGCCGATACGGCATAATAATTTCAGCAGAGACAATTTTCTTGTTTCGTACTTTTAAGAGCGTATTTTTTTTGGTAGTCGGGTTTTAGTTTTTAGAAATCCGTATACATTTCAACTCGTCTCAAAGTCGGTTACGTGATCGTTCATCATCTTCTGATGCGACTTAACTTAAGGTTATAGTCAGTATAATCCTAACAAATGAAGACACCTATACGTTAAGGGCCGATTTTTTGATCCGTAGATACCTTTTGGTTAAATTAACTATAGTTAACTGTCTAACCAATAGTCAAAGTGACAACGTCAAAGTGACAACGTCAAAGTGACAACGTCAAGTAAGAACGTCAGAGTGACAACTTCAAAGTGACGTAAGTCCTTGTAATATAACTATTAGTTAAGCTAACTATTGTTAAAAACAGAATTTGGCGATATTTGACCATTGGTTATTATTTTAAGCCATTAGTTCTGTTTAATTACAGGATCATAAAATTGTCCCTAAGGCGCTAGAAATAATTATAGACAAATGCTCAGATACTTTTGGTCGTTTAGAACCATAGAATGGGCGGCATCCTAAGTATATGGTTAGAACGCTAAGATTCTTAATATATTTAATAATGTCTGTAATGCCTAGTACTTAAGTTGTGTATTTTTGTGCAATAAAGTATATAATCTATCTATTATTTTGAGGCTGTCATACACTTCTGATACTAACCTATGTTTCCAGCTTGTGCTGCGAGCGTGATCAAGGACCCGACCGAGGGTTACAAGGAGGGGGACAGATTCTTCTACTTCCCTGGAGATGGTGACGACACCCTCCACCTGGTAGACACACAGGAGCCGGTAGACGACGTGTTCCTCAGAAACTACGCGAGGGAATGCCAACAACAATGGATACTGGCTTTTCACCAGGTACACCATTATGATCATCTTACCACTTCTGAGCCCGGGGTCCATTTTCCTACTATATCTCTTCCACTTCGCACGGTCATCATTGTAGTGTTATTCGTTTTTTTTATAATATGGCTCTACCCGAAGATATCTTGCCAGTCGAAGTCAGTCAAAGTCACAGTCAATCAATAAAAAGCCGGTGTTTTGCGTTTTATCGACCTAAGGATTCTGCCGTAATGGCTCACTCTAAACATAATCTCGGGTTTTAAGACTCTATTAGGTCCAAGCAAGTTGTCACGTGACAACTCACTCGACACACAATAGGAGTGTTAAAAACGATACAATTCAACGATTTTTATTGATCATTTGGCGGCACCTCACTGCACAAATAAACATCAAATTTGTTCATTAAAACCACTATAAACTAATTTAAAACCTTTGAATTGCATCAGCCCACGCGGAGTATTTTAGTCCTACCGGCAGAATCGCGTAGTGTGGTTGTTAACATGCATGTCATTCATCCCTTACAATGTCAAGTCAAATCTTTTTGGGTCCCCTTCCTCATCAGGTATTTTTAGCATATTTAGGCATTATTCGCCGATTTTCACCGGACTATTTCAAAAAGTCGTTGAAAATCATTATGTATACTTAATGTCTCGGTTTATTACTGACTGCCTCGGTGGCTTAGTGATTAGTGAGTCGCACTATAAAGGTTGCATAAAAGGTCCCGGGTTCGATACCCGGGTCGGGCCAAAAAAATTGTACCTAAGTTTTGAAACTAAGAAACTCTTAGTGTCAGCCCGGAGTCTGGAAGTTGGCGGTCTTGTACCCCCGTGCCTCGGAAAGCACGGTAAGCTGTTGGTCCTGCACCCGATCCCTCTTCGGTCGTGTCACGCTGGTGTCCCATCGGAATACGAGGGTAAGGGAATAGAGAGTGCACTTGTGTTTGCGCACATACTTGAGCACTATAAGCTGCGTACGTGGTTGTTCGTTTCGATCGGCCGCCGCGCCATAGCCGTAATCGGTTGGAGGATATTATTATCTACACTAAACGCAAAGGCTCGTGGCATCCGGGTATTTCACTCATTAATATTGAATTTTACAGTTAAGTTCTTCATAATAGCTAAAAGAGTTTTAAGGGAAGTAGCTGATAAACTCGAGCCAAAGACTCGTGGCAGACGGTGACATATTGTCACTAATGACTGCAAATTTTGTTATAAAAATTAAAATAAATACCTAGGAAGACAGAAACATACTTCACCCGGACATACAGAGTTCATACGGATATACAATAACAATATCTTATTTGCTCCTTTTCAGGAAAAATCCTAAAACGGCCCAAAAACTAGAAATCAATAATTTCCACACACTCTACTTCTCAAATTTCAATTTTAGAAGAAATACTGTATTCCTCGCTCACGGATGGAACGGCAGTGGGAATAATAACTTCAATAGTTTGCTCACCGAAGGTAAGAAATTCTCGGAGTCTGGTAAGTTAAGCCGGTGGCCATGCACCCGATCCCTTGTTGGTCGTGTCACACGGTGCGTGTTCCACCCATCATATAATTTACTAGACTGCGCCCGCAGCGTTTCTCACGCAGTTTTAGTCTTTTTTACAAACGTCTTCATTCAAACTTCGAACCCGGGCAACTACCCCTGGGGGGTTGAAAGTTCAAAAGTAACTTTTTTATTCAAAACCCGTGCCCAAACATTAATTTTAAGTTGATTACTTTACTAATTAGCAAACTCCCATATTTGATACCTTATTTTCACCCCTTCAAAGTGTGATTTTCCAAAAACGTTGAAGTGGATTTCTGCTTATTTCAAATTATACCTTTATGTAATGTTCACATTTCCACTTCCGAACAACACGTGCTGGACAGCGTTGCCATCCGCATACCATCCAGACAATGGCAGCGCGCACCAAGAGGTTTGCTCCTCGTTCCTGCCCCGAGCCATCAAGGCATGGAATGCCCTCCCAGCTCGTGTGTTTCCTCCTTCATACAATCCGGGGTCTTTTAGGCGGGGCGTGAAAGGGCATCTCAGCAGGCCATTAGGGTGAGGATGGCAGACACAATGGGTACTTTGTTAGTTCTTCTGTACCTGTCAGCCTCATTTTTGGATTTCACGGCCGCTTACCATCAGGCGGAGTGAGGTCATCCTGATTGGCCTTTCTATAAAAAAAAAAAACATTCCTAACATCAATGATGGTGGACTTTCATACAAACTTCTAACCCCCTTATTACCCCCTTAAGGGTTGAATTTCTAAAAATCCTTTCTTAGTACTCACTTTCACTATTAAAGGAACCCCCTGCCCAAATTTCAAGTTTCTATGGTCTGTAGCTTGGGCTGTGGGTCCATTCCTTCTTAGTCACTCAGGTTCTATTTTTTTATATATATAGATATACATTACTTTGCCAATTACTTTAATTTTAAACTCTTATTGTTTCCTGCTAGATCTCTTTTGCATTTGGCATATAACATTTTGACAATTATGTGATTCTATCACGAGGTTCAGTCAGTTCAGTTAGGTCAGGTCAGTTCGATGCTGGGTGCCTGATTGATAGATAGGTCGAATTGTCTAATTCAAACATAAGTAGGTACATTGTAATTATAGCCTGTGATATGAGGATATAGAGATTGAACTCTATTGACTTCGCGCACATACTCGTGCACAATAATATATCCTGCTTACGTGGGTGATCGTTGAGATCGGCCGTAAAATCCAAATAAATAGGAAGACATCATGGTATATGAATGGATATGTAAAGAAAAAGGAAAGTATCAGCCTATAAACTGTCCCACTGCAGGGCTAAGGCCTCCATCATAGAAATCAAGTTATCGCTACTTTGATGGGGTTAGGCTTAATCACCACGCTTGCCAAATGCGTATTGGTAATAATAAATCCGAGCTATGTTCGAAAAATTCGAAACATTATTTTCGCTCGACCCGGGATCGAACCCATGACCCCGAGATCACGGCCCGATACTTAAACCACTAGACCAACAGGGCGTTCAACAGGGATATGTATGACACTATAAAGTAGGTAACATAATTTTAGGAAACAGGTCGAAATTGATTTTTAAAACCAAAAAGCTGGTGGTTTAATTTCGAGCCGTCTCGTAATGAACGAAAATATATTAGTCGCATCCAAACAAAGGAGAGACACAGCGCGTGTGAAAGAGAGGGAAACTCCGATTCGGTAGTAACGTCTGCTTTATATTAGGGCCTCTGGTTTACAAAAATTTACTATCAGCATAATTTTAATTTAATTTTCAAACTGACTGTACATACACAGGTTCTTGTACTCTCCTTATGTTATCTAAAATTCTTGACCTAGATATTTTCAATGTTGTTATTACTTGAGTTTTTAGTAAATAATAATTATATTGTTTATTTATCAATTTGTATTTAGGATAAACATAAGCAAGCATGGCAACAGACTAAGGTATGAATACATGGAATGATATCCATGAAATAAGAGGATTGGTTAGCGTCGGAATGCTAATCAATAGAAGAATATTTCCAATTCTTCAAGCAAAAGAAATGTATTCCTTCCTAATGGTTATTTATTTGTATATTGTGAATGTTTATATTTGACATTATTTTGTATTCATTGACATAAAATTATAGGTTAATGGACATTTTTATATTATTTAATTAGTCATTATTCTATGCTGTAATCGCAAAAGCTGACATTGTAACTCTCATTTTCTAATTTATTTTATTAATTTTAATTTTTTCACAGTTTGCATGCCAGTTTCTGGTGCATTGTGCCAACTACATTATTTTATTTTATATATAAATATTTACCACCCCTTGAACCACTTTTCTTTCAAATAAATGATTTCTGGAGCCCAATTCTCGTGCTCGTGAAATTTTGAAAATATGGCGGATATCACCTGAAAACCATACAAAAAAACTGTGTTTTGGTGATATATATCGTATGTGTCGTATGTATGGCCGTGTGGTCCCGGCAGAGCAGAATAGGCCACCCTCAGTCTTACCGAGGTGTCGTAAAAGGCAACTAAGGTAAAGCTGCTGGCATGATCATCAGCACCCAGAGAAGGAAAACTCTGCATTTATATCAAAACCCTCGCCAACCCGTCTGCCAAGCGTGGTGAGTATGGCAATTACCCCTCATGTGATTGCGGGAGGTCCATGCCCCAGCAGTGGGGACTTAAATGGGCTGATGATGATGATGATGATATCGTATGAAAATAAATATCACGAGCACGAGAATTGGGCTCCTAATGTCTGATTTCATGTCTATGCCCCTCCTCATCTAGCATGGCATCTAGTTAGCATAGCGTGTAACTCCCAGTTGCGTCCAAAGCTGTCTCTTTGGAGCCAAAAACAAACACAAAACGCCTCTCAGTTAGCGGAATGGGCTAGGGGGGATCAAATTATGCAGAACCTCCGCAAACTCTTCGCACTTGAACCTCCTATAACAGGGATTTCATCCATGCGTTGTTGGCTTACCCCTTAACCGCACGAAGCGATTTGCTTCCACGTTCATAATGCGGACAGCTAAGGAGTGGAACTCCTTGCCAAGGTCTAGGTCTAGGTTTTTCCGGACCACTACAATCTGGACATCTTTAAGGTAAAGGAACAGGCATCTTCTAGACGAACGCGTTACATCCTAGACCTCATCGTCACTTTCCATCAGGTGAGTTTGTGGTCAAGGAGTAGCCTGTAGTTCTTAAAATAAAACGCGCGAACTCGATAGGTGCAGCCCGCGACTTTGTAAATTTTCGTTTGTCGCAAAAAAAAAATACAAATTAAAAAAGCGTGTTTTACATAATTATTCTCATGGAACTACGAAACGCGTTTGTTCTCGCCAATTTTCTTTCATCACACGTTGTTAGAAATTCGTGGTTTTGAAAATGAGTTGTTCAGGTGTCAGTAAAAAACTGCTCAAAGTATTAAAACTGACGCAAGAAATGTGATAGATAATCTCGTTCAAAGAAATTTAATACAGAATTACCTGCGAAATCCCGGGAGAAATATATCAAATTTTATTGACTGGAAAAATTCAAAAGACGCTTAGTTTTTTTTAGAATCTGTGTTTTTGGCCTAATAATAGATACATTGATACATACCGTGTGGTCCCCGGCAGAGTAGAATAGGCCACCCTCACTCTTACCGAGGTGTCATAAAAGGCTCCTAAGGTAAATCTGCTGGCATGATCATCAGCACCCAGAGAAGGAAAACTCTGCATTTATATTAAAACCCTCGCCAACCCGTCTGCCAAGCGTGGTCAGTATGGCAATTACCCCTCATGTTATTGAGGGAGGCCCGTGCCCTAGCAGTGGGGACTTAAATGGGCTGATGATGATGAATAGATACATTTAATTTAAATTTAGTTGTAATTAATCTGTTTTATTAAATAATAATATTACATTAAATAAAATCTCATAGTAGGTGATGAAAAGTAGAGTGAGTGACTCGGGTGCAAATGCTCGGGCGCCGAACTTTAAATCCCTCGCTAGGTTCGGGATTCTACTAAAGAATCCGTCGCTACACTCGGGATTCTACCCTAGAATCCATCACTTCGCACATGATTAAAAAAAACTCCCACGCCTTAAGAATATTATTTTCCTCCCGCTCCTTTAGCGGGAGGAAAATAATATTCTTAAAGAAAACACCATCTTTGGGTGCACATAAAGGCGAACCACATCGTCCTTTTTGAATAGGTAGGTGTGATGAAAACATATATAATCCATCACTTACTAGGCCTCCCCCATGTTCAACAGTTGACGATAATAGCACAAAATATTATTATTTTATGTTGATAGGCTGAATGATAAATTGACTCACTTATTTATGTCTTTCAGTCTTTCTCAAAGACGACAATGTCAACGTTATCGTGTTTAATTGGGACCAACTGGCCAACCGCAACTACCTAACAGCGAAGAACGGAGTCCCAGCTGTGGGCAAGCACCTTGGACAGTTTATCAACTGGCTGGTGTCTGCAGGCGCTTCCTACGATAAGATCCATCTGGTCGGGTTCAGTCTTGGTGGACACCTCGTGGGTGCTGCGGGCAGGGAAACGGGATCCAAGGTCAGGAGGATTACAGGTGAAGACTCTAAAACTTGCTACATCTTTTGACTAAATTTAAAGTGTCCGCTTTGATCAATTACCTAAAAGGTAACCTTTGACCGTGGGAGAGCCATGAATACCACGGCCTCACAAAAAACCGACGTGAACAGGCACTGCGCTGTTTCGCTGCGTGAGTGAGGGTACCAGAGGCCCAATCCGGGGGAAAGGGGGGTTTGAAGGTTGGCAGCATACTTGTGACTGCACTGGTGTCGCCGGTGTCCGCAATCGCTTACCATCAAGTGATCCGACTGCTCGTCTGCCACCTATCACATAAAAAAAGCTAAGATACAGAACTTTTGTGAGAGGATTCTTAAAGGTAAATAAGTAGTTCTTAGTAGAAATGATCAGGTCATGCCTTGATCGGTTTTCCTGCCATTCATCCGTATAGCTCTCTACTTGGTGGACCAAGACCATACTCATGACAGTTTATCTTTCCAGCCCTCGACCCAGCTGGACCGCTATGGTACTCTGACAGGAATCGCCTCACAGAGGCCGATGCCAAGTACGTCGAGGTCATCCACACCAACACCCGTTTTTTGGGATTCTCCGACCCTTGCGGTGATGCTGACTTCTACCCCAACGGCGGCTCCAGCATGCCAGGATGCGTCACCAACAACTGCTCCCACGGCATGGCTATCCACTACATGATAGCATCTGTGCGTCACAACCATCTATTAGCGGAGGAGTGTGGCAGCATGAGAGACGCCACTCGGAATAGATGTACTGGCACCCCACAAAATCCAATGGGAAACAGCAGCCTTAAGAAAAATAGGTAATTAATTTTTGCTTATATGAGGAGTTTTAGTGTTAAATGGGTCTTGAATCTTTATATTTTGTATATATATTGTGGCATAACAAGAGCCTAATTCTCGTGCTCGTGACATTTATTTTCATACGACATATATCACTAAAACATAGTTTTTTTGTATGGTTTTCAGGTGATATTCGGCATGTTTTTAAAATATCACGAGCACGAGAATTGGGCTCCAGGTCAACATCGATGATGTACTTTCTAACATGCCCTTTGTGGTCTAATACCCAGCTTAAGGTGACGGGTAGGGCACACTAGCGACACCAATCGATTTTAATTTTTAGCTACTAAACCGGATCTATTTTAAACCATTTCGGGGTTACAATCAAAACGGACCCAACATTTGTGCATGGTTATTTAATAAATAGTATAAGTGTTTGCCTAGAGGTTGTAACCCCGAAATTGTTTAAAATAGATCTGGCTTAGTAGATAAAATTAAAAACGATTGGCGTCGCTAGTGTGCCCTACCCGTCAGCTTAAGTTTTTTAAAGGATCAAAAATAAAATTATGTTTTTTTTTGTTCACAGATCTGGAATATTCAGAAGCAACACCGGGAGAAATTATCCGTTCTAAAATTTAATCTTCAAAAATGTTTCTATTAACTTGATTAAATACTAAACTAGCCTAATACTAACTCACGTTGAGATCTAAATTTATGTCTTTTACCTGAAAGAGAAGAAAAATGTATTAAACACAATATTTTAAGTCAGTTTTAATATAACGTGTAAATATTTTAATATAATTTCGATGTGAAATAAAAATATAGACACGTAAATGAAATTGTTTTTTTTTTGTATTATAATTATTACACTAACAATGATTACATACAAAAACGAATTTCTCATACGATCTTACATCGCGATGCAACATTTTTAGACCGACTTGAGATATATACCTACGACAAACCAAATTAGCAAAGTTACTACTTAGTTTCCGTTCGTCCTCGAAAACGTTACCTCTTTATAAATAGTATAGATAGATATATATAGATAGATAGAAGATAGATATACATTGTCTCAGGATATACATATAGAAGAAGTATAGAAGATATAATATAGATTAGTCCAAAGTTGCTTTTTTACCAGTGGTCAGTTTTTAATAATTAATGTTCTAGTTATAGAAACACTTACCTAACCTAACCTATAGGTTACTAACAAGTTTTCCTATAGTGAAAAAAATAAAAAAATCGATCTTGGACTTAGTATAAAACAACAGAGCGATAAGACCGCCGAAACTGTACACAAAATTTCTGTAATGCCTAGTACTTAAGTTATGTATTTGTGCAATAAAGTATATCTATCTATCAATCTGTTAGATAGATATCTATCTAACAGATGTTTTTCCTCTATATCACATTGATCCCATAGTAAACGTTTTTCTTACACGTTAGATAAATATATGAGTAGGCATAGGTAGGTACTTGTGCACCGATAAAATAGTCACCCTGGTAGGACCTGGTAGGTAGGAATGCATAACGCATATCTCCTGGGTGATGAAAAAAATGGCAATTTACACGTGATGTGCGTAGGTATCGTAAAGGGTAGATTACTGCAAAATGCCGTCATGAATAACATTTATACATGAATGACGATATACATAGAAATACATGAATGACGCTAGTTAAAAAAAACGTAGCGTGAAGAAGCATCTCGCGAGGCAGTATGGCAGTCCCAATGGAGGTGATGCCTTGACAACGCTTCCGTTGTAATTGCAACGTGGGCTCTTCTCTTGTTTAACATCAGGCTGAGGAGAGCCAATATACTGTGTTACTATAAAAAAAAGGTACTCACTATATTTTTATCCCTCAACCAACGCCTGATGATGGGCGCAAACAGCTTCTGATCTCGATGCTCGCGAGAAGAGTTCCTCAAGGAGAACAGGCTCGCGATGACGACGGTCAATACGCATCCGAAGGCGGTTATCCACAAGTAGGAGATACGGTACCAGTACCAGACAGATCTGGAAGACGAGCTAGTAGTTACAAACCAATGGACACAGAACTCCAGCTGCCTATATTGCGCCCTAAAGAGGCTACGCACACATAAAGTCCGCGCCATGAAGTAAAAATGAAGAGTCCCGCGGCAAAGTATGCAACTAACATTTTATATTCCTTGTGTGTGTGAGAATAAAGCTTAAATTTGAATGTTAATGGGGACGGAAGCACGCTTTTCTTTGGTGACGTAGACTCTCCATGCGCGTGTACATTGGTCTCGCCGTGGTTCACAGTCCGACAGGGATGGAACGTACTTAGGTCTGCGAGCGAAGATTAACGAACTCTTCGATATCTTTCATAAGTCCCGTGAAAAGCGCTTGAGTCGCCATTAACATTCGAATTTGAGCTTTATTGTCGTAGACACAAAGAATCTCAAATTTTACTTCCGTGTATTTCCTCGAGACTTCTTTCGTAGCGCGGACTCTACCTAACCACTTCAAAGGCTCTTTAGGACCGACCAAGATCAGAAGGCATTTCAGCGACTGTGACATGGGGGCGCATAGAATATTTTTTCTATGAGAAATGTCAATAGCACTGACACTCTTGTAAAGGAAACAACACCAGTTCCGACTTTTGCCATGTGCCAAATAACCGTAATCGGACGGTAGAGCTGTTTGAAATTTAGGTTCCAGGGGTTACCCAAGACATAATTATTTCAAAATTGTTTTTCATAAATATCTATATTATCTAATTGGGATATTATGCTAAGCTAACCAATGTATTCTGCCGTTAATCAATAAATACTATTAAATTTTACATACGGACGTAGAAGATATCCTTCTCACCTGTCTGGTGGTTCTTCCGTAAGTACTTTAGCTTGAAACAGATATGTGCAGTTGTGGGTAAATCTTGGTTTTTCTGAGAACCGGAGCAAGCCGTGAGCTTGAGCTATCTGAGACTGTAGGACCAACCACCACGACGATAAGAGACCCAAAATACCGCCAGTCAGTGCGCTCTGAAATTGTAATATGTAACCTAAACGGCCAATTCTATAGGAGTTACGTCTTCTCGAAGATCTCTATCGAATCGTAAATCTAGTAATACCACTTAGCAACTTCGAAAAAATAAGTGATAAAAATAAGCTGTTACCAAATTTTGCTGTTGCTGTGGTTGCTGTGGCAATGAAGTCTGCCTATAACTTTAGCTTGCTTAATTCGCCTCGCTTTACAAAGTAGGTAACTTACTGTTGAGTCAATAAAGGGTAGAAGAATACCCATCAGGAAAACGCCAGTGAGTGGACCCATGGAAGCTGACGATAGGCTCATTGTCAGCTGCAATACGGATCCTAACTTTTCAACAACAAACACCAGACCTTAAAAGTAAGACAAGCATATAAATACATATTATGTATATTATCATATGTATATTAGACATTATCATATGCATATTAGATCTTACTTTATACTATCTGTACAATTAAAAAAGAACAAGCCTTATAGATCAATTTAAAAGGTTAAACGTTTGTGGGATGTAATCGACGCCCAGTGCCATCTATCGGTACAGAGTGTAATTATAGGTGACAACTAATGAGCAACATGCTTGTAGTATTTTTTTGTTTATATCATCGGCGTGAATCAGCGTCTGTGCTGTGTTTCATCGAGCCAGTGAGGGTGCCGGAGGCCTATTCCGGGGAGACGGGGGGCAAATTTGGCAGTGCAGAAGTGACTCCACTGACATCCGTCAGACTCTGATCCGTATGATCATCATCATCGTCATCGTCAGCCCATTTAAGTCCCTACTGCTGGGGCACGGGTCTCCCTCAATCACATGAGGGGTAATTTCCATACTCACCACGCTTGGCAGACGGGTTGACGAGGGTTTTGATATAAATGCAGAGTTTTCCTTCTCTGGGTGCTGATGATCATGCCAGCAGCTTTACCATAGTCGCCTTTTACGACACCTTGGTAAGAGTGAGGGTGGCCTATTCTACTCTGCCGGGGACCATACGGCGAAGGGATCCGTATGATCGTCTGCCATATATGAAAATAATCTTCAGCAGTCTACTGCTATCTAAAGGCTTTCATCATCATTTTATTATGTGTAAGGGGCAGACGAGCAGACAGATCACCTGATGGTAAGCAATTAGCTCCGCCCATGGACACCTGCAATACTAGTGTAGCAGTCATTGGTAGACAAAATGCTCTTTTTTTCGTCATCATGGGATCAGAGCTTAGATTATCAAGGACATACCTACAGATTTACTACATATAGCAAAACAGACACGATAGGTACAGTCTTCTTCAACTTATAATGGTGGGCAAATTTGATGGGTAGAGGGCGTCGTGGGCGTAGAAAAAAATCGTGGGCGCGAAACATACGGGAGTGGACCGGGATTACTAACTTTTCCGTCTCGCAAAAGATAAGGAGAAATTCAAGAAAATGGCGGCCAACCTTCAAGACTGAAGAGGCACCCCAAGAAGAAGAAGCAAAACAGAATGTCATAGTAATTTAGATTCTAATGAATTTATGTTATACATACCAACACAAATAGCACCAAGAATAACCACTACAGCTCGAATCAATATCTGTGTTTGTCTGTGTGTTAACTTCTTGAAGAACGGTTTCCAGAAATCTTCTAGCACGACAGCTGCCATTGAGTTCAAACCAGTCGATAGAGAACTGTTAATTTGAAATGATGCTTTGTTTCAATTTCTAAATAGATTTTATCACATCCATACATCGGTTAGACAATTAGGTACATCCCTTTAACCACGTCTTTTACCAACTATCCTGAACAACATTAAATATTGTAGAGCAAAAATTCGTCGAATAATTTTTTCGACTCCCCATATAAAATGACCAGTCACGTGACGTGTATGAAAAGTTAAAAAAAATGCGAATTTCCAAAAGTCATAGAACAAATGTTGTTCAGGATAGTTGGTAGAACACGTGGTTAAGGGGATGCAAAAGTCTACCAATACACCCTGTATATCCACGCAAGCAAGGGCGGAAGCCCGTTGTGATTGCGAGGACTCTTAGGTATATAGCCTTTGGTAATGCCGTATTACATCATGCTACGAACTACGAACTGCGCCATCGAGGCAGCCAAATGCCTCGATGGCGCAGTTCGTAGTATGTCGAAACTTTAAAGCTACGGCTGCGCAAGGGACCACTCGTCGGGTCGGATCAAATATTAAGCCCGGAGTCTGGAAGTAGGCTGTCATGTACCCCCTCGAAAGGCACGTTAAGTCGTTGATCCCTCTCTGGTGGTGTCACACGTCTAGAGGGCATCATACTAATAAAAAATCCGCTGTGTTTCGCCGTGTGAGTGAGGTTACCGGAGGTTCAATGGGGGGAAGGGGAAAAGGTTGGCAGTTGGTGACTCCACTGGTGTTGCGGGTGTCCATGGGCGGCGGAATTGCTTACCATCAGGTGATCCGTCTGCTCGTCTGCCACCTCTCATATATAAAAAAAAAACAATTATTTTTCTCCAAAGAACATAGGGTCTGATATAAAAAAATATCACCTTCTCATACAAAAGTGATCACATGAAAGGCGTTTTTTTAGATTAGACCATAATGCGAGTATATTCTTTGGAGAAAAAAAATGTTTTTTTTATAGTCACGTTGTATATACCCAGCAATCAAAATCCTACTACTTCAATAAGATTCACTAGCAGCAGCAGGATCTGGTCTTTAGTTTAGTCTTTAGTTTACAGTTCAGTGGATCACATTCATTATACCAAGCAAATTGCAGAAGATCACTGTGTGTCCCAATAAGGACATGTAAACATTCTCAATTCTCTTACTAACCTTAATGCTGCACTAAACACTCCAGCAACAAAAAGCCCAGATAACCCCTGCCACTCCGAGAAGACGTCCATCACCAACAACGGCAGGATCTGGTCCTTAGCCATTGCCAGCTTCGAGTTCAACGGGTCACACTCGTAGTACCAGGCGAATGCGAGAAGACCGCTGTATGCGCAAATGAGGATGATGAAGATGATTCCACATAGGAATCCCCACACAGCTCTAAAACAAATATAAAAAAAAAACAAATTCAAATTATTACATAGGCTTGTATACATACAGCATTTACAATTCGTCATACATTAAAAATATGTAACTATTAATTTAAAGGTATACATGTAATATAATAAATTGGGCTATGCTCGGAGTATCTCTGAAGCACCGCATCAGAAATGATGTAATCCGACAGAGAACCAGAGTCACCGACATAGCGACTCGGTAAGCGTAGTGTAGGACGCCCTGCTTCAAGATGGGATGATCACATTAGAAGGCTGGCTGGTGTGAGCTGGATGAGAGTGGCCGAAAATCGGGAGCAGTGGCGTGCATTAGGGGAGACCTATGTTCAGCAGTGGACGAGTATGGGTTGCTGATGATTATAGATGTAATTATTAAATCTTACCTGCTTCAGATATGTACTAAACTTTTTTATGTGATAGGTGGCAGACGAGCGAATCATGGTCCAAGCGTACCTACCCCGGGCTCCAGATAACAGCTTTGGACGTAATTGGGAATCACACGCTGAGATGAGGAGGAAGGTGGCAGACGGCAGACGGATCACGTGATGGTAAGCGATTTCCATCACCTATGGACACCAATTCCAGAGGAGTCACAATGCCCTGCCAATCTTTTAACCCCGGATCCCTCACTCACGCAGTGAAAAACAGCAGCGACGCTGCTTCACTCTGGCACAGCTATTATAAACGCTGGTTTTCTGTGAGGCCCTATTAGCACTCCGGTCGAGCCGGCCGATTCATACCAAAGCGTGGTTCTCTCACGGGTATAAAAATTGAAAAAGAAGGCCTTATAAATGATCTTTTACAAAAACGATGACGATCATCCTAAAGATACTGTTGTAGGAGTTAAATTACATCAAATACATATGGTGTGTGTAGTGTTAAATGTTATCATATTTATTACCTTTTGGACAGTTTCAGATCAGGCAGTGACATGAACCTTTGCATCATCGACTGATTGACTGCAATGTTCCCAATCCAGTAGAATGTCGAGCCGATGGATACCGACAATATAGAATGTCTCACTGTTAAATCTGCAGATAATCTGTTGACATAAACGCACAAAAATACATAGTAAACAAGTAAGTTCAAGTTTCTTTGAAAGACATTAATTAGGGCAGGATGCCGTGTGGTCCCCGGCAGAGTAGAATAGGCCCCCTCACTCTTACCGAGGTGTCGTAAAAGGCGACTAAGGTAAAGCTGCTGGCATGATTATCAGCACCCAGAGAAGGAAAACTCTGCATTTATATCAAAACCCTCGCCAATCCGTCTGCCAAGCGTGGTGAGTATGGCAATTACCCCTCATGTGATTTAGGGAGGCCCGTGCCCCAGCACTGGGGACTTAAATGGGCTGATGATGATGATGATGAATTATGATAGGTAGCTTCTACTTAGGTAGTGTGTGTGATAATGTGTGCTATGATAATTTGCTTGCACATATCGTATTCCTTTTGCATTACATACCTATCTTTTGCATTACATACATACCTACGGAGAGAAGGCTTTTACTAAATAAGATTGAGACAACATCACATACATTGTCTTGGTCCCCAAAAATATGTCATAGGTGACAGACGACCAAACGGATCACCTGATGGTAAACAATTGCCGTCGCCCATGGACACCCGCGACACGAGTGGAGTCACAAGTGCGCTTCCAAATATTAAACCGCCCATCCCCCCGGATTAGGCCTCCGGTACCCTCACTCACGCAGCAAAACACAGCACAATGTTGCTTGACGCCGGTTTTCTGTGAGGCCGTGGTATCTGGTCAGACTCTATTTATTTACACTTACTCAGGAAATTCCAATCGGCCTGTATTCCAATTCTTTTCCAAAACTGCTTGCAAACCTCCAAGTTTTATCGTCCCTTTGATTATAACTAAAATCATGGCCCCTATCATTACTACTGTTTGTATGACATCTGTCCAAACTACAGCCTTCAGACCACCCTGAAAACATATGTTTTTTACTATATTTGTTCATAAACTATTCAACGACATTTTGTTCAACTATTAAATTACTAGTTTTCATTTACACCACAACAGATGTGATCCAGACAAGTTACATAATATTTAATTACAAGCTCATTCAGAAAAAAAATTAAACAAAAGAAGAAGCACTTAAGAAAATTAAAACAATAACTGAGACCTCAAGCTAAGCAAAAAGTAAGTAAAAAGGAAAGTTACTTACCAGGCATGTGTAAAATATACAAACAAAACAGACAATAGGAGTTACAATATGAATATTTATTCCAGTAACTGAAAGAAATGTAATAACATTACTTCACAGAATTAAAATCACTTTTATCAGAAATCCATATTATGCATGTATTTCTTTACCTTGATTAAAAGCTAAAGCCGGTACATAAACAACAATAGGAAGCCACGCCAACTGAAATGCAAAATACGGATTACATACTCGTATTTATGACAATAATATTAAGATAATATGTAGTAAATAGTATATACTTTGATCATCTAAGGAAGAACACACTTACCAAAAACACGCTGAATATGACAGAGCCAAAAACCCGTAAACGCTTATCATATCGAAGTTCTAAGTACTGAAACCATAGAATATATTAATATCTAAATGTAAAATAATTTCTCCATGGTCGAACAATTAGTTAGGCTTAGAATAGTTCTGCTATGTAAGTACCTTATTTTTGAGTTTCCGATATTTCATGTCAGGTACATGGTAGAAATTTCGGAAACATATATTCTAATGTTAGTGACCATCAAAGTTTAAATAAATCAATGGTCTTCGGTGGGACCGAATGCACAACCTTTTGCTAACAGGTAAATTCTCTTTTTTTTTTTTTTTTTTTTTTTTGTTTTCCCGGGAGAAATGCATTACGTAGACCCTGCCGCCGGGGGGCGACAGGGTACTGTGGGACTCACCCTCCGGGCCGCTTCTTCTAACAAGAAGCGGCCTGAGGGCATACCCACTAAAACTCCCGGGGCTCAACCACCCGTGGGTATAGAATGGGGTCACGGGAACTGCACTAGGCTATTCCCCGCAACCCCACTCCCCCACAGGCCCCTACACGGGGTGTGCGGCCACGCCCCTCCTCAGACTAGGAGGAGGGGGGTTGGGGACAGCCGGAAGAGCTGTCCCCAACGAGCGGTGGCGGTGCCAATGGCAGTGCCGGCACAGGGACCCCCGTCCCTGTTGCCGGCTGGCCACCTCCACGGAGAGGACGAAGAGTTCTCCGCCGAACTCGTCCTCTCCTTGCTCGAAGCGGGCCTGCGAGGGGGTTAGACTCGCGCTCCCGCTCCGCCGCCTCCTTCTGTGCCACCACTTCCTCACAGAAGTGGGCGAAGGCCGACCATGCACTCTCCCTATCCAGCATAGCTACAACTATGCTGGACAACGAGAGGTAACAGGTAAATTCTCTAATCCAACTGGGTTATGCTTGCCAATGCCAATACGGTGAGCAAACATTCATTCTAAAGAGTCAAGGTTAATGCGAGTATTTTTGTAATGAAACGCCTTAGTATTACGCTCACCTCGTATACTGACGTGAGCTTCAATTCATGAAGCACAGGTAAAACAGCGTAAAACATTATAATTGACATCAAAAATGCTCCAATCAAGAAAAATAGGTACGATGTTCCATAAACATATAGCTCTGTTGGAGTTCCAAGAAGAGATATTCCTGAAATAAAACTAACAAAGCAGTGGTCAGACATCATCATCATCATCATCAGCCCAGCTGCTGAGTATAGGTAGTAAAATTGAAATTGATTGGCTTCGCTAGTGTGTCCTACTAGCGACGCCGATCGATTTTAATTTTTACCTACTAAACCGGATCTATTTAAAACAATTTCGGAAATACAACCTCTCGGCAAACACTTATACTATTTATTAAATTAATGTGGTAACGCGTACGCAAAAAATTGATTCACGTTTTTCGTGTACAAAAACGGACCTAACATTAAAATCGATTGTCATCAAGTGTGCCCTACCCGTCACCTTAAGTATCCAAACCATTGGTTTCCTCAGGATGTTTTCCCTCACCATCGGGTATTGTGAAAAATTCCTCGGTGCGTCCTCGGATACAACTCTACGACCTCCCAACTTTTATTCATAACGGATTTTTTTGATCATTCATAAATGTTTCTCTTACCTTGCAACTAATGAGAAACAAACAGGTGCCAATGTCATATTTCTTCCTCCCAACAAATAGTCTTGCGTAGATTTCTGCTTTTTCACAAAACCAAAATAAACACCAATCCCTCCACATACCGTCAGCATTATCACAAATATCACATAATCTATCCACATGAAATGTTGCATCGATTTTCTAACAGTATCTACGGTTAATTCTATATCAGCCATAGTTAATACGTTTTTGAAAAGATCTTACTAAAGTATCAATATTTAGTCCCATACGACATTCGCTACTAGGCAAAGTGAGTTTGAAGCTCCACACGACTGGACCTACACCTTCTCAATCATCTTCAATTGTATCGTAGTCGTAAATTGCAAAAATATATGACCAAGCAATTTTTCAATTTGCTTACCTCGACTTCCTACGCAACTAGGACGCTATTTTAGTTAAAGTGACTATTTCCTGTCTAGTCTAAAATAGATATGGAACTTTGGATTAGTTAGATATATTTTGTGATGCGTTCCAGAGTCTAGGTCAGCACATAGATAGGTACTTAGTAAAAACGAAATCATATTCCTCATAAAAGTTTTCATTTTGACATATCGTAGGTACATACCCGATAACCTAAATCCCACCAAAAACATTCTTTAAAAAACTAGCCAAGTCTCGATGGAGGTGATTGTTTATCTCTAAAGAGTAATGAAATATAGACAAAGTCGTGCCAAGTCTAAGGTTTCTTTCTGCGATTTCTTTATTGTTTATAGTTAATGTTGTGTGACTTGGCCGTTGAAGAGTACAAAATCAGGTGCTCCACGACATCACTGCATCAATCTATCTCCAGAAGAGCGTTTTCAACAATACTCATGGATAGGCGAGCCTGAAACAAACAGTATAAAAATATTTGCAGTAGAGATGGACTTCTAATCATTGATTGATAGTAGTCTGTATTTACGTCTAATTTATGTTGGATCAGTGGTTAGTGGTCGAGATATGTGCAATGGTGTCATGGCGCACCTCGTTTTGTACCCTTGTGTACCCTTCAACGGCCCAGTCACACTATATTAATTAAAAAACAATAAAGAAATCGCAATAAGAAAACCTTAGACTTGGCACGACTTTGTCTAGATTTCATTACTTTTTAGAGAAAAAATCAGCTCCATCGAGAATTGGCTAGTTTTTTACTGAACTAAGAATGTTTTTGCTAGGATTTCACTCCTTTTTGTAGAAACTATAGAAAATCTTATTAAATAAATCATTATGCCACCAGTCGCATATACATGGTATGAGCTAAGAGTTATGATTTTTATGTATAGATTTGAGAACTGTAAAGATAACTTGGTAATCTCACATGTTTGTATGGGATTACCATGTCATTTATGCAGTTGGTTTAAAACAAGTACTCCGTATCTTCGATTATCCTAGTTTTTATAGTTTTCCTTTTATGTAGCCATTAAACCCTAACTCTGTGCCAAATTTCAGCTCTCTCAGATTATGGGAAGTACTAGTTCTATTTTGATGATCATGAGTGAGTGTCTGTCGAAACTGCGAAACTTTGCTTTCGCCTAACTTCACAACTAAATGGCATACACACTTGAAATTTAGGATTAAAAGTAGATAGCGTAATGAATGACGAAAATTTCCGCGTTCTGATTTCTGGTTCTGGTTCTTATCCGGTGGTTCTCAAATAGGAGCCTAAAAACGCGGCGAATTGGTTCCAGTAAATGATGGTACGGCAGTGTTTGCTTTGCGCTGGACTTGGCGGGGGCACTGCCGTGCCGTCAGATTATAATATTTTCATAACGCTGTAATTCAGAATTCTATAATAAAAATAAATCAATAAATATTTCACAACATCACATACATTGATCTGACTCCCAGATAGGTAGCTCAAGCACCTGTGTTACGAGTATCAGAATCAACAGCGGAGTTACAAATATATCCATTTAATACTTTTCTTTTGTAAATACATACACTTATAAGACATAGAAAACACCCAGACCCAATACAAACAGACATGTCCATGCACACAAATGTTTTTACTGTGCGGGGATCGAACCCGCAACCCTTGCACCAGAGGCAGCGGTCGCTACCACTGATCTAAACGGGCCGTCCGCGTCGGCAACTGCTGAATACGGCCAAATGTTGAATAATATTTAATTGTAAATAATCGCGGCATAGATATAATTATTTTTAGATAGTTTATTCCATGACCTGTCAAACTAATCCACCAGGGATTACAAAGCAATAAATAAGGGCATTACCGCTGAAAGATAATGAAACTATTAACTATTTCATATCGTTTGTCGGTACATTTTGTTTCACAATCAATTTTTTTTTAATTAATCTAGTTATACATATCAATGTCAGTTTCAATATCGTTTTCAAATGTTTATAAACTAATCAATAGTTAAACGAGTTGGTCTGAAAGTTAAAGACCTTCACAACGATGATGAAGGTAAGGTGATGATGATGTCGATACTATTTAATAAATAGGTAAATCCTATAGACAGAGGCAACGCTTATAGGTAATCCGAAAACATGGAACGCTTGCGCGATGTAATTAGCACCCAGCGCCATCTACTGGTATTAAAAGGAACTAATATCCCGAAACGAAGTGAGGGCGGGCCACTTTACTCCTTTCGCTTTATCATGATATCGGTGACAGCAGGACAGAGTTATACGTGAGTCACACGTTAGAAAGAGACTAACGTGAAAAATGTATAGATTTTGACATCTGTCACCCATATCATGATAATGCGAAAGGAGTATAGTTCAAAATAAAGTTCAACAAGAAATTAACGTTCGATTTATTTTTTTAGAGACTTAGCATTAGCATTGTTGCATAACTTAAAGCAATAAATAGGACCATTTTAAAGCATCTCACATATAGTGGCAAGCTATAACTAATATCTAAAATAGTAATTTGTACTTAGATATTATGAATTAAGTTGTTAATGTCCTCTAAACCGATATTTCGGTCAAGGAGGCCAATCTCAGCGATCAGCCATCGACGCAGGATATTATAGTGCACAAGTATTTACGCTGACACAAGTGCACTCTCTATTCCCGTACCCTCTTATTTCGATGGGACACTAGTGTGACACGACTGAAGAGGAATTAGGGATTATCACAATTGGTTAGGGTGGTTTAGTGTTTTAGGGCCTCGCCTCTGCGAGTTCCTGGCTGCTTCCGTGACCTCTTCCACCTTCGCAGTGGTGGTCTCTTCTGTAACGGGTTTTGTGGCGTTCAGTTTATTGGGTAGGTCCAGAAGACTTGAGAGGAAGGCGACCCCTTGTTCGGCTGTTTGGTAAATTTCGAAGAGGAAGTTTTCTGCGTTGAATCCGGTGGTGGAGTTGGTTTCCTCTTCGGTTTCGCTCGTTTCGGTTTCTGCTTCGGTGGTGCTGTTAAATTAACATAAAATGTTATCGTCAGTCTTATAATTAAACCACCTTATTACTAAACGTGATCTTTATTTATTTATACTTTATTGTACAAGAAAATATCAAACAGAAACTAAAGATGCACTTTCTCGATATTGTTGAATGAGATGCACTTACTTTTTTTTTTTTTTTTTTATTTATTTATTGATAAAGATTTACCAACAACATATCAATTTGCACATACAATACCAGTACAAGGGTGCCTTAACTAAAAGATATGCCTATTATAGGTAAATACAGAATTATTGAACTTAATTACGACTAAAATATAGTTATATTAGGTAAATTATCTACTAAGTATTAATTTTTATCTACAACTCACAATCCTTCAGCTTATCATTACACTTACTTAAATCTTAATAGAATAAAGTATGTAGATAGGAATTGTGTATTATTCGTTATGCACTTTGCTTAACTTTAACGTCGACTCCGGTCGCGCCATCACAAACCGTAGTGGTTTAAGAGCGTGATTATTTTAAGTTAATTTGAAATGTATTTTTATATGTTAAATATTTAAAAAAAAAGTACAATTGGCGATCATAATTCTATACAGCATTCTCTACCAGTCAACCTACATAAACTATAATAATATCCTCCAACCGATTACGGCTACGGCGGCCAATCTCAACGATCAGCCACGTACGCAGGATATATTATTGTGCTCAAATGTGTGCGCAAACACAAGTGCACTCTATACTCCCTTACCCTCATATTCCGATGGGACACTACTGTGACACGACCGGAGAGGGATCGGGCGCAGGACCAACAGCTCAACGTGCTTTTCGAGGCACGGGGGTACAAGACCAACGCCAACTTCCAGACTCCGGGCTGACACTGAGATCGAACCCGGGACCCCAAGCGTACCTATTCCTTTAAAGTGCAAGTAACTATAAATAATGTATAAATAACTGACGACTAATGACTGAATACTAACTTATGATGTTATTAGCGAACTAAAGTTCATGGCCTCCCGTTCCAACACGCAATGTTAGGGATTAAAAATAATTTGTTCCGGAACATTCTTAAATCGTGTTAAGTAATAAGGGAGTGAAGATTTGGCCGATGAAAAAATCAGAACTAACGCTAGGAAGGAATTAGGCGATTAGGAAGTGTCACATTATGCATCAGTGTCACTGTTTTAAGGAAAATTACAGTACAAAGTCCCCCTGTAGAAGTTATTGTACGACCAAAACAGACTTATTGTCGTCCTTTACTAACTATGTTTCTGGAAGACTGCCTCGATGGCGCAGCGGGCAGAGACTCGCACTTTAAGGTGACGGGTAGGGCACACTAGCGACGCCAATCGATTTTATTTTTTAGCTTCTTAACCGGATCTATTATAACAATTTCAGGGTTACAATCTCTCAGTAAACAGTATACTATTGTGCATGGTTATTTAATAAATAGTATAAGTGGTTTCTGAGAGGTTGTAATCCCGAAATTGTATCGATCGATTGGCGTCGCTACTGTGCCCTATCCTTCACCTTAAAGCGATAGCTGCGCTTGGGGTCCCGGGTTCGATCTCAGTGTCAGCCAGGAGTCTGGAAGTTGGCGGTCTTATACCCCAAAGCACGTTAAGCCGTTGTTCCCGCGCCCGATCCCTCTCCGGTCGTGTCACACTTATGTCCCATCGGATTATGAGGGCAAGGGAATAGAGAGTGCACTTGTGTTTGCGCACACACTTGAGCACTGTAAGTGATGTGATAAACACTAGATTTGAGATACACCTCCTTAGCCGAAATCGGTTGGAGGATATTATTATTATTGTTTTTGATCACTAGAAGTTTTTTGACTCTTGATTTTGGTTACTACCTCTCAGGCTCAGCTGGAGGGTCCTCCATCTCCATGCCACCAGATTTAGACCTGAAGCATCCTATAGGGAACTCTAGCTGCTTCTCCCCCAGGATCCTCGGCTCCAGCTCCAGACAGCCTCGGATGCCGTCCGCCGTCGGAGCCATGTCACTGAACTTGGCACACACTTGAGCGAACCTTCCGAAAACCTCGAGGCAAATTGGGGCTGGGTTGGTGCCTGTGTTCGGGAAATAGCAAAGTTGGTATTCATCGTTGTTAGTAGTTAGGTATAGCAAGCAGTGATCGAGCGATACTTCAGTTTACTCCAATTATAGGTTTTGAACAGATACAAATGATTAATTAGAATAAATATTTTTGGTAAGTATCGCGGTCGGTGTCTCAAAGTAGTGATGCCGAATTATCGATAGTTTCGCTATCGATAAGAATAAGAATAGATAGTGACATAAATAGCGTGTACAAAATAAGTTTAAAAAATCGCAAATAAATTTCTAATTAAAATGAAACCATTTTTCATTTAATTCCTTAATTTTGATTACAATCAATAAAAATCGAATGACGGCTCCACCAGACCGTAAAAGTCTCCTTCACATATATTGGTGTTCCAATTGAATATGCGCGCACAGTCGTGCATTATACCTAGCATATTTTCCTTCGTAGTGTTATATCCTTACTATGTTTACAAAATATACATATCGAATTGAGAACCTCCTCCTTTTTTGAAGTCGGTTAAAAATAGCTTAATGCTGCTGCGTCAGCAGTTTAAGCCACTAGCCTGATACGCTTCTCGGGCAGGCCAGTCAACAAACTAAGTAAAAGATACTAGGCTAGTCTGTTCGAAACCTTCATAGACGTCCATCAGCTCATTCCAACATTAAAACCTACTACACACCGACCAAGAACATTGACAGCGGGCGACAATATCGCAATTAAGTTACCAGTAGTATAAAAATATTTTGAAGTGGTATTTATTAGGATGCATTTGAGAAACCTATTTTAATTGTTTCCGAGTTCTCACCTTGAATTTTAGCGCTGTGCAGCAAATTCTTTCCGTAGGAGACGTTGACAGAAAAGCCTTTCTCAGGTGAAACATACTTCATGTGAACGCATCCTGAAAAATGCAGAAAAATATGTCACTCAAAGTGTAGTCAAATAAAGGTACCTACCGACCACCTTAAAGCAGCTCTAGCTTAGTTATTAAAAAAATTGGGTGTGCTGGGAGACTCGATTGGTTACGGTTAAATAGTACTCACAAAGGTGTTACCAGACCGATCGATCAAGACATCGATCAGACGTCGATAGACCGGCCTAGTAGATATAATAGATCCACGGCTGCCGTTAGATTAACCAATTGATTGATTCCATTAGTTGATGTTGTTCAATAAAACTAGTAGCTATAAACGATCAATTGATCTGGTAGAATTGATCATCGATCGACGATTGATTGATAAGTCTGGTAGAAACTATTGATCGACGTCGACTTAACCACTCTACCATCGATAAATGACTCAACCCTCAATTGACGATCGATCGATTGGTCTGGTAACACCCTAATATATAGAATGCCCTAGTTTGATACAAACTCTTCTCTTCTCTCTTCATCAGCATTCTTTCGCTCACCGTTGGGCATATGCCTCTCTGAAGCACCTCCATTCGGCGCAGTTATTAGTATTCCTGGTCCATAGGAAGCCTGCGTGACTTCTTAGATCATCTTCCCATCTGGCTGGTGGTTTGCATACGCTTCTCCTACCCATACGCGGCCTCCAGGCCAAAACACATCTACTCCATCTTTCGTCGTGTCGGCGACATAAGTGGCAGGCCCATGCCCACTTTAACTTAGCGGCGCGATAGGCTACATCCATTACTCTAGTTCTACTCCGAATTTCTTCATTTCGAACCTTGTCGCGTAAAGATATTCCGAGCAATATGCGCTCCATTGCTCTTTGAGCCACCTTCGTACGTTTGTGCATTAGAGAAACAGTCATCGTCCATGTTTCGCAGGCATACGTCAACACCGGGAGTACTCGTTGGTTGTAAACCTTTGTCTTCAGAGATTGCGGTATTTTGGAATGGTATTTTAACTTACCGAAGTCTTTCAGCCTTTGTCCTAGGTATACATACTAATCCACCTGTTCTAAGGGCTTACCAGCTAATGAATTGGGGTTGATACAAGCTGATTGGTATAAACTGTATAGCGCATTTATTTTTGTTTATAATAATTATTCTAATAATCGGTTGATGTTTATGTCCGTGGGAGATTCACGCTTCGGAATGAATGAGGCGGCTCGACCATAGTGATACCATGGCCGCACAGAAAACCAGCGGCCAATTAATAGTCGAAGCACAGCGCAGACGCTATGCTTTTACTATTAATTGAGAGTAATAGAGGCCCAATCCGGGAGGAAGGGAGTTTAAAGGATTGGAACGCAATTGCAACTCCAGTGGTGATGCAGTGTCCATCTGCGGCGCCAATCGCTTACCATCAGGTGTTAAGTCTGCGTGTCTGCCAAAAATTAACGTTACCTGGTCCGCCGAGGTCTACGAAGGTGATGTTGAAGTCGACGCAGCACACGCAGGCGGGGCCTTTGCAGGCGCAGCTGCGGTCATTCTCCTTTCGCTCCTTCGGCACTTGGATCAGAGATTTGGAGTCATCGAAGTTGAAGTAGTCTGGAAAATTGAAGTCAGTCATTAGTCTCTCTCTTACTAGAAAGAATCTATCATAAAATAATATATTAGTGCACCAGAAACGCGAACTCTTATCGACCATCAAGCAGAGGAAAGTTGCCTACTTAGGATATGTGTTAAGACACGATAGCTACGAGTTGTTTCAACTTTTATGATGGGGAAAGTAGCTGGTAGCTGGTAGGAGGCGTGTGGGTTGGAGGAAAAAAATCATGGCTGCATAACATTCGGGAGTGGACGGGGATTGCGAGCCGAGCCGTTTCGCCTCGCTAGAGACCGAGAAGAATGTGCTAGATCGCTAGTCGGAGAGGGACTTTAAGAAGAAGAAGACCATATTGCATGTATAGCATTGCCTCTATAAAGAGACTAATGACAAATTCACATTTTAAGATTCTCGAACCTTGATGATTTATTGATCTATTGACTACCTTTGTTAATCCTATGGATATTGTTTATGTAAATGTGGTTATGAATATTGTTTAGTTTATCCGTCAGTTGTAAGTGTGGTGGTGGTAATCTTGATGAGACCTTAAGCCAATTAATTACTTGAATATTCATATGTGGAGATTTGTAACTGGTATTGGTTTTTGCGACTACTGGAGATACCTTATAATAGTATTAAAGCTGTTTGACTGCCTCGGTGGCGCAGTGGTTAGTGGGTCGCACTTTAAAGCGACGGCTGCGCAAGAGGGCCCGGGTTCAATCCCCAGGTCGGGTCAACAATTTGTACCTAAGTTTTCGGTAAGAAATTCTTAGTGGCAGCCCGGAGTCTGGAAGCTGGCGGTCTTGTACCTGGGAAAGCACGTTAAGCTGTTGGTCCTGCTCTCGATCCCTCTCCGGTCGTGTCACAGTAGTGTCCCATCGGAATACGAAGGTAAGGGAATAGAGAGTGCACTTGTGTTTGCGCACACACTTGAGCACTATAATATATTCTGCGTATGTGGCTGATCGTTGAGATTGGCCGCCGTATTATTATTAAAGCTTCCACATAATAAATAAATATTAGAAAGCGCGCGTTCTTATCCACTGAAGTATTATGTTTGTAGATGGATATTAGGCCCAATGTCGTACCTACCTACATTAATTAGTCAATGCTAAATTGTACCTAAAACATAACTCTCTCGTAGGTATGGAGTGGGTTTCGAGAAAGGAAAGTGCATGCAGAGAAACTACCATCTAGATAAAGCGATAAATCAGAGAAAAGTGGGTCAAAACCAAGCACCAGTTTTAGAAATGTAGACTAGACTTCTTAGTATTTTTAATAACATATCTGAACTAAGTTTCCTATATATGCTCTTTAGGTAAGACACAAAAAAAAACAGGTAGCCCAACCTTTATTAGCAGACTTAATTTTCTCATTTATATGACCAGCGGCGTAGTGGTTTGAGCGCCGCTAGAGACGCAAGGGTCGTAGGTTCGATTGCCATACCAATACAATGTTTATGTGTTATTTTACTTAAGAATACAATGTTTGTTTATGAAGCAAATGTATTGGGCGTGGATGTACCTACAAGGAACCTCGTTGTTTTTCGTTTCAATCAATCGACTTAAGTTAATTAAATTTTCTGTCTTCTTCCCTTATTCTTGTTTCATGGTGTAGTTTTAAACCTTAGTGTGTACCATTTGGGGCCAGGACAATGTAAGTAATGTTGTCTCTCATTCTTTATCTCTACAAAACAATTGATCAGTAACTACTTAAAACAATAGTGCGAAGATAGCAAAGCTTTCTGACGCTTTCCAGTTCCCACCTGACAAGCAAAACAACATTCACTATGTTATTTGTAACAAACCATACTAAAAAGTAGTAAGTCACAAAGCCATCTCATCATAAAAAGTCGTAGGTGACATTGTAACGCACACAAACTTTAATACAAATAAGCGTAAGGCACATTCTTCAATAATAAAGGCGTAAGTAAGCTAACGTATAACAAAAGATAACAAATACGAGATAGTCTTACATCAAAGCGGCTCTCCGGCTATTCTACTCAGCGGCCACGCAATTGCCGTAACCGAGTACAATGCCTTTATGTAATACTGCAGTAACATACGTCTTTTATATTATGATAATGGTCTTTCTTGCCTAAAATCCAGAACTTTCGAGTTTCTACTTTCACTGGCGCGGCGCGTGTGTTCTGGCTACTGTTTGTAGACATACAAGAGATTTTCGTCGCTGATTTCGAAAATATGAGCATTTTCAACGGCTAGATTTTTGTTTATCTTGATGTTTAAACGAAGGCATTCGTTATATAGCGGATCATAACCCTACAAATAGGTAGTGCTATGAGCGTAACAACCAACCGAAAAACCATTCTTGTTTGTATTTTGTAGTAAATCGCCTGTGACTTTACTTTAAGATGTAAAAGAATATTTCTTAATATGTATTTATTTATTTTTATTCGTTGCAGGTTTAATGACAAAATATTATTTCAACCCTTGTTTAAGATTATTTTAGGTTTATTGCATGTTTTCATTATATTATTTTTTATGACATGGGTGGCAAACGCGCAGATGGATCACCCCATGGTAAGCGATTGCCGCCGCCCATGGACAGCAACACAAGTTAACGACGCTCTTAAATTAGGGTGATGAAAATTATTCATAAAGATTAAATTACGTTTGTTTGCTGGTCTATATTTAGATAGATAGATACACTTCATTGCACAAAATTTACAGATCTTAGTCTAAATTATTATACTAAAACAATGTAGGCGGTCTTATCGCTAATAGCGATCTCTTCCAGACAACCTCAGTATTTATATATTTATATTTCGTTAATGTCATTAATCTTACACCGTGGGAGAGCCACGTCTTGACATGAATGGATCGGCTCGGCCGGAGTGATATGTGATGAGTGAGGGAGCCTCACAGAAAACCGGCGAGATACAGCACTAACACCAAGGCCCAATCCGGGGGAAAAGGGGGTTTAAAGGTTGGCAATGCACTTGTGACTCTGTTGTCGCGGTTGGCTATGGGCAATCGCTTACCATCAGGCGATTCGTCTGTTCGTCTGCCACCTATCATATAAAAAAAATCCCCAAACAAAGTTTGCTGATTTACCGAAACCAATCGATATCATAACAACCATATGGTTATTAATTATCATATTTTATGGTTAGTTAGCTCCGGTAATATTTGTGGTTCCGGTAAAAATTGCAGGCCGACCTTTCAAATCTTGAGATGCACTAAGTTGTACTGACACGCTCTGATAAGATTTACATGAATGATTTCATTTGACGACCCGTTTGGAAAAGTGATAGTGAACGCTGCCTATGGTCCAAGGGCTGCGGGTCCGATCCCCGCACAGTACAAACATTTGTGTGCATGAACATGTCTGTTTGTATTGGTCTGGGTGTTTCTTTGATAAGTATGATATGATATGATAAGTATGTATTTACAAAAGAAAAGTATTATATGTATATATTTGTAATCCCACTGTTGATTCTGATATCCGTAACACAGATGCTTGAGCTGCCTATCTCCGAGTCAGATCAATGTATGTGATGTGAAATATTTAATATTATTATTTATTATTATTATTCATTATTAAAATCCCTCTTCTTTTGTATTTTTGAAGACTTCAGTTGTATTATCCATGAATATTTTATCGTTTTATAAATTAATTGTATTTTTTTATGTGATAGATGGCAGACAAGCAGAGAGATCACCTGATGGTAAGTGATTGCCGCCGCCCATGGACACCCGCAACATCAATGGAGTCACAAATACGCTGCCAACCTTTAAGCCGCCCTTTCCCCCGGATTGGGCCTCCGGTATCCTCACTCGCGCAGCGAAACACAGCACAGTGCTGCTTCACGCTGGTTTTCTGTGAGGCCGTTGTATTACTCCGGTCGAGCCGGCTCATTCGTGCCGAAGCGTGGCCCTCCCACCGTTAAAATGTTTTTAGGTTCAAACTGGAAACCAGTGCTGCAGCGGCTTCAAGCATCTGGAGCATATGGTGAGGTTGAACCTTGTTGCCCATTTCATCCTGTTGTTTATTGTTTATGTGGCGGGTCATTACATTCCCTCTAATATGGTTGAGTGAAATGATGGCTGACACATACGTCATACTTGTGAACAGGTGCCACCTTTGGGGACTGGTCTGCTTCGGTTTACCTCATAATATTTATTTTATTAATATTTCCTTTATTTTATTTTGTGTAACAATTGAACTGTGTGGCTTGGTATGAAGATGACACAACATTGTATGAAAGTTTGGCGATTAAAAAGAGTAACTGGCGAGTTTCTTGCCGGATCTTCTCGACCAGAAACAACTTTCCGAGCCGGTGGTAGAATCGCATTATGTTTATTTATTTCTTTAGTATATTTTATGTATCAACATATTTATGTATTAACATGTAAATTATACATAAGTACTTATAAATAGTTTTAAGTCATTCAAATGTATGACGATTTGTAAGTGCTGTGTACAAGCCTATGCAAATAAATAATTATTTGATTTTGATTTTGATTTTATACACACCTTCTTATTATTTCTTCCTTCTTAGGGTTCCGTAGCCAAATGGCAAAAAACGGAACCCTTATAGATTCGTCATGTCTGTCCGTCTGTTCGTATGTCACAGCCACTTTTCTCCGAAACTATAAGAATTATACTATTGAAACTTGGTGAATAGATGTATTTTGTTAACCACATTACGATTTTTACACAAAAATTGGAAAAAATAAAATATCTGAGGGGAGGGGGTCTCCATACTTGAAACTGAAACTCAGTTTTTTTTTCATCAACCGTGTGGAGTATCTATGGATAGGTCTTTAAAAATGATGTTGAGGTTTTTAACATCATTTTTTTCTAAACACAATACTTTGCGCAAAAGACGCTCCCAAAGTGGTAAATTGTGTGGACCTACCTATAAACCTAGGTAATAGGTTTATAGGTTATTATAAAACTAAAAAAAAAATGAAATGATAATAAACAACAAAAATTGGTTTGGGTCTAGTGAGTAGTTTTTTTTAATACGTTATAAACCGTAAACCGCAACTTACCTTCCATATATCTTACTTGCTGCTCCGGAACCCTTCATAGGCGAGTCCGACTCGCACTTGGCCGGTTTTTGTCTTGTCGTTGAATGTCTCTTTAAGTAGTGTATGTGGTCAATAAATCTTTACTTACTTCTTTACTTAAATGTAAACCGATACAAATACTCTTACCGAGGTGTCGTAAAAGGCGACTAAGGTAAAGCTGCTGGCATGATCATCAGCACCCAGAGAAGGAAAACTTTGCATTTATACCTCGCCAACCCGTCTGCCAAGCGTGGTGAGTATGGCAATTACCCCTCACGTGATTGAGGGGGGCCCGTGCCCCAGCAGTGGGGACTTAAATGGGTTGACGATGATGATGAAACCGATACAAATAGATATCGAAAACATATGATTGATTCGAGAGAGTTTCGTGTAGAGCCCTATACGGATGACGGAACGCATACTTCCTTCCCACGTGTTTAGTGATGCAGAAAGTTTGCTGCCAAGCTCTGAACTTGCACGAAGTACACTGGGAACGAATAAACCATTCTATAATGTTACAACCTAGAAACTACCAACATAGTCATCTGTGGTTAAAATAATTGTCTTTCAAGAAGTATCCGAAATTTGTTAAGTGCATTATTTAAAGTATCAGCCTATAAACTGTCCCCTATAAATAGGCTACACACCTACTAAGCGCAAAAGCGGCACCTCTCTCTCTAAAAAACAAATTAAATTAAAGTAAAGTATCAGTCTACAAACTGTCCCACTGCAGGGCAAAGGCCTCCATCATAGAAATCAAGTCATCGCTACTATGATGGGGATTAGGCTTAATCACCACGCTTGCCAAATGTGGATTGGTGTTCACAAACCCGAGCTATGTTCGAAAAATTCGAAACATACTTTTCGCTCGACCTGGGAATCGAACCCAGGACCACGAGATCACGGCCCGGTACTTAACCCACTAGACCATCAGGGCATTATTTACTTAAGAATAAATTGCAAATCATTGCTATACTAAAAAACACTAGGTAAACAGTTTCATCTTATCTGGTGGCAAAATATTTGTAACAATATTTCCACTGGATATTTGTAGGTACATACATACAAATATTGATGAAACTATCGTCGGCTCACGGCGAAGCAAAAAGCACTTACAAGGTTCGTCGACATACCAAGGTCTCCGGCAGCTTAGTCGGTAAAGCAGTTGCCCGGTTAGCAAAAGATCGTGGGCTCGAGTCCCACTCGAAGACTGTCGAAAAATCTTTAAGTGCATTATTTACATATTATTATATTTTTAAGTCAATATATGATAAAATTAGAGAAAAACACTGTTGAAGATTGAAAAGTTTACTTGTCAACAAGATGAAAAGAAGGAAGAAGAGACAATAGAAAAGTAAAAGTCTAGATACAAAATAGTAAATGGAATATCAATTAAACTAATAGAAATATAGCCAGTACCTATTTAACATAGAGGCTACATTACAACACCAGCCCTTAATTGAGATTCCATAGTTGACTAAATAACCTAACTATGTCAAGTGCACAACCCTAAACCGACAGTACATTTGGAATGCGCAACCCTACCTAACGGCTTTGTCAGCATATCGGCACACATGTCACTAGTTGGTACATATTCAATTAAAATAGTGCCTTCAGCGACTTTTTCCCTTATGAAGTGAAAACGGGTATCGATATGCTTAGTCCTGTTGTGATGAATAGGATTAAGTACAATCTTATGTGCACTCTGACTGTCATTGTGCACGGTAACCGGAGTCAGAGAGGTGCCACTTACCTCCTGAATCAACCTCTGTAAGAAGGTGGCTTCCTTAGCCGCTGAAGTTAGGGCCATATACTCTGCTTCCGTTGATGACAATGCAACGGTGGGCTGTTTTTTCGATTCCCAGCTAATTGCTCCACCGGATAAGCTGAAATAGAAACCCGTATAGGACTTTCTGTCAGTGGGATCATTTGCCCAATCACTGTCTGCATACCCAGTCAGACTGAAATCTGGAACCCTCTTGTAAGTTATGCAGTAATCTACTGTTCCTTTCAGGTACTGCAACACCCTTTTTGCAGCCAACCAGTGTTGTTTATCAAACTTTGCAAGAAATTGGCTAAGATAGCTAGTTGCATAGGCAATGTCAGGGCGAGTATTCACAGATATAAACATTAAACTACCAATGAGTGATTGATATGGATACGGATGCAACTCACCGCTCTTATTTGGTTCCAACTTCACCTTTTGTAAGGGAGTAGGGGCAGATTTACAGTCTGCCATATTAAACTTCTTAAGAACATTTAAAATGAACGTTTTTTGATTAATTTTTACACAGTTCTTTGTTTGGGAAACATTTAAACCAAGATAATAGTTTAAAAGTCCCAAATCCTTAATACCAAAATATTTTTGCAAATTACATTTGACAGCGTCTGCCAATTTGTCATCTTTATGACAAACAATTATGTCGTCAACATAAACTGCCAGTATGACAAGTTCCTTTCCAAATAGTTTGGTATAAATACATGGTTCTGAAGGAGCCCGTTTAAACCTAACGCAGAAAGGGTTTCATTTAGCTTTGTGTTCCAAGCACGAGGCGCTTGTTTCAGCCCGTACAAAGCTTTCTTGAGTAGGCAAACTTTATTCTGTTGGCTTGGTTTCTCAAAACCTTGCGGTTGTACCATATATACATCCTCCTCCAATTCTCCGTTAGGAACGCTGTGTCCACGTCTAAATGTCGCATCTTGAGGCCTAATTTTGCTGCAAGTGCAAACATCATACGTAACGAAGAATTGCGAATTACTGGCGCAAAGGTTTCTGTATAATCCACACCAGCGGTTTGGCTATAGCCTTTGGCTACTAGCCGGGCTTTATATTTCGCAACTGCACCTTCTGCATCCTTCTTTACCTTATATACCCACTTGCATGGTATTATCTTTTGACCATCAGGTTTATCAACCAAAATCCATGTTTTATTATTAATGAGGGATCTATATTCATCTCTCATAGCACCCATCCCATTTGTCTCTATCTTCTGATTGAATAGCTTGATTGAAGGTTTCAGGCTCATCAAAACTATAGCTTGCTGACACAAAACCTTTATCTTTCGCTAATCGATTCCTTAAGGGATACCTTCCTTGGAAGAGAATATCCTCCTCATCGTGGGGAATTTCTTCATCAGAAATAGGGTCTTCTGGATCAGGATCGATTTGTGCAACTTCTACGTTCACCTTAGTAGAAGTGCCAGAGCTACCAGCAATGGGATTTTGAACTTCCGCTTCATTCCTGTTTGAGAATACCATCACTGCAGGGGGATCAACAGGAAACTGGCCTGCAGGAATATCACCTTTCAAATCAGAGAAAGCATCTTCGAAGAACACAACATCCCTAGCTTTTAAGAGTCTTCTCGGATAGCTCGCATCTCGGAAGTAATAATTACCTGGATCTTCCGAATATCCAACAAAAGTGTACTGTTTAGCCTTCACATCCAACTTTTTCCTTTGACAATCTGGAATGTGTACTAGTGCTCTACAGCCAAACACTCGTAAGTGACTCAAATCGGGTTTTGAGCCGAACCATATCTCATAAGGAGTAAGGCGATCTAGAGCTCTATGCGGGGATCGATTCTTCAGGTACGTTGCCACTTCTATAGCATCCTGCCAATAGGCTTTGCTAAGAAAACCACCAGCTAACATACACCGCGCTTTTTCCACAATCGTTCTATTTGAACGCTCCGATACTCCATTTTGTTGCGGACTGTGTGGAACTGTGGTTTGATGCACAATACCATTAGAACGTAAATAACTAGAGAACTGTTCATTAACATACTCTGTTCCGCAGTCTGTTCTTAATGCCTTAATTTTAGCTCCTGTTTGGCGCTCGACTAAAGACTGAAAAGCGATAAATTTTGCTTTTACTTCCGTCTTAGAAGCCAAGAAATAAACAAAAGTAAGTCGAGAAAAGTCATCAATGAAGAATAACGCATATTTCTTACCTTGAAATGAATTTTCCGACATAGGTCCACAAATATCGCTGTGGATCAATTCCAATAACGAATTTGTACTCTTAGGCTTATCCACACTTACCGTGAAGGGTTTTCTTGCTTGTTTCCCTTCAACACATGGTATACATGGCTCCTTATCCACTGCTGAGTAATCCATTCCAACTGCACGTCCATTCCTTAGGAGATTCATGTCAAACCTGCAAAGATGACCTAACCGCTTGTGCCACAGCTGAAATTGAGACAGACGGTTAGTGCGTACATCAACAGCCTGAACTTGAGAATCTGCAGAATGACAGTCAGAATTCACATCAAGAGCTACATTTTTGTTAATATTAACATCTAATGTATAAAGCCCGCCATGTACTGAACCGTGTAAGACAGGATTACCTTTATAAGAGAAATAATCTCTATCAAAAAAATTACAGCCAGTATTATCAAAAAGTACACATAAACCTTTATCGACTGCTTTCTTAACCGAAATTAAATTAGTGTTCAATTTAGGTACAAGTACAACTTCACTAATCTTGTCGATACTACTATTAGTACTGATTGAAACTGTTCCGATTCCCACGGAATCAATCGCTTCTCCGCTAGCGACGGTCACCTTGCCAGAATGCAGCGGTTTGAGTTCTGTCAGCCAATCAGACCTTGAAGTCATATGAGAAGTAGCTCCAGAGTCGATGTACCACGTATCTTTATTACCATTTACTCCCAAGGCAGTTATTGATGTTGAATCATGCTTATTCTTCAACTTATTGGGGCAATTGTATTTAGTATGACCTCGTACGTGACAATCAAAACATACAACCTCCTTCTTCTTCTTCGTCTTGGTACTATGTTGAATAATTTGACCTTTCTTCGAACGCAACGCAGACTCACAATCATAAGGCTTGGTTTTCGACATCTCATTCAATAGTTTTGCCTTTACCATGACCGTGGTAACCTCAACATTACAATTTTCTAAAGCCATGACCAAGGGATCGAAGTTATGCGTTAGACCTCCCAATAGTATCGCAGCCAAAGAAGAATCCTCGATTTTCTTACCAATATCAGCGAGATCTTGAGCGGTACTTATAACGGCATTTATATACTCTTCGATAGTATTAAACTCTTCAAGACAATATCGGTAAAGCTTACGTTCTAAAGCTAACCTTCTGCCCATGCCCTTATCTTCATAGGCGTTTTGCAACGACGTCCAAGCGGCCTTAGCACTCTCCGCACTCCTCACATGAGTGATGGCTCCTCCATCTAAAGTCATGCAGATTTTGGCTAGTGCTAATTCATCCTTACGCTTTCTCGTTGACTCTGGGGTTTCATCTCCATCAGGATAACCCACAACAGCTTCCCACAGCTGCTCATGCAGTAAGTAAAATCGCATCTTAAACTTCCATGCACTGTAGCCTTCCCGTCCGGAAAGCATACGGATCGCTCCCATTCCCATTGCATTGCTGCTTGTGCCTGGGGACACTCTATCCCCGCTACCTTGCATTTTGCACAATGACGTAGCACAATTTTTTTTTTTTTTTCGAGATTCGACGAACTATATTTTCGTGAAAATCATAGTACAACAACACAACTAATATTATATTTATCAGCTAGCTCGCTTGTAAAGCTTCGTGCTGATAACGTGATAAAATTAGAGAAAAACACTGTTGAAGATTGAAAAGTTTACTTGTCAACAAGATGAAAAGAAGGAAGAAGAGACAATAGAAAAGTAAAAGTCTAGATACAAAATAGTAAATGGAATATCAATTAAACTAATAGAAATATAGCCAGTACCTATTTAACATAGAGGCTACATTACAACAATATATCTCTGTACACTTTTTAAAAATTAAATATCATCATTAATTGGGGAAGTCATGATGATGTCATCAATGATTTGACCTAAAATGACCGACTAAATTAAAATCTTAAAATAACATTGTTTTTGCTATAAAAAATCTGTTTGTCTCGGAAACTGAAATAATAATTTGGTACAGAGTAAATAGAAAAATAAAGCTGTTAACAAAAATCTTTTTGATCAAATTCATTATCTACTTTGCACAAATTCATGTTTAAAACATTATTAACCCATACATATGAATAAGGATTAAAGTAAAGCTGCAAAAACGATTTAATTAATTCACACTGAATCGTATTCATTCGTATGTAATCGACACTTCTTATTCATCAAGCGATGCACCGGCATACCGCACACCATTCCGAACAAATACATAATTGAAGACTTTCTAATTAAGTACCCATCGCAAAGTACTCACCTAAAATGTTTGCACACTGTGCCACCACAGCTACCGCCAACAGCAAAGCTACAGACAGCTTGACCGACATCGTGACACACACAAATTAATTTTAGAGTAAGTACAAAATATGAATGTTTAGCGTAAAGGACAAGTCGGGCTTCTTAGGTCGACAGGCCGTCGCCGAAGCCAAGCCTACACTGCTCCTTTCCAGCTATCTCGCTCCACGTTTCACCTCTCACAATAGAAGGTGAAATTTAAATAAAGCATAACGCAGCAATAATGACATGCAGCAGTGTGATGCATCGAGAAAGCAGCGGTTATGGAGAGTGTTTGCATTTTCGAATGTTTCGTAAAAAAACTGATTTCGAATAAATCTTCCCGACAACCGGTTGTCGTTACTAGAACTATCTATCGGTCTGGGTAAATGCACTATACATGTAAACACATGGAAAGTTATTTTTAGATGGCGCATATAAGCGTAGACCGGATGTTTATGGCAATATCAAGCACCTGCTCTCTACTCATAAGATCTGGTGAAGCAGGTCTATCTCATTATAACTATTCGTTAGAAAAAGTTGTACAAGTTTAAAAAAAACAGTTTTTATAACCAGCAAGTAATTGAATTGTGTAATAGCAATTAATATCTATTGAACAAAAGAACAAAAACGCAAGAAAATTAAGACAATAACTAAGAAATAAAATTAAACTAAAAGTAAAAAAAAGGAAAGTTAAAACAAAGTAGGTCCCCGTGGCAACGTCCCCAAAATGCTGGCAGCATTACCCCGCTGGATCGCGATGGAAATTCGCTGGACGAGGTAGCTGTCAGCTTTTGGCTCTGGTTTTTATAATGTCTGTGAGTTGGCCTGATTTGATGTTATATAGGAAAATCTATCCATAGTTCAAAGCATTCTTCATGCAGGTTGTATAAGTAACATTTTTCTTAGTCTCAATAAAAACGTACCAGGTAGTTCGCACCCTACCAGATAAAACCTATATAGATAAATCATTATTACTTTTAGGCCACGATGAAAGGGAATTTTACGTTAAGTATTTAAAAACTTGTAATTTTATAGAAACCTACTCATTTTGATCAGTTACTCTTACTTACATCTCATCAAACGGTGCTCTAAGAACTACTCTAACAATTGCAATTAAAGCGTATTAGTTTTTGGCTGTATCTACTACATATTATGTAACTAGTGGCCCTCCCTCACTTTGTTTCGGGATAATAGTTCCACTTTTTACGAATAGATGGCGTCAGATGTTGCTTACATCGCCCAACTGTTTCCTGTTTTCGGATTCCCTATAAGCGTTATTTATCACTGTCTGTGGGTTTTACTTCTTTATAAATATTATAGATTTCGTCGGGTGGTTGTTCAAAGAAGAAAAATACTATTTCAATGCGTGTTTTTTTAATACACAAGTTGTCAAAATACATAATAAATATGCGTAGCCATAAAATGTTGCTCAGTGAAACTGTGACTAAGTCATACAAATAACTAAAATGAATGGTCTAGTTGACAAAGTGCTTCATTATCATCGCTAGGCGTGCGTAAGCGTGAAATCCAAAATATTATGGCTAGTGAAAAGAAGTGAAAAGCCGGAACACATCTTTATTCTGGAAATCCGCCGAAATAATCTTCTTTGAATTTTTCCATATTAACTCTGCCAACCTGGCATCTTTTGCTAGGCAATAAACAATATCTACCTTATTATAAATCGCGATCTCAAGTTATTACCGTACTAAAGTTCATGTTAGCCCGTTCCAACACGCAACGTTCAAAGGGGCTAGCACAAATTTTGTTTCGGGACTATCCTTAGTTTGCGATTTGTAATAAGTAGGTATCCGTTTAAAGTCTTCTTAGGCTTATTTTTTTTATGTGATAGGTTGGCAGACGAGCAGACGGATCCCCTGATGGTAAGCAATTGCCGCCGTCCATAGACACCCGCGACACCAGTGGAGTCACAAGTGCGCTGCTAACTTTTAAACCCCCCTTTCCCCCGGATTGGGCCTCCGGTAACCTCACTCACGCAACGAAACACAGCACAGCGCTGCTTCACTTCGGTCGAGCCGACCCATTCATGCTGAAGCTTGGCTCTCCCACGTTAAGAAGTTTATTAGGGTTACCTAACCAAAGGCAAATAACGGAAGTCTTAGCTACAAAATTCGATATGTCTGTTTGTATGTCAGTAGATCCACTTTATTCCGAAACTATTTGGACAACGCAGATGAATCGCGATAACGTGTAAAATTCGTATAGATAGATAGATAGATACACTTTATTGCACAAAATTTACAGATCTTAGTCTAAGTTAAACCGTATACTTATATCGTATCGTTAGGTTATATCGTATACTTACGTGAATATTACAAAAAACCAAAATTTAAATTAGTGTCTAGTGGTTTTTAGTGTACAAATTTGGTGTTTATTTGTTCAGTGAAGTGCCGCAAATTGATCCTAATGATAAGAATTGTTGGATTGTATCGTTTTTAGCACTTCTATTATGTGTCGAGTGAGTTCTCCTGACAACTTGCTTGGACTTAATAGTCTTAAAACCCGCGATTGCTTTTAGAGTGATATCCGCTGAATCCGTAGATCGATAAAACGTAAAACACCGGCGTTTTATTGAGTGACTGTGACTTTGGCTGATTTAGACTGTTGACTGCCTACTTATTCTCAATAAGTTATTTGACATTGGCGAATTATCTAGCCATAATATAAAAAAAAGTATGTCAGCTGTGTTTGAAGTATTGCTAAATATCAATACCGCAACGACTACCCTATTTATAACTTTTATTTTTTGGTAATTTTGGGCTGGTAACGGTTATATTAAATAAGTGAGTACGGAATCCTTGGCGCGAGTTCGCCTCACAAACACACCGTTTTTTTGTATCAATAAAATTTCCGCCAATTTGATGGTAATCGAAGTAGTCCGCGTGATACATAAATGCTTTCAAATCCTTATTTTAATTTCAAGTTAAATAACCATAAACAAATAAAGACCCTTTAATTGACACTTATATTCCCCTCTTTCACCTTTTATGACGTGTGGGTTGCAGTGAAAACTCGCCTTTATAGAAAGTTGCAGCTCTGAGTGCGCGTCAGGATCGTAGAGATGGGAAAATAGAGTAAGTTCATACTTGGTAGATATCACGTTATTTTGTGTATGGATGCCTTTGAACTATTATTACTTACGTAGTAGTAATGACTCACTGCCGGATGAGACTTCTTTTTTTCATATTCAACTCCCTGGTTTCGAACCGCCCTTAAGGCCTATGACGTGGTAGATAGATAGATATACTTTATTGCACAAAAAAAACACAACTTAAAAAAACTAGGCATTACAGAAATTTAATTGTACAATTTCGGCGGTCTTATCGCTGGTAAGCGATTTCTACCTGATATCCTTCAGGCAAAGGACACTATCAAATATATAATATAATATGGTAGGATAACGGTAACTATCAAAGCGATCGGGTAAAGCTTAAGGTGACTGGGTAGGGCACACTATCGACGCCAACCGATTTTAATTTTCAGCTACTAAACCGGATCTATTTTTAACAATTTAGGGGTTACAACCTGTCAATCAACCCAACATTTGTGCATGGTTATTTAATAAATAGTATTAGTGTTTGCCGAGAGGTTGTAACCCCGAAATGGTTTAAAATAGATCCGGTTTAGTAGTATTGTAAAAATTAAAATCGATTGGCGTCGCTAGTGTGCTCTACCCGTCACCTTAATGGTAAGCAGTCACAGTCGTCCCATGGACATGGATGGAGGTATTTGTATAACCCTCTGGTAAAGTGGATGTCATCTACTGTCAGCCTTGTAGGAAAATGAAAGCTAAGGCAGTTTGGTGGCACCGGTCAAGCATCTTCGTGGTGAAGCGAGCTTTGCTGCGCACCCAGCGGCCTGCAATGATTCTGCTCACGAAGGGTTATAGGTCTGTTAGCACATCAGTGCCCGTGCTAGCTGCGGTGTTGCCGGCCGACTTAGAAGTCGTTCGTGTGGGACGATTCGCCCAGGAGTGCCCAAAGGAAGCCACAGTCAAGGAGCAGACGGCACTTAGAATATTCGGAGATGTTGTTGCCCAAGTGCAGGAGCGCTGGTCGACCAGCGACAAAGGAAGAGAGTTGTCGCAGTTTTTCCCAGACGTAGAATTGAGATTATCGGCCGGTTGGGTGGAACCAGACTACGCTGTGTCACAAAAACATGGGAGTTTTAACAGCAGACTGCACGCGATGACTCTCTGTGAGTCACCTGATTATCCCTGTGGAGAAGCTGATGAAACTCGGGACCATGTGCTGTGGGAATGTCAGCTGTATGAAGAAGAGCGGCATCAGATGCTGAATGACTGGAACAGAAACGAGATAGGACCAGTATACCATCAAGAGATGGTCAACTCTGCAGAAGGTTTTCGACGGTTGCGTGCGTTTGCACACAAAAGGCTTAACATTAGGAAGGAGATTGATTGATGTGGAACTGCCCGAGCGCGAGTCGCTTGTGTTGTGGTGTTTCACGCCCCATTTGGGGAGAAGTGACATTGAGATGGGACACAGACACAGACTTTGTAGGGAGTGAAGAAACGCACCGGGGAAAGAGCCCTTAGCAAGTACCTGGTGAGCGTCTCCCAAGATTCGGTCCGTATGCCGAGACGGTAGGAAGGACCATGGGCTGGTGGAGGGACTGTACTTCCCTTTCGCATGAAAAGTAACTAAGTTACAACGCATTGGAAAAATAACAGGGATAATAAGTTAATTTCATAAAATCTAACTCAGAATCAGGCACGCTAGATGACTCAAAGTTATTTATTTATCAAGTACTTCACGACACTAAATGCATTTCGGCAAAGCACGAAGCGGTGTGACCACGAGTAATAGAAATTACTCGTAGTCACACCAGTGTGACCAACTTGGTGTGGACACGAGTCCAGCGGGGTTGTGAAGGTGCAGCTACAAATACATCACTAGTCTATGCAGCTACGTCACACATGCGCCCAAGTGCAACGCGCGCCACTGCCCCACTTCTAGGTCAATGTCCCCACATAGCGATATGGTACTGTACCCATCCATACAACACCGCAATTCATCTCTTAAATGAGGTGGGTGTTGATGACCTTCAACGTCACTACCGTTTTGGCCGTTGACTGTAGATTTTTTCTTTGTAAAACAAATAAAAATAATAATAAATAAATATTTCACAACATCACAAACATTGATCTGACTCCGAGATAGGTAGCTCAAGCACCTGTGTTACAGATAAGTATCAGAATCAACAGTGGGATTACAAATATATACATACTTTTCTTTTGTAAATCTAGATATACATACTCGGTTTTGAAGATACTAACTCCCAATCGGAAGGTGAACAATCTCATTATTCACTAAGTAGTGGATAGCTTCACAATTGAGAATATACTTGATGACATCTTTGCCGACACTTGGAAAAATAAGTAATATATAAATATTTCACAACATCACATTGATCTGACTCCGAGATAGGTAGCTCAAGCACCTGTGTTATAGATATCAGAATCAACAGTGGGATTACAAATATATACATACTTTTCTTTTGTAAATACATACTTATAATACATAGAAAACACCCAGACCAATACAAACAGACATGTTCATGCACACAAATATTTGTTCTTGCGGGGATCGAACCCGCAACCCTTGGACCAAAGGCAGCGTTCACTACCACTGTACCAAACGGGTCGTCCAAAGAATAAGAAAGCATTTAGCAGTGTTACAAAGATACAAAAACGTAACAATCATCTAATAAAAATGGTACAAACAGGTAAAATATATACAATACTCGTATTAAAAGTAGGTAACACTAAAAAAGTCTCCTCTCAGCATAATAGTCAAGGTGCCTGGCGGACACCTCGACATCGATAGGTGGCAGACGAGCAGCCAGATCGCCTAATGGTAAGCGATTGCCGCCGCCCATAGACACCCGCCACACCTATTTAGTTACAGGTGCGCTGCCAACCTTTAAACCACCCTTTCCTCCGGATTGGGAAACACAGCACACTGCTGCGTCACGGTGGTTTTCTGTGAGGAGGTGGTATCACTCCGGTCGAGTCGGCCTATACATGCCAAAGCGTGGCTCTCTTAGGGTAAGTTTTAAGACCGTATCTTTTAAAAAAAAATTAATTGCTTCATTGACAGTTGAGCATTCATCATCACTATATAATAAAAATATTGCAATGATAAATGAAAGTCTTTCCAGAGTAAAGTAAAGCATTATTTTTTAAAGCTGCTTGCAATCAAATTTACTTGTCAGATTGTTGAGAGAATTTAATCATTAATTGCAATCGAAAGTAAAAAGTTAGTGACTTTTTTTAAATACATGTTTGTAGATTCTCACTTTTATAGGTAATTCAAACTTTGTTAACGAAAATAAATATTTTTATTTTATTTATTATTTTTATAGGTAGAAATCTACAAAACTAATAAATAAACATGTTACATTTCACAGCAATAAATCCTAATGCAATTTAAAAAGTTTCTGCGTCACACGAAAGGCAGAAACGAGGAAAATATATGCATACTAAAATACTATACTATCACCAACGCTATTATTATTTAAAGCTTGTAACTCTTACACAATACTCTTACAATAATCAAAATATGACAGCTCAGAGTCGCGTGGTGAATTGGTAAAACAAACAAAAACACAGACAAGACCTGACTACTTTCACCGTGTAGAAAGTGACCGGGCTCGGGTCCATACGCCGAGATTATTGGGCGATGGAGAGGCCTTTTGTACTGCGAACGGTGCGAATTGGTCGTTGGGTTAACTATCTATACTATTAAATTAATAGGGTCTTATTCATAAATGTTTGTTAAACCTTTGCTAACTAAAAAGATGTTATAAAGCAGTTTTTATTCTTTTTTGAAAAATTCGGTTTGAATTTAGGTTTATTAAACGTTATTGAATAAAGCCCATAGTATCTAAATATAAATATTTCACAACATCACATACATTGGTCTGACTCCGAGATAGGTAGCTTTTGTAAATACATACTTATAATACATAGATAACACCCAGACCAATACAAACATATATTAATTCTAAATATTAGCCTCTTAATTAACATAACAATATAAATAAAGGGGTAAATGTTGACTAGGAAAATGCTCATATAAACCAGGGGGTTTACACTGAGGAGCAAATAAACAAACACCACCACACAAATGTTATGCAATGAGCACATTTTTATAATAAATTTAATCGAGCTTAGTCCTGATTGTATCCAAGATTAAGGAAGACTTTACCGGCTTTCGAGCTGAAGTAACAACTTTGGATGCAACAGATTTGAACGATACATAATGATGATGAGAATATAGAAGGTAAAGTAAATAATGATAATGGCATTAATTAAAATGATAAAATAAATTCAAAATAGGTACGTACGTAACATTTGTCCAAATGTTTTGAATAAACTTAACGTTTCTGGTCTGGAGAAAACATTATTGTCAGTTGATAATTATTGTTCTGCACTCTCTGTGAAACTGACAGTTAGTTACTCATTACTCTCAGAAACAAATTAGTATTTATCCCTTTACAAAATGACAATGAAATGAAAATTAAGCCGTGTCTAAAAAACACCAGGGCTACCTTGTTCTTGTTACTATTGACAAAAAAGTAGCTTTATAAGTAAGCAGTATTTAATGACATCATCAAACCTATTTCCATACCTCCAATACGTACACTCACGCAAATTCCTGGTAAAGTACACTTTGAACAGGTAGAAAAGTGAAACTGCTAGGAATTTGCCTAAGCGTACCTGTGGAATGAGATGTGATATGCTTGACCATCTTAATTAGTGCCTGATGACCTTCCAGCACAAGAACATGTAGTACCACTATATCAAAATCCTTCTACCCTATTCCCAGGTTATCTGGGGTAGGCGCAATGTCTTCTTCCATACACAGAAATGTTAACATGTATTCAATTAAAATCAAGTTGACATTTACAAACACAAGTTGACGTTTAAAAAATCACTTAGATAATTTCACGATATTTATATAAAGCACCAATTCGATGTGGCGCTTGTATATCCGAGAGCATTGCACTGTTTATGGTATTTCTAGAATACTCGAGTACGAAGAAATGTAAGAACGGAAACGTATTTCATCAAACATGGTATATTTCCTAGATTCAATCGCTTACCATCAGGTGATCCGTCTGCTCGTGTGCATGCATTGCATAATATAAAAAAATCGTTTTAGGATATTGTGACCTTTTATCCATAGGATAATCTACTATGTTGAAGGTGACCTCAAATCATAGAGTAAGGTAATAATAGTCTGCCTCAAACTAAGGAAAAATCCCTGTGTTATGTTATCGAGAAACCATTTTACAATTAATCTCGAAATACACATGCATGCACATCTCTGGAAACGAACTTGTTACTCGTCCTTTTTATTTTAATATGTGGTTCAGAGTTCCCTTGTTTTGAGTGTAGGGACAGTCCACTTCAAAAGTCCAAAAAGATGTATACACATTTAGTACCTTGCCATAATAGATTATCTGACTAGTTAGTGACTAGACCCTTGCCCCCTTATTACAAATCGCGAACTAAGTATAGTCCCGGAGTAAAATTCGTGCCAGCCTCTTTTAACATTAGCGTGTTGGAACGGGATGACATGAGCTTTAGTAAGGTAATAACTTTAGATCATGATTAGTGCCGTATTAGTGTGAGGGACGATTCCAGTATAAAATTACCTATTATATCTGATACATTTATCTTTATGTGAATTTTATTAACAACATTGTACATTTATTGTTTTTTCTGTGTATATTTTAATTTTAATTGTTGTAATTTTTTATACGTACCTACTATTTTTATTATTAAATGTTATTATAATTTTTGTTTTATATATTCTATTGACATTAATGAAATTTGTATTGTGTAAATGAAATATTGTAGTTTTTTTTTTTATTATTTGACTCCGAATTTGATGTTTTTTTTCTACACATAATTTAAATTACGACGGACACATTTGCTTGTCGATAGATCGACTAAACATGCGTAAATGACTACTAATAACACCAATAATGTACCATGTTTTATGCAAATAAAGATTATTTTTATTTGTATTTGTATAATAAGCTGGCTAGAGTCGACTGAACCCTGGCGTCAAAAACTAAGTAGGTACCTGGTGGTTAAAAACGATTGCAATTCATAAAATTTTATTTAACCTCGATTTCTAAACTGGTATTATTTATGATATGTCTCCGGGACATAAAATTTTCTCAGACAACCAAATGCTTAGTGGTAATAAAAAAAGAAACGGTTTATTGATTGAACCACTAAGTAGACAGTAATGTGCAAAAGGTAATAGTGAATTGCAGTTCCTGTTTTATTAATCGTATATCAGTTTATACCAATGGCAGGTATTTGTTGATACCAACCAGCATCAGTGCCGGACTTCACTCTACTTAGACATTATATTGTTTTAAACTTTCATGGTCACTAACATAAGAATAGTTATTTACGAGATTTCTACCATGTACCTTATATCGGAAACTCAAAAATAAGGAACATGGTAGAAATCTCGTAAATAAATATTCTAATACTTAGACATTTTTACCATATTTTAAGTATGATAAATTCAAAGCAATTCATACATATTTCTATGTACTTTCACTTGGAGAATAGTGTAAACTCTTCTCCAAAAACAGTATAAACCCTTGAATACCTGTTAGGAGAGGAAACTGAACGTAAAAAGCTTATATTAAGCATTGTACTAGTATAATACTATATACTAAGATATGTAAACTTTGTGCAATAAAGTGTATATAACTATCTATCTTCATGGTAAAAATAAATCAGATGTTATTGAAAATAATGACAACAAACCAATAGGTACCTATTTTAAAATAAAAAGTGTTGCTATACCTAATTTCCATTGATCTTTTTGTCGTCCGAATATATGCTAATATAATTTTCATTCATGTCTCATTTCCTCTACGACGTCCACACCACATTACGCGCTTAACAGCCTAACTGACACTGAATTCCACTTACGCGACCGAGTGCGTCCCTGTTCTCTCACCTCCCCCTCTTTTGTACCGGGGCGGAAAGGGACGGCAACCGGCAGTTTTCCTTTCTCGTCTCTCGTACGTCACAGCATTTCTCTGGGTGCGAACGTTGTTAACAAATCAGTGTTGCTTTTACAACGGACTCGTCGGTGTTTTAGGGTTTCTTGGTGTCTTAATTATATTTAATTGACCGTCAGCGCTCGGCGAGGTGTAACAGCGGTGGAGAGGTTAACAAAAATTGTGTTTGACGAGAATATTCACGCATAGAAGCTTTTAACTCAAGGTTAGTGAAAAAACTTTTTTTTTTCATTTATGTATTATCTAATTCTTATAATTTAAGTTTAAATATTAACAACAGCAGTGGTTAAAATATATTAGATCGTAAAATAATATAGCCGCTTTTGACGCATGTCGCATCCTCATAGGAAAGACTTGAACGCGCCAGTAGACCGCTAACCCACTTTTTCCGTAACAATTTACGACGGTAAATAACGCACGTATGTGCTTTTCCATTCTTTTATGTAAACTTTATTGACTTTCACAAGTAAATAAATACATAATATTTATTAGCACTATATAGTTTAATACCAGTATAGAAGTTAAATGCAAGTAGGTTATCTATGGGCCGCAATAGTTATCTATTTTACGATCTTATCCGTATAAATAAATCCAGTTTGTAAATCTGAAAAGAAATAATAAAGACTTTTTTTCTGGATTAAAATTGACTTCAATTACACCTAATTGAATGTTTTGTTTAAGTTTTTGTAAATATTATAGAAAAAAAAGAGAATGTATTTTTGTTTTAAATTAATAAATATATACTTTGATCCAATAAATCTAAAAATATAGGGTTATAAATATAAAATGCAATGTACTAAACATAGGTAGGTACTTAGTGATGCTAATCCTACCTACGTACATACCTGAATTAAAATATCTAAAGTTATATTATTGCTAAAATGCCTTCAAATAGAAATTTACTTTTACATTCTTATATAATGTCCTAAACCTAAAAGTTGTATACCTAAATAGGTAGAAGAGCTTTCTTAGTAAAAAACCAACCATTAATAAATATTAGTATAAAACATTTTTTTAATTCTTTTTCACTTGTTTAACGTTATTTGTAAATAAAGTCCCACTCTATCTACTTGTACTAATTTATTTATACACTGTGTGCGTGTTATATGTAGATAGGTCTGTGTTTAATCAAAATTACACACTCCTACGTATAATTTATAACGAGCTGTTAAACAAAATTAGTGTTTACGTTTAATGACTTTAAAGCAGATTATCGCGGTAGCATGCAGTTAACACTTTCATTCACAGCGGTTTCCGTCAGAGTTTGCGCGCGAATATTGATAGAAATGTGTCATAAGTTGCTGTTTTTAGTTTTAAAAAATTATAATTAGTTCTTAATAGGGATATACAATGACATACAGAGATGTATAGATGAGCTTGGATGTGTTATAAATAGGCTACACACCTACTAAGCGCAGAAGCGGCACCTCTTTCTCTAAAAAATCAAATTAAATTAAAGTAAAGTATCAGCCTATAAACTGTCCAATCCATTGGATGCGGGTGGCACAGGACCGATCTGTGTGGAGGACATTGGGGAAGGCCTATGTTCAGCAGTTCAATATAAACGAACAAAAATCGGCTGCTTTTTCAGGTTACTTCTATTGATTATTTCTCTTGCTTAACTGTTCATGATAGTTATTAAAAGGGTTTTTTTTAATAAAACATTATATTTTTTATGACAATTGAACGAAAATACGTCAGACTTCAATAATCTTGAGATAAGTTAGTGTTATATGAATAACGACGTTTCCGTTTTTGACCTACGAGTCCAGACTAAGGAGACTTAAGACAAAAAAGTACCACTTGACCCTTTCAAAAATATAAATAAATATATCACATACATTGATCCGACTCCGAGATAGGTAGCTCAAACACCTGTGTTACGGATATCAGAAGGAACAGTGGGATTACAAATATATACATAATTATAATAGCTTTTATTTTGTAAATACACTACTTATAATACATAGAAAGCACCCAGAACAATACAAATAATATTGTTCATGCACACAAATGTTGGTACTGTGCGGGGATCTAACTCGCAACCCTTGCACCAGAGCCAGCGTTCACTACCACTGTTCCAAATGGGTTGTCAGATAATAATAAGTTTAAGTTAAATAATAAGTTTCGGGAATGTAATAAATAGTTTGGAAATAGGAATAATCAAATTTTAAGGCGTTTCTTTGCATATTTCCAGACAGGGAGGCGGACTTCAAGATGAAGCTCTCCCTGGTGTTCGAGCTGTTACTGATATTCGTGCTGCTGGCTTTCGCTGCGTCTAAAAGCGTCCGTGAGTATATTTGTTTATCATGCTTTCTTTGCCATCACCTTTCCAAAGCTAATTGTGTTTACTCAGTGAGTGGTGTTATACCGAAGCATATGGTGGGCACAATATGCTTCGGTATAAGTCGAGGATCGATTTATTCGTGGGAGAGCCACGTTTCGGCATGAATGGGCCGGCTCGACCGGAGTGATACCACGGCCCCACAGAAAATCGGTGTGAAGCAGCACTGTGATGTTTTTCGCTGCGTGAGTGAGGGTACCGGAGGCCCAATCCGTGGGAAGGGCTTAGAGGTCGGCAGCGCATTTGTGACTCCACTGGTGTCTCGGGTGTCTATGGGCGGCGGCAATCGCTTACCATCATGTGATCTGTCTGCTCGTCTGTCACCTCATGACATAAACAAAAAAAAATAGCGCAGATTTTTTTTACGAGTAGACGGCTCACCTGATGATAAGTGATCGATTATGGACATTTGCCTGTGCAACCCTTAAACAGGGGAACCAGATCAACTAAATTATGGATACACGTTCGGAATCATTATGTCAACAATAGTTGAAAAAAAAAACAATCTCCATCAAAAATGTGTCCAGGCGAAAACACAGTTTAATGCCTATGTTAGATCATCATCATCAGCCCATTTAAGTCCCCACTGCTGGGGCACGGGCCTCCCTCAATCACATGAGGGGTAATTGCCATACTCACCACGCTTGGCAGACGGGTTGGCGAGGGTTTTGATATAAATGCAGAGTTTTCCTTCTCTGGGTGCTGATGATCATGCCAGCAGCTTTACCTTAGTCGCCTTTTACGACACCTCGGTAAGAGTGAGGGTGGCCTATTCTACTCTGCCGAGGACCACACGGCTATGTTAGATATTTATTGTCAAATAAATATAGAGAAAAAGTCCGCAACATACTCTACATGGGTATAGGATTATCTTACCATTATTAATGTACACACGACGTTTGAAGTTACCCCCCGCAGTGCAAAAATAGCACTAATGTTGTAAGTCCAACAATGGTAATTCCACGTGACGCCATGTGTACATCAATTACATCTTTATTTATGAGATAACGTTCAATAACCTTCATCGAATCTCGTGAAAGTCGGCAATATTGTTGCAGTATGCGCCTGCGCAGTTTTTGCGTCGCCTCTACGACTAACGTTCGGTTTTTATAGAATACCAGTATTATGAATGCGTGCACTTTGACGAACATTCGAGGAAGTCGTTTTATTTTCTTTCAAGTAGAATAATTCGCTTTTCACTATATTACACAAAAAATGATAAAAACATTAGATATATAAATCAATTGCAGAAATTATAGAAGGTATAAATATTAATAGTTCTTATTTTTTATGTTTAGGATTAGAATCGAACTCACAAAACCAAAAAAGCGGGAGATAACGTCAGTTTCAATGCACCTACCATAAAGTAATTATAGATAGATAGATATTCTTTATTGCACAAAAAGAAAATACAAGCATGATACAACAACAACAACAGACAGTATAATAAGGCAATTATTTAATCAAGCAAAATGGTTTTGCCTATTTTATACTCAATATTCAAATCTTTATTGCGACGATAGTTGAATAGATATAGGTGATATTTTTTTAAGTTAGTCTGTAGCGTCCCACTGCTGAGCAAAGGCCTCCCCCAAATTCTTCCATTGATCCCTGTCCACTGTCCAATTCCCTGTCTTGCCAATCTTGGACATATTTGTAAAAATCGTCACACCATCTTTTTCTGGGCCTACCCCGTAGTCGCCGTCCATCGGTCGGGCGCCATTGAGTGACGATTTTTGTCCATATTTCGGGGCCCATTCTGCACACATGACCCGCCCAATCCCATTTTAGTATGGCAGCTTTTCGACCGACATCTGCGATTCGCTTTTTATTTCACATAATGATTAGAATTATTATTATTATTTTATTTTATTTATGTGGACCAGTAACTCATCTCATTATATTGTAAACGTAAATTGATTTAGTGACATGCTTTTCTTTGTTGCCATGATTTTGGATTTATTACCATATGTACCCGACCCGTTTAGCGTAGTAGGTTGAGCTCCTTATTGTTACATAATGCCCTGTTAACGCTCCTATCAGCATGGTTGTCTGTTGTCTATTTCCTCCTAGAAGATATTTTTACATAGGTATACCTTATAAGCACTCGAGTTATGTTAGTTATGTTTCAATTTGTTTCAATTTCAGGGAAACAGAAGAACAACAAGAAAGCCGTCCAGAATCGTGATGACGGCGACAAGATAGAAGACAACAGTATTAACAGGTTCTGCAAATGCTCCGAGAACTACTGCAACTGCTGTAGGGACTTCAATGTGCCCGTAGTCAACTTGAATGGACCAGGTAAGGACCACATGACCCTAACCAATACGGGTATGCTCAGGAAACCGGCGTGAAGCAGTTCTCGTGCTGGGTTTCGGCGAGTGGGTGAGAGTACCGGAGACCCAATCGGACGAAGGGAAATATAAAGGTTGGCAACACTTTTGTGACTCCACTGGTGGTCCAGGCTCTATAGGCGGTGGAAATCGGTTACCATCGGGTGATCTGTCTGCTCGTCTGCTAATGTACCGTAAAACTGTAAATATGTATTTGGAACGAAATTTGACCGTGGGAGAGCCACTCTTCGGCATGAATGGGTCGGTTCGACCGGGGTGATACCAAGGCCTAACAGAAAACCGGCGTGATGCAGCACTGTGCTATGTTTCGCTGCGTGAGTGATGGTACCGGAGGCCCAATCTGGAGGAAAGGGGGTTTAAAGTTTGGCAAAGCGCTTGTGACTCCACTGGTGTCGCGGGTGTCTATGGGCGACGGCAATCGTTTACCATCAGGCGATCCGTCTGCTTGTCTGCCTCCTATTACAAAAAAACGAGGCAAAGCTATCCACCTAGGCCTGCGCAACTTCTCGCCAATCATTCACGCGGAAAGCTGGAATCAATTTTTAAGACAATCATCCTTAAGTAGAGCCAAATTAAGACTATAATCGAGCTAAAGAACATACCTCTCCATATTTAGGTTACTTTCATGAAATAACCATCTGGATGGCGTAATTTTTTGTTCAACAAGATATTTTCTTCCACGCACTTACAAATTGTAGTGTAAACTCCTAGGAGAAAAATTTAAAAATACTTTCGTTTGATATAAAACTAGCAATTTGCTCTTGGGCTGCAAATAGTCATGGATAGGTTCAGATGAACCTTAGAAGTCACTACGTGAGCATCTGCTCACGTAGTGACTTCTAACCCATACAACATTGTTATAATGTAGCGATCGGACTTAATAGGTATCACGCTAGTAAGGGATGCCAATAAACCACTGATAATGGAAAAAACTATACACTTTTTCTTGAACAGGTCTCCGTGAAGACATAAAGACAATACGTAAAACAAAACAATAATATATCAAAATCAGTAAAAAAGTATAAAAACATTATAATATTACTACCAATTGCGCCATCCGGTCAGTCATAAAAACATAAAGGTACCTACAATATAAAAGAGGCTGGTCCAGCCGTCTATACTCAACAACTAGTGTCTAAAATTGTACAGATAAATGGTACGGAAACCTTTGTACGTGAGACGGATTTTAACTTGCCGGCTTTTTATTCAAACCCCTTCTTTTCTAATTTCAGGATGTGCTTCATTGATGTATTTAAGCGGCGACAAAATGTCAGTATCTCTCAGCTTCGGCAAGAAGGTCATCACAAACCGGACCCTATCTAGTAAGTGACTCAAAGACATGAGTAAGGAATATCCGTTTTCTCACCAAACAGCTCTCACGTTTCCAAATTTCTTTTCGAACACACCGGTTTCGTTTCGACATCGCTGAGATAAGTCGAATAAATTGGAAGGTTTATGACGATTGTGCTTTATAAAAATTGTGTTTAAGTGGTTCCCAATACGATGTTAAAATATTTTATTGTGGACGCCAGTCAATTTAAATTATAATGTCGATTTCTTAACTACCACAGTATAACAAATGGAAAGTTCTTGTTATACTGTGCTACTATTATCCATAGACTGATTTTATCCAGCTGATGTTATGAGCTATCTTTAGAATAGTAGCTTCATATAAAAAATACTATTATTCTTTCATACACTTAGCACTTTACCTAGCTAATATGAGAATCGTAGTATCTGTTAATAATCTTAATTAATAGCGACCATCTCAAGAACGCTTTCTACAATTGTTTACACTTTCCGTAATTGGTTGAACAGGAATGCTTCCAAACCTATACTATTTATAATGAGGTAAAATCTATAGACAGCGGCAATGCTTATGAGTAAACCGAAAATACGAAACTCTTGCGCGATGTAATCGACACCTAGCGTCATCTATTGGTATTAAATGGGACTAATGTCTTGAAACGAAGTCTGGACGGGATACTAGTAGTTAATAAAAACGCAACAGAAATCACTTCAAAGAGCCAGTATTTGAACAAGTTTGTCGAATAATCCGAATGTTTATGTCGTCCGGATCTAGCACATTGAATTGCATGATGTTTTCAAGCGTCAATACTGAGTGACGAGTTGTGAGCATGTCAAAGATTTCGATTTCGATTATTTACAACACAATAAAACGATGTAGTGCTTAATAATCGTAAAAATCTTTATCACTCTTCATAATTTAATGATTGCTATTTGCTATACATAGTTAGATACAGACTTATTAGTTAGTTAAATAGGTATCTCTAAACTGTAAAATTGTAACGCCTGAGATAGGTATATTTATTACATGTAATGCGTCATATTGCCATGTCCTGACCTGGCTTTATATCCTGATATAAAGCTAAAATACTAATAAACTTTCTCCCTTCATAGGTAAGAAACCGACTCCAGTCTGTCTGCCGTTACCCGGAGGTATATCAAAATTCTGCGGACGAGTGTACAATATAGCAAGAGCTGGCGAAGAGTTCCGAGCATGTCTTGGACTAGAACTCCAGGCAAAAAAAAGTGTAGAGGCAGCAGTCAGGGTGTCTTGCTTCAAGTTCGGGCCAAGAGGCGTCACTTCGGAACCAGCTGACCCGCTACCTCTCGTGCCTCAAAGTGAGAAGATTGATGACGACGAAGATGATGATGATGATGACGATGACTTCGGATTAGGTGGTGGTGGTGATGATGATGATGATGATGACGACGACGACGATGATGATGATGACGATGGTGCGTATCAGTTTATTAAAGTATATTTATTAATTTTCGCGTTATTGTTTCGCGTAAATCGATAACTCTATTTCTCCTATAAAACCTTTATGTTTCTGTATTTCCAGGTGGCTTAAGCTCCATCAATGACGTAGACAGTGCGGACTATACAGGATTCAGTCTTTTAGGAGAAGACTTATTAGGAGACCTGTTTGGTTCGTCAGGCAGTAAGAAAACGAATAAGAACAAGAAAAAGCAAGCACCTGCTTCAACGACTACAACCCGGCGGCCAAGACCTTCGCGTAGGCCAACTAGAAAACCAACCAGGACCACAACGCCAAAACCGACTAGACTAACTACAACTACTTTGAAAGTTCGTCCGGTCACGAGACGCCCCACAAGAAAACCAGTAAGAAGGAGGCGCCCAACGAAAAAACCAACCACTGCTTCAGTCACTGCTGAAAGTATAACACCGGTAACAGCCACACCAGTTCCTTTAGCGGTGGTTCCCGTAGTAACAGTTGCTCCCGTTGCTCCAAGCACAGAGCGTAGTCAGCAAATAGTTGAAATGGATACAGACCAAACCTTTGCGCCGATCATGGGTTTCAGTCAAAAGCTTGACCCTTCTCTGTACGGTTCCACAGCTAAGCCCGTAACTGGATTTGAAGATTCTGGTCTGCAGATTTCGCTCGCTCATATCACAGGCCAGTTATCCAACATGCCTGCCACTCCGATAGTCTCTAACACCGCTAAAGAATCTACTATGCCGTCGACAAATGCAGTCGTCGAAGTCAATTATGAGAAAGTTGAAACTATTACACCAAAAATGCCATCTACAGCTGCATTCCCAACTGCATCGGAAGAAAAAGTGAACGATGCTATGATTCAGATTGTACAAGATTTAGATTCACACTCAGAAGAAAGTACGGCGCATATAGATGCATTTACTGCAGAAGAAAGCAGGACGCACAGCATGGATGAGGTCCCTGACACGACAGAACAACCAAAAAAGAAACAAAGAGGGGGTTTCAACTTTAGGGATTTAGATGTTCTCGATTTGACCGAAATCGGTGAAACGGTAGGAGATGAATTGGGAATATTTGGCAAGAATAAGCGTGAAAATAGAAATCATAAACCACAAGGACACGATGGTAGTAAAGAAGACGACTACAGCGATCTTTTAAGTTTAGACAATTTGGATACCTTGTTGCGAAAATCTAGTGATGCTAAAAACAAAAAAGACAGAAGAAGACAAAATAAAATGATGCGTGGAGAATGGTCTCACGTATGACATCTAGGTTAAATTAGTCTGTAACTATTTATTGTTGTACTTAACTTATTTATTTATTGTCTGTAAATAGTAAATTATTATTAAACTTAAGTATTGATTTCCTCCGAACAAGTAATAAAGAAATATTTAAAATAATTTGTGTGTATTTATTCAACCCATAAAAACTAATAATTAAAATTATTATCTATAAAAATTTCCTACTGAAAAAATATCTGTTACGTACACTATCGCATCATACGAGAATTATGGGTGCGATGGTGATGCTGCTGACGCAATTTAAATGCATAAATATCCAAACAACAAAATGAGGGAAATTGAACTTATTTAAAACTGTTCATACTCGCACGCATTTATCGTCGCAGTTATCGTCATACTTATAATAATAGAATATTCATAAATATTTTCATAATCTATAGTTATGTATTAGGCAATGAAACAAAAACAACTGCGTAAGTAATTGAATTCAAAATTTTGTTGCATCACAAATATGGTACATGTGATTAACATACTTACCTACATTTTATGGAAGTTGATACATAGCATCAGCCAACAAAAAAAATCCAATTATGCAGTCAAGCTAAATAATATCCGATTAGTTACAAGAAAGTCATTATATGTATATCTAATTAATCTAAAAATGAACACACATGCTACGATTTCAGCAGGAGCTATGTTGCGCAAGTATAATTTAAAACAAAACAGCAATACCTAATATAATCAAGGAATGCAAAGGTCCTACAAAAATTCCGCACACGTATCGAAAGTAAGCATTGTTGGCACAACTTTCACTTGTACCGGCATTAAAATTTAAAACTTGTTTCATATCATTAAGCGTCAACTTAAAATAAGTATTGTGAGTTTGTTAGTAGACAGTTAAATACCTGGGGTTAAGTAGCAGCGCTAACAATTTGCCGCGGCGAGGCATCCGCAACTGTTCGGAAGCAGTTAATTAAATTAAAGAAATATGACCTTTGCCTCAAGAATTTATTTTGTTCTCTTAATTTATTGTTTGAATTATTATTACATTAATGCTTTATCAGGTACGTTATATATTTTATTTCAAATATTTTGATTATATTGAAATAAAAAAAATATTTTATTCAAAATTTAAAATTGTAGATGAATATATACTTGATGAAGACCGGCCGTATGAGGATCTGCAAATAACAGTGCCGCAATCAATATGGGAAAATGCAATGAACCCGGCACCGGTATTAAAATCTCCCGTGACAATAGTTGTGCCAGTATACGTGCCTCCCGAAGTTAATAACGATGATGACTACATTGCCAATGAACCGGAAAATGAAGTGGGAACAGAAACCGTTGAAAACCAGATAGTGGAGGTCGCGAATGATACGGTCGTAGAAAGTGTCACTGCGAATCCAGTTCCCACTAGTGGAGGTGTTCAGGGAGATCTAGGAGTCGAAGGAGCTACGTCACCAGCACCAACCAGACCGGTGAATGGATCGTTGATTCGGTTTCCCTGTAGGTGTGCTGGTGGACAATGCGGCTGTTGCACTGGAGCGTTTTTGGAAAGATTCCAAACTAAAGCATGTGGAAATATCACGTTCATTCCAGAGGACTTCATATTTGATGTAAAGCTCAGTGTGAATGACAGGACAGTTGTCAGACGGAGAGTTTCAGGTAAACCTTTCGCACTTTTTAATATATTTATTTCGCGAAACTCGTAACTCGTATTTGAGATTACTAGCATTTTTAGTGTCATGATTTATAGGAACAGGGTCCTTTAGGTGATAGACAATTTAAAATGTTAGGTCTGTTGTAGATTCTAATCGTGCTACGTTTCCTAAAGATTGATTTTAATGATGTAACATGAAAAATACATTTATTTAAATTAAGATAAAGATTTTGTACTTACATTTCAGCTAGTGACCCACCTCCAATTTGCTTTAATCCACGAAGAGCCCCGTTCGTAACCGTGTGCGCAGAAATATCAAACATCCGCATTAGAAATAGGAATGCATTTGCTTGCTTAGACATAAACGCGGATATCGGCGGTTTTCCTGTTTACTCGGCGTCGTTCAGGTGTTTCGGGTGAGTTTGAACCATTACATTTTGCTATTTGTTATTTATTGCTGACTATAAAATACAAAAAAAATACAAAATTTCTTTATTCATTACTTCACACTTAAATTACTAGTATTTGAAGCCTCCTTTTAGGCATTAAATTGCCTGTGCCAGGAGACAACGCTCTGCATAACTACTTAGTGTATAATTATAATGAAGTAATATATCAATTATATCAATCAATTATTCATCTTGGACTATTTTTGTAACATTTTTAATTATTTATTTATAACTATAAAACGTATATTATTATGTACGTAAGCATAGCTTTGGACATTGATTTACTATCGGAACACATAATGAAATAATTTAGTCCTTCCTAGCGACAACTGTTTTAGTTTTCTTTTTCTTAAATAGTTTGGTTTAGTGCAAACTGCAACGGAGGGGTTGGACATACGTTGAGATTTTGAATATCTATTAGTATGTATTTTCTTACAATACAATAATAATTTAAGCTAAAACAGCTTATTATTTTTTATATCAAAAACATCATAGCTGAAAATTAATTACTGTGTTATTAATAGATAGTCTTGTCCGATGAACCGTTTGGTAGTTCCTCTGCCTTATACACTAGAGGTTGTGGGTTTGATTCCCACTCAGGATAAACATTCGTGTGATAAACACTTGTGTTTGATCAGTGTCTGGGTGTATATGCTGTTACATTTGTAAGGCCTTTGTTGTCTGATATTTGTAACATAAGTGCTGAAATGGTGTTATTTAGAACGAATTTTGTATGAATTTATTTTATTCCTTGATTTTGGTTCTAGTCTTGGTGCCTCAGGAGTACAATCTGGATTGAAACCAAAGCCAGTATCATCTGGTCCAGCTCCAGTCAGCCTCTATGGTAATGGCGACAACGATGATGATGATGATGATGATGGCCTGTTTGGAGGCGCTGCTGGCGTTCTAGGAGGAGATGGATTATTCGGTGGAGGGTCCGATGATGATGGAGGTCCACTGGATGCCATCGGTGATGCGGTTGGAGACTTTTTCGAGGGGCGCAATATGAACTAATGTAACGTAGTTTAGTTAAATTATTATTTATTTTAGAGTTACCATTAAATTATTTTTACAATTAGAGCATCGTTTTTTTTTGGGATCTTCTTTAGCTGTCTATCGGACGAAGTCAGGTTGGGTCTGGTTTTTTTATGTGATAGGTGGCAGACGAGCAGACGGATCGCCTGATGGTAAGCGATTTCCGCCGCCAATGGACACCCGAAACACCAGTGGAGTCAAAAGTGCGCTGCCAACCTTTAAACCCTCCTTTCCCCCGGATAAGGCCTCCGGTACCATCACTCACAGCGAAACACAGCACAGTGCTGCTTCATGCCAGTTTTCTGTGACGCCGTGGTATCGTCACTCCGGTCGAGCCGGCCCATTCATCCGAAGTGTGGCTCTCTCACGGTCAAACGGTTCATGATATTATGCTTTATGTGATTAACGGAGAATGAATTTATTTAGTTATTCTATTTGGTACTGTATCTTAAAATAAACTTTCCCTTAACTCGAGAAAACGGTTCATGAAAACGGCTTATGTCAGGAAACAACTGTTTACCTATTGCCAAAAAGCGACATGCGACATGCGAATATTTTGGTACATATCGTTATACCTGAAGAATTTTGGCACACTCTGCTGTCTGACTTCAACAGGATAGTCAAATGTTTATACAGCTTTTAAATTTCTTTTCTCGCTGTAGTAGGTTAAGAACTAAACCAGTTTGTTAAAAAGACATTCTCAGTCATTAAGATGTGAAAGTATTTAGCATATAGAGACGCAAACTGTCACTGGTGAACCGGTTAGATTCTGTGCAGGCGAACTGGAGTAACTGTGTTGTGGTCTGCGAGACTTGCGTGCGCTTGCGCTGGTCCAAAGCGAAGTTGGCCAGAATGACGCGGTATTTAATGATAATAAATATAATAGTGTTATGTGTGATAGTGACGCAGGCCGAGGGACGACGTGAGTACTTGCCTACTTTAGAATTCGCTTTTACTTTTTATTAGGTGTGCCAATGACTTTTAAGTTTATTACAAATGCCGCCCGTTGTTTGAAAGTGGTGGGAAAAGTTGAAACGCTTAGGGTACCTAGTGCTTTGCTTTTAATTACAATTTTATTTCACATTTCGGTAGTAGTAGTAATTACCTAGAGACAACTGAACTCTCCTTCACCCTGTTCTTGAGGGGTGAGGAGGCCCATTTATATGACCTGTGGTCCCATTTAGGCGACTATTGCTAGGCTAATGACATAGTAAAGTGAATTGATAATAAAGTAACAAAAAATAATTTTTGACCCCGAAAGTTGCCTCAAATTTTGAGAATTAGTTGAATTATTTAAGATTTAATTTATGCTTAGTCTCATCATCATCATCATCGTCAGCCCATTTAAGTCCCCACTGCTGAGGTATGGGCCTCCCTCAATCACATGAGGGGTAATTGCCATACTCATCACGCTTGGCAGACGGGTTGGCGAGGGTTTTGATATAAATGCAGAGTTTTCCTTCTCTGGGTGCTGATGATCATGCCAGCAGCTTTACATTAGTCGCCTTTTACGAAACCTCGGTAAGAGTGAGGGTGGCCTATTGTACTCTACCGGGGACCACACAGCGCGCTTAGTTTGCTATGTAGCAATTAAAATAATACTTAATACTAACTCTTTTATTTTTATTTGCAAAAATATTAACACAGCGCTTTTTGTAGTTAGAAAATGCGCAAACAAAACACGAGTTGGCTACACTGACAAGGATTTGCCCGAAACCGAGCTAATGGCACTCGACCGTGTAATTTTGAAGAAACTTTCAACAGTTGAAGCTTACGGAAGACGGAACAAAAATACCACCCAAAATGTGACGTCATCTTCATCCTCGAGTTCCTCCGGCGGCCTCTGCTCCTGCACTGAAGGGATCTGCAAGTGCTGTACTGGATTCATTTTGGACCTGTTCAACCAGAAAGCGTGCATGAAGGTTACATACCACCCTGGAGATTTCGCTTTCGATGTCGCTATGTCGATGAATAACAGGATTCTGTATGAAAATTCTATGTCAGGTGAGTTTTTCTTCTTGTTCTTCTTCAGGTGCCTCTTTAACTAGTGAAGGTTGGCAGTCAGTTCCGCATATCTCACTCGATCTCTTGCTAGATGGAAAAGCTCTCAGGTACTGGCGATCCCTGTCCGTTCCTGTTAGGTAGTTGATTAGTAGTACCTCTATGTACAGTGTGTATCTGAGAACATTTACATCCCTTTAACCACTTGTTCTACCAACCATTCTGAACAACATTTTTTTCGACTCCCCATACAAAATGGCCAAGTCACGTGACCGACTTTGTATGAAAAGTTCAATGTTTTTTATGCGAATTTCCAAAAGTCATAGAACAAATGTTGTTCAGAATGGTTAGTAGAACACGTGATTGAAGGGATGTAAATGTTCACAGATACACCCTGTATATTGTTTCATCACATTTGTTTTCGAGTACTTAGATACTTAGTAACTATTAATTTGCCAAAGCACTTACCACCTCGCTACATTATAAGGCCAACACTTTAGTTTGTTTAACACGTTAAGTGCGAAGCGAGGCCTAAATGACCCCTGATGCAACTTCCTGTGGTGCGGCAAGCAAAAAAGTGAATTTCTCTGTCGTGCGAATGGCATAGCTTTGGTTTGGTCCAGTGTAGGAAAAGAGATAAATATATATTTGAGATCACTAATGGTTCCGGACTCGGTGGTGTACCTACCTTGGTACCGGATGTCTTAGGCCTCGTGCCGCACTGAATTAATATAATTTTAATGCAGTGCGGAACGAGGCTTTAACGTCCCATATCCCCCCTGACCTCGTACCGCACTCAACGCGAGCTTCCCGCGACCAGTGTTGTGCATCACGTCGATTGGAGAGCGCGTCCTTTTACAGCGCCGAACATGTCTAAACGATGTCGGAAGAAGTTAATTTTAAAAAACCCAGAAACAGAGCCAAAACAGGTAGTTTTAATGAAAAAATCTTCAGTAAGTACCTAGTTTTTTCTTATTTTGGTAGCTATGTACCGAAAGTAAGTGTAAGATATTATTACTTAAGTATATTATACCTAAAGATATTATTGGTAATAACGATTATTGACGTACCTTATACTTGCAACATATCTAGAATTACCTATTATTACCTACCTACTCTTTCAACATTTTAAGTATAAAACAAACACATTCATTTGATGCAGTTATACCTACATTATCATTGTTATTCTCATCTACGATCTAACCTAAGTAACAATGTCAGTTTTATTTTTGTTATTTTTCAGCACCTGAAAGCGCACGCCCTTGCTTCGAAAAGGGTGAAAAAAAGGAGAAGATGTGTTGTTTGTTACCAAAAACTGCGCACATTTTTACCATCTCGTGAAGCTGATAAAAAATCCAAAAAGATTTTGACTCAGTGCACTCAGTGCAAAAAATCTTATTGTCTACCCTGTTTCAATGAAAACACTCATAAATAAGTACAACATATATATTGAGATTTTTATAAAAAAAAGTATATTGATACTGATTTTTTAATGTTAATTCAAGTTCTAATAAGTGTATTTTTAAAGCCCGAGGCAGAATAAATAGGACAGTTTCTTTTCTACTTCTGGTTGCTTTTTTTTTCTATTCTGTGAACCGCATTAAGATTTTCATGTACAAATAGAAAGATAAACCTTATGCATAAACCGTAATCCATTATTTTCCAATAATAAGTCTGTAATAGGTGCCTCTTAATGGAATAGAATGTAACGCTTCGTGCGCGAGTCCGACTCGCACTTGGCCGTTTTTTTTTTCTTTATGGCGCCTTCAAGCACAATTTAGATTATTTAAAAAAAATGTATCCCTTTGATAGCTTTGTGTTGTTTTGCCAGGTTTTGCCCTTAAAACGATCTAATGAGATATAATTGATCAAAATCGGTCAAGTCGTTGCGTAGTTAAGACAGTTTCGTCGATTTTTCCCACACTATGCGCAGCGACTTATGCCCTATTTCATGCGTACGAGGTTATAAATCCCTTTTGAGTTGCTAATAATTCCTAAATAGCTACCAAATGGGAAAGAGTGGAGGGTCACTATTACTGTCTATTCATTAGACCAAATCCATGTATTGTTGCGCCACAAAGGTTTTTCTTAATCTAAGCTCTTCGAAACGTTTGTCATGTGGCCAAAATACCTCGCCTCGAACGGAAAGACAAAATGGTGCGGTACTGTAAGAATTGTCTTGACTTTAAAACACTGCTAATTTTTGTTCATGTTACTCGTGGTATAAAATATAAAATCTAAGTAAACTTTTTTTTACGATTTCAGGAAAGAACCCAAAACCAATATGTATTAGCCCACCCAGGTTATCGAACTTGAAAGTGTGTGCGAGATTCTACAATGTGTTTTTTCCAGGAAGGAACTTTCACTTTTGCTTAGGAATGAATGGACAGTGGCGATCGATCCAGCTGTTTGACATGACTTTCGACTGTCTGAGGTGAGAATCAATCTTAATTTGTGTAGGTACATAATTACAAAGCCAAAATAAATGAGAACTGTTTCCATTGCGATCAAAATAAAATAAAATGAATTGCTTATTAACTAAGTCTCGTCTATCTATCCTTATGTGGTAGAACTGCCTCCGTGGCACAGTGGTTAGTGGGTTGCACTTTAAAGCGACGGCTGCGCAAGAGGTCCGGGGTTCAATTCCCGGGTCGGGCCAAAAAATTGTACTTAAGTTCGGTAGTCGGTAAGAAATTCTTAGTGGCAGCCCGGAGTCTGGAAGTTGGCGGTCTTGTACCCCCGTGCCTCGGAAAGTACGTTAATCTGTTGGTCCTGCGCCCGATCCCTCTCCGGTCGTGTCACAGTAGTGTCCCAACGGAATATGAGGATAAGGGAATAGAGAGTGCATTTGTGTTTGCGCACACACTTGAGCACTATAATATATCCTGCGTACTTAGCTGATCGTTGAGATTGGCCGCCGTAGCCTTAATCGGTTAGGATATTATTATGTGCTAGAACTACCCCATATCCGCACGAAGCGATTCGCTTCTACATTTATAATGCGGACAGCTATGGAATGGACCTCCCTGCCGAGATCTATTTTTCCTGACCACTATAATCTGGACATCTTTATGGCAAGAGTGAACAGGCATCTTCTAGGCAAACGCGTATCATTCTAGACCTAATCGTTGCTTTCCATCAGGTGCGATTGTGGTCAAGCGTTCGCTTATAGTAAAATAAACCTGAATGAGCGGCGATAGAAAAGAAACTGATTGATGAATATAGCAAAAAGATACACTTGCTTGCTACAAAGCTATGACGTCTTAGTACAAATCTATCTAATGGTGAGACAAAAAGTATTTTTCATCTATGCTAAAAGGATTCGAATTACCAGTATGAAAATACCTCCTATTGAACTATATTTTCCTGGTACTTTTTAATTTTAAGCATTGGAAAAAAAAACAGGAATAATAAGTTAATTTTATAAAATCAAACTCGGGATCAGGCACACTTGATGTCTCAAAGTTATTCATTTATCAAGTTACTTCACGACACTAAATGCATTTCGGCAAAGCGCGAAGTGGTGTGACCACAAGTAATAGAAATTACTCGTAGTCACACCAGTGTGACAAACTTAAAGAAACCTGATTTAAATACTTAAAAAAAATGAAATTGGTGACAGACCAGCAGACGACTCATCTGATGTTAAGAGATTTACGCCGCCCATGGACACCCTGCAACATCAGTGGAGTCACAAGTGCGCTGCCTAACTTAAAACCCTCTTTTTCCCTGGATAATTATTGAGTACATTTTTTTTATTACTACAAGCATTTGACCTCACCTGATGTTAAGAGAAGATGAGGTACAAGGTGGGCCATGCTTCCCCGTGAAAAGCCTATTCACTCTTGCCTTAAAGAGGCCCAGGTTATATTGTTCAGGAAATACATCGGCGGGCAACGGGCCACTCCTTGGCTGATCGCACCAGAAAGGAGTAAGCGTAGCGCTTACATATGCCTATTTAGATCTCTTTTCTCTTAAGAGCGATGGTAGCTCAATGGATACGAACGCGCCCTCCACGCAGGTGGTCGAGGTTCGAATCCGAGCATGCACCAATGGTTTTTTCAAATCTATGTGCGTATTTCTACCATTACCATCTGCTCGGCGGTGAGGGAAAACATCGTGAGGAAACCTGCACGTTTCGGTAAAAGTTTCTGAAACGTGTAACCATGATTTAGTTGGTCTGGTTCCCCTGTTAAAGGGTTGCGTAAGTCAGACGGCAGTCATCATCATCATCATCATCAGCCCATTTAAGTCCCCACTGCTGGGCACGAGCCGCCCTCAACCACATGAGGGGTAATTGCCATACTCACCACGCTTTGAAGACGGGGTTGGCGAGGGTTTTTATATAAATGCAGAGTTTTCCTTCTCTGGGTGCTGATGATCATGCCAGCAGTTTTACCTTAGTCGCCTTTTACATTCCATCGGCAGACGGCAGTCGCTTCATTGTAATTACCAGACCCCCCAATCCTGAATCATGGTCTAAGCGTACCCTGGGCTCCAAAGCGACAGGTTTGGACGCAACCGGGAATTACACGTTAAGATGAAGATGAAGATTTAGATCTCTTTTCATTATTAATTACATCTCGTAGTTAGTATCTACCTATATTTTAATTAATTGGTTCTCTCCAACAAATCTGGTACATTGATTTCATTTTCATTCACTTTTGTCTGCTTTAATTAAGCAACCATTTAAGTACCTACCTACTTATCGAGTAAGAATGTATTACTCTGAAAAGATACAATTGCAATTTCGTGACTCCACTTTCTAAATAACCAGCAATTGATCGCATGTCACATTTATAATCTCAAGAGCTCCATATATCATTGAAGATTGATCCACTTGTTGCAGACTTGCACTTTCAGATTATCTACTATCTATCAATAAAAATGGTATTTCAGTGGTTGATAACGCGCCTTCCATGCGGGCGGTTGGAATCCGAGCATGCACCACAGTGTTTTTGCAATCTATGTGCGTATTTCTACCATTAGCTCGGCAGTGAGTGGAAACATCGTGAGCAAACCTGCACGTTTCGGATTGTTTCTGAAATGTGTATAATCATGATTCAGTTGGTCTGATTCCCCTGTCAAAAGGGTTACGAAGGTCAGATGGCAGTCGCTTCATGGTAGTTATCAGACTCTACGAATACTAAATCATGGTCTAGGCGTACTCTGGGCTCCAAAGCGACAGCTATGGACGCAACCGGGAATCACACGCTAAGATGTTGTTTTGTTCAATCCATTTTGGTTTCCCAATAAAAACTACCCATTGGAATTGTAAGAAAAGCGAATATCTTTTTAAAAAACATTAAGTTTTAACAAAACGAGATCCCCGACTTTCATATAATTTTGGTACAAATATGAATTACAGTCATAAAAAAAAATGCTGTACCTATTCCTGCTAGGCCTCGTCTCCCTGATGTTCAAATTTCAAGATTTGGAATACAGAACAAATAATACTAAGTTGATTCTCTGAAAATGTATTAAGCTTTTGATTATTGAACTCAAATAAAACCAAGGATAATGAACCTACAGCTTTGGTACCATAGTAATAAATACTCACAGGGACAAGTCCTACAGAAATAAGTTTTTCTTGCCGGTACATGGACCCAAAAATGATAAGGTCCTTTGTCAACTCAACTCGTAATAGTCATGTGACTGATACGAAGCTGTCAGTATTTACTTATCTACAGTACAGTAAAAGTAAAGAATAAAATTTTCAGAATGGGAGCAAATGGAATAGCAATATTGAAGCCTGATGATGACGGAGGTATATCAGTGCCGAATCCTCACGGTGGAGTAGATGCTGTTATAGATGCAGGCGACGAAGACATCGAAGATTACGACGAAAACGTAGTCCGTTCCGTGCTGGGCATATTTGATGATGACGATGACGACGATGACGACGATGATGATGACGATTGAATTGCAATAGAATAATGATGAATGAGACCATGATAATGAAAATAGGTATGATTAAGATTTGTGGTGCCGTCTAGTTCTGATAATTAAGATTAAGTTGATGAAGAAAATAAAGATATGTATTGTATTTTTTCAAATTTAGATGCGTATGAATGCTGTCATCTGTAATTTTCTGCCTTTCAAGTACTACCTATAAATAGAAAAATTACTGCTATAAATATAAAATTATATAGCTACATCTATACAAAGGCACGTTGTTAAATATAGAATATTATGTTATTATAATTTGTAAGACATAATTTTAAGTATTTATTCTAGCTGTAAGTTCGTTGACAAAATAAAGTTGCTAATATATTACACAATCTTTACAAAACCTTTAGTTTAAACATGAATGAATATTCACATCCGGGACTTGCCATACATATGCATGTACGTACAATACATGCGTAAACAACGCCCTGTGTGAAATAAAGATAGCCATTACCGTCGCAGAGTCGCGCAATATCGATCCGATGCGCCGGAGTTTCTCTCGAGAAAGTACCGCAAGACAGTTGCGTTCGAGCATATCTTGCATACAAATGTTTGTAGGCGAACCTTTGCCAGTATTATCGTGGGTTAACGAGGTGCAATCATTTGTATGGTGTCCCCAGAGGTAGTAGCGATCGGGCCGTACTCTATGCAAAATGAAATTGAAAACTGCGTTCCTGTTTTTGGTGTTATGTGGTGTGTCCATCAGTGCAGGTATGTTGGATCAAGTTACATTCTTTTCATTCATTCATTTTCCCAAGACTTTCATTAGCATATCAAATCGTTATATTAAACTAATCATCTACTTATTCTTCTCATAATAAGTTACCTATTTACAGAATGTTATTGAATTGATTTTTTGAGAACATGAAACCCCCTTATTACAAATCGGGAACAAAATTCAAGTCAGCCCTTTTTCACTTTGCGTGTTAAAACGGAATGACATAAGCTTTAGTACGGGAATAACTTTAGATCGCGATTTATAATAAGGTAAGAACGACGTTTTATGTAAAAAAATCTGAACTGTAAGTAACATGTAGTAACATATTACTTGAAGTTAAAATTTAACTGTTCAGCTTATAATATTATAGGGTAAATATTTGCCCAAAAGTCCTCAGTTTCATTTCTGTCGCAATGTCAAGTCTCCTCCACCTTATCTTAGCGTGTAATTCCCGGTTGCGTCCAAAGCTATCCGGGCGAGCCCGGGGTACCTACGCTTGACTATGATTCACGATTTGTAGAGTCTGGTAATTAAAATGAAGCGACTGCCGTCTGACCTTTGCAACCCTTTAACAGGGTAACCAGACCAGCCGAATAATGGACAACATGTAGGTTTCCTTACGATGTTTTCTCTCACCGCCAAGCTTATTAGTAGAAATATGCACGTTGATTTGAATAATCCAGTGGTCCATGCTTGGAATCAAACCACGACCCCCAGTAGGGAAGGCGAGTTCAGAACCACTTATGCTACCGTCGTTCTTAATGTTCTAGATTCACGTCTTTTACTTAAAGAACTAGATCCATATAAGGAAGGATAGGTATTTTTGCTCACTTAATATTTTTGGATGGTTCTTCAGGTTCAAAATTCAAGAAGCTGCAAGACCTTCGGAAGAATCCGAAGAATGACGACGCAATGGATGTGCAAGACTTCTCAGTTTATTACGACATTAATACCAATGAGGTAAGTCAATTTCACTTTCAACCATTTCTTTAGCAAATCATAATCTTTATGCATTAAGGTGTTGTTGATATCACGACACTTATTTTATGACAACTCCAGGAAACTTGTGTCCGAATAGCTCCTCTATAAAATAAAACTTACCTTTTAGGCACAGGTTTAGGTATGTACCTACGAGTAGGTTTTATCATCATCATCTTCAGCCAATTCTGATCTAAGTCCTTTGGATGTATGTCTCTTCGGTCTTAAACCGGGGGAAATGGGGGGTTTGAAGGTAGGTAGCGCACTTGTGGCGCCACTGGTATTGCGGGTGTCCATAAGCGGTTGCAATTGCTTATTTATTAGGTGATCCGTCTGCTCGACCTTTTACATTAAAAAATCCATGCGTGACGGTTAGTTAAACACCTTGGCCATCTATTTCACACCCGCGTATTCCTTTCGGTTGGTCCCATCCATCGCTTGAGTGGGTGGCCTCGCGGTCTTTTTTAATGATATAGTGGGCAGACGAGCAGACTTATCACCTGATGGTAACCGATTACCGCCGCCTATGGACACCTGTCACGTCAAAAGAGTCACAGCTGCGCTGCCGGCCTTTCGGTCTGGTGTGATCCTACGGAATCGACACAACCTGCCACAACGACTCCTATATCTGCCCTTTGAAGCCCTCTTGTCTTTTCTGCGGACCTAGATGTAACTTTACTCTATGCAATAAAATTTACAGTAGGTATTGATGTTAGCTAGGTAATAATTATGTTTTCGAATTCATTTCTGCATGCCTCCTACAATTTCTGCATTCCCCAAGTGTTTCCCTTTTCTAAACTTTCGCGAAGAAATTTATGAATTCCGCACATTTGGAGTTAAAATTAAACGAAACGTACCTATAAATAGGGTCTTTTTTGCACTTAGATTTGGTCCATTGTTCGTGATGGATTCACGTGTGTGTGTTTTTTTTTACTTTACTTAGTCTGCACTGTCCCACTGTTAGGGAAAGGGTTCGCCCAAATCCCTACATTGATCTTTAAATGGTCAATTTTGGACATGCATCTACATACATGTCCAAGAATCGTTGGTGAAATGCTTTAAATACCTACGTCGCGTTTAAAGCTTTACACCAACGTTTCTCTAACCTGCCTCTCGGCCAACGGCCATCAGCCGGTGTTCCTAATAAAATTAAATATTTTTTCAGACAATAACAGACCTCATGCCCCGGCCATGGTACAAGCCCGGCTGGATGCTGCGGCTCCCCTTCACTGGGGGCAGATGCAACTGCGACGGCCTCCAGTGCACCTGCTGCACCGGGATTCGGATACAGGCCTTCAAGTTTGATAGGAGAAGTATGGCTTTAATTTTTTTTTGTTAAGATTGCAATCTAGAGATAATTAGTTTATGCTTACAATGAAGCGACTGCCGTCTGACCTTCCCAACCCTAAGACAGGTTAACCAGATCAACTGAATCACGCAGGTTTCCTCTGGATGTTTTTCCTCGCTGCCGAGTGATGGTAAAAATATGCACGTAGGTATATTATAAAATCCAGCTATGCTTGCTCGGATTTTTACCTACAACCTCTCGTTAAAAAGACGTTCTTATAAATTTAGCTTAACTTTTTTTGATTATCGACCAATAATGTAGAATACCAGAAGGTAAAATACTTATTGTATTTGCCGAGAGGAGACCCAAACAAAACAGTTACAGACAATTAACAGAGAAGTTATACACAAAGTAACATTTTATAACTTTATGTAACATTTTGCTATAACATTAAGAATTTTCAAAGGATTTTTTTAAAAACCGTACGTACCTACTCAACTCTTTCTTTTTCATGTGACATGTTAAAAAGTATTAAATAAAGTAGTGACTAAAATATTATCTTTCGCTTTTTAGTTCGAGTTTTTCTATTGCTTTTTCACTACTTATATTGTTTTGTTTACAGCCTGTGTACTGCTGACGTACGAGCCAACGCAATCGCTCCTCGATATAGAAGTAAAAATGAACAATCAAAGTGTATTCAGAGATACTTACTCAGGTACTTACAAATATCTAATAACCTAGATACATTTAAATTATTAATCATGCATTTTTTAATATGTTCCGTTTAGTTCAGTTAGCCTTATAGTACATTCGATTTCCTTACAAGCAATAATTTTCATTTATTAACATTTAAAAACATCAGACAATTGGTAGGCACAGACAATTAAATTGTCTAAGTAGGTAGGTACCGAATACCGGCTCAAAGGAACAATTTCTCTAATAGATATAATTAAAAGCGGACACTCAACCTTTTCTCGAGCACTGGACATTGATCTCGAGTTATAAATTTAGATGGACGAATGTATGATAGAGATTTCATTTTTCGATTTCAATGTCGAGTACACGAAAATTGGCTCTAGGTGTTATAATCTGCCGGCTCATAGAGCTCAAACGTAAACGGTAGGTATAATGCTATTGTACCTATTTGGATGGATATTATGAAACTGAACTATTCAATTTCCTATTTTCAGCTCGTAACCCTCCGCCGTTTTGCGTGCCCATACCAGTGCCGTACCTGCCCCCAGGCCTCGTTGACATGTGCGTGCGCCTGTTCGACGTGGGAGTGGTCATGCAGAAGCTCCACGTTTGCATGGACATGGACACACGGGTCGACAAGGCCCCCGTGTTGGTAAGTGATTGTTCCTAGCTCGTTACCTTCGCCGTTTTGCGTACCCATACCTGTGCCGTACGTAGGTACATAGGTACAGGGCCTTGGCCTGGCACTGTGCCAGGCCAGGGGTCAGGGAAGTAGTTTGTATAAATTCACCAGATCCGCTAGACTGTTAAATGCTTTCTGAGGGATCTCAGAAAGCTTTGAAATGATTTGGGGCCCTGGATGATAGAAAAATCCATAACTCTATTTTTCATAGGAAATGAACGGCTAGGTACCTACCTATAGGTTCGCGTGAAATGTTCACTGGTCCATTTGAAAAAGCACCTAATTTGCCAGTGCCAAGATACATTAAAAAAATTAAGGGCACTAAAGTTTTATAAAGAAATGTAGATATTTTTTCATTTCAGATCCTTCATTTCGACTGCATGGATATGGGATTAGACGGAGTCAGTTTATCTAAGCCGGGTGGGCCACACACTGCTGATGATAACAACAATACGACGGACGCTGGGCAAATGGATAGCGATGTTTTCGATACAGTTACTGAAAATTTACCGTTAACGACACCGCCTATGTTTAATAACAGTATTAAATATATTTAACCTATTTTGAGTGTATGGATCTCTTTTTAATACGTATATCCCTAGCTGTGATCTCCAATAACCCTGAGCCCAATGCCGTAGACTCAAATAACATTAAAAAAAAAACAAAATAATAGAGGCATGACATGGTAGGTATCGATCAATTTAATAAGTATCACAAAAATCATATTTCCATTCCGATTGAATTACAGAGAGCTTGTTGCTTGACCAAATAGCGCCACCCATTGGATTTTAATTAGAAAGTTGGAAAACATAAATAACGATTGATAAAATAATTATTAAGATCGTTACTAAATATTGACAAAAGTAAGTAAGTAGTTACTGTTGACATTGGTTTGTTTTGTTTTGTCAAAAATAATAAACAAAAGCACCTAACAAATTGATAACGCTAAAAGCTTGTCCACTATTCAAAGCAGAACAGTTATAAGCATGTTGTATTCTAATTGTTGGGCAGACTTCTTTAAAGCACTAAAAACAAGGTGTTTAATGCATTAAAAATATTTAAGTAAATTAAAATTTTCACGTTGTGAGTATCCATGGGCAGCGGCAATCGATTACCATCAGGTAATCCATCTGCACGTCAGCCAACTATGTATGTATAACATATAAAAAAATAAAATAGAATAATCACTAATTGCAATTGAAGCAGTTTATATTATCTGATTGTTACATAATTACAGCAATAATAATATGCAAGATATAACTAGTAACAAGCTCATTATTATTTGTTTGCTTTCAAATCGATATGTTACAAAAGATATTTCACACCTCTAAAAATTATCATAGACAAAATTACTTGTCAATCTCAAATCGAATTCTGTCAAATGTCAAAGTAGATGGAGGTAAAAAAAAAACTCAAGGCATTTTGATTTTTGTGAGTAAGGCGATGATATTTTGATTTTGGAGTAAATTAATATAAATAAATCATCTATAATCGTCATCAGTGTTAGTCTCCAAATTAATGGTAAATTGACTGCTGTTTTTCTTTTCAAGCATTTTGTACAATGGGTGATAATGACGATTATTACGATGGTGACGGGTTAGTACGAATGCATGCTGAAAACCTATATGTATCGCTTTTTTGTATAGAATTATTAGTAATTTGCTATCAAAACACAACAGTTAAAGTATCTAAATTATTTATCAAGCGTACATTGGCTATAAATTTTATTTGGAAAGGTTATAAACCGGTATTATTTTGGCCTTTTTGGTTGTGCCTGTCGAGATTTCAGATAGTCTAAATTTATTGGTTTCGTCTTTTGTAGAACTATGGAGTCATTGGCGGCTTCTCCTGAAGTCACATACAACTGGGTCGATATCACTTCGGACTTTTTCAAACATATTCAAGGTAATATATTACAACATTAAATTCAACTCTTAAAATAGCATAATAAAGGTTTGATCATTTCTGCGCTAGTTTTAGCCAAACTATAAGTTAACATTTCAACTAATAAGTTTTCAAGGATAGTAGGTGAAGTTTAGTTTAGTTTCGAAGCCACAGTTTTATTGATTTTAATTTTAAATGTTTCCAGATTTACAACTAGGTGAACTGCTACATGATGGACACCTGTTTGGGCTGTTCGAAGCTATGTCAGCCATTGAAATGATGGATCCTAAAATGGATGCTGGTATGCTTTGCAACCGAGGCAATCCTAAGCCGCTTAATTTCCAGCAGGCTGTTACTGTGCGTATTCTATTAATTTTTATTTGAATGCTATTAAACTACATTTCCCTACAAAATAACTACAATAATAGGTAATTTTGTGCTTTTAATTACTCAGGTAAGTACAAGATTTAGCCTTCACTGTTTCTGGTCCTTTTAGTACTAAAACTTTAGTGTTAAGTCATTGTTTTAAAACAAAAACACAGCAGTTCATTTTAATATTATAAAAACTTTTTTCTGTTTCAGGCTGGAAAATTAAAGATAGATGACCTAGATCCAAGTGAGCTGATAGGTATCATTGATGCCACAATGGCCTGTATCGTCTCATGGCTGGAGGGGCACTCCCTTGCACAGACGGTCTTCACCAACTTATATCTACATCAGCCACATTCTATTGTGAACAAGGCTTTAAAAGCATATTGCATAGCTGTTTATAAATTATTGGATTGCATTAGAGATTGTATCAACAAGTAAGTGCCATAATAATACTTAAACATACATTTATCACCTGTCTTTGTTTCATGTGGTTTCTATGAATGTTGAAAAATAATTTTAATAGATTTCTTTCTACACAAATTTTTATAAAACAGACAGTTAAATACAACCCCAAACTAGTAGAAATCTGACTGATATTTTTTTTCTATTATCAAAACTGTTAAATACAAATAGATTTTGTTTCCATAAAACATGTGGGTTAAGTATCTAGTGTTTATGGAAATACATACCATACTATGATATCAATATGTATGTTTAAGGTGACAGGTAGGGCACACCAGCTACGCCAATCGATTTTAATTATTAGCTACTAAACCGGATCTATTTTAAACAAATTTGGGGTTACAACCTCTCGGCAAACACTTATACTACTTATTTATTAAATAACCATGCACAAATGTTGGGTCCGTTTTTGTACGCGAAAAATTGATTACCGCCAAAAGCGCCCACTTTTAGCTTTATTTTGACTATCTTTAAAGTAATGGTAATAAATTTATTTTCAGGGCCCAGGTGTTTGAAGAAGAAGACTTCCAACCTATGGGCTATGGGTATCGTCTTGGCTCGAACCCGCAAACTGGTAACACTTATGATGCCAGTCTTGAAGTGACTGAACAGAAGTGTGTTGCTCTATTGAGGGAACAGGAGGAGGACTTGAATAAAATAGCTAGAAGTGCGGAAGATGAGGTAGGTTTAATCTTAGTAATTCATTTTACTTCAATCTTAACCTTTCTCTATTATCTTATACAAATAGGTTCAATTAGACAGAACTGCTGTTTGCTAACTAACATAGTATGTTAAAGGTTATCCAAAATACCTTGTAAAGGAAAACTTTGGGCTTAAAAAAAAAAGGCTCGAATTTTTTGGTTATTCGTAGCTCAGTTTATAGCCTTGCCACTAAATAAATAGACACAAAACAACTGCTCTAGCTGACATTATTATCGAATAGTTCCTTGACCTATACCATTATCATCATCATCATCATCATCATCATCATCATTTCAGCCAATAGGAGTCCATTGCTGGTCATAGACCTCCCAATGTTCCCAATGTTCTCCTCACAGATTGGTCCTGTGCCGCCCGCATCCAATGGATTCCCGCAACATTCACCAGATTGTCGGTCCGCCTTGTGGGGGGCCTGCCACAGCTGCGACTTTATGTACATGGCCTCCACTCGAGGACCTTTCCACCGCAATGGCTGTCTGTTCTCCCCGCTATGTGCCCTGCCCTTAATTATTATTGCCTCTTGCGGCATGCCATCCTTTGAGCTATGTCTGTGACCTTAGTTCTCCTGCGGATCTCATCTTTTCTGATACGATCATGCAAGGAGACCCCGAGCATAGCCCTCTCCATTGCTCGCTGGGTGACCGAGCCTCCTTAATCGGCATATTGCACTTCACCTATATGCTAGGCAGTATATTGTATCATGCCTCTTTCGCACAGGTTCTATAGTCTGTTTGTCTCATACCAAACCATGCTGAGATCACTGTATGGGCATGTATTGTGTGGGTAGCATGTTTAGCAATCAATGTACGCAATGTACAATGGGCCCAGAGAGCTCTGGTAAAGGTAATGTTTTTTAGGCCATACCGATACCCGACGGATGCTTTGTATGCAGAGAGTGGGATTTTGTCAGTAAGGAAGTTGTATTTAATGCAAATAGTGCTAAATAAACATAAATCTATCGGCTACAACCCAAATATAACCTCTAAGAGAAGAAAATACACCGTAGCAACACGAGCCTCTTTTCAAGTCAACATTTGCTAAGCGGCAATTTGAGTATCAGTCGGCCTATCTTTATAACAAAATTAATCAACAAATAAACATTTACCCCCTATCATATGTTGAAGCTAAAAAATCTTTGATAGACTGGTTAAAAACAATAGATTACAACGATCTCGAATGCATTATACGGCAACTTTAAAATAAAAGAATGAAAAAAAAAATAACTTTTTACATAAATATTATCACGCGTAAATTTAATTTAAATAACTCTCTACTTTGTTTACTCTCTCTATCTCTCTCACACACACACAAACACACACACACACACACACACACACACACACACACACACAATTTATTTAATATAATAAAAATGAAAATTGAATTATAATAAAGTAAAATAAAAATAAATGTTATATTGTTAAAATTAAGGAAAGTTTAAACATAACATATGTAATAATTTAAAGAAGAGCGGAGTTCCCTAATACAAGCAAATATGTTGCTTAAAAGGAAGCTCCAACCACAATAATCTGTATGACATGTGTGTTATTGAATAAATAATTTTGAATTTTGAATTTTTGAATTTATTTTATGGTCCTGCTAATATTACAATGGACTATAGAATAGAATAGAATAGAATAGAATATTTTTTATTTGCGTGAAGAATGGTACAACACAGATGATACAAAATATAAATGAACTCATAATTCACCAGAATCTGGCATGCAAACATATTAACAAATAAAAGATAATTATTTGATTATTATATAAATATGAATTACAACATGAACATTTATTTTAAAAATAAAATAACTGGGTTACAACACTCGTTTGAATGAGTCAAAATATTCATTAATTGAGTAAAAACTATTTTCAGTTAACCATTTTTTTAAATGTTTCTTAAATTTATGTAAAGGTAATGATTTAAGGTCATCTCTTAATCTGTTATAAATTAACTAACAAAAGTGTATTGGTTTCTAGGCTAACAACCTCTGGCCTGCTCTGGCGGCTAGAATCAGGTTCACCAGGATGTTCTACCAGGCTCTTCTCTTGATCACGAAGAGGGATTCACAGTCTGGAGCGGATTGCGTCGCACTACTGAATGGTTGCTCCGAGATGATGAAAGTCATCATTAAGACAGCGGGGAAAGGAACTCAACCTGTGGAAAATTGTAAGTCTGCCTTGATTATACTCGTCGATGGCATAGTGGTCCTCGTCGAACTATAAAGCGACGGCTGCGCAATCGGTCCCGGGTTTGATCCCCGGGTCGCGCCAAAAAATTGTACCTAGGTTTTCGGTTATTCTTAGTGTCAGCCCGGAGTCTGAAAGTGGGCGGTTTTGTACCCCCATGCTTCGGAAAGCACGTTAAGCTGTTGGTCCTGTTCCAATTCCCTCTGGTCGTGTCACCCTGGTGTCCCATCGGAAAATGAGGGTTAGGGAATAGAGAGTGCACATGTGTTTGCGCAGGCACTTGAGCACTATAATATATCCCGCATACGTGGCTGATCGTTGAGATTGGCCGCTGTAGCCGTAATTGGTTGGAGGATATTATTATAGGTAGTAAATATTCAACACATTAGTATGTTTTACGTTGAAAACTGCCCTCTTTAAACTGACTTTAAACTCTTTATTTTATTGTGATAGATTGTAAATGAGATGACGAATCACCTGTTGGTAAGCGGTTGTAAACGACCATGTACGTACTCCCGTAACCTTCAAATTTCCCACTTCTCCAGGATTGGGCCTTTGGTACCCTCACTCGCTCGGCTAAACGAGGCCGTGGTATAATTCCGAGCGAGCCGGTATATTCATGCCGAAGCGTCACTCTCCCTCGGACAGTTCTAGTCTTATTGGCTCAGACTGACTGTATCTTTCATAGCCCTCAATCAAATCAGTAATGATGATAGATATCATTTTTTAATTGATCAGCCGACTCCCCGAACCCAATGGGCTTCGAGCCGATGATCAACCAGCGTCTGTTGCCCCCGACGTTTCCGCGCTACACCCGCATCAAGCCACGGGCCGAGGCGCTGCAGTACTTCGACGAGCTCGTCACCAGGCTGCGCCACGCGTGGAAGATCACCTCGTGCACCAATTTCCACACGGCGCTGGTGAGTGAAATCTGAAAAACATCAAAAAATTATTAATGCGCACGCGCCGATACTATGAACACTACTCGTATTCGATGTGATAGGACTGCTACAAAATAAAGAGACACATATGGACGGCTCTAGCTGCTGACATTGATATAGAAGAGTTCGTTGACCTATGCGTAGGGCAGTATATCAAATTGGGTCTCACATTCCGTTTTAGACCTAGCAAAAACGTATCTTTCAAAAGATTGAAACATTTTTATCTGGATCAGTGCAAAGATGCGGAAAACGCTTCATTTGAATCATTTGGAACATCGACTCTCAGATGGATTCTAGAGCAGAGGACGATAATTGAGTTCGTTCCGAATGAATCATTGAACCCATCCTGCTGTGCCATACCTATCTCATTTCCCAATAAGTGGAAAGACGGTTACCGATTCACCCCGAACAGACTACGGCTTACTCTTTCGCTTTAGCTTTGAATTCGGATCATTCATCTTATTCGGCTCACTCGGATCATTTGGCTCAGTCGTATCAGTGGGCGAGATGACTATCACGTACCGATTGACCAACTCTGATCGAGATCCAATTGAATCGAATGTTACATTTTTTTTTATTAATTCTAATCAAATTCCACGGACACTGGTTCCGTGCCTTTTTTGTGCTCGTTTTTTAAGTGTTACAAAATAATTATGAAATTTGCTACGCGATAAAATTAAACTAAATTACAATAACAATCTTAGGTTTAGACAGTCATGCATGGTTAATGTTAGTAAGATGTATAAAATGTATTGTCATTATTTTTTTTGGGGTAGGGGGTTTGGTGATTTTATGTAGTTAAGGACCTCAGAGGGGGGTTTTGGGGTATGTTAATAATTTATGTTTTATTTGCAAGCTTGTCCGCCCCGGCGGATCGCCATTTTGAGGTTGTACTCAGTTATTTTTTCGATGGTAGCCTTCGATGCCATGGATATTAGGCGCGCTGTGGCGTCGTTAGTGGCATGAATGTTACATTCGGAACGAAGATTAGAGATTCGGAACAGTGTATTATTTGGCTGAGTCGGATCATTGAGAAATTTCAGTAAAGATTTATATACGTCTATTCCATTTAGTGTGATTCAGTCTTATGCCGACTCACGCGAAGATCTTGCACGCCCTTGTTAGTATGTACTTGTCACCAGGCTGCGACACGCGTTAAAATTACGCGTGAAAGATGGCGCGTATGTGTCTCCGCTACAGTCTGTTCCAATTATGAAGTCCTTTTTGACATTTCGAAGAACGTAACTCTGCACGTTTCACATAAATCCAATTGAATATCTCTGTTTGTATTGGGTAGTAAATCGTTATTTGAAAACTATATAAAAACACGTATATGCAATTGTGTATTTCCTTTTCGACAAAAAACAAGATTGGAAGTTTTGCATGTCTAAAAGTGTTCTTTCGAAAATTTCTATTATTCTTAGTTGTAGAAAGTTAATTCGATTAAAATTGTTTACTAATCGACAATCGATGCCGCTGAGTATCGATTTCTGAGGGCACTTCCCTAGTACTGAACTGTCAAAAAGGACTTCATAATTGGAATAGACTATACATAAGTTTATACAGAAGAAATATTCGAAATGAGACGCTATTTTTAGCATAGTTAATTTACAGCTTGAATTTTTGCTAACAACTACTGAACATTAGAATAGTTAAAACAATATAAACCACTGAACAACTTGAGATTGATCCAGTGAGATAGATCAAGTGACAGTAGTGATGTGATCATGTGATCCAGTAACTGTGATGAAGTGATAAGCACACTCCGCCAGTGGAGTCACAAGTGCGCTGCCAACCTTTTAACCCCCCTTTCCCCCGGATTGGGCCTCCGGTACCCTCACTCACGCAGCGAAACACAGCACAGTTCTGCATTACGCTGGTTTTCTGTGAGGCCGTGGTATCACTTCGGTCGAGCTGGCCCATTAATGCCGAAGCGTGGCTCTCCCACGGTAGTTTTTTTATGTGCATACCCAGACTGAAATCTTTGTGCACGCCCCTGTCCCCGCGTCCCGCGAACCATGGAAAGTTCTACTTTGTAGCGTAGCGATAATGCTATAAATGCACCCTAAAACGTGTCTATCCAGGACTTCTTCATGGAGTTCAGCCGCCAGCGCGCGTGCATCCTCTCGCGTTCGGCGCTCCAGCTTCTGTACCTCAGCCCGTCGCCGGCGACCACGGCCTCCATGGCCCAGAGCGCCATGAACGCGCCCGTGGGCCAGCCGCGGCAGCAGCACGCCTTCGTCGAGATCCTGCGAGAGTCCGTAAAGAGCTTCGTCAACCCGCCCGCACTGACGCCCAAGTCACCCATGGTTTCCACGCCCCAGGTCTGTATACCAAGCACATCTTATCCTCTAAAATTCGGAAAATATAATTGATTCTTTGTCCGAGACAGCTGTGATCGTGCCCGTGGGCTTGTCAAGAGCTTCGTCAACCGTCAACCCGCCTGCACTGACACCCAAGTCTCCTTTGGTTTCAATGCCTCAGGAATATTACATTGCTTCCTTACCCTAGACATCCATGAACGCGCCCGTAGGCCAGCCGCGACCACAGCACGCCTTCGTCGAGATCCTGAGAGAGTCCATTAAGAGCTTTGTCAATCCAACTGCAATGACGTCCAAGTCACCCATGGTTTCCACGGCCCAGGTATGTATAGGACATCTTATCCTCTAAAGTTCGGAGAATATCATTGATTCTTTGCTCTAGATAGCTATGATTGTTCCCGTGGTTCTGTTGCGTCCGCAGCACGCCTTTGTCCAGATCATCAGTGTCACTCAAGTGCTTCGTCAACCGTAAACCCAAGTGACCCATGGTTTCAACGCCCCAGGTATGTGAAACACTTGCAAAGTTTAGCAACGGAATATAACATTGCTTCCTTGACCTAGACAGCTATGAACGGCCAGCCGCGGCAGCACCACGCCTTCGTCGTGATCCCCAGAGAGTCCGACAAGAGATTCTTCAACCCGTCCGCATAGACGCCCAAGTCACCCATGGTTTCCCGAGTCCATGGGCCCCAGGTCTATATAATACTGTTCCTTATTCTCGCACGGTTAGCCGTTGAAATATACCTTTGCGTCTAGCCAGAGACCTCAATAAGTCAGAGCGAATGTGTAGGGATTGTTTTTATTCCCAGGCTCGCGAGTTCGTGGAGAACTTTCTGGCTCGTTGCGTGCGTCCATTCGCGGTGTTGCTACAAGTGTGCGGGCACAACCGCGCGCGGCAGCGGGACAAGCTCGCGCTGCTGTTGGACGAGTTCGCTGCTCTGCAGGAAGAGGTGAGTTGTTGGCGTAATTGTTTATTTATTACAGTCAGCGCCACCAAAGAAGTTAAGTAAAAAGCGCACTTCAGTCGCCATCTACATTAAATTTTGAGTTTTATATCTATAGATACAAGGAATCTAAAATTTTAACTTCATGTTTTGCTTCGGGACAAATTTCGGGGATTTGAGCACATTTTATTCTAATATTTGAAAATGACTACAAAGACATTAAGATAAGTTATTTTAAAATTAGAATTCTTTAACTACCAACATTTTTATTTACTGTGATAGGTGGCAGACGAGCAGAAGGATCACCTGATGGTAAGCGATTGCCGCCGCCCATAGACACTCCCGACACCAGTGGATTCACCAGTGGATTCCAACCTTTAAACCCGCCTTTCCCCCGGATTGGGCTTCCGGTACCCTCACTCACGTAGCGGAACACAGCACAGTACTGTTTCACGCCGGTTTTCTGTGAGGTCGTGGTATCACTCGGGTCGAGCCATTTATTTATTTATTAAATTGATTTTATAGTGCACATCTTGAACTAAATATTTTACATCATGTTTTAATCTAATTGGCTTTCCTACCCATATCGTGAGCACGCGGCGTACGCTCACCTCCCGCCACGCGTGTGACTATCATTATCGTTGCTCAAACAATTATTTAAACTTCTAAATCCCAGACAGCAGTCACAATAAAAAAAAAATTGTTTTTGGCTTTAAAAGAGACCATCCACGTTATAACAAAACGCGTTTTGAGTTATTACCGTACTAAAGCTCGTGTCATCCCTTCCGACACGCGATGTTAAAAGGAGCTGGTGCGAGTTAAGTGCCAAAACTTTTCTTAGGTCGCGTTTTGTAATAGGGCGTTTTGTAATTTGGGCCTTACAACCTTAAGAGTGCGGCGGAGCGTCGTTCAAATTCAATTCGGGGCGAGCTTCGCCGTTCCTAGGACATCTCGCTATCTCAGTCGCGCCACCGCGACCCTTACGTGCGAGCAGAAACAGCAAGATGGCTGTTTGAAATTAGTAAGAAAATTGTGTGCATTTGCGAATATCAAAAATGATGAATGAAACTTGATTATATTTTGATTTTCTTTAAGACATTGTGTAAGTAGACAATACAAGCTGTGTTTCTGTTGAATTTTCATAATGACTAATTAAATTTTTAATATAAAACCAATAGGTAGGCAGAAAACAGGTCGTTAACGTCGAAAAATTTGCGAAATGTTATCCCATATATTTTTAAGTGCGTAAATATTTTTATGAGCAGACGTTAACCGAGACATATATAAATACTTACTTAATCCGAGTAACAAGAAATGTCGAGATTCGTGTTTCTCTACTTTTTATGTCCGTTTTGTATATCTAGCTCCCACCCTGAGACCTCAGGGAAGAGGAGGTTCGGATTCCCTGTTTTCTACGTTAACGAACACTGTCCCCTAAGACTTTACCTGTTATTGTACATGACTGGATGGCTGCTTGCTTTTGTATTATATGGATATTTTAATCTAATTTGCGAGTAACAAGAAATGTCGAGAAATTCTCAAATGGACAACATTTCAAAATTGCTAAGCTCTGAAACAAAAAATACCATTTCTTTATTTACTTTTCCGCTGCGCGAATATATATTTATTAATTTTTTATATTGCTTATTTACTGAGAAAAAAAATAAAAACTAAAAAACGTAAGATGACGTCATCGGACGGCAGAAAATATTTCTTTGCTTAGCACATTATAGTTTTAAATTTACGATATGCCAAACCTATGACATGCAACTGTCAAAAAAAAGACAACTTGTCAACGTTGAATGTATGAATGACGTTGACAATGTTGACACTAGTATTATTTACCTTTGACAGTAGTACCTTTTTTTATTAAAACAATGATAAGCAAAGGAATATCGCTGTATTCAGCCGTCCGATGACGTCATTTGGCGCTTACGTCTATTTAGAATATAAAGAGTTTTAATAATTATTTTATGCATGAAAATGGACAAATTTTGAAAAAAGAAAAAATATGGGTCCGTTCATTTTATGTCTATTTTCATATAAAAAAACAATATGGACATGTTAAAAATATGAAATGTTGTCCATTGCAAATTATTTTGGTATTACATTTGTTTGGGAAATACGTTGTTCGCCGGACCCTTAGTACAGTCACGCGCGCGTCGTTTAGCGAATGGCCTAATGGTTTCCTTTTGTCATCTCCCAGGCGGAGAGCGTAGACGCGGTGCTAAGCGGCGCGGCTGGCACGGGCTCGCGCGCTTGCTTCGGCACCTGGCTCCTGTACCACGTGCTGCGCGTCATGATCGCGTACCTGCTCTCCGGCCTAGAGCTGGAGCTGTACAGCGTGCACGAGTACCACTATATATTCTGGTCAGTACTTCAATGAATGAATGAATGAATGAAAACATTATTTGGCACAATACAAAACAAGGAAACTTAATTAGAAACATAACCTAGACAAAAATCATAAACGAAAAGTAGGACAATATTATCCCTGTATGCACCAAACAGGCGGCCGCTTAGCAATAGTCGGTGCTGATCCAAGAGACCAACCCCGACGCTGGTTTTCAGCGACTACCATAACATTATTGCGCATCTGTTCCATATTTATGCAACTTATTTTTTAGGTACAAATTCAGTCAATTGGTCGGTCGGGGTCGGGCCAAAAAATTTGTATCTAAGTTTTCGGTAAGAAATACTTAGTGTCAGCCCGGAGTCTGGAAGTTGGTGGCCTTGTAAAAGCACGTTGTAAAAGCACGAAAGCACGTAAAGCCGTTGATCCTGCGCCTAATCCCTCTCCGGTCGTGTCACACTGGTGTCCCAGAATAGAGAGTGCACTTGTGTTTGCGCACACACTTGAGCACTATAATATATCCTGCGTCCGTGGCTGATCGTTGAGATTGGCCGCCGTAGCCGTAATCGATTGGAGGATATATATATTTTTATAATATGGCTCTACCCGAAGATATCTTGCCAATGTCAAGTAACTTATTGAGAATAAGTGGGTATAGTCAACAGTCGAAGTCAGTCACAGTCATTCAATAAAATGCCGGTGTTTTGCGTTTTATCGACCTACGGATTCTGCCGATACAATTCTAAACACAAGCGTAGGTTTTAAGACTATTAGGTCCAAGCAAGTTGTCAGGTGACAACTCACTCGACACACAATAGCAGTGTTAAAAACGATACAATTCAACGATTCTCATTATTAGGATCACTTCATTTCACTGCACAAATAAACACCTAAATTTGTTAACTAATTTGAAACCTTTCGATTGCATCAGCCCACGCGGAGTGTTTTAGTCCTACCGCCAGAATCTATTAACTATATTAATGGTGCTTTTTTTTTGACAACATTAATGTCACAAAATATATCAGACTCAGAAGACGGGTTGTGTATATCGCGTTCGAAGTACGGGATATGCTACGCCTACGTTTTGGCGGTTGGTTGATTGATTTTTTATGTGATTAGTGGCAGACGGATCACCTGATGGTAAGCGATTGCCGATGCCAATAGAAATCCGCAAACCAGTGAGAGCCACAAGTGCGCTGCAAACCTTTTAACTTCCCTTTATTAGCTCGACGAAATACAGCGGCGCAGATTCACATCGGGTTTCTGTAATATTTTTTTATGTGATAGGTGGCAGACGAGCAGACGGATCACCCATTCGAATCGATTGCTGCCGCCCATAGACACCCGTGACACCAGAAGGTTCAGAAGTGCGCTGCCAACTTTTGAACCCCCTTTCCCCCGGATTGGGCCTCCAGTACCAGAGTGATACTAAGGCCTCACAGAAAACCGGCGTGAAGCAGCACTGTTTTTCGCTGCGTGAGTGAGGGCTCACGCAGCGAAATACAGTGCTGCTTCCCGCCGGTTTTCTGTGATGCAGGGCTCACGCAGCGAAATACAGTGCTGCTTCCCGCCGGTTTTCTGTGATGCAGGGCTCACGCAGCGAAATACAGTGCTGCTTCCCGCCGGTTTTCTGTGAGGCAGGGCTCACGCAGCGAAATACAGTGCTGCTTCCCGCCGGTTTTCTGTGATGCAGGGCTCACGCAGCGAAATACAGTGCTGCTTCCCGCCGGTTTTCTGTGAGGCAGGGCTCACGCAGCGAAATACAGTGCTGCTTCCCGCCGGTTTTCTGTGATGCAGGGCTCACGCAGCGAAATACAGTGCTGCTTCCCGCCGGTTTTCTGTGAGGCAGGGCTCACGCAGCGAAATACATTGCTGCTTCCCGCCGGTTTTCTGTGAGGCAGGGCTCACGCAGCGAAATACAGTGCTGCTTCCCGCCGGTTTTCTGTGAGGCCTTGGTATCACTCCGGTCGAGCCGGCCCATTCATGCCGAAGCGTGGCTCTTCCACGGTAATGGAGGCTATCGCGTGCGAGAAATCCGCAAGATGGCATACAACATATAGGACAGAGGTCCATCTACAAGGTGATTGGTTATACGTGATACTTAAGTCAAATTGTCAATTAACGAATAAATCAGCCAATGATATATATCTTGTCATCTTTGCACTATGTGCGGTTCGGGCTTTAGGGTAAACCCTTTACCCAGGCGTCTTCTTATGCCTGTCTTGACATGATGCTCGTTCCTCCTGGATGGGAGGCCTCCCGACATGGCGCAGTTAGGGCGGTCTTCGACCTTTGGTAAGGCCTGCCTGCGGCTCTTTAACGCACTCTGTCTGTGGGGAGAGGATAGGGACAGTCTCTGTGATCAGTCAGAGAGAGATGCATGTCAGTATGCTCTTTTTCTGACGGTTAATGGCGGTTTTTTTTTTATTGTTTGTATATTTTATGCATTTCCCTCAGTCGGTCTCTCAGCCCGTCTAGCCATTGCTGGCCGTCGTCTTCCGTTTCCTGCTGGGCAGGGAGGATTCGTAATCGTCCGGGGGATGCGGAGGTGTAGGTGCCTGAGGTGGGGTGGGAGGGCCTGTAGTGTGCCGTTGTAAGCCTAATATAAGCTGAGTTCAGCTTAAACTATAAACTGTACACACACATACACACATACACACAGACACACACGTTAACACGCGTATGCAATTAGTACAAGGATTATATCGATATTGTTAAACTAAATTTTGCCGGATGGTGCAATTAGTAGTGACCCTGCCTCTTGCGCCAAAGGTCGTGGGTTCGATCCCCACCCTGGACAAACATTCGTGCGATGAACACTTGTGTTTGTTCAGTGTCTGGGTGTAATATATGTATTTAAGTATATATTTGTGTTCCTCTGTTGTCTGATATCTGTAACACAAGTGCTTAAGCTACTTAGTACGGAATCAGGTCAACCTATGAGATGTTGTGAGAATTAATATTATTAAATTTATGGATGGATCGGGATCGATATGTTTAAAGTAAATTTAATTAACTAATCAATAATTCTGTGCGTCCTGTGAAAAGTGGTACAAGTCGACTTATATCGAATTAGATTTTCTTCTTGCTACTTCATAACAAAAAAATCCTCAATTTTTCTGTCTGATCAGACATGTAAAGAAATCGTCCATTTTTCCGTCTAATCAGACAGAATAATAGAGGATTTTTTTGTGATGAAGTAGCAAGAAGAAAATCAAATTCGATATAAGTCGACTTGTACCACTTTTCACAGGACGCACAGAATTGTTTTCTTGTTTTTACATTAAAGGGAGCGCTATCTATCTACTCTATTTCAAACTAGACAGATATTATATTTTATATTTAATCTGTGGAAATCCATAATTAGCCTTAAGTTTAATTTAAAATACGTAAATTATACATTGTATCGCTGATGATTTCCTGAATATAAATACATAAATATAGTGAGGTGTGGCAGTGGCGGTAGGGGTGAAAGTGGTGGCAAGTGTCGTGGGGGCGGTGATCCGTCGTCTGGTGTAAGAGATGATGATGTTGAAGTTGGACCTCAGTTCACAAGCAGTCCATCTAGGCGGATATTTCACACGCGTTAGTCCCCATTTTTTTATGAGAAAGGGAGGCAGAAAGGGAGCTGATGGTAAGTGATCACCGCCGCCCATGAACATCAGCCACACCAGAGGGAGTGGAGATGCGTTCCCGGCCTTGTAAGAAAGTATAGGCTCGTTTCTTCCCTCCCCATTCGGCCCCATTGATTCGAACACATTCCTACACATATATTAAAGAGTATATACTTCACACTAGGCCCACAAGACACAAGGCTGACGTCCGTGGCACTCACTCAGCTGGCCCTACTGAAAATCAGCGTCATGACCTTTTTCAGGGTCATGACATAGGCCAATTATGTTGGAGGTCACAACACACAATATATATGCACTACCTGGTTATTTGTTTTTCCTTTGCTTTGTTTTTTTCTGTATCTATTTTTTTTGTTTGTTTTTCTTTTGTAACTGATGTTGTACTCTTATATACAGTGAACATTTATATCCCTTTAACCATGTGTTCTACTAACCATTATGAACAAAATTTGTTCTATCACTTTTAGAAATTTGCATGAAAAAAATTCAACACATACAAAGTCCATCACATGACTTACAATACAATACAATACAATAAGTTTTATTGCCATGAAGCATGTTACAGTTTTTGTTCTTAAAGCTAGTGGCTCTGCACTAAGGAAGATCTGCTTGTGTCTCAGTAGCCAATTACACAGTTATTTTGTTCACATTATTTTTCAGGCATAAAACTAGGACTAGACTTGCTCATTTTGTATGGTAATTTCGATGAATTTCGAATAGTCGTTGAATAAATGTTGTTCAGAATGGTTGGTAGAACACGTGGTTAAAGGGATGTAAATGATCACAGGTGCATCTGTGATCATTTACATCCTGTAGTGTTATGATGTCATCATCATCATCATCATCAGCCCATTTAAGTCCCCACTGCTGGGGCACGGGCCTCCCTCAATCACATGAGGGGTAATTGCCATACTCACCACGCTTGGCAGACGGGTTGGCGAGGGTTTTGATATAAATGCAGAGTTTTCCTTCTCTGGATGCTGATGATCATGACAGCAGCTTTACCTTAGTCGCCTTTTACGACACCTCGGTAAGAGTGAGGGTGGCCTATTCTACTCTGCCGGGGACCTCACGGCCCGAGTGTTATGATGCCGAGTGTTATGATGTAAATAATAATAAATAATAAGTATCTATCTAAATCTAAATCTAATTTCTCACAACATCTCATACGTTGACCTGATTCCGTACTAAGTAGCTTAAGCACTTGTGTTACAGATATCAGACAACAGAGGAACACAAATATATACTTAAATACATATATTACACCCAGACACTGAACAAACACAAGTGTTCATCGCACGAATGTTTGTCCAGGGTGGGGATCGAACCCACGACCTTTGGCGTAAGAGGCAGGGTCACTACCAATTGCGCCATCCTGTCAGTCAAATTAAATTTTGTTTGTTACTTTCTTCGCGTCGTAGGTATCTGTACGAGTTCCTCTACGGCTGGCTGGTGTCGGCGCTGGGCCGCGCGGAGACGCTGGCGGGGGAGGGCGCCAAGCGCCACGACGCCAAGCGCGCCGGCGCGCGCAAGCAGAAGAAGCGCACGCGGCCCTACGCCAGGGAGGGGCTCATGTGCCAGGTCATGCAGAACATGTGCGGCGGGTATTATAAGGTCAGAATTAGGGATGTTATGGATATGGAATTTCGGTTACGGATTGGATACGGATATAGGAATGATTATTATACCGGATACGGTTACGGATACGGATAATAAATTATTTCGGATTATCCGTTAGTTTCGGTTACGGATATTATATTTTTAAGGAATTTTAAAAGTAAAATACTAATAGGTAATAAAGTAGTTTTATTTCGTTTTTGGCAGGAATTACAATCAGTCTGTGAGTAATTATTACAGCTATTTAAAATAAAAATAAATATAAATAATTATATTATATTGAGTATTATCTACATTTTAGATGTTTTAGATCAAAAACACCTATCCGATACTATCCGAAACTTTCATTTCGGATTCGGTTACGGTTACGGATGATTTTTATATCGGATATCCGATAGTTTCGGTTACGGTTACGGAGCTCTCTAACACCCCTGGTCAGAATCATATACTTTGACTGACCGGATGGCGCATTTGGTAGTGACCCTGCCTCTTACGCCAATGGTCGTGGGTTCGATCCCCACCCTGGACAAACATTCGTGCGATGAACACTTGTGTTTGTTCAGTGTCTGGGTGTAATATATGTATTTAAGTATATATTTGTGTTCCTCTGTTGCCCGATATCTGTAACACAAGTGCTTACGCTACTTAATACGGAAACAGGTCGATGTATGAGATGTAGTGAGAATGATATACAGTCGCGAGCAAACAAATCTACTTAGGACCTAAATTTCATACAAACATACTAATTTCGGCAGAAAAAGAAACATTTTTCAATGCCCTGTTGGACTAGTGGTTTAAAAGTACCGGGCTGTGATCTTGGGGTCCTGGATTCGATTCCCGGGTCGGGCAAAAAGTATGTTTCGAATTTTATCGAACTATGCTCAGGTTTGTGATCACCAATCCGCATTTGGCAAGCAGTGGTGGTTAAGCCTAATACCATCATAGTAGCGATAACTTGATTTCTATGATGGAGGCCTTTACCCTGCAGTGGGACAGTATATAGGCTGATACTGTATACTATAAATTAATTATTTTAACAGGTTTTAGAAACGTGCTGTTAAAAAAAAAGGAATTTGTGGGTGATTTTCGCAACCCATAATATTGCATGAAGAAAGACAACTTGCTCAATTCTAATTTTAAGAAAGTTGCCATGTTTCTGGAGGCTTGTTAAACGAATAACTTTAAAGAAGAATATTTTTGACATCGAGTTACATTAAAATTTATTTGGTCCTAAGGCAATTCAGTTGCTCGCGAGTGTACTTGTGAAATCTATACAGACTGTATCTGTGAATATTTACATCCCTTCCTACCAACCATTCTGAACTAGTATTAGTTGTACGACTTTTCGAAATTCGTTGAAAAATTTTTCGACTCTACAAAATGACCAACTCACTCAAAGTTGAAATTGAACGGGCACTCAAAGTTAGTATGAAAAATAGTCTATGTTCGAGCCCCGATGCCATATTCCAAAACAAAAATATCGTTTTGACACTTCATTGTGCGAAATGAAGTCCCGAAACGAAGAGAGAGGGCCGGCCACTAGCTATTCTATAAATTGTATAATACTTCTATACAAGCCAATATTCTTTGAAGGAGTTCGTGTTTGCATTTACGGAAATCCAAAGCTCTAACTCAGCATTGTGGTTTGCAGGCTCTGGTTGCATTCAAGCTGCAAGGCAAGATCCGGCAGCCGCAGTCGGAGTTCGACAACGAAGCCGTCCGATACAAGCATCGGTTCGCGCCGCTGTCTGTCCTGACCCCACCGCAAGTTCACTATCATGAGTTTTGCGAGATGACGCAGCCGTTACAGTGAGTATAGTAAAACAGTGAGAAACATTTCATTTCATATTATGGAATATGTTTGTACCACATTATTTGTAACACATTCATGAATGCAATAAACCTTTGACTTTGACATTCACTTCCTTGATTTATTTGGTTCAAGGGTTTCATTCACTTGATCACTTCGTACATTTCATTTAGTTCATTCACTTCGTATAATTCACTTTATCACATTAAATTCTGCAGAATTTTGTGATAAAGTTCTTTTCAAGTTCTTTATTCAAATGAACAACATGCGTGTTGTTTACTTGAATAAAGAAATTAATTGTTATAATATATGATTACATTAAATTCATTCCCTTCGTTCCATAACTTCCATTAAATTCATTCACTTCATTTCATTTTCATATATTGTTTTAAACATTCATGGTCAATAACATTTGAATAGTTATTTACGGGATTTCTACCATGTACCTTATTTTAGAGTTTCCGATATTTCGGCACTGTTACAAGCGCCATGGTTATGGAGTAACTGAAGTTTTTGCGGGCAGACAAATCGGTCTACCCTCCTTCGCAGTTGAGTTTTATAACCCTCAGATAATTTCGACAGAACGCTACTACATACCAAGACTGGTCAGGGAAGCGATTGAAATTACAAAGTACACAAATTTCATTCTTGAGGATTTATTTATTTTTTTATTTATTTATTAGGTCTATCAACTATTGTTACAATGTCTCTTAAGTCTAGCGGACACATGTTGGTAGGAATCAAGTTATTGCACAATAGATTTACAGTTAAACACAGCATGCACAATAACAATTCGTACGAATGCAGACATTAAATATATATAAAAAAACACTTATACATACACAAAAAAATAATTAAATGTTTTTGATTTTAATTGAGACAATTTTACTCAAGGAAATTTTCCTTGATGCACAACCTACTTATCAAGATCATGGTTCTGATCTCAGAGATCTTAATTTTTAAGGATGGGTTTAAATTGTCAAATGTCTAGGAATCCAGTGATTCGAAAATGTAATAACCGTAAAACTAAACGAAATGTCATTTCGTGGTGCAGATAGTGTGAGTGTTGTGTGTCGAAAACAGGTGCGAGAAAATAGTGAGTTAGTGAACAGCGGTACCGGAATCGGGTGCGCGTGAAGGAGGGTAGACCGATTTGTCTGCCAGTAACATCTTAACCCCAAAAACTTCAGTTACTCCGTGACCATGGCGCTTGCAACAGTGATTCCATTAAATTTATTTACTTCATTCTATTAAATTCATTCATTTTATTTACTTAATTATTTTATCTCATTCGATGAAGTCAATAGCAGTAATTGAGTAGCAGCTACATTAATATATAATGGTATTCTAATATCACGAGTTAAAAATCCGTTCGTTATTGATATTTTAACATATCAAGAGGCAACACATATGCAAGTCCTTGGGAGTTGCCGGCGTCCATAGATTGCGGTAGTCGCTTACTATCAGGCGCAAGTTTATTTATAACTATGTTACTATAATGAACAACTGGTCAAATCATAAGGGGTAACCTTGCCCTAAACAGTTTTTGAACAAGTTATTTTTTGTTTACAGATACGAAAATCCTGTGATACTGTACCTTGGCGGCTGTAAACATTTTCAGCAAGCGAGGACTCTGTTAGAAACTATTACGACGCCCGACCAAGAGGTGAGAATAATTTTTGTAAGCTCCTTATTCGTGTTACATTGTTTCCGTAGATAAATGTGAAAACGCTTGATGAAAGAGAGGCATGCTTAAATAAAACATGAAGTTTCTATTGAAAAGCTTATTTCCATTAAAACTTATTTGAAGTAAAAGAAAGAAGTTTGTTATTTGTGGACACATCACAACTTGGCTTACAGACCGACAAAGATCAGAAGGCACTTCAGTGACATTTCGCAATAAGGTTACCAGTTATATAAAAATATTTTAAGTTGGTAGTAATTAGGATGAATTGAGAAACCTGCTTTATTTGTTACGAAATTATGATAGTAAAACAGTTCTTTGTAAAACGGAACAATATGTATGTATCAGACGATTATTCAACGTATTTATTGGTCTAACTTTCTATAAAAGTTCTTTGTAATTCATTGTACATTTATTGACTTTTTATATTAATGAATGATTCATAAATTCTTAAATTAAAAATGTGTCGTCATTATAAACGGTCGCATTGTGCAAAAAAAAATTGGAGGAAAGTCTGGCTACACTGGTGACAATTGGTGATATTTTTAATCTTTTTTTCATTAGTTCCCACTTTTGGCACGTGCCCAATAATCGTGATCGGACTAAACTACCTTAATAAGCCAGCAAATAAGTTTGTGTTGACAAGTATTACTTAAAATGAATTGTGAATTAACAAACTAATTTTGGAAAGTTGTGAAAATACTTAAAAAAAAATATATATATTTTTAAAGTTGGTCAAAAGTGAAGAATAATAGATTTTTTTTTGTTTCAGGTATCAGATCTCCTAAAAGTAGCCAAAACTAATTTCGTAGTGTTAAAATTGCTAGCGGGCGGTCACAAACGCGATTCGGACACGCCCCCAGAGTTCGATTTCTCAGTCCATAGACATTATCCCATCATCAAACTGGTTTAAAGGTTATTTAAAAGTGTTTTTATGTGTTTAAAAATTGGCGGCTTTTTCCAAAGATCCAGAGTTGCCAGTAGTAGTGTGTGAAAATAATTAGTTTTTGGTTATCGAAAGTAGGTAATAATCATGAACAACTATTAATGAAATTTCAGTGAATTTACTGTTGGACTGAAGCCCAACATTAACAGCAGTGGTTGTTTCGTTCTTGAAATTGACACATATCCTTAGATTGAATTAAAATAGCGGAAGGTATATGACTCGTCTCAACTGCGTGGACCGCTTTAATTAGGTCACTCGGACGTTTTGTTCACCATTTTGCAGAGTGAGATAGAAATTTACGATGCATTAATGTGTGACGAGTATGTTGACAGGACTCAACTCTGAAGCGTAGCTGCGCATTGTACGCTTGCTCACTCACGCTTGTCAAAAAATAGGTTTGTCTCTGTCTTTCAATATCGTACAATTTTAAACCTATGTGTCAAAGAGCTGTGACTGCATCATGCCCGTTTTCAGTTATCTAATTGAAGGGAGACGTGCCATATCTTCCTTTATTTTGTATTAATCTAAGCACATATGTTCAAAAATAACCAATGACCTTGTAGAGAGACCTCAGTCCTATAGTATGTAGCGTATTTTTTACACGCGACTTCTTCATTCATAAGGGTTTAAAACCACTTATTGCCAACGTTGTAATAATAAAACACAAATTACATCTGTTTTAAGACGTAGTTTTAAAATATATAATTTCGACATGATCACACACATCAACCTGTCCTCAAAGTAACCAACTTGAGGACTTATCTTATAATAACTGACGCTGACTTATGTAAATATATGAAACACTAATTCAGGTTGGGAAACATTATATTTGTATTGATTTAAATCCTACAATCTGTATGATATACCACATTGTTAATTAAAAAAAAATCTTATAAAACGAAAACTCTTTTCCGTTGTCATTTCTGTTTAAAATCCGAGCTAATAAATAAAACGTTATATTTTTATACTATGACAAGACCAACTTTAAATGGAATCAAGACTTTGAAATCACAATTATTGAGTATTTATAAATTGAAATAACTTATCAGAATAAAGAAAAGTCATAGTCATAGAATTTTATTGCAACATGTTGGTACAACCTGTGCGGATAAAGAATGGGATCAGAAATGGCGGCGCATCTATTCACTTCTCGCTCGCACACTATTTGCGTCTATACACACGCACTCGTGGGATCCCATTCTTTCTCCGCACAGGTTGTACATAGTAATGATGTAAATACAAACAACAAGTGAGAAACTCGCGCGTGCGTGGCAGCTTCCATGTCCGTGACAAACTGCTGGAGAGTCGCCTACGTTGGTACGGTCATGTTCTGCGTAACCGGACAGCTACCTACGTGAGAAACAAATGTTTGACCATGCCACCACCGTCGAGGCCCGGCAGTTGGGGTAGATCCAAAAAGGTGTGGCTTGACGTCGTAAAGGATGACATGCGTGTGATGCGTGCCAATAAACTGTCCATTAGGGATGCGCTGTGCTCCTAAGCTTGGGACGCTAAGATGAAGATGAACTTATCAAAGTAAAAATCTGAAGATTTTTCCAAACTTATAGGGAAAATGGTATTGTGTAAATCTAGTTTTTTTTTACCTTAACCGAGGCGACCTTTGAAGGTTGATAATTGTATAATTGTGTGTAACCAGTATCGATGAAACAATTAATATCAGAAAATTATCCGTGTGAATATTGTTTGTTTGTAAAACGATGAGTAACAGTCTAATTAGCGTTATGGAGTGTAAAATACACGTAATTAGATATTTAGTGTCCGTATATTGCAATGTTGCAAATTATAGAGATGTATATCTAATATAACGAAGTCTGAAAATAGTTTTTATTTTTATTATGAAACCAACTTTTTATTGTAGATATCTAGTCCCGTCAGTTGAAGGTGTTTTCTATCCCGAGTGGAGCGAAGATGCGTGTCAACAACCAATAGAAATTCTTATACACTTTTAAATCGTAAATTCTGCATTAAATCATTTTTTTAAGTCTTTTTCTCTATCAGCATTTCTTTTTAAAATCTGAGCTAACACGCCTCTTCTCCGCTTCACTTTGGTAGAAAACATAGTGGTGCACAGTATATAAAATACGTAGATATCACTCTCACTGACAAAGCACGTCATAGAAATTGGCAATAAAGTCGTGGAAATAAATGATGGCGCCACTGCCGCTTGTGATAGGGTTAGGTATTTCCATGGTACTATAAAACGCGGGTTTTAAACGGAATGTTTCATTTTCTGAAAAAAGGAAACGTCACAGAGTGTGTAAGAGATCCAACCGACCCTGACGCAGATTCTATACGTGTGCGATGGAAAAAAAAAGTCGCCCAGTGACGTACTGAGCGACTTTTTTGACCCCAGTAGAAACGGCTTCGCGCTGTTTTTCAAGTATGGTTTTCTATAAAAAGGGTCAGTCTGTTTAGGGTGCATGTTTATGGCTAAAATAAATTAAATATGGCAGGACTGTAAATGTCATGATGATGGTTGGTTTATAAAAAAAGTCCTATCATAGACAAATAAGGCACTTTAATTGATAGTGAGGTTAGCGTCATTTAGTGTTGCTTTTAGAAACCACCCGAAAATACCTAGTGGAAAACTGCTCATTCCAATAGTTCCTCAAACATTCGTTGTCACCTTTTGGAAAGTACCTATTACGTAGTATCTTTTTCTTAGTTTGTGGCAACTATTTTGCAATCCAATGATAATCCTCCCCATTGAAAACTGTAAATAGTTTAGTTATTACTTACCTATGAATCTGCCTCATATTTAATTTATCATTCAACATTGAAATACAAATTCTTTTTCCTCACTTTACAAAATATTATGTGGAACATGGGCCGTAAGTGTATAGAAACTGTATTATAAAATGGACTAAAATGTATGGCTTGAATATTTGTACATTGTGCAATAAATATATTGAAAAAATAATTTACGTGTTTATATTTTAGTTGTTCCGAAACCTCACACCGATTTCACAGCGGGTGCCCCTTAGGTTCATGATACAATAAGGATATAACATTACTTTTTACTAACTCTACATACTTATAAGATTTTTATTTTTTTAATTTCTACTAACCCATGGGCCTAACGTTGTCCGAAATAAAGAAATTTTAATTTGAAACCACAAAGCAAGTAGCTTTTACAGGTTCATATTATTATGAAGATAGGGAATAAGTGAAGATTTTATTATATGTTTTTATTTAATAACAGTATGTAATTAAATATTTAAGTTGTGATAACGTCTTATAGCACAGTGCACATATTATTGCTTATTTAATTTCACCAATAAATATTTGTATTAGTTAAGCATAGTACAGTGACAAAATACCCAGTGGCTCGACTTATTTATTCTTAAGGATGTGATCAGGGCGAAGGACGCTACCGATACCGATTCGCACCTAAGCTGTACCCTATAGGTTAACCGCTACAATGTCGACCTTCCCATGGCCCGCGGGACGCGGGGAGGCGGGTATAATCGTGCGACTGCGCGAAAGAGAGATTTTTCGATTGCTTGAGCAAACTTCGCCCCCCGCTGATTGGCCGCACGAGAAAATAAACTTTTTCGATTGGTCAAGAGGGCGGGGTGCCCCCCTCGCGTGCCGCAGACCATAAGGTCGACTTTGTAGCGGTACATAAACATTTTTATTTTATTTTCCGCAAAGGTAATTCATTACACATGTAGTTTGACGTCGCACTGTGTTTGATGCACTATTTTAGCAACAACTTTTCCATTTACAAAAGAGCGGCGTTCGTTGAACATCTCATATTTTGCCTCTGGCTATTTTTTTACTGTAAACTTTGATTTATGACGATTATGTTACTCTTCTTCCTCGGTGTCCGCATCCGAAACGTCCGTGTAACAATCTTGTTCTAATGTTTTTACTTTCAGAAAGTCTGTGGTTTGAGGACCTGGAATGATAAGAAAGTTTAAATATTCTGTTCACGATCTTATAGTAGGTTATTTCTGATGTTGAACGGCCGGGAGTACCTACAGGAACTTATGAAAGAAGGTACTAGAAATACTGAAGGTACTAGAAATACTGCGTCGAATAAAGATGAACTGTGACAGGAAGATCAAGAATTTGATATTATCTAATGTAGATAGATTACATCTACCTATCCAGTCAAATAGTCGGGGTCGGTTTTTAACCGACTTAAAAAAAAGGAAGAGGTTCCTAATTCGACATTTATATTTTTTTTAGGCATAGTGGACGCCTTTGTCATCACGGTATGGGGCCCTGCTTCAAGTTTGGCTTAGCCTTAACATTATTTGTAGGGACAAATTTGTAGCCAAGGTTTTAGGGACAAATAATGTCCCATTTTCTGACGCAGTTTTTGCCTCAAGTCTAACATATTTTGAGCGAACTAAGCTAAAATATTTACTGACGTTTGAGAAAGAAGACTGTTGTATGGATACACACTGGACGGGACCGGAATGCTCTATGGAGCTCCATAGAGAAGGTTCTCCATAGAGCACTAACCATAGCGTAGGCCTCCGCCTACGTTCAACCAACATTAGATTAGATGGTGTTATTATAATAAATTTACCTTCAGTATAAACTACGTTAGCCCCAAAGTCCTGTATAGGCGTAGGAGTTATAGGTCTCAACTGGCCAGATGCTCCGTTCTCTTCTGGGCTCTCCTCGTCGTCGCTCTCGATTATAATCTCCTCTTCTTCGCATTCTTCTACCTGTTATGAGATAGAGATACGTAAAATATTATCATCATCATAATTTCAGCCAAGAGACGCCCACTGCTAGCAGTGGAGAACAATGTTCTCCACACAGAGCGGCCCTGTGCCGCCCCCATCCAAGGGGCTCCCGCGACTTTCACCAGATTGTCGGTCCACCTTTTGGGGCGCCTGCCACGGCTGCGACATCCTGTAGGTACGTGTAAGTATTATGTGAGTTAGTAATTAGTTGGTGTGAATTCTTCACAAAAACCAGCCTGTTATTTCATGTCTCCACTACTAGGGTACAGGCCTAACTTCACGCAAAGGGTAGAATAACGTCAGATCACGCTTTAGAATTTCTCCTTCAACTAATGCAGGTTTCCTCTCGATCTTTGTTTCACCGCCCAGCTAATAGATGTAAACAATCCATAGTTCCGTTCGAGCTTGTTTTCGAACCTGTATAAGTCTTTTTCTTATTCGCTGATCTACCATCGATCTACAAAGAACACAATACTCACCTGTATATCAAAAGACTGCTGCTTGTTTTTGAAATCGAGGAGTGCCGAAGACGACATTCTTCGGGAGTTGAAATTGCTAGGGGAGGGAGTACCCTCCGCGGGACCACCTTCATTTACATGGTACCCAACGTCCAAGTGTAGAGGCAGATTAGGGTTTCCCGAGGATCTTCGGCGACGCAGCTGGCATTCGGGTTCTTCAGCCATATTCTATAACTGAAGGATTTGGTTGCTTGTGACGTCAATATCGTCAGCCCATTTAAATCCCTACTGCTGGGGCACGGGCCTCCCTCAATCACATGAGAGGTAATTGCCATACTCACCACGCTTGGCAGACGGGTTGGCGAGGGTTTTGATATAAATGCAGAGTTTTCCTTCTCTGGGTGCTGATGATCATGCCAGCAGCTATACCTTAGTCGCCTTTTACGACACCTCGGTAAGAGTGAGGGTGACCTATTCTACTCTGCCGGTGACCACACGGCTAAGTAGAATAGGCCGGCGGCTAAGGATTTGGTTGCTTGTGACGTCAGTATAGATAGGAAAAATTGAGTACTTAGGTAATTTTTACAACATTGTGATCTTCCTATTCCAGGTAGCCGGTTGCTGTCAATTTTTGGCTCGTCAAAATTTTGTAGATAATTGTAGGTGTTACTGGGTTTTACAGACATCTAAATTAATGAAACCCTTAATTATTTACTGTTCCGATATTGTAAGTTTTCGAGGAACTAGAATAACTAAATGGCTAATCCCACGAGCCCAATTATGCATATTCTCATAAAACACCAAAAAGTTAATTTTATTTTTATCATTCACTAAATTATACATTTCCATAACTTTCTTTCTACTTATTAGAATGGACTAAATTAAATAAGACGCACCAAAAATATAAAACTTAAAATCTTACCTCAGTTCCGCTGATTGTTTTAAGTCTAAGCGATTATTAAAATGAGCTATTTACAATTTGATTGGACAATTTGTGGACGAATTTCGTAGGTGTATTTTGCAGGTGACCACGCTTGAGGGGACTGTATAAGTAGATCGTGGATGTAACGTTTGCGGACGAAGCCGTACAATATTAATCTGCAGTGTTTTGTTTCAGGGGCGACCAACCTTTTCTCATGTAAGACGAAAGCAAACAAGCTGATCATTTCAGCCTGTTATTATTATAATAGGGACAGACAGACACGAAAGTGACCTTATTTTTTTTGGTAGACGTGCAGACGGATCATCGGATGTGTAAGCGCGGCAATCGCTTACACATCAGGTGATCCGTCTGCACACCCTTCCGCTCATGGATACCTGTGACACCAGTGGAGTCACAAGTGTGGTGCCAACCTATAAACACCCTTTCCCCCTTAATGGGCCTCCGGTACCCTCACTCGCGCAGCGAAACAGCACTGTGCTGCTTCACGCAGGTTTGCCGAGAGGTTGTAACCCCGAAATTGTTTAAAATAGATCCGGTTTAGTAGCTCAAAATTAAAATCGTTTGGCGTCGCTAGTGTGCCCTACCCGTCACCTTAAATAGGACAGGTTCAAAGTCATCTCCATATTTCAATGAAACTTTAAACGACTCACTTGACATAACCCATACCGACCTGTGTTCTGTGGAAAGTTTGTGTGGTATTTCTTGACGGTTATTATAATTTAAGGACCTTCAAGAGACGAACATTTATATTCTTCCTTCTAACGGACCAGAGTATCAGCGTGTTCCCTAACTTAGTAGCGATTTCTCTGATCTCGAAGATGTTCATGAACGTCGGTGATCATCATTACGATAACGTTGTTAGGTTTAATATATAATTTAACTACTTTTACCTAAATAGTATTTATCATGTCATGACAACCTAGAATCAATCTACCTAGAGCCGACTGCCTCGTTGGCGCAGTGGGCAGTGCGTCGCACTTTAAAGCGACGGCTGCTTCCCCCGAGTTCGATTCCCGGGTCGGGCCAAAATTTGTCCCCGAAGTTTTCCTGTTAAGGTGACGGGTAGGGCACACTAGCTCGCCAATCGATTTTAATTTTTACCTACTAAACTGGATCTATTTTAAACAATTATTGGGTTACATTCTCTCGGCACACACTATTTATTAAATAACCATGCACAAATGTTGGGTAAGTTTTTTACGAGAATAATTGATTTATTTGTTTATTTAAAACTTTATTGCACAAAACGATACAATAGGCGAACTTTATGCCCAGAGATTCACGCTAAAAGTGGCCGCTTTTGGCGGTAATCAATTTTGCCGAGAGCTTGTAACCCCGAAATCGCTTAAAATAGATCCGGTTTAGTAGCTAAAAATTTTAGCGTCGCTAGTGTGCCCTACCCGTTACCTTAAGAAATTCTCGTCTCAGTCCGAGGTCTGAAAATTGGCGGTCTTGTACCCCGTGCCTGGGAAAGCACGTTAAGCCGGTGATCCTGCGCCTGGTCCCTCTTCGGTCGTGTCACACTGGTTGATGTCCCATCGAAATATGAGGGCACTGTATGTCCTGCGTCGATGACTGATAAGAAAACGCCATAACCGGAATATCGGTTTGGAGGACGTTATTGTAGGTACTGTATGTTGTTACTGTTTCATACTTACATCAAGACAGTGGCGAACATTTGAAGAGGCCTATGTCCAGCAATCGAATGCGACAGGTTGATGATCATAACATACGGAGCCGAAACGTGGACACTTACGGTGCGGCTGGTCCACAAGCTCAGCGGGCTATGGAACGAGCAATGCTCGGCGTCTCTCTCCAAGATCGAATCCGAAATGAGGTGATCTGGCAGAGAACTAAAGTCATCGACATTGCTCATCGGATAAGCAAGCTTAAGTGGCAGTGGGCTGGCCATATTAGCCGCAGAACCGACAAACGATGGGGTAAATGAGTTCTAGAGTGGAGACCGCGTCTTGGCAAACATAATGTAGGGCGACCTCTGGCTAGGTGGAGGGACGATCTGCGCAGGATGGCTGGTAAGAGCTGGATGCGAGAAGCCATGGATAGATCACGGTGGCGAACAATTGGAGAGGCCTACGTCCAGCAGTGGACTGAGATAGGCTTATGATGATGTTGATTATCATAACACCCATCACAGTAATTTGAAAGGCTGATCTTTGGAATTGGTCGCCGAATATCGGTTGAAGGCCTTACCTAGAGTCAAAATCCCAATAATCTTTTTATGACATAGTAACCTATTCTTGACATTTCGATAAGAAGAAAATACTAAAGGGATTGGTGTTTTGGGTCCCAGAGGCGCTGTGGGTCTCAAGATTGTCTAGCCACTAGGTACAGATTTTTTTTGTTAGGTAGTCTCTACAAACTTAGCTGTGATTTGGGTAAGGGACTGTAATGAACCGGTCCATCAACTGGGAATAGGGATGTTATTTCTCAGTGGTAGAGGTGTTTACTTTATTTAGGGCTCTTTATAATTCGGCTGTTAGTTTTCTTGGTGGCTAAAACGAAAATACATACCTACATACCTAAATAAATTTTATACCATGGGAGAGCCACGCTTCGGGGCTGAATGGGCCGGCTCGACCGGAGTGATACCACGGCCTCACAGAAAACCGGCGTGAAGCAGCACTGTGCTGTGTTTCGCTGCGTGAGTGAGGGTACCGGAAGCCCAATCCGGGGGAAAGGGGGGATTTAAGGTTGGCAGCGCACTTGTGACTCCACTGGTGTCGCGGGTGTCCATGGGCGGTGGCAATCGCTTACCATCAGGTGATCTGTCTGCTCGTCTGCCACATATCACATAAAAAACATGTCACAACAACAACAATCGTTTAAATTTCATGTCATAAATTCTACATAGCTAGGGTATCTAAGTGTTCTAGCTCATCATTTCAGCCAATAGACGTCCACTGCTGGACATAGGCCACCCCCAATGTTCTCCACACAGATCGGTCCTGTGCCGACCGCATCCAATGGAATCCCGCGATCTTCACCAGATCGTCGGTCCACCTTGTGGGGGGCCTGCCACGGCTGCGACTGCGTACGTGGCCTCCACTCGAGGACCTTTCCGCCTCATCGGCTGTCTGTTCTCCTCGCTATGTGCCCTGCCCATTGCCACTTGAGGCTTGCAATCCTATGGGCTATGTCTGTGACCTTAGTTCTCCTGCGGATCTCATCATTTCTGATACGATCACGCAGGGAGACTCCGAGCATAGCCCTCTCCATGGCCCTCTGGGTGACTTTGAGCCTCCTCAATCGGTAGGTACATTGTAAGCGGCCACGTTTCGGTTCCGTATGTCATCACTGGCAACACACAAGCATTAGACTTTCGTCTTGAGACACTGCGGTAGATGGGCCGAAAATATGCTGCGTAGTTCTAGATCAATCAAAGGCCTTCCAATTGAATTTTTGAAAAGCCGTGTAGATCTCAAACATTTCTAACACAACCCTTTAAATTGCATGAAAACTTTTGGCTTATAAGGTTAATAAGGTTTGGATAGCTAAAGCAGCTAAGGTTACCGTGAGAGAGCATTTGTGCATGGTTATTTAATAAATAGTATAAGTGTTTGCCGAAAAGTTGTAACCCCGAAGTTGTTTAAAATAGATCCGTCTTAGAAGCTAAAAATTAAAAACGATTGGCGTCGCTAGTGTGCCCTACCCGTGACCTTGGGTTTAAATTACCGAGATGAAATTTTACCCCCGCGGAAAATTTTATAACAACATCTTTTCTTAACTTGTGAACCTTCAGTATCCTACCCCTGACACTTGTGAGGATTCCGTATACCTACCTCAATGTTAATTTTTGTTATAGTTATGTATGCCTATAGCTAAGTCTGTAATATTAGAACTGTGTTACATTACAATATTAAGTTGAACATTATTGTTCCAAATTTACCATATGTCCTGTTTTCATCGGTCAGTTCATGGACGTGTAGGATTAAAAAGCGACATCCAGCCTAATTTCATTAAGTACGCAGAAAACCCTGACAGAGCGATGGTAGTTAAGTGGTTATTAAAGTGCGCCTTCCAAAATGGATGTCATAGGTTCGAACCCCGAACTCCGAGCTCCGAAGTGACTTTAGAAGCCACCGGGAATAACACGGTCTAGAATGATGCAAACCCAGATGGGAAATTCTGTCATCAGATTTTTAAATCTCATGTTCACAAAAAGAGAAAACCTTATTCATGTTATTCTTATTCTACGCTGGCTCAGCGCCGTAAATGGAACTTGATAAAGTAATTTCACCAATCCACTGTCTTCAGCCGCCTGTCGCCAGTCCGGCCGTAGATGGTGACCAAAATTTTATTTTAAAGTCGTCTATCCAGTGATACTCGGGCGTTCCACAGAGAGCTTCCTGATTGGTCTGCACTGGTATGTTATCTCTTCGGCCCGTTCGAAAGAGGAATCGCTTGGCCCGTCTGTCGTGTACTTAGTCGACCCAGGTGGGCAGTACCTTCCTCGGGGGGTTTAGTTTGTACCTATGTCCTTGACCTGTATTTTTTTTTTCAGGAAAAGCACCGCCAGAGAAGAGCCCTTCGTAAATAACCCTTATGCATAAGTTAGTCCGTCCACCTTTTGGGTCGGTGGCATTTCAATCCGACTCCATACCTACCTTTTTTATGTGATAGGTGGTAGACGAGCAGACAGATACACCCGCGACACCTGTAGAGTCACAAGTGCACTGCCAACTCCGGTACCCTCACTCACGCAGCGAAACATAGCACAGTTCTGCTTCACGCCGGTTTTCTGTGAGGCCGATACAATTTTCTAAAAATATTCATTAAAAAATTTTGCATTATTTTATTACCAAATCATGTGACCTAAGATAATATCCCGCTAATAAGTGCAAATTGTAAATTATGCAAACTGGACATAACTACATAAGTTAATCGATGCAGCCTAGAAGGTAGGCGAGGTCAGTGCCAGCGCCGGACGACATCACTATGTCACTGCTAACGAGTCTCGATTATGCCCTTAACTTAGGTAGTTATAATAAAAATAAAGTATCTATTCGAAAAAAGGATAGAAATTCCGTAGCAGTAAAAATAGGATTCATAATTGCATTTTTCAGTTCATTCTATGGTTTGTAGATTAGCTACGTCGCCACGTCTTTTGATTTTCCAAACGAGGAAAGTTATTTTAATAAATATTGGAAAGGCTTTCCATGTCTTGTCTTTCCAACTCGAGCAATGGTTTCAAAGGTCAGAAGGCAATCGCTTCTAGTATTAGCTTATTCCGAATCTATAGATATTGTATCAATTCAAAATTTCAATTTATTTAATTTTGCAAATGTGAGTACATGTAACAAGATATGTATACAAGTAATGATAATGCACTTCCAACATTTTATCTATCGGCATGCAAAATATTATGAAGATTAAAACAACATTAATCTACTGGCAACTTAATACAAGAATTAAGGATTAGTACATTTGAATCAAATAAAATGACATTCATTTCAAATTGACAGAATGTTGATTAGGTATAAGTATAGGTACTTTTCGGTTCTATTTTCGGAAGTGGCTTAGTTAGAAACTATTTTATTTATTGCGTAGTAGAAAGTTGTGATGTTACCTACCTACATGGCGAGCTCCTAAAGACTCCCGCCTGAACACGAGATGAAATTTTTAAGTGCGTTATTTACTTGAGCTCCTAGAGATTCACCTTTTTTTTTTCTTTTTTGTCATCCTGTAGAAATGCATTATGCATAGGTACCTACCCGTCCACCGGAGGGCGGACGGGTTTTATGTCTGACTCCCCCCGCGTTGTCGGTGGACTACTGACTAAAACCACAGGGGTGCTCCCGTCTGCGCCAGAGTGGGGAGGGGACAGGAGAAGCCGACTAAAGAGTCCCATCTCCGCATCCCTCCCCAGACGAAGGCCCGCTTACAGCTCCGGGTGGGCTAGGGGGGACTGAAGAGACAGCAAGGAGTCCCTATTTATCTAAAGATTCACCTAAATCAACATAAAAAGTCTGACTTCTGTAGTGACTACAGACTACCATTGAACTTACTAGCGCAGTAGTTGTAACTCACTGGTGACTACCTACTATTTTAGGTTTCCTGAATTTTTCATTTTGGTAGGAAACCTAAATTATTTTATTTTTGGAGTGGTTAGAGGTTTAAGCAAAGCCCTCGGTCATTACCGTTTACCTATGAATGAATATGCCATAGTAAACTTAATTAGTTATAAATAGAATCTGCAATCAAGTTGTCTACTTTTGCTGCTTACCATCAACCATGAATTGAACGACCTGATTAGAAATAGGTCGACAGCTCACCGATATTGAATATACCAATTAATGCACTTCCTTTGGAGTCGTTTCCGCCCAGATCTCCTTCGGCCCTTCATATAAAAGTACTGGCTTGTGGACTGCAGTTCGTACTTTAAGCTTGGTTCTTAGAAGTAATACATCGAATACAAAATGACTCCCTTCCTATTCTTGTGTTTGGTGATGGCCGTCGCTGGGCGTGATGCTCATGTAAGTTTTTTATAATCTATCAGTAAATGACGAAATATCATTTCTTATTTTGGAAACCTCTGTTTGTTCATGAGATATGTATATTTGTATTTTATTAGGTACATGGTGCTTTTTATTACAAGTTTTAATTATCTTTTATTGATGTTATTGTCAATAATTGTCATAAACCCTAGTCCAAGTAGGGTATCGATGAATAAGGTTAATGTCTAATTTGAAAGAAAAGCTTCATCATAGTTAACCAATGGGATGATATAAAGGTCTAATTATTCCACATTGTGTGATGGCCCTTAAAATCTGTAATTGTAACAACAATGAACATGTTACTTTATAGCTGTTACGTTATAAGTATTTCTTTTCCAGAACGTCCATCTGTCGCAGGCCCAGAAGGATAAAGTCCATCAATACACTGCCCAATGCGTGAAAGAGACAGGGGGTCAAGACCGACGTCCTCGCCGAAGCGAAAAAAGGCCACTTCGCCGACGACGAGGCCCTTAAGAAGTTCACTCTCTGCTTCTTCCAAAAGTCTGGTATCGTGGACAACACCGGCAAGCTGAACGTGGAAGCGGCGCTATCCAAGCTGCCCCAAGGAGTCAACAAGGCCGATGCTACTAAGTTACTAGAGGAGTGCAAGAAGAAGACTGGCAAAGACGCTGCTGATACAGCCTTCGAGGTCTTCAAGTGCTACTCGAGAGGCACTAAGCAACATATTCTGGCTTAAATTCTCATAAATAGGTCGACCAATTGGTATTCCTGTCACAAAAAATTCCTAACTTAACACTTTCCGCACCCTTTCTTATCCTTGCCTGAAAGCCATCAATTTCCTTACTTTACCTGTTATTTATGAACAGTTCGCCTAGAATAAACTCATCCCAATATTTTTGTTGTAATTAGAATAACCATTGTTACCTATTTATGTAATTTATTGTAAATATGTTGGTAAATTATATCTTGAATATTTCTTTAAAGATTTTTTTTGTATATTATTTACCTAACTCAAAGATCTAGTAAGTAGGTTGGAGCAGGATGCATCCCAATCATAAGACAAGTTGTGTCCGGTTATAACTTCTACTCTTAAGATTTTCCATTAATACTCAGTAGGTACGTATGGGTCACTATACATACAGGACTCACTCAGCTCTATGTGGAGAGCCACATAGAGTTGAGTGAGTCCTACATGTTTAGTGACAATCTTATATGTACAGTACTGCATAGAGATGCAGTAGAAGATATGATAGTGCTGGAATTATATTCGAAAATTAAAATAATACAAGATGATCTTTATCTAGTTACCCAAAGGCATTACCATCTAGTGAAATAAACATGAAGCACTCATCTCCAAATTATTAGCTTGCGAAATTGTCAATTTTGTAATTGCCCTTATGGAAGACTGACCTAGAGAGGATTTTGCTGACTGCACTAAACGGGTCAGCAAAATCGATTCCTGCTCCAACTGATACATTAAGTAGGTATGTTTTGGTATTTGGTAATAACCTTCGTTGTATCCATAGTAGTAGGGAAAAGCCTTAGTTCGGGTGGTTCTAAAGTGTTTCCCAGCATACACTTCAAATAAACATATGTAGTTTATTCTGGTGGACAATGTAGGTATGTGATGATGTCATACCTACTTAGTTCGGCTGTTTATTTATATTTCATAGTAACTATCGCAACCAACTAGGTCTCTCAAAAATCTCATAAATCAGTTTGTAAAATTTTAATTAGTACCTATCCAATTATTAATCTGGGGCGGACCACATTGGCACAGTTCATTGCATCATAATCGAAGTGGCTCAAAAGTCGTACGAATTTATAGTACAGCATGTCACTGCAGCAAATGAATATTTTATTTCATAGGAACGTTAAAATCATCGGAGCCGCTTTTATTCCAACTTCAATGTTTGTTCGTACTTCACAAGCCGTTTGGCTTTTTTGCCGGAACCGGACGCTGTGTTCCGATCCAGGTTGTTCCATTTTTTGGTAAATGTCAGCAAAATCAATGGTAGGTCTAGGTATTGGCAGTAGGAAAAAAATTAAAGATTCTGTGTTCAGCGATCAATCCAGGAGCCCAATTCTCGATATGAAAAACCATGGCGGATATCGCATGAAAACCAAACAAGAGCTATATTTTTGCGATATATATTCATTTTAGCTAATATTACAAGCACGAGAGTTGGTCGATACAGAGAAAAAAAGTTGCATAGATGTTAGTAAGTTGAATTTCTATGCAAGGAGCCGTTAAGACAGATCTGACTGACCTCCAGCTAAAAAATTGACAAGAAAAAGTGCAGGATGGACCGAAGTGGCGTTCTCTTGTTTCAGAAACCAAGGTTCGGGTCGTATTTTCAGTCGAATAAGTAAATATAGGGAGAAAAAAAAACAACATTTATTTTAGTTTCTTAAGGAAGGAAAAGTATTTCACTTTTCTTTCGTTAAGAAAGTTCTTTCATTAAGAAAGTTCTTTCGTTAAGAAAGAACACTAGACGTTATCTACTTATTGTGCTGCACTGTAGAGAAATTCTTAGTGTCAGACAGGAGACGGGATGTAAGTGGTATTGTATCTCGTGATTCGAAAAGCACTGTCTTCCACACGATCACCTTCCGGTCGTATTACACAGGTGTCTGATCGAAATATGAGCGATGGGAATATACAGTGCCCTTGTGTCTGTGTACATACTTGTGGCCTTAAATATATCCTGTGTTATTGGCTGATCGTTGAGATTAGTTGCTGCCATCGCCAAAATATGTGGCAGGGTGTAAATGCCCAATAAGTACCTCTTTCCTTCTTAAAACTTGAAAACCAAGTCACGTTCCGACACGACTACATACCTACCTATCTAGCATTTTTTTGCGAATTTCGTAATATCACATTAATTTTGGTAAAACTTAGGTTTAAGGAAAATGTTTGGGAAAATACTTATTGAGAGGGTTGCCTTACTAATAAATTAAAACGTAAGTAGGTTTTCTAGATCTTTTTTTATGTAATAGGTTGCAACAAGCAGACGGATGACTCTATGGTAAGTAATTGTCGCCCTTCATGGACAACACCAGCAGAGTCTCACTTGCGTTGCCAACCTAACTCCACTTCCACAGGAATTGAGCCTCCGTTACCCTCACTCACACTGCGAATCAAAGCATAGGCGCTGCTTCACGCCGGATTACTGTGAAGCCGTAGAGTCCAGTCGTGCGCCCATTCATGATCAGGCAAGGCTTTCCCATGGTAAAAGGTGTGGGGAGACTTGTATGAAAAAAGACTATGCGCGCCCCGTAACATGGCATTTTACAAAGTCAAAGGTCTCAGGAAGATAAATTACAAAACTGTTCTCGATGCGCCATTTTGAATACGTTCATATTGCAAATGACACTACTCTCTTCTCTGAGAGCCTCTAAGTTTCTAAGCATTAATATCCTCCAATCGATTACGGCTACGGCAATCTAAACGATCAGCCACGTACGCAGGATATATTATAGTGCTCGAGTGTGTGCGCAAACACAAGTGCACACTCTATTTCCTTACCCTCATATTCCGATGGGACACTACTGTGAAATGACCGGACCGGCGCTGGACCAACAGCTTAACGTGCTTTCGGAGGCACGGGGTACAAGACCGCCAACTTCCAGACTCCGGAGTCTGGAACCAGCCGGCTGCCACTAAGAATTTCTTACCGAAAACTTGGCTTACAAATGTTTGACTCGACCCGTGGATCGAATCCAGGACCTCTTGCGCAGCTTTACAGTGCGACCCACAAACATCTGTGCCACGCGCCACCGAGGCCGTCAAGTTTTTCAAGTTTCTAAATATAGGTAGTAAATACAGATACCTACATTAAATTGTTACTTCCAGTTTTCCCGTTTTGTTATTTACTTCCGGAAACCTGACATAATTACCTTGGTACCTTTATAGGAATTGCTAATCAGTAGTTTATGTAAACTCTCATTAACATGAGAGTTTTTTTATCATCTCACATTTATAAATGGGGGTTTTTAATTTTGTTTTTAATTTAGGTTTATAATAGACTCTACTCCTCTAGTGTGAGGGTGGTTTGCCAATGTCAGGTAATAATTTATTTTAAAAAAGTGAGTAGTTATCTGTCGACGCCAGTTAGAGTCACAGTCACTTATTCTCAATAAGTTCACTTGTGAATTATCTTCGGGTAGAGCCATATTTAAAAAAACGCCGGTGTTTGACTTATTCTACCGAAACCAGTAAACGCAATCGGGGATTTAACTATTCTAACAAGTTATTCACGAGACAATTCACTCGAAACACAATAGCCGTTTTTAAAACGATACAATTCAACTATGTATTAATAAATAAATAAATATTTCACATATGTGATTGGCATCCTGATTTTTCGGGCCTGCTGTTCGCGTGTACCTAGACTCTGTTCGTGAATATTAATTTACCGAAAAACTTTATGTATGTATGAATATTATTGAATTGTATAACGCTTTGGTATTAAACTGAAATGTTATGCGATTGTATGTTAATAATAAATAAATAAATAGCATTTGTGTCTCAGAAATAAGGACGGTCCAAAGTCCAAGTAGGGTAACTCTAATTCCTCGTCACGCCGTGGTCATCGTCAGCCCCTTTTAAGTCCCCACTGCTGGGGCACGGGCCTCCCTCAATCACATGAGGGGTAATTGCCATACTCACCACGCTTGGCAGACCGGTTGGCAAGGGGTTTTGATATAAATGCAGAGTTTTCCTTCTCTGGGCGCTGATAATCATGCCAGCAGCTTTACCTTAGTCGCCTTTTACGACGCCGTGGTACACTGCGTAAAAACCATAAGATACTACCTTTGAATTGTATCTACCTATACGTCGGGTTTGAGTTTTAGCGTCAGAATCATATTATATGTTTTTATTTGCCATTTGACAACCCTGCGGCATGTCAGATTATTTTAACCATAAAACTAAGTAAGTACCTACCTAATACCTACCAACTTGTTTTATTTGAACCTGACCACCTTGACCCTTGTGTGTGAGTGAAGTGCTATTATCTCTTATAAGTATCTAGATCGACTCTACCAACAATCCATCCATAGTTTTGTTTTATTGGAGACAGAAAATGTAACTACGAGTAGGCTATTTAGGTATCTCTCGCTTTTCTGTTTCATTACACGAACTGTCAACTTGTTTTGTATAATTATGATACGTATATTTTTTTCAATTCAATTCAATTCAAATATTTTATTTCAGACAAACATAGTCCATAGATGTCATTTTTGAAAAAAAAATGTCAGCTCACAAATAGTTATTATTATATACAAATTATCTACATTATTATGATTATTACATTATAAAACATTATATTAAATAGAAATAAAATAAGATAATAATACCAAAATGCCAATTTTAAAATTTAACATGAAGCCGAACCTAGTGTTTTAAATATGGACAGTCCATGCAACCAGCTATAACGCGCAGATTGTCATTGGAACTGCCATGGACACGGCCCGTCATCGAGGCTGCTCCATTCCGAAGGATAACATGGAAGCCATCAGGATGAGCTTCGGCTTCGGCAGTATGAGCTTTTTTCGATGGTGTTTTTATTTTTTTTTGTAAATTGGTTGCTTTTCGATTGTCTGTACTCGAATGGTACTCGCGGCGGCAACCGCTTCGTCTGCCATAAACATAAAAAAAATGTTTGAAAATCTGCATGGCAAAGGTTGACTGGTAGAGAATGCTTTTTGGCATTAAGTTCGCCTTATTGTATCAAAATTTGTGCAATAAAAGTTTCAAATAAAATAAATAAATGGTTACCGAAAATAAAACAATTCACAACATTAATGAAAAACACACAAAAATTTTAGCTCTTGACAGGTATCAAATTAAAAAATTATCGGACAACATTTTCTATTTGTATGAAAATCATGAAGTGATTGCGATCACTTTTTCTGATGTGTGTATCTAAAGAATTCATGGTTATTTTTCGAAGTGACAGCTTTATATACCATCGTGAATTACATTCTTGAGAAAAATATCACTTGTGTCTCACTCAGATGAACCGAAGTTCAACAAGGGTGACGCCGTCTGTACAGCCCATTATAAAAAAAATATACGCGAGGCCTCGAGACCTAGGTAAATATTATAGGTATTTCTTTTTTTTGGGCAGTCGTATAAAAATAACCTTAACGACTCATCTCTGAGTGCTAGCCCTAAGTAGGTAAAACCTGCGCATGAGTTGCTCTAGTATAAAAGTTAAACACGAGTTAGCTCTAATTCATTCTGCCAGTCACAATTGTGTGGATACCAGGATAACTTAACATAATTATTTTACGTTTGATACTCGTTTTAGTGGAATTATGTATCGTGTAACTTTGCTGGTGTTACTGTGTGTAGGATATTTGGGTGCTGAAAAGGTATGTCTGATTTTAATTAGTTTTATACGATTTCAACATTTCATAGAGTCAAACAAATGAGAAGGCACTCAATAAAAAAAATCTGTGAAAAAAACCGCCTTCAAAAACCAGGAACTAAAAAGTGTAAAATAATATTTCTAACACTTTATACACTTCTAATAAAATTTTATAACAATAAACTCGAGAAAAGGTGTTACCGAAATCGGAGCCAAATACTATCTTGTAATTTAATACAACATTTAATTATTCAACAGGGATTAGGCGCCGAGTGTGCTGTTATAAAATGCTATTTGAAGTGTATAAAGTATTAGAAATATTATTTTACACTTTTTAGTTCGTGGGTTTTTGGCAGCACCCCTCCCCCCCTCATCCACCCTCGCCAAATAACTATTAAAACTAATTGTGAGAACAGTATTAAAAGAGTCATACTTTAACTTACCATTGAGGAGTTGACCTTCCATCATCAGCAGAGCCTAAAAATGAATACAGTCAGTCGTAAATACTGGTGCAGTTTTGAAAAATGATACAAAAACATTACGTTTCTCTATAAAATTTGAGAGTTTCCCTCAATTTTTCCAGGATGCCATTATCAGATCTCGATATCCTGATCATGGTACCAATCCGGGACTATCTACTTTCCAACTAAAAAAGAAACATCTAAATCGGTTCATAAATGGCAGAGTAATCGGCTAACAAACATAAAATATACATGTCGAATTGAGAACCTCTTTTTTTAAGTCGGTTAAAAATGATATAAAGGCAAAGCGAGTATTCAAATGCAAAAAATAGTAAAAACTAAGAAGTAGGTAGGTATAGTGTGGTTTATGTGTCAATAATTGAAACATAGGGGCGCGAATCCAAGACTGATACTTTTACTTACTAAATTGCAATGAGCTCATATTCTTCAAATTACTAATTTCAGACAGTCATCCATTTAGAACCAGAGAAGGTAGGGTCACTCCTTCAAAGCGCTATGGCCTGCCTCCTCGAGAACCCCCTAGATCCAGAAACAATTGCACAAATACGCAACGGGCAGACCCCTAAAAATGCCAACGAGAAGAATTTGCAGAAATTCGTTTACTGCGCCGCTATCAAAGGCGGGTACGCAGAGAAAGACGGACACTTCAAACCGGACAAAGTTGTGGAGGTGTACCCCAAGAATGTGGACAGAGAAAAGATTAAGAAAACATTAGATGAGTGCAACAAGGAAGAAGGAAAGAACCCATCAGAAACAGCGCTGCGTATCCTACGGTGTTTCAGAGAGAAGACCCCGTATAGAGTGGTGCTGTAGATGGTAAATCTACAGTATTCTCTGTCAATTCATCATCAGCAACCCACACTCGTCCACTGCTGGACATAGGTCTCCCCTAATGCACGCCACTGCTCTCGATTTCGGCCACTCTCATCCAGCCCACACCAGCCAGCCTTCGAATGTCATCATCCCATCTTGTCGCAGGGCCCACTACGCTTACCTGAGTCGCGATCTCCACTCAAGGACTTTATGGCTCCAACGGACTGTCAGTTCTGCGGCTAATATGACCAGCCCACTACCACTTCAGTTTGCTAATCTCTCAATTCTTCAAATTCAATTCTAGTTTCTCTGTCAATTAAGTCGTGAAATTTATTCTTGAGGAATTAAGACGGAGTTATTTTGATTTATAACCAATGGGGTTACCATGCCTTATGGCGAAAGCGGCAGTGGCGCCAACATTTATTTTCACAACTTTATTGACAGAGTAGGTTCTAAGTAAGTTTTCTTATAGATAACTGGATTTGAGTCTTTTTTTATAAGAAAGTTATAAAAACAGTGACTCCAAGGTGTCGATAATTTAACGTCAATGTTATTTAATATTATATTTTAATCATATTAATTTATTTTAAATGAGTAGCGAGTACCTACATTAATGTTGATAGCTTTTTAGTGTGGCCGTAAAGTATTAAAATCAAAATAATAGAGTATTTATAATATAAAGTCCTGTAAAGTTTTTTTATTTCCATTATGGTATTATTAGATTGTTTGCAAGTGTTGTGGTAATTTACTGCAATAAAATAAAGTTTATTTTTAAATGTAGGACCATAAATATAGTATCTTCTTAGTTTGTGGATATAATGTATAATGGAAAAATGTTGATCAAGATCTTGAAAAGATGAATGTAAGTAAGTAGTTATAATATATTTGTTCACTGTATAAAAACCATTGTATCCTTAAACTTCGAATTTCGTAAAATTGTGAAACAAAAGTGGTTCAGGTTGTCCAATAACAATGGGGTAAACGATTTCTGTAGGGATAAGAGATTGATATTTCTGCGTAAAAGCCTTTGCCCTATAGTAGGACATGTACTAACATTGCGTTACAAGGTTGCCTCTTGTTTCTTAGAAAGATTATCGATTATTATGACGTTCTACTGCTAATTGGCTCATACTACCTAATTAGTGTAGGTATTTCTCTTTTTTTCGCATCGCTTACTTACTATGTTCATGCGAAACACTTTAGTCTGGGAAGTTGCACAATCAAAGAATCACATTGTTGTAGTCTCAATTTAAGGTTTTCCCTTGTACTTTGGCACAGATATTACTCTAATATTAGACTTTAGGAAACAACAAAGGGACAACACCTGGACCCTAAATAAATACCTATTTCATCAACGAAATATAATATCTATTTTCAATTCCTGGCAACTGTGAAGGTCTGTATACCTAGTACCTTGATAATGAATAGGTAAGGGTAAGGTAAGTAATTAGAAGTTCTAAAAATAAACCACAGACTTATAAATTAAAAAAGATATAAACTTATTTAGTGATGAGATTTTCTGTCTCGATTCTTATATTAAGTAAGTCTTAATTAATTAGTTTTGATATATAGAATTTAATGTATCTTATCTACCTATTTTCATTTAACAGATACTATGGCTTTATAGGTAAATTATAAAGTTGGTAAAATCATTCGAGAAAATAAAATAGATTTCTGAAATGTAGGTACCAAGTACCCATCTACCACCTTTTATTGTTACTGAATGATGGGAAAAAATATGAAGACGCGGAAAGTTCTATCTACAAAATACTGTAAACATACATAATACACATTCGTCTATAAATAGATCAAGGGATTCGGCTTAAAAATATTTAACTTATGGAACTTTATTTTATTTGTAAATGTTCTTTTAGTTATGCCCATTAACTTACAGTTCGCTTCGAGATTTGGCACGGGCACTGTCTCTCAATCAATCCAAAAGTTTTATGGTACCCAGTTCAGCTTCCTGCTTCTTACAAAATCTTTCGTTTTCATTTTTCTTCACTCCGATATTTAAGTAAATAAACAAATCACTGAGTGGCTGTGCGAAAATAGCATATTTCACAAAAATGCTTAGACTTGGCAATTTTTATTTCTATAATGCACAACACTGCAATTCAACAACGGGTCTCCCTAATCTCAGGTTCGGATGACATATAACTATCTTCGTCAGTTACAACAGCACTTCTATTGACCTCATCCATGTCATCCAATTTCCTATCATCATCGTCACTGTACGGCGCATAAAAATCGCTGAAACTCGAATGCGACTTCTCGGATGTAGTCACTGATGCATTATCTTCAAAGATGCTATTCCTGGCGTTGTAATACCGGGTCCTGTCTTTTATTTTGTAGAAGTCTGTGCTGTTTTCCTTTTTGATTAGATTGAAGTTTTCGTCGAGCGGAACGAAGTATGTTTTGATGTACCCGGCGCCCTTCACGAAGATCTCGCCTCGGTAACTGGTGAGAATTCCGCACTCGTCCAGGATTATTGCTGTGTTATCAGTTACCTTAAAAATATTCATGTTTGTTTTAGATTGAGCTTATCAGTGATTTATTAGAACTAGGTATTATCTAGTTATTGACAAGGAGATATTATACCTGTTAGAAGTCAACGGAATGTGCCACTTTCGGAAAAAATGTCACAGAGTGTGAAATCCAACCGGCCCTGACGCAGATGCGGTAAAGAAAGAACGTCTCCCAGCACGTCACCCCAGTACTAACGGCTTTGCGCAGTATTTCAAGATGGCTTTCTATGAAAAGGCACAGTCTGTTTAGGGCATTGAGGTAAAATAGTTATAGAGGAGACACCGCCCATCAGTAGTATATTCCACTCAATTGTAGTGATCGCGCTACACTGCAATTCAGTAGCTTGCTTGCTAGCACTGACAGGTCGAACATCGTTGCTCGTGATAGCTCCTCTATAACTATTTATCTCAATGGTTTAGGGTGCATGTGTATGATTTAATCACATCATCTATGGGTGCAAAATGAATAGATTGAATATTGGATTTTTGTGTTTATGGTAAAATGTATTTATTTAATATTTCTGAAGACTAATGTACCATTGAAATACTTAGGTGTGAAGTTGGAAAACCATTTTACCTACAAAAAATGGATTGAGTCACATTTTAAAAGCGATAGAGAGTCTATCATTATCTACATATATATCAATTACACTTGAGCCAAAATAACAAGCCACATTTGACGTTCCTCTCATAGAGAGGTGGCCTACTAAAAACTGCGATTAAAGTGTGCCATTTGTAGTTATTGTCATCGTGCTACCCTGTACTATGCAATATATATTTTTTATATATTAAATGGGTCTGCACTTGATCTCATCTCACCTGATGTTAAGTGATGATGGTTCAGAATCTAATAATACCTATTCTACGTTCGTACGAGGAAATTTGACAAATAATATGACAGCTTACGGCCCATCGGATGGGCCGTAAGCTCGTCTGTCCTATCATAAGCAATAAAAAAAATATAGCGCGCGTTTATTTCTTTTTTTAAGTGATCGGTGGCAGACGAGCAGACGGATCACCTGATGGTAAGCGATTACCGCCGCCCAGGGACACCCGCGACACCAGTGGAGTCACAAGTGCGCTGCCAGCCATCAAACCCTCCTTTCGCCCAAATTGGACCTCTGGTACCCTCACTCACGCAGCGAAACACAGCACAGTGCTGCATCACGCCGGTTTTCTGTGAGGCTGTGGTATCATTCCGGTCGAGCCGGCTCGAAGCCAAAGCATGGCTCTCCCACGGTTTCTGAAAGTTGGTTTTATAAACCCCATTTCAAAGAATAAAACTTACTTGAATTTTACCCGTTTCACCAGTCGAGTCCATCCTTGACGCCATGTTGACGGCGTGACCCCATATATCATAGAGCGGTTTCAGGGACCCCACCACCCCGGCTGCGACCTTCCCATTTGAAATTCCTTACAAATTACAAAATAAACACGTTACACGAATGTGTTGCATTATAAATTATTCAGTAAGCAAACCGCACAAACAAGTGTGGCCACTTTTATTTACGAGAAACTAATATTTAAATGTCCCTTTCGACGAAGAAATATGGAATGAACAAATTTATATATGCGTACACTCAGCTGCAAATAGATGTACCTATACACTTTATTACGTATTCACAATACTAGGTTAGGTATGCCTTCTGTGTAAGAAACTAGTAGTCATTAAACACCTTATAACAGCCAACTGAACTACTCGTAGAGAAATAAGAGTATGTAACAGGAGCCACATTGTATTTCTCATTTATTTCAAAATCATTTTATGTTAATGAGAAGTGCTGAAAGGTTCGAAAGATTGTGGTTTTTAAAGATTCGGTAAAGCCTAAGCAAGTCCTCTGGAGCTGCAGGCGTCTATAGGTCGCGGAAATCGTTTACCATCAGATGAGGCGCACGCTTGTTAGAACCAATCAGGCTACATTGGCAGATATTCGCAACCAGTAGCCAAAGTTGCCAAAGACAATAGATTGTTCATTTTTGACATATGCCTGGTTGTCCTACTCACAATTTCTAAAAAAGAACTCATCTCATTGTATAGGTGATGATGATACCTTCCCAGCCGATTTCGGCTACTTTTTCGGCCACTTAATGTATATATAGACTGTAATGTTAAGTTTAAGGGCTAAGGTAATCCTTCCCTCTGGTGTGCCTTCCAGTGACTGGCGTAGCCAATCTTAGCATTAAACGTGCGCCCACAGTGGGGACACACAGCACACTACCGTTAATGACATGTGATGGCAGCAGGTGACCTCGCCTTAAGATCGTATAGGTACCTAAAGAATGAAGATGTCCTACTCAAAAAAAGTTGGATTTAAAAACCTTATTTGCGTAGTCCAAGAATAAAATTACTTAGACAAAGAAAATCGATTGGCATAGGACATCTCTAGCCTTACGCACAGCACTAGTGAATCTGACATAAGACTTGTCAGTCAGTCTATTTTCGCACGCGATATAGTAAAGTAAAGTATCAGCCTATAAACTGTCCCACTGCAGGGCAAAGGCCTCCATCATAGAAATCAAGTTATCGCTAGTATGATGGGATTAGGCTTAATCACCACGCTTGCCAAATGCGGATTGTGATCACAAACCCGAGCCATGTTCGAAAACTTCGAAACATACTTTTCGCTCGACCCGGGAATCGAACCCAGGACACCGAGGTCACGGCCCGGTACTTAACCCACTAGACCATCAGGGCGTTATAGGACGCGATATAGGATTGTTACTAATTTCAGTAATTTCTAATCAAACCTTATTTTCTAACTTAACCGCTTTTCATTATTTAATAGTAGGTAGGTCGCGAAAAATTAAAAGTAGACTTACCTATTCTCAAATTCAGTCCTTCAAAACTCTGAAAAGAGCCCCTATTGAAGCTCTGCAACTGCATCATCATGGCTGCTGCAAATTCCACCATCGTCAGTACAACAGCCTTGTCGTAGGCGCTGCTGTGGCCTCCGTACGTGGAGACGTTTGAGGAGTTGACCGAGTCCCGTCTGCTGGGGTCGAGGCCGCAGGCGGCCATGTAAGTCCACCCGGCTACTTTGATCTTTTCCACTTTGTGAAGTGACGAGCCCATTAGGAGTAGCTGGAATGGAGGCAATGACTGAGTGAGTGAATAAGGTCTATATCGTCGGTTGCAAGAACTCAATTTACGATCATCAAGTACACAAGTTCAAAGTATATGTATAAGTATAAGTCGATTTATTGTAACTTTAAACATGAAATTATAAAAAATCAATAATTACGATAATGATTTTTAAAACAGTAGACAAGGACTGATCTTATACTTACATTTTACGTACATACTTGTATTTTAATGTTATAATTTTTGACATATATTTGTAATTATATTTTTGACATATATTATTGTAAATTAATTCATTCTTTTTTTTTGGCATGTTAATACGTTTGTGTTACATTTTTTATGTGGAAACTTAACTGATTTATGTTTTTATTATTTTCTAATTATTTTAAGTTTTATGTAATTGTTTGTTTCCCAAAGAATAAATAAATAAAATAAATACCCTTAGTAAGTATTTTTTAAATTATTATTTATAAGCCGAAAATATACTAGCACAGTAATTTGCTTTTATGATATGGGTTATCCTTTCAAGTAAAGTCAGCCTATAAACTGTCCCACTACAGGGAAAAGGCCTCCATCATAGAAATCAAGTTATCGCTACTATGATGGGATTAGGCTTAATCACCACTAATCGAAACTAAATGAGCTAACACGCTAAAAATAAATGTATCTAAATGTGTTAAAGTGTCCAAGATTTAAAAAAATAAAATTAAAGTACAAATGCGATCAAGAGTTTCTCTAGGGCATACCTATCTACCAACGCAGCATTCATAAGACAATTCAAACTTCGAAAAATAATGACTCAACTTTTTTTCCTTTCAAAAAGTTATTTTATCAGAAATTCTGAATATCCGCATCATAAAGATGATCACATTAATAATGTTGAAAGCGCTGGCGCAGTAGCTACGGTAGGTAAGGTGCCCAAGCGAGGAAGGACTAGACACCGGCTCCTACCAACTAAGTAGTAGGTATTTATAGTACAGGGTATAATATACTCTTGGTTGGAACTACGTATATACGGGTTCTTAGTGGATGAGTTATATTCGAAATGAAGATCTTACGTACAAAACAACCGACACCGTCAAATTGAACCTTCCATCTTTTTCCATATGTGTTTACATATGGAAATAAATAATAAAAATAAAATAAATAAATAAATAAAATGTTTATTGCAAATAACTTATATCTAGTACAAACTTATATATTAGTGCTTATATTTGACGTTTTGCCTGAACTAAATAAATAGGCGGATGGTTGACTTTGAGGGTGTCGACCCTAGATAACTGGCGCATTTATTTTGTTGAATAACAATGTTAAACCGATTCCGACTGATTTGACGATCCGTTTGGAATCAGTGGTAGTGAACGCTACCTCTGGTGCAAGGGTTGCGGGTTCGATCCCCGCACAGTACAAAATTTGTGTGTTTGATCACTGACTTGACACTTGTTTGTATTGATCTGTGTGTTTTCTATGCATTATAAGTATGTATTTAAAAAAGAAAAGTGTTAGATGTATATATTTGTAATTCCGCTGCTGGTTCTGATATACGTAAATCAGGTGCTTGAGCTACCTATCTTGAAGTCAGCTCTATGTATGTGATGCTTGAAATATTTATTTATTTTATTCTGAACGTGTAACCGTGATCCACTTGGTCTAGTTTCCCCGTCTAAGGGTTGCGAAGGTCTGACGCCAGTCTCTTGTTTGTAATTACCAGACATCTCGAATCCTGGATCATGGGCACCGACAGCTTTGGATGCAACTGGTGATTACACGCAATGAAGAGCAATGCTAAACCGTCTTACCCTATCAAAATCGGAGATGACCTCATTGAGGATGCTGAGCACAAAGCTGTCGCTCATGTCGACGTCGCTCTCCACGTCCAGCTTGTAGTCCGTGAGGGAAGCGAACATCACGGCCACGTTGTCATAATTCTCGTAGTACAACTCGTCTATTGATCTGTTCAAGTTCAGGTATACTTGTACTGTGGAATTAAAAGTTTGAAAGATTTACTCCTTTCTTAAGAGCCGCAACGCATATGTGATACCTCAGGTTTTGCAGATGTCCATGGGCGGCGGTGATCACTTTCCATCAGGTGTGCAGTCTGTTCGTTTGTCCGCTTTAAATATAAAAAAACAAGATAACGTTCTCTCTCTCTTTCCGTCGATTCCCTAACTGACGAGGATGGTGACCCCTTCCGATTTTGTCGACCAGCTGTCGCTATCAACTGCGCTCCGCCACTCTGTGCACTGCAGTGCATATCGGTATCTCGAGAAAAGATGATGTTACTAAGGTTTAAAACTCGTGCTCAATCATTTCTTCTTCTATGTCGGTATCACTCTTGACAGAGTGATCGTGGTCATCACTTCAGGTATTCGTGGTAAGCTTTACAACACGCCGCCACTCCTCTCTGGTGGCCGTCCTCCTCGTGCAATCAAGTGATGATTAGTAATCTTTATTTATCCAATATTTAATGCAATATCTCCGTAAATTTATTCTATTATCCAAAACAATATAAGCTACTTCTTACATTGAACCACACGCAAGCGATTGTCGTTCTATTCTTACCATTTAGATGGATGTTTTTCATTGAACTTGCTACCACGTAGGCCTCAGTTTTGTGGAATTATTTGACTGCTGCAGAATATCCGGTTAATACTCATTGGAACATTCAAAATAAGAGCGTAGGTACTCTTTAATAAAACGCTGGCAACGCATCAGAGACCGAGAGGTTGCTACGAGCAAGCGGATCATCTGATGGAAAGTGATCAGCGTCGTCGAAACTGAGATTTTGTAGATATACATGGGTGGCGGTGATCACTTACCATCAGGTGAACCACTTGCTTGTACGTCTTTAGTTAAAATAAGCTACCTTCGTATTTTGGATTAGGAGTAGGTCGATGGAACTGATGTTGTGTAAAAAATTATCCTATTTAGTCGAAGAATGATTCTGACTTATGTCGTTTAATAGGTTAAAAAAAGCTTGTACACAGCACCCAGAGAAGGAAAACTCTGCATTTATTCAGAGTATGGCAATTACCCCCCTCATGTGATTGAGAGAGGCCCAGTGCCCCAGCAGTGGGGACTTAAACGGGCTGACGATGAAGCGTTGATCGCGTTCAATTTCGACGGTGAAATCGGCCCTTAGTCGCAGAATGATTCTGACCCATGAAAAATAATGTCGTTTAATAGGTTAAAAAAAGCTTGTAAAAAAGGAGATATCGCTCAAAACTCACCAACATGGGCTGGTAGAATGTTCTCCAACAACATATTGTTCACTTTCAACATTGTCTCCGCTTCTTGCTGCTCCTCATTCAGCTGTATCTGCCACAAATTGTCCAGTCTGTTCCTGTACTCTGTCGTCCTGTCTATCCAGTACAGTGTGAACGTTATGAACACCACAGACAAAGTGTGGGACACCCGAGGATCTAAGCCAACGTTCCAAGTGACGTCAATTTCGAACAGTGAAGTTTTGAGCTCCCAAACTACGGCGAGGTAGAAAATGGTCATCCCACCAGCGATGATCCATTTGAAGATGAAGAAAACTCGGCTAAAGAGAAAGTTGAGCAGCAATGCCAAACCCCAGCATTGTGTGACATGCTGAAAAGTAAATATAGGTATATTTTTTTTCGAAGATTATGGAGAATACGAGTCGATAGACATACGAGCCACCAGGTGAGTAATTAAGCTATATTCTCTTGATATAATTATTGTGAGACTGACTTATGCCGTATTTGGTAGTGACTATTATAATCCAAGTATTATGTTATATTAGTATCCATTCAATTTCCACTGTGGTTAATCTGCTGCCTAAATGTTATTATATCTATTTATAAATGCTGTTATATTTTAGAACTCGTTTGTGGTATCCCTATTGATTCTCATACTCATAATAACACTACTTCGGTTGATGTATGTGATTTGTTGAAATAGTAAAAATGCTATTAAACAGAAATTTATTTAATATTTTAAACTTTCGAGTTGCATTATACGAATAATTAATATACACGGGACAAAAAGCGGTTATTTTCATATATAAGTAGGTACATACTAGTCTAAGATACTCGTAATAGCATCTACTCACAGCTTAACGTTTCGACCGCGTTACAACGGTCGTGGTCACAAGTGGATTGGAGATGCATAATGCTGGAGGTCCACTGATTAACAAATGTAGACCTCGCAAATGGACAACATTTCATTTTTTTAACATGTCCATATTGTTTTTTTGTATGAAAATAGACATAAAATGAACAGACCCATATTTTTTCTTTTTTCAAAATTTGACCATTTTCATGCATAAAATAATTATTGAAATTCTTTTTATTCTAAATAGACGTAAGCGCCAAATGACGTCATCGGACGGCTGAATACAGCGATATTCCTTTGCTTATCATTGTTTTAATAAAAAAAAGGTACTAGTGTCAAAGGTAAATAATACTAGTGTCAACATTGTCAACGTCATTCATACATTCAACGTTGACAAGTTGTCATTTTTTTTGACAGTTACATGTCATGGGTTTGGCATTTCGTAAATTTAAAACTATAATGTGCTAAGCAGAGAAATATTTTACATTCTGCCGTCCGATGACGTTATCTTACGTTTTTTAGTTTTAAAATTTTTTCTCAGTAAATAAGCAATATAAAAAATGAATAAATATATATTCGAGCAACGGAAAAGTAAACAAAGAATTGGTATTTTTTGTTTCAGAGCTTAGCAATTTTGAAATGTTGTCCATTGCCGCTTCAAATTACGTCCAACCCGGATACTGAGAGTGTAGTGCGTCGGAGTGACCTCACTGACATTTTATTTAGAGGCAGTGTAAATAACGAAAATCCTCTCAGGGTATCCGAAAATTCACAAGCCGGGCGTAGCAAAGGACGCTTACCACGCCGTGCACCTCCAGCCCGCTTGTGACCACGACCGTTGTAATGCGGATGAAACGTCAAGCTAGATGCTACTACGAGTACGTACTTAAGTACATATAAAAATAAGCGCCTTTTGTTCCGTGTACATTAATTAGAAATGTATTTATCAATATAGTTTGGCTTTAAACTTTCTAAGGTTTATTAAGAAATTGTTAGTTTACCCACGACGAGATGCAGTTCGAGAGAACAGATTCCGATTTCGGATCATCCACCACCACTTCGTTGCACTCTATGACGGTGATCACAGACGTCGCTGCCAGTGCTAGACTGATGGCTACATATATCACTGTCCTTGTCTTTGCAGACTTTATGATATTTGCCGAAGTATCGTACACCCAACGGAGGAACACATTCCTCGGTTCCTCTATGCCTCTATACTTTGTCCACATGAAATGAAACCATGTCAGCGGTTGCATTAGGAACAGAATAATCATCATGAGTAAAAAGAAGCTCCATGTGTACCAGTAAAATCCTTTGAACCTTTAAAAAAAAATCTTCATCATAATTTATTATTATCTTAATCTTAATCATTAGCATTTAATGTTTATTGGAAAAGAAAAGCATTGTCCACTATAAAACTGATCATGATAATAAGAAAGAAACAAAGTTTAACTTCCTATTTTTTAGAGAGAAGTGTTGGAGTAAGGTAGTGTGAGTGATGCCAGTTTTTGACCATATCGATATAGCGTTAACAAAGGACCTAGGGTGTTTTGAGACTAGCACCAGGACTTTAACAGCCTATGCAGTAACTACACAAAAAATATCAACTCACCAATGAGTCGTCAATCCGTTTATTAGCATGATTAAAGTCAGTATGATAAAACAACAAGTAATGTAATACTTGAACAAAGGATCCGGGAGCAAGAGAAATGCCTTCTCCGTTTTAAGGTTTTTGTACATCATGGTGTATCTGTTCAATCTGGACTCCTTCCTAAATTGATCTCTGAAAATACAATGGAAATGATTGCGATGAACACTTGTGTTTGTTCGGTGTTTGGGTGTAATATATGTATTTAAGTATATATTGGTGTACCTCTGTTGTCTGATATCTGTAACACAAGTGCTTAAGCTACTTAGTACGGAATCAGGTCATCGTATGAGATGTTGTGAGATTTATTATTATTATTATTTATTATTATTATTATTTACTTAACCAATATTTGTAATCACAAAGTCTTACGAAGAATAGAAATCTCCAACATTATTTCTGCATGAATATCATCTATCAACAGACTGAGTTAACAGTACTACATACTTTCCATTCGTCATATCTTCAATCTCCTTAGTCATTTGCGCGTCGGCAGCCTTCAACATTTGTTGGTATTCCACCAAATTCTCGTCCATAAACTGTGTAGTCCTCCGATATAAATTTGTACTGGTTCTATTTTCCGATCGCTACTGGAATTCAGGAAAATGTAATTTTTACTAAATTGTTAGACATATTTTCTAAAATAATAATTTTGGTAGACTATTTTTACTTACTCTAGCAGTTTTTGTAATGATTTTGTTGCCAAATCCGAGGGACACTCGCCGAAATGGTTTGTATTCAAGAGGCTGAAAATGAAAGGCCTTTTATGTAGAGCGTTATACCCAATTCAGTTAGTGGCTTATTCAGCTTTGTAAGACCCCAAATTTGTTTCAGAACTATTAGGTAATGACCTCAGAAAATATAAAATAATTAGCTTTCCTAAAGAATATTTTTATATAACAGTTTGGGATTTAGTAATTTTAACATTTTAGGGCTCCGTACCACAAATGTTCTTAACAATGGACAACATTTCAAATTTTTAACATGTCCATATTGTTTTTTTATATGAAAGTAGACATAAAATGAACAGACCCATATTTTTTCTTTTTTCAAAATTTGTCCATTTTCATGCATAAAATAATTATTGAAATTCTTTTTATTCTAAATAGACGTAAGCGCCAAATGACGTCATCGGACGGCTGAATCAGCGATATTCCTTTGCTTATCATTGTTTTAATAAAAAAAAGGTACTACTGCCAAAGGTAAATAATACTAGTGTCAACATTGTCAACGTCATTCATACATTCAACGTTGACAAGTTGTCTTTTTTTTTGACAATTACATGTCATGAGTTTGGCATTACGTAAATTTAAAACTATAATGTGCTAAGCAAAGAAATATTTTACATTCTGCCGTCCGATGACGTCATCTTACGTTTTTTAGTTTTTAATTTTTTTCTCAGTAAATAAGCAATATAAAAAATGAATAAATATATATTCGAGCAGCGGAAAAGAAAACAAAGAATTGGTATTTTTTGTTTTAGAGCTTAGCAATTTTGAAATGTTGTCCATTTAGAAGTGGGTTCGGAACCCTCAATCTAACTTGCACTTGACCAGGTTGCTTTTGTGGATTTCCTTTGAAATTTGTTAAATTTTTTGACTTTTAAATTTCACGTTCCATTACCTTGCATCATCATCATCGGCAACCCACACTCGCCCACTGCTGGACATAGGTCTCCCCTAATGCACGCCACTGCTCCCGATTTTCGGCCACTCTTATCCAGCCCACACCAGCCAGCTTTCGAATCTCATCATCCCAACTTGTCGCAGGGCGTCCTACACTACGCTTGCCGAGACGCGGTCTCCAGTTAAGGACTTAACAGCTCCAACGGCTGTCAGTTCTGCTGCTAATATGACCAACCTACTGCCACTTCAGTTTGCTAATTCGGTGGGCTATATGTCGGTGACTCTGGTTCTTTGTCGGATTACATCATTTCTGATGCGGTCCTTCAGAGATACTCGAGCATAGCCCTTTCCATAGCTCTTTGAGCGACTTTGAACCGGTGGACTAGTCCAGCCGTGAGTGATTCTCTTGCATAAAGTAATATAATTGATACAAACGGGACTTCAAGATAACGCGACCGCGTTACAATAATTTTATCGCGTCGCGTTAAATGCATTTTAATCCTGGTTATTTCAATTATTTAGATTTTGACCATTTCTTGGAGATCTATCTATTCGTCATCACTTTTTCACAGATTTGGGTCTAACTATTGGATTTGTCTTTGAAATTGTAAGTATCTACTTAAGTACACATCATCACAATGATACTTGACCGTGGGAGAGCCACGCTTCGGCATGAACCGGGTACCAATGGCCCCATCTGGGGGAACGGGAGGTTTAAAGGTTGGCAGCGCACTTCTGACTCCACTGGTGTCGCGGGTGTACTTACTCGGGAAGGTCTTGACAGAAGAAAAGTTTCCAGCTTATACTTAGTGATGAACGGGTCGCTCTGAGAAGCGAAGTTCGGCTCTATGATGTACTCTCGAGCGTAGTCCAGCAGTAGTTCCAGTGTTTGTTTTGTTACATGTACTTTACTGAAAACATTATCACTTGATTGATATTTTTCATCCTATCCCCGAACTTAGTACCCTGTTTACAAAAACCTACTAGGACTGTGTGCAGTATTGATAGATATTTATCGAACAAAGACAAAATATAGTATAACAGTTCTTTTAAAGACGAAAAATATTATAAACAGAGATAAATAGTTTTTAGAATGATGTTACAATAAGTTTTTGTTTAGGTAACGATACCTCCTGTATACACCGTAATTTTTTTATCGTTAACATTCCGAAAAACATTCATGATACTTATTATCAGATTTTCGGGATGTAAACTATAAGAAAATAAGTTTTCGGTGGTTGTTTAATAAATAGTATAAGTATTTGCCGAGAGATTGTAACCCCGAAATTATTTAAAATAGATCCGGTTTAGTAGCTAAAAATTAAAATCGATTGGCGTCGCTAGTGTGCCCTACCCGTCACCTTAACATCCTCAGCAGTGATGATTTTATATAGATATGTGTTAAAGACCAACCCTCACTCACGTACAGTGCAGGGTGAGGTGCCTCAGTCTTATGAAGCTAGTCACACCGGGTTGGTATGGATAAAAGTTGATTTCATAGAAAAATACCAGACTTGCAAAATTAAAGGCCATTTGCATTGTACAGGCGTATCCCGGGCTCCCTGCTTGGATGTAAACGGAATGACATACTAAGACAAGTTTTATTTAGAAGGATCATTCACCATCTCCATACGAAATTCTGGACACGTGTGTTCAATGCTGGGTTTCTTCAATTGTTACACGTGTGTCCAATGTTTCGTGTCAAGTTGGTGTATATGGGTTAGTCTCTTACCCTGCTTGTCCAGTAGACTCCATCTTGCTGGCTATGGTGGCGTCCTTCGACCAGATATCAAACTGCCACTTCTTGATGCCTATGAGTCCGCTAAGGATACGGCCAGAATGAACTCCGATACGCATGTCGATATTTAGCGAGCGCTTTTCTCTGAAAATGATTGATACGATTTTAAACTTTCGTGTTGCATTTTACTAAGATTTATATAAACAAAGTCGTTGTAACGCGATGGTAACTTCAAACAGAAAGTACATGCTTATTTTCGTCGTGTTAAACCCCGATATATGATTATCCCAATATGATTGACATTAATAATCTTCGTCTTGTAGCCTCAGCAACGAATAGGCCTCTGGGCTGTGATTTCCTGTTGGAGATATATATAGTAATAATAACATTAATATTCATCTTATTGTACTGTTATTATAACTTATATTTGTTCTGGTTTGTGCAGTCGAGAATATTATTCCATCTATTTCCATCTATTATTCTATTTGCCGTGTGGTCCCGGCAGAGTAGAATAGGCCACCCTCGCTCTTACCGAGGTGTCGTAAAAGGCGACTAAGGTAAAGCTGCTGGCATGATCATCAGCACCCAGAGAAGGAAAACTCTGCATTTATATCAAAACCCTCGCCAACCCGTCTGCCAAGCGTGGTGAGTATGGCAATTACCCCTCATGTGATTGAGGGAGGCCCGTGCCCCAGCAGTGGGGACTTAAATGGGCTGACGATGATGATGATTCCATCTATTGTTCGAAGTAGGTCTGTACCTACCTAGGTCATATTTAGTAAGGCGCTGTCACCTTAATATCCTCCAACCGATTACGGCTACGGTGGCCAATCTCAACGATCAGCCACGTACGCAGGATATATTATAGTGCTCAAGTGTGTGCGCAAACACAAGTGCACTCTCTAATCCCTTGCCCTCATATTCCGATGGGACACCAGGGTGACACGACCGGAGAGGGGTCGGGCGCAGGACCAACGGCTTAACGTGCTTTCCGACGCACGGGGGTACAAGATCAGCAACTTTCAGACTCCGGGCTGACACTAAAGATTTCTTACCGAAAACATAGGTACAATTTTTTTGGCTCGACCCGGAGATCGAACCCGGGACCTCTTGCGCAGCTTTCGCTTTATAGTGCGACCCACTAACCGCTACCAGTACCAGTCACCTTACTAAATATACGAATGACTTTTGTAAAGTGATTTTATACTTCGGATTTTCGGGTCACTTAGAAGCCTGTTTTAATAACTGTTTTAATTTATAAATCTTTTACATACTTTACATCCTTGATGATGTTAATCATTTCAAGACCCAGGTCGACACAATTTTTGGCATGAAGAAAAGTAGGCTTCGGTATCCCACTAACGCAGTAGTAGCAGTCTCCCAAAAATTTTATTCTTAGCACGTCAAATTCCTGCAAACAGATTGATCATTAGCAGTAATTAATGCTTTCCCGTAAAAGTGGAACATTTTACCATGGTTAATATAGATTTTGTCAATCAGGAATCATCTCTCATTCTAATACTAAAATATTTTTGTGATACTATAGTTTTTGAGCTTTTTCGGTACGTAGGTATGCAAAAATTCCTTTTTCTTGATCTATAATCGATTTTTATCTAGTCTTCTGCCCCGAGACCCTCAGGGAAGAAAATAAATATTAATATACCTACATAATTATTATTTTAAACCAAATTGTTACAACGTCTCTCACATTTTGCTGCTTCATAGCAGAATCAGACTAGAATATCACTCTCATGAATGTTATGATTTTTGACAAGATTTCTAAATATGCGGATATTCTGAATGCCTAAATGCTATAAAAGTAAAGTAAATTATCAGCCTATAGGTATACTGTCTAACTAAGGTCTGACTAAGGTAAAGCTGCTGGCATGATCATCAGCACCCAGAGAAGGAAAACTCTGCATTTATATCAAAACCCTCGCCAACCCGTCTGCCAAGCGTGGTGAGTATGGCAATTACACCTCATGTGATTGAGGGAGGCCCGTGCCCCAGCAGTGGGGACTTAAATGGGCTGACGATGAAGGTATACTGTCCCACTACATGGCAAAGGCCTCCATCACAGAAATCAAGTTATCGCTACTATTATGGGATTTGGCTTAATCAATACGTTTGCAAAATGCAGGTTGGTGATCACAAAGCCGAGCTAAGTTCGAAAAATTCGAATCATGCCCGACCCGCGAAGTGAAAGATCACGGCCCGGTACTTAAACCACTAGACCAACATGGCTAAATGCTATACTACCATAGAATCAACGGTAGATATTTGAGGTATTTCGTGAGGGCCATTAAGTTTCTAACCTCAGATGCTTCATCAAATCTCCCAAATAGCTCGTTGAGAAGTTCCACCATCCTCAAAGGAGAAAGTGTTGTTGATATCATGGTGTAGTTCACCACATCCGCGTACAAAATACTGACGTTGTCGTGTTCCTCTATATACAACTGGCTGTAACAAAAAAAAATAAAAGAAAAATTCAATTATATTATTTTCAATTTGCCGCCAAATCGGAAAAAAAGAGAATCGAATTAAATGCATAGACAATAATGTTGGCAAAGAGTTCCATTTTCAAAATATAAACATATTTTTTTAATCATCGTCTTATAAGTGGCCAGTTCTAAAAACTTTCAGTGTCGCCCTCGTACATACATACATTTAGTACATAGTAGTAGTATCAGCCTATATACATAAATATTTACAAAAAATATATATACCCAAATTGCTGGCCACAGGCATCGTGCCCAGGAGACTTAGCGTATTGCCTTTCTGAATGACCAAACTTATACGCTGGCCCAGGAATACGCTAGCTCTCCTGTCACCCGTAGCGTCAACTAGCCTCTGGGCTAGTTCACGGTACAGGTGGTAGGCTCCCGGTCCCCACAGTCCGAGGGTCTCAACTCCAAATCTAAACTCTAATGCGGTACGTGGAAGATGGGACGGAGCCAGTTTCGACGCACGTTGCGTCCCATACTTGTATGAACATTGGTACTTCATTGTAATTACTAGACTCCCCAAATCTTGAATCTTGATTTAGCGTACACCGGGCTCCAGAGCCAAAGTTTTGGATGCAACCGGGAGTTACATGCTAAGATGAAGAAGATTGTTTGGTAAAGAAAGCTTTTAACAATATAACGTCGAAATAATTTTCAGTCAAAAGACGCTCATTGCTTCACCTATGCATCCTCTTAGGGAGTTGCCACACTGGTGGATTGCGAGCGTTTTCAAAGCGGGCGACGACACAGCGAACACGTCGCGTTAGCGCAACATTACCGCCTCGGATGCGCAATGGATTCGCAGGCTTTTTTCTGCGTGGCCGCCACAAAACAACAATGGCGTTCAGAATTATCTCCGCGGCAAATGAGCTGCGAATCCGTTGCGTACCCGCGGCGCAAACGCTGCGCAGCTGCGACGTGTTCGCTGGGTCGTCACTCCACTTTGAAAACGCTCGCAATCCGCCAGTGTGGCAACTTTTATGTGATAGGTGGCAGACGAGCAGACGGATCACCTGATGGTAAGCGATTGCCGCCACCAATGGACACCCATGACACCAAAGGAGTTACAAGTGCGCTCCCAACCTTTACCTCCCTTTCCCCCGGATTGCTCCTCCGGTAACCTCACTCACGCAGCGTAACAGAACACAGTGCTGCTTCAAGCCGGTATTCTGTGAGGCCGTGGTATCACTCCGGTCAAACCAGCCCATTCATGCCGAAGCATGACTCTCCCACAGTTCCAGCAATCTCCAAGGTTAACGGCCCACTTGTGGTAGATAGAGCTACCTACCACGCCGATAAAACAACCATCTAAATTTTACACTGAATCTCGGCCTACGTAGGCTCTAGTACCATGAACTTACACTGTTATTTTTTTATCGTTTAAATTCCGAAAACCTCATAATTGGTATGAAAATGGTAATGATTTAACATGCTGAATGGACTTCTTTCATGATACCTTCTATGAGGTTTTCGGGATGTACAGTGGCGGACAGGTCAAGCTATACAAAACTGTCAAATTTCCTCAATCGATTTCGAACTCAATGTGTAACAATATAAGGTTTATAATCGAATGAAGAAATATGACAGTTTTGTATAGCTTGATGTGTCCGCCACTGTACACGATAAAAAAAACGGTGTATAGTCCATTCTAGTCTAAGATTGTCAAGATTTGTCCAAAAAAAACTATGAGTGTTGGTAACTCAGATATAAAGAATATCGGTCAGTGGGGATTCCTTCATGACCTAAAACCCTTGGTAATCACCAAGAATTTTTGATAACACTGAAATCTTGATGCTTTTAATCAATGACGAGATCATAAAATTGAAAGAGACCTTACATTGAATCGTGATTATCTTAATCCTTATTTTTATAATGACAATTTGGTATTGTGAGTCAGTATATATTTTTTTTCAATTCAATTTTTATTTATTTCAAGTAACAATGACTCATTGATTAATCATACTTTTAAACTATGTTAGTATTACTATTATAATATTAATATTAAAACACGATACATATTTAAAAGACGATATTTAAGGTGGTCATTCCTGTACCACTCCCCCCGAAATAGTACAGGAATGGTTTACATTTAAGCTGTCTAGCCTGCCAGCTATCATAGTCAGGATGCTGTTGCCGCTCGCCCGCTCCGGCGCACCAGGGACCCGCAGCGTTTGCGCATGGTTGCGTAGAAGCAGTCTACGCGTGCTTCGGGGAACATCCCCGATGCGCTGCAGAAGCGAGGTAGCCGCATCTATCATCGCAGTCAATAATATTGACTCTTTCAAGATTAGTATTAAAATTAGTAAAATGGCTACGGCAAACGGAAAATAAATCGCTTACTTGAATGATCTCATGCTGTAGCTGATCCGGTGAGTCTGTAGGCCAAGGAACATGTTCCTGATATCTTCGCGGACTTTCGATACAATATGCTCGGGAAGTATACTTAACATAAGTCTTTCCTGAAAAACGATAAGAAGAAATTGAGCGTCGACAAATTATGCGCTTAAACAGTTATTAATCGATTATGCAAATGAGGCCCAAATAATCTAATAATCGATAATATCAATAACAGTATTGATATTATAAGCCCATATTTTCAGCGCATCTACCGCAGTGTCTCAAGACGAAAGTCTTTAAGGCGACGGGTAGGGCCCACTAGCGACGCTAATCGATTTTAATTTTTAGCTTCTAAACAGGACAGGTTACAACCTTTCGGCAAACACTATATATTTAATAACCATGCAAAAATGTTGGAAACAACGCGTACGCGAAAAATTGATTCACGCCAAAAGCGGCCACTTTAGGCGTGAATCAATTTGCGCGTACAAAAACGGACCCAACATTTGTGCGTGGTTATTTAATCAATAGTAAAGTATTTTCTGAGAGGTTTTAACTCCGAAATTGTTATAAAAGAGATCCGGTTTAGTAGCTAAAAACCTTAATGCGTTTGTGTTGCCAGTGATGACATACGGAACCGAAACGTGGCCGCTTACAATGTGCCGATTAAGGAGGCTCAAAGTCACCTAGAGAGCAATGGAGAGGGCTATGCTCGGAGTCTCTTTGCGTGATCGTATCAGAAATGATGAGATCCGCAGGAGAACACATTCTATATTTAATTTAAAATGTTGTTTACCGCCGATATGTCCTATTTTTCTGTTATACAGAGCTTTACTATTAGAAAAGGAACATACTTCTTGATCTTTGACAAATTTCAGGCGGAGAGTACTTTCGACACAAGCTCTTCTGTCCAAAAATGATCTTCTGGTGACGATTTCATTCATCAGCCTGAAGTAGATTCCCATGAGATTGACTCCAATTTGATAAATGATGTCGCTTGCGACCTGAAAATGTTTAAGTGTGATAATCCTGACAGTACTTAGGAGAATTAACTGTACAAATAAGGTCAAAAAACCATTACAAACCTAGGTATTCGTAGTTTTAATTTAAAATTAGTGTAAAAGCTCGAAAATTAAATTTATAGCGGGTTTTCAGTGATCATCACTGTAGCGTTTGCGCTTATTCGTTTATTCATTTACTCCCACTTTTGATTTTTACCGTAGGAGAGCCACGCTTCGGCATGAAAGGGCCGGCTCGATCGGAGTGATACCACGGCCTCACGGCCACGGGTAGCGGAGGCCCAAACCGAGGGAAAGGGTTTTTTTTACTGTATATTTCACCTGATGGTAAGTGATATTATGGTCTAAGATGTAGCACAATTACCTAGAAGATACCTATTCACTCGCGCTTTGAGGGTGTTTAAAGGTCGGCACTTGTGACTCCACTGGTGTCGCGGGTGTTTACGGGCGGCGGCAATCGCTTACCATCAGGCGATCCGTCTGCTTGTCTGCCACCTATCACATAAAAATACAATAGCTGTCTCTTCAGAGAATACGAGAGTCACGGGCGAGAGCAATTTCTTGGTAGTCCGGCCATTACGTGCGTCTACTTGTACACTGTACAAGCTTGTGATACATTCCCTGTGTATTACTGGTTCCTTAAGTTGGTATGGAAGGAAAAGTGGAAGGAAAGAGAGGAAGAGGAAGACCAAGAAGAAATTACGTCCAACAACTTAAGGAAAAATCAAATGCCATGTCGTACAAGGAATTAAAGGTGCTGGCAGAGTCGAGAGAGGAATGGAGACCTCTCATTGCCCAGCATAGTTGAAGCTATGCTGGATAATGAGAGGGCGTGGTCGGCCTTCGCCCACTTCTGCGAAGAAGTGGTGGCGCAGAAGGAGGCGGCGGAGCGGGAGCGCGAGATTAACCCCCTCGCAGGCCCGCTTCGAGCAAGGAGAGGACGAGTTCGGCGGAGAACTCTTCGTCCTCTCCTTGGAGGTGGCCAGCCGGCAACAGGGACGGGGGTCCCTCTGCCGGCACTGCTATTGGCACCTCCACCGCTCGTTGGGGACGGCTTAGCTCTTCCGGCTGTCCCCAACCCCCCTCCTCCTAGCCTGAAGAGGGGCGTGGCCGCACACCCCGTGTAGGGGCCTGTGGGGGAGTGGGGTTGCGGGGAATAGCCTCGTGCAGTTCCCGTGATCCCATTCTATACCCACGGGTGGTTGAGCCCCGGGAGTTTTAGTGGGTATGCCCTCAGGTCACTTCTTGTTAGATGAAGCGGCCCGGAGGGTGAGTCCCACAGTACCCTGTCGCCCCCCGGCGGCAGGGTCTGCGTAATGCATTTCTCCCGGGAAAAGAACAAACAAAAACAAATAAAAAAAAGGAATGGAGACCTCTCCACCGACAAGAGCGTCGCTCTTAAATTAGAGAGAGAGAAATTGGTATGGAAACCTAGCCTCGGTAAGAGTCCCACTTACACTTGACCTGCTTATTCCTTTTGACACCGACCTTCGTGTTTCAGATTTATGTCCCTATACCAGTATTGTTATTATTTAGAATAATGCCAAGATACATAAGCAGCTACGCGTAAAGATAACGCAAGTACAAGTAACTTATCGAAGAGGATTAAATTTGTGAGTAATGCTTTGTTGTTTTATTACCTATCATCAATTGCAATATGTTAAAATGAATCAATATGAATTGTATTCTCGTATGAGACACATTTATAAGAAATAATAACTTCTAAGAGCAACTAACGCGTTTTGAAAAAATATTCTTTTCTAAGTATGTATTTAACTCGACAGATTCGGTTGATATATTTATCATCATTATCATCCTTCTGTCTTGATTCAGGTTATCTGGGATCGGGTTGGTTACTTACTATATAAATATAGTATGATTAATGCAGAGGTTGATCGCAAATAACCTGGACAATTTTGTAATTTCAATAAGACTGCCGTCCGCTAATTAAAAGGTCGCTAAGTCATTCGCCGTGTGGTCCCCAGCAGAGTAGCATAGGCCACCCTCACTCTTACCGAGGTGTCGTAAAAGGCGACTAAGGTAAAGCTGCTGGAATGATCATCAGCACCCAGAGAAGGAAAACTCTGCATTTATATCAAAACCCTCGCCAACCCGTCTGCCAAGCGTGGTGAGTATGGCAACTACCCCTCATGTGATTGAGGGAGGCCCGTGCCCCAGCAGTGGGGACTTAAATGGGCTGATGATGATGAAGTCATAGGGAGTCGCTGTGGCAGACGAGTAAAGATCGTCTAAGGCGCAGGACAAATACAAGAGGCGTAGAAGTGCGGGCAACGCGCAGGCGAGGTGCGGGCGTGGCGCGGCAGTTAAAACGGGCGCGCTATGGGTGTCAGAAAGGCGTCGCACGGTCGAACACAGTGGCATGTTTTTGGGGCAGTATTATATTAGACTTGAAGATTGTTCTCTATTTCCTATATTAAAAAGTACTCTCTGCTGCTAACTGCGTGTGGGGTGCAGGCAAGGCGCGGGCGCCGGCGCCCCGCCGCCTTCTCAGTATGTATTACGTCTCACCGCTTCTATACATTTTGTATGAGATATCATTGAAACGGCGCCACATCCGCGCCTAGCCCGTGCTTCACCTCCGCCCGATACTTCTTGTATTTATTTGTCCCGCGCCTAAGCTGAAATGACGCATTGTCTAAGGACGCGCCCCACCCCTGCATTACTAACACAAGAAAATTTCAAATACGGAACATGCAATTACAGTTGCCGGTTAGACTCCTACGAAGGAGCCCGCATCGTTCGATTTCAAAAGTACCATTAGCGTGGCTACCAAAATATCTTCGGAGCTTCAAAGACAATCTCTATATGAATTTTTAAACCTTACCACTACGCCGATCTGCGGGTTCCCGATGTAAGTGAAGAAAGCGAAGATGAGGACGTAGACTACGCTGACCAGGGCGCCGAGGAATATCGCCAAGAAGTTGTTCCTCATGGGCAAGAAGATGTAGATTGAGAGGAGCGCCATAGTGGAGTAAGCAGGGCGGAGCGCTATGCCCTCGAAGAAACTGTAGATTGAGACTACGATGTCTGAAATCAAGAATAATATTAATGTTCTCCAAACCGAATTCGATCAGCCATCGGTGCAGGACATATTACAGTACTCTTTATATCCCCTTAACTTCATATTTCGACGGAACACCAGTGTGACACGACTAGAAGAGGGATCAGACTTAGGATGCTTTTTCGAGGCACTGCGGTACAAGACCGCTAACTAACCTAAGACTTCAGGCTGACACTGAGAATTTCTTAACGGAAAAAAACAGATACAAATTTAGGCCCGACGCGGGGATCGGGACCTCAAATGCAGCCGACCGCTTTAAAGTGCGACCAGTGCGACGCACTACCCACTACGTCAACGAAAGCAGTCGAAATTACCTAGTGAGATTCGAGATCAAAATTGGAAACATATTTCTCACTAATCTGAAAAGATGCGTGTCTGAACTGACAATACATACTACATACATAATATGTATCATGTGGCTGTACTAAATAAATAAATAAATAAGCTATCATCTTCAAATGAAAAATATTAAGTTGATAATAAGGGTAATAAAGAACCCTTATTTTTATGGTAAATCTATAATATAAAAATGAATCGCAAAATGTGTTGGTAAGCGCGTAACTCAACAACGCCTGGACCAATTTGGCCAATTCTTTTTTTAAAATGTTCGTTGAAGTCCAAAGATGGTTCTTACTTACGGCGAGAAAAAATCGAATAATTTTCGGGAAATCCCTAAAAGCAGCCCTTTTCTTTTTCACATACAAACGTTTTCTAACTAAAACGTAGAATCAATTTGAGTTTTATTGCTATTATATAAAGTTCATATTTGTTGCCACATTACAATTTTTTTTCACAGGACGAAGTCTGTCGGGCCAGCTAGTACATTAAAATTACCTCTCTAGACAACTGATGGAGACAATATCAATTAGTAAATCAGATCATTCCCAATTTAAAGAACTTTAAAACCTACTGACTTGACTTGACTGACCGGATGACGCAATTGGTAGTGACCCTGCCTCTGACGCCAAAGGTCGCGGGTTCGATCCCCACCCTGGACAAACATTCGTGCGATGAACACTTGTGTTTGTTCAGTGTCTGGGTGTAATATATGTATTTAAGTATATATTTGTGTTCCTCTGTTGTCTGATATCTGTAACACAAGTGCTTAAGCTATTTAGTACGGAATCAGGTCAATGTATGAGATGTTGTGAGAATATATTATTATTATTACTTCTATGGTGACTACTATCTATCTAAGCTAAATAGAACTTTAACCTTACAATTTTGTGAAAGGTTAAAGTCCGCTTAGTGAATTAAATAATCATTATATGTTATCATTCTTTGTTTTGTTAATAGTAAGAATTTAAAAAAAAACACTTAAGATTGTAGTGGCTTAAGGATTTAACAACGCAGATAATCGATATTTTAGAGATTATATCGATATCGAGATTGATAATTAGGTGAGATTTTAGTAGGATATCGAGTAAAATATCTCTCAAAAATGCTGTAATGAATAGAATAATGCATTGGCCGTAGAAGAGGCATGTTTCGGAATGAATGGGCTAGACTAGAGTGATACCACTGCATAAGGTACTTACTTGGTGCCCCGGTTGATGAACCAACTACCGCCTTTTTTAAAATCTAATATAAATTGTAAGAATTTAAAAGCAAAATTAAAATTACATTTTCTTATGAATTAGGAGAACATTTCCACTTCTTTGGTAATGTATAAATGGAATTTAAATTAGTAGTTCTTTTATAATTTTTGTTTGTAATAGGTACTACTCATAGACTATTATTTTTGTATTTAAAGCGAGCAAAATGCTGACGTAAAACTCAGCATTGTGGACAAACCTCAGCGGTTTATACAATGCCATTAACGTGATCGTTGGACAAAAGTATTTGTATGTGATAATAAATTAAAAAAAAAGAAAAGAAAATTTGAACTTATGGCAACTTACCTGTAATTACCAGATCAATAGTAATGATGAACGTGACGAATATAGGCATCCAAAACCACTTCTTTTTCAGCGGATCGTAGAAACATTTCCACAAAAACAATATTGGAACTGCTATTCTTAGTAAATACATTGCCATTGCTATGTATGTCGAGCGTGATTGGATGTCCTACAAGGTAAAAAAAATATCGAGTGAATTCACTAATAAAGTAGTAAACATCTCTACGAAAAAAACCGCCTTCAAGAACCACGAACTAAAAAGTCTTAAAGCGACGGGTAGGGCACACTAGCGACGCCAATCGATTTTAATTTTTAGCTACTAAACCGGATCTATTTTAAACAATTTCGGGGTAACAATCTCTCGGCAAACACTTATACTATTTATTAAATAAGTATGAAAAAATGTTGGGTCCAACACGTACGCGAAAAATGGATTCACGCCAAAAGCAACCACTTTTGGCGTGTTGTCAATTTTTCGCGTACAAAAACGGACCCAACATTTGTGCATGGCTATTTAATAAATAGTATAACTGTTTGCCAAGAGGATATAACCCCGAAATCGTTTAAAATAGATCCGGTTTAGTAGCTAAAAATTAAAATCGATTGGCGTCGCTAGTGTGCCCTACCCGTCGCCTTAAATAACACTTCATACACTTCAGTCACTAGAAATAAAATGTTACCGAAGTCGGCGCCTAATACTATCTTGTAATAAATTTAATTATTCCACAGGGTAAGATACAAAATCTGCAGGTTCTGTCGCGAGGACGAGGAAACGATTATCCACGTCCTCGGCGAGTGCATGGCGCTGCACCGCTGCAGAAGCCGGCACCTGGGAGCACACATGATCTCGGCTGACGAGATCAAGAGCTCCCCCATCAGCTCCATTCTCGGGTTTATCCTGGAACTGGGGCTGCATGAGGTGCTGTAATAGGTTACGGGGCTGCCACAATAGATCATCTACTGGTCGCAGTGGCTATGAGACGCAGGGCTCACCCCATTTCTATCAAATAATAATAAAGATACAAAAACATTACATGTGCCTATAAAATTCGAGAGTTGCCCTCCATTTCTCTGGTGTCGCGGGTGTCTATGGGCGGCGGCAATTGCTTACCATCAGGTGATCCGTCTGCTCGTCTGCCACCTATGACATAAAAAAAAATTGGCAAAGAAATCGGTGATCATAACATAAAAAATAAAAATAAAAAACATAACTACATAGGTACAGTCCAACTCCTCTTTTTTTGAAGTCGACTAAAAAGAGTAACCGTGATTATGTACTTGTTTGCAAAATAAAAGTTGGATACTTTTAAACCTTTACTTGACGACCCGTTTGGAACAGTGGTAGTGAACGCTGCCTCTGATACAAGGGTTGCGGGTTCGATCCCCGCACAGTACAAACATTTGTGTGCATGAACATGTTCGTTTGTATTGGTCTGGGTATTTGCTATGTATTGTAAGTATGTATTTACAAAAGAAAAGTATTATATGTAGGTATATATTTGTAATCCCACTGTTGATTCTGATATCCATAACACAGGTGCTTGAGCTACCTATGTCGGAGTCAGATCAATGTATGTGATGTTGTGAAATATTTATTTATTATTTATTACTAACCTGAGTGTAAGTACCGACTATAACTAAAACTATGTGTATAGTTGAAAATACTACTAATAAAGTTACGTATATGTAAATGAGAGTTTCCCTTAATTTGTCATCGTACTTCCTATATAATCCTTCTAGATCTTTTTGGTCGAATTGGTCCTGAAACAAGAATGTCATCATCATCATCAGCCCATTTAAGTCCCCACTGCTGGGGCACGGGCCTCCCTCAATCACATGAGGGGTAATTGCCATATTCACCACGCTTGGCAGACGGGTTGGCGAGGGTTTTGATATAAATGCAGAGTTTTCCGTCTCTGGGTGCTGTTGATCATGCCAGCAGCTTTACCTTAGTCGCCTTTTACGACACCTCGGTAAGAGTGAGGGTAGCCTATTCTACTCTGCCGGGGACCACACGGCTAACAATTAGCCAATTCAATTAGCCTTTGTCTAAACATACAAGAATGTATGTTTAGACAAAGGCTAATTGAATTTGAAAAGATACACAGTATAATATAATGGTGCAGAACGTGCCTTCTATATGGTTCGACCGGGTTCGTATCCATGCACCACTGGATTATTCAAATCTATGTGCGTATTCACCATTAGCTCGGCGGTGATAGAAAACGTCGTGAGGAATCCTGCTCGTTTCGGATAGTTTCTGAAACGTGTAATCGTGTTCAGTTGGTCTGGTTCCCCTGTTTAAGGGTTGCGAAGGTCAGACAGCAGTCGCTTCATAGTAGTCACCAGGCTCCAAATCCTGAATCGTGAGCACCAAAGCTAAGAGTAGGGATGAAGGGGACACCCTATAATAATTTATGTGCTGTTCCTACTGATTGATAGCATCTTAGGAACGTAAATACTGAAGTGTAATATAGATTCCAATATATCCATTCATAATTTTTAAAGAAGTCATCTTCATCATCATCAGCAACCCACACTCGTCCACTGCTGGACATAGGTCTCCCCTAATGCACGCCACTGCTCCCGATTTTCGGCCACTCTCATCCAGCCCACACCAGCCAGCCTTCGAATGTCATCATCCCATCTTGTCGCAGGGCGTCCTACACTACGCTTACCGAGTCGCGGTCTCCACTCAAGGACTTTACGGCTCCATCGGCTGTCAGTTCTGCGGCTAATATAGACTGTTCAAAGAATTAAACCATAAATATGGTCAAAAAAAGCCGTTTCAGAGAAGTTAACGTTTCCGCTTGAATTTTGGCAAGCAACCATGAATAAGTTGTTATTTTGACAAACGTTGGTATTGTCCTTAATGTATCTAAATCTTGTGGCTTAGGCCAGATGCCCAAACGAAGCCGCCTTAGCGCATCTCTCTTATTTTCTTGATCTATGGTAATACCCTAAAGTGTTTATATAGGCAGGTAGGAGAAGCACTTTGTAGTCTTTGCTGAAAAATTACTACTTACTAAATATATTTTTGACATTCTAATTAAAGAGACGGAATGCCGAATATTCGGTGCGGAGGTCAACATCCACTTTGGGTCCCTGAGCTTGGATGGTTAGTAAGTAAATAAGTTTAAGATACACCAAAATTATTATGACCGTGATTAAGGTCAGTAAGTGACCGTGAGTATGTTAAAGTAAATCTTTACCAGGAAACACCAAAGTAGTGGTCGATAAAAGTCATGTAATATCTTATCAATGCTCACCCTCAAATACTTCCAATTCCACTGTTTTCCTCCAGTTTGCTCCGCCTCTTGTGTTCTGAACTCGTGGAGAGAGGACAACACGCTGGTCACCCTTGTGTTCATGGAGTACCGTGCCAGCAGCTCCAGTGCTCCCACTTGGAGCACCACGGAACCCGTGGTCCGTGAATAGTTTTCATCCTGGAAAGAACAACCAGTCTATATTACAAATCAAATGCCTATTTGCGCTACGCGAACTAATGCAAAACAATACAAGCTCATGTGTGCCGCTGATGATCATGCAGCTTTACCTTAGTCGCCTTTTACTACACCTCGGTAAGAGTGAGACTCAAAACTAGTTACGAACTAAGTAAGATGGACTAAGTAGTTACTTTTTATCATTATTTTCATTTCGTTTCGTTATTTATCTTTTCTTTTGTTAATTGCATTGTTACTGTTAATTTTGATGAGAGGTATATTTTATTGTTTAGTTTTTATGATGCTACTGCCGTTTGGTTTTTTCTAAGCGTTTTTGTCATTTACGCATGCTGTGGTTAACTTATAATTGTAAGTGCAGTTAGCCATTTTTTTTTTGGTAACGCAGAGAGAATTCCGCCGGCTCAGAAGGAACCGACATCGGCGCCGCCTTATGCACACCCGGCCGCTGGGAGTCGGCCGGGTAGTGTGGGGCTCTCCCCTGGGGTGCTCCTAGGGGCATACGCACTAAACTCTCTGCGACAGTTTCCATCCCTCGCCCGGGAGAAATTCTCAGAGCGGGAACGCGGGCTATAGGACGAACCTTTTTAAGTCACCGCGAACCCGCTCAGGGCGAAAGAGCTCGCCAGTACGGCCTCTCTCCACACTCCGGTCCAACGGACCCAGGGTCTCTCCCACGGCCCACCAAACACCGCCCCCCGAATGGCGCCCACACTGCTGGCTGCAGTGCAAACACCACCGAAAGACGGACTGCGGGTATCCTTCCCCACCCATACACTTTTGGCTGCAGTGCAGAGTGGGTTGGGGAAATAAAACCCGCAGGCTTCAAAGCGAAGCCGCCGCGAAACCCAACTCCGCTGGATACGGAGGCGGGAAAGTTGGCAACACCGTCCAACTAACGAGCCCCGTGTCTCGAACACTCGACGCTGGACTCCGAACAAGGCCTTTCGGCCACTGCGCCCGAAGGCGCTCCATTCTGGGGGTCTAATTTCAAGTTACCACGTACGATCGTTCGATCGAGCCGACAGTCAATCAATTGTAGTTTAGTTTGGCAATTTGAAATACCATCGTATGGGACACTTTCGTACGGATCCGACCATAGACTCTCGTGAATGAATGATATTCGCGATGATAGTGTCGCCGAAAGACCCACATCAAATAAAACCAATTGAATTGATTTTATTTATAATTAACAATATTTTTTTAAAGAATAAAAGATATTTGACTTTTTAAATTAAAGGACTATTGTTTAATGTGTTTGAAAGAAAGATTTTAAATAATAAAAACATTAAAATGTTAAAATATTTTTAAAAATCTGACAGCTTGCTATTTTTCTACATCATAGCCCATATAGTTATCTGTGGCCATCTGTGAAACATTAGAAAAAAACTTGTAAATTATTGACATAAGTATGTTAGTACGATAAATATGCAATCTCAATACATAATTTAAAATATTGTAAAATTGTTTGAAAGCGTATGTACATTAGTATTATGCTTATATACAAGTTCTATAGTTATCTAAAGACTCTACTTTCTTAAGTAAAATCAAGTATAAGTTAGGTTAGTCGCATAATCCTACCTCAATAAGTTTATTTGTTATTAATTTTACTCTGCCGGGGACCACTCGGCCACGGAGTAGAATAGGCCATCCTCACTCTTACCGAGGTGTCGTAAAAGGCCAATAAGGTAAAGCTGCTGGCATGATCATCAGCACCCAGACATGGAAAACTGCATTTATATCAAAACCCTCGCCAACCCGTCTGCCAAGCGTGGTGAGTATGGCAATTACCCCTCATGTGATTGAGGAAGGCCCGTGCCCCAGCAGTGGGGACTTAAATGGGCTGATGATGATTACTATTCCAATTTACACTTTAGAAAGAACAACTTTGAAACATCATTTCTATAATTTAGCCATTTGTAATTAAATATTTCAGTAAACAAGACATCAAAGTTCTCCATTGGACCAAACTGTAATAGAAAGCTGAGCTAGAATGACTGTTGGAGAATGAGTTGAAAAAAGTGAACATCTCACTGGAGGTAATCAAAATAACAAAAAGTTATTTAACTGAATCTATAATATCTGTGCTATAACTAATTTCCTTACTGAAAGAAAAAACATTAAGATAAAGATAATATAATTGTTTGAAACATGTATACAAAAGTGTAATCCTTATAAATAAATATTTCACAACATCACATACATTGGTCTGACTCCGAGATAGGTACCTCAAGCACCTGTGTTACGGATATCAGAATCAACAGTGGGATTACAAATATATGCATATAATACTTTTCTTTAATAAATACATACTAATAATACATAGAAAACACCCAGACCAATACAAACAGACATGTTCATGCACACAAATGTTTGTACTGTGCGGGGATTGAACCCGCAACCCTTGGAACAAAGGCAGCATTCACTACAGTTCCAAATGGGTTGTCAAATCCTTGCAGTGTTATTCTTGGTTGATGGTCCAGAACCATGATTTTGGAGGTCAGTGTACCGTGAGCCATGATCGAGGATTTGGCGAGTCTGGCAATTACTATGAAGGGACTGCCGTCTGACCTTAACAACCCTTAGACGGGGGAACCACACCAAATTAATCATGGTTACATGTTACAGAAACTTATTCAAGTAATCTGAAGTGCATATGGAGCTTGTTGGTAGAAATATGCATTTGAGTTTATTTTTTACATTATTTCGAATCTAAAATTAAATAGCTTGTTTTTATTTACTTAATAAGTATGATTGTAATCGAAATACCTATGTACCTACCAACAGTTTTTTGTATGAGAGAGCAATAAAAATACTTTTATTATTAGGTATTTATTTATTTTATTTAAAACTCCTTTATGATTATTGCAGAATATCTACCAGCATTGCACAGATCTCCGCTAGAAGAAACATACCCAGTTCCAGTACTCCGGGCTTCATTGCTAAACGAATTTAATTATTTGCTGAAAATAGTTTGTTATAATTCAACTGATAAGTACCTATGGACAAGCATCATTCTGTCTTCATTTATTATATAAATAAAGTAAAGTATCAGCTTAATTATTCCCTTTGTAGGGCTAAGACCTCCATCATAGAAATCAAGTCATCGCTACTATGATGGGATTAGGCTTAATCATCACTCTTGCCAAATGCGGATTTGTGATCACAAACCCGAACTATGTTCGGAAAATTCAAAACATACCTTTGCTCGACCCGGGAATCGAACCCATGACCCCGAGATCATGGCCACAGGGCCATCGTCAGAACCGTCTTAAACCATTAGACAATGGGGCGTTGTTTTATTTGTAAATAGTTAAAGGTTATTAATTAATACTAATTATTAATTAATAATTATTAATTAATACTTAATTGGCCGTGTTGTCCCCGGCAGAGTAGAATAGGCCGCCCTCACTCTTACCGAGGTGTCGTAAAAGGCGACTAAGGTAAAGCTGCTGGCATGATCATCAGCGCCCAGAGAAGGAAAACTCTGCATTTATATCAAAACCCTCGCCAACCCGTCTGCCAAGCATGGTGAGTATGGCAATTACCCCTCATGTGATTGAGGGAGGCCCGTGCCCCAGCAGTGGGGACTTAAATGGGCTGATGATGATGATGATGATGATGAATTAATACTAAGTGGGTGTGTGAAGATAGATAGATAGACATCTTTATTGCACAGAAAGAATACAAAATATGTGTGTGTACATAGTTTCTTCTTAAAATAGGATAACATTATTGTATCTTTTATTATTTATTTTAATAAATGATTCCATCACATGTACTTTGTTGTTTTTTTCATTCCTTATGTACTGCTCTCCTGTTAATTAGTATGTTAATCGCATGAGTGTTAACAGGGCTTTTGGAACAGTGGTAGTGAACGATGGCTTTGGTTCAAGGGTTGCTGGTTCGATCCCCATACAGTACAAACATTTGTGTGCATGTACATGTCTGTTTGTATTGGTCTGGGTGTTTTCTATGTATTAGTATGTTTTTACAAAAGAAAAGTATTATATGTATATATTTGTAATCCCACTGTGGACTATGATATCCGTAACACGGGTGCTTGAGCTACCTATCTCGGAGTCAGATCAATGTACATATGTGATGTTGTGAAATATTCTATGGGATATATTGAAATTCACTAACTAATAGTGGAGCAAATGTATTAAACCAGTTTAACTGGTTGGTACTGTGTAATCTTTAATGGATATCCAAAATTACCCCAAAATTGTAAAATTTATAAGTAGATAACTAGGTACTTAAATAGTTATGTAGGAACCTAACACAAAGGTAAGTAGGTAGGTATACCTACTTTTTAAGGAAAGAGAAAACTTATTACCTATACTTGTAATGTAGACAAAGTAGGAACTTAGGCAAAATTATTGCCTCTTGTAATACATAATTGAGGCTTGCAAATGGTTAAAACCCTCAAAATGTATTTCACTTTGTACTTTGGTGGATTAATACCTAATTGAGTCAAAAGCCTATATAAATAATACCTAATTAAACCATCAAAAGTTTCAAACTTTTGAACTGATAAGATTAAGTTTGAAGAATACAATGTACTTAGTCGCAGAAAAAGACTAATTACTTAGTGAATCTAGTTTATCTATAAGAAGCCTACACCACTAGGTAGGTACTTAGTATACTTACTTACTTAAATCTGCATAAATCATTGAAATATACCATACATATTCTCACTGGCATAAATCTACAAAAATTCTCAGTAAGTAGGTAAATAGGCGCTTAATGTAAATTAATTTACATATTTAAACGTAAGTACTGAGATTCATACATTAAAACTTTGATTAAGCATTAAAAGTACCTAAGTACTCTATGTATTCATAATCATCTATATAGGTATAGCAATTTTAACATTTTATACCAAGAAACTCCGCTTTAAACTAATCTTTATTGATATGTAAGTCATTGGACCTTATTTACAAAGACATAAAGATCCTTTTTTAATACACCATAAATCCATTCAACCGAACCAAAACACCTTTCGAGCTATCGTGAATTTTGACATAAAGACGCGAGACAAGAAATGTCAAATTCGATATTTTGGTTGAGCATTGGTGTCTTCAAATTAGGGTTTGAGGCGAGATGTGTCAAAAGAGTTTCGGTTGAGTTCAACCGACGCAATGTTCACTTCAAATTAGGAAACGTCGTCAAATACGTTTGGTTGAGTCTCAAAGTTCACTTCAAATTAGACCCCCTGGTGTGGCCCACGTCAAAACGCAATCACGTGAGAGGTGACGCCGGACAGGGCCCCAAGTGCAGTTAGCCAGAAGCAACCTTTGTTAAATGTATCTATTGCAACTTGCTGTAACTTATGTTGGTAACCCTGTCATTAAATTAATAAATTAATGGACTTTATCCGCGATACCTATTATGAGGTTTTCGGGATGAAAACGATAAAAAAATAACGATGAATAATGTCCTCCAAACTGATATTTCGCTCATGGCGGCCAATCTCAGCGATCAGCCATCGACGCAGGACATATTATAGTGCACAAGTATTTGCGCAGACACAAGTGCACTCTCTATTCCCGTACCCTCTTATTTCGATGGGACATTCTAGTGTGACACGACCGAAGAGGGATTAGGCGCAGGATCAACGTCTTAACGTGCTTTCCGAGGCGCGGGGGTACAAGACCGAAAATTTCCAGACTCCGGGCTAGCACTGAGAATTTCTTAACAGAAAAACTCAGGTACAAATTTTGGCCCGACCTGGGGATCGAAACCGGGACCCCAGGTGCAACCGTCGCTTTAAAGTGCGACCCACTAACCATTGCGTAACGATTTACCGTCTTGGTATACAAGACGGTAAACTGTAAATAGAAAAAATAAAATCTGTGGTTTAAAATTGGTTTAGTATTTTTCTATCAGCAACGATTCATCGATAGTTTCATACTACAATAGTAGGAACCTATTATGTGGATAGTTTTTTGAATTTAATTGAAACTTAATTAAATACTACAATTTGATGCTCCTTTTTTTATGCTTGGGCGGACAAACGAGCAAGCGAGTCACCTGATGGAAAGTAATCATCGCCGCCCTTGAACATCCGCGAAATCAAAGAGATTGCTACTGTGTTGCCGGCCTTTTTAAAAAAGAGTACGCTCTTCTCTGGAAGGTCCGGAAATACTCCTGCAGCCAAACCGCTCCACAGGAACTGAGGTACGTGGTAGAAAGTTCCGGGAGAAACGTAGAGTATAGACCGCCATACATCCTAAATCGCTCCTAAATGTAAATATGGATAAAAATAGCAACATAATAAAAAAGCTTCTTGCGGAACAATATGCAGTAATAAATATGAAGAGGACAATACTATGTTAAAGGAAACAAACATAATATATGTGATTGTCTTGTTAATTTATGTTTTGAACCGAAATTACTTTTCTGACCTACTTTGGTTAGCAAAACTGGAGCGGTTGTAGCGAGTATTATTTGTTTTATGCAGATGTGTTTATATGTATGCTTTTAGTCTGATAAACTTATAATTTAAAAATTATCATTGAGATAAGCTGGTAGAGCAAACAACCGAGAAATAGTATCCGTGATCAATAGATGCATAAAATAGTAATGGTTAAGGTGACGGGTAGGGCACACTAGCGACGCTAATCGAGTTTAATTTTTAGCTACTAAACCGGATCTATTTTAAACAACTTCGGGGTTACAATCTCTTGACAAACATTTATACTATTTATTAAATAACCATATGTAATGCTAAATACCAATAAATAACATAAAAAAATTATTCACGCCAAAAGCGGCCATTTTTGGCGTGAATCAATTTTTCGCGCACAAAAACAGACCCAACATTTGTGCATGGTTATTTAATAAATAGTATAAGTGTTTGGCAAGAAATTGTAACCCCGGAATTGTTTAAAATAGATGCGGTTTAGTAGCTTTAAATTAAAATCGATTGGCGTCGCTAGTGTGCCCTACCGGCAACGTATTGTAAATGAATGAATGAATGAATGAATATACTTTTATTGCACTCAAAGCAGTATGAAATCTTCAGACTAGGTATTACAGGATCTGATGACTCATCTATTGCAGATGTCTATGGGCGGACGTGATCACTTATCATCAGGTGAGCCGTCTGCTCATTTGTCCGCCATAATATAAAAGCAATGTAGTAGGTATTTCGCAATGCTGCTTACAAAATGCAAAATAATTAGGCATGACAAGATAATCCTTAAATTTGTATACTGATAAAAACAAGTACTGTACAAGACATTACAATGTTAAAGACCATGAAATAAAACTGTTCTCTTTCATAAGGACTAGAGTACAAGAAAATAAAAATTGAATTTTTAACCTTGTTGTGCTATAAATGTGTATTTAACAAAAGAAGCCTTGAAATACCTACATTGAACAAATAACAGTAACAAATGTTGTAGGTAGTCAAGTAGAAGTAACTAAAGACTTGCTCTGAGATATTTTCAGTAAAAGGTATCGAAGTAGACAATTTTTGATATTTGTAGACAGCCTTGTTATTTTATGAATACAAGCAAAGCTTTAGGGTTTCTTACATTACCTAAGAAATTGTAAGTTACTCGACGTGACGCCGTGTGTACATAATATCATTCATTTTTAGAGTAGTTGTTTATGTTAAGTTACAAGCTAACCTTTTCAAGGCATTTTTTTCATGTCATAGGTGGCAGACGAGCAGACGGTTCACCTTATGGTAAGCGATTGCCGCCGCCCATGGACACCCGCGACACCAGCGGAGTCACAAGTGCGCCGTCAACCTACAAACACCCCTTTCCCTAGATTGGGCCTCCGGTACCCTCACTCACGCAACGAAATACAGCACAGTTGCTTCACGCTGGTTTTCTGTGAGCATTAGTTAAGATATTAAAATTAATGAATTATTTATACAAACTAAAATCAATAAATTAATATAAAAACTTTGCAATTAAAAATTAAAATGTTATTTAAAATTAAAATGTAATTTAAAATTAATACACTGAACCAAAAAAAACAAATAAATGTATAATATTTTAACTATTCAGTGGTCTTAGCCAAAAAAATTGTCACCAAAGTATTCTTTTAGATCATAATAGGCCTTGTTGATAACTATTGAGTGCATGTTCAAATATACTACCATGGATGGCCCTGATGGAACTAGGTAAGTGGTTATATACCTTTATCGCCATTTGATATGGTCCATTTTTGTACAATGTCAAACGTGTCAGGGGTAGTGCTAAGTTATTTTCTCTCCGTGAGCTATGTTTTCCTGGTAGGTAACCTATTTTCTTGAAGTTTTGGGGATGCTTCTTTATTTGACCACCTAAGGGTCAACTGTCATCCACATCATTTCACATGTAATCCCCATTGAATTTTAGCAATGTTACCTAACCTAACTGGAATTTATAATTGAAAATAAACACGGAAAGCTTATCAAGGCATGAAAAGATAACAAATGTGTAAAATCATAGTTAAATCTAAGCAATTACAAGAAATGACGATAGACATCTGTGATGTACGGGGAAAACCCTATCGAGTTCCTTTGGGTTTCTTAAATTGATCATAAATAAAATAAACACTTACCATGCCTAATACCTACTACCGTATGGTCACTTGCATATTTTATCACCACAAAAAAAAAAAAACAAACAATTCACCAAATCAAATAAAGAACGTCTTATTGGTGCAAGATCTGGCGATGACTAAAACAACTCAGAAATTGTACGCCGACCGATTAGTTTTGATAAGCGCCACTCAACTGTTGGAGATATAAAGTAGATTATAATATTGATAATAGAATTAACGTGTGCCTGGATTACACATTTTTAATTGCAGAATGTGGCGATTGGCTGATTGAAAGTGGTACATACTGCTTTGATAAAGGGAGTTACTCGTATTTCTTTTTATTCATAACATAGCTGTTTAATCGGGAAGTAAAGATTGCAATCGTTGTACTTATCTATTGCACTTTTTTAAACGAAATCGAATCTAAATTAACTTTATTTGAATTGTCTCTATGCTGTGTATCTTGTAAACGGTTTCTATTGGATTGTGAATGTCAAGCAATCTATTGTTAATATAAATTGTGAGATAAAAAAAATGGTCAGTGATACAAATGGCCAAAAAGTTTTAAAGAAATATGAATTATCGTATTCAATAAAAATCGTTAAGTGAAGACAGTTTGTTTTTACAATAATTTATGTCTATTTAGGAGTATAATTTCATTATTGTTTTCATATTTATTACCATATGTTCCTGAGTGCTTGACTCACTTTTACGTGTTCGTCTTCTAAGCTTTTCAAGAAATATTAAAAGGTTGACGATTCTTTATCTTATAAGTATCAGACGTCATAATGACGCGCGACCTGAGCTAATCAAAGAACGTACCTACAATAAATATTATTTGCGTAGGTAATTGTATTATTATAACACCCAGACTCAGAATACAAACAAGTGTTGTGATTTTTTGGCTATAACATTCTTTTGCAATTTATTCTTAAATAAAATAATTCTCTTGAAATTGAATAAAAAAAATAAATTAAGTGCATTATTTACTTCATCATCATCATCGTCAGCCCATTTAAGTCCCCACTGCTGGGGCACGGGCCTCCCTCAATCATATGAGGGGTAATTGCCATACTCACCACGCTTGGCAGACGGGTTGGCGAGGGTTTTGATATAAAAGCAGAGTTTTTCTTCTCTGGGTGCTGATGATCATGCCAGCAGCTTTACCTTAGTCGCCTTTTACGACACCTCGGTAAGAGTGAGGGTGGCCTATTCTACTCTGCCGGGCACCACACGGCCTTATTATTTATATTATTTACTTACAAACAAGTTTTACCACACGATTAGTTGTCCAGATTAGGAAAAAAATCCTTCGTGCGTGAGATAGTCATTATTAAATGCGCCATCGGGTCTCAAATTTAATTGACTATGAAGACGAAAACAGAACTTGACTTGCTGTGACGAATAATAGAGGCCTAGCTTATTTTTTTTCGCTACTGCTATTTTTTTTTGTCGGTTATAACTTAAGGACGTCCAAGAGACGATCGCTCCTCGGAAGTACGCATGAGCTAACTCATTCCTAAAAGGCAGGTAAACGCCTCTTAATGTCCTTGATCTCTCATTAAGCTTATTATTAGCCGGGGTGGTAATTTACCATCAGGTTATACGATTGCTTGTTAAACGCCTGTAGCATAAAACATAAATAATTTAGATAAAACTGTGTGTGTTTTAAAATTAAGAAATAGCCCAAACAATTGCAAGCTTCAAGTGGAATGGGCAGGGCACATGGCGAGGAGATTAGACCACCGGTGAGGCAGAAAGGTGTTTGAGTGTAGGCCGCTTTTAGGAGGTCGCAGGCGTGGCAGGCGGACCGGCGGTCTGGGAAGGTCGCGGGAATCCCTTAGATGCGGGCGGCACCAAGGCCGTTTTGTGAGGAGATCATTGGGGGAGCCCTAGGTCCAGCAGTGGTCGTATATTGGCTGAAAATAATAATGATGATGAAATTATCCTTTTTATATAATAGTAACACAATTTGAAAGTAAAACTAACTTTAAACTTTCCTAATCAACTAATGTGTTTCCCAACATTCCGTACATAAAAATATAATTGCAACAGTTCTCGTAAAGTTTTCCAAACTAACACAGAGCCCGTGAGAAAAACAATCAACAAATTATGGCGGGGCTCCTAATTGGCACCCAACTCGTTTGTGTTCATAGCCCAAGGTGCCTAACTCGTAGTGATGCAACTTGCGTCCAGTGCCACACATAACTCGAGTCATTGTAATTTAACTCGATTACCAATCCAATCAAATATGAAGGTGTTTTCAAATTACAGTGCGGCGCGACGCGCGATAGGCAAAATACATAGATTGGATTGCCACACTCTATACGAAAATCTGGATCTCCCGTTCCAAAGGTCGTGAGTCCGATTACTACTTTGCACAAACATTAAGCATAATTCCTACTTTGCACAAACATTAACTTCAAGTCTATGTGTTATATTATAATCCAGTTAAGTATTATGTATAGATTGCTAGATTCTGACACTCAACTCATGACACAATATGTGCTTAAGCTACTTTGGGATCAAGTCGATGTGGGGTGTGATTTTGTTTGACATTCTTTTATTTATTTCATACGTTTTTGAGAGTCCCAGCCCATTGAAGCTGTCACGAAGCATGAAGAAGCCTGCGCTGTATTTCCGGTTGGATGTGCAGGGTAAAAGTTGGCAGCACCCTTGTGACCCCACTGGTGTCATAGGCGGCGGGAATCGCTTACCAGCAGGTGATCCGGTTGCTTGCTTGCCATCTAAGCCTATGATATTGAAAAACCTTTGCACAGCTGAGTGACTCGAATTATTTTTTTTCTTGATCAAGTTGCATCACTATCAACGCCGTGTTTATTATGTGGTCGTAGGTCAATAAAGACAATTAAGTCTATTACTAACATTCTAAAGCTATTGTTATTTATAATTATAGCAATGTGATAGTAGGAACATCTCACGCATGATTTATATGTCATGGTATCTTTTCTTAATGTAATTCTCCAGACTCCACAAATCCTGGATCTGGGTCCGAGGGTTCTCCGATCTCCGAAGCTTTGATTTTGGATGCAACTGGGAATGAAACGCTGTGATGATGAGTAGGAATATCTCTCGCATGATTTAAATGTCATGGTAACTCTTTTAGGGTCAAACATACGAATTTAATAATACCTAATCATAAAGTAACCATAGTCCCCATTGTATTATCCTAGACAGGTGTAATATCTATAGGTACATTTAGCTATAGCTATATATATGTAAACGAATTGTTTAGGTTATTTTTAACCGATTTCAAAAAGGAGGAGGTTCTCAATTCGTCTGAATGTATGTAACATACATACAAAAAAAGCATTTTTGTATGTATGTTACGCGATAGCTCCATAAATTATAAACCGATTCAACAAAATGTTTTTTTTTTGTTTGAAAGGGTAGGTATGGTATCTAGTTGGTCCCATTGTTGCATGTTATGGCCGGATGGTGGAATCCCAGAGAACTCGAATACAACCTTCATATTTTATAGGCACATATAAAGTTTTTTGTGTATTTCTCAAAGCTTTATAATAGTAATTAATTTAATAAAATTAATTATAAATTAATGTAAATTTAATGGGTGAATTATTTCTGTTTTTTTTTATATGAGTGTATATATGTGTATATATTTATTTATTTGCTTATTTCGGTTATGTGCAGATAATATGTTTTAATTCATGTTTTTCTTGTTATTTTAGTATGTATTGTTGTTGTGTTGTTGTGTTGGTGTGTTTTTTATTTTTTATGTTATATTTTACATTCAAAAAAGGCACCCGCGGAAGATCAGCGCTGAGGTGTCGGCCACAGCACATGCTGAGCGGGGACCTATTTTTTTGTACATTCTTTTTAACCATGCATATAGTGAGAACTCTGTAAATGTGCAAAAATAAACGATTTTTCTTTCTTTCTTTCTTTCTAATTATTAAAGTTGAGCCACTCTTTTATTTTATTTTATTTATTAGGACAACCAACAAGGCACACACCACAGAAGTCTTAAGTCTCAGTAAGCTTATTCTAAGTGTTGTCTTAAGGTGACGGGTAGGGCACATTAGCGACGCCAATCGATTTTACGTTTTAGCTACTAAACCAGATCTGTTTTAAACAATTTCGGGGTTACAACCTCTTGGCAAACACTTATAGTATTTATTAAATAACCATGCACAAATGGGTCCGTTCTTGTACGTAAAAAATTGAATCACGCCAAAAGTGGTCGCTCTTGGCTGTAATCTATTTTTTTTTAAAAATCGGATCCAACATTTGTGCATAGTCATTTAATAAATAGTATAAATGTTTGCCGAGAGGTTATAATAACTCCGAAATAGTTTAAAATAGATAGCTGTTTAGTAACTAAAAATTAAAATCGATTGGCGTCGCTAGTGTGACCTATCCGTCACCTAAATTACAGGTTGCCACGGCATGCAAAGTGGACTAAAGTATAACTAATTAAGATACAAGTAACTTTTAACTAAACGTACATTTGTTACAAAACTTAGGTACCTAATTTACGAGATTTAGGTTCATACCAATAATTGCCAACTACCTATCTATTATTAGGTCTAAAACCAAAACTAAGTCTTTATCCATAATATAGAAAAACGATTTAAACAACACATTTAGAACAAACTTATGATAGCGCCCTCTTACGACTATTCGATCAACAAACGCTAGTTCTGCGAGCTCTACATCTGACGCCTGGCACGGGTAGTGTCGTTAAGAACAACTAGGGGGCGCCATGAGCAACTTCTTAGCTATTTACTTTAAGAACATATTGTTGCAATGACGGAGGTTCGGGACGTGTAATTAAAAGATGTTCTGCGTTATGACTGTCTATTTTATTACGTACTAACCAACTTATAATTCCTTTTTTTTTTTTGGTTTCCCGGGAGAAATGCATTACGCAGACCCTGCCGCCGGGGGCGACAGGGTACTGTGGGACTCACCCTCCGGGCTCCTTCTTCTAACAAGAAGCGACCTGAGGGCATACCCACTAAAACTCCCGGGGCTCAACCACCCGTGGGTATGGAATGGAGTCACGGGAACTGCACGAGGCTATTCCCCGCAACCCCACTCCCTCACAGGCCCCTACACGGGGTGTGCGGTCACGCCCCTCCTCAGGCTGTGAGGAGGGGGGTTGGGGACAGCCGGAAGACCTGAGCCGTCCCCAACGAGCGGTGGAGGTGCCAATGTCAGTGCCGGCGCAAGGACCCACGTCCCTGTTGCCGGTTAGCCACCTCCACGGAGAGGACGAAGAGTTCTCTCTCCTTGCTCGAAGCGGGCCTGCGAGGGGGTTGGTCTCGCGCTCCCGCTCCGCCGCCTCCTTCTGCCACCACTTCTTCGCAGAAGTGGGCGAAGGCCGACCAGGCCCTCTCATCATCCAGCATAGCTGCAACTATGCTGGGCAAAGAGAGGTCATGTCCGACCTCCGCGACCAGTGCGGACCGCTGTTGGTCAAAGGACGGGCACACCATCAACGTGTGGTGCGCCGAGTCCTCCGCAGCGTGCCGCACTGGTGGCACGAAGGAGTGTCCTCCCGCTGAATACGGTGCAGGTAGTTACCGAAGTAACCATGCCCGGCAAGTACCTGCACCATCCGGAAGGACAAAAAAACCAACTTATATACTAGCCTAACCTAGGCGAGGTGCGTCACACACTACATTGCACTGTCTGTCTTGGTGTATGTACCATATGTAATGTAATGTAATGTAATCTGGACTCCATTTTCCGCACTTAGACTCTCTTTCGGTCCATTGTACGTGATGGGTCGACTGAAATGAAGCCAGCCCAGCTCCGCCCAGAAGCGCAGAAGTTTCCTGGGAGCTTCACAGGCTTCGCGGAGCGACCTCACTGGTCCGAGGATTTGTTCGCGTTGGGTTGTGTATGTACCATATCTGTATTTTGTTTCTGTGCAATAAATAATATCTATCTATTGTCGTCGCGAACCACTAAATTTTAACATTTTATTTACAAGCAAATTCGATTTAAAAATTACTTTAATCTATGGAATATCTATGAAAGGAGAGCCGTGGAAGAGCCACGCTTCGGCATGAAAGAACCTACTCGACCGGAGTGATACACCGGGCTCACAAAAAATCGGCGTGAAGCAGTATTGTACTGTGTTTCGCTGCATGAATGAAGGACCGGAGGTCCAATCCGGGGGGAAGGGGGCTTAAAGGTTGGTAGCGCACTTGTCACTTCACTGGCGGTACGGATATATACGGGCATCAGGCGATCTGTCAGCTCGTCTGCCGCCTATGACAAAAAAATAAATAAAAGGAGTCACAAAATAGGCCCACCATTTTGACGATCTGTGATATATGACTACTACTCATCGCATATTTTGACGACCATTTGGAACAGTGGTAGTGAACGCTGCCTGTGATCCAAGGGTTGCGGGTTCGATCCCCGCACAGTACAAACATTTGTGTGCATGAACATGTCTGTTTGTATTGGTCTGGGTGTTTCCTATGTATTATAATTATGTATTTACAAAAGAAAAGCATTATATGTATATATTTGTAATCCCACTGTTGATTCTGATATCCGTAACACAGGTGCTCGAGCTACCTATCTCGGAATCAAATCAATGTATGTGATGTTGTGAAAAAAATATTTCATTTAATTTAAATTTAATTTAATATTCTAATGGACTTAAACGCGTACACCAGAACATCCAATTACACTGGGCAAAAATCAATCTATTTTCTTGATGTATACAGTAATAGTATATTTTAAACTATATTAAAGTTCCTCGATACGACTAAATTTCCAGATTCTTCATATCAGCTCTAGTTTTTAAGTTATTCACAGAAAAAAATACAGAAAAATACAAAAATATGGAAAATACATAAATGGCCTATTGAAAAATTACCCAACATTTTTTTTCCATTTATCATACTATTAACCCTTACCTGTAAAATACAAGTAAATCATAATTTTACGATTTGTTTTTGTAAAGATACCAAAATTTAAAATCTTGTATTTTTTTTCCATTCTTTGCTTGAGCGCGTCGTTGTATGGAGTTTTCTACAAGATTTTTAAATCAATAAATCTCACCTTAGTTCTAAGATAAAAATATGAATCTAATCATTATTTTAATTTGTGAATACCTTCATTATCATCAATACATTACCAATAATTATGTAAAATGTTTGTATGTTTGAATTGCATTTGAATATGCCCCCAATGACCTTTTTACATAATTTCAGTCCCCTGTAACTTATAAACGAGATGTGATAGAAAAAAACGAATACCATATTCGTAATCACCACCTAAAGTTTATTCAGGAACCTAACCTACACCTCAAACCTAATTCATCAGAATCTATGTTGTCCTGTGTTATACAGGGTGTATCTGTGAACATTTTCATCCCTTTAACCACGTGTTCTACCAACCATTCTGAACAACATTTGTTCAACGACTTTTTGTTATTCATCGAAAAAATTTTCGACTTTTCGACGACCGATACAAAATGACCAAGTCTCGTGACCGACTTTGTATGAAAAGTTGAAATCTTTTCATGTGAATTTCCAAAAGTGATAGAACAAATGTTGTTCATAATGGTTAGTAGATCACATGGTTAAAGGGATGTAAATGTTCACAGATACAACCTGTATACTAACAAGTTTGACGACCCGTTTGGAACAGTGGTAGTGAACGCTGCCTTTGGCCCAAGGGTTGCGGGTTCGATCCCCGCACAGTACAAACATTTGTGTGCATGAACAGGTCTGTTTGTATTGGTCTGGGTGTTTCTATGTATTATATGTATGTATTTACAAAAGAAAAGTATTATACCTATGTATATATTTGTAATTCCGCTGTTGGTTCTGATGTCCGTAACACAGGTGCTTGAGCTACCTATCTCGGAGTCAGATCAATGTATGTGATGTTGTGAAATATTTATTTATTTATTTATTTAAGTATCTAGGTAGAGTCCGCACCGCGAGAGAAGTCCCGCGGAACTAACATTTTGGATTCCTTATTTTCAATAGTGACAAAGCTCAAATTTGAATGTTGACGGTGATAAAGAGGCGCATATCAACGGTCTTCTTTAGGCATATCAAGGGCTACGGGATAGGATACGGCCTCGACGGACCAACAACAAGGACCAACCTCAGCATGTGCTGCAACTGCTTGAAGCCGCTGCACTCACCCACTGAACAAACAGACGAGTGTTAATCTAGAGTAGGAATCAAACCCACGTATCTTGAAAACGTGGGGCACTATATAATATTCATTGGCACGAAAAAATATCCGTGAACACCTCGCCAAGTTCAATTAATGACCTTTACCTTTTATAATGATTAACGATTTCATTCCATCCAAAAATTAGGTTTTTAATTCACAGCTTCACAAACAGTAATTAACAGGCGATATCAATATTTATGTCGGTTTAATCCACACTAGACATAATGAGAATATTTCATTCTTAATTACCTACACCTTTTTAAATGAAATGGTTAATTGCTTATCTGAAATTGCGTGAGGTGTTTGCCGTATTTATTGTATTGAATTTTTTGCCGTGCGAATGCCTATAGTGTTAAATGTGTCCAAAAGTATTTTCGTCGAGTGGATGAAAATCTTTTGTGAAAACTTTATACTTTAATTACGACTTACCAACTATTCTTAATTTTTACCAGTATTTGAAAGTAACTAATAAGTAAAAAAATCTTTCGGTTTTTTTCGTTAGTTTCAAATAAAATATAAGCCTAGGTCATCATCATCATCATCATCAGCCTATCGCAGTCCACTGCTGGACGTAGGCCTCTCCAATTGTTCACCACTGTGATCTATCCATGGCTTCTCGCATCCAGCTCTTGCCAGCCATCCTGCGCAGATCGTCCCCCCACCTAGCCAGAGGGCGCCCTACATTACGTTTGCCAAGACGTGGTCTCCAATCCAGAACTCGTTTACCCCATCGGTTGTCGGTTCTGCGGCTAATATGGCCAGCCCACTGCCACTTAAGCTTGCTAATCCGGTGAGCAATGTCGATAGCTTTGGTTCTCTGCCGGATCACCTCATTTCGGATTTGATCTCGGAGAGAGACGCCGAGCATTGCTCGTTCCATAGCCCGCTGAGCGACCTTTAACTTGTGGACCAGCCGTACCGTAAGTGTCCACGTTTCGGCTCCGTATGTCATGACGGGTAGGTCACTTGGATAGTAATAAGGGATCGAATAATAAATACCTCATTCACCCAAATCGACTGGGTATTTTAGGCAGATTCTTGGAACATACAAACATATTTACACACTCATATACATAGACTGCTAAAATCGCAACCCTTCCTTTTTTTGCTTCGCCGTAGTTGGGTAAAAAGGTACTGATACAATAATTTACATTTTGAAGTAAAGGAAGAGTAAGTCATAGCTAAATAATATGTACGTATAGATTTTATAAAATTTTAATTAATATTTTTTCTGCGACTATTGTTTCTCGAGTTTTATTCAAAACTGTTGGTTGTGGTTTATTTAACGGCCTTTGGGCCGAAAGATCCCCGAGTAGAGGCCACATACAGCAGTGGACGTCTATTGGCTGAAATGATGATGATGTTTATTAAAGATTAAATACATATCATGATATTTGTTTTGTTAGTGAAAGAAATTTAAAGCTGTTATTTTTTACCCTAGTAAACCATTCTTCTACCCGTCTCTATAATGATAAACCAATGTGTCCTGCCAATTTATTATTACGGTACGGTGCGGAATCACTCTTACTGAAGAGACTAGAGACACAAAATTAGAGTTGCACAAAGGCTCTTGGAGAAAAACATGCTTGGCATCAATTTACAAAATCGAGTATAGAAAATTCTTAAATCCGATGCAGGACAAAAGTCCAATACGTCGGATTAAGACTGATGGAACTCACGTGGCATTCCTACGATTTTACATTTAATGAATGGAAACATTCTTTATTTTCATAGGCTTGTACACAGCACTTACAAATTGACATACATTTGAGTAATTTAAAAAGTATTTATAAGTACTTATGTATAATTTACATGTTAATACATATATTTCTTGATACATAAAATAAACCAAAAAAGATAATAAACATAATGCGATTCTACCACCGGCTCGGAAAGTTGTTTCTGGTCGAGAAGATCCAGCGAGAAACTCGTCAGTTACTCTTTTTAATCGCCAAACTTTCATACAATGTTGTATTATCCTCATGCAGTTTAATTTTAACATAAAATAAAATTCATATTCCTCCGAGAGCAAGAGTCCTTGCTATACTTGATGATGGTAGGTGGAGTAAACTCTTGATACTAGAACCGGCTGAGGTAATCCTGGCTGTTCAGAAGAACTTTGTATCAATAGCTATTTTTTTATGTTACGACAGCCAAACATCATCATCATCATCATCAGCCCATTTAAGTCCACACTGCTGGGGCACAGGCCTCCCTCAATCACATGAGGGGTGATTGCCGTACTCACCACGCTTGGCAGACGGGTTGGCGAGGGTTTTGATATAAATGCAGAGTTTTCCTTCTCTGGGTGCTGATGTTCATGCCAGCAGCTTTACCTTAGTCGCCTTTTACGACACCTCGGTAAGAGTGAGGGTGGCCTATTCTACTCTGCCGGGGACCACACGGCGGACAGCCATACATTTGACCTCAATCGCACCTGATGTCAATTGTAGATGATTGGTGGTACATGAATCCGATCAGGTCAGGATCGAGTACTTTGTCGTAAATGAAATAAGGCATACAACAGAAGGTACTAATTTTACGATTGCATAACAGCCGTATACAGAAATCTTAACAATACATTTGAAATGAATTGACACATAGTCTCGCGATACACTATCTCGACATTTCGTATTCTACACATAACAGGTGGCTTTGTCCAAATATTTCTGGCACGTTTCGCCCCAATATTGTCTCACGGTGGGATTGACATTTTTGTACGAAACTTGGCCAACTAATCAACTCGACGAAAGGTCAAGAGCGAAGCCCTATTGAAAGGGATCGTGGTCATTAATGTTTTAGTACTTCGTAAGGGCATAACGCTATGAAAGCGAATGAGGGGTGCTGGGTTTACAAAAAAGGCACGGTCAATTAATTTCTTGTTTTATTCGCGACGTTTTTTTTATTTACTTATTAGAAAAATAAACAGCAGATTTTACACACTTAGCCTGAAAAATATACACATCTTATTTGCCAAAATGTTTTCACTATTAAGATCTACATTGGTATACGATTTAATACTTAATTCAATTCAAATTTCTTTATTGCAGACAAAATACATAGGTCCATAGCTTAAAAAACTTAATAATAGGGTAAGTAAATAGGTACTTAGAGTGTTTTTATTTTATTTATTTATTAAGGTTACTCATTGTACCATGTACCTTAGGTTAGGTTAATAAGTAGGTATGTGTAGCATACTCTTCAAATCAGTAGATATATTATGTTTTGGTGTAATAATTAGAAAATATGACGTGATAGTATTTTACCACTTGGCCCATGCACAAAGTTACGCCACCCATGCGCCAAACTGTACCACTCAGACCCGCTCATCACCGTCACTCATTATGACCTCTATAGAGCAGTAAGCTGATGGTAAGCTTTAGAGTAGAGGGTCCAGGATTCGATTCCCGGTCGGGTCAATTTGGAAAAGAGATTTCGTAAATTGTCTTGTTTTGCCGTCTCGAAGATGCTCCTAGCTATTGTTAGTGCCTACCGATAGTGCTGGCATTAGAGCAACACGCGTCTTCTGATAATCATCGAGCATCATATGGAATCCTGTAAGAGCTGTTTACAAGTCAAATAAAGAATGTTTGATTGAGTTTGCAAACAATTAATTCAGCTTAATAAACACCTCAGATACTCTTCATAACCGTGATTAGATGTAAAAGTGAACTTTAATTAATTAAGACGGGGATTATCATGAAATTTAAATTCATTATGAGGTACAGCAGTATGTGTACCTACTCACATATTTTGCTTGATGTTTCAGCTACGTTACAGCAGCCTGGGTCACAAGTATGTGAGTTGTATCTCTTATTGAATTTCGTATTAATCCCCGCCTTAAATAATTATTATAGTAATAATGTATCGCGAAAATCTAAAAGTGAACTTAATTGTGTGTAAGTCAATAATACACTTATTTACTGTTACTAAACGATATCTTTATGTTTAAGTTATTGTTAATGTTGTCCAGAAATTTGTAGCCGACGAATGAAGGAGTCTGTACGTACATTATACACATTCACATATATAAACATTGCAAGATATAGGTACGTATAATGCAGCTTTAGACTTGGTAGAGTTGGCCGCCTCAGTCATGTGTGTCTATACATCATATAACAGTTTACCCTATAGTGTAAATGTAGAGATTCAGCTTAAGTCAGCAACTGACGTACTAACACCTGTGCGTTAAGCCTTTTTGTATCAAAAGCTCACACAAGTAGTGTTTGGAATAGAACTAACAGTATTAGTAAGTAGGAAATTTCTAATTGATATCTAATTGATATGCAATAGAAACTCTCTCATAAGTAGCCGCCTTAATGTTCGTGATAAAGCAGACAAAATGCATGGTATGTTTATGTTCTACATTAACTACTTACGTAGGCAAGAATTGCCTGGCCAGACCATCCCACCGCCAGGTAGGGTAGAATGGGTAGACCCAAAAAGATTTGACTTGACATCGTAAGGGGTGACATGCGTTCCAAAACTGCCAAAAAAATTACTACAATGGATGTGGAAGACCGTGCGTAGTGGAAGAGATGTAGTGGGAAAGCGGATCCGAAGCCCCAGCTTGGGATGCAACTGAGATTTGATGCTAAGATGATTATGATTTTGATGATGACCTCATTGTTCTTAGCTGTCAAACTGAGTGGCAACCATTTTTAGCTAGAAAAACAACAAAATTGCTCAACGAACCCTGTACAGAATATTCGGAAGAAAAGTGACCCTGTTAAAAACCGTATGAACGCACGAGGATCTCGAGAGAGTGGTTCTGACAAGATGATAATAGCTAGTTATACGGTTCAAGCCTATTCTTTTTAAAGTAATAGACAGACAAAGAGTGGAGATCTGTAGGCCAATTATCGAGCAGTTGACATCGAAGTCGAATGTATGAAATCTCTTAATTCAACTTCAATGTCAAGTGCTCGAGAATTGGACCTCTGATGGTAGGCGATTGCCGCCGTCCGATATACCAGAGGAGTCGCAAGTGCTCTGTCAACCCTGAGTCAGCGAAACAGTGTTAGCGCTGCTTCACGGCGGATATCAGGAGCCCGATTCTCGTGCTCGTGACATTTATTTTCATACGACAGATATCACTAAAACATAGTTTTTTTTGTATGGTTTTCAGGTGATATCCGCCATGTTTTCAAAATATCACGAGCACGAGAATTGGGCTCCTGTGAGGCTGTGGTGGCCGAGGCGCCGCTCACGCGCGCCATGCGCACTATTAACGCGGTATCGGAATTCGCGGACATATTCTGTTGTCTCCTGAATGAATTCGCAAGGACGACACTATATATATTATGTTATAAATAGGATTTAGGATTTATTGGTTTAGTTTATAATGTTTATATATATATATATATATATATATATATATATATATATATATATAAATATATATATATATATAAACATATATATATATAGAATAACCAATAAGGTCGCTTGTTCCTCGCCGTACTTCTTCGTATGCACCAACAACCCGGTAGGCTGCTTGCCCTACTACCTCGACGATATGGTGAGTGGCACCTTATAGCATGTGTAATATACATATAGATACCTAGCTTTATATAATAATTAGATAGTTGCACTATCGCATTAGGCTAAGCCCTGTAAAGATAGCGTAAGAAGAGAAATAAATAAATAAATCACCGTCGAGCTGGCCTATACTAATTGGGGAAACGTGGCTCTCCATAAAACCATTCTACCATTGCTTTGAATGGTTGATTCTGACTGAGTAAACATGGCTGAAGAGTAACGAAGCAGATCAAGCCTTTTCTTACACACTATCGCAATTTTATTTAACAGGTAACGTTTACTAACTTCTTTATCCCTTTCCTTCTAATGTATCCTTGTAGGTACTGCAACGTATGATATTAAGAGCACACACGTAACGTTAAAAGGCTGCGAACGAAAAACAGAGCTAATAAAGGCTAAGTTACGAGTGTACACGACGCAGGCTGCGTCTGCACCGCCGTATATAAGGACCATAAATGTGGCGCCTCCTTCTCTTTGCCAACCACCTATGTTACTGAGATACTAAAAACGTATAGGCAGGCATATATCGGGTTGTAATATAAAATAACACCTCCTTTTTCAATCCCATACTGAAATGTGTATGTCTTGGCGAGAACTTGGATCATAATCATAATACAATTTAATCGTAATTTCAATCATTTTAATCTTAATTTATTTAAATTTTGTTAAATGTTTTATAATGTAATTAGAATATTTTTTTAATTTATCCCAATTTAATTTATAAAAGTAACGAATTTATATTTTGATTAATCTGTGTATGCTATTTTAGGATTAGTGTCTAGCTTATTTAATTTTAATTATTATATACAGGGTGTATCTTTAAACATTTAGATCCCTTTAACCACGTATTCTATCAAACATTTTAAACAACATTTGTTCTATGACTTTTGGAAATTCGCATGAAAAAAAATCAACTTTTCATACAAAGTCGGTCACGTGACTTAGTCATTTTCTATGGGGAGTCGAAAAAATAATCTACTAATTTTGAAAAGTCGTAGAACAAATGTTGTTCAGAATGGTTGGTACAACACGTGGTTAAATGGATGTAAATGTCCACAGATACACTCTATATTGTTATTTAATTGACTGTTTTTTTAAGTCATAGGTGGCAGACGTGCAGACGGATGCCTGATGGTAAGCGATTCCCGCCGCCCATAGATACCCGCGACACTAGTGGAGTCACAAGTGCGCCGCCAACCTTTAAGCCCCCCTTTCCCCTGGATTGGGCCTCCGGTACTCTTACTCACGCAGCGAAACACAGCAAAGTGTTGCTTTACGCCGGTTTTATGTGTTATTCGTTGGTTTAATTGTTCCGTGGTCCTAACGTTACACGGTACGAAGAATTCGTCACGGTTACAGTATGGTACGGATTTTATTACATTGTTAGCAGTATGATACAGATTACGACTGATCAAGAAATAACGGTTTCGCAGAATATACCTTATATTATGTATGTTTATGCTGATTTAACATTCTTTGTAAATTTAAGATAACGATCATCCGTTTATGATTTTAAATGTGGGAGAGCCACGCTTAGGCATGAATGGGCCGGCTCGACCGGAGTGATACCACTGCCTCACAGAAGACCGGCGTGAAGCAGGGCCTGTGTTTTGCCGTGTGAGTGAGGTTACCGCAGGCCCAATGGGGGGAAGGGAAAAAGGTTGGCAGCGCACTTGTGACTCCACTGGTGTTGCGGGTGTCCATGGGCGGCGGAATTGCTTACCATCAGGTGATCCGTCTGCTCGTCTGCCACCTCTCATATAAAAAAAAAAAAATGAACCAAAAGCTCTACGAGTATATCTAAGATAGGATTAGATTCAAACTGAACCTTAAATCTACCCCCATTATGGTCAAATTATATTTAAAGGCCGGCAACACATTAGCGATCTCTCCGATTTCGCAGATGTTCATGGGCGGCGATGATTGCTTTCCATCAGGTCACTCGCTTGCTCGTTTTTCCGCCTCTAGCATAAAAAAAATATTATTATTATAAGGCCGAGCCGACAGGCTGAGAAAACGCTGGAGGAACGAATTCGATGCCCACCTAAAGGACTGGACGACTGTGGCTCGTGACCGACAACGTTGGAAGGTGGGTATGGAGGCCTTTGCTGTGAGACAATACAAGCAAACAATAATAAAAAATATTTGTTATAAAAAACTGAACATATGTAGATGTAATTGCTTCTTCAATATCGAAATAAAGAAATGCATACTTTAACTAATCCCCATTGCCTATGCAATTTGGAGATTTGAGTTAGCTATGAATAAAATTGTATTTTTCTCAACTCTATCGCATTATATGTAAAGTTCGCCTCGCCCAGATGTATGTCACCCCTAGACGGAAACCGGAGAATCCTGGTAAACTTCTTGCTAGTTTGATTCCAATTTAACTTCGCTATACGTAGTATGATGCAATCCGTCCTTTGTTCGGGAATGCTAACATTAGAAAATTGCTAGAATTTATCGCTTAAACTTCTCATAAATATAATAATTTCATAACAAATACATACAGGCATACATAAGATTACCACGATCTGTCCAATTTCCTCAATTGATATTGTACGGGCAGCCACACATCAATGTACATACCGGAGCCCAATACGAGGAAAGGGGGGTTTAAAGATTGGCAGCGCATTTGTGACTTCACTGGTGTTTCAGGTGTCCATGGGCGTCGGCAATCACTTACCATCAGGTTATACGTCTACTCGTCTGACATTTAACACATAAAAAAATTCACCGGTATTTACGAAAATTTGGGCGAAAAATAAATCCTATGAAAGTTAACAATCCTAAGAAATGTATAAATTTACGGTGTTTGATATATTCTGGTGAACTCTGTCAAAGTTATAATGTTAAGTTCGCATCACCCAGATGTGTCACCCCTAGAAAGAAACCGAAAAATTCTGGAGCCCAATTTTGGGCAAAAACATGGCGCATATCGTATGAAAAGCATACAAAAAACGATGTTTTTCTGATGTATCGATTTTCGAATAATGTCACAAGCATCGAGAATTAGGCTCCTGGCGAACTGTTTGTTACTTTGATTCCAATTTAATTTCGCGATAGTACGAGTATCATGCAATCCGTCCTTTGAGAATGCTAACTTTTGTAAATTGCTAGAAATTATTGCTTAAACTTCTCTAAAACTACGGCTAATATATTGTAGTTACACATTTTTCCGACATTACGATTTTTCCAATAAGTAATGGGCTTGTTGGAATCATTTCATTGGTATACAAGACTAACCGTCTTGCTTGATGAACATATTTAGTTCTTTTATTTTGAATATTCAAAACTTAAAATTACATATTTTCAGTTTTTTGCGTTTTAAAAATAAAATTTAAGTGCACACAAGGAATCTGTTTTGTTCAAAACCATCGCTTTCCCAAACAACAGGAAAAGAACAACAATCCTCCTTTATGCCAAAAATGTCCATAATAGGATACAATACATTTGACCCGTTCATCCATTTAATCGCTCCTAATTTATAGCTAAAAAACCAGTCAGGTAATTGAATTAGGGGCGCCCATTGCGTTTTCAATGCGAGCCTCAGAAAACAGCTTTTGACAGCACGGCTTCGGAGCTTATGCGAAAATTTATAGAAAATTGCATGAAACACGCGTTGCGCCCATAGGGTGCGCGGGAATCATTCGGGGGTGTATATTTAGAAATGTTGCCTCTTGTATGCCGGCAGTTCACGTTTCGCTCCCGGGCTGGCCGCACGTCCCTCGTCTTCCCAAACGCGTCCGAACGCGATCGCCGAACATAATACAACCGAGAATAACAGTGTAGTGACCGAACTGGATTTGAAACTGTGATTGTGAACTATATTGTGACTTTTTAAATGAAAACACATACCGGTGCGGACTCTTTTTAATTCAAATTCGAAGGTATGTACTCGTATTTCCGACTATTAATTTAGGAGTATGGAAGCTGTTACAATATCATTGACCGTTCATTAATAGCGTTATTTTATTATGGAATTGGAAGAGCTGATAAGACTAGACTAATGTTTAAGTACAGATGTATTAACATTGTTTGAGTTATTGACAGTTTGTGATAAACTTTGTGTTTCATGTTTGCGTTATCGCCTTCTTCGTTATTTGTCTTCAATGGTTGTTACGTCGGGCTTTTAATGATTACATAAATTAGAGCATATACGACAATATCACAAGCAAGTGTTGGATTGCGTTATTTGTGATTCAATATTGTAATTGGAAATTGTGGGTTTAAGCCAATAGTCATATGTCATAACAAATGTGAACATAGAGAGTAAATATCAAATCATAGATAAATATTAATCTAAGACGACGATATTATTTAATGTCAAACAAAACGAAATAGTTTGGTATTTAATATTTATCTAGCCTGGTCAAAAATAGACTATAAAAGTCACTTTTATTCAACAAAAATATGCATAGTTGCAACATAAAATAAGGTAAAACAAATACCCACGCTTTTGAGTCGGGTGGTAAAACATATGAGAGCTTTGAAGCTTTTGCGAATTTTCAGTAGTTTTTAGCTTTACTTACTCGGGGAAGTAACTTTTAGATTGGTTTTTTGTAAATAAATTCGAAGATCCCCTGTGCACTAGTCGACTATAGCAAAGCCGAAAGGAAAGCTTTTTACATTGTATTTGTATGTATAGCGTTTGTTTTAGCGCGTTTTCTGTACAATTTTATGGTGATAGTATCTACTACGCGAGAGTACTTCTGGATTATTCAACCTAACTGTAATGTGAATTGCTATGTTCCGCCTTACTTCCTAGTAGCCGGGAATGTAGCCCTGTAGTTGTAGAGATGCGAGTAGTGACGTACAAGACTCGAGGCGTGGAGTCCTATTTCTGAAGCCTCGAGGCAGAATGGAAATGCTCAGTGAACTCAGTAGGCTCGGTATACCGAGCTTATCCGAGCTACGAGGTCTCTGAGCCATGACTCGAGGCTTTAAAAGAGCTCGAGCCTTCAAAAGAGCTCGAACCTTCAAAAGAGGTCGAGTCTTAAAATGAACGCAATTCTTCAATAAAAGCTCAAGTCTATGACTTTAATAACTCCGTAACTAAGTAATATATAAGCTACATTATCACATAAAATTTAAAGACCTGGCTGACTGACTGACAGAGAGCTTTAAAAAAGGCTCTAGCTTTTGTAAAAGCTCGAGCTTTCGAGAAGGCTTGAGCTCTCAAAAAAGCTCGAGCTCTGCGTAAGACCTCAAGCTTCATATAAACGAGGCGAGCTCTGAAAACAGCTCAAACTCTAAAAAAGACTAACGAGTCGTCGAGCTTCATACAAACGAGGCGAGCCCTGTAATCGACTCTGAGCTCTCGGCAAAAGGACTCGGAAGCCTCGAGCCTTGTACATCACTAGATGCGAGTCTGAACCAGCAAAATATATAGGTATTAAGTATATTTGGTGATACAGTCTAAAATCTGTAAGAGGCAGGAAGACAAAAGCTAAGCCACCTTGTGATTTCTCGTTTAGATAACTTTCGATTTATCCATAGAATAGTCCTATTTATTGATATTAACTTGCGAAACTAATAAACGTGCTCATTAAATACCGACTAATAAACTATGGGCCATAACTTACGTATCTTGATATCAGAAATCTAATCAAGTGATTTCAGAAAAATCTATTTCCGTTTTGGTTAATAGCGATGTTTTTGATTTTCGATAATATTTATATTACAAAAAATTAATAAGTTTAAGCTCTATTTTATAACAATGTCAACGAAGTCCTTTTAATACTTTAACGTTAATTAATTAATACAGGCCTAATAAGAAAACTGAAAATCTATTAAAATCTGGCTACAAAATTGGTAATGAGGTTATATCACTTGTCACTTTCTTTTAATTTGTTCCAAAGTTTCAGATAAGTACTTAAAATGTCTCATCCAAAGTCAATTAAGAGACTATACAGATTATTCTGAAACTAAATGAAATCTCTAACTACATTTCTGTAGTAGGTTCAACTACGATAGATCCAAGCACGAACGGAGCGCAAACCGAGCCAATCTGCTTGCGGTACAAGTGTGGACGTACAACGGCGAACATAGTTCTCCACAGTGCAAATTCCTTTGTTAGTTACCGACGGTTACCTCAAAAAACCGACAGTTAACGGAGCACAGTCGAGCATCAGCCAAACGCGCGATGCACGGTCGTTCGAGCCTCGTAAGTCGGTCGAAATACACGTTTTTGATTCTGCTCGTGCTGCGCTCGTGCTCGGGTGCACAACATCCCGAATAAACACGGGAAGTATTCTCGATAGTTATTCAAACCACCATTTTAAAATATCAGGAGACTAAACACTTTCATTTTGTATGAATTCATTGAAAAATTGGTTAAAAAATAAACTCGGAAATAAATATTTCGCAGAAAATCAAAGCATTTATATGCATTTTCAATAAAGGATGCTTTTATGTTCCGCTATAAATTCAAGGAAAAAAGTTCTTAGGCATGAATTTCATAATATGAATATCTCAGTTTCCAAAACATTCTTTAAGTAACAGTAACGCAAACTTTAACATAGCAGACGGCGATATATACATATTTCAAAGTATTATTTACATAGTCTTTCCATTTGAAGAAAATATGATACTAACCATAATAATGTATCCATAAAAACGACTGGAAATCTGTCTCTATGGCCAATATTATTTATGTATGGAACTTTGACGCTATGAAACTCAAGATTATCCGTTGTGTATTTGAGTAGAACAGAAAATAGGTACCTACTTACTTAGGTACTTACCGGTCTTACTTAAGAAACATACTGTATATACCTTTCCATCTACATATTTAAGTATGTAGAAGCAGAACTATTACAATTAAAAAGCTTAATTTTATTAGCGGGAAATCTTGACATTTTATCTAAGGTTTTCTGAAAAGTTGTTACTTTTTGATATGATACTAAAGATAAAGATAAAGAGTTCTTTTTTGGCCACAGAACACAAATCAAACATGAGTGACATAAATACAAGTATAACAAATTCTGTAGCCAACAAGGCCCAACCTCAGCATTTGCTGCAGTGGCCGAAGCCGCTGCAGCGCTGGGTTTCAGGCAGAGCCTTGGGCGACGTACGTGCACACATACATAACAAACAATAGGAAGAAAGAAGAACTACTACTACTTATACTAGAATATTTTAAGCACTTCCAACCACCACCACCAAAGGAATCCTTGTGAGATCATTTTGTGGTCCGTCTCTCTGTCTGAGTGTTAAGATCCTTTCTTAGAAACAAAGTAATCAAAATTATAACGACGAACCTAGGCAAACAAAAAATTAAAAACGGTCCTAAAAGATGGCTTTGTTAAAAATATGTTTGAGCTAATTTTATCACCTCAATTACTAAGAAGGGTGATTATGTAAGTAATTTCCTTTTATAATTAAACTTACGGCCGCACTCAGAGACGTCATTTAAGCTAATGTTCATTAACTTTAGTATCGGTAGTCTTTATGCGTATCAAAATAAGTGTCAATATTTTTTCTTAAGTAGCCAACTAAGTTAATCAATGACTCTGAGTGTGGCAGTTAGTCTATTTATGTTAAGGACTAACCTTTGCTCGTGTAGTATTGGTTTCTGTTCATCCCACAGAAAGTCCGTTCCCTGATTCTTAGCGACCTCTACACCAATTTTCAGTTAAATCGGTTCAGTTGTTCTTAAGTTATAAATAGAGTAACTAACACGACTTTCTTTTATAACTATAGATTTAATAATCCGGGACGCTACGCGTAAAAAGTGAATGAAGGATTACAACTCAAAGGCACTGATTCGCAAAGCCACCGTTTCATAACATCTACTCTAAAGTGCTTACTTTAATCTAGCCTATCAATCACGTATACTTGCTCATGTATACGTGATAGATAGGAGGGAATGCGTCGTATCGAAGCGGCCGACTACTACTCACACGACCGTACTTTTCCGAAGTCTTGTTTTCTAAATTACTGCCGAGCTCCTTTCAGCGGAGTTTCTCAAGCAAAAAATCGTTAGAAGTAAGTACACCGTATTATGTTTGCTGCTGATGCGTGCTTAATTTGATATTTTCTAAGGTTTTCCCGGCGTAGGAAAATTGGGATCGGACGAGGTGATCTGTTTTTGTAACTTAACGTTTTCGGGTGAGAAATGAAAGGGAGTTTTTGAGTTGAAGCCTAAGGTGAATTTCAGCGTAAAAATCACGGGCAAAAAGTAGACGAACGGGAAAAATAAAAAAAGCCTTGTATTAATTAAACGTCTTGTGTAGATACTTTTTCATTAAAAACTAAGTTTCTTGAACAACTTAAAATAAATAACAGATAAAATATCATTATATCGACCTAATTCCGAAGAAGTTTATTACTACTTGTGTAAAGGTACCTATCAGAATTAACGAAGAGGGTGATTCTCCGAAATTTGACATTCCGTTTTTTCGCGTGTATTTTCCATTCGCTCAAAAATATTCTTCTAATTAGAAGTTTATATTGAAATCAGAAGAAGTTTAAATCGAAAGATGGATAGGTATCTTTATGAATTATGAACGTACTAATGATGACAGTTTAAGTGTAAAATCTGAAAATGTTATGTCAAAAGCTTATGGAATATAAATTTCGGATCGAAACAATATAAGCAACATTTTAATTTTAATAATCAAGGATCAGTATAAATGAACTGTCTGGCCAGTACGAGTCAATTATACCATAGTTGGCCATGGTTCGCTGATACTGATAGTCGGATAAAAATACTCCGTTTTTTAAAAACCGCGTCGTTTTTAAATATTAAACGCGATTAGTACGAGCGCTAACGCATGGTTCATTTAAGAAAAACGAATGGAAAGTTATTAAAAAACTACGCCTACACTTCAGTTCCCTACTCGCGGAATTTTTAATTGGAAAACTAGCTCTGCTGTTGACTTTTGCGGTAAATTATACTACCATTTTAATTATCCATACTCAGTGTTGCAACAGATTTCTGATTTTAATTTTGTTTACTTCGTTTAGATCGATGTAATATGAAATTTTTAACTAGAAATTTAGTGTAAACCAAATTTTATAAGCATAAAAATTATACCACAGTTTGATTTGGAATTTTATAACAATATCAGTTTTTATTCGATTCGACATTTTTTTAAATTATTTTTCAATGAATATACATGAATGAATGAAAAATCTTGCCAGCACTGATATGTTTATTTTGCATTTTATAAATTTCCTACTCTAATTAAAATAAATTATCAATCAAATTATTAATATTGAAAGGATTACAAAAAATGAATGCAGTAATATTTTAAATATAATGTATCAAAACGGGAATTAACAAGATATTTATTATGGGAAACAACATTGTGTACTCACATATTTGGCTCGACGTTTTGGCTACGTTACAGCAGTCAGTCCGCTCGTGACCACGGCTGCTGTAACGTAGCCGAAACGTCGAGCCAAATATGTGAATACACAATGTTGTTTCACATAATAAATATCGTGTTAAAATAATAATAATGTTTAGATACATTATAGTTATAATGCAACGCGAAAATCTAAAAAACTAGTAATATTTTAATTATAAATCAGTGTCCAATGATACAGCAATATATTTCAATTTTAAAGTTTAAGGCAACTAATTAGTTATCTTCTCTTTGTAGGTAAGTGCCTATTTATAAACACTCGAGTTATCATATTAATGTTACCGTATTACGTTATGTGTACACTTTCGGATAATCTCGAAGGCCTAATAGCTGACCGTAAGAAGCCACATCTACTATTACCACCAATTAAAGGCTGGTCGGGTACTTTGATGCCGCTCGTCTGGATGTAATAAGAAAATTGATCTGGTCGGACCTCCCCGTAGTAAAAATGTTGTCTCGTCCCGTTGCGTTCAATATAATCTACGTATAATGAAATCGGAGAATGTGTTTTTTTTCCGAACTTTATACATCGCCGTCACATCTACCTAGTAGATGTTTATTGAATATTATAAATATTTACATTGATATTGGCCTGAAAAACTAAAATTGAGCGTCAAGTCAAATCATTTATCGCATCAAAGGTTTTACATTAAATTTTTTAATTGTGATATTTTGGAGAGTTTTTAAGCTAACAGTGTCATTATTTCACCGATGTTCCTATTTTTCCTTAGAGAGGTCCATTGCTTACTAATCAGACAAAAAATATTCATCGTTCCTATTAAAAGTACATTTGAAGAAATCGCTAAAAGCAATAACACCAGTAACAATAAATATGTTATCTCTGTTAGTTCGTGTAAAAGTTATTTGATTAATTCTTACTGAAAACTTAGGTAATTTTTTTTTGGGTACTTATTCTTAGTGTCATCCCGGAGTCAGGAACTTAGCGGTTTTGTACCCACGTGCCTCTGAGAGCACGTTAAGCCGTTGTTCCTGCGTCCGACCTCTCTCTGGTCTTGTTACACTGATGACCCATCGGATTATAAGGGTAAGGTAATAGAAAGCGCACTTATTTGCGCATACACTTGAGCACTATAATATATCCTGCGTAACTGGCCGATTATTGAGATTGGTCGCTGTAACCGTAATCGCTTGAAAGATATTATAATTTATTTAATTAAATAAATATTATTAAAACGAAGCAAAATAAATCGTATTATAAAAACTTTTTAGCATTAAATAATACTATAGTTGAGTTTGTGACTACTTAAAAGAGAGGTACCTACTATAATATTAAAAGAAATGAACACTGCATTAATCTTATCAACATATTTAAAAGTTCAAAAGGTGCAAAACCTGCTTTGATTATTAAGATAATCAGAGTACTCACTAGGCTTAATATTGAATAGCATTCGGGTCTTCTAAAATTCTAACCACACTAATGCGAAATCTATTGAACAATCGATAATTATCGTTATTAATAACTCGTAATTGGTGTTTTTGCTCTCGCATAATTCAATATCAATCTTATTGCTCACTGTTCAGCAAATTTGAAATCAAATAGATTTTGCTAATAATGTATTATCATCAAATGTGTTGTCCAAAATTGTATGGAGGTATGGCTAATATACCTACTACACTTTATCTTTATCCAATTGCTTTATAATAGCATTCTGGTGCAAAAACAAAAGCACAGAAAAATAAAGCTATACAGAAAAGCAAAAAACCATCATGGCGGGAGTGACATTCGATGATGGCGTCTGTCAACTGTCAAGTTTTACAATACAAACGTATTAGTTATGTCAAAGTGACAAGTGACATCTGTGTTTCGTCGAGAGAATGAGGGTAACGGAGGCCGAATTCGGGGGGAAGTGGAGTCAAAAGGTTGGCAGTGCACTTGTGACTTCACTAGTGTAACGGGTGCTCATGGGCGGCGGCAATCGCGAAACCGTGAGATATTTTTTCTGCGCGTCAACCATATAGTCTAAAACAATTTTTTTATGCGATTGGTGGAGACGAGGAGACGGATAGACAGAAGCGCGCTATCAATCTTTTAAGCCCCTTTTCCTCCGGATTGGGCCTTCAGAACCCTCACGTAGCCAACACACATAGCACACGCTGCTTCACGCTGGTTTTCTGTAGCGAAATATTAATTGAAGGACATTATTATTAATCTATCTCCACCAGAGCTCCTAATTACAGTTCAAATCAAATAATTTCCGTTGCTCAAACATCTCATAAGACCGTCGAATATAATCACCAAACCCAACATTTGTAACTGGTTGCCGTATTTTTGATCGCTGACTTAATTCGGCAAGACATCAGTCATTGCGGCGTAGCTCCGGGCGGTCAATTCTATACGCAGCCATTCGAACAGTAATAATGATCGAAAACAAAAACGGAGCACTGACAGGGTTCCAATTAATCGTAATAATTGGAAACGATGGTTGCTTATGTGGAGGCCATGTGTGTTTAGGTGGGCGGGTGAGTGTTCCGTGATGGTGTACTTGGAGTTGATTTAAGTATTTAATGTGAAATGCACCAAAAACTGTTCGAAAACAGAATCATATTTCAAAGTCAAGGATGTAATCACTCATCACTCATATCGAAGTCAGCTAACCTGCATTATATTTGTATTATCTACACGCAAATAAGATGACATGAATTTAAGGGACCGAAGGGTAACCGGACCATGATCTCGGGGTCCAGAACCCAGGACCCCGATTCCCGGGTCGAGCAAAAAATATGTTTCGAGTTTTTCGAACATAGCTCGGGTTTGTGATTACCAATCCGCCGATTAAGCCTGACCCCATCATAGTAGCGATGACTTGAATTCTATGATGGAGGCATATAAACTGTCCCGCTGCAGGCAGTGGGACAGTTCATAAGCTAGGCAGTTTATACTACTACTCCGGACGAAAATCCGTCCAAGAGTGCGTTTACCACGTAATAAGAACCCCAAAAAATTTATTGCTTACATCCTTTAACAAAATTTGCTGTTGGGTGATTTGGATGGGATTTTTTTGAATATTTTTTTAGTGGCCGCTATTTAGTAGAATACTAAAAGAAACTAATAAGGGTCCAGCTCGCACCTTTCGGGTGCGGAATCCTAAAAAACCGCGGCATTTCCAACCGCACCTGCGTTCGCCGCTCCACTTCTAGTTCAATGACGCCGCAATACATTTATTTATCTTAGTGATGTGACTCGAGTCACATTTAGCCGCGAATCATTAATGAATCATTTCAATAGAACACTACTCAAATGGTTGTAGTTGCTCACTGGTTGAGCACACATCCTTTTGAACAGGAAGTCGTTAATTTTGAATTCGAGCACGCACCTTCTAATTTTTTAAATCTTGTGCGATGGACCTGAACGTTTCATATAGGTTTTTTTATATTATTGAATTAATAGTTCTAAATCATATGGCCAGACAAGGTTTAAAAATTCCAAAAGTTAGACGCCTTTACTATATTTCAATGGTCACACTTGCTAAATCCTGGATTATGTTCCAAGCGTAGCGTGTATTCATTCAATCATTTGAGTGAGTGATTGAGTCAAAGACGTTCTCAAGGAAATTGGAGCATTCCAGTGACGCTTTGGGCGTTTAGGTGTGTTGACTAACTATTTATGTTTTCGCAGCAACACGAATTGAGCCTTGAGCTTAACAAAAAGTTCTTCTTACAAGATCTATTCTAGTTTAAATTAGATTCAGATCTCTTATTTTTGAGCCAGAGGCTGTCGCCTCAGGAAAAAATAGGGGTAACTAAACAGCCACTCACTTGAATACAATTTTTTGTCACTCGAATTTTGAGTTTTGGAATAAACTCATCTCGACTCAAGTCGCATCACTAATTTATCTCAACACAAATAAGGCTGTCCGTCGGACCGGATGATACACTACCAAATGAGAAAAGAATCGACGAATAGCCCGGAGTCTCAAATATAAATAACAGAACAACTGAGATCCTGTTTCGAGTTTTTGAGAATCTTTTGAAGTAGCGATTGAGGAGATAGAGCAAAAGTATATATGTAATATAGGAATTTGTTTTTATTCATATGTAATTCCTCCCTTGATGCATTCATGACCTTTAATATAGACCTTTGAAGACCCCATATTTCTGGGGTAGTGATCATTAAGCGGCTAATATTTTTTATTCCGAGGGAGAATTGCTCATCATGGGGAATACTTATATAAATTAAAATTCCTGACCATTGCCGTACAAGAACTTTAATACCTTTAGCTTGCTAGGGTGCAAACTGATCATTACATCTTGCTAGTACATACAAGGGTGAAACACTATACATGTTAACGTAGTGACGCAAAGTGCACACATAGGAATGACAACCAAATGCCGTAGACCTTTCAAGACCCTGTTTCCAGGGGACTCTGATCAGGACACATCTTGCAAGTGTGCGAGCGAGATAGCTTCTTGAAGTACGCACATTGGACCATTGCCAGCTGTTTGGAATTGTGGATAAAATGTGGTTTTGCGAAGGATGCGGTGGTAGAATTGCGGCAGTGGCACCATGTCAAAAAGTTTCGCAGAGTTTTAGCTAACATCTTTTTAAAATCTTTTTGTCAATCTTGAAGTTCAAAACTATTTCGGTAATAGTAAGATAGGTAAATACTTTTTGTTTTTCTTGAGAAGACATTAAAACACTTGTTTTTTTTTATGTAATAGGTGGCAGACGAGCAGACGGATCACCTGTTTGTAAGCGATTGCCGCCGCCCATAGTCACCCGCGACACCAGTGGAGTCACAAGTGCGCTTCCAACTTTTGAATCTCCCCTTCCCCCCAGATTGGGCCTCCGGAACCCTCACTCACGCAGCGAAACACAGCACAGTGCTACTTCACGCCGGTTTTCTGTGAAGCAGTGATATCACTCCGGTCGAGTCGGCCTATTCATGCCGAAGAGTGGCTCTCCCACGGCCACTGTTACACGGATATCACGGTTAATGTATTCGTCTCAATTTTATGGTAGAAAAGATTAGTAAGGAAATCAATTGAGATTTTTAAACAATTCTCAATCACTGACTCTATTTTACATCTTAGTATTAATTCAAAAGAGTGGAGGCCACGTCCAGGAAGTCGTAGCCGTGGCAGGCCCCCCACAAGGTGGACCGACCATCTGGTGAAGGTTGCGGGAATCTATTGGATGTGGGCGGCACAGGACCGATCTGTGTGGAGAACAATGGGGGCGGCCTATGTCCAGCAGTGGACATCTATTGGCTGAAATGATGATGATGAATTCAAAAAAATGTAATGAACTTGATATTTTCTGTCCTTCTTTAGGAAGATATCCTTAAAGTGCAAAGTTATGTCACTAAAGTAACCGGATGCTAAATTTTGAATCAACCTTGTCTATAAAAGTGGCTCTCATTCCTTATCTACCACCAAAAATGTGCTGACGATCTTCAGTATTGCTTAAAGCATTTCTAATTACGTCACCAATTGGTTCATCTATGTAGGAGTCACAAAGCCAGCACAGACTGACCAAGCAATAAACACGTTATCAAACTTATCGAATACTTTATTTTGGTGTTGTACTGGGGCTTAATAAAACAAAGCTGATAAACTTACAAGGAATCCTTAATTACAAAAATAGCACACAAAGAGAGTAAGTTAAATCTAGAAACTAATTATGTTTCTAATTCAGATACTAACATTATTGTTCGCGGCCTAATTGCTATACTATTTTGGACTAGACGTTGTTTAACTACTAATTGTTAGACCCAATTGTTTCGGCTTCAAAGGTTACCCCTCAATTATTTAATATTAAACACCTAGAACTACAACAGTTTGTTAAGGGGAATAATATATCAAAAACTATTTATTTGAGATATTGAAATAATGAGAGAATAATTTTTTTTTATGCTAGAGGCGACAAACGAGCAAGCGAGTCACCTGATGGAAATCAATCTTCGCCGCCCATTAACATCCGCGAAATCAGAGAGATCGCTTATTCGTAAGGGCCCTAAGTCGTAGCCGTCGGGAATTACTCCCGTAGGTAAACTGTTCCACAGAACTGAGGTATGTGGTAGAAAGTTCCGCGAAAAACGCACGTTATTAGACCGCCTTCCATTGAGATGATGGGGATTGAAATGACAATCGCTTGCGTGTGGTTCGATGTAAGAATTTAGATCAAACAGTTTCTCAGAGCAACCCCCTCTGATAATTATACAGCAAGTCGGTTTCAAAGTAAGCACTTCTGTTATGGGTAACAGTATCGAAGGTACCACTAATACCACTATACTCTTGAATAGTTAAACTCAAATTTTAAGCAGGTACAATTAGAAAGAAAATGTGTTCATTGCACGAATGTTTGTCCACAGGACAACGAAAACTTTCTATAAATTTTAAAATTGAACTAGATTAGAAAGACGAGCATAATGATGCGGGTTGTTATTTTTATGTGATAGGTGGCAGACGAGCAGACGGACTACCTGATAGTAAGCGAAAACGATGTTACGTAAAAACTGAGCACATAAAATCCACTATAGGTGGTTAGATGTGCCTCTGAGTGTATATCATAAGTATACAGAGTAAAATTTAATTTGAACAAACAATTGAATACTCAAACTTTTCAATCCTTACAAAAGTTCCGCAATTTTTTTCAAGTGTTTAAGTTTAAGAAAAATCATGGAGCGCCTAGCTAAGGCAATTCCCGTGTAATCCTCGCTTCACCAAAAGGCGTTAAAAGTTACCCCAGCTCAGAACTTTCATTTTACATTCATAAACATTTTACTTCGAGTAACCGCTACGCGTACTCCCGGTAATTTACACAAGGAATGTTTTCGCCTGCTAGCACCGCTTTAGCGAAATGTTGTATTTTGTACGAATGCAACTGTAAGCAGATCAGCGTTTGCGAGCAGATCTCAATTTAGTTATCGGATGTTACGAGTATTAAATTTAATTGCGGAATGCATTTATTCCAAAGTAATATCAATTGTGACACACTTTAAGCTCAGAAATCGTGTTGTTGAGTTATACCTACCATCTTTATTACGGTCTTTCTTTTTCTAAAAATCCTAATAAACTCGTAAGAAAAGAAGTATAAGGATTATTGAAATTGAAACATGATATTTCATTTTAAAATTCCGATCTTTGTGCATTTGTCATTTGCTTAACGCATTTTAGACGTTTACACATTTTTCTTCTTAATGTCTTAACAACCAACCAATAGCCATAACAGAATCCATCAAAATATTAAATTCCGTTTTTATACGAACATAATGTGCAAAGAATGAATATTTAACAGCCCAAAATTTTAAGCTATAATCTGTTACAACATATTAAAAAAATGTTTTTCCCGCCTACGGCCAGGAATGTTGTCATCCGAGCTATTATTTAGTGACAGATTAAACAATTTTATGACAGTCCATCTGTACAGGGTTTACTTAAATCAAGGTGTCGGTTACGTTTCGTTTTACGTCATTCGTGAGTCAAGATAATAATTTTACAATAAATTTTACTGCCGTAGTTTGACTTTCACAAGTTTGTTCCTTTCGATGACCCTATGAAATATTTATTGAAAAATATACAGAGTTTGGGCACAAAGGGTGGAAAAGTATTTGGTCTAAGTGGGATATTAGTACGCAACACACGTATGGGAGCATGAACACGGCCGATATGAATAAGTTATTTGCACACCACCTAGACCAGTTCTGGAGTTGCTGGTTATACTAAGGGTCCTTGTACACTGGGCTTATCAAAGGCTCTGGTGACGCGCGTTCTTGTGATACAAACGCGAGTCGTAGCGCCAGCATGCAGACACGCGTTTTATTCGTTATACTTGCGTGTTTTACACGTAATATCTAGTTTATTGTTTTAAACCTGTGCATTATTTATGAAACCTCTTACTAAATAAAAATGAACTACGAAACGTCCTCTTAAATTAAATTAAATGCGTAACCTGGGCAAAGGCTGCAATGACTGACTGACCGGATGGCGCAATTAGTAGTGACCCTGCCTCTTACGCCAAAGGTCGTGGGTTCGATCCCAACCCTGGACAAGCATTCGTGCGATGAACACTTGTGTTTGTTCGGTGTCTGGGTGTAATATATGTATTTAAGTTTATATTTGTGTTCCTCTGTTGTCTGATATCTGTAACACAAGTGCTCAAGCTACTTAGTACGGAATCAGGTCAACGTATGAGATGTTGTGAGAATTATTAATATTATAATGACAACTCATTTTTTATGCGATATAAACGCGATACGCGAGTAATCGTGCCTAACAACGCGCGTTTTACACCATCAAAGCGTGAATTAGCGCACGATTCAATAAAAATGTAACAATTTTCTGTTGTTGTTTACACCGACGTGATCCAAGTTATCTGTGCCCTATACGCACATTTGAACGTGCACGTCTTCGGCGCGTTTAAAAACGCACTGTAAAAAGCTCTTACTGCTAACAGTTGAATAGTTTATAGTTTGCATTTGGGGCACACGTAAGCGTGTAACTATACTCGTAGCTGGAAAACTGGGCCATATCAGAAGGTCTAACCGCAGTTTGTTTAAATTATTCTAAACATCAAGTTTCGGTTGGTTTACGTATTTTTATGTGTTGCTTTTCTAACCGCTTGCTCTTTTAATCATTAATGCTTTATAGTAGTTGAGTTGTGAATGTCAACTGTTTTCATTCATTTTAGGGTTTTGCTTTCACTTCTAATGCGTCACTTGTTTTATTAAAATAGGTAAGAAATTCACTTCGATTACTTAGTCCTAAACTAGGGCATTCTTTTCCCCATAATGAGCATTAGATGAAAAAGCCGGAGGCCTCTCTAACCCAGCACAGAGACAACTTCCAAAACTTCGTTTTCTGAATAGACCCGACCGGGATACGAACTTTCCGCGCTAGAATAGAAAGATTGATTGAAAATAAATGGTGCTATATTGACATATAAAATCGATATCAGAACCCCTAATTAGGTGACTGCGAGAAATAGAATAACAGAAAATCCAATTCGGTCGCAGCTTAATCGAAAGGGTGGCGATTCGACACAAATTGGATTTCGTCCCTCAAATGACTATCAATCAATTGATTTCTCAATTCCGATTCTTGGCTGTATTGTGTTTTTTGCTGTGCACAATTGAATAATCAACAAATATACCTTAATCGTCCGTGGAGGGCCGGTAACTACGGCCGATACATCAGGGTTAAGGGTGTCCGATCAATATTCAATATCCGGGTAGAATTCGCCTCTTCCGACCCCCGGATATTCGGTTATACATATAACTACTTCGCTCCAGATTTATGCATCGGTCCATGCTTGTTTGAATTAAACTACTATCACTACAAATATGAATGTTCGGGTAAATTTAGAGAACAAACTTACTGAATTTCGATAAAGTGAGATTCGATTTCGAATCGTGATATCGTTTATTTAAAGCTTCAAATTCCAAAAATTTGGAATTTAGTTGTGATTTGAAATTATATAGATACCTACACAAATAATTCATAGTTTTTTTATGTAATAGGTGGCAGACGAGCAGACAGATCACCTGATAGTAAGCGATAGATGTATAGACACATTTATTTACTAAACATACGATACACCACATTGTAGGTATTATTAACAGAGGCACAAGGCACACAACTTACGTAAATTAATCAAAACAAAAGAAAAAATAAACCTCAAGCCAGAGAAATATTTTTTAGATTGGATAACTTTACAATTTTGTAGGAAGAACTGACGCAACTTTCAGTCAATCAATTTCGTTACACATCACTTGGAGCGATAAGACCGTCGAAATTACATTGACGTCTTACAACTCTCACGTACATTAACGTTCCTAAGTGTTGCCTTTTTGCACAATAACGTTCATTTATCTATATAAAACAGTCACAAGAAAATCCTTTTAAGATTGATTATTTGACAAAATAGATGTGAAAACTAAGCAAACACTACACTTTCTAACAATTTATGCTCATTATTTGTATTATAGTCGTTGACAAACTTTGTAGACAAGAGTAGATATTCAACAATAACTACAAGTTCTTAGTGCTATTAAAAGTTTTCAATTATGCAGAAATATCCTTTGAAATAATAAATTCTTACTGGTATTCCTCCGAGACTGCAATGTTAAAAGGAGAGAGAAGCATTGAATGAAATGAATTTTCTGTAGTTAATATCTCAAGTACATTAGGCAAGATTAAGGTGCATTTTGATGTACCTGATGACTTCGATGTCGCAGAAGCTAAGCTGTAAGTGTTTTAGAGTGATAGTCGCTGAATCCGTAGGTCGATAAAACGTAAAAGCACCGGCGTTTTATTGAGTGACTGTAACTTTGACTGACTTCGACTGTTGACTACCTAATTATTCTCATACCTTTTTTTTTTAAATTGAAATTATTTATTTAAGTACCTACCAAAAATAAATAAAACTTGACATTGGTTTCTTTGGATAGAGCCATATTAAAAAAAATATAGATGCGTTATCTCTTTACTTCAATTCTAAATAAAGTGGAAGCTGCTCCACCGACAAAAGCGCGACGCTATTGAAGAAGAGGGAGTATAGTAGCCCAACGTGTGGGTCCACACAAAGTTACTTTTTTTATCGTTTATACCGCTATTCTTATTATTGCCACTGATACCTGAGCCACAAATGCGTTTACTTTCGTAGATGTCAACCGTTATTACCCACCGACGCTATTTGCATTTTACATTTCACCATCTTCGACTTTTGAGAGGCACGTTTGATCGCAAATAAACTTATCAAGATTTTCTGCTTTTCGAATTAAGGACTGAATGTCTTGTTTCGGAGGCCAAGACTTTGTTCGGTGGAGTAAGTAAGTAGGTAAGAGGTAGATACATTTGATCATAGTGTAGGTAGTGACATAAGTATGGATTATTTACAGATTAAAAATCAACTTCATCGGCTAATTATGGAATCAGCCATGTAAGTTAAATACTAAGTTAAAATCTATTGAAGATAAAGTAAAGCAGTATTGTATACATTTAGTTTTATTTACGTAAGAATTATGTGGATGGCTTTATCTAACCGGAGATGCCCGTCCACAGAGTTCGTCGTCCTTGCGATCGCATCGCATCTCGCAGGTGGAGCGGTGCACCTGCCGTCTCGCCAACTTACCATAAAATGCGATCCAACCTACCCCGCGTGAAACAATCCCATCCCGCTCACACCCCTCCAACCAGACGAGGATAGATGCACAATCACGACCGACATTAACTCAATATACGGCGGACAGAACGCGGTCGAACGGAATATCAGTTTTTACTGGCGCAAAAACTATCGGAATTTCAAGTCGACCGGCCGCGCGTAATCACCCACCCGGGACTTTTAAAACAATATCTTCTCTTTATATTTCATCGGGCAGGTGTAATTTATGGGATGCCCTCATCCTTTCTCGGGCCTGATTTTTGTTGGCCCTGGTAGCATTGATCGAGCTGTCGAGTTTTGTTTTTCTTGTGTCTACGCCTCGTCTCGGTCTTCGCGGTGTTTGCCCAGGAGTTTAGATTAGATTTTGCCATCTCTTTTTAACGTTCGTGTTTCGCTCGGAGCTAATCTTACAATCAAATAAAAAATCAATTACAAACAACAATATCGAGTGCGAGATGGAAAACATGCCGGCTTGGGCTCGGCTATTGTTGTGAAGAATTAATAGGCATCCAAACGGATCGTAATATCACAACATCAAATCAATAAAGAAGCGTGTTGAATCTCTCATTCATAAAATAACGGTCCGACAATTTTAATTTGGCACCTTTATGTTATTCGGATCTATTTCTTTCGATTGCACGTTTTGAGTAAACAACTTTGTCAGAAAATAACAATTGTAGGTATTTGTCAAGTTTTAAAAGTTTTCAATAAATAATACACGATACAGATTATACTTTTTTGTTCTCTGTTTCTTGATAGTTTTTCTTGCTGAATCTTCAAGTTTAATGAGAAACGGTTGATACAACGGTTGTAACATTTATTTACACTTATCCATCTACGATACACAGTCAAAATTAAGTTTCCCTTATTAGGCGTGTATTCCAACCAGGTCAAATTCATATAAAACTCAGATATATTAATGTTCTGTTTAAAAACAACAGTTATTTTCAACAATTCCTAGTATGCAAAAAAATTGAGTTTATTATTATACTCAAAACTATGTTCAATTACAAATTAATGAATTTTCCAAGGGATCAATTTAAAAGTTGAAGAGTTGAAATGTCTCGCCGACATCGAAACGCTTGGCTAATCTAATATTTAATATGCTAGCAAACTAAGTTAGTTCTTAACAAATCTAGGCGTGTCGGTTTATTGATTCCAAGGCACACGTATAATTAAGTAATTACAACGTGTGTGAGTAAGTTTGTGACGACGAAGGTTTTAATTAAGACGCATTGTTCGTCGAAGCGAGCCGTGACTTTCCATTTAAAATCTCCGCCTCGAGTTCAAATCACTCCATTAGATGTGTCGGTGTTCTACATTGGAGTATTATTAATATGGAGCTGTGTTTTGTTAAGAATGCTTGCATTCTCTTTTTCCTTTGGCTGACTCGTTTGGTAACCCTTTCTGATGATGAAAGTTCTTGGGACGTTAAACAGAACGATCTAATTAGAATCGGGATACAGTGAGCGTACCACCAGGGGCCGCGTTTCGTTTGAATGATGATATCTTAGTGGTGGTTTACAAAATGAGTACAAGGTACTTTCAAATTTTAAAATAGTTTATAGCAAAGATCGAAATCCTAACATTAGGATTGAGATTTCTAAAAAAAAACATTGTTTGACGAAGTCTACAAATCCTATTTTTATTACTAATATAATTATTTAGAATATTGTTATTGTGTCAGTATCATTTGATAGTTCAATCGAATGGGATAAAAATGGACGCAAATAATTTGATGACGGCAAATAAATTGTCAAAAAATTGCTATCAATACAAATAATATTTATAAAAACGTTAGATATGTATGGAAATGAAAATCGTGTATTCAATTTAAGCACACACAAAGCACTTATGAATATCAATAAAAACGTAATTGTCTGCCATATGCGTTTGTTATGTTCTTAAATTCAATTGTTCGCAACTAGGGGGTTTATTTGGACACAAATGTAGGTAAATTGTAAGCTTTCTATCACAAACCATCATAATTGAGATCAATTATCAGTGTTTACTCCCTGAGTAAAAATTCAATTGAACTTCGGCCCACTTGCACTGCTGCGGAACACATGCAGAAAAAGTAGAAAATGGTTCTTACCTCCTTTATTTTATAGTGTACTTTTATTTTGCCTAAGCTTTTAATAATTTAATGTTTATAATCTTGTACATGCATGTGTGTCCTTTACTGCAATAAATTAGTTATCTATCTATCAATTACTTGTTTGCAAAATTTGGTCTGATTTTGTTTGATACAAACTTAATCAAGGCATTAAGGAAAAGGCGAATTAAAAAAGTTGAATGAACAAATTGATTTGATAAATTAAGATAGTAGCAAAATAAGGTTAGTAACCCGTTAATTAGAAACTCATACAACCTGTATAAAAGTAATTACTAGTGGTGCAGTGAATCTATAAATTTTAACACGCTTTTGCCTGAAATTGTGCAGGTGTTAGGCGTTAATAAATTATCACTGAGTCTAGTGTTCCCAAGAAAGTTTTTTACAATATTTGTTCTTTAGGCTTCATTTCTAATGTTTATTTATTTATTTATTGAGGACAACTAACAAATCTTACACAGAATAACCTTTAAAAAAACTTACATTATAATATATGCTAAGTGTAGATTCAAAATATTTATTTCTTCTACATTAAAAATCTTACCTAATGGTTAGTAAGTAAAGGTGATGTAATCGATAAACAATATTGACTTAAAGTTCTCAATCACTAAGAAAATGTCGGTCATACGTTGATAAATACAACTTACAAGGATTTTAGTGAAGAAATCATTCAATAAACATTACACGAAACTAACAATCATTAATTTAATAATGATTAGGTTTATGTTTCTAAAAAAATAACTATGAAACGTCACAATAAGTGGTAATTTTTATAACAATCAGCCCTTAGCCAGCACCGGAACTGTTGCTATTATATTATAGTTAAGAGCTACTAAAAATCCCATTTTATAATGAATCTGGGTAACTTCCCTCTGATATTATATTCTTGGAAAGTTGAAAAGAAAATAGTAGTTAAAATGATTTAGTTTCAGAATGTTAATACAAATTACACTATAAACATATTTATGTAGGTAACTTATAGTTATAGCCATCTCCTACTAACCTCAACAATATAAAAGGTGGAAATCTTTTTATTTGGTTTTAAATTTCTTCTCCGGGTTTGGAGACACTAGTTTTAACTTAGCGTCCGTATAATCTGAAGGAAGACTGGATCAAAACGAATGTTACCTTTGGGAACTACTGGAAGTAGTCTTGCGGTCGTGCTGGTGAAAAAATTAAACTTCCACGTCACGAATATGACAGTAAAGTAGTCACATGTTGCCGCAAAAATTCTCAAACTGGGGGTTGTTTTAAAAATCACACTTTTTCTTTCTTGAACAATTTTGAGCTTTACGTCAGATACGTGGTTTTGCACATTTTTATAACCATGTGCTTTGGAACTTCAAATTGACGATATTGACGGTATAAGTTTACCGTTCATCAAAAAACATTCATTTCAATTTGTGAAGTAGTTTTTTAGTGTTTCAATTTTATTTCGATTGATTGGCATATTAACTAAAGAGATCAACTTGAGATCCTTATTGATTACAATTTATTGTAACTTAATTTATGTCAATAATGCTGTCACTTTAAAGTTTATGAAGCTACTAACTACTTATTATCCTTGGACTGAATAGATTAGACTGAATAGTTGGGAACAAAGCAAAATAGACTTCGGCAGGAAACTTTTCATTGAATCAATTTTTAATAGGGGTTCGAATCAATAGAGCTATTGCACAAAATATTCAGCGCTAGTCAAAATTAAGGTCATGTAAAACGCTGATTGAACTGCGAAATCCGTTATTTATGTGTCATTTTTGCAAACAGAATATTTTATCACAGGGATGCGGGATTTGAGCAACGGTTTTAAAAACCTTTGGTTATCGGTGTAGGAACAGACTGTCAAACTTGCACAATTGATATTGACCCAAAGAGGGTTGACATTACATACATTGATGTATGGCTGCCCGTACATTATCTGCTTCGTTTGGGACTAGCTGGAATTCGTGGTATCTTCCATATTTAATTTTCTATAACTTACACTGTTAGATAGATACAATTAGTAATAAAAAACCAGGTGTTATACCTCAACGTCCCAAGGAACAGCACAAATCAGGATTAGCATCAATACCTTTTACCGCGGAGATATTTATGGCGTAATTATATGTGTAATTATAGTGTGGAGAGATAAATGCGAGAGCCGGTAGTTTGCCTGGAATTTACAGTGTAGGATCACGCTAACAATAGGCCGCGGTGTCGGCGCTTGCATCTGGCCATAGATTAACAGAAGTAGCAGAAAGAAACATATTATCGTCGGTGAAGTTCTAACACCACGTAGGTAAGTAATTATTTGGCGGTTTTGACATTTCGATGCCATTCGCTAGAGAATCCAATACGCGTAATTTCGCCTAATCAGAATCAAGATACGACCAATAAAACCTTTAAAATTACGAAAAAGTAACAGCACGGAAGTCATAAAATGGCCTACGCTTTGAGATGACACTTAAGTCACATTTTTTTTTCTTTTTTTCACTCAATTTATTGGTGGCGGTTATGATATTTTAATACTGTTCCTTAGAGACTTGGAAGACGGATCGTTTTTTTCAATCAGAATTCAGTTACGGCCATTCAAAACCTTTTAAATGTTGAATAGCACTGTAGTCAAAAATTTAATACTAATGGAAATAGCACGTAAGTCTCGGATCAGTTTTTTGGCTTACCTGAAAAGTTGCTTAAAATGAGTTAGGTACAGTGGCGGACAGGTCAAGCTATACAAAACTGTCAAATTTCCTCAATCGATTTCGAACTCAATGTGTAATAATATAAGGTTTATAATCGAATGAAGAAATTTGACAGTTTTGTATAGCTTGATGTGTCCGCCACTGTACGTGGTGTTAGAACTTCACCGACGATATTTACAGATCGACCAAGATCAGATGGCACTCCACTGACATTGACATGGGGGCGCTATATAATATTTTTTCTACGGGAAAATGTCAAAAGCACTGACACTTGTAAAGGAAACAGCGTTAGTTCCGATTCTTGCTACGTGCTAAATATCCATGATCGGACTGTAGTACCTACAGGGATTATACAGTCTGTCAAATAAAAGGCAACAGATTAACTTTTTGAACGTGTCCTATTTTACAGTAATATTCAAAAAGATTATTTTCTAATTTATATATATTTTGATTACAGGTACACTTTTTATCCAGTATTTGTAAACAGTTTGTTTCATGCTTGAAGTACTAAGGTGAGCTTTTAAATATATTTTAACTATCGAATGTATTCTTAAGGTGACGGGTCCCTACCAGTCACACTAGCGACGAGAATCGATTTTGATTTTTCGCTACTAAACTGGATCTATTTTAAACAATTTCGGGGTTACAATCTCTCGGCAAACACCTGTACTACCGGAGTCCTTGGTATGTCGACGAATTTTTAAGTGCTTTTTGCTTCGCCGTGAGCCGATTATAGTTTCATTTAATATTTTATGTACCGTACAAATATCGAGAAATATTGGCCTACAAGTTTTACAGTTGACGATACTGCTTATTTATATAATCGCGGTGTACGTGAATCAAAAAGCACATAAACAAATTCGTCGAATACCAAATCTCCGTAGTTTAGTTGTAAGAAAACCTGGTTAGACAAGATCGTATGTTCGAGTCCACCAAACAATTTCTTCGAAAAAAGAAATTAAATAACATTTGAGAAAAAGTTATCATTCAGTACACGTTTCAATTTCGATACTGAAGTGTTGAACAAGTCAATGTCGACATTTACTTTTGCCAAGTTATTAAATAGTTGACATGTTCTAATGGAAAATGCGTTCCGCCTATAATTAGTCTTTGCGTGCGGTAAAAAGAGCAAGCTGGGGTTTCTGAAAGACTTCGAGTTGGTGCGCAGCCCTATAAGTTCAAGAAGCTCTGGACAGTCTATTTTACCGCTTGCTATGCTCAAAAGATATGAAAGGTCAGAAGTATTTCTTCTTTCATACAGCGGAAGGAAATGAAATTTTCGACAACGTGAGGTGTAGTCGGGGAGATAAATCCCAGCACGATATTGTAGATATTTAAGAAATTTCCTCTGAATCCTCTCAAGTCTCTGAACATAGACGTCATAAATGGGGTTCCAGACTTGCGATGCGTACTCCAATTGACTGCGAACGTATGCACAGTATAAGATTTTTAATGTTTTTATACTTGAAAACTCAGAGGACATTCGCAGAACGAAACCAAGGGCACGAAAAGCCTTACTAGTGATGTTATTAATATGAGTATCAAAAATTAGTTTACAATCGAAAGTTACACCTAAGTCCCTTATGGTATCAACTCTCAAAAGTGGTTTGTTATGTAGGGTGTACGGAAATTGTATTGTGGTCTGTTTACGAGTAAACGAGCAAACATAACACTTGGAAACGTTTAAATCTAGTTTATTTAAGGAACAGTAATTTTGAAACCTTATCAAGTCCTCTTGAAGGTATTGTGCATCACTAATTGACTGTATTTTGCTTAAGATTTTCATATCGTCTGCATAAAGTAGGACCTTCGTATTCAAAAAACAGGACGCGATGTCATTAATAAATATGTTAAAGAGCAAAGGACCCAACAAGGATCCCTGCGGAACTCCTGAGGGAATAAACATAGGTGAAGAGGAGTAACCACTAAGAACGACCGTTTGACACCGATTCTGGACATATGACGTGAACCACCGAAAACAAATTGCCACGTACACCGAATTCGTTGCAGTTTTTTAAGTAAGAGCATGTGAATCAAATACGGTTCCGAAACACTTACTGTAGTCGTATGGTTTCAGCAAAATATTTATAGTTACAGCAATATTTGTATGTGCCTTACAAATATCCAGTGGAAATTATTGTTACAAATATTTTAACACCAGTTACAGATGAAAAACTGTTAATTAATTAATCGTCTCCGGCTTACCGGCGAATCAAAAAGCACTTCAAAAATCGTCCGAATACCAAGTCTCCGGTAGCATTAGTTGGTTAAGCAAAAGCATGCGTTATAGCAAAAGATCGTGGGTTCGAGTTCTACCCGAATACTTTCTTTCGCGGGATCTTTTTTTTTTAGGGTTCCGTAGCCAAATGGCAAAAACGGAACCTTTATAGTTCGTCATGTCCGTCTGTCCGTCGTCCGTCTGTCCGTCTGTCACAGCCGATACTCGGAAACTATAAGTACTACAGTGATGAAATTTGATGGGAATATGTGTTGTATGAACCGCTACAAAAATATGACACTAAATAGTAAAAAAAAAGAATTGGGGGTGGGGCCCCCCATACATGTAACTGAGGGATGAAATTTTTTTTTTCGATGTACATACCCGTGTGGAGTATCAATGGAAAGGTCTTTTAAAATGATATAAAGTTTTCTAAAAAACATTTTTCTTAAAGTGAACGGTTTTTGAGATATCAGCTCTCAAAGTCGTAAAAAGTATGTCCCCCCCCCTCTATTTTTATAACTACGGGTATAAAATTCTAAAAAAAATAGAGGTGATGCATGCTAATTAACTCTTTCAACGATTTTTGGTTTGATCAAAGTATCTCTTATAGTTTTTGAGATAGGTTGATTTAACTGTAATTTTGGACTTTGCTGCTACGGAACCCTTTGTGCGCGAGCCCGACTCGCACTCGGCCGGTTTTTAAGTACAATATATGGAGAATATTAAGTAGAAAAGCTCTGTCGTGTCTTGTCTCCCCCCAAGGATGTAAGGTAAACTTGCGATCGATGCGGCAAGATGTGCCTGACAGCAATAGGGCTTCACGGCCATCAACGTTGATGTGGAATCGCGCCCACCTACTAGCCCTGCAACCGTATGCAACTCATATGCTGTAGCCAATAATGAATAACAAATTGGATGACAAATTGTACTGATCCTATTCTAAACGAGAGTAAGTATAAAAATGTAAGAATACTAAGTTACGAGTATTCCTTCTGTATCTTCAAATCCACGGTTTCGCCTACGGCTTCGTTTTGCTCGCATAACGTTCTTGTCGGTCTAGACGTAATATTTCTAATTCGAACATAATATAGACGTATCCCATAATTTTAGATTGCTCGCGAACCATTTGACCGGCGTCCAACTCCTTTATATTCCGTTTCCATTTACGGTACATACGAGTAATTTCTTCTTCATGCGTTGTCAGGTTTCCTTTTGTTATTCGTTTTATATTTTTATTCGAGACAGTTGATTGTATTGCCTTTATAAATCTGTCATACTGAGGTCTGAAATTATTCCGCTGGGGTGGATAGTCCATATTACATATGGAAGTATATCCATATTACACATATGTGTCTTTTCGTACTTTCACCACCAAATTACAAATCGCGATCTAAAGTTTATTACCGATAGTTCGTAGTCCAAGTTACCTATTATGTTTGCGAATGAATTTCGAATCTGCGGTGCATGGTAATACCAACGATGTTTTTTTGTTGTACAGTCATTTATTTATCATAGATAGATAGATAGATACGAGTATACTTTATTGGACAAAAACACAACTTTAAAATCTAGGCATTACAGAAACTTTATTGTACAATTTCGGCGGTCTTATCGCTGGAAGCGATTTCTACCAGACAACCTTATCATTTGTATTTGTGTTATGTAACTCGTTCTAAATTAAAAAAAATAAAAATTTCGACTAATGCTCATGTCATCCCGTTCCAACACGCTATTTTAAAAGGGGCTGGCACGAATTTTTTCCGGCACTATCCATAGTTCGCGATTTGTTATAAGGGGGAATATGTTCCAATCTCAAAGATAAATATATTGTAAATTAAATAAACCTCCTACTAAATTATTATTATATAGTTTGATCTTGGTTCTTTGAAGCAGGTTTTTCGGTAATACAAAATTGACAAGACCTTACTAAATAATTTAATATTGAACAAATTGTTAAATAAGTTGACAAACCTTTAGCCAGTAACCAATTAAAACTGGTACCAAAATCAAACGCAATGCTACGCTGCCAAAAAAACAACGTTTCGTTTCGCCAAATTCCTAACTCCAACTCCGTCTAGAAGTTCACTAATCGCCGTATAACAGAAACTCGCTTGGTCCCAAGAACAAATCAAATAAAAAGCTTTTACTTTGAAGGCAAATATGTGAGTTTATTAAAACAAAACGTAGACCGCACTCATTTTGCAATTCTGGATAGCGCGGCGCCGGTCGTTCTTTTGGGCTGTGGTAGGTGTGTAGGGCAGGAAGAATTTGGTATGAAAAACTATCATGAGGAAAAGTTGGTTGAATAATTCTAATTAATAGAAGTTTGTTTGATAAAGGTTGAACATCAATGATCGATAAAGTCAGCTAAGGTTTGATTGATTGATTAAGTTCTTGCGTTGCTTGGGATAGTAACTTAGAGTCATTGTTTTTCCTTTAAGGTGGCAAAATGTTCTTCGGAAAACCTTGCTTTGAATGCTTATTAGATTACTTCCTGCAGTTATCTTTCTATGTAGGTGCCAAATCTAATAGTAAATCAGACTTCAACATCTTGATTTTCCATCAAAGCCTAACCTTGAATATATTTATCTAATCGCTAAACAACAAAGTATACATTTAGTTTATTCAACTTGAATAATACCAAACCGACTGACAGACCGCCCTGAGCGACACCCATAAAAACAATAAGTTATGCACGCGAGGGCCATGTCCCAAGTTCCACGAGAATTCCTCGTTTCGTGAATATTAAAAACGAAGTCTTGCCACGTACCGATTCGCAAGCTTGACTCACTGCTGATTAAAAAGAAGCGATTTGGACAGGATGACTGATGCAAACGTGATGTCAGGAACAATGTTGTTTATTAAATATGAGCGGATATTGTAATTTCGTGATGGGAAGGGCTGGCCCTTGGCGCATACAAATGAAGGCGTGTTTAAAAACGAATAAAAGTGTTATTTAAATTCGGAATGTTATGGCTCCTTGAATCCTATTATGGGCTAAAAGAATGTAAAAGCAGCCATGTTTGTAAGTAAGGAAGTCATCAGAGGGTCTCGTAGTTAAATTTTCTTTTTATTTATTGTAAAGGTTGGTAATATGTTATAAAGTCTATGAATATCGAATAATAATACCTGCCTGCCATCCTTTGTGACTGGACAATAAGGGACCACCTAAGGCTAGCGGACATACTTTTTTTCAAAGTAAAGCTGCACCTTCATAAAAACATAATATAAGATTATCAAAGGATTTATAATCTTTCTTATACCGCTACATTGTAGGGTCAGCTTCCTTGACTATCTTAAAACAAGCATTGTATTTGTTTCCCTCTGAAGCTGCGGCTGTCCACAATTGATGATTGCCACAACGTATACTTCAATAACCAGAAGCGCACTACTATTAGCCTCCGTCTCAGAGATCGAAAGCATACCTAGATACCGACATTACGTGAGCCATTTATCACAGCAACTACTATCGCGGCTAAAACAGGCGCGTGTACATAAAAACAAAGGTAAACCAACAGTTTCGTTACAGACGCGCTCATAACTGCACTAAACCGCAGGTGCGAACAAAAACATGCAACCGCAGGCGGGCAAACCGCAAACTCGTTCGCACTGCAATCATCTGAATAGACCGTTCTATATTTAGAAGCAGGCTGGATTAGCAACGCTGAGGTGCAAATGTCTAGAAGAAACACGCGCGTACAGTGCAGAATACTCGAACGCATAGTTAGAGAACGGTACTGTGTCGGTACTATTGGTACGTAAAGGCAGTCGATAATTCACGAATGTATGAAGAGACCAATTACCGCGCTAACAAGGAAACCTTTGCAACCAATTTTTTCCTGTGTTACATACTTTTTAATTTTGACGACCCGATTGGAACAGTGGTAGTGAACGCTGCCTCTGATACAAGGGTTCCGGGTTCGATCCCCGCACAGTACAAACATTTGTGTGCATGAACATGTTTGTTTGTATTGGTCTGGGTGTTTGCTATGTATTATAAGTATGTATTTACAAAAGAAAAGTATTATATGTATATATTTGTAATCCCACTGTTGATTCTGATATCCGTAACACAGGTGCTTGAGCTACCTATCTCGGAGTCAGATCAATGTGTGTGATGTTGTGAAATATTTATAAATATTTATTTATACTGTAAAAGTTCAATTTTTTATATATTACACAAGGCCAATCCTACGCTATAAAACGAAAATATTTATGCATCTATATAAGGACATGATGGGATTGCAGCTCTGCCACATGATTTGGAACCATGAATATAATTCTGCGTTTCCTGGATTCTTAAATATTTTTTTTTCACCTCGTATTCAAACCACAGATTTAAAGTTTTTCATACCAAATAAGCTCAAATTTAGCCAAAATTAAAATGTTTCTTATAACAAATTTCTTAATTAAACATAGGCAGTAACAATCTCAGCATCCTTAATCTACTCAAAAATGTAAGCGCAACCACTCAATCTATAAGTGAATGTAGGTGGAGTTATCAGGACGAACGATCCGTCTTTTAAGTAGTCCCGGTCCTGTAGTGATGGGACTTGATTCAATCAAATTTACTCGAGTGATATCTGATAAAATATCGAATAAAAAGTCATTTCGATAGTACTTGAATTACCTCAGATTCTTGGATGCCTTTTCCGTGCTAGTACTCCATCCTACCTCTTAGTCCAAACTAACTTAAAACCAAAACAAAAACGTTATACTTCAAATCGTACTCGCCATGATACGAGTCTGGTAAACCTATAAATTTTGAGGAGCGATTTCATATTCAAAATCTACGTTACACCTTGGATTAGTAGGTACATTTTTTATAATGACAATAAGCATTGCGTCACCTTAGCTTAATGGTAAACAGACAGAAAGCCCCCTGCCATACTTTTCAGAAATACTCTATCAAGCTGCCATTGATTATAGCACTTTTTTACGTGATAGGTGGCAGACGAGCAGACGGATCACCTAATGGTAAGCGATTGCCGCCGCCCATACCAGATACGAGGACACCCGCGATACCAGTAGAGTCACAAGTGAGCTGTCAACCTTTAACTCCCCCTTTTCCCCGGATTGGGCCTCCGGTACCCTCACCCACGCAGCTAAACACAGCACATGGACACCAGTGGAGTCAATAGTGCGCTACCATCCTTTTAACTCCCTTTTCCCCCGGAATGGGCCTCCGGTATTTTCACTCACGCAGCGAAACAGAACAGTGCTACTTCACGCCAGTTTTCTGTGAGGCCGTGGTATCACTTCGGTCGAGCCGGCCCATTCATGTCGAAGCGTGGCTATCCCACGGTCAAAATGATTTAAAGAAATCGAGTGCAACATTAGACTCGTGTCACACCACTAGGGTTCTGGCCACGTCGCGGCCGCTCGGCGTAATTATCTCGAATTAAGCGAGTCATTACAGGGGCGGCTAACGAAGTCGCGTCCTACGATACAGCCTCGTAACCGGAAGGTTCAGTTTCGCCCCCGAACTTGGGCACCCGCAGTGTTGCCAAGTCCCTTCAAAAGGCCCAATTGTTGAACTAATTGAAGTAAGGCTACTTTCCTTTAAGATCGACGAGGCAGCACTTTGCAACCCCTGTGTTTCTTTCAACACGGCTTTCTTTCTATACACAGTTTTTTAACCGCCTTACTCACTTATCGAGGTAATTATACTGATAAAAACAAATATTTTTCCCTAGTAACATAGGATATATTACCTATCAATAAACATTTTCCTTCCCATACAAATTGTACCAATCAGCTGATCACTTTTGTGCGGAAAGGTGTTTTTTTTTTCTGGGATAAGACCCTATGTTCCTTCGGGGCAAATTTCTGTTTTCATCCGTATATAAAATGCCCTTGACATGTGAATAAGACGTGAAAGAAGGACGGTGTATAATGCTTTATAACCACACAACAACATACTGTGCTTAGGTTGAGCAGTTAAAAGTAAAACATTGAAAGTAGGTACGTGACAAATTAACTAATACACTGGTAATCAAGAATATTTATTCGCTATGCACGAATGCGTCGATATAAGAAAACCCTTTTTGATTTTGAGGACGTAGCGGGCGCACGTTCCATAGTACTTTAAAGTCAATATTTTTTAAAGCCAAAGTCAACACAGCTAAAGTATGGCACGAAGCGCAAATGCATTGCTTGATGCATATCAAGTAGGTATTATCATTTTTAGTTATGGCTGTGTATTTATCGAAGAAAGTTTAGTTACTGATTATTATTATTTAATAAAATTTTTTTACTAGCCAATATGTAACAAGCTGCTCCCTCCTGGCTACCGTGTAAATCGCCCAGATGCTATGATATCAGGTCACTTTGTAGTCCAAACACTATTTTTATTAGCAAATGTTTTAACTTTGGTACCGCGACTCACCATACTACTCTTTTGTCATCTTTGTCAGATTTGACCTAACATTAACAATTTGGTCACTGTCAAGAAACTTTGACGTCAAATGTTACACTCTGGCAACCGCGTGAGATCCAGAGATCTCAGAAGATGTTAACTAGTTAGTAGTCGAAGCAAACGAAATGTAATAAAATGTTACATTCTGGCAACCGCGTGAGGCGCCTAATATGTTGCACTAGTTAGTGTTGGAAGGATACAAAATGTAATTGAATGTTACATTCTGCCAACCGCTTGAGTCGTCTAATATGTTACATTAGTTAGTGGTGGAAGGAAACGAAATGAAATAAAATGTTACATTCAGGCAACCGTGAAAGTCGTCAAATATGTTACACTAGTTATCGGTTACTGATACAAAATGTTACCCTTTGGCAACAGCGTTCGCCATAATACGCGTCTCTGTCGTTCGTTACCAAAGAGCTTTCGCTGGTCGCGTTTAATTTCGTCCACTGTTATTTCATTGTGCATTTTAGATCGAGTAGATTGCCTATTGCGTGCCAAAGAGAACCTTCTAAGAATAACTAAATGATGTTTGTGTAAAGAATTATTTATTTTATTCATTACATTTGAAAAATTTGTGGCCAGTCTTCATTGGAGATTATATATTCTTAAGGAATGTGGTGGTACCTTAATTGTGAGTTAATTGGTTACTATACAGACTAGTAAGCTATTTCGTACAAGTTACAAACGTTGAGATTTCATATACGGAATCGGTCTTTAGTATAAAATAATAAGTTTTTATTCTATTAGCACCCTCAGAAAGTGCATTTCTTTCTCAATAATATTTTTTATGAGTGTAATATTTTGTAAGTCACAAAACGCCCCTAGATGCTCACATGGAAAAACGATCATTATTTTTATAACCGACCACGATAACTCTGTAGAGGTAACAATAAAACCCATCACTTTGACATGATAGATGAAAACGTTATTTATTTTCACGAGCTCTAAATAAATGTCGACACATTTATCTTTCTTAGCATTAGCGCGTTAAAATCGCGTCGTCTGCGCCGCCATAAATCATTACCATCACACTGGAAACGTCAGCTTCCATCGGACGCTTTCAATCTGCTCTCCTTTATTTCATTACAATAAGTAATTCACTCGCCTCCCATTCACTCACTTTTCGGTAAACATTCCCTGAAATTGCCAATAAATTCCCATCTTAAAATACGGCGACGGGATCTAACCTCCGACAATAGAATTTATGAAGATGTTCACTTCGTTCTGTTGCACGCAACAATAGTTTTATTTAGCTACAAGCCCACTGCCCACACGCCTCGGTAATGGCCAGGATTGTATGAAGATGTAAAAATGAATGGTCTACCTTATAAAGGGCTAATAATAAGTTCTCATGCGGCTGCGATCGGTCTTTTGTTCGGTTTTTTTCGGCTTATCCGTGGAGCGTCGCGTTTATAATGGGGTAGGTGTCAATCGCGGTCGGGCAGGCAGGTGTACGGAGCCGAGCGGCGGAGCGGTGAAATAAAAATGCTCATAATTTCATATTGCAGCTGCCCTGGACGGCCAAACGGCGTCGATTCGAGCCGGCTCGCGTCCTTTTGTGTCCGAATTCCACAATATATTCCATGTGAGTCATTAGATTACATTTAATATGAATATTACACTTTTTACATCATGACTTGTGATTCTGAAACTAAGAACAAGAAAACATTTATTGACCACTACACATGTTTACATACAAAATGAAATAAGGGCAAACATTATAAGGTTCCGGTCAAGAAGGTATAGCCTCAGCATGTGCTACAACAACCGCTAGGCAGCCGCTGTAGCGCTGATTTTCAGGCTGTACCTTTGAGCGACGCCTCATAAAAATGCAATAAAACATGCAAACAAAAAAAAAACGGACAACAAATCTTACAGAAAACTAAACAAAACAAAGAAAAACCTATACATGTATATAAATAACAAAACTCATACACAGCCGATAAAAAAAATAAGAAAAAACTACAAAATTAAAATGAAGCGGTATTACACAATTAAAAAATTAATATACAAAAAAAAACGGAAAACAGATGCCCGTACAAACACAACAAAATAAAAAAATCGACAGTAGTAAAGTAGCTTGTACCTGTACCTGTATCAGCCTATTGTCCCACTGCAGGGCAAAGGCCTCCATCATAGAAATCAAGTCATCGCTACTATGATGGGTTAGGCTTAATCACCACGCTTGGCAAATGCGGATTGGTAATCACAAACCCGAGCTGTGTTCGAAAAAATTGAAACATACTTTTCACTCGACCCGGGAATCGAACACCCCGAGATCACCCGGTACTTAAACCACTAGACCAACAGGGCGTTGGAAAGTAGCTTAATTAGGATTTGATCATAGTTTCTCTGCGATGTGGTCTTATAAGTGAATATATTATGAAAGTTAGAGGTGAACAAATAAACAAACATTGGCCCCCGCCTTATTTCATTGTAGTTACTTAGTTTTGTTAACTTTCAAGGGTCTCCGTGCTAACTTGATAAGCATGAGACTGGCACAGTTCTCACTAAAACTGAACATGTAACTACATATATTGTGTGTTATTTGCAAGAAACAACATGCAACCCTTGGCATGACTGTACTAACCACTTAATTATTGTGGCTATAAAACATTTTTAAACACATGCCAACGTTGAGTGCTTGATGTATTTTTTTTATTCCTAAAATTTGTATGGATTTTTTATAATAGCTTGACATTTGACGACATTGGACGACCTGTTTGGAACAGTGGTAGTGAACGCTGCCTTTGGTCCAAGGGTTGCGGGTTCGATCCCCGTACAGTACAAACATTTATGTGCATGAACACGTCTGTTTGTATTGGTCTAGGTGTTATCTATGAATCATAAGTATATATTTACAAAAAAAATATTATATGTATATAATTGTAATTCCACTGTTGATTCTGATATCCGTAACACACGTGCTTGAGCTACCTTTCTCGGAGTCAGATCAATGTATGTGGTATAGTGAAATATTTATTTATTTAACTGAGTCGTCTTGAAAGTGCGATACCGTTATAATAACTTACAGATTTCTCCCAAAGAAACATTTAATGGTTTTAATCAATAACTTCCCTATTCACAATACAATCCAATATCCCTAAATATAAAACGATCATTAAGTTTATCAGTAAGGAAAGCTGGAGCTATTGTACTCTAACAATTGTTATCAACACTCATTAAATATACAAAGATAATAGAATAAGTAAAGAGGTTATCGCCGAAACCGACTCTGATTAATTAATCGAGAAACTAGTTATTTAATCATTTAAATTTCTAAACCCTATTGGGATATTATAAACATTTTATAATACGAACAGCAATTGTATTGAGGGTTTGATTAATACAATTGTAAAGGTTATTAAAGTCACCGCCTAAACTTACACAATTCATATACATTTTAAATGTGATAGCAGATTAGATTATTGCGTCTTTATAATAGAATCGTTTTCGAAGTCAAATACACCCTCTAATAAAGCTTGATTAATTAATCGAGAAACTAGTTATTTAACAATTTCGTTTCTAAATTCTGTTAGGGTAGGCCAAAGGCGATTTAATAGGAACGGTATTGAAATACGTTGAATATAATAACAAAAATCCCTGGCACGCGCACCGCCCCGCTAATCTCTTCTGAATAAAACATAAGATGCTCGATAACGTACTATTAGGGTTAAGGCACACTTAATACGGCTTTGTATAGGCGATAGAGGGCGGGTTTGCATAAGTGCCCGCACCTTCCAAGAGATCGGTAGTTGAAACGGTAAAACTGGTAATAAAGCTGTCGTATGATATTTAGAAGCCATAAACGTTATGGTGTTTGTAAATACTTGATGGGTACGTGATTTTCTTCATTAAATTTATTGACTGTTGGGCATAGATCTTTCTTAGATTGCTATCCGAATAGTTATAACATTTTATGCACCCTAAACCTGCTAACTACATATAATTTTCACATAACATATGATTTTCACATCACCGATTCAATAGGACCGACCGGATGGCGCAATTGCTAGTGACCCGGCCTCTTACGCCAAAGGTCGTGGGTTCGATCCCCACCCTGGACAAACATTCGTGCGACACTTGTGTTTGTTCGGTGTCTGGGTGTAATATATGTATTTAAGTATATATTTGTGTTCCTCTGTTGTCTGATATCTGTAACACAAGTGCTTAAGCTACTTAGTACGGAATCAGGTCAACGTATGAGATGTTGTGAGAATTATTATTATTATTTTATAGGTGTTGATAATAATCACTATCTTTGTAGTTGTATTGACTGCCTCGGTGGCGCAGTGGGTAGTGTGTCGCACTTTAAGGTGACGGGTAGGGCACACTAGCGACGCCAATCCATTTTAATTTTTAGCTACTAAACCGGATCTATTTTAAACAATTTGGGGGTTCCAACCTCTCGGCAAACACTTATACTATTTATTAAATAACCATACACAAATGTTGGGTCCGTTTTTGTATGCGAAAAATTGATTCACGCCAAGAGCGGCCTCTTTTGGCGGTAATCCAAAATTCGAGTGCAAAAGCTTTTACACTGAAAATATTTTAAACTTACACTCTGATATTAAGTAATTTATCAATTTTACTTTCGTCTCTTTATCTCTTTTTATTGAACTGATCGAGTGAGTTCAACTTTTTAGAAATCAATGCGGTGAACAACATCAGGTTGAAACCGCAGCTTTCTTTCCAAAACTGCAATTATACGCCCTTATGCATATGACCGTTTTGGTCTCAATGGGAGTGGTTGCCATCTGCTAAATCACTTCACGCCGCAGGAAGACGCCTCCGCTTACATTAAATCTTATTAAAATGTCTCCAATACCCCAATGTCCCATACAAAGCAAGGGGAATCTGTAATTACGGATTCTCCTGTGTACAAAGGGATATAACCGACTGTTTCTATACGACAATGTATAATAATAACCGTGGAAAGATATAATGAAGTGTATATAAAAGCGCTCGTAATTAAATTGACAACTAATATAATTTGGTAGTCTTGTCAACTACTTATTAAAATATGATAAAGATTTTTTATTAGCAAAATTAAATACTTTTTATGGAAAAGATGTGTTACAATTCAAGTAAAAAAATTAAAACATAAAGTTAAAAAGACAGAATAAAGTAAAAAATGCTCGACCGGAGTGATACCACGGGCCCACAGAAAACCGGTGTGAAGCAGCACTGTGCTGTGTTTCGCTGTGTAAGTGAGGGTATCGGATGCCCAATCCGGGGAAAATGGGGGTTTAAAGGTTAGCAGTGCACTTGTGACTTCATTGGTGTCGCGGGGGGCAAAATGGAAAGGTCTTAGATTAATTCAAAAAGATATTTAGATAGTGCCTCTTTATTGAACAAAAACAGAACAAATTTATGTTGTACCATACCATATTTAATCTAAGTATTGAATAGGTAATAAAGGCAAAACCAACAATGGTTTTTCTTGCAGTCATTGAACTAACTATGTATCTTGTAGTTATTTCACGTTACACGTTTCTATATAAAATACAAGACACATTGATAGTGGTATTAATTATTAAAACATAGCATAAGAAAAAATACGTATCTATAATCAACATGAGAAGTATACAGTAAAGATTATGCTCGCGTTATTGATATTTCCCCGAGAGAGCTGAAGAAAAATTCATCAAGTCGAAGGGTAATACCAGCATCTGTTAAATTACATATTCCCTCAAGAAAGGGGAAGTCGCTAGTGTTTATACAAATGAACGATATCCTTCGTGAGGCCAGATTCACAGTCATAAAGACGGCAGTGAAGTGGATTTGTAAGTGGCATGTGAAGCGAGTCATTTCGAATTTGGCATTTGAAGCAAAACTGTGTAAAACGAGGAAAATGGTTATTCAATAATCAATTTATTTGGGAAACTCATTTGACTCATGTAACCACAAACAAGCGTCATACATTTACCTATTCTAAAATATTGAAAATATTGAAAATAATATGGGCATAAGACAGCTAATTGATTATTTTGTAAAATTTTATCAGGAATTGGAAAAACAGATAAATAGTTTTGAGAAAACTTAACTTTTTAAGATAGTCTTATTATCTCCAAAAGTATTTCAGTACCTTCCTAATGCGCGGTGTAGTGCAATACTTAATTCGGTTCGATGTAAATTATACGTTCCTAATTACCTACTGGTTTTTATAAATACCAAATGAAAGAGGTACGAAAAAACACAACCATTTAAAAATATATTTTTATATTTTTACACGCAAATGAAAAATAACATACTGTTTATCATATTAGGTAAGAGTAAGAGGGGAAACGCTCTCGGCATATAGACTAATGTTGAGGCAAATCCAAGGAAATTACAGTCTCAGTTAGTTAAACATGATTATATTGATTTTCGAGCAAAGGCTTTGTTAAGATGTTTGAGACAATATTGGATATATGATATTGTTTACACCGTACATCTAATGTGGATTATGATGGAAATTAACGACCAGTATAATGTGATATTCGCGTGATTACATAATTTTGTACGCTAAGCTAGTAAGTACGATTATATGTTTAGATCATAATAAAACAAACATTAATCACTTATTCTACTTTGTTTGAACAGCGGATTAAAAAAAGCGATGTTTAGCAAACCTGCATTACGTTCTTGACATCCAGTAATCTAGAGCTTTGACCGTTGTCATAAAACAGGACTTTTTCATTACGTTTGAAATTAAGCCATCTCAAAATATACTTACACATAGCAAGCTCAAGCTCATGTTATCAGTTCAGAAAGTTTTACTGTTGATGTTATTTTAAAAATGTTTTTTTTTATTTATTTAATTTTGTTAATGGCTTACGGTACGGCTGGTCCACAAGTTAAAGGTCGCTCAGCGGGTTATGGAACGAGCAGTGCTCGGCGTCTCTCTCCGAGATCGAATCCGAAGTGAGGTGATCCGGCAGAGAACCAAAGTCATCGACATTGCTCACCGGATTAGCAAGCTTAAGTGGCAGTGGGCTGGCCATATTAGCCGCAGAACTGACAACCGATGGGGTAAACGAGTTCTAGAGTGGAGACCGCGTCTTGGCAAACGTAATGTAGGGTGCCCTCTGGCTAGGTGGGGGGACGATCTGCGCAGGATGGCTGGCAAGAGCTGGATGCGAGAAGCCATGGATAGATCACAGTGGCGAACAATTGGAGAGGCCTACGTCCAGCAGTGGACTGCGATAGGCTGATGATGGATTTTTTTAATGATGTTTTGTCTATGAGTTTTCATTTAAAGATAAGTGTGCATTACACACGACACCCGACCTTTAAACAAACCAATATCCCAAACCCGCAAGCAAATCTATTATTCACTTTATCTTTAATACATTATTCAGCTGTATAATTGAATGAATAGGGCCTATTAAATAATGTTTTGAGTACGTCAACATTTGCCTTAAACATGCGTATCAAAGACCATTCATTAACTTAACTCCAATTTTATTCCACAACACTGATACCTAGTATTGTGTGGACTCAACGGTTCCCTTTCTCCGTAATCCAATATTAGGTCTTATCTAAATAATTACACATTATCATCTAAACACGAACGTTAAATATTAATATATCTGCGGCAACGTTCGCACAATCTCATGGTATCAATTAGATCCGCCCACGTCTGTAGTTTGTTATACGAATTAGTGATGGGAATCAAGACATCATTTCCCAATGTAAGGTAGAGTTGTCAGAAGAAATCTAAAACCAATCGTATCATCTGTTTATTCAAGTGACTTTGTAGGCTTTTAGAAAGAAGAAGCACAGTTGTTTTACCAATTTTATTTACTTTTACTTTTAAAGATAAAGATAAAGATATTTTTATTTACCATAACATGTGTCATCATAACATACATAATACAACATATGAATGATCGTCTTATATAATTAACTATGTACCAACATGTTTTGCCAACAGTGGCGTGTAAAAATAATAATAAGAAATACAAATGTCAATTACTAAGTTACATTGCAAAAATTATATGTTATTCAGTTCAAAATAATTACAATTAAAAGTAAATGGTAGCGAAATGCAGAATTAAATTAAAAATTAATAATATAAATACAATGGAAAATAATTACATTTTGACATTTAAAAAATCATTAGTGCTGTAGTAACATTTTTCAAGTAAAAACTTATTGAATTTTATTTTAAATAAATTGGTATTCAGCTTTTTGTAGCTCTGAGGAACTTTATTTTATTTATTATTAATTCCACGCTGACTCTACGCATACTTCAACGAAAAGCTAAATTATGTCTGCATTTTTTCGAGTCCGTTTGATTCACCTCACTAATTCGAATCCATACCCAGTGTTCCCCGATCAATTTGCTTTATCTATGGATGCTCTGTTATCGCTGAATAAAATATTTACAACACAATAAACCGGGCTCTAAAATAATAAAGCAAATAAACGATAACATAAGCCCGAGACGCGATAGTTCGTTGAATAAGTAATGAATGTCTCAAGGAGAAAATATTCGGCTGCTTCACGTCAAAACAAAATAAGTTGTAGAATACTATTCTTCAATTTAGATTTTATTTTTTTGAAGATGGAACACTTGACTTTATCTGATTTATATTGTATAATGTAAAGTGACAGTAAGGACGCACTATCCTCCTATATGTAATAAAAATATTGACCTTATGAGTCATTGACAGTTTTCCATTAGATGTCAAATTTGATTAACGATTTTTTTTACCAAGATGTATTTTCAAAAAAAATATATACATACATGCTATTGTTAATCCAGTTCCGAAATTAAGAGGCTAAAAATAAAAGTCCATACTTTCAGCTATGTTGTATCAAATTAATAATGAAATAAAGATAATAAGTTAACGTTTAGCCAGACATATTTCTTTGAATCATAGGAATTATTTATCACACCAATTAGCTACCAAAGAATTACTTGGGTCAATTAGAGAAAGTTTTACTTAGATACTAAGTCCTGAGCTCTTTTCTGTTCCAGCAAAACTAATAAATTAGATTAATTATTGATAGTAATATAGCTACGTCATCTTATCTTTTGTGCAAAGTTTGGCTATTTTCTTACTATAACCTATACATTCATTTTTTTTATTCAAATTTAAATTTAAAATTCATATTCACAACATCACATACATTGATCTGACTCCGAGATATGTAGCTCAAGCACCTGTAGTTACGGATATCAGAATCAACAGTGAGATTACAAATATATACACATAATTACTTTTCTTTTGTAAATACATACTAATAATACATAGCAAACACCCAGACCAATACAAACAAACATGTTCATGCACACAAATGTTTGTACTGTGCGGGGATCGAACCCGCAAACCTTGTATCAGAGGCAGCGTTCACTACCACTGTTCCAATCGGGTCGTCAATATTAATCTGAACTTTATTTTGTGTTGCGGATATTTGATAGACGGTGGCGTCTATGATAACTTAGATTCAGGCCATGCTTTTTTATTTGCATAGTAATACAAATTACAGATTATATTCAGCGTGTGATCTGGAGCATACACTAGGGCGACCCTGTGTTTCAGGCCTCTTGGTCCCACTTGTAGTGTTGGAAGTGGCACCCTTGATAAATTGAAGGCAAATTGTCTTTCCTGGTATGACCATGAAATGAGCAGAGGGGAAGAACATGTAACCAAAAGAGTAATGAGTATAAATCGGCGGAAAAACAGAGGACGGCTGAAAAAGAGGTGGATGGATTGTGTGAAGAATAATATTGATGGAAAAAGAGGATGATGATTTTAAGATGAATAACAGGGACGTATGGAATAGGATGACATACATACAGTGCCGACCCCTTAGATTGCATGGGAACAGGGCAGGAGAATGTTGAGGTCTCACGTGTAGATAAGAACAATAATTAAAATTAAATCGGCTGTACTATTTGTATGTGCGTGTGTGCGTGTGATATGTGTATTTAGCGTACGTTTGTTATAAGTGATTAATATTAATTATAACAACCATTCCTGTAAAATTGGACAACACTATCTATGTGCGTCTATCGGCGGATTGCCTCCGCTTACCATTAGGCGATCCGTATGCTCGTCTGCCACCTTTCACATAAAAACTCCTTACGAGTTCTACTGTAAATATTTAAGATCCTATTCAGTCGGTCATAAAGGTATGGTGCGAGAAAGAACAGGTGTCGTCTCAGAAAGACAGTTTTATGTGTTTTCAGATTGCAAACATTATCACTGTCGCGTGCAATATGAATAGAGGTTTAATAGAGAGAACTTGACTGTCTTGATTGCATTTATTACCCATATAAACAACAAATTCAATCACCCACAATAAGAACAATGCAGATATGTATTATATTTATTATGTATTTACAAAAGAAAAGTATTATATGTATATATTTGTAATCCCACTGTTGATTCTGAGATCCGTAACACAGGTGCTTGAGCTACCTATCTCGGAGTCAGATCAATGTATGTGATGTTGTGAAATATTTATTTATTTATTTCCACGATTCCATTAACTTTAAAGCCGTCTATTTGACGATCCGTTTGGAACAGTGGTAGTCAACGCTGCCTTTGGTCCAAGGGTTGCGGGTTCGATCCCCGTACAGTACAAACATTTGTGTGCATGAACATGTCTGTTTGTATTGGTCTGGGTGTTTGTATGTATTATAAGTAGGTATGTATTTACAAAAGAAAAGTACAATATGTATATATTTGTAATTCCGCTGTTAATTCTGATATCCGTACCACAGGTGCTTGAGCTACCTATCTCGGAGTCAGATCAATGTATGTGATGTTGTAAAAAATATTATAAATATTATTATTTTATCTACATCGTACAATTTCCGTAGCCTAAGGAATTAAGGTACAGACTCATATTTGATACATTAAAAGCTATTCCTAACCTCATATTACCTCCTATGCCTACGATATGAGCGAACCCCTATTTCGGCTACGACGTTCGCACATCGCAATCTAATACGCCCCGCAAACATTTTGCCCAAACAACGACATTCAACATAGTATTTCATCTCTAGTTTACGCCTCCCATTGATATTCTCAGCGCATCGGCGAGATATCAGCGAGTGGATATAAAACTTAGCGTGAACGCAGGACGTGGCTTCAATAATAGCGAGTATCACGATGCTCATGGAATCGCTTTGTTTTTATGTTTTGCTCGTAATTTCGTTCGAGTTTACAACTGCAATGTATGGAATACAAAACAGATCAGTACCTATTGAGATTCTTAAATTTGCCAAATACAAGAAAATACTCTGGAATATCATAGATCTTATAAGTATTATTAATAAGTTGAATAACTACCACACACTTGACTGACCGGATGGCGCAATGGACAACATTTCATATTTTTAACATGTCCATATTGTTTTTTTATATGAAAATAGACATAAAATGAACAGACCCATATTTTTTCTTTTTTCAAAATTTGACCATTTTCATGCATAAAATAATTATTGAAATTCTTTTTATTCTAAATAGACGTAAGCGCCAAATGACGTCATCGGACGGCTGAATCAGCGATATTCCTTTGCTTATCATTGTTTTAATGAAAAAAAAGTACTACTGTCAAAGGTAAATAATACTAGTGTCAACATTGTCAACGTCATTCATACATTCAACGTTGACAAGTTGTCTTTTTTTTTGACAGTTACATGTCATGGGTTTGGCATTTCGTAAATTTAAAACTAAAATGTGCTAAGCAAAGAAATATTCTACATTCTGCCGTCCGATGACGTCATCTTACGTTTTTTAGTTTTTAATTTTTTTCTCAGTAAATAAGCAATATAAAAAATGAATAAATATATATTCGAGCAGCGGAAAGGTAAACAAAGAATTGGTATTTTTTGTTTCAGAGCTTAGCAATTTTGAAATGTTGTCCATTGGTAGTGACCCTGCCTCTTGTGCCAAAGGTCGTGGGTTCAATCCCCATCCTGGACAAACATTTGTGCGATGATCACTTGTGTTTGTTCGGTGTCTGGGTGTAATATATGTATTTAAGTATATATTTGTGATCCTCTGTTGTCTGATATCTGTAACACAAGTGCTGAAGCTACTTAGTACGGAATCAGGTCAACGTATGAGATGTTTAAAAAAAAAACAAAACTCAGAGTCGTTGATTAACTTAGTTGACTACTTAAGAAAACATATTGACGCTTATTTTGATACGCATAAAGACTACCGATACTAAAGTTAATGAACATTAGCTTAAATGACGTCTCTGAGTGCGGCCGTAAGATCTCTTATTATGAGTGAGTCTTAGATACTTTATGGTTTATAATAAATCGATGATAAAGGTTAAGGTTTCCATAAACATTTCCATCATCACCATCAAATCTAAAGGAAGGCACCCACAAAAGAATACCCTACCTTAGTGCAGTAATACGCAGGCACTCGCGCGCTTCAGCCTGTGAATAATTTTTGAAATTGTTTGTAATTGCTAGTGATTAAAAGTTCCGAACCCAATCGGAGGGAAAGGGGGTAAAAAGGTTGGCAGCACACTCCAGTGATATTACATATTCTATCCGTGTTCTTGTCTTACACCTATTATATAAGAAAAGCAGTGGCATCTGAATGGAATAACGGCCCTATCGTCATGTATTAAGATGTTTAACTTTAATAACCGCTATTATTATGCCCATACCCTAGTGCAGTAGGCAGGCCGCGTCACGAAGCGCGGTGGGAGGCGCCGCCCCGGACGGGGGTGGCCTACAATTCAATGTGCTTTGTTTGCTCTACGTTTCCTGCTTCGCCAACTACACTTCAACGATTAGGCTGCTAATGCAAAGTACCCACATATCTGACTGCCCTTGCATATGATGCTGGAGATGCTCGTCCTTTGTTCTAGAAATGAATTTAAATTCTGTAGTGTGATCTTATCTTTATTCCATTGTTTTGTACACCACAGCTTACAATAATTATACACCGTGATTTTTTGAATACCCGAGAACCTTCTCGAGGGCAATGGGAGTTCTACCGTATATTTTCCGGTACCGCAGGTGCGCGTAGTAAAAGATTGCGAAGGAGGGTAGACTGATCTGTCTGCTAGTAGGTACTCGTACCAACTTACCCGCAAAAACTTCATTTACTCCGTGACCATGGCGCTTGCAACAGTGCCGAAATGTCGGAAACTCAAAAATAAGGTACATGGTGGAAATCCCGCAAATAACTATTCTAACGAACATTTTTTCAAGGAGCATAGAGTCTAATCTGAAAAAAAATCTCATAAAAGTAGCATCCGCTGATCACTTTAGTATGAGAAGGTGTAATTTTTTTTAAGATTTGGGAAGGCGAAAATGTTTGTGTTCATAAGTATAAATGCCTTGAGAAGTTTCTTGGGTATTCTATAAGTCACGGTTTACAACTAGTTATTGTAATGTGCAACTACTTTTTATTTATAGCCTTAGGAAAAGTGGAAAAAATAGTAGGTATGACGGAGAACCTAATTTCATTCCAAACTACGAAAACAACTGTTTTAACGTAATAAACTTGTCCTACTTGTTTACGGTGAATAGTATAATATTAAGTAGTATTACCTGCCTTTATTACTTACTCTACTTGCTGTTATTGTTTAATGTTTTAACGTGTTAATATTTTTCTAATAATATATTTAATAATAAGCAGTTACACCACTTAGTTATTATAACCATAGCACCAATATTTCTTGCTGAGGACTGAATGAAGTTTTCCGGTAGTATTCATTTCATAGAAATGGTCTATAGATCCACTTTCGATCAAAACAAAATAAGAATACACCGTGAATGTGAAAAAACAATCTAAACCAAATATTTAGGAATTTAAAAATGGAATTACATATGATTTTCCTAAATAATCTCTTTGTCTTCAAAAACATTATTGGACAAGAAACAATTGAAGCATGAAAAAAGAAATCATACCGTTTGTATCTTTTCCACAGACAAAATATAGGTGCACTCCATATATCAGTTATTCAATATTCCATCCATTCAAGTCTATTCTTACGATGCATTTATGAAACTGATCGCTCCGGATCTAATACTAAGGAGGGAGTGATCGCATGTATGTCTTTGGAAATTGTATGTAAATACATGGACACCTGCTGAATATATTTGTGGAGCTTTGTCTACAAGGCTAGGGATGTGACCTTACAAATCGATGCCGATAGTTTTCCGTGTCGCCGTCGATATGGTAATTTTGGATCGCCTTTGAAAGAATAGGAAATGTTAAAGTTTTGCAAAATGTTAGAGTGTAGTGATAGAGGTCGCATTTTGTCTGGTTTGTTTCTTCAGACATGGAAAAAGATCAGATTTTACTATTTGTACTTATTGGTCAGCAGACCTCGGGCTTTAAAGGACCAAATTGAGACAATCAGGCGGACGGACGCCTATTTTACTATTTTCAAATAAAATTAAGTTAGTGATCGCTCACTAATTTAGTAGGTATGTATAGATTTTGGTAGCCGTAGTTCTTGTTTTATATTAGTTAAGCTGTGTCTACATAAAACATGTGTGTGCGCCATGTGTTCTTAAGTGAGACTGGCATGAGATAAAACCTAGCTAAAGTTTGAAATTGACGTTTCCGCGTAGAACTGTCATTCCTATAAAACAAATGACACATGACACCTTGATGTTTTATTATTTTAAAATCGCCGTGGAGCATACACACTTCCACATTGTGCTTTTTCACAACATTGAACTTTGCATTGAACTATATTATTGCAACTCATTGGTTTACAAGCTTAAAAATCAGCCGTAAATATCTTCTTCTTAGTATGCATTCTAGATTGTTAGAATCTAATTTTTCCTGACGGGAAAGTTCGTGTCCAAAATCCAATGTGACGAAACAAAGCAACAAAAATACCATGGTTGTCTTGGTGTACATTAGTTTAACATAAGCTAACGTACATAATTTGTATCATTTCGCATCATTTACGCAACGTTCTGAACTTTTCAAGGCAACTTGTAACCAAACCATTGAGTTCAAACCCATTGTACATTACTTAAACCTAAGTGACGAAATAAATTATTTTGTATTTAAACTTGTAGGTAATCAAGACTCTAGTTATTAACAAGCATATTGTATACGGCACTAACAAGGCGTGTTTGAGAATGTGCAATGGAGTGCACTTGGCTATGTCAACGCACTAATATGGGCGACCACGATGCGTTTAGGTGTTATGTTAATACAAACTTGCGACAAGTTATACGGCCATTGTGTTTGAAGAGCCAGTAGTCCGCCTTAAGTTCATTATAAACGCGCCGTAAATTATATAGTCCGCCCTTAAGTATATTAGTAATCTGTTGGATGGTAGAATAAGTTTTAACAAAGTTTTCCTACCATCCCTTATATTTATATTTCGAAGACCCTGTAATAAATCTCGAATTGGTACTAGAATATACTAATAATATCAGGCAACATTGATTTTAGTGATTAATTCAATTTAAGTAATGAAGAGTGAACTTTTAGGAAAACGCGTATCATCATAGACCTCATCGTCGCTTTCCATCAGGTGTGATTGTGGTCAAACGTTAGCCTATTGATAAAAAAAAAGTTATTTGGAAGTTATCGCTGTTCGCAATAAGACCGCTGAGATTGTATTTGCATATGACCATAAAAATCTTCTATATTCTTATATGTAATGAACAGTAGGTAGTATGTTTATTTAATTTAAGCACGATGCGGACAGAGTTAACTTAAGAAAACTTAACATGTGCGTTTAGCAATGTTACAATGTCAAGATCAAAAAGTATTTTGATGCAAATATTAAAAAAATATCTGGAAGTCCATGATCATCAACAATAGCTCCCTGATCACATCCGTCTGCTCGTCTACAATCAATCATATAAAAATACCTGTATAATATCCCATTCCTCTAAAGAACACTTCAAAACTCCTGATCCATTCTCTATTGAAAAAAAAATTGCTACATATCCTTTTGCCCTGTATATCTGACCTAACAAATAAACCTTCGAAGCGATAGAAATCAATTTCAAAATTACGACCATTATTGTTCCGACATATCTATACAACAATTAGGTTCCATACAAACAATGCGCTGAAACGTACCAACGTTATCAATATTTAAATTTATTGTTATAGGTGATTCAATAAAGGCCACGACCGACGTCTCGGATACAGCATACGTGGGTAGTGATGTAATCACTCGAATGTTACCTGTGTGACTCGGAAAAAATGTAAACTTGAGTCCGATGCATTGTTGTCAGAAGTAGAGTCACCGAAGTTGTGGATATGCTTAGACGCCTAAGTTTTTGATTTTATTTTTTTTATGTGATGGGTGACAGTCGAGCATCACCTGATGGTAAGCGATTGTCACCCCCCATGAACACCCGCAACAGTGGAGTCACAAGTGCGCTGCCAAACTTAAAAAACCTCTTTCCTCTGGATTGAGCCTTCAGTATACTCAGACACGCAGCGAAACACAGTAGAGACGCTCCTTCACGCTGGTTTACTGTAGTATTACTCCGGTCGAGCCTTTCCTCTTTGATTAAGAACTTTACGAGTTGCTAGCTTGGACTACTTTGTCGCTTAAAGGTGACTCAAAAAACCAAGTAGGTATATAACTATTTGAGCGATCAAATAAAATCAAAACGATTCTCTCTCATCCTCTGTCCGTTTTTGGATGCTAGTCCAAACATTAATTCCATCTTTTCTTGGATTGGAGCTCACCCAAAATATTTTTCAGAATGTACGATTCCCGAATGACTCGAAATTCTGACTCGGATGGCATCACTACCTTCGGGGAACGAGTATTGTTTCCATATCTTGAGAAGACAACGGCGATCATATTTATGTTAAGGCGCTCCCACACGCAACGTTTTGCATCCGCGCTGGTAAGGTTCATAGGGATGTGTGGTATTTGCTGCTTTTTAGGAAACCATGTGTAGCTTTTTATTTAATAATAACTTGCTAAAAAAGGATCTAATTAATATTATTTCAAAGCTATTTACACATTTCTATCTTCCATTCCATTGCAACTTAGATTTCTGCAGTATATTTTAACATTAATGAATACGGTAGTATTTGAACTACCTTTAGTATTTTAAATACAACACCTATCGATAATTATATGTATCTTAAACCGATATATAATAAAAGCTTACTACATATCGGTAAAAGAAGTATTAATTCCATAAAAATCAATGAAAAACTGGTGGCGGCGCCATCCGTTCAGAAGGGCTCTTTTTTAGTTATGCAGCATAAAATAATATCATAAATTCTTATACAGATTTCCTGTTTGGCAACCCTGTTCTCGTAGTCATACAATCAATTCTGCAAGATCGCACGATTAGTGTTTCTCGTGCCACGAATGACCATACGTAGGGGTACGCAATATCGTTTCTCAGAGCCAGAGATGAACCGATATTCTTGGTACGCAACAGTGAAGTGTGAACGCGCCTTAACTGATGTTGGGAAAACAAAGCTGAAAATATATATTTTTTGCATTGGAAAAAGTACGTGTTTACTTGTATATAAAGATGATTTTTTAAAAGGTTTCTTTCTTCTCTTTAGTCTTTGGCACCCGGATGTTTTGTTTTTTTTTCCGTGAAACTGATGAAAGCTTAACAAGGAAATACAAATAAATAGGGCACTTTACAAATAAATAGCCTACAAGAGCCAAATAAAAAGTAAATAAAACATCAGCAGAAGTAATTCCAAAATGGAAAATAATACGGTCGGCTGATATTTTCAATTACAACCACAGTGGCGTATTGAAATAAAATTCAACCGAGCTTACTTTATTGTCGGAACAGTCCTTGAAGTTTTGGGGTCCCTTTCCACCAGGGTTTATGGCTTGACATAATTATTATAATGCGCATTTCGCTCATCCCGTATAAGGCCTGTTAAGCGGAGCGCACCAATTTCGACGTAATCTAAAATAAAAGCACACCAAAGTACATATTTCTCAAAGCACAATTACAAATAAACACAATTCCACGCTTCAGCACGAATGGGCCGGCTCGACCGAAGTGATACCACGGCCTCACAGAAAATCGGCGTGAAGCAGCACTGTGCTGTGTTTCGCTGCGTGAGTGAGGGTACCGGATGCCTAATCCGAGGGAAAGGGGGAGTTAAGGTTGGCAGCGTACTTTTAAATCCACAGGTGTCACGAGTGTCCATGGGCGGCGGCAATGGTTTACTATCAGGTATCCGCTTGCTCGTCTGCCATCTACCACATAAAAAAAAATTTAGAATCAACGGTTCTAATTGTTTTTTAAGACGAGCAGACGGATCTACTGATGGTAAGTGATTGCAGACCATGGACACCTGCAACACCAGTTTCTTCACCAGTTTTAGGATTGATTGTCTTCAATAAACTCTCACCTTATTAATGTCAAACACCTTCGGTTTAAAACGCAATAAAATCCTAGAATTAAGAACTCAATTGATACTTTAAAGATATACACCAAATTTGGAACTTTTAAATAAGTATTAATTACTTACCTCGCCCAACATAATCCAGTTGGCCTGTTCCCCTGTCTAAGAGTTGATGGTCGGACGGTAGTCGCTTCGTTGTAATTAATAGACTCTCCGAATCTTGGATCGTGGTCCAAGTGTACCCAGGGCTCCGAAGCGATACAAATACCACATACGAACCTCTCTTTTACCTGTATATTATAACAACGCGCTTTCAAAGAAAACATCCTTTCGCCTGACCCGTATAGAGTCATCGCAATAAATACCATTTCTTGCTTATCAATGATACAAGAAGTATTCTTGTCCGACACGAGATATAATAAAATACTATGATTATCTCTCAACGAGCCCACAATCTTGTTAAGTAAGTCCGTTGGTACCTGTAATGATATTGACAAGGTTTTTTATCGAGCACTCCCATCTTTGAAAGGCCCGATGCGATTATCGTACCACGACTACAGAAAAAAAAGTTTTAAGTTATACACGCTGTCAGTGACCTGCTTACTTTGGCTGGAGAGACCAAAATAATGTCCGATATGTGACTGACAGAATATGTCGGCATTCTTTAGACTAGTCAGAGCTTTAGGTTTTGAGGAGGAGTAAAGAATCTAGGTATGTTAGTTTAAGAGATCGTTTTACCGATACATCTAAAAATAACTAATAAAAAACCTTAGGTATTCTATCATGATGGAGATCAAGTGCCAGTCATAACTAAAAAAACATGAGCTTAGTTTCATTTATACTCCTTTCGCTTTAGAATGACATGGGTGACAGTTGTCAAAATCTATACATTTTTCACGTTAAGTCTCTTTCTAACGTGTGACTTACGTATAACTCTGTCCTGCTGTCACCGATATCATGATAAAGCGAAAGGACTATAGTAGCGCTAGTTAGTTAGCATCTGCACTCATTTCTTTAATTCTCATCGTAATTTATATAGGTAGGTACTTATTCAATTGTTATGTCAAATGGTTATGTATTTATAAATTTATAGGTACTATGAAAACATGTGTAGTGTATTGTTAGCGTGAAAATTAGTTGTTCGCAATGATGCTTGTTTAGGTCCACTGATACCGCCATTTAATTGTGATGAATTGAAGACATGTTACGAAAAAATGTCTTCATAGTATAGGTGCTCTTTAAAAGTGGCCATTTTTAACAATAATAGAGAATTTGCAACTCGTGCACAGCTAATACGTACACGAAATTGATAAAAAACATACTACGAGTGTAATGACTTCCTTACGTGCCTACATTATGACGTTTTCTATAATGTCTAAGATTCATCTCATCACAATTATCTTCCAACTGAGTTAGGTCTATGAGCTCCACCTGAATTTTATCTGGCATCACGGAGGCGTCCATCCGTATCACCGACTAATCTTTGTCTCCCAGAATGTCTACGCTAGTGACGTTTCGAAACCGTCGCGGGACGAGTTATTAGCCGTTAATGCTCGTCGTAACATTTTAGTGGTTTACAACCGCCACTTAGAATCGAAGCTCGAATTACCCCAGCTTTGTTAGAGTGATGCGGCTTGAGTTGTTCGAGTCATTTTTACATTTGGAATACAACATAGTGGTGGTAGTAATTTAAAAAAAGCTTGAGTGATTGAATCACTTAAGGAATCGACTTAGGCGGCTATACTAAACCTGCAACCCGCCAAAGCCTTTTTCATCCTTCTTCTTCGGGTGCATCTTCAGTCTTGATGGTTGGCCGCCAGTTTCTTGAACCTCTCTTTTTCTGTTGCGAGACGGAAGAGTTTTTCCACGTTGGTGATTCCGGTTCACTTCTGTATGTTTCGCAAACACGAACCTCTTTCATTAGCCTCCTTTTAAATTTGTAAATCTTTATCCCATATCTATCAGATCTCAAAATCTATCGGTTGTTATATTGGGTAAATAAATGAGTAGGTAAGTTAAATATACTGGGTTGCGATGCATTGGCTTTGTCATCGATTTATTTACTTATTTTGGTCACCAACAGCACATCATATATTTTGAGTTAAAAAAAGTAAAGTAAAGTGTCAGCCTATATACTGTCCCAATGCAGGGTAAAGGCCTCCATCATAGAAATCAAGTCATCGCTATGATGGGGTTAGGCTTAATCACCACGCCTGCCAAATGCGGATTGGTGATCACAAACCCGAACTATGATCGAAAAATTCGAAACATACTTTTGTGGTAGTAGCTCTATAAATAAAAAATTTCGAATTTCGATGGTCTAAAGGAGGTGCGATACAAAATATTTGATAAGCACGGGGTGTATCACGTCTCAGCATCACGTTTTAGCATCTGTACCCTTACCATGAGTTTGAAAAACTGTTCTCGCTATCGAAAACTATCGCTCTGTCCCTTTCATTGTGGTGCATGTGAAAGAGACAGAGCAATAGTTTTGGATAGCGAGGATAGTATTTCAAACTCATGGTAAGGCCTCTGATCTCTGTAGCTAAAGTTTTATTAATCCAAGTGAAGTAGACGACAAGTTTTTATTCGAAAAAATCATTTCCGATGTCACTCGAGTTAAATGACTACGTCACCATCACTATACATTGTTCTATACAGTTGCAAGTTATCATCCCATGAGATAACGCGGTTACGAATATTGTGTTACAGGGATTTAAATTTTTATTACATCATTTTTGTCAGCGGTCCCTCGATTTACATAATTTACATGAAGATATTATTCTTGCTTATCATAAAATTTTATGGAAGGGAAGTTACCAAACCTCACCACATTTACCTTTAGCACATAATAAATAACCAAATGGTACCTTAGGTCCTTTTAACAGTAACATAGCCATTTACGTTACCTGTGTCTACTTATGATTTCTATCTACGAGTACATAGGTCAGCTATTATGAATTAAACAATACCCATGAGATACTTGAGCGAGTTCAAGGATTATTAAGTACATAGTTATATCTGCAATTTGGGTCCAGAATTCACACTTCATTCCACATTATTAGTTAAGATTAGCCTGAAGCCAATACTTTATTTATTTATGTGATAGGTGGCTGATGAGCAAACGGATTACCTGATGGTAAGCGATTGTCATCGCCCATGGACACACGCAAGACCGGTGGGGTCACAAGTGCGCTGCCAACCTTTACACCCCTGTTCACCCCGGATTGGGCCTCCGGTACACTCGCTTACACAGCACCGACGCGTTGTTTCCCGCCCGTTTTCTATGAGGCCGTGCTATCACTCCGGTCGAGCCGGCCCAATTCATGCCGAAGCTATATAGAGACCTTATTATGGTAGCAGTTAAAATCCGTAATAAATTGTTGTGTTTTTCAATATAGTATTTCGTCAAACTTTCGCCGTTTATAACAATATTAGCTCGATGATTAAAAAATAAACAAATATGAGTTACTTTCAAATTTCAAATCATACTTTTTGCTTTCATTTTACGAAAGCACAAATTCTTATTTCATAATTAGCTTCGGCCCTCAGATCTCGTGTTATCACGATGTTAAAACGCTCCACGATGATCAGTAGAATCAGGAACATTATTAATGATCTTGATACAAATCTAGCAACGAAACATAAGTAGTAGCTACAAAAAAGTCAATAAAAAAAAGCGAGTGCGCTCACTCAATCCCGAGAGTTGTTTCAATGAGCTATATAATTTGTTACCGATACGACCAAATGACCGGGATTACCGTTACCAAATTCTGATTATGACGAGATAGGAATCTATTAATAACATTCGGCCAGTGAGGACGGACAGATCTATAAATGATGAGTTTCGTTTCATCTCAGATCTTATATCAGTGTATGATTGATGGACCGGTCCATATTACTTAGGAATTCTATTAGGTCGGCCATTGTTTTCTGACCATTATAGTTGCATTAGCATAGTTATGTTTTGCATGGTGTAATGTTACGGTTTCAATTTAGGGCTCTGTTTTGCTTTCATATGTCGTTGTATGTTTGTAATACAAATTTTTGTGTGCTTTTATTTCCGACAGCTAACTAACCATAAAAATGTTTTTACGCCTTTACTTAAAGAATTTCATCTTGTTTGTTTTTAATTCATCATCATCATCATCATCGTCAGCCCATTTAAGTCCCCACTGCTGGGGCACGGGACTCCCTCAATCACATGAGGGGTAATTGCCATACTCACCACGCTTGGCAGACGGGTTGGCGAGGGTTTTGATATAAATGCAGAGTTTTCCTTCTCTGGGTGCTGATGATCATGCCAGCAGCTTTACCTTAGTCGCCTTTTACGACACCTCGGTAAGAGTGGAGGTAGCCTATTCTACTCTGCCGGGGACCACACGGCGAATGTTTTAATTAAGAATATCAAAACTGGAAAATTTTGCATTAAATTGATGCGCATTGGTGCGTACTTTTTTATACTAGTCAGTGGCAAAAAAGCGTGTGGCTGGCTGATGGTAAGCGACTACCGCAGCCTATAGATGTTTGGACCTGCATACGCGCTGCCGACCCCTTAAAAACCTTAACACTCCTTTCTTCTTAGGTACTTACTTAGGTAATTCTAATTAAGTTTTTTAATAATTTAAAGATCGAAATAAACATAGCCATCAAACTCAACAATCAACTTCGCCCTATAAGCCAAAATGATAGCTCTCTAAACAGCTGAACAAAGGTGTGTTAGTTGTCCTGGTTGTTGTGTAAAAGCTTTTGACACCACCATTTGGCTCTATATGTTAATAGAGCTAAAACGATACCGCTATAGATATACTATAAAGCTGAATGGAGATATAATTGTGCCACTTTCTTTCTAAGTGCTACCTACTTAGGTCTTCTTACGTTCTTAGGTCTTTAAGGTGACGGGTAGGGCACACTAGCGACGCAATGGATATAAATTTTTAGCTACTAAACCGCAACTATTTTAAACAATATCGGGGTTACGACCTCTCGGCAAACACTTATACTATTTATTAAATAGCCATGCACAAATGTTGGGTCCGTTTTTGTACGCGAAAAATTTATTCACGCCAAAAGTGGCCGCTTTTGGCGTGAATCAATTTTTCGCGTACGCGTTGGAACCAACATTTTTACATGGTTATTTAAATAGAATAAGTGTTTGCCGAGAGGTTGTAGCCCCGCAATTGTTTAAAATAGATCTGGTGTAGTAGCTAGAAAGTTTAAATCGATTGGCGTCGCCAGTGTGCCCTACCCGTCACCTTAATACGAGCAACGAGTTTTGCAAAACGCTCTCAGGTCTAAAGGTTGTTTGTGGGGTAGAAATATTAGATAACCTAAATTCTATCCAGGTCAGTGTCTGAAAACGAACAACGTAGGTAATTCATAGCCTCGTAAACAAACAAAATTTCGAGCTACCATACACGAGTACTGGGAACAATGAGGGTCTTTATTGCATAATTAAACAAATATTAATATTTACTTTGTAATATAAATTCTTGGTACGACGCCAGGTGTTCAAAGGCAAATGAATGAACAATAGGCATTCTAAACATGCAGCTGATGCATTTTGGGTTGAGTCATTGCGTCATATAATGCATTGGGCTTTATTGTTAGAATATTTATGCTCGGGAAGTGACGAGCCTAAACTTGACAAGGAAGGCTAATGATATGAGATTTGAAATTAATATGGTTAATAAAATCCCATCGTGGCCTCCCTTTTTTTCACATTTTACGATTCTGAACCATGCTTTTATAACAATTGTACAAAAGGATCCAACTTATATACCCGGTAATTTCTGTCGCAACCGGGAATGCCCCGATGAATGATGGTAACAATATTCATCGTCATCATCAGCCCATTTAAGTCCCCACTGCTGGGGCACGGGCCTCCCTCAATCACATGAGGTGTAATTGCCATACTCACCACGCTTGGCAGACGGGTTGGCGAGGGTTTTGATATAAATGCAGAGTTTTCCTTCTCTGGGTGCTGATGATCATGCCAGCAGCTTTACTTTAGTCGCCTTTTACGACACCTCGGTAAGAGTGAGGGTGGCCTATTCTACTCTGCCGGGGACCACACGGCGACCAAACACAAAACACAAATATATACTTAAATACATAATATTACACCCAGACTTATTGTTCAGTACAAACATAAGTGTTCATCGCACGAATGTTTGTCCAGGGTGGGGATCGAACCCACGACCTTTGACGTAAGAGGCAGGGTCACTACCAATTGCGCCATCCGGTCAGTCATATAGTAGTAATAGTATCTTGTATAGATTATAGTAACTGTATATTGTACATACATAAATTGAAACTAATATAATATGTACTGTTTTGTTACAGGTAATGAAATTGGGTTATCACTGCAAAATCACCTGCTCTGCATGTACCACCTATTGTGAGTACATACATATCAAATATGCGTATGCTCAAGTATTTTGCGTTACACTTAGTTTAATCATATATTAACAACTTCAAAGGATGCCCAAGGTTTTGCATCCAAGTACGGAAGGTTTCGGGTTTGATACTTGGTCTGGTCAGGACAGTTTAAATAACGAGGTCTTGATGTGTCTTGGCATCGTCTTTAGTAATCATAATAGATAAGGAATGCCCTAGTTTGAGACTTTTTTTTCTGTAGATAGGTTAGCGTTTGACCATATTTTACCTGATGGTAAGTGATAATATGGCCTAAGATGTAGCACGATTACCTAGAAGATACCTATTCATTTGCGCTTTGAAAACCTCCAAATTGTAGCCTCTAGGGAACACCTCCTCAGGCAGCTGATTCCACTGTTTCGCAGTACGAATAAGGAAACAGGATTCATACCTCTTTGTGCGGAACTTTTGGTATTTCTACCATGTATCGGTGTCGATTGAGGGTCTGCCTGGTGGAGTAGTGGAAGAACGGAGATGCTCCAATGGCATTGTACAGTTCCGTGGCGCAATCTCCCAAATGTATCCGATAGAAGATCGATAAGCTTGCTACCTTGCGTCGGTGTTCAAGGCTTGCCTCTAATATTATTACTTTTATCAATTTTATTATTCTGATATTAGGTACAGTCAGCGTGAGATCAAGATACCCCCTTGCAGTGGAAAAATAGCACTTGTGCCCCAGAACATAAGGACGGTCCAAAGGTCAACTCTTTCTCATTACTCATTTCAATCTTATTAGGTACTGCCGCATGCGACTAACAAATAAACATCCCGAAACTACAAGCTTTAATTAAGGAACTTTGTGTCTCACAATCAGAATCCTGGCCGTTTTATAAAATTCCATCTGCCCGTTAAGAACATTTTCCACCGCAGCCCGTAATAACTATCATTTAGTTAATTGCTGTTAATTAATTAAAGGAACGGAGTTCCGAAATCTAAGCCTTCTTCTTTAGAGATGGGAAAAATAATCGATTTAAAGTATTCGATTTTTTTCTTATCAAGTCGACTTGTATGTTCACCAATAAAAAAAAAATTCACATGAGGTCGTAATTGCCATACTCACCACGCTTGGCCAGACGGGTTCGGCGAGGGTTTTGATATCAAATGCAGGTTTTCCCTTCTCTGGGTTGCTGATGCTCATGCCAGCAGCTTTACTTTAGTCGCCTGTTACGGAACACCTCGGTACGAGTGAGGGTGGCCTACTTCTACTCTGCCGGGGACCACACGGCGACAAACACAAAACACAACTATATACTTAAATACATAATATTACACCCAGGACTTTATTGTTCAGTACAAACATAAGGATGTTCATCGCACGAATGTTTGTCCAGGGTGGGGATCGAACCACGACCTTTGACGTAAGAGGCAGGGTCACTACCAATTGCGCCATTCCGGTCAGATCATATAGTAGTAATAGTATTTTGTATAGATTATAGTAACTGTATATTGTACATACATAAATTGAAACTAATATAATATGTACTGTTTTGTTACAGGTAATGAAATTGGGTTATCACTGCAAAATCACCTGCTCTGCATGTACCACCTATTGTGAGTACATACATATCAAATATGCGTATGCTCAAGTATTTTGCGTTACACTTAGTTTAATCATATATTAACAACTTCAAAGGATGCCCAAGGTTTTGCATCCAAGTACGGAAGGTTTCGGGTTTGATACTTGGTCTGGTCAGGACAGTTTAAATAACGAGGTCTTGATGTGTCTTGGCATCGTCTTTAGTAATCATAATAGATAAGGAATGCCCTAGTTTGAGACTTTTTTTTTCTGTAGATAGGTTAGCGTTTGACCATATTTTACCTGATGGTAAGTGATAATATGGCCTAAGATGTAGCACGATTACCTAGAAGATACCTATTCATTTGCGCTTTGAAAACCTCCAAATTGTAGCCTCTAGGGAACACCTCCTCAGGCAGCTGATTCCACTGTTTCGCAGTACGAATAAGGAAACAGGATTCATACCTCTTTGTGCGAACTTTTGGTATTTCTACCATGTATCGGTGTCGATTGAGGGTCTGCCTGGTGGAGTAGTGGAAGAACGGAGATGCTCCAATGGCATTGTACAGTTCCGTGGCGCAATCTCCCAAATGTATCCGATAGAAGATCGATAAGCTTGCTACCTTGCGTCGGTGTTCAAGGCTTGCCTCTAATATTATTACTTTTATCAATTTTATTATTCTGATATTAGGTACAGTCAGCGTGAGATCAAGATACCCCCTTGCAGTGGAAAAATAGCACTTGTGCCCCAGAACATAAGGACGGTCCAAAGGTCAACTCTTTCTCATTACTCATTTCAATCTTATTAGGTACTGCCGCATGCGACTAACAAATAAACATCCCGAAACTACAAGCTTTAATTAAGGAACTTTGTGTCTCACAATCAGAATCCTGGCCGTTTTATAAAATTCCATCTGCCCGTTAAGAACATTTTCCACCGCAGCCCGTAATAACTATCATTTAGTTAATTGCTGTTAATTAATTAAAGGAACGGAGTTCCGAAATCTAAGCCTTCTTCTTTAGAGATGGGAAAAATAATCGATTTAAAGTATTCGATTTTTTTTCTTATCAAGTCGACTTGTATGTTCACCAATAAAAAAAAAAGTTGTGTCAGTCCACTACTGAAGGTAGGAATATCTTGCCAGATTTTCCATACCTCATCATCAGCCCATTTAAGTCCCCACTGCTGGGGCACGGGTCTCCCTCAATCACATGAGACAGTCACCACGCTTGGCAGACGGTTTGGCGAGGCTTTTGATATAAATGCAGAGTTTTCCTTCTCTGGGTGCTGATGATCATGCCAGCAGCTTTACCTTAGTCGCCTTTTACGACACCTCGGTAAGAGTGAGGGTGGCCTATTCTACTCTGCCGGGAACCACACGGCAACGGCACTTTCCAGACCTGCAGTCGTTCAAAGGATTTTGTTTTTTCGAAGTATTCGATTATTTACATGATTTTTCACCCCCAGCAACATTATCAAACATTGACAAAAGACATTGGAATATATTATTCCCATTCCTAATTATTCATTTTAGATTGCTCAATATTACATTTGTTGAATGAGAAACAAACCATGCCAGTTTGTATTTTTTTAACGTTAAGATCGATATTTTGTTTCCACATCGATTATTCAAGCTCAAAACAAAATCGTTTAACATCTAAGTAGAGCATCACGTCTCTACCTAATGATCCAAACGACTCGAATGGGTTACACGGGTCCCGCCTTGTACCCCATTAATTGATACGAATAAAAACTCTTTCTGATCAGAAAAAAGGCCCGATATAAGGGCCCGGACCACACACTGCACCTCGCGACATGCCTTGTTAGTGTAATGATATGCACATTTATTTTGAACTGAGCACTGTCGCATTCAAAAGTTACAATATGAACACGTCTTGAATAAAACACGAAAAGTTAACACGTTTCGAGAATGTTCTTATACGGGGAATCGTGCCGTGACCTGCAACTGGGGTTATTCCTATATTCGTATACGAATGTTTGTGTAGGTTTTGTCTTTGTATTATTGACGAGAATTTTCGTCATTAGCTCACAAAACCCAAATTGGAATGCTTGCTAATCTGTGTCGTCGATATACGGTTCTAAGTCACCGCGATCATATTATTGTCTCAAACCAAAGGTCTATAACGAAAGGCAATTCCTGACCGATTTTATAATCCCGTCCTTTTTAATGCACTGTGCGACAGTTTCGTTTGAATGCGATAGGTATATTCTCGTTTTTTACGGGTTTTCTTTACTGTTGAGTGATGGGTTCACTCTTGAACCTTAGAGTTGAGAAGTCTAGAGAGAGAAACTAGTCTAAGTTAGGGTACATAGGGTATAACCTAGCATACCATGTAATATGAGTACTAGATAAGATGCCGATATACAAGGGCGTTTCCTACTCCCGACAATTTTCGTCTCTATTTACCATCAAATGACTTTCTAGTTTATTTTCCTGTTTTCATTCTAATAATTATCTACATTTTGGGTATACATTTGTGAATTAGCAATAAAAAGACTACGTTTTGTTTCATTTGAAGCTTCATTATTAAAAATACAAATTATTTTTCTTACTAAAATAAGATTTAGCTGCAAACAAGATCAAAGCTTAAGAAAATGGTGTTTGTTTTAAATAACAAAGATTAAGTACATGAATTATTTTAATTTACGTTATGTATGCACCATAACTAACATAACAGTAATGATAGAACAGGACAAGTATATTTGTAATATCTAGTAAGGTTGTATTGTGTTATTAGGGTAAACGGTTTTTTTTTGTAGAAAATAGCTACGAAATTGGTTCAGCAGGGGAAAGCGTTGAATAATTACATTCCATGTGCCCGTTTGTTACTTAAAAACAATAATTGATTCTTGGAATTCTTTTTTTAACTTGTAGTAATACAAATCAACATTTTTGCATTGTAGAATAGTAAGTGTCTATGAAGAATAAGTATTATCCTCAGCGAATCTTAAGTATTCAAGTATTTATTTGCAAACTAAGTGTACAAAGATGGTCTTACAGCTGTTATTACAAATGTACTTATGACTTAGCAACCTTTTTCGGTATTGCAAAAGACTAGATCATGATTATTAATAAAGGAGTTAGAACAACTATCATATTATTTGTACTGTTGTAAATTTAAATACTTTAATTGGTTCACTATCTGTTTTTATCTAGATATTCATCAAGAGAATAGATGCATTTATTTAATAAGTATATGTTTAGTTTTTTATTAAATGTTCTGTAATTTTTTTCATCTCTAATATCGTGTGGCAATCTATTATACAACGTTATAGCCATGTAGTAGGGGCTAATATGCTTCGATCTTTAAAGGATTTTTAGTTTAATAAATACGTTTTCTGTTTAGTATATATTTCACTAGCGTTAGGTATTTCCCAACGAGTAAGCTGAAGGCTTAAATTAGTCAAAGTTATTTTGTACACAAGCTGTGCTCTCTAAGCTACCTGATTCATAGCCTCACACTCGTATCTCAGACAACTTGCCTCTCTCAGCTATAGACCTTTCTACGGCCGAGATTAAACACGACCCACCATCACATGTCATCCATTTCGGCCGTATCTCAGCTCCTCCCCAGTTGCAACTTTAACAAATGATAATTCCTACAAGAGCCCACGTGTTTCTGGATCGGATCTCGGGGCGGTGCGGACATGTATCCGCTCACTAATCTGCATATTGAATACACAAACTTAACGTGCGCACACGTTCAAGTACAACAACAGAAGATTGTGTACGTTATCCCTAAGATAATACGGCTTAAGTATCCGAGAAATTATCCTTATGACCGGAAAAATGCTCGGAACACTCTCATGTCGCTTTGTTCTGATCTTCACCACGAACAAAAGCTCGAGACAACCATATGCATATTATACTATTATACCATTAGATTGCCTCGGCGCAGTGGTTAATGGGTCGCATTTTAAAGCGATGGCTGCGCAAGAGGTCCCGGGTTCGTCCCAAAACTTTGTACGTAAGGTTTTCGGTAAGAAATTCTTAGTGGCAGCCCGGAGTCTGGAAGTTGACGGTCTTGTACCCCCGTGCCTCGGAAAGCACGTTAAGCCGCTGGTCCTGCGCCCAATCCCTCTCTGGTCGTGTCACAGAAGTGTCCCATCGGAATGAAGGTAAGGGAATAGAGAGTGCACTTGTGTTTGCGCACACACTTGAGCACTATAATATATCCTGCGTACGTGACTGATCGTCGAGATTGGCCGCCGTAGCCGTAATCGGTTGGAGGATATTATTATACCATTACTAGTAACATTATAACGATTCAATAGAAATCTCACAAAGTTAATTCCTGGCAGCAAAGGTGGACGAGTCAATTTAGGCAATTTATTTACAATGTTTGCAAATAAAGCCGTCAGCCTCCTTTCATAGCGAAACGGCCATTCTCGGAAGGCAATAAAAACAGACAATAATTTCTCGTTATGAGCTATGATGGATCGGCCTACCATCCAGGTAGACGGGTGCTTACTTTTTTCTTTAAGAAAAAAATCACCCAAACATAAACACTACCATTATTCGACACACAATAGCTATGTAGAATCGGCGAACCGAATTCCGATCAGTTACGGTAGTTTAACACTCTTAATCGTTATTTTTATTTTCTAGGGCCCCTCGTTATTAACAATTTCATCTCATTAATAAGCAGTGGAGCGAAATAGAATGCATTAATATAAGCTTCACTCGTATTGCTGTCGATACAGCGTTCACGTTAATAACGCTTAACATTTCATTCCAATATCGTAAATGACTGTGCTCCGATTTTATTTCCACTTTGAACCATTTCAGTTCGCTGCTTATTAGGTAATGTGTACCACTGTTTAAATTAATCAGTACATTATTTTTGCTCTTTACGCGGGAACGCGAAAATAAAATTGGACCCTAATTTGTCATTAGTCATTTCGTCTACACCATCTATGTAATTAAAGCAATTTGCGGCCTACTGTTCCATTGTAAGAAAATTACAAAGGCCAATCCGGGATATTTGCCGAAAATTATTCCGTCCTGCGCTCATGGATTCGGAACCACTCAAACCATTACATCCTTTTATAATACAATGGATAAGGTTAATTTATTTCGACATTGAGTAGCGAAGGGTCTGTGCCCAACGCGGAAAAATTAAGTAATTCATTGGACTGAAAGGGTAGACTGTATTTGACGTTAAAAAAGCTTGTATAGAGCTATCAGTCGAAATAGCGCGCTCGGCTGCTTCCCAGTGGGCACTCGGGCGCATTCTTATTCAGATTCCCAGATAAACATTAATAAGGCCCACCATTCCTTATTCCGTATGTATCTAAAATAGCGGTTGGCAAGTTAAATTGTTTCCGGAAAACGAGATATACTCGGGCTTAAATTATGTGAAAGAATTTAATTCATTATGTTTTGTTAAGATATGTATCGTGGTGACGTCTGCATAATGTTGTTTGTTGCTTTATGGTAATAGAGTCATATCGATGCGTAGTGAGAACTACCAATTCTGATATTTCATCAAAATTCAATTCGTGTTGCAGGAATACTCGTTTGGGCAGCTACAAAAATATGAGTTTATTAAATTCGGTTATATTTTCACTGCTGTTTTATTGCATTTTTATTTTACAACATTGAGTTATAAAATACGTACGTGGACGATGTTTCGGGGGCAGAGAAAGATCGGTAGGGCGGCGATGTGAGCAGTTTTAATTTTCCGAGGTAAAATCCGACTTACCCGCTGAGTAGTGAGTAAGCAGAGGCGGGCTAGCGCCTACTTTCCGGGGTTAATGAAGATATGCGAGTGCACTTGACCGTGTAAACAGGCCTGCCCCGGGGCTCTGTTTGCTCCGCAGGATTAGTAATTTAAAAGTCAATGCGGACACTCGAAAGGGTCAATCGCATCGCTCGCCCTCGGTATTGAAAACATATACCCTTTTCTGTATTCCGGTGGTAGCCCATGAAAGTTATAAGGGCTGAGTTGTTGAACTATGTAATTGACTTGGTTCTGCGGTCACAGGCTTTGTTCTCCCGAGGGCGGATAATCGAAAACGCCTCTGGTTAGCCCCGAATGATGGGAGAGAAACAATGCGAAGTTGATATGTGGATTCGGCAGACGGTCCCTTGTTTGATTTGCAAAGAGCTATTTGCTCGAAGACTGCGACCGGAGCAGGAAATTGGAGCTCTCCGCTAGTTTCGCCTCGCCAACACTTGTCCAATTAATTCCCATTCAACAGAACATATTTAACTGTTTAAACTGTTTTTAGCTGGACGTAATTTACGTAAAAGTTGACACGAAACTAATATGCTTCAGGAAAATAGAAGAAGAATGTCTGTCGTGACGGCGTAAAATAGACAAAGCATTTAGCTGCAACACGAATACAGGGCTATTTAGGTCCAGGCCCCATGTGCCATCAATTTTATTTTCTCGCACAAAACACGTTGGCTGTCGCTACGCATTATGCCGGGAGCGCCACACGGTACATTGGAGCGTTTTATTTCGGGATAACATGGACGTTTCGAATGATTGACTTATCCGGGTAATTTGAGAGGCACTCGCGATGTGCGGCCGCAACCCTACACGAGTCATTCTCACGGGACAAACATTACTCAAGCAGTGACAGGTATCTTGAAAGTCCTCTGAATATGATACACATGCTCGCTTTCATAAGTTTGTCTTAAATAAATACCGCTGTCATCGTCAACGTCAAAAGCGCGACGCCTTTGAACCGGGAATTGTATTCTTATGCATTTCTTCCAATAGTATATATCTATGTCATGTTACAATGAAATAAACTAAAAACAGATTGGTGCCTCCTAGCAAAATTATTTCCGCCCTATTTATTTTCTTGCTTTTACTAATATTTTAAGTTTGTTATTTTTCTGCTATTTGAAGCCAAGACAAATCCACAAATCAAACGTTCTTGAGTTATGACGCGGTATAACTAACACGACGTTCTTTTATGTGTACATAAAAACAAAGATTAGTGAAAATGTAAGTCTTTTGTTCAACTAATCTGTTAAAGGTTATAGTTAACCTTAGATTATTAATACTTTCTACAGGTATGTACCTAAAATGGAATTTCTTTAGTCGAATGTTTGTCCAGCACATATTTTAGTGTTCAATAAATACTTGACATCATCATCAATTGTACAAACTCACCCGCCTACTGAGAATAAGTCTCCATCAATTCCTGCCCCGCCTTCAGTCCTACGCAGCTTCCAAAGTAAATACATTGTCAAGATACAAGGATCGCCCATAACTCTAGCCTTCTGGGAATTGGTACATTACACACAAAACATTGTCTAACGAACAACTAGACAGTCTAGCTCCAACAGTCCACAATAGTATAGTTTATAAACAGCAACATAGGAACACGATAGTCGTATTATCCTATGCCGCCATTCAAGGAGCACACTGCTCTCATAGTTGAGTAAAAGCGAGCAAACAGAATGGGAGCAACAGACCAAGTACATAAGCCCGCCAGTGTCGTGCCGTCCACTCCCGCACTAATCTATCTTAGTTTAGAACAGGCCCAGACACTCGCCTTTGTTTTACTCGGAAAGGAAATATTGACGGTCCCGTGAGATTTAAATGTCTTCTGTTTTAAGAGAAAGCCAATACGGATGTACCATCTGTGTGTTGTCTCGTTCAAATGGCCGGGAGTACTAAGTAACTCGATACGGCAGGATGAGCGTGTGTAGCAGAAAGAACTTGTTGTATAGTACAATACGTGACTTCGAGGAATATAGCGATACAAACGTTAGAGATTAATGCGAAACGCGAAGGAAAAAAAGATGGCTTCCAGCCGCGTTCGCTGGCTTAGTGCATCACCATAATTCAATCCTCGTAAGGCCGCTCCTTTGCTACCAAAAAGAGCATCGAATTTATTACAAAGCACGCATGGCTCGTGAACCCCTACCTATTATTTATGGCACTCGGTTGGTCTGTCACAAAAAACCGACGGGTGCTTCGAATATCTCAGCGGGCGACTCCGAAACATAAGCTGCAATAACACGCACTTCCTTCACCGTGAAAGCTTAGTACTAGCACATTTGAAACCGGTTGCCATTCGATTCTAAACACTGCTGCTCGGAAATAGAAAACAAATTGTATATTTTTTTAAATCGTTACTGTGTTGTACTTAAATAAATGATAATCCGGATTTATTGAAAGTAGCTCCAGAGACATGTTTCAATGCGAGCCATGTGGTGGCAAATGTGGGAACCCCGCCAAGAGTTTGCCCTACTAATGACTCTGTTACTTCATTGTCGTATTGTGATCCGTATTCTTGAACCAAAAATAATAGTGGTCATAATTCACTTCGCATTACGAAATCATTATAGGAATGTTTACCGACCTTTTGATACGAATGGTGGAATAAAGGCGGAACACAGCTTTCAGGATGGAGTTCGTATTTTTCTTTACAAACTCCACGTGCAGGTTCTTTATGTTATTTACCGTTTTTTGTTGTTCTAAAGAACACTTTTTAATTGAACCGGATACGCATTCAAACAAATACCGCCTTCCCAAAATGCAATATCTTTCGAGATGTCTTTGAAACGTCGTTGGATTAACTGAAGATCCCTTTTTACACAGCCTGTTATAAGTCCTCTTTTGTCGCTCAAGAGCACTCGATACGCGAAGCCATTTTGAATCGGGGTCTAATTATACAAGATACTGCTACTGGAGTTGCGAGGATCCATAAACCAAAGCTATTTATTGTAAAGACAGCTTCAACAAACAGAAGACGGCGGCAACCATCACATTTTAATCTTCGAAATGAGACAAATATCACGAACAGGGTCAAACGATCTTCTCACGTTTGTTGACGACTCGGAGTGTGATAATATTTATTAAACGGTTCGTTCAAAACGCCCGACGACGATAAATAAGCCCTTAAGACCATTAAGAGTCATGCAAGATTTACTACCATGTATGGAAATGACGATTCTTTTTTCTTACCAAACTCTTCTGCCACTATAATGCCAGGAATTCTGGACGAGATGTTATCATGTTATTTCACCAGTAATTAGTATTTATTACTAACTGGTTCTTGTGCGCTTGCGGCTTAACGAAGGCAATCTTTAGTGTGAAAGCGGTTTCAAGGTGAATTATGTGGTTACTAGACGGATGAGTTAAGCAATTAAAGCTACTTTTTATGTGTATAACGCTGACTTTTAAGATGAGGCACGCGATAATGACAGAATTTATAGTTTTATAATAGTCCTAAAGGAAATTTGTATGTTAAAAGCCTTTAGATGCGGTTCTTGACTATCATTCGGTAATGATGATGACTAACAATGATGTGTTTGAGTTCAGATTTAATTGCCTGTAAGTGCATAAAAAGTTCGGTTGGTAATAGTTTTGAAATGTTTGACGTCGCTCAAATTCCACAGAGGCCTTTCCGGGCCACACAAATCGGTAGCGTGTTAACACGATACGAAAAAAAATGTGTCTGCTACTGTATGCGATGAGAATTTGCTTGCCATCTGCCGGGAACGAGATCCCTTGAAATTAATATGATAGTTAACGCTCAAATAAGCTGCGATCCTCGCGCCCGCGCACTCCGACCCTTCGCTCCGAATAAATCATATGATAATTGAATCATATGCTGCGTGTCAGAAGTAATTAACAAACGCTGCGATACACATCTCGGGCCACATGTGCTTTTTTAATAACGTCACTTCTCAGTTTCCTCTCGCACACGCGACTCACGCTAGAGATAACATCGACAGAAATTCTTTAATACTCATACATGAAATTATTACCCCTCCATCCGAGCTGCGATGACTTCATATTAAGGTCATTGTGAGAGTAAATTGATCCGTGAGACGTGATGGGTGCGGGCGGTACTCCGAACGAAATAATTCTTCCTATGACGGTTTAATGACGACTTCGCATATTCCAGATAACTACAGATTAAAAGACTTCTGACGTTTTCTATTAAAATTTATGAATTTAAATTACACAGTCGACGGAAACCTGACAAAGGATCGTAAATTCCAGACTCTTAATTTAAATACATACATTCGGCAGTTTGTTGTTCTATAAATCTTGAGAGCCAATTTATCCGTTGGATACTTAAATTCGTTCCATTAACATCGTATCCCGTATTAAATTCGGCCGGCGGCAAAGACTGACAATGATTGGGCTAGCGTAGCCCCAAACGGCCACTGCTATGGGCTATAAAACTGTTTCGCAGCCGTACGCCAATTACCTTAATGTAACTACCATCAAAACAACCTTTTTTAGCGAATCGCTCTTCCGCTGTTTCCCACGGAAACTTTGCTCCTAATAAAATTAAGAGTAAAAATCCTAAATGAAAGCACGCCACGCAATTGTTTAGAGTACGCCATTAAAATGCGAAAATTGCGAGGTATTTTCCTCTATCGCTTCGAGGGTTCCGTCGGCGGTTGGTAAAGATGAAATATTATAGGTGTCGCATCCTCGCCCCGCCCTATAATGAGGCCCATAGGAATACGAAGCAATATCTTAATACCTTGGCCCAGGGTGACAAATACACGGTATTCGCGTAGAAACTGTAAATAATTTATAACCACCTCGGCTGACGATGCTCCCCGACGACAGGCCGAGGCCACCGGAGATAGGAGCCGAAATACGCGTGATAAGTAGAATTATTGCCAATGGTAATGAAACCTCACCTTGCGGCTTAACGATTCGCTGAGCACATCAAAGCTGTTGCGGTATTTGATAAATATTTCCCCAGAACAAACTTACCCTCCTGACAAATGTTTGGAGTGATTTATGAATTTTGTTATTAAGGATCATCGCCACTATCGGGGACTTCAAAGGGAGTGGCGGATTTTGACTTCAAAGAACAATAACCGATGATATTGTGAGACTTAGTATAGGAATTGCTTATATTGCACAGCGCGTCGCGCCCGCATTAATTTGTTCTGTCGTGGAAACAATCGCGCCCTTAAGAGACTGAAAGTTGAATATGAAAGGAGTCGTAAAACGGCCATAAAAACGTTGTGACGGCTCCGGAGCGCACGTTCCTGAGTGGTCGGCGTTGGTCCTTTGATTTGTTTGGAGCAGCTGTGACGTTCGTTAATAACTTAATTCGTCAGAGTCGATGGCACGGGAAGAGGGTTTTAACGGCGGTACATGTGCGCAGGCGCCGCGGAAATGTGACGGCTAATGCGCGGGGGCAGGAGACGGCTTTGGCGCTCGACTGCGCACGCTGAACGATTTGTGAGCTTACTCCCTTTAAGTATCTTTAGTTAATTGACTGTTGAGCGCTGTGACAATTGTGAAACTTATGGTAGTGACATTCGCTTCTGTTTTTTTATAGCTCTTTGTTTTTTTTTTCATTTTTAGTATAAGTAACGTTGTGTGGCAAACGGCATGTTTAAAATTTCAATTGACAAGAAACAGTTTCATCGTCATCATCAGCCCATTTAAGTCCCCACTGCTGAGGCACGGGCCTCCCTCAATCACATGAGGGGTAATTGCCATACTCACCACGCTTGGTAGACGGGTTGGCGAGGGTTTTGATATAAATGTAGAGTTTTCCTTCTCTGGGTGCTGATGATCATGCCAGCAGCATACCTTAGTCGCCTTTTACGACACCTCGGTAAGACTGAGGGTGGCCTATTCTACTCTGCCGGGGACCACACGCAAATAATTCAATCTACCATTATCCGTGGATATCTTTAATAAAGTTAATACAATAACCACCAGAGTCTTAGAATTATTTATCCTTAGTATCCAACTTCAAGGAAGTTCTTGACCCTGATATTAATTAATTGAATAAAGTAATTATTCATCGGAAACAACAACTTCCATCAATTTTAGACTGAAGTTGTTTCTTAACCATTCACCATTGTTACAACTCACAATTAAGCTCGAAACAGGAAATCTCGCGGTTCTCCTGCCCAGTTAGTTCAGAAACCAGGCTTCATATTAATTATTCCCGAGTGGTTCAGGTGCAAGGAGGCCCGGCGTCACTTCTATGCGACTGTCACAATTATTTGTATGCGACTCGAGAGGCTGGGAGACGCGCAGTCAAAACAGCACTTTAGTAGATTTAGATAGTCGCACGTAATAATTCATATCTCGCCTCACGACCACTTCACGAGTTGTCAAGTGTCTGGAAGTTACCTTCGTATTATTTTAAGTGACTACAGCCCATTAGTTTTGAAGGAAGTTTTTTTTAACATGTCATGTTTATGGGCGTTGGAATTCAATAGGATGTTTAGTAGGTGCTCTGCGTTTTTTACGGTGGTTCGTTTAGAAATACGTATGTGTTGTAATTTGCGTGTAATGTGAGAAAATTGAAAACGTGATAAGTTAGTGTACAGTTACTTATCTATTCATTCTTGGTAGTTGTGTAAGGTAATTTGATGGTAATAAAAAGAAAGATGTACTTAATTTATTCACACATATATCTATATGTACATTTTTGTTTTTATATGTTTATTTATAATGATAACAATATTTTATTTTATTTTCTGTATGAATGCATTTTTGTCATATTTTATTTGTAAGTAATATTGTAATTTAATTTAGTAATAGTTTTCTATTAATAAATAAATGCTCAGGATCCTGAATCTGCAGTAAGATTGTAATATATTATTATTTGGATTTAATTTTACTAATATTTTACCTTTGAATTAGTGATCCGAGCATTGGTTATAAAGATAAATTGGAAATTTTGTGAGCATTTTTATAGTCTTTACATTGTATAACTTCCTCAAGTCGCTTACAAAAAAAACCGCCACTAAAGTTACAAGGCATACTAAGGATTCTATAAATATTCAAAGAGTGTAGTAAGCGTTAAAACCTTAACGATGTTCTAGTATTCCTTTGGTGGCACGTATAATTGGAGACATGCCCACAGTTTTAGCACTGGGATCGATGGGGCGATGCCACGTAATAGAAGGGCTTAACACCCTTTCTTATGTGATGTATTATCTATAACGATATGGCAAGGATGATTTTCAAAATAAGACGTGGGCTCATGAGTCTTTATTTTAAATTAGTAAGGTTTATACTAACTTCTCCTTAGCATGATCGTATCGGAAATGATGAGATCCGCAGGAGAACTAAGCTCATAGACATAGCCCAAAGGAGTGCATGCCTCAAGTGGCAATGGGCAGGGCACATAGCGAGGAGAACAGACGGCCGTTAAGGTGAAAATGTCCTCAAGTGGAGGCCACGTACAGGAAGTCGCAGCCGTGGCAGGCCCCTCACAAGGTGGGCCGACGATCTGGTGAAGATCGCAGGAATCCATTGGATGCGGGCGGCACAGGACCGATCTGTGTGGAGAACATTGGGGGAGGCCTATGTGCAGCAGTGGACGTCTATTGGCTGAAATGATGATGATGTACTAACTAGCTTTCCGCTCGAAAAGTTGCACGGGTGGATTGGGTTCAAGTTAGGCACAGGCTACTGATGATGAATGATATTTTTTGCCTTTATGATTAAAACAAAACATTTTTATTCTGTTAGGTTATTTAGGACTTTAGAAACATTTTTATAGGAATTCCCAAGATCTTCACCAGGTCGTCGCTCGGTCCACCTAGTGGGGAGTCTGCAAATACAAAAGTAAATAAAAATGAAAATACTTTTTTTCAGTTTAATTCCATACAAAACACTTATGAATGTACAAATATGTAATCTACCACTAACTCGAAATGTAAATTTCTACCGAGAAGAACCAGTATTAAACTCAGTAGTTACTTTTTTTTTAATCAATATAAAGTACTTACTCTTTGTTACGAGTATCGGTGGGGTTTACAATACAATTAAATTTAATTGTATAAACGTATCGAATTTAAAGGACATTAAAAAATATGAAAAGACACCAAATATCTTCCCTGTGAAAGTTTCAGAATAATAATGATACCAGAAACTTAAAGCTCGTGTCAATATAATTTTGTAGCCTTAATCTATTTCAGCAAACTTCCACAAATCTTTTGAGGGTCAACGAATTGTAACTCCATCAAAACTTACCTTGTTTTTAAAGCAAACACGCTGTCTTCAAAGGAAGTCCTTAAAAATTAATGGAGACATCCTGATTACTCTTAAGATCCAAGGTATGCCTCTGTATTTATACTGCTGTCTATTTTTGTTCGCGACACAACTTTACAGTTAATCTTTACAACTTGTGTTTCCGTAAAGTTAAAAAAGAGGAGTTACTTATTCAATGACCTAGTTGATGAATTGCAAGATTGACAAATTGGGGTTGAGGAAGTCTTGATTAAGATTTAAAATTTGTGTCGACTTGTTTCAATGATGGTTGATCAAAAATGAAGTAGTGGATAAAAATGGACTGGATACAGGCTTCTTGTAAAGATTCAGATGGTGCCAATGTATTATTATAACACAGTGGTGGCAACGGAGGATAACCATTACCTAATATCCAGATGAGCTGATGATAAAAATATAACACTTGAAGATACCCTATTAAAAGTGGTACAGGACTGATGTGTGTGAATGGTGTGCATAGGTCTATACCACAGATTGTATATGTGGTCTATTACGAGTATACCCTGCAGAGGGATCAAATTGCGGACAGCCACACATCCTGATGTGTGGTGATTGTAGTAACCTGTTACTACAATCTATAAAAAAAGTTCTAATTTTCTTTTATGAAATACAGGGCACACGAGCAGATGTATCACCTTTATGACAAGTGATTACTGCCGCATTTGTACACCTGCAACATCAAATTGTTATTCAACCGAGTAAAGAGAAACCAGTAAGCAAATGATGATGGTAACAGTATAGATAGCTCAGAAAGACCGATCAAGTCTGTGATGTTTTATTTCTCAACTTTTTCTTTTTGCTTACAAGTAATACAATCAAATACGACTTTAATAGGATTGTTAACCCTATATAAAAAGAACGCATGCGGGTAATATTGTGACTGTCGCCGCTTTTGTGCCTCTAATATCTATATCCGACAAAGGGAAATAAACTATTCCTAAAAAACGAACTACACGCCCCATGCGCGCGTCAGATTATACGCATAAATTATTAGGGGCTTTTGTTCAACGCGTTTCTCGCGGGCCATTCAATTACTCGAACGTACAAGGAGTGCCCACTCTTTTTCAGATGTTTGTGTTGAGGATTAGTTAGAGATATCTGTGTGCCGGTATCTCCGTGAGATAAGTACGAATATACGTCAACGTCGGACGGCTAAGCCGATTATTTTAAATGTATTCACTTCCTTAATGGTGGTCGTTTTTCACGTCGCTCGGGCACCGGGCCGCGGACTTACTGAAGATTTTTGGTTATGATCCGGTCAGTGACTGGCGTGTATTAATGTGAGTTAGCCGACGTTTATTAAATCGTTGAATCACTACTGCGGAGATGTCTTACCTAACTCTAATATTCCTATTTTGAAGATGATGGGGAATGAAACTCGGGTGTTCTTTTAAGAAGTTATCGTTATTTACTGTTGGGTTGGCGATAGATGGTGTTGTTATAATCTGTCATAGTTATTTCAATAAAAATTCAATATAGAGAATGCAAATTATTATTAACTAGTGGCCCGCCCTCACTCTGTTACGGGACATAAGTTCCACGCTGAACCAATAGATGGCACTAGGTGTCAATTAAACCACGCAAGCGTTTTGTGTTTTTGATTTCTCATAAGCGCTGCCGCTGTCCGTAGGATTTAATATTTTTCAAATAAGGTAATCTATTTGGCAAATTTTCACATAATATTAAAAGTAATAATACTACATGATATTACTCATATTAACGTATAAAATAGCAATAATATTCCCGAAAGACAAATTCAGTTGTCCTTGTAACTGTTGACAAATAGGCAAGAGGTGCGGTAGTAAAACATGAAAATATTCATTTTGTCATCGTCCTAATGTATTAATTAGCCAAAAATATCATAGACTGTTATGAATAGCAGCTACTTAATGTGAACAACGGTCGACATTGTATTATGGTTACGTATCTATATAGCATATTACTCGTATTATGTGACCCATTTTTTCCACGGGTAATTTGTCTCTTTCCCTGTACGATTACATCACGACCTTCCCGTCCTGATACCACCTTCTCCTTTCTACCACCGGATATTGCGGAAGACTACAGGCATCCACCCTTACACTGTGGAAGTTCCACCAGCTCGTACTAAGCGTTTCGCTTTTTCTTTCTTGGTACGAACTGCTAAGGAATGGAACAACTTGCCGGCTTCTGTAATCCCAGAGAGCTACAATTTGGGTGTCTTTAAATCGAGAGTGAATAGGCTTCTTCTGGGTAAGCACGCTACATCTTAGACCTTATTATCGCTTTCCATCAGGTGAGATGAGGTCAAGTGCAAACCCATTCAATATATATAAAAAAACCTCACATGTATGTATGTGCTAAACAAATGAAAACTGTTGGTAGACCAACACCAAAACATTTGTTTCAAAATGTGTATTGGCCTCCAATTGAAGTCTCCTCCAACTGTTCCCGATTATTCAGATTTTCTACAAAAATGTACTAGCGTTTTAAATTAAATCAAAAACATGATTGGCGTCGTATTTTGAAGACAGCCCCTGCCTTCTAAAGGTTAATCGTATGGGATCGATGATCGTAGAACCAGTCTTAAAATTGTTCTCATGAAAGTACAAATAAATATACATGCATATTGTCATTTAGGTCCTTGTCTTGAAATACTCAAATTTACTCATAACTTTAAAATCATTCCACACAAGCAACAATTTCTTTTCAATCCACATAAATAGTACGTGTTTATTTAGGAAAGAAATGAAAGTACAATGGTTGGTTATTTGTTGACAAGTATAAAAATAACAATTCAAATAAAGAAAATTATTATTTATAAAAAGTTTTTCTATCCCCGCAATTCAACTAGTCTTTTGCTACCTGAGAATAAAATTATAAATATATTTTACATATTTCTTTACAATATATTTTTTACTAACAAAAGTCAGCAAAAAGCTCAAACTCACGAGGTTGGCGCAGCGGCCCTAAGTTAGTATTGGCTCGGAAGCACAAAAGAAGTGTATAAATAATTCCTATTTAAAAGGTAAGCACCTATACCATTACAAGCCACTTAATCAAACCCAACTTTATGCCCCCATTATAACCTCATGACCCCCATACAAAGCATAAATAATGCATCATAGCTAGCCACCTATTTTCGTCTCGTCACCACCATTCGCTTTCAAGTTATTTTCTTGAAAAATTACCGCTGTTCGCCGCCGTTGGATGGGCGAATTTGTAAGTAATATTTATGAGAGCATGAAGCGAAATAATGATATGTATATTATTTGGTCCCGGCTCCCGGAGAGGCATTTGTCAGGCCGAGCAGGTGGGCGCGACTATGCTGGCATTATTACTTTATTTTTTGGTCTATTTCAATAACGACCCTTGATGCGTGTGGAGTGAGCTATTTGCTCAGGCCCGGCTAAGCTGGTGGTCTTTAGGATCTCCTATGCCTGCACACTTGTAGCATTTTCATATATATTAACTGAGATTATTAATATTATATAATTACTCAATTTTAAAAAATTAGGCTTAGCAGCATTTATTATTGTAAAAAAAAAAGATTTATATGGATTATTCAATAATTGATAAGATGCTAACCACCTTCTATTGTACACCTCATCCTGCAGTTTATTAGTATTGGATTAGGTAACTACTACTCTTTGTGACCTATGAGGGGAACCTCTACAAGGTCATGCTCATTCAAATGTCTCTGAGGTGGTGGCGTTATGTGGCGGGTCATTACATTTCCTCTAATATGGTTGAGTGAAATGATGGCTGACACATACGTCATACTTGTGAACAGGTGCCACCTTTGGGGACTGGTCTGATTCGGTTTACCTCATAATATTTATTTTATTATGATTTCCTTTATTTTATTTTGTGTTACAATTGGCTTGGTATGATGATGACACAACATTGTATGAAAGTTTGGCGATTAAAAAGAGTAACTGGCGAGTTTCTTGCCGGATCTTCTCGACCAGAAACAACTTTCCGAGCCGGTGGTAGAATCGCATTATGTTTATTTATTTCTTTAGTATATTTTATATATCACCATATATATGTAATAACATGTAAATTATACAAAAGTACTTATAAATAGTTTGAAGTCATTCAAATGTATGACGATTTGTAAGTGCTGTGTACAAGCCTATGCAAATAAAGAATTATTTGAGTTTGAGTTTCAGTTTATATACGGAAGTTATTTTAAAGGTACTAGTTGTAAGTCCTTAGTATCTTATTACAATGTGGTACTACCTAACTTCTTCTTATGAATATTTCAACTTATAGACTATATTATAGGCTTACAGAGGGATACCTCGCGCATTTCACGCTTCGGCAAGAATGTCCCGGCTCGACCAGAGTCATACCACGGCCTCCCAAAAAACCGACGTGAAGCAGCACTGTGCTGTGTTTCGCTGCGTGAGTGAGGGTACCGGAGACCTAATCCGGGGGAAAGGGGGTTTAAAAGTGGGCGGCGCACTTGTGACTCCACTGGTGTCACGTGTGTCCATTGGGTGGCGGCTGCCATCTACACATTTAAAAAAAAACATGAATTCACATTCGGCATAAATGGCGAAAATGTACTTATAGAATATATTAGCTCCTGTTCTTATTTTATTCGATTTTTCTCTACCGTGATATTTATAAAACACAATTTGATTGAATTAAATGGCTATTCTCGTACGTTTGAAATAAAGTTTAATTCATGTCGCACTGTTGGGTCTAAAATCTTTGATATAGATTAATCGATGTCACTTGGACATTGCATCTAATATCCTCCAACCGATTACGGCTACGGTGGCCAATCTCAACGATCAGCCACGTGCGTATACGTATATTATAGTGTTCAAGTGTGTGCGCAAACACAAGTGCACTCTCCGTTCCCTTACCCTCATTTTCTGATGGGACCCCAGAGTGACACGACCGGAGACGGATAGGGCGCAGGACCAACGGCTTAACGTGTTTTCCGAGGCGTGGTAAACATGTTGACATTCATAAGTGTTCTGTATGGATCTAAATTGAATAACTATTTTAATTTCATTTCACGGGGGTACATGACCGCCGACTTCCAGACTCCGGGCTGACACTAAGAATTTCTTACCGAAAACTTAGGTACAAATTTCTGGCCCGACCCGGGGATGGAACCCGGGACCTCTTGCGCAGCCGTCGCTTTAAAGTGCGACCCACTAACCACTGCGCTATCGAAGCAGTCTAGGCATCTACAATAAGTATGTCACCTATACAGATACCATTTGTTTAGTAACCTAGTAGATAACTTTGACATGTTCAGGGAAACGCTAATTGGTAATAAGATCAGATTCTAACTAGAACTATGTCCAACAAGACGTAGTTGTCCAATTAAAACTTGAATCTATACTCCTAGAGCCATTTTGTTTGTCTCTGAGAAGCTATTGTCAGCTTTGGGTGAGTGTATCTACAAGTACCTATACTTGCAGAAATGTTCTTAGAAATGTTAAAACAACTGGGTTTAAGGTGACGGGTATGGCACACCAGCGACGCCAATCGATTTTAATTTTTATTAAATCGATCGCCAATCGATTTTGATTTACGCCAAAAGTGGCCGCTTTGGACACAAAATTTGTGCATGGTTATTTGATAAGTAGTATAAGTGTTTGCCGAGAAGTTGAAATCCCGAAATTGTTTAAAATAGATCAGGTTTAGTAGCTAAGAATTAAAATCGATTGGCGTCACTAGTGTGCCCTTCCCGTCACCTTAATATATTGAATCCTAACTTTCATAGTAGGTATTTCGATTAAGCACCTTGGTTTGATTTTGCTGTAAACAAATTTCTTTTACTTTATTTCTTAGAAAACTTATGTGTTAATAGTTTCCATCTTAACTGCGATCAGTTAACATAGTTCTATGACAATAGATTGTAGAACCGTCATCAACAAATTTACTACATCAACTTTAGCTTTTAACACGTTTTTACGTTGTACAGCATAAGGATCAATATTGCTAATGTTTCATTTTCGTTTAACGCCAACTGCACATTTTATGTCCTTTCGCTAGCTCTGCAGGGTGGTTACAATTGCATTGTGAAGCTAACTATTTTTTACTCAATAAAAAAAGGTGAAGGCAAGCTGCGACATTGATTAATATGTTACCATTGTAATACATGGGCCTACTGCAAATAAAGAGCTATTGACACTGTGGAAAAAATAATTAATGTTTTTGAAATACGTGGAATGGTGTGTGTGGGTTTATGCTATTGAGAACTTTTGGGAGTAAGCCATCTTCAGTCTGCCATAGATTTTGTGGAGGTAACTCGAGAAATGTGTCGGCTGATCCAATTTAAATGTTTAAAATAAATACGTAGTGGTTTTAAGTGTGAAAATTTTGGTGCATTTTTGTGCAATAGGTAAAGTTAATAGGTAAACCATCCCTGTCATGATGGATGGCTGTGTAATACTGTGCGTTTCTCGCGGAACTTTCTACCACGTACCTCAGTTCTGTGGGACGGTTTAGCTGCAGGACTACGACTTAGGGACCCTCAAGAGAAGAGCGTACTCTTTTTTTAAAAAGGCTCTTTTCTATGAATTCGCGGATGTACATGGGCGGCGCTGATTACTTTCCATCCAGTGACTCGCTTGCTCGTTTGTCCGTCTCTAGCATAAAAAAAGAATTGCAAAGTGATGTGAGTAGGTATGAAAATAAATAAGATAACAGCACATACATTGACCTGACCCAAAGTAAGTAGCTTAATTTGTGTGTAAATTATTTAGCATTATCACTGTACAGATGACTATACGGTATAACAAGAGCTTTTGTTAGACTGTGACGAAGTAAAGTTTTCAAAGATGTCACTCTTTTTTACTCTTTTTTGTGGCAGACGGGTCACTTGGTGGTAAGCGATTGCCGTCACCCATGGACACCCACGACATCAGTGGAGTCACAACTGCGCTGCCTACGAGATTGGGCCTCTGTAAATAACACACATTATCGGGGGAAACCCACTTTTCGGCATAAATAAGCCGACTCGACCGGAGTGTTTCGCTGCGTGAGTGAAGGTACCGGAGGCCCAACACTGGTGTCGCAGGTGTCCATGGGCGGCGGCAGTCGCTTACCATCAGGTGATCCGTCTACTCGTCAGCCACCTATCATATAAAAAAATCACAATTGTGACGCATTCACGCTTATACTAAAACATTTGCAAAGTGTAAAGCAACACGTACACTGTTCCTATAGTCACTGCAGTGTAAGCCTACGATGAGTTGTAATATCACTGTAATGTGATGTAGACAAGTGATACGCGACCCCACCTCAGCAATATGTTGTAAATACTGGCACGCGAGGGCGCGAGCCGACGCGTCTGTCTGTACCGCCGCGCACACAATGCGATAACGTCATTTATGCGTTTTTTACCCCGAGCCAATCTAATTTGAGTCAATCAGTTTTGCGATTGTCATTCTGGAGCAGAGGCATTTTATTCACCGTGAAGTAGATGCAATATTGATTGATTCACTTAAACTATTTACGTATTGTGTTTAAGATTAAAAAGTTACATTTTATCCTATTACTGTTTTTTTCAAAGTTATTGTCGTCGCTCGGAGGGCCAAGCAGACTCCAAGCGGAATAAGTACCTAATAGATATAAATGCACAAAAAGCGCCATAAAATTACACTATCAAAATATTGCTACATTTTTAGCTGCGAAATATTATTCGTGGATTTTTACGAAATACATGGTGTAGCTTTCCGTACGTTTGGTACAAAAGCAATCTAAGCCACACATTTACTTTATTATTACATTTAGTTTTCGTAGTTTAATGCATTATTTAAAATAATTTTATACTTTTATAACCCCTACACGTCACGTCACGTCACCCGTTCAACAAAGTAATCTAAGCCCTAATCAATTTTATCTTCGACAGTACCAAACTGGTAACAATTTAGATTATTATTAATTATTACCAGCCAGTGCTGGCATGCGGGGCGCGGGTGAAAAATGCAAAGTACACATTTAATTTCAACCCCCAGCGTGGGGGCCTTTGCCCACCTAGTATAATTAATTAGGCGCCCACCTGCACGCTGAACGGATCGTAAATAAAAACGCACCGCAATCGTTAATTATGTGTCATGGTGTTATTTTAACAACAAAATTCCGATTTTGTGGACGTTTTAATGACTAGCGTTGTCGATTATTTGGTGCAGTTCGTAAGTACCAACTTTACGACGTATGTTTGAAGTACTACCTACGAATTGCAGATAAATCACATTGTTGCATTTATATTGATACTAAAAACCTGCCGACGAGACGCGCTCGTAAATAATGTGTAGTCTGTTTTTTAAAAGAAAATAAGCACGCAAGGTTTAATTGTGGCGTAAGAGTATTTTTAGCTCTCTGGTTGTAGCAAAAATCTAAGACACATTTTGTCCTCAACTTTTTTGTACGTCGACACTTAGCACATATTTATTATGCCAACTAAAATCAAACCCGCATTTAATCTAAGCTCTATTTTATTCTATCAATTCCAAAGAATCTATAACGCACTTACGCTTATTTAAATACCCGTATCTAAAGTAAAATCAGCTCTATTCTATTATTGTATATCTAGACAACATAACCTTATATAGGTACATTAACTACCAACTAGATTCCCCGTGAGCAGCTGAAGCCGATAATTAATGCGATTATACAATCAAATTACTACATCTGTGTGTGTGTCTCCAGGTGCTTCACGCTTGATGCTTATTAATACCTCTTAAAAAACCCCGGAGTATCTTAATGCTTAGTTACCGACATAGCTGCAGGTGGTGAGTAATCACCGCTGTCTACTAAACCGCGCGATGCAAAGCCATTGACAAGCTATGTTTTGTAAACACAACCGTCGTAAAAGTGAAGATGTACAAGCTAAAACGAACCTGTTTTGAAGCTTAACGTTTTAGGCGGAAAAATATTTATAAGCAACACATCAATTTTGTCAAAACGAGTTCAATGAAATGCAAATCAGTTTTTTAAGTGCTATAAAGCAAATTCAAAACAAATAAATGTTATAATGAAACATGTTCTTATTTTATAGCTTCTTCAAAATACTTTTTCTGTTATACTTGTAATTTATGATGAGTAAGAATGTTGATCATACTTGAATGTAAATGTTTTTCTAACTGATTGTGAGAAAACTTTTGTAACGAAATTATTATTTAGGTAATATTGATTTTTGCTTAGTCTCTTGTATAAAGAGATATAATGTAAACCTTATGTAATAGACGGTGAGGGTTATCTTCATAAATGCAGGTGGATAATTATACGACGTAATTCCATGAGTGTTATTAAGATGGCAGCAGCGTTCTCGGAACTCACAGCCCGGCTGCTTTCCCAGAACAAAATCTGAATGTTTTGACGTCTGCGATCCAGGGACCAGTCGACGACTCGACTTTGTTTTTATCTCTTTTCATCCATACATATGTTTCATTTCGTTATCCGTGACAGGTTTATTCACCAGTGGTAAGAAAGTCGCGGGATTAAATTTAAATCCGTTGTCTTTTTCTGTAGCTATTTTGAGAACTCGCGATAAAATATTATGAAAAAGGTGACAGATTCTGCGTAGGCAAAGATAAAACGAGCTTAAATGGAAGATTTTGAGAACTTTAAGGCAACTCTTGCAAAGCTATTTGGTTTCATATCTTAACGTTACGAAAGTTTTAAGACTGCCGCAACAATATACAATATCGTGTATCGAAAGTTATTACTCTTCTCGATATCTTCCTTATAAATAAACCTGAAAGTACACTGTTAATAAAACCCTATCATATGCAGTAATATGATACGTTTATCATTGCATTCCCACTCCCCATAAATAAGTAAGGAGTCTAGATATAAACTGCGGCTTCGATACAATCAGTGAGAAACAACCTGTTTCGAATAGAATACGCTCCGAACACAGTTCTGAATGTAAACGTCCTAAGTTTGTGTGAATAAATAATCCGCCCACACCAACTTTAACGCCAGCCCACGCCTACAAAACACTTAATACAACGCGGGACAAATCTATAAAAATACAACCAATAAAAAGGTTTACGTTCCCTTCATACCGCGCCAATGAAAATAAACTAGACTACATTCTTGAAAGCATGATTTGTTTAACGTTTAAACATTTTATCTACTGGTCTATTTTATTAACTACTTTCTGCGGATGTAAAGTTTTATTGAATTTGTAAACCTTGTGGGCACCTGTTTCTGGAATACTGCCCTAGTTTTTGAATAGGGTACTATTGCAAGTTACACTATTGTGATATCTTCAACGTAGCGTACAGTAGTCTAAAACAATAGCATGAGTATAGTTTCGTGAATATTCCTTTTCATATTGCAGGATAGGTGTATGTCAAACAATATTAAACAATATTGTATTGTTGATTGAGTTGGTTTTGTTACTTGGAATATAATTTCTAAATTTGAAATTTTCAAATTCTTATCATAGTTCTTACATATAAAGCGATTATTTAATAAATTACTGTTAATACGAAGCTGACGCCAATAATGGTTAGGTACCGAAAGGTAATTGAGAAGCCATTTTCACGTAAGAATTAACATGCAAAAACCATGCAACACAATTTTGAAGTACCTAGTCATGCTGTAGGCAGTCTAAAAATTTTCATAAAATTAAATACATAAGGATCAGCTTACTTTATTATTACTATACCTATGGCTACTTATAAAAGACACTTTGTTATTATTAAAATAGAATTTCCTCTCCTAACTCCACGAAAAATACCTGGCCATAAATAATGTGATTTCACCTCAATGCCATAAACTCCCAGGTTTGAGGTCGATGATAGTTTAATAGACCATTTCGAGTGTTAGTTCAATATTGGGACTTGGCAAAATTCAATTTGATTTTGTGTTTAAGTGGAAGATTCAGTTGGTAAATTGTTCAGAGATAGATAAAGTAACTTTTATGGAATTAGGATTTGTGTCAATATTAACAAAAATTATGACTAAGGTTTGTAGTCCACAGCCTTAGACAATTTTCTCTAAGTCCACAGCGTTAGAGAAATGAGATGTTTGTTTTCAATGCAACTATAAAAATAAAGGTGCTTAAATTTAATCTGCAAGAAATTGCTAATACATCTTCAGATATCGCGTTGAATTAAATCCTAGTTGAAGTAACTAAGGACGGAGATCAAGAGACAATTCTTTTTAAATATAGACACATCAAGCCTCATTGTATCTCCCTCTTTCCACTAATAACTTTAAGTATATAAATAAGTTCATACAACTTCTCATACATTGACCTGATTCCGTACTAAGTAGCTTATGCATTTGTGTTACGGATATCAGACAACAGAGGGATTACAAAAATACATATTTTACACCCAGACACAAAACAAACACAAGTGTAAAAGTGAACGTATGTGTATTTTTTCTCTTAACTGTAGATCACCTAATAAATTCATTAAGGACTTAATTCATTAAGGACTTAATCACTCCGCGTGGGCTGATGCAATTCAAAGGTTTTAAATTAGTTTCTAGTGGTTTTTAGTGAACAAATTTGACCGTGGGAGAACCACTCTGCGGCATGAATGGGCCGGCTCGACCGGAGTGATACCACGGCCTTACAGAAAACCGGAAGCAACACTGTACTGTGTTTCGCTGCGTGAGTGAAGGATGGTTTAAAGGTTGATAGCGCACTTTTGACTCCACTGGTGTCGCGGGTGTCCATGGCCAAAAAAAGTGCCTTAATAAAATCTCCACTAGAATTCTCAACTCATTTTAACTGCAACCCAAGAGTAAGTACTAAAATGCACTACAAGCATTTACATCGTACTAAGCAGTCCTTTTACACTTTAATGAAATCCACTAGCAACAGTCTCCGGCAAAGGATTTCGAAGTCGCGAATCTTAAAGCGATGGAAATTTTAAAGAGTTTTCAAAAGAAAATTAAGGTGCCCTGAACGGTAGGTTCTAAGAGCTGCATCGTGTAACTTTGTTAGTTCGGCGTGTTACCTCGTTAACGACGCAGCGGAAATATTACTAAAGTTAAGAGAATTAATCTGCAGTTAGGGTTAAGAGTTCCGTACATTTTTTAATCTTTACAAAAGCAGTGTTGAGCGACACGGTGACCTAATGCGTCATCATCATCATCATCGGTCTCCTAAGGTCCGCTGCTAGATAAACACACAATGTATTATTAACTTACTAAGTTGGCGCAGCGACCTAAAGGTGCGCCTTGTGGCTAGGGGCGCTTATGAATACTGCCAAGGTTTTCCCGGCCTGTCGTAGGAGGACCCACTGCTGGGGAGTGGCTTGCTCAGCATACGACTACACGGGGACGACATTACCAGGTGTCCTAGTAGGTCGTACAGCGTTGAAGTACTGTATTGCGCCAGATAGGGGTGAAGCGGCGAGCGCGATTAGTGGTACGGTCTAATCCCGGCTGTGGGGTTTCTGTCCGCGATTGTGCGGAGATGGACACCCCAGTTTTAGTTAGGATTTGAGTCGCACACACCACCTTGTTCCCTACATGTAGCAAGGTGACGGCCATGACGGTTTCCCCTGGGAAAAAAAGCGACCTAAAGGCTCACCTTTAGTAGTAGTCTTTTTTTTAGTTGAGCCTAAGAATCATCTTAGGCTCAACTAAAAAAAGACTACCATCGTGTTTTTTAGTCCTGCTCCACTTTCTGGTAGGCTTTCGCCAATGGGCCGCGCATATCCTTCCAACAAAATTTTTCTAGCAGTACCTTAGACGGCCAACTACCTTTTGCATATTTGTCCGTCCTAGGTTGCCTATCTTTTCTATCTACCGCACTGTCTTTCCTGTTTTCTCCACTGCGTGAGTGAAGTCGATGCCCTTTAGTTATTCCTTTGATAACGGATTACAAGTTGAACTCAGCACAATAATCATTTTTGTATTTTAATGTTCCAGCCACTGGAAAAGTGTTAAATATGTACACTTAATGAATTTGACACTTTTATATTTTATAGGTCACAATTTATTCAAAATTAATGGTACGTAATTGCAGTACGGAATAGGGAATGTACCTAATATCGGAATGTTTTCAATTCCGATATTAATTTCCGAAATTTGAAAGTCAATGTCTGAATTCGGAAGTGCTCATGTTTTTAAGTAATTACTCATATTATAAAGTTGGATAGGACTCAAAAGAGAATGTGCATTAAAAAGATTTTATTCAAATTCATTTAGAAGGATAAATTACTATTCTATATTTACTGAAGCCGTGTGGTCCCCAGCAGAGTAGAATAGGCCACCCTCACTCTTACCGAGGTGTCGTAAAAGGCGACTAAGGTAAAGCTGCTGGCATGATCATCAGCACCCAGAGAAGGAAAACTCTGCATTTATATCAAAACCCTCGCCAACCCGTCTGCCAAGCGTGGTGAGTATGGAAATTACCCCTCATGTGATTGAGGGAGGCCCGTGCCCCAGCAATGGGGACTTTAATGGGCTGACGATGACTATATTTACTGAATAAAATAACTTAACAAAATAATTCTAGTATTGCGTTTTTGATCAGTATTAGAATTGTACGCATCTCGGAGTCCGAGATTCCGAGATTCATGCCCTAGTACGGACCCCTATTTCACGAGGCTGACTTTGCTCTTAACCCGTTTTTCTTGTAGTTTTTCTGCGGATCTTACTAATGAGCTGAATTGTCCAAGGCGCTTCTGCGGCTAGGTGTGGGCTCAAGAAGAGATTGATAACAAACTTATACTAACCCAACTCTTTGTTTCCCATTTAGAACGGGCTCATTAAAATACACAGTTTCATACGCGGTGCTAATGACCTCGCTATGTCGTGGCTTTTGTGCGTTTGAAATCATCAGTCATGATTATCTACTTTTGAAGTTTACATGTGGTTGACATGGTGTATTAGCCAATAGTTACATGGTGACCACGTGCCATGGACATAATTAAGAACGATGTTTTTGTATTTTAACTTCTGAGTTACTGTTTCTGAGTATTTACCAAAAATGTGTGTGAAGTAAGTTTGTTATGTAATCTATCAAGTATTAGGTAATTAGATGTAATGCAATACCACAGCTATTAGCAAGACATCGAACTTTAAGAGGAACGCCATCTAAACTGAACCTTAAAGTCTGTAAAATGTAACTTAATTAGAATGACAGCTATTGGCGTCAAAGAAAAATGATTTTTAAGTCTTTAGAAATATGAACCTATGGTGTAAAAATTGTTAAATAATAAACCTTATGTCCTTTAAAATAAAGGTCAAGTGACATCTGTCATTCTAACCAAGCTATATTTTTCAGAGTTTAGGTGTTGCAAAACAGTCTCATCCAAAGGTATGCTTAGACCTTGATTCAAGATTTGGGGAGTCTTGTTTATAAAAAAGGGTTTACAAAATATTATTGGTGCACATTGGTGACCGAGTTGAGACAGCCCTCCCGACTAAAGTAAGGTTCCTGATTTGATCACTGCCTTAGATATAAAATATTATTGTCTTTCTAAAACATGTGCCTGTTTCTGTAGGAGATTTTAGCCTAGTTTTAAAATGTATTAGGTAGTGCGAGTAAAACTATTGTGATATCTTCAAAATACAAGGCAAACGTTTTAAGCAATAGCAGAATAGTAAGTAGAGTTTGGAGCTATCGATTTAATAATGCCTAACTTGTATCTTCTACATCTTCTATTATATCTACAGTCCGATCGCGGTTATTAGGAACGTGGCAAAAATCGGAACTAATGCTGTTTTGACATTACCACATAGAAAATACGTTTTACACCGCCCCCCTGTCAATTTTACTAAATTGCCCTCTGATCTTGGTCGGTCTGTATACTATTTGAGGTAAATCGTACAAACAGCGGCAACGATTACAAATTATCCGAAAATACAAAACGCTTGCGCGATGTAAACTCCTTCTAGCGACATCTATAGGTATTAAGTGGAACTAGTTTATACTTTCGAAGTTTTCAGCGTTAACCTATAGGTACGTACATGTAGTAGCATAATAACACTGTTACTACAAAATTGTTATGCTTTAACCCCAACTATAACGATCAGCGGTAGGCAGCCCGTAATTAAGGCCTAAGTCTAAACGTATCGATTGACCCCTTGCACCGGGCTCGGCGATAAAATATGAATATTGCATAACGGCAACATTCAACTACATTGTTCTAATTTGACACGGTTCCGTTTATTCTGCGCAATACAGATTCATGTTTGATAAAACATTGTAAATAGAGAAACAAGCCGATTTATAGGTTTTGGAACATTAGAACACAAATAGATAGACACAGGCAAAATGCGATGATAGCGCAGTGGATAAGAACACGCCTACCATGCGGGGGATAGTGGTTCGAAACCATGCATGCACCTCTGAATTTTTCGTGCGTATTTTTACCATTAGCTCGGCGATGAGGGAAACATTCACAAATCTGCACGTTTTGGATAGTTTATGAAACGTGTATCATGATTCAGTTGGTCCGGTTCCCCTCTCAAAAGGGTTGCGAAGGTCAGACGGCAGTCGCTTCATTGTAATTACCTGACTCCCCAAATCCTGAATCAATCCAAACGTACTCCAGTCTCCAAAGCGACAGTTTTGGATGCAACCGGGAATCACACGCTAAGATGAATGCTAAATAGGCTATACTGATCAGAAAAGCTCGCGGCAAAACATTTCATTCATTCATAAGAATGATATATGACCGTGGGAGTGTGACGCTTCGGCATGAATGGGCCGGCTCGACCAGAGTGATACCACCGCCTTACAGAAAACTGGCGTGAAGCAGCACTGTACTGTGTTTCGCTGCGTGAGTCAGGTTTTAAAGGTTGGCAGCGCTCTTGTAACTCATTTGGTGTCGAGGGTATCTATGGGTGGCAGTAATCGCTTATCATCAGGCGATCCGTCAGCTCGTCTGCCACCTTTTTCAATATTGCACCACCTACCCCTCCTCTACTATCAAATGTCCTTTGCCTGAAGGTTGTCTGGTAGAAATCGCTTCCAGCGATAAGACCGCCGAAATTGTACAATTAAGTTTCTGTAATGCCTTTTAAAGTTTTTTTTTTTGTGCAATAAAGTATATCTATCTATCTATCTATCTATCTATCACATTTGAGTTCTTCAAAATAATTAGCTAGATAGATTAGCCAATATTGTCCCACAGAATTTTTGGAGGAAGACTTCAATCACCTAAATCCTCACTAAAACTGGGTATAATTGTCGGATTACTAAACTAGGTGACAACTATCGATTTGTTTCTTAAATATCTGGAACCGATTCAATTTATTGAAGTTACATTGCTGAATTTATTAGTATGAGTAAGTACAGTCAACTCCAAAAATATGTTTACACTTTAGGACCTTGTCACAATACTTACCTATAAGAAAGTAGAGGTCTACTTTCTTATATTATATATTGTGACAACGTCCTAAGTGTATACATATTTTTGGAGTTGAATGTACAGCGTTAAACGAATATAAGTATAAGCTTATTTTACTATAACTCGTTTATCTTTAGATTTTTTTTATGTGATAGGTGGCAGACGAGCAGACGGATCGCCTGATGGTCAGCGATTGCCGCCACTCATAGACACCCGCGACACCAGTGGAGTCTAATTTTACTCACGCAGCGAAACCTAGCACAGTGCTGCTTCACGCCAGTTTTCTGTGAGGTCGTGGTATCACTCCAGTCGAGCCGGCCCAAATTAATGAATATGCCGAAGCATGGCTCTCCCACGGAATAAACGTTTATCTTTAGATGTTTACTTTCTCTTATTTAACCATTTACTCCTTTCTCCGCAACCCTAAAAATGCGGTTATTATAGCTATATTTCAATTTATTACCTATCCATCACGGCCACCCTCGATTTATACCATTGTTATGGTGTAATAAAGACATAAAGGGCCCTAAACAAGCCATGCTTATCAGCCGATCGAATGAACAGCTGTACTGGGCGGTATACTAATGCAATTAATGGCGCGAAGTGGGGTGGTCCCAAATTTGGTATCGGAGATAAAGTTGTTGATCGATGGCCGGGGGACCTTTTTAGTGGACCATTTTCGGATATTGAGATAGCTTTAATGTGGCAAGTCCGACAAAAATCACTTCCCGCACCATGAACATATTGGTTTTTTGGCACGCGATAATATCATTAGAAATAATATGCTCCAACCGTTTTCGGCTAAGGCGGCCAATCTTATATCTATCAGCCACTTACGCAGGATATATTATAGTGCTAAACGTGTACCCATGATTCAGTTGGTCTGGTTCCCCTGCTAAAGGGTTGCGAAGGTCAGACGGCAGTCGCTTCCCGTCCTGAATCATGGTCTGAGCGTACCCGGGGCTCCAAAGCAACAGCTTTGGACGCAACCGGGAATAACACGCTAAGATGAAGTATGATAGCGATATCAAACAAACCTACTAATTTCAGTATTAAGCGCTGATTAATCTGGAAACGATTGAATTACTTAAATTGATTTTGTTGCGGGATAATATTAATCGAAACTTATCCTAAATCTAGGCAAAAACTCTTCTCTACACCATAAGATAACATGTGAAATGTGATATGCTCATCTGAAGGTGGCTAATAACATGCCTATTTATGACTGTGCCTAGATTATATTTTATCTTCTGTCAGCTCGATGAGAGGTAAATTCTAGATAATTGTCATAAAATAATGGAGGGTTATGCCCTTCGGTGGGCGGGAAATCTGATAATGACGACGATGATTGTATCTGAAGAGTGCGTTGGCGCAGAGGTAGCGATGTTCTCAAGTTCATCAAAGGTTAAGGGAAACTTGATATTGATGGATTCAAATTGATAATAAACCAAATTTTGTGTCTATTGCCTAACTGATTGATCTCTTTCATCGCACTAAAGTAGATAAAATTAAACATATATTCTGCGCTAAAGTAACAAAAAGACACGACAGTTGAAACAGAATAAATTTATCAACCCAAACCTTTTCAAAGCCAAAAAGTAATATCAATGAGGATGTTTTGACGCGCGCAAAACGATTTTCAGACCTGAATTTGGGCTGTCCACTTTTTATTCTTTATTGTCCATGAACATCCCTTTAACTATAGCGTTCGTATTAAAATAGATGCTCGTCCGACGATACACGACGAGATAAATTCTCCCCCATTTTTCTCCCGCTCGCAAGCCGTCACCGTATAAACGCTCTGAGTGTCTTTTTTTGTAGAACCAACCGGAGGAATTACGGCATTAATCAACCGAAATGAACCTTTTAGCGAAACGTCAAAAGGTTTACGGAGATCTTTGCGGTAACGAGCCACGTTTAAACATAATGGAAACAAAAGAAAGTTCGTCCGACTATCCGGACATCGGCACGTGTTTTGCGCCTCCAACTCCGGCCGGCGCTTTCTCTCTGATAAGCTGACGCTTTGTCTGGCCCACCACATTAATTCGAGCCTCTGATGTAACCTCGGATTGTTAAATTGATTGTAAGAGTGCCTATTCACTCTTTTTTGTTGGCGTTATCAGTGATAAAGCGGCGACAGTTTTAAAAGAACCGGAACCCGTTTGTCATGTCGGGAGTGAATCAAGCGAATAAGCAGAGAGATGGCTCGCAACAAAATCCGAATTTCCCTTGGAGTGTGATGGCGATTCAAATTCGTGTTTGGGTTCAGGTGTAGCGGGTCAGCCGGTCGTCCGGGCGGGCCGGGCGGCGTCCGGCGCCGGTCGTCCGAGCGCACATTTCCGCTTGATTAGACAGCGTGCGAGCACCGGAGACACCTGCGCCATCTGCCGATCCAAGAGCCGACTTTTCTACACGCTTTGTTTTGGAATTCGGACCGTCCGCGTCCGTCCCGGCGAAGTTTTATCGCCGAGATCGGCTCGATATGCGGGCAGCGTTTGACTTTTAGACAGGAACGCAATTCTGTCGATGCACATGATGCTTTTTTGTCTTTTCCTTCTAATTCACTTTTGAACTCCCAGCATATTCCTTTTCAATAAAATACCTCACGTAAAACCTACTCAGGTAACGAGTAGAGGTGATTACCTAAAAAAGAGAGCCTAAAATAACGAAACTACGAAAGCTAATGGCGGCAATATTTTCCTTTCGCCTTAATTTGCTCGTGTTTTTCTATCATACTTTAGGGAGAAATGGGATAGAAATCGAATTATGACGATCTATAAAAGATATTGCTTGTTTATGAAGGTCTGGTTGAATCCCGAAAAGAGATTTTATTTTATTGAAGTCGTAATCGTTGTAAAGGTCATCTTATGGGTACAATAATTCTTAGTTAATAACATGTTATAAATAAGCTTTCCAATATCATCAGGGAACAGAAATTACATTTTGGGCAGGTAACTTCTTTCGCGAGACCCTTTCGTAGAGCTTAAACTAATAGAAAATGTTCTTTGTTTCAGGATTTTCACGAGAATAACTTCAGAAAGTGGAGCTGATGTTTCCAAGCAACAAAAAGTTATAATATCAAGCTATCTGCCTAAAGTTAGGTATGTATATAGAATTTTAAAATTGAAAACAAAATATAAACTCTCATATTGAGTTAAAATGGTAAGAATATCAGTATCCATTTGACCAAAGAAGTATACGCTCCTACATACTTTTATTTTCATTTCCAATTTCCAGAGCGTAAAATAAATTTCAGGAAATCCTTTTCACGGGTTTAACCATTATTGTGCTTTCTGAATTCTTGGTAATGTTAAATATGAATTATGAAATAATGAACCTTTTTGAACACAGCCTTATTTACAAAGTCATTATGATAATAACTAGTTTATGTACTTCTGGGAAAATTAAGCGTCAAAAGTTTATCTTCATTGATTGTTTAACAGAATTACTAATGATATCAACTTTTAATATTAAATTTTCAAATTGTTTGTAAGTAAACAAAGAACTCTAGAAAGAAACCTAGAGAAGGAAAACTCTGCATTTATATCAAAACCCTCGTCAATCCGTCTGCCAAGCGTGGTGAGTATGGCAATTACCCCTCATGTGATTGAGGGAGGCCCGTGCCCCAGCAGTGGGGACTAAAATGGTCTAAAATGATGATGATGATGAAACAAATAACTGCTTATGTTCACTAATGCTTCATAAATGTTGTAGCAAATATCTGATCATTGAATCGTGGTGTTTGAAAAGAATGCAAACACATATCAAATCTGTGGATGCAACCATTGCCCGTTGTAAAACACCACAAATTATTAAAACTATACGATGAGAGAAAACTCAATTCTCGTCGTTACAGAGTAAAACATCCACAAAATCTTAAAACAATATGATGAGAGAAAACTCGAAAGAGTTTTCTTAACTCCAGCTAACAGGCATCAAACCGCCATCAAATTGCGAGGAAAGGGGTAATTTGTATCTTTTTTTTCAATAAAACAACACCTGTGCCCGGCAATTTGTATCGCCCCCTCTAAGCCCGAGCTTTGTAAATGTACCGCTATTTGTACCGGGATTGAAAAACTGTTCCGACTTGCTCCTATTGTTGTAGTAGACGCTACTAAACTGCGCTTTCCTTGATGAACATATTGTACGCGTACTGTACGGATTGGTAGAATCTTCTTTATAATTGTCAAAATATTTCTATCTATAATCCACTGGTCTGCTAACCCTGTCAAGTGATTCTTAAAGTAGACAACAATCGTTTCAAAGTCATTACCAGACTTGCCGAATCCTTCATGATGGATAAGTGTTAAAGCGGGAGTTAGCGCTTATTACCAGATTGACGATTTGACTGACGTTCTCTAAGTCGTAATGGGTATACAAATCTGTACATGTTTTCTTAATTTAAATCGAAACTACGGCGCCATATTTATTTGTCTCCCTCAAGAACCCTTATCTTGTCATGCTGGTCAAAATTAAGCTCCCGTCAATCTCCATGATATTCTAGAGTTCTAGACAGCAAATCTAGTTATGCCCGTGTAGCGCTTACAGTTTACAGAAGTTTATAACAACGTAAACAGCCTGTTTCAAGTATCTGACTGAATATAATTTATGGTATTTATGAATATCCCTTTAGCTTATATTTTTAGGTAAAGTTTAACAACGGTGCTACGAACGATAAAGTTTGGTTGTTGGGTGGATGTTAATCGAAAATAAAAGGTCAAGGCCGGATCAGTCGAGCACAAATCACAAAGAGGTGAAAAAAGGGAATATGGCTATCGCTAAAACTGGATCTCAATAAGGCCCAGTATGAAGTTGAAAGTTAGGAAAATATAGCAGTGATTTTTATTTAAACGCTTCTAATTTAGAGCAAAGATATCATTGCTTAAAACAAGAATGATTTATCTGCGATAAAAACTCTCCTCCCCAGTTGCGTCAAAACTATCGCTCTGGAGCCCGGGGTACGCTTGAGCCACGATTCTTGATTTGGGGAGTCTGGTAATTACAATGAAGCGACTGCCGTCTGACCTTCATAACCCTTTAACCGGGGAACCAGGCTAACTGAATCATGGTTACACGTTTCCGAAACTATCCGAAACGTGAGTATGAAAAAATGAAAGTGATTTTTATTAAAGTACTTATAATTTCCGCCCTGTTGGTCTAGTGATTTAATCCACCCTGTTGGTCTAGTGGTTTATGTACCGGGCCGTGATCTCGGGGTCCTGGGTTCGATTCCCGGGTCGAAGCGAAAAAGTATGTTTTCGGACATAGCTCGGGTTTGTGATCACCAATCCGCATTTGGCAAGCGTGGTGATTAAGCCTGAATCCCATCATAGTAGCGACTCGATTTCTATGATGGAGGCCTTTGCCCTGCAGTGGGACAGTTGATAAGCTTGATACTTTACTTTACTTTTACTTATAATTTATACCAAAGATATCATAGCTTACAAGATACAACTATGGTCTCCCTGCAATGATACAAAAGTAAAACTTAATATCCCTAAGGTTGTTTAATTGTGTGATTGCATAATTAAAACCGTATGAGTATTTTCATTGTCATGTTAACGAACAATTCAACAATCCTGCACGCCGTGTTAAAACTAAATTACGTTTTACAAAACAATGTGATGGATTGCTGCATCTACGAGTACAAATGTGGAATCATGTTGCTATAATGAAACTACGACTATTTATGCCCCGTGGGAATTATTACAATTTAATACAATTTGCACAGCGTTTTGTTCGGACAAGTATAAATCGGTTATAGTTTGTTTTCATCTACATATTGTGGGTATTTTTAGATACAACTTTATCTCTTTAATTTTATTTACTGTCCAAAAAACTACATACATGCAAATTTTCAAGAATGGTTTCTTGAAAATTACCATGCAGGTCTGTAGTTTGAGCATTAAAGTAAGCGGTACCCTATGCTATGGTTTCTTGCTCACTCTTGATAGCTGATTCACTCTTCTTTTATTGCACCATGATATCGACCAGTACTTTTTTTACCTAGTTTTAAACACAAAAGTAATATAGGTTGTCCAAAAAAACTTGTATAAAATTGTCTGAAACTCACGTTACTTCAACAGCGTAAAAATAGACCGGTTGTTATAAAATTACCATTTTTCATATTTAACCTAAAACAACTTGACCGAATTCACTGTTTTAAACTTTAAAAATACCAACCATCAAACTTACAATTTATATTACAATCCAATTTTTTCGGCGAATTTAAAATGTTTGGTTTATTCTGAAATTTTTTTCAGTAGGTATTACGAGCAGAGTTTTAGTAAAAATGTGATTAAAATTTTACCTTTAAATAAAAAAAGTTTTTAACAATCAGTGTCAATTTTTAATGAGCATGTAAGAAAATTTGACTCGGTTTCCTACCATACATCCATACATGCGGAAGGGAGGGGGGAGGGGGGTTTGATAGTCAGCCACGAATTTGTTTATAAATTACTAATCAACATGTTTGGTTTATATGTGAAACAGGAATCATGATTGTATTCGGGCGTCAGTCTTATGCGGTTTTATACAGAACTTCGTTCTAAGTCCATATGCATTATTGATTTAGTATAGTTATTAGTAGGGCCCCTGTGTTTTAGATAAAATTAAGCACTTGAGTTTTCTAATTACCCTAATGGCACTAAGCTACTGTTTACTGTTTCGAATTAAATTGCCTCATAATTACCAAACCTAATTACGGACTAGACCAAAAAAGAGTTTTCAACATTATTGCTTGTTCACTTAAATTACTTCTTTAATATTACTGGAAGCGGCAAATTCTTAGTACTTACTAACTAGATATAGAATAAAATTGCTGTTAATTTATGTTCAAGTTTGAATAAACAAAAGAAAAAGGTCTTCAATTTTGTTAAAATGGAATTATAAATTGAAATTCGTAATATTCTTAGTACAATTTTCTCTTGGGGTAAATAATGCTTTACTCTCGATCAGGGTACAGGTTTATCCCTCATCTGAGGGTCAGACTTACCCTTTGTTAAGGGTAGGCCTTTTATACCAGGGCACAGATTTCCCTTCTGTCAGGGATACAGCATGTAACGTAAAGGCATTTGTCATTTCATTAGACAGAACCATAGGGTCATCATATGGTCATTTGGCTTCGTTCGTTACACCGAAAACCGTAAGCCATTGAGAAACTTCCTAATTCCTCATTAAAACACTGTATTTACAGTTAACTGCTGACGTTACGCACCGCTGTTATCGATCATCTAGCCTGTTTAATTATAGGAAACCACATACATACCATACCCAAATTATTAAGTCCACCGAAGACATAAATATTCATTGCATACGATCGGCCTATTTGCCGGGCTGTCGCCACCGCACATCGCTCGCTCCAGGGACAGGATACCCTTAATCAGGGAAATTGCTAAGTAATAGAGCCCAACTAAAATTTGTATGATAATGAAACCGGGCAGCGTTTACCTCGCACGGTGATTTTGTGTCGTAAAACAATTTCACGTAACTACAGTGTTGGGTAAATGCACGGATTTTTAATGGCTGAAAACGGGTTCGTTTGTTTGGAAAGGACAAAGAATAACAGGGTGCGATGATGTTGTTCTGGACGACATTGTGAAATGATTTTAGCAACCCTTTGATGTTGTTCATGTCAATCCGATAGGCTGAGATGATTTGTGACAGAGTGAGTGGTAACAAAGCATATTTCTCGGAAACCGCGGCTGGTGCGAGTTAACGCAAAGTTGATTTGCTTTTGACACGGTGTCTAATTATGTCTGCTTTGGAAGTTGCAGTCACAGTTTTAGAGAAATTAGTCTCGTTTAAATGTTTATCTAATCTGTCTCCTTCTATTTAATTAGAACAACCTTTTTAAATTTCTAGAGACGAGGTCGAAAAGGATTTGCGTTCACTTCTGGCAGCATCGACCGATATTGGAGACTCTTATTATCGAGGGCCAAGGCTCACTTTGGGTCGCTGCGCCAACCTAGTTAAGTTAGTTTTAAATTTCTAAATAAAATTTCGACTTTTCATACAAAACTGGCCGGTCTGCTTGTTCGTTTTGTATGCAGGCATAATTTCTTGTGCGAATATCGAAAAATAAATTAGGCAAAAGTTTCTCTATAATTATGTTGAGTAAAATACCTATATATATGGTGTAACTTTCAATGCACGATGCACCATTTCAACGTATTTAAAAAACATATTTAATTATACTGACAGGCAAATATTTCAGTATGACTAAACAAGCACCAAGTCATTGTTTAATAGAAATCTAGTATTAAAGTAAAGTCAACATTTGCTAAACGTGAATTGATGATCAAATGTGCCAATTTGCTTCCATTAAAATAAGCGTACAGATTTAACCTAATTTGATTACAAATTACGGGTACATTCCCGTATTTAGCGAAGCCAATTTTATCATTTAATTACAATCGTTTGGATAGTTTAGTAGGAACTTTGTAATTAACGACGGGATGATCACAGGTAGAATTCAAACTATGCAGTGTATGAAATACCATCACACATTGGCTAAGAGAATTTGACACTGAATATAGCTGGCACGGTTAAACAGGTAATATTTACTATAAATTTTAGAGCAAATTAGGATAGATAAGTATCTTAATGTTCATGGGCGGCGGTGATTGTTTACCATCAGGTGATTCGTTTGTTATTTTGCCTCCGATTTTTATAAACAAAAACATAAACGGCAGTTAAGTACCAACTTAACCTTTAACTTAACTTTGACTGTGGGAGAGCCACGCTTCGGCATCAATGAGCCGGCTCGACCGGAGTGATACCACGGCCTCACAGAAGACCGGCGTGAAGCAGCACTGTGCTGTGTTTCGCTGCAGGAGAGAAAGGGGAGTTTAAAGGTTGGCAGCGCACTTGTGACTCTAGTAGTGTTGCGGGTGTCCATGGGCGGCGGCAATCGCTTTCCATCATGTGATCCGTCTGCTCGTCTGCCACCTATGTCATAAAAAAACTTTTCTTTTCATACAGCTAAGTTTTCAAGAAATTTGATTCGGTTTTTTCATTAAAAGGGTTGATTTAATTTAGGAAGTGTGGATGGTAATTTGTTCTGAATTTATGTTTTAAATACAAATCAACGGGGCTTCCACATTCGCACATAACCGTAAATGTTTTGGGCCACAAGGAATATCTGTCTATGTTACGATGTCCCCCAAGTGCTGTTACTGCGCTCCAAAATTCTACTGCTCATACGAAGCAGCGCAATTTGGGGGCGAATCTAATCTCAGAATACAACAGCATCAGTGCACCACGGTAACCGCTGAGATGACAAACGTGGCCTTTCGACGACCAGACGTACCTCTTCATTAGGGGCGGGGGGAGGGGGACGGCTTTATGGGACAATTTGCATTTACACGAACCCCAGCACAGATTACGCCGGTACTTATCCTTACGCCGAAATGAGGAGCCGCCCGCGACCGACAAGATAGATACAAGCTTTTGTTTATATTCCTCCGAATTTTTCGTCCGCCATTTGTTTTGACGGGTAATTCCTGCAACACGAAGGTTTCCGGCCACAAAATGCTTTACTACACTCATTTGGACGTTCAAATTTTTTTATGATGGAAAACGCTTTTTACGATTATCATTTGCTCAGTGGTAATGATGAAATGCGGGTGCTTTTACGACTCCGGGCGCAGCAACTATTTGCAATTTCGACGCACTCGAAACTCGTCCGAAACAGAAGCGAAAGCTCATTATGTCCTCGTGTTCATTGAAGTTTATTAAACTTCTTAAATAGAAAGTTTGTACGTCTGTTTTTCTTTTTCCTCGCAAACTATTTAAACCTAGGTCTTTACTGAAAATCTGAGGCTATGTCTCAGGCCATAGCTAAATGCTAAGTAGGGACCGTTTCGGCACTTAGTTTTTAAGATATTTCGTTTGTAAATGTCCATGTTAAGTGTCGAATAAATGATTTCTTATCTTATCTTATCCTAGAAGACTTGAGCGACGCCGTGTGGTCCCCGGCAGAGTAGAATAGGCCACCCTCACTCTTAGCGAGGTGTCGTAAAAGGCGACTAAGGTAAAGCTGCTGGCATGATCATCAGCACCCAGAGTAGGATCATCTGCATTTATATCAAAACCCTCGCCAACCCGTCTGCCAAGCGTGGTGAGTATGGCAATTACCCCTCATGGATTGAGGGAGGCCCGTGCCCCAGCAGTGGGGACTTAAATGGGCTGACGACGATGATGAGACTTGAGCGAAGACAACAATAATTTACATGATACAAGACGGTGTTTGTTTGATTACGTATCATAATGTTTGAATAAACCGGCGTGAAGCAGCACTTTGCTGTGTTTCGCTGTGCGAGTGCCCTCACTACCGGAGGCCCAGTCCTAGGGAAAGGTGAGGTTGAAAGGTTGGCAGCGCACTTTTGTCTCCACTGGTGTCGCAGGTGTTCATGAGCGTCAACAACCGCTTACCATCCGGTGACCCGTCTGCTCGTCTGACACCCATCACATAAATAAAATGTATCATTTCATGTTTTACTTTCTTTTATATTTTTAGGAATTTTGTGAATTACATATTTCGCTAAAGAGGGCGAGTTTATGTTATAGGTACTTACTTAGTAGATTCCGCTATCAAAATATGACTGGCCAGTTTTCAGCACTAAACGTCCTATGGCTCTTAATAACCGGGATTAATTATTAAAGGTTTTTATCTTCATGCCCCAAAATTATCCGTACCGTTATAGATAAGCATCATATTTAGCGGCTCAGCGTGCTCTGTCCAAAATGACTCTTTATTAAACGATACAGATTTTAGATTAACTGCTAACAAAAGCAAGCTCAAAATAGCTTCCGGCGAAAAGCTAAACTGTCGAACAAAGCAGATACCACAAGCGTTGGAAGCGCATTGGAATACACCATTCAGACATCCTGACCCAGTTCTGATAACCACCTTTGTATGGCCTGGACAAAACCGTGTCGACGCAAGAACGTAGTGTCCGGCTATCGTGGGATCAATTTAAGAGCCCGCATGTGCCTGCGTCTATCGAGAATCAGCAGTCGAAGGCCTTGTAACTTCGCTAGTAATACCAGGTGTTAAGAAAAGTAGGATTCTCGGGTGAAACCATAACTGAAACATCGTGGAAAAGATGAAGTCAAAATATCCTTTGTTTTAATTTGTCTTTAACTTATGTTAGGAGTTATTTTTATGGAGCACGTCGACCCTATGGGATCTTTTTTTTAATGGGGGTCAGTATATTGGCTCTCCTCAGCCTGATGGTAAGTAAGAGAAGACAACGGAAGCGATATCAAGGCATCACCTCCGTTGGCACTGCCATACTGGCCCGCGAGATGCTTCTTTACGCTTGGTTTGAAGGAATCCATATTGTAGGAAGGAGGAAATACACGCGCCGGCAACGAGTTCCATTTCTTGATGGTGCGGCAGAAATAGGAACTGCCAATTTTTTTAGTTCGTGATGGAATGTTTTCCACTGTGAAGCGGTGACAGCGTTCACTCAACTCCCCTATCATTATGCACTCTTACTACAATAGTTGCTATCTGCAATTGATGATGTAAACGGCATTTATATACTTTACCATTGGTTTGAAAAATTTGTTGGCAATAAAAAAAATATTAAGTTACGAAGGATTCGTTTCATCAGCGTCACGATGTCTGTTGGATTGATCTGCCTGTAGTTCGGTTTCGGATAAACGTGACCTAGAAGACATATTCTACCGCTGGCCAGTGAGTCTCATTGACATACTGGTTCTATGGTTTTCGTCTCCTCCTTGTATGCTCTGCAGTCATCAACTAAGTCAATTGCTCTAACTCAACTATTTTATCCTATTCCGGACGATCCGCGTACTATAGGATGTCTGGGTACACTAACCCACCTATCATACTGTCTGAATCGCCCCTGCGACCTGCCGTTGCACCAATTACGATAAACGGTTCTCAGTAGGACCCATAAAACCTTATTGACTAAGTACTGTTACGTCATACTTGTATTTTTAAAATATGCATAACCGTCTACTAACATAGATAGCGGTTAACGTGTAGAGTTCAACCGTTTATTTTGCGTGTTTTACGCTAGTTTAACATACGACCATTGAAATCGTTGGTTTTATAACTTTGTATATAATATCTGTAACGACCTTTTAGTTTTTTGCCGTACCAATATCAAAAGGTTTTTTTTAATGTGATAGGTGAGGATACAAGCAGACGGATCGCCTGATAATAAGCAATTGCTGCCGCCCATAGACACCTGCGACACCAGTGGAGTCACAAGTGCGCGGCCAACCTTTAAACCCCCCTTTCCCACGGATTGGGCCTCCTGTACCCTCACTCACGCAGCGAAACACAGCACAGCGCTAGGTAATGACTAAATTAAATGTATTTATTGCGGTTTATGAATAAATTAAATGTATGTATTGAATTGACATATAAGACCATTATGTATGTATCACAATATATTTAAACTCTCTCTTATTTGTCATTTCAATAGTATCTTGACTTTGACTTATAAATTGGGCCAAAACTACCCAAATTGGGATCGGAGTAACAAGAGCCATTGTTATATCTACCAATGTCTATACACTTGAACATCTTAATTGTCCCAAAGTTTAGCTAACATGGTTTATAGATAAAACTAAATGTTATAGAAGTACATTTTCTCGAAGCTCCAATAGTAATTAGGTTCGGATCGAAACTATCATTGCCAATTAACTTAACGATAACGTTAGTTATAATTACTCGGATAATGGCTTTGGTAGACAGGTATAGATCTTGATTACGTATAATATCTCGGTTAGTATGATTTCTATTGTATTTCTTTTAATACTCTAATAAGAGTCTACCACAGGTAAAAATACCTTGATTAATATAGTTCACGGGTAGGGCACACTAGCGACGCCAATCGATTTTAATTTTTAGCTACTAAACCGGATCTATTTTAAACAATTTCGGGATTACAACCTCTCGGCGAACACTTTTACTATTTATTAAATAACCATGCACAAATGTTGGGTCCAACGCATACGCGAAAATACGGCCCCAACGTCAGTATAAGTGTGTGTCGAGAGGTTGTAACCCCGAAATTGTTTAAAATAGATCCGGTTTAGTAGCTAAAAAATTAAAATTGATTGGCGTCGCTAGTGTGCCCTACCCGTCACCTTAAGTAGCATAAATTAATCTGTCGAAGTGCCCGAGATGCTCAGGGTTGCCGTTGTAGTAATTTTTTGATTTAGGTGCGTAAGCGATTGCCGCCGCACCCACAACAACAGTAACAAGTGCGCTGCCAATCCTTTAAAACCCCTTCTCCCCCGGATTGGGGCCTACAGTACCCTCACTCTTGCAGCGAAACACAGCACAGACGCTGCTTCACGGCACCCGCCGTGAAACCCTTATGTGAGGCAGTGATGTCACTCCGGTTGAGTCGGCCATTCATGACGAAGCGTATCTCTCCCATGGTCAGATGATTTAAATTACATAATATTATAATAGTCAGCCGTCACGTATTCGCAATTTCGAATCCTGACGGAAGCATGCCCTCTCGCTTTTTACTACGGCCTTCTCTATGCTGAAAGCACCGTTTCAAACCCCAAGAATCTTTCTAACAGCTCAATCGAACGCAGTGCATCAAACTGCCAAAAACCCACAAACTGTAACGAAAGCAAAACAAAGAAACTACGAAGCGTTGGGGCACTACGGAGCTACGGAGTTAAGGGAGCGCTCCGCCCCATTCGGATTCACGTCAAGTTCGCGTATTTGTAATTCTGCCGAGTCCCCCGCGTACGTATTGTTTCACCTACAAATGGTTAACCCTTAGCTGGCACCGTTGATTTGACAACGGAAGTGTTAGGGGTACAAACGATCCCCTTTAGTAGGGATTTGTTGCGATAACGGACTTAATTGTAATTAATTTTGTATGCACCATAAAATGCTATGATACTAGTAAAAGATTAAGTTTGCCAAATTTAATGTTGTATTAATATTTGTATCACATTTCAGTAGGTTTTGTTTGAAATGATAGGCAATAAAATATGAATTTGATTAAAAAATTAAAAATAAATATATTTTTTTTAGTTAAAATCAATTCATTAATATGAATCTTTAGCAATATCCTTACCCAATAAAAAGCTGAACTATGATTTATTTCAGTGAATATTTGGAGCAATAAGGAATAATATATACAAAAAAAAACAAAAAAGTGCGTATTCCTTTTTAAAAGGTCGGCAGCGCACTTGTGACTCCTCTGGTGTTGCAGGTGTTCATAGGCGGCGGTAATCGCTTACCATCAGGCGATCCGTCTGCCCAATAACCCATAAAAAAAAACAACAATTTCTTAAGCGACGACTCGTCGTCCGTAAAGGGTTAAAGAAAAGCTCTTTGTTCACGTCGCCTCGCTGATTGGTTACGTCGGAATTCGCTAATGACATATTCAGGACTTGTTCGCAACTCGAACAAGTTGGCAAGGTGTGCGTATTTACATCTTTCAATCAGACACAAATTTAGACAAATGTGAGTTTGGTCGACTTGCGGTTAGGATAACGTGACATTGATAAGTTGAGGCGTGACACAAAAGTTAGCACGCTACATACTATTGTTAGAAGTGCTTAATGTGATGAAGTTTTGATTTGTGAACTTTATTACTTACTTAATTATTTCGTAATTACTTGCTAAATTTAGAAATTTTTGGTTGATTGTTTCACTTGGGCAATACACTTACGTACGAGTGTTTTCTGTTCTGAATCTGAATAGGTGTGACATTTACAAATGTTTAATAGGTAATGCAAATATGTTACTTAATGTGAAAAATGGAAAAATAATAAATTTTAAATTATCCTTGCAATGACACATAAAACGACTAATAAGTACCTTACTATTACGTTGCTAAAGGATAGCGTAATGCTTTCATGAAAAGATCAGAATAGATGTACTGAAGCTGAAAGCTTAATTTTGCACAGAAAATCTTAATTTTTAAATAGTAAAGTAACAAAACCACTCATAGTATATACTATGAATTGTATTATTCGATCACTAAAAAGGCTGTTACTTGTTGAGCCTCGTTACCACATACTTTAACCTCCACAACAAGCCCGGCACAATCGTAACAACACAACATTACGTGACTGTTCCCACTAAACGCTCCAATCTGAATTACCACGGTCGAAATCGAAACTTGAGTTCCCAGCGCTAGTAAACGTCAAATACATGTCTTTTCTCTCCCACGATGGCCGCCTACTTCAGTGGCTTGCCGTTACCTGATGATCCTATTCTACAATACATTACCCCGCGGCGGTTTCGGGTTACAAGTATATACGAAAAGTATAAAATCCGACGTGGGCTTTCGACCATGAAACCACAGATTGACGCTAAAGTAATCGCCGCCGTCAAAGAGATTTTGATGCATTTTATTGCTGTTAATAATTGTTTATGTTTAAAGAGAGCGTCTACCAACTTTTAAGACTGATAAGTGGATAGTAAAAGATTACCAAGAATTCTTCTCTAATTTAGGTATGTGCAATAAAACTATTTTAAGTTCGGAGTGAACTAATTTTTTAAATAGATAATTTGGTGGAACGATAAAACTTGTCAACATTCAATGGAGGAAATACCAAGACTTGGCTTTAGCAAGGAATCGTAAGATATTTAAAAAAATACTAAATATTATTTTTGTTCATACAAATAGATAAATGATATATTATTTTACGTAGTAGGTGCTTATATGGATACTCAGTATTAAATTTTTATGCTAATATTCAATGCCCAATCGATAAATATATAAGAATGAAAATTGTAATTCCCATATTATTTGAAAAGAGTAACTACTGAGTTTCTTGCTGATTCTTCTCGGTAGAAATTGACATTCCGAATCAGCGGTAGATTATATAATATTTGACATTCATAAATGTTCTGTATGGACTTAAATTGAATAAAGACATTTTTATTTATTTATTTAAATCACAGCTTCCAGCTATTTATACGAGCTTGGTACTCTTTCTAATCCACTGAGCAACTTCTATTGTTGTGAATCATAAAACCGTAAAAATCTAATCCTCAGAATTGCGGTCTAAAGCCACACAGTTCCGTTCGGTATCAAATGTAGATTAAACGAAAATATTCTCACCGTTTCGCTCCGCTGGCCACGAATACTGCGTCCACCTGACTTCCATAGGTAATTATTTTTCTCGTGAACCAATACAACAATTACAAAATTCGTCACGATCTGAGAATGATCCAGCCCTATGTATTAAAGGCAGTAAAAACTTTTTGATGGTTGTAATTGATCGAGTCATTAGATGTTTTGACTCGCACCTCGCGGGAACAAAAACTGAGCTATTTTGAACTTGGAGATTTAGAACAATTAGCGATATTGTTGAGAGCAAACGTTATGAGTGAATTTGTTTATGTTTTAGCGGATTAGTTCAATTGAATAACGGCACTTTATCGAGATCGGTGTTTATTTCGTAATGTCAATGGCTTTGAATTTTGTCGGGGATTCCTGTTTGCTTTGAATTTAGTAAGAGCCCGCTTTAGGAATGCTCTTTTTCCGTTTTGCCTTTTCATGGAATTTATCCGACTGTTACTTGAATAAGGTCTTACCTGTTTGTATCGCTTTCATACTGTAGATACTACTATATATTGGTTTCTTACCATTAAGTAGATACGTGCTATTTTTGAGATATTCGATTTGGCCTTTCATAATGAAATACTGTTATTCATTAGTATCTGAACAGTATTTTTAATAAACATAGTTGTGAAAATTTCCTTCTACATGACGTGAAGCAAAAATTTTACGCAAAACTAAAATCTAAAAGATTTCGAACTTCAAAGTGGGAACTTGCAAAGTCTTTTAGTGTCACGAACTTGTATTAATTAAAAGCTCTTGCTACTCGCAAACTTACCTGGAATGAGAGAGTAGCATGAATATGTTAATTTGTATACCGATGTCGCCTAAAGTGCATAATGTAGGTACGTGGGTCTTGGTGCGACCTGGAAACTATGTACGAGTTTGAAAACACACAATGTTTTTTGAGGTACCAATTATTTTAATATATTATACTTGCAGCACAGAAAATACTTGTACTTGATTCTAGCTCGAATAGGTAGCAGAATTAGAATTATACATGTGGTGAAAATGACGTGAACTGGTTAGATCTGTGGTGATCTAGAATGAACTCAAATATAACCAAAACGTTGTTCCAAAAGTGTGTATTGATAAAAAAATGTATGACCTTAAGTACTTTTGAAAAAACAAAACACAATCGCGATGTAATTATGCACAACTGTATCTAGCGGTGGAGGTGTGAACTAAAAATCCTATGAACTAGAGTAAACATGTGATGTCAAAAAATGTGAAAAAAACCTAAATTTTTTTTTGACAAAAATGTGTAAACAATTTCTTTTTCTATTCGCAGATTTTAGCATTCAAAAGTACACAAAACATGGGAACGATAGTTGAAGTTTTGACATCTTATGAGATGCTGGTTTGCTTATTACTCGTAAAAACCACAGCATTTCCTTTATTAGATAGGCACAGTTTTAATCCGGATTACTATTTTGTCCAAGCACTTATCGATTACAAAATCGATTCATAACTCATGTTACCCGTCTATTTATCAGTAACATAATGTCAGACCATAATGGCATTGATCTCAAAGTATTTGGACATCACAGACCAGTTTAAGAGGAAGCAGATGTCAAGTAGTCAAGTTTTAGAATCGCATTACAGTTAGACTTGCGCAAAACAGTTCACTTAATGAGAAAGATTAATGCATTCAAATTTAAGCTAACTAAAATGTACCTAACACTTGTTTAGTTAGTTTTGCTCTTTTTAAACTGTAAGTACGAACTACCACACTTTGAGTAAACCACTTTCCACAGCTGATTTTCTACTCAATCTTGAACACATTTATTAGTAATAATATTGTTGTAGCCTAACAAGTAGCTGTATACACATTTTCAACTTCGACAATGGGAATATCAGCTAAATATTTCAATCAGATTGATTGAAACTCTACTAGGAACGTCTATGCCCGGCCGTCTTAAGGCGACGGGTAGGGCACACTAGCGACGGCAATTGATTTCAATTTTTAGCTAGTAAACCAGATCTATTTTAAACAGTTTAGGGGCTGAATCTGGTCTCTCGGCAAACACATATACTACTTACTTATTTATGCACAAATGTTGGGAAAGTGGCCACTTTTGGCGGTAATCCAAAATTCGAGATGCAAAACCAGACCAAATAGTTATTAATTATAGTTAGACCAAGTATTAAATAAATAGTATAGGTTTGCCGAGAGATTAGAGCTAAGAATTAAAATCAACTGGTGTGTCGCTAGAGTGCCCTACCGGTCGCCTTAATAACGAACTTAACAAGAGTCCCTTACAAACTAATCTTACTATTGCTTATTCTATCGGTTTCCTAGCTGTGTCATTTTGTTTGTTCTATTATAAATCACTATCATATATAATTTTATTAGTTATTACTTAATCATGATCAAGTTCTTGGGACATATACAAAAGAGTATTTAGTTGTTCATAAAACTAGTTCAATCAAACCTAGTCTGGAACTACACTAGTCGAGTTACGGTACCTGCGCGGGAGTGACGAGTTAACGTTTTTACTTACATACCGGTAACAGGATGCACTTAGTGGTGGAATTTCTATGGAATTTTAGGAAAAAGCGTGCTCAGGATTTATAAATTACGTCAGCCATTTTTATTGCCGTTAAAGAAACTAATACCACCTGGTGATACGGGTGTTTCGTACTTGAAAAAAAAAATTATAAATAACGTTAAAGAAGATTTCTGTGAATTATTATCTTTTTGATAACACAATGAGGCCGTGTGGTGCCCGGCAGAGTAGAATAGGCCACCCTCACTCTTACCGAGGTGTCGTAAAGGCGACTAAGGTAAAGCTGCTGGCATGATCATCAGCACCCAGAGAAGGAAAACTCTGCATTTATATCAAAACCCTCGCCAACCCGTCTGCCAAGCGTGGTGAGTATGGCAACTACCCCTCATGTGATGGAGGGAGGCCCGTGCCCCAGCAGTGGGGACTTAAATGGGCTGACGATGATGACGATGATACAATGACAAGCATGTTATTATTAAGTATCTCCTTCATTAAGATTTTCAGTACTAACAAAATTTTATTTTACTTTACACCCTTAACAATTTGAGAGCCAACATAAAAGTTACCTCTCTAATGAGATGCCCGCGGCGGAAAATGAAATGCAAAAACATTATCCGCCATTTTGGGCTGCAGTGAATTAAGAGGGCACTGAAGCACGCAAATGTACGCGCTTTATTCGACTAGATTTCGACCAATTTTTCACCTATGATTTTAATGTAGTTAAACTGAAAATACTTCATATTATACCAAAATGTTATGGTTTGGTATATTGCTCGAAGAAAACATTTAGAAAAAATAATGCTAAAAGATAGCATTTAATCCTAATTTTAATCAAACAACAGATCGACCAGTTATGCTGAAGTGCTGACTGTACCTAAACTGTAATAAATTAATTAATGATTTTTTTTCAAATGTGTCACAATCGATACCTGAAGTACTAACAAATCTATAATAGTGTACCAAATAACCAACATAATAATTTATTTCTGTGAGATAAATTAAAAACTACAGGGTATCCTTAAAAAGGTGAAAGCAGAACTTTTTACAGTCTGGCATTTTATTTACCTCATTTTTGTTTTCTGAACGTATGATTAGAATGTACGGGCGAAAACATTTTCAGTCCAAGCGACTGCAATCAAAACGTGGAGAGAAATCGAATTAATGCGATTGGCCTTTGAGCTCGCTCGTTTTGCGACATTGACTGATAAATACAGGGTTTTCGATTTTAAACTTGCATTATAAATAATTAATATTAGGCTTAACACGATGATATTTAAGGCGTACTTGTGACGTCAATAGACATTTTTTGTGCATTTATTTTTTACAATTCCGGACGGTCGCCGCCTCGGTAAACTTGTGATTGTGCACATTTTTTTATGATGACCAAACATTTGAACTAGTGATACCAGCAATTTCATTAGAAAGTTAAAAGAAAGGAAACAGTTGCATACATTGTTCTTATCTATGTATATATAATTGGGTATGTATGTATTGTTTATTATTATTTATGTAATGTAATAATATTAATATTTAAAATAATGTATATTTATGCCATTCTCAATTTCATTTGTTAAACTACTTTGCACTGCCTTCCCTTATTACGAATACGATATTTCTTTCCTCTACCCAAAGGTTGTCTGGAAGAAATCGCTACAAGCGATAAGACCGCCTTATTGTACTGTCTGTTGCTTTTGTATCATGCTTGTATTTTGTTTTTGTGCAATAAAGAATATCTATCTATCTATCTATCGTTCAGTTTGACTGAATTATTAGACATTCAGTCTAATATCGTGAAATTCTGTCTGTAATACACCGTGTATTTTGTGGTATTCTATAACTTATAGAATATATTTTCCTCTAAAAAATATAGGGCGAAAAATGTATTTAAAAATAATAGCCTTCCCATGCAAATTTTAATAATTGCCTCAATTAGCGGATCTTTTTTGTATGAGAAGGATTTTTTATTTTCATATATCAGCCAGGATTACCCTTCAGTTATGGGATATCGAAAGGCGCACTTTGAATATTCCAACAGTAGGCTATTTGACTTGTTTTGAAAAACCTACTCATATTATTCATTGGTGTACCTACAATATTTATTTTCATTTATTATGAATATTTCGTTTAGAAAATCATTATAAAATATAAAGATTATTTAATCTGTCAAAAACGCTTCATTCAGCAATATGACATTCGAGTGACATCAACCTTTTGTAAACATGTAGGAAATTCGATAGCACACGATAGATTTGATAGATGATTAGCGTCCCGCATAGATAAAACACAATGTCGCCGAGTCTGTCACTTTTTTTACTGACGTCACAGTAAAGAAATCCAATCAAAACCCATAATTTATGGTCACGTGGTTCCAAGTACAAAACAAATTAATTTTATTATGGTTTTTGTGGTGAAAATATTCAAGCGGATGAACATAAATGAATCTTTATTTTTCATACTGTCAAATAGCCTATTAAAACAAGAATCAAACAAATGGCTACACAACAAAGAACAAAACGCATCACAATTGAATATGGAAGGCGCGCCGTTCACGCGAGCAAACTGACGTATTCATTCGTTCCTTTCCTGTTTTATTAAAGGCAAATACAAAACGCCGATATCCGCGGGCACAAAGCCTTGGCCCCGCGCGACTAAGCCCACCTACGATTCCCAAAGCGGAACTCGCAGCCAAATCCCACGTTTCTCTTCTTATTCCGCGCTGCATATTAGGGGTGCAGGGTGTCGATGACGTCACGATGTGATGCATTTTGTAGATTTGTTAGGCATCTAGTCATCTAGATGATAGACATATTTAGAATATGTCACAATTAATAAAAATCTATTGGCAGCGCTAGCTACGTCGATGTAGAGCCTTAATCACCCTATTATAAATCGTGAGCTTAAGATTTTTGACCGTGGGAGAGCCATGCTTTGGCATGAATCGGCCGGCTCGACCGGAGTGTGCTGTGTTATACTGTGCTATGTTTCGCGGCGTGAATGAGAGTACCGAAGGCCGAATCCGGGGGAAAAGGGTGTTAAAGGTTGGCAGCTTACTTGTGACTCCACTGGTGTTGCGGGTGTCTATACCACGAGTTTAGTTTCGGAACTTTTCTTAGACCGCGTTTTAAAATAATAAGGTAAGGGTGTAAAATGTCTATGACAATGCAGGAGATGCATTTTGTTGATTTGTTGCTGCTACATCAAAGTTAGTAATATATTTTTGTAGTCTTTCATTAAGTGTGTTTTACATTTTAAGTGGAACCGTTTTTCTCTTTAGCTAGAATTTAGGAGCCAGTGTAATAAAGCAATACTTGATTACCATAGATAAACGGATTTCACTCGCTTTATAGTACTACAAGGGTGGTAAACCTATTCTCATAGTCCACGCTGGATGAGGCTTCATGGACGAAGATGAACAAGATCTCTAGAACCAACAAGTGTCATGAAAACTGATGAGTATCTATAGGCCGAAGGGCACTTGAATTCTGGACTTAAATAGTTCCAGATTTCACAAATTAATGACGCTGGGTATCAATAGCAATCGCCAAGTGCTTCGCCTTTTCAGTTTAATTATAAACCTTTTTGTTGCAACTTGAGTAGAAGACGTACTTGACATGATGTCGAGAAACTCCCCGCGTTCAAAAGCATGTTCAACAGTTGGTGTCGGCGAAGTGATTAATTTTCTTCAATAAATCACTTTGTATACATCTTAAGGTTTTAAGTTAGTCGTAGCCTGGAACTTTTAACAGGCAAATGCATTAAATCTGAGACCTCATCTTCACTTTCCATCCGGTGATGTTGAGTGAAGCGTTGCCGTTAGTACATAAAATAGAAAACTTTATTACTAATTCAATTGTCTTTCTGAAATTTTTGTAGTATTTTTTACAAAACATACTTTAATTTTAGTATTATTTAAGAATAAAAGTAAAGTTTGTCATAATTATACTGCATTAAAAAATTCTATATATTAAGATTTTTTTTTTAATTTTTATTCGAAATTGTGATTCGATTGATTTGATTTAGACTTCTAGCAATGCATAATGCACGATATCGATAGGCAAGTTTGTGGCTGCACCTCAAGGGATTCCCGGTAACGTATTCCGCGTTCGAGACGGGGGCACGGTGAGCGGCAGCAGTAATGCGTTTTATGAATGAATGAACGAATGAATGGGAGGATTTTATTCCCGACCAACCATTGCTTTGGCGAAGTGTGGGTGTCGTTTTTGCGACCGTTTTGGCCCTGGCAGGCGCGATAAGACTTTTGCATTATAAATAGTTCCTAGACTGGAATAACGAGAAATTGTTTAATGATTAGAAAAACCTGTATAGACCAAAAATTAAAAAAAATCCTAATACACGACGTTACTTAGGTAAAGACCTTGAAATCTATGTATTATGTACCTATATCTAAAGCTTATACGTCGCACACGTTTTAACTTAATTTTGTCGTACACCTACAATAATATAGTAGAACAATAGTAATGACATCGTTTACAGGCACTTTTCCCATTATCCTTATTGGCAATTCAAACACAGCGCGAAGATTTTTATCTGTCCAAATAGTGGTTTAGCCCCCTTACTTGGATCCGAAGAGGACGATATATGAGCACATCTAACTTATCCCACGGAGCGCTCTTTATTTAACGAAAACACTGATTTTTTCATCCTGGGGGTGAGTAGATTTATTTCCCGACTCATTTCCCTAAAACCCACTCCGTTTAATAACCCTAAAAGAGCCGCCAGATATCTCACACGGAATCCGTGGGATTTTCGCTTGGGCCGCGATAGCGTTCCAATGGGCGCGCTGTCGATAGCGCCTATCCGCCGACTCAACGAGCTATTTCATTATTCAGCCTCACCGACTCCACTAGAGATTGCTGTGATAGGATTGACTAATTTTGCAGTATTCCTTAGACGAGCGCGTCGTCTTCATTTGGGGTAAGAACATTTTGCGGGCTTAGCGAGCGATCCTTCTGATAGCACCGACGTAAGCACCTCATTTGCAGCTTCAAGCCACCTCCCCAAATAGGACGGCCTCTTAACCTCCACCCGCTAACTTACAATAATGCTAGCGATAACTTTAAATTTTATTATGGACCTCATTTCTCAAAACGGAAGTTTGTCAAACATTTCATGGCAGCTGTTAAGTTTTTTATTCGTGTAACAGTCGAAGTTGGGAACGTCTACGAGCGTAGACTTGCGGTCTAGACTACCTATGGATGCGGAGGCAAACTAACTTCTATTCCTGAAAGCACTTGGGAATAATGCCATACTTTATAAAGCAAACTTAGCCGTAACACGTCCGTGTAAAAGGGCGTAGGATGCAGCAGAAAATGTTAGAGCCTTAAGATACTGTTACACATGCTTATTTGTAGCATGCTGCTTTTTAAGCATGCTATCAGCCATCTATCAGCATACTTAAAAATAAGCAAACCTGTTATCACGTTTTAAAGCACGCCGCCACACTCCCCCTTCGGGTAGCATGCTCAAAAATCTACCGCGTACGATTTTTGAGCATGCTCAAAATTATCATTTTAGCATTAGTAGCACATCCGTCCACAAATGCTACTAAGTAGCACTTGCTCAAAAGTAGCTTGCTTCAAGCATGTGTGACAGTACCTTTATGCTAATGTTTGCGTTCTGAAGAGAACAGATTAAAAATTTAGTTTATCAAATAAGTGAAGCCGTGTCTATTAATTGCAAAATCCAACACTATCGACTTTGCATATTTTTGGTGCACAATAAAAAATAAGGAAAGAACAAAGATTGATTCTGAAGTAAAATATAATGGACTATCTTTCAAAATAGCTTGGAGATTCTGAATTCTTGACAAATAGACTTAAACTCAAGAATAGTGACGAGCCGCAGGGGGATCCCCCCCACCCCCCCTACTATAGCAAATGATGACCCGCTGGGGATTTAGCAAACGATGAGCCGCGCACTGTAGTAGTAAATGACAGGACGAAGGCCATGGCCTCCCCTAGTTAAAATCCCTAGTTACGCTCATGTCCATGAATAAAAAACCGGGTTCAAAAAGAACAATAAGAGTTCCTAATGTGAGTCACGTACGCTTGTCATCTTTCATAGAGTGACCACCAACTTAAAAGTTAAGTCATTATCACATTAGTTCTAAGCACTAACCGTAATCTAAACATCTTTGGAAATGACAGTTTGGCAAATTGGCGTAGGTATCCATATTATTATTTTATGATAATTATCGACGCAAGTAAAATCAATATACCTACCTAGATTTCCTATCACTGGTCACAAAGTTGGAAACGAATGATAACATGATATTTGAGCAACTCCCAAAGTTAAAAATCGTTGAGTATTCGAGGTTTGCAAAGCAAAGAGAATGCTTTAGGAAGACGAAGTAAAACAAAACCGTATTTAGCATTTAACTTTGATAAACAAACAAGTCAGTTGAACACTCCATTGAGCCGAGCTCTCGCTCTTCATCCTAGGAATCATTCAAAGGGAGTAGGCGTTAGCTAAAGGGCTTTGCGCAGCGCATGCGACTACCCGCCTTGCGCCATTAAGGGCCGAAGTGGCAAGTTTTGTGCCCCGCTCATGGCGATTCATCGGCGCCTCTCATCAGAGGGCGCTAGCCTGAATGCCGCCTTAGCACTCCTCATTATTGCGTTTATAAAGGCGCTATAGACAACCCTGATTAACTAAGACCCCGGTGAAAGAGAAAATGGAATTGTGCAGACGTTTTGTTCGCTAAGTTCTTTTTACTCGTGCTCCGTGGGAGGATATTTTGTGGCGTCGTTCTGTATTGTAAGCGTAACGACTACGTCCCGTTTTTAGGCTAACGTTAAACATTAAAGTAATAGGGGAATATAATGTAGTCTTTATCGCTTGACACATATAAGTATATGTTTTTATGGTTCAGTTTTTCTTCGTTTTTGTTTTTATAATATGTTAGTATTTTTTAGTATACTTTATAAATTCATCATAATAAATCCGTTGCTAATCACGTCATGTTTGAATTTTGCACATCATAAATGAGCCAAGTTTTAATTGAAACAGTTTATCACTTAACATATTGAATATATATTTTTTTATTCATGTTCGAAAATTCAAATAAACTAGGTCAACAGGTAACAGAAAACTGTCACAGCTCACGATGCGGAAATTAATAAATCAGGGTATAATCGTCCGGAGTGGTCGGCGATCTCTAATCGGGCTTTGATTGCAAAATCAATATCGCTGCGCGAAACTAATGCAAGGTGGGTGCTTGATATTAAAATATGTTTATTGCCGATTCGGGTGGGGTCGGAATAGTCGTCGATTGACGAAATATATGATGGTGAGGTTATTAAATTGGCTGTTGTAGGTAGTCAATGAAAACAGCTAAGTTGAAAAAATAATTCTGCACCTAAGTATTTTAATCAAACAAGTTGTACATACTGAAATGGATTTTTTTTACCGGATTTCAATTCTTAAAAAATGTTTTAATCAGTCAAAACATATTGATTATTATCAAAATCTAAGTATTTTGCCCAGAAAAACGTGAATTCACAAATCTTTATAATAAAGAAACAATTTTTATTTAATAAGTACGAGGATTTTCTTAGGTTATTAATTTATTTAGTTATATATGATGTACCGTACAATGCAATGGCACATGCCTAATTGCAGTTTAATGTTTTAGCTTTGCACACTTTACAGTTACACATACTCGTTATTTGATCAAAACTTGCCCCACGCACTGCCGTGCACGAAAATTGTTCACCACCGATTAGGGTGGATACGTAACTAATCATCGTTTGTCCGAACTAATGCCCGTTTAATTAAAACCTAGCCATTCCTCGCCTAATAAAAGCGTCGGTGAAATCATTCCAGTCAAAAACTACTGTTATAAATTGTGGTCGTTTCGCGATGGTAATTACCAGACTGTTTATTAGCCGTTTATTGTTCCAATGAGTTGTTACATGCAAGGGATGGTTTTGTTTTAAACTTGGCTATTATGTTTTCGGTAATAAAAAATCGATTTACAAGCCTGAGTAAGACTAGATCACCAATTATGGCCATAAATTTGAGTGAATTATGTTATATAATCATAGTGCTTAAGTAACTAAACGATATCCTTTTATTATGGAATGCAATACTCAATATTATTAATGCTTTCCATAATTTGTAGTAACACTGGTTGTTAACTTAATGTTGATGCTAGGATCAAAATCATGGACCCTGATGGGCACAACACAGTTAAGGAAAGGGGAACTATTTATACATAGGAAAATGTATGTATTTATAATTTGCATGTTTATATCTGCGTGAATTATTTATATCATGCCGAAAGAGATCCTTCCGATGCGCCCCTGCAACGGGGCAATCGTTAGTGCTCGTGGCCATCTTCGATTCCGACCTCGTGGTAAGGTAAAACATATGTTGTCGCTTTGTAATTACCAGATTTCCTGAATCTTGGATTATGGTTCGAGCGTACCCCAGACTCCAAATCGACAGCTGTGGAGACAATTAGAAATAACACTCTAAGATAAGGGGGCAATGAATATGTTGTTGCGCCTAAATGTAAGGAAGAACATGGGTACGATTCCCAGTCGGGTCAATTAGGAAACGAACTTTTTTGAGTTAGTTCAAGTCTGAGAGTGCTGGAAAAGCCCCTGGCTGTTGTCAGCCACTACTTCATCATCATCATCATTTCAGCCAATAGACGTCCACTGCTGGACAAAGGCCCAATGATCTCCTCACAGATCGGTCCTGCGCCGCCCACATCCAATTGATTTCCGCTGAATCCCGCAAAGCTACTACATATAACACAGGAAATATCTAAGTTTGAGACTAGCTGATCTGAGTGAATCATTTTTATTTATCTACTTCTTATTTGGCCACAGATGCGTGTTAACCTCACTGTGATAAAGTAGGAGAAACCTGCTACATTCGTTCTTGTAATACAACGTGTAGTTGCAAACTCGAAATCGAATCAACGTTGCTTGCTCTGCTCGCTTTTTGCCCGGGGCACTATAAGGAACTCCTCAGCTGCCGACCAAGTTTTCTCATTATGCTCCTTAGGTACTTACTGCCCCGCCACTCACACTGTTACTATCCTCCATCAAAACCTCACGTACACGCAGACCTCTATCAATATATACGTTTAGATAACTGTGGTTAGTATGTCGTCCTATTAAGCAATCGACCAAAATTTGAAGTTTTCTGTTACTAGTTGTTAATGTCATCTCGGATTCTTGATCTTGGCGGTCTTGCACCGCTGTGCCTCCTGCCGCGAAACTGACGGCCGATAATTTTGCGGTTGTTTCACTCTAGGTATTGCTCACATTATAAACAAATACATATACATTATAATTATCAGTGTTATACATTTTAACATATTTACACAGTTAATCTCATTTTATTTTTTTCCTTATTCAATATTGCTCCACCTACCCCTCCTCTACTATTAAATGCCCTTTACACGAGTTGTCTGACCGCCGAAATTGTCCACAAAATTTCTATACTTAAGTTGTATATTTTATGCAATAAAGTATATAATATATGTATTATAATAAAATTACGAGTGCTATGAGATGGAAAGTGTGAGACTGAGAGCCACGCTTCGGCTTGAGCTGTGTTTCTCCTAGTGAGCGAGAGAGGCCCAATCAGGAGGCAGAGGGCGTTAAAAGTTTAGCACCGCACTTGTGATACCATTGTTGTTGCGGGTGTACGGGCGGCGGCAATTCCTTAACATCAGGTGATCTTTCTTCTCATTTCATCAATAAACCCAATATCGGCTGGAGGACATTCAGTTTAGATAAGCATCTTCTATTTCAATATCTCCAACATAAAACTTTTCGGCTAAAACCACGGACTATTTTAAAAACGGCAGCGCACGACTTAAGCAACTCATAAAAGTGTAGAGGGATATTTTCTTGGGGAGCACGAGAAGCGGTTAGCCGACTTTTACACTGGTTTTATTGTCTCGGCTCCCCTCGTAAACCGTCCTTTGTGTTAGTAACGTCTCAAGTTGTATTAACACCGTGATAACTTTAGTGGGAACCGTTCGAGCGGCCCGATGCCTTGTCCACAATCAGGCTGAACTAAGCGGATAGTTTTGATAATAATTTAAATGGGGCCGATGACGCTGCCCGTTAATAATACGGAAGGTTTCCAGGGCGCCCCTTTGATATTGAATTCGGTGAGCGAGGAAACAGTAATAATAAATTACGACCCTCCAGTATACTCCGCATGGTTTAAACGGTGTTTAGATGTTATGGCATAATTAGGAAGGTCGCCACTTCCAAGTTAACAGGGTCGGGCCGAACATTCCAATGTAACATTGGACCAAAATGTGATATTGATGAGATACTTCTACTATTAGAGTGGTGGTAGCTCATTGGATAAGAATTTGGGCATTCTTAACATGCATGCTAATCTAATTTCCGCAAACTTTTTGTACTAAATGTTACTTTGCGTAAGCATATTTGTTTTTACCTTATAATCCGGATATTGTTAAAAATAAGTGAAGAAAGGATGAGGTTTGTCAAATGTTAATGTGTAGGATTGCTTTATTTTATTTTATTTAAGACAACAAACAATCACTCACATGTAACTCTATAAGTGACGTATACTAGGTAACAATACTTAGTGTGCACACAGCACCGCTGTCTACAGATACCTGAGAAAAGGGCAATATAGAATAAGCGGGTACGTACAATACAACTTGGTTCATATATCAAAACATAACGCGTATCGGAATCAACGCGCATCCGGAGGCCCAAGTAAAAACCTATTACTAAACGGTACACACATATGACTACGGTTAAATTACCAAAGTAGCTAATGATAATTTCTTGCCTTGAGTTATGTGTAATAAAGAATACACATCCATTTCTAATGAGAAATAATAAAGTTACATTATTTTAATTATATATTCCCTGATCTCTATAATAAAATTAATAAACATCTTAATGATTATTCCCTCCCTATGTATGAATGCAAAACTATTTACAGTGAATGGATTTTAAGCCTTGATTATGATATGGTGAAATCTGTAATTAAGCAAACATACAAACATGAATATATAAATAATTATGCATTACTCACACACATACACGCACACGCACACGCACACGCACACGCACACGCACACGCACACGCACACGCACACGCACACGCACACGCACACGCACACGCACACGCACACGCACACGCACACGCACACGCACACGCACACGCACACGCACACGCACACGCACACGCACACGCACACGCACACGCACACGCACACGCACACGCACACGCACACGCACACGCACACGCACACGCACACGCACACGCACACGCACACGCACACGCACACACACGCACACACGCACACATAGACACTACCCACTCATATAGGTACACTCGCACACACATATGACTCTGACTTGTTTTTAGTGGTTTTGGATTTATTAATATCTTGAATTAGTGCTACCTACATTAAAGTAATTAATAAGTATAATCACGATTGTAAATAATGTTCAAAACGCTTGTTAAATGTAAGGTGGGCGCTAATAATTGGGACGCAGTCTCTGACTACTGCAGCTATTAAAGTGTAAAATGTTTTTGTAAAATTTTTATTACTTCTTATGAAGATTTTATTTATTTATTTAATTTAAATTATATTTCTACCTCAGCGCGGTGGTGAGGGAAACATCGCGAAAAAAACTATACGTTTCGGGTAGTTTCTGAAACGTGTAACCATGATTCAGATGGTCTAGCGCCCTGCTAAAGGGTTGCAAAGGTCAAGCGGCAGTTGCTTCATTGTAATTACCAAACCCCCAAATTCTGGTTCAGGCGTTCCCAGGCTTCAAAGCGATGGCTTTGGCTGCAACTGGGAAAAACACGTTGAAAAGATGACTGATAATGTCTTTGACAGTAAAAAAGTACACAAGAGAAAAGTCGACAAAGCTCCCTGTTATTCAAAATTTCATTAGCCAGTCAGTCGCAAACAAAACCAAAGTCTGTTACAATTATAAAACTCCGCGTCCAAATGGTATAACACTCCAACTTTTCAATAAGGAAATATTTAATATCCATTTGAAGAGCTTCCCGTCGAAAACAAAACAAAAACTTGAAAACACACTGGGTTTTATAAAAGGAAAATGAGATGGGTGTTCATTTTTAGGCCTTGATTTGGACGACAAAAATTTTCCAACGAATTTAGCGGTTTCAATCGATGACGTCGGTAATGGAAAAGTTCAATAGGCAACAACAAAGGCGAACACAAGTTAACGAAGCTCACGAAAGCGAAATTCACGATGGGAGCGCACTCTCGCGGACAGGAAATTAAAAGACAAAAGAGTACGGCCAGAGCAGTTTAGGCTCGGAAATGGAGGGCGTGCCCCGACTCTTTCTCATCTTTTCATAGGCCGCTTCCGACCGCAGTCACCTTCGCTATAACTCACGTAAACATTTACGCAGGGTTGTGGCTAGTGATGGCTGCAATCGGTCTTGGTCATGCTGGCCATGAATAAAAAAAATATATAGTTTAGGGTATCATTCTAATATATAGAAATAAAGACGGAGCATGCGTTGTAGATCAATGGCTGGAGTTAATACGATAATAATTGCGCTGCGCAGGAAAAGTTTTGTTATTTGAATTGGCCAAGTCTGATAAATAATAATTTCGATTTTGAATCCAATTTATTGCTCAATCTTATTTTTCAAGAAGGTAATAAATCAAGTTGTAACTTATCATAGAATTTAAATTTTCTGAATGGTCAAAACCAGAAAAAGATTCTTATTTGTAAAGTCGATAACGAGCGATACCACTTTCTTCCTGGCGCTTTGCAGACCGCTGAGCGCAGCACGCTCGCTTTGCTCGCTCGTATGCAATGTGTAATTATTATTGTTATTGACCTTTGATTATGTTTTTAGGCTAAAATCGTTTTGATGTGGAGCAATTTTGCTAAACCAAATGTAGTTAATATCAAGACTAGAAATCTCTTCTTGGTCTTTATTTTTGTTAACAATAGTAGATGTGTTTCTAGCGATCGTTTTACTCTGGAAAAGTGTAAACAAAGGAAATTGTTGAGTCTATAAATCGATGACTGGGGTGTGATTTAATAACGTTGAGTCAACTAAACCTTGGGTTTCAACTAGTGTAAATAAGTCGACTAGAAAATCTTGTTAAATAAATCCTACTGCTAGTGTATGTTTTCTGAAATCTAATCTATACCAGATTTTTAAATTTTCGCGTTGCATTATAAAATTAATAAAGACGGGAATTAACACGATATTTACTATGTGATAAAACATTGTGTACTCACATATTTTACTCGACGATTCGGCTACGTTACAGCAGCCGTGGTCACGGGCGGACTGCTATAACGCTATATATATATGCTATAGTATAATCTATACTAAAATAACGGGGTAAATTATATAAGCATCGACAAAGCTTATAGGTAACGACGAACAGACGAAACACTTACGCGGTGTAATCGCCACCTAACGCCATCACTTTTGAACTAATAATACTCCGAAATGTAGTGAGGTGAGGAGTGAGGTGGACCACTAGTAACAAAATAATGCTATGATAGTCGGATCTGATGCATAATAATAAAGAAAGATGAAATTTAAATAAATACTGATCGTTGAACACCAACTTACCTTATTTCTAAATATATCGATGTTTTCATACCCAAATTAATTACGTAGGCAGAAAGGATGTTATGCTAACACACCTTCTATAAGAATAGCGATCCCTGTTTCATTACATCAACAGACTTTACAACTTTCTTTCCAAAAACCTACAGTTCAAAGCTTTCAGTAATATAACCAGCTTTAAACGAATTAGGCTCACCTAGTTAAAGAACAACCAATTTGAAGGCACCTATTCATGAAAGAAATCGTATGAATACTGATTCGCAAAGTAATTTTAGGATAAATCGCCAGGTACGTATTCTACGCGCGAAGGAGGTGATTTTACGGATCATTATATTGTAAGCATCCTAAGAAATGATTAAATTGCCTTTTCGTTCCACGTGATCCGGAATAGATTTGTACTGTAACAAAATTAATCCGGACTAATACGGGGATGTCTGATGTGTATCAAGTGTGTATACGTATGGTTTCTGTAATTCAGACGGGCTGGCGGATTCCATTCATGCCTTGTATCGAGTTACAAGGGGAAACGGGGCCTATTCTTGTATGCTTACATTCACTCCTCTTTGGGTCTTAAGCGTTATGAGCAAGATTCTTTAGATGTTCTGTTGGATATTCTTTTTTTTGTTTGAATTTTACCTACTGTCTTTGAATGAATATAGTTTCAAATGTCTCAATTTTGCAGAAAAAATCCTACAAAGTTTAAAGTCGTGTGTATTTTTGGGTCGCGATATTCCCGCCTGGTACCCTGAAGTACGGAAGTCAATAGCAATAAATAAAAAATAACTATGCAGAACGTAATTACGCCTTGCCTTTACGTATGAATTACGCTTTTTGACGCTGGGGAATGCCTCCTTATGCATACCCTCCTGCCGGGGAGCAGGCGAGTTATGTCGGGCTTTCCTCTGGCGGGGGTTTCTCCTAGCAAGAAGCCAGCGACGCTCCCTCATCGCCAGAGTGGGGAGGGGACATGAGTACGGGTTAAAGAACCTTACTTCACGTCCCTCCCCAGGCGGAGGGCCCACTTACACTGCGGGCCTGACACTGCCTCCCCCAGTCAAGCTGGGGGGAAGGGGGGGTGGATAGGGACAACCGGGCTTACCAGGCTGAAGCAGAGGCCTGTATAGTGCCTGTGCTGGTACCCCCGTACCACGCGCCGGGATGCGTCTGTCGGTGCAACTTTCGTACTATCCATAGCTTTTATGTACATTATAGCGCTGTGAGAAAATATTGTGCTAAATGTTTTAAAGTTGTCTAATATTTTTTTTAGTTGATCTAGTTCTATCCGAAGTTGAGCGAAACTATTAATTCTCTCTCGAGGGCATTGTACTAATTAGGACAAACATTTTCCTCCAAGAGACATAGGGTCTATTCTGAAATTAAAAAATCATCTTCCCATTCCCAAGTGTTCAGCTGATTGATGCAATCTGTATGGGAATTTTTCTTGATAGAGCCTCTATTTTTATTTATATTATCGCTGATTCTGGGCCGCACTGTATTTTTTTTTAAAAGAAAGGCAATCAGGATGATTTCACTCCGCCTGATGATAAGCGGCCGCGAAATCCAAATATGAGGCTGACAGGCACAAAAGAACTAACAAAGTACCCATTGTGTCTGCCATCCTCACCCTGATGGCCTGCTGAGATGCCGCTTCACGCCCCGCTTAAAAGACCCCAGATTGTATGAAGGAGGAAACACATGAGCTGGGAGAGCATTCCATTTTTCTATTTTTGTGTGTTAATACTGATGTTTATTTTTGTTCGCGCATAAATCCAGAAATCAAAGGCCAGCATGGCAGCGTAAACTGGCAATAAACACAGGGTTTTCTTGGTTCTTTTTGGTTTTCCATCACGAAAACATAGCCACTATCCTCCTTGTTCAGTTAGTAGGTACATTTCTCGGTCAGTGCATGAATTTTTTTCTTACATTTAATAAAGCTTTAAGTTAACTATTCTGCCCAAAATTTATTTTGAGATAGTAAAATATTGAAGTTGATGTGCAAATGGTTGTTGTTTGTAAACCAGTTAGCATAATACAGCCGACAATAAATGACAAAGCGGCAGAACCAGCTCAACACTCTCAACTTTGTTTCCTAATTTAATTTGCATTTGGAATCAAAAACTTTCCGTGACACTGTTTTGCATTATTAATACTTTAGCATGGCGTGATCTCCCGGGAGGCGCACTAGAAGCCATAAATTGAATTCCAACCTTCGCAATTAGTTATTCCCGCGCGTGAAAACTTTCGAGATCGTTCGCCTTCGTTAACAGATGTTACGGTGCTATTCATTATACATTCCGTCGAATTGTAAAGCCGAACGTTTAATTTAAAGTACCGAACGCTCCTTTGTTAAATTGACGAACATTTTGGAAGGCATTGTTGAGGAGTCGTCCGGGCGCAGGAGGATTAGCGCTACCGGTGCTAGCCGCTAACTTCCCGCTTTACATTTGTCTTGATGGGTAAATATCCGAACGCCGAATTAATCAGGTTCCCATCTGCCTACAAGGGAAAGCTTTATCGATCAAGGAACCACCTCCACCGGTCTACCTTCCACCGGTAGAAACCCCATACATTAATGTTGCTCAAACGTAACTCAACTTGCCCTATGATACGCTGTGCAAGATAATAAAAAAGTTTTTGTGGCGAAGCAACCATTCCGTCGTCGTAGCACGTCTCTTATCGGGCTAATTTGGATCAAACAATTCCATTCCCCCTCATACAAATTGCGGAGAGGCACATTTGTTATCTGCAGTTTTCGCCAGAAATTATATTAAGATTTTGTGATGCGATAATGTTGTGTATTTTTACTTGCCTCTCCCGCGGTCTAGGGCAATGTACCCTCAGGGAGCGTCCGGATTTTATGATAACAATAAATTACTGGAAAAATAAACTAGATTCCATCTATTCTATGGCAGAGAAATTTTGTTCCGAGTTTCGCCTTATGAGATTGTATTTTATTTGTTCATTTCTGCGACGTTAATTTTCTTGATATGATTTATTTACACTCCGATAACAATAGAACAATGGATGGATTCAATGCTTTAATAATAAGTTTTCGTTATTGGCTTTGATCTTATCGTTAATAAGAGACGTTTCTTCTGTTTCAGATTCCCGGTGGCGTATACATGAGATGTTATGGGCTCACGCGGCGTAGCGAAGTGGCGATGGTGGGTGGTGGTGGTTGCGTGGGCGTGGGGCTCCGCGGCGCGCACGCTGTGCCCGGCGCGCTGCGCGTGCGACGACGCCCTGCGCTCCGCCTCCTGCGCCAACGCCAGCCTCGAGATCGTGCCCATACAGCTCAACCCAGAGGCCACCCACATCAACCTCACACACAACGCCATCGACAATCTCCTCTACACATTCGGTTTCTACACGCAACTCACCATCCTCGATATTTCTTACAACAAAATACAAGACTTAGGTAGTAAAAACTTTGAAAATAACTTGGAGATGACACATCTCAACGTCAGCCACAACTTCCTCAAGCGTCTAGATAAGGACACGTTCATCGGGCTGAAGGGGCTCGTAGACTTGGACCTGTCTGATAACGATATATCAAACATACACGCACAGACGTTCAAAGGCTTATCTGTACTGGAAAGACTCGATTTATCAAACAATAAGCTTGTGAGCTTCGAGGCGAACACATTCGAACCCTTGACAGCGTTGAAGATTTTATCACTAAAAAATAATACTATATTGGATATACCCTCGGCCAATCTTTTATTTGTTGTCCATTTAGAGTACTTAGATTTATCAGAAAATCTAATTCAGCAAGTATCTAAGCATGGTATACCTTATCTGAAGGAATTGAAGAATTTAGACTTGAATACGAATCTTATTGATGCGGTGGACCAGCTTGGATTTCACAGACTGCCTTCGCTGAGACATTTAGATCTCAGTGATAATAATATGACAACGATTCCTACATCGGCTCTATCCAAACTCTCGAATCTAACACATTTATATTTGAGTGGCAACTTTTTCCAAAATATAACAGCCCTTTCGTTTCAAAGCCTGTTTCACTTGAAGCATTTACATCTAAGCAGACTTTACGAAGTAGATAAAATCGATGCAAGAGCTTTTGTCGACAACATAAATCTGCAAAAAATATGGATGAACGAAAATGTTAAAGTAGGGGAGGTTCCACCGAGACTGTTTCATGGTAATCCTAAACTGACTCACATATACATGAGGAACAACGCTTTAGAAACACTGGAAGCGTCTCACTTCCCGATTGATAGACTGCAAGAATTAGAAATATCTGGAAATCCCTTCGCATGCAATTGCTCATTACTGTGGCTGTGGAAACTTGGGAGAGAGAGTGAAATAAGTCACAAAAAGTCTGGTAATGCAAGTACCATTCTAAAGATCGATTATGAGGATATCAAATGTTTGGCTCCAGAACATTTGAAGGGGGTGATGTTTGTACAAGTTCCGGAATCGGAATTCGGGTGCTCAAGTGGATGGGTTATAGTGGCGGTTGTGGTGCTAACTGTGAGTATCGTTATAAGTGTGGTCGGTGGGGTTTTGTATTTCATGGGACCTTTGAAGAAGTGCAAAGGGGACAAATCAAAGCAAGTGATGACGAGTGTTATGTTAAATGGTGATGTATCCAAGTTGAGTAATGGCTTAGGATACTCGACGAGGAGTAGGGAACAAGAGAACAAACGAGACGTAGATCGATACCTGATGATCGGTTCGTCCGTAACTAACAATTTTCATTCACTAAACCCTCCTTGGCAAAGTGTAGACAAGAATCCTTACTACCAGGAAGATAGTGAGGAGCACATCTACCAACAGTTTGCCTACGAAACTATTCCACATCACAGAACGCCAGAGAAACCACACATAGTGTATGTCTAACAAAAGTTTTGCGCAAAGGACAATGTCGCAGATATATTCTTTGGCGCGTTACATGTATAAATAATGAACATAGTGTGTTGTGAAGGAGATAACGGAACATTGAATTTGCAATAATGTAAATAGTGATACGATTGAAATTGTAATATGTGATAGCTTTGTATATAGACATGTAAATATAATAACAGTGCGGATAAAGACATTACTTTAAAGACGCTATTCTCGATTTTGTACTTAAATCATTTAGGCTGGATTCAACCAATCTTTATCCGTGGACAAATTTATGGTGTAACGTCAGATTTGTATAGAATGACCACGCTTTGCCATACATTTGGTATCGGATTAAGATTGGTGGAATCGGCCCTTAGTCAGGTTTAATGTAAAGGTTGACGTAACTGGACAAAATAGCGCTAACTGATTTCCGAAAATCATGGTGATTTTATCAACAAATGGTACGTTTTGACTTGTTTTGTACTTTGTAATGATGGTTGTTTGTTGAAGGAATGTTGTTTTGAAAATGTAGGACTATATCGGTTGAAATTATTTTGTCCCAGTTTGAACTGAGCCTAACCTTGAGTTATCTTTTCATATTATAGTTATACGAGTAGAATGATCACAGGATCAATGTACTGTTTTGTTTATTAGTTCCTTTGAAATATGGGTACTCCGATATTATTAAGTGCTTTGTGAAAAATCTATGAAACAATATGTACTAAATTAATAATATTCATGTGTAATTTATATAGTATACATTTATATTTTCTGAATAAAAAAAAAACACCAATACTTGATGAAAACTTTGTACAAAGATGAGCAATATAGATTACTAATTTCAAATACTATAATGTCGTTACTTTTATTGGAAACATTGTTATAGCTTACCTATTAGTTGTATTATATTAGAAAATAAACCCTATTTGACTTGTGTATCATGTGCTTACAACATTTACCTTCATACTATAGCATCAAATATTATAATAGAAACAATATTAATATTAAAATCCAGTTGCTCTGATGGAAAGGGGTACAAATCATATGAATACAGTTTTATTGGCTATTTTTGTAAATTAATTTCTCCAGAATTATTTAACGACTTCGTTTCGATAGATATCTGAAATTGATATTTTTATACGTAGATAATATGTATTGGGGTTTGATTTTGAAGAGTCCGGCTTGAGATAATAGATTTTCTATCGAGGGCATCGATCGATGAAGGAATGCATAAGTCGAGGAGGATTGATAGTTTCTACCACACTTATCAATCGACATCGACCATTGAAATCAATCGATTGGTTAGACGAACGGTATCCGTCGATCAATTAATGCTACCAGACTAGTCGATCGACGCTGATCGATACCTTCGATCGAAGAGCGATGGATTGGTTTGGTAACGCCCTTAAATGTACAATTTTGCTAAAATATTTTAAGATCAGTATAGAATTATGATAGTTGAAAATAAGTTGCAAACAAGACCTTCGCTTTATATGCCAAATTTACAGTTTTCGTGTTTTTTTCCAACTTCATATGGGTTTGAAACATTTTGTATTTATTAACTCGTTAAAAATAAAGTAGCCTTTTAATGTTTAAGTTACTTTAATCGAATAATCAACATGAATATTAGACTGAACTTTGTACTTCATTAATAGTATAAGTTAAACTACAGAATTTATAGAAATAAATTTATTCTATCTAGTCTGATAATTTTAAAGCCGGTCTCTTTTGGAATCATCGCAAAATCTAGACGAATATAAAAGTGTATGACGGAGGTCATTTTATAAGTATACGTATTATTTAATGTTTAAAATACATTTAACCGAGAACACCATACCTAACCTGTCGATACCTACAGTCATACTAATAGAGTAAGGCTACTTATACATACTAATTAAAAAAAACTTTTGTTATGAAACTTATTTAAATATATAATGCATTAAAACAAAGGGACAATTAAACCATTAATAAAAATTTAACTTGAAGTTTTATTTTATAGAAGATTTCTAAATAACGTTACATAGTCAAATTCGGATACATATCAATGTTGATGTTGTGAAATATTTATTATATTTAACATAGTAATGTAAATATTTCACAACATCACATACATTGATCTGACTCCGAGATAGGTAGCTCAAGCACCTGTGTTACGGATATCAGAATCAACAGTGAGATTACAAATTTATACATATAATATTTTTCTTATTAAAATACATACTTTTAAGACATAGAAAACTACCAGACCAATAAAATCAGACATGTTCATGCACACAAATGTTTGTACTGTGCGGGGACCGAACCCGCAACCCTTGGACCGAGGGTAGCGTTCACTACCACTGTTCCAAATGTAAGGTTATTTAGCTAATACCTTTCTATAATACGTATCATTTATCCATCAGCTCACCACTCCGATCGATCTTTGGCCTAGCCATCTCGCAGAAGTCTCTCTATCTGCATTATGACCTTTTGCGCCAGACAATTCACACCAATCTACGTACTCAAAAACTAAGGCATTCCCTGTTTTAGGAGTACGAGATGAATATAACATACATAGCTTAAAGCATTGCATGCCTCAAGTTGCAATGGACAGGGCACATCGCGAGGAGAACCGACGGCCGTTGGGGCGGAAAGGTCCTCGAGCGGAGGCCACGTACAGGAAGTCGCAGGACGATCTGGCTAAGACCGCGGGAATCCATTGGATACGGACGGCACAGGACCGGTCTGTGTGGAGAACATTGGGGAAGGCCTATGGCCAGCAGTGGACGTCTATTGGCTGAAATGATAATGATAAGATGTATATAAAGCCTAGATCGTCTATCATAACGTCCAGATTCTAAACAAAGAACCACCAATCAAGAGAATCAATCCATTTTTTTTTCTTCGACCTCACGATACTGCTTTACATTCTTCTAATGTATTCTGCAAACAACTGAATTTGTCAAAAAGTTGGTATTTATTCCATACTTCCGATTGGTGGTTTACTAAGAAAATTTCGTTCATTTTCAAGATTGACCCGTCAGGGTATCGAACCTGATATCTTCTGTGCTTAAACAACTAATACTTTATGCGAATAAAAAGCACGATAACGCAAAAGCATATCAGATCAGAATATCAGCTCACATCAGCTTGATAAAAAGCTATATTGAGAAAAAAACCCGGCGTGCAGCGGCACTGTGCTGTTTCGCTGCGTGAGTGAGGGTACCGGAGGCCCAATCCGGGGGTAGGGGGGGTTTAATAGTTGGCAGCGCACTTGTGACTTCAATGTCACGGATGTCTATGGGTGGCGGCAATCGCTTACCATCAGGCGATCCGTCTGCTCGTCTGCCACCTATCATATAAAAAAGTAAAATTAAGATCGGACATAGGCCTTTTTTAATGTTCTCCACACATATGTCCTGTGCCGCCCGCATCCAATGGATTCCTGCGACCTTCACCAAATTGTCGGTCCACCTTGAGTAGATATCAAGATTCCCACATAGTAATGTTTATATTTGAATTAACTTGTTGACTCTTATACTTATATAGAGTTGTACTTTCATCTTTAATGCCTTTTAGTGAAAGACATAAATTATTCTCTGTAAATTTATAATGATCACATTGAAGCATTAACTTTTTGAAATAAAATAAGCCCGCAAGAAGCCCGCAATATTAAATTCAGTTTATGTTTCATACCAAACCTTATCCATAATCGTCTTCATTCTAGTATTTAGTTCAGGGTCAAATAACTCATTTTGATAAAGTCAAAGTATAACGATAGCCAGAAGCTAAGATAAGTCGTTTCGACAATCGCTGTGCGGCGCTGCACCATTGGCTTTGTAAGCGGAAACCTAATGTTACGAAGAAATTGCGCCGAAAATTTTTTTTATAAATTTGAGACAAATATCAGATATCTGGCTACCTTAGGTTTTACCTTGTACGAATAAACACACATCAATTTATACAATTTCTATTTTCTTTACATCACCTTAAAGCTTGACTTTAAGGTGACGTTTGGTATCAATTTAGGAAAAACAGATTATTGTAATCTGATGTGTCTGTGAAACTAGAAACAAGGATGATAATTTATACCATAAACATTCAGGCCAAACACCAATATCTGTTTCTTAAATAAACACTTTATTGATGTGGGAATCAAACCCGCGACTCTTGCATCTCAACCGGCGCTTAAATTTAGTGCGGGGTTCTCAAAATAATAGCAAAGCCAGTAGATTTATATTGATTATGGCGATAACGAGAGATTCAAAAATAATACATCTTTAAATACTTGAAGGAAAGAATAATTGAGACGGATAGCTATATTTTTACAAGCGACAAGTAACAATAGTAAAAATGGCCACTTTCACCAATTATGAAACTATTATTACTTAAAGGAAGAAATTATTACCTAAATTTGTCTTAATTGTTATTACATTTCTTCAAGATTTTAAACCTGTAGGTAATTTATAAAGAATCTCTCATAACCGTCAATCAATCAATCAATATAAATCTATATATGTATCGTCGATTTTGCATAATAAGTTACTGGTTATATTAATACTATGATGAGACTATAACTCGCAAATGCAATACACTTTGTCCTCAAAAGCGTGCATAATTCAAATTTTATTTGCTGAAAATGGTACGATAACCTTGACTTCTTGAAATTGGATATCATAAAGCTCTTGAAACGAGTGCAATTTTACAATTTATAACTTGGATGCATGCAGGTGGGTACTTGAGTTTTGCTGCATAAAATTAAACTTCGGCCGAGGAAATTTTAACTGGGTACCTATTCTAAACTTCTTTTTCGGTTTTATACGTGCCCTTAAAGTAAGAAAGTTGGTTCTGATCTGAAATATCAGCTATGTATGGAGGATATTGTAATGCACTTGTGTGAGTGAGTATATGAACCTGCCTTGGATTTCCCTTGGATTGTGTCATCTGGAGTCCCATCGAAATATGAGAATAAAGAGTGCACTTGGGCTGATTGTTCAGATCAGAATCAGTTCTTCTCACTGCACATAAAACAGAAAATGAAGTTTATAACCTACCTACCTAAGGTATACCCACTTAAAACATTCACGCTTGAATTTTGTATTCGCGACAATTTGTTTGATGACGATGACCTACATAAAAATATAAAGGTGACACCTTATGTAGGAGGCCAATGCGTAGCTTAAGGTGACGGGTAGGGCACACTAGCGACGATAATCAATTTTGATTTTTAGCTACTAAAGCGGATCTATTATAAACAATTTCGAGATTACAATCTCTCGGCAAACACTTATATTTATTCAATAACCATGTACAAATGTTGGGCCCGTTTTTGTACGCGAAAAATTGATTCACGCCAAAAACGGCCACTTTTGGTGCTTAATCCAAAATCCGAGTGCAAAAGCAGACCAAACAGTTAACTATAAGTATTTAATAAATAGTATAGGTCTTTGCCGAGAGATTGTATTCCCGATATTGTTTAAATAAATCCGGTTTAATAGCTAAATTTTAAATAGATTGGCGTCGCTAGTGTACCCTACCCATCACCTTAAGCTGCTTAGTCAGCTGTTCAAGTAAGTTACCAAATAGTTGCTAAGATGTCACTTATTTAGTTTGCACTCTTCATTAAATGCAACCTTTCCATCCATTGACTGAATAAGTGATCGTAAAACTGACGCAGTAAACTGCAGCTGCATTTAATGCGAGTTAAACAGCAATTAAAACTTAATTACAATTCCTTTCGATCTAAAATGAAATTCGTCCAGTTCCCGTAATGAGCCGCCAATGAATTGGTCACATAATAGGAAACTGCAGAAAATTCAAGTGAAGTAAATCAGTATTTCATATGACCCGTAATATATATATCATATCATAATATATGTATATCATAAGCCTGGCAAAAAAGGGAGGATCGTAACCCTCTAAGGAAACCCAATAAGGAAAATGATGTGAGGACAAGGAAATACTTATGATTCATCATTAATAAATTCATACATCACATACTTAGACCTGATGATTCCTGATTACGCACTATTATAAATATCAGACAACAGAGGTAACAAATTGTTTCAGCTATTTCGCTCGCCCCTTAATCAAGGTAGGTACACAAGGTAGGTAACGAAATGATAGTCTCTAAAATAATTCTAGTTCGCTCGTGACCACGGCTGCTGTAACGTAGCCGAAACGCCGAGTGAAATATGTGAGTACACAATGTTGTATTACATAATAAATATCGTGTTAAATCCCGTCTTGATTAATTATAATTCTATAATCACGAATGTGGTCCCCGGCAGATGCCGTGTGGTCCCCGGCAGAGTAGAATAGGCCACCCTCACTCTTACCGAGGTGTCGTAAAAGGCGACTAAGGTAAAGCTGCTGGCATGATCATCAGCACCCAGAGAAGGAAAACTCTGCATTTATATCAAAACCCTCGCCAACCCGTCTGCCAAGCGTGGTGAGTATGGCAATTACCCCTCATGTGATTGAGGGAGGCCCGAGGGAGGCAGTGGGGACTTAAATGGGTTGACGATGAATCACGAATGTATATAATCACAATTTGTTCTTCCTTTTTATGGAAGAGCAATTTATTAAAATCTCAAAATAACTTTCATCATCATAATTTCAGCCAATAGACGTCCACTGCTGGATATAGGCCTCACCTAATGCTCTCCACACAGATCGGTCGTGTGCCGCCCGCATTCAATGGATTCCCGCGACCTACACCAGATCGTTGGTCCACCTTGTGGGGGGGCTACCACTGCTGCGACTTCCTGTACGTGGCCTCAACTCGTGGACCTTTCCACCCCAATTGCCGTCTGTTCTCCTAGCTACGTGCCTGCCCATTGCCCCTTGGGGTATGCAAAGACTTTCTAATAATTCTTAATAATAATAGTTTAATAGTAGGAAAGCCACGCTTCGGCATGAATAGGCCGGGCCGGCTCGACCGGAGTAATACCACGTTCTCACAGAAAACCGGCGTGAAGCAGTGCACGCGCTGTGTTTCGCTGCGTGAGTGAGGGTACAGGAGGCCCAAGCCTGGGGAAGGGGGGTTAAAACAGTGGGGTGACACCACTGGTGTTACAGGTGTCCATGGGCGGCGGTAATCGTTTACCATCAGTGATCCGTCGGCTCGTCTGCCACCACAATAAATCAGCGGTTAGAGTTTGTATGGAAATGCATTTTTTGAGAAACCAATCAATATTGATCCCATAAAAACATTTTGAGCACTACAGTCAGATGGTTGGTTGTAGATGTCAAGACCCTGAATAAACCCCAGAGAATATTCCTCTATATTTGGGTATAAACATCGATACATATAAACACGGTATTTCAATTTAGATTTAACAGTTCACTAGTTGGTCTCAAGTTTTTTCATTTGTCTTTCGAATGTACTACTCATTACTTTGGTCACTTTAAACTCTAAAACATATTTCTTTCTATCAGAGCAAGGTATCAGACAAATAATGTATACCAAATATATAAGTGTGGTCCCCGGCAGAGTAGAATAGGCCACTCTCACTCTTACCGAGGTGTCGTAAAAGGCGACTAAGGTAAAGCTGCTGGCATGATCATCAGCACCCAGAGAAGGAAATCTCTGCATTTATATCAAAATCCTCGCCAACCCGTCCGCCAAGCGTGGTGAGTATGGCAATTACCCCTCATGTGATTGAGGGAGGCCCGTGCCCCAGCAGTGGGGACTTAAATGGGCTGATGATGATGAAATATATAAGTACTGAAAGAGATTTTATAGCACTCAGACACTGAACACACACAAAATTTATTGATAGTGAAAATCGAATCCACGGTTCTTGAAGTGCGAGACAGGATTATGACGTCAACAAAGTAATTAATCTGAGTAACTAATATGATTCAAAATACTCTTACCAATAACTCAAGGATTATACTAGATTGTACTGTCTGTATTACTTAATCTTTGTCGCTGCAAATTGATTATGATAAATCAGATCGATTTTATTCATTGCGATGACAGTCATTCGACATCGAACGTGCCTTTTTATGCAGTATCGCTAAATTATGGAAAATTTAACAAATTACGATCATCAGTAATTAATATCCCTCGATTGACTGTTTAAGTATTCAACAAATGTAAAATATTATCTATTAAAGTACCTATGATATTAAAATCAGCAATCCAATACACTAATACAATTACTCGGTTCGTACAAAAACGAACGAATGGTTTTCATTCATCATCATAATAAACTATAGGTACTAAATCAGGTGCTATCGGTGGTGTTTCTGAATGTTTACAATCTGATGACTTTTAAAAGAGCTTATCCCACATCACACATGCACTTTTGGCTTTTAATCGCTTCGAATGTAGTGGATGTCATAGTAGGCGATGATCCCATAACCATCAGGTGGCCGTTTACTAATATAATGAACAAAATAAATACGTTAGTACATAAATGTCCACATATCCTCGTCTCTACCACTACGTTACGTTACTGAAATGGTTTCCTATTATGTGGGACTTAGTTTGTATTCCTGTGGACAGCTCTGATTAACTCGTTTTTAATATTTTACGCCAATATTCTTTTTTACATCATGAAAAAATATTAAACCGCTTTATCATTTTAAAAGTCAATTTTATTTTACACTGTAAAAGATGAAAGTAATAAACTGTCATCGATAAATAAACAATGCCATTTATCGCCAGAACGACAGTGTTACGAAAATTAAATTATAATTCTTCTTAATTATGTTCTTTCGAACCCTTTTTGTTTATGACACTATTAAACACCGTTTCCAGTTCGAATTTAATAAAAATTGATTGAAGCATGTCGGATTAATTTGGTGCCTTGCTACGTTGGAATAGAGTTGACAAATGATTAGCGCGTGGAAGTGTTTCCATTTGGCCTAACGAGTAGGTATGTGTAGTTTCTGAGTGAGTGGATCAACAACTGTATCAGTTCACTTGAAAAGCGAGTTCTTGTTATCCACTCTTCTCTTTTTAGAACATCATCATCATGATTTCAGCCAATAGACGTCCACTGCTGGACATAGGCCTCCCCCAATGTTCTCCACCCAGATCGGTCCTATGCCGCCCGCATCCAATGGATTCCCGCGATCTTCACCAGATCGTTGGTCCACCTTGTGGGGGGCCTACCACGGCTGCGACTTCCTGTACGTGGCCTCCACTCGAGGACCTTTCCGTCCCACCGGCCGTCTGTTCTCCTCGCTATGTGCCCTGCCCATTGCCACTTGAGGCATGCAATCCTATGGCTATGTCTGTGACCTTAGTTCTCCTGCGGATCTCATTCTCTTTTAGAACATCATCATCATCAGCCTATTTAAGTCCCCACTGCTGGGGCACGGGCCTCCCTCAATCAACTGAGGGGTAATTGCCATACTCACCACGCTTGGCAGACGGGTTGGCGAGGGTTTTGATATACATGCAGAGTTTTCCTTCTCTGGGTGCTGATGATCATGCCAGCAGCTTTACCTTAGTCGCCTTTTACGACACCTCGGTAAGAGTGAGGGTGGCCTATTCTACTCTGCCGGGGACCACACGGCCAACTTTTACAACACTTTTAGAACATATCCGATGTTAAAGGTAAAATAAACGGATATAACAGACAATGTAAACGTAATTTATTAAATCTACTCACTCTTTGGATAGAGACGGGCTACCAGCAAGCGGGTATTCTAATAGGTACGTGATTACCGCCGCCCATTAACTGCGAGGCGTGATGCATTGCTGGCTTTTCTCTCTCAGTATTTTTTCTTTCACTTAGTACGTCAACTAAATTAGAAATGCATGTGAACTAAATTAACTACTTAGGTGAGTTATCTGCTTTAAATATATATTTGAGTAATGAAAAAAAATGTTTATTGACACTATGAGTAAAGATGCATAAACTTCTTGATTTGGGGGTCTATTCTCGTGCACTCGATAACGAAGTTTCATTGAAGATTTGTATGGACGAATGAATAAAATCTCTAATATTCGACTCAATATCGACTCCACGAGAATTGCGTTCCATCCATGGTCCACCAAAGGGGCCGTTCTAGTACACTGGACTTTGAAGTCGAGTGAAAGATTTGAATGGACATTCATCCATACAAATCTCTAAATTCGATTGATGATTATTCGTATGATATCTCCAAATTCGACTTCAATGTCGAGTGCGCGAGATTGGCTCGAGGGCCTGTTTTAATGCAATCAACATAGATATCAAATTCAAAATGTATATGGATATCTCGTATTCGACTTCTTCGTCCAGTGCACTTGAATAGGCCCTTTGGTTGACGTACCTATATAGCAGCTGTCTGATATGTCATTTACTCTTTTACGTGTAGTGAACTGTTCTGCTCATGCCTAGTATCAACGAAACTTCACCTGCAAATACAGGTATGTCCACACCGACCACACTTACTCATTACTGTGTGGAATAGTAAGGGGCGAATACACAGGAGACTCGTTGGTCCGGGTCTCGGCAGATCTATAATAGAGATAAATGGATGTCAAAGCAACGCGTCCCGCTCGAAAGTAAAATTGTAAGGGTTGCTCTCGCATAATGGAGGATACGTGTAGGAAATTTATTTTGCAATTAGGCCTCATTTGAATGTAGCTTTAATTCGCCCGTTAATAAATTTACACAGAGGATGGAGTCAGAACTAATTGTCAGTAGAGAAGTAAATTTGGTAATACAATTTTGTACTTCAATGGGCCCAGTAACGTAATAATAATTTAATGAATTTCTTGGATGTTGTTTCTAGTCGTTTAACGTTATACTTTACTTCATTTACAAGGCCTTATTTTTAATATTACCTAATTAATATTACCTTAATGTTCTGCTCTCCGTTTGAATGAATTGTGTTATCAGCCTTATAATTCGTTTTTTTACATTATGGCGGACAAATGAGCAGACGGCTCACCTGATGGTAAGCGATTACTGCCGCCCATGGACACCAATACCAGTTGGTGTCACACGCGCTGCTTACTCTTTCCCCTGGCTTGGGCCTCCGGTACCCTCACTTTACTCATTTTAAGTTTACTTTGAACTTTTCTACTTAATGTGAAATTTAATATTGTAAGTACAGCCACACACCAAAGTATACAAAACTGACAAATTTCTTCAATCGATTCTCAGCTTAATGGCAAATACGTTCGGTTCAAAACTCAATACTCAAACAGTTTATTGCATTCACGAATGTCTAATAAGATCTTATACAAAGTTTCCTGTACATCATGTTAGACTTTTGGCCATAGAATAAATTTATATGAACTTGAAATGGACTCCTTAAAAATGTGTTAAAGTTTTATTAGTCTCTATTCCTTTCTGATTTATACTTATTATATAATAGCATCACAGGCATATAATTAATATAAATACTAAGGAGTGTTTATATCTATACCAAGCCTAATTATTTTCATAGTTAAAATATTCTGTTAAATTGTAGAAACATTTTTATTTCAATATTTTTTTGAGTTTTTCAAAGAATAATTTTGTATTATTTTCCATTCTTAGTTCATTGGGTAAATGATTAAAAAATGTAATGGCACTATAGTAAGGGCTACTATAGTACGGGTAGTATAGTACTATAGTACGGAACCGAAACGTGGCCGCTTACAATGTGCCGATTAATGAGGCTCAAAGTCGACCAGTGAGCAATGGAGAGGGCTATGCTCGTAGTCTGCATGAGCAAATAATGAGACCCGCAGGAGAACTAAGGTCTCAGACATAGCCCAAAGGATTGCATGCCTCAAGTGGAAATGGGCAGGGCACATAGCGAGGAGAGCAGACGGCCGTTAGGGCGGAAAGGTGAGGACCTTTCCGCACTCGAGGGAGTGGAGGCCACGTACAGGAAGTCGCAGCCGTGGCAGGCCCCCCACAAGGTGGACCGACGATCTGGTGAAGATCGCGGGAATCCATTAGATGCGGGCGGCACAGGACCTATCTGGGTGGAGAACATTGGGGGAGGCCTATGTCCAGCAGTGGACGTCTATTGGCTGAAATGATGATAGTAAGGGCTAGCATTAAACATAGCCATACGGCTACTTGGTATCTCTTTTTTTATATGAGAGGTGGCAGACGAGCAGACGGATCACCTGATGGTAAGCATTCCGCCGCCCATGGACACTCGCAACACCAGTGGAGTCACAAGTGCCCTGCCAACCTTTTTCCCCTTCCCCCATTGGGCCTCCGGTAACCTCAATCACACGGCGAAACACAGCGCAGGCGCTGCTTCACGCCGGTCTTCTGTGATGCAGTGGTATCACTCCGGTCGAGCCGGCCCATTCATGCCTAAGCGTGGCTCTTTTGGCACATTTATCTTATATTTATTCAAATTATTAATACGGGGGGTATATAAGGAAGAATCAAAAATATCTGGGTTATTTTTTATAAATTTACATATTTCTAGTACATATAGAGAAGTTACTATATTTCTAGCTGTATGAAATGGGGTCTGCAAGTATCAGTTTTATCAATATTCATAATTATTCTGATACATTTTTTTGTAATATAAAATCATCTACGTTTGTGCTATTTCCCCAGAGGACGATACCATATGTCAATTATGAGTGGGCATAGGCATATCAAGCAGTAATCGCTGTTCAATATGCATTTAGAAATTTTGACAGATAGCAGTAAAGTGGTGTGTGACTGTCTGTACAACTATCTTTTATAAGTGCAATTAGCATTTTTGGCAAAACTCAAGTGTAGTTTCATGCTAGTGGATGTAATAAAGATGATCTATGTATTTTTATCTATGATTTGTGCAACACAATTTTTATATAAATTAAAAACCAAAATTCAAATTACTCACTTGTTCATATCACAAAAAAATGGAAACGCATCGTATATTTCACTCATTGACAGTTTGTTCCGCGGCGCGCAGACATCACCTGCGGCCCTCGCTCGCATCGTTCCACGAAGGCACTATAAAAAACGAATATTTCCATCACCGGGTGACAGTATAAAAGTCCAATCAGGCGAGTTACGCGAGCATTTAGCGCAGACAAATAAATTAGGGGCCAATAGACACCAATCCAAATAGGAAGAGTGTATCGAAAAATTGGAACGACCAGCGCGAAAGGTACCGAATTTATGCTACAGTTTCACTCCCTTGCAAAGGCCATTAAAACTGTCCGTCCATCCGTTTTTAGATTTAAACCAAACGGTCCGCCGTCACGAATCTAAAAAACATTTATCACTTTCGATTTTCCGCCCACGGCCGTGGTAGGGCGCGTGGTCCGATCATTTCCGTAGATTGGTTGATACTGCTCCATTATAAGACCCGAGGCATTTACTGAAAAGGTACCGTTACACATGCTTAAAGCAGGCTACTTTTGGGCAAGTGCTACTAAGTAGCATATGTGGACGACTAATTTTGATTTTTAAGCATGCTACCTGTATTTCGGGTGGAAGGGGGATTGTGGCGGAGTGCTTTAGCTCGTGTAAACAGGTTTGCTAATTTTTAAGCATGCTACTGGATGCTTAAAAATAAGTAAACCTGTTTCAAAAGCATGCTTAATGATAGCAGATGTGGACAGTTCATTAAGCATGCTCATATTTGGCATGCTTTTTAAGCATGCCAAAAGTGAGCACGTGTAACAGTAGGTTTAATGGTTTGAGTATTTTTTTTTCAGAAAATAAGTACGCAAATAGCTAAGCGCCATTATGACCCTCTGATTAAGACTAGACGCGTGAAAATAGTAGTCCCAAGATGCTAAAAGAACAGGTACAGATAAACATTACACAGACAGATGCAGAAATTAAATAAATAACAAATAAAATATTGACCTATTTATACTATGAAGTAGGTTAAAACCCTAATTCTACTCCTATATTTAAACAACCCCACTCCATAAAACCAAAAAATTGAAGCCTAATCAACCTCTTCAAACTTGTAACAGAACATCCGTTTATTTACCCATAAAATCCATCCAATCAAAACGCATAGCACATAAAAGGGCTCCAATGAGAAAAAATAAAGACCTTTTATCCTCATCCTGAAAGGCGGCTGAAGCGTAGGGTGGGAAGATTTATTTCACGACAGTGCCGTTATAGCACCGAAGGGACGGTAGGAATGCAGCCTGCAGCGCTACAGCGGTAGTCATTCCGGTGTTATATGACCGCAGATCAGCAGATCGCGGAACGAATTTTGCGGGATTGTCTCTGGGAATTGGGACGCAGCGTATCTTCTTTTAATTAAAAACGGAATTGTAAGCGCAAAACAGTATCGCGTTTGATGTAGCGGGCGATGTATGGATCGGTTCTTCATTTTTGTGTACAGAATGTTGCGTTTCGTTTAAAAACTTGGCAGATTTTTTCACTACGTTTTCTGTTGTTTAGCAAGATGGATTGCATGCGATCGGAAAAACGTTGCGTCATTTTGCGAGTAGACTTGTGTACAGCATACTCCACGCAGCTGACTAATTAGCTCAGCAGATAATTTTCTATGAACCAAAATAAATAAATAAATATTTCACAACATCATATACATTGATCTGACTCCGAGCTAGGTAGCTTAAGCACCTGTGTTACAAATATCAGAATCAACAGCAGTATAACAAATATATACATTTAATACTTTTCTTTTGTAAATACATACTTATAATACATAGAAAACATCCAGACCAATACAAACAGACATGTTCATCACACATTTTTTTTTAATATTTACAACATCACATACAAGATAGGTAGCTCAAGCACCTGTATTACGGATATCAGAATCAACAGTGGGATTACAAATATATACATATAATACTTTTCTTTTGTAAATACATACTTATAATATATAGCAAACACCTAGACCAATACAAATAAACATGATACATGCACACAAATGTTTGTACTATACGGGGATCGAACCTGCAACCCTTGTATCAGAGGCAGCGTTCACTACCACTGTTCCAAATGGGTCGTTAAAAAGTGGCGATCTCTTGTTTCGGGGGCCAAGACTCACTTCTGTTTGTTAACCTTGTGGAGTAAGTAAGTAAGTAACATTAAATCTTTTCGTCTAGGTACTTTAAAAATGTAAAAGACTTAAATTTAAAAAACTGCATCATATAAGAATACATAGTAAAATACATAGATCGAATAGACAAGGGCTTTGTTAGATGGTGTGTTGGATTTCACGCTTATTGGTTGTTGCTGACGTAACAGGCCATTATAGTTACCAAGTCTATGGTTTCTGTTCGAATAAGGGCCGATTCGACCAACCTATACTAAATCTATGGTAGGTATAGTGCTGTCATTCTATATAAATTTGATGTTATACCATAGATTTATCTACGGATAATAATTGGTCGAATCGGACCTTAGTGATAAAACCGTATGTCCGATAGGCAGATTGTAAAAACAGTTAAATATAGGTACGTGTTGTGGTGAAAAGTGTGATCTTTTATTGGCTATACATATGGCGTACTAATATATAACAACTAGGGACTCTAAAGGTGGCTATACTCGGTCAGTAATCTGGTGACAAGCCAATATTTACTCGGGTTCATCTGAGCGATGTTACAATCGTGGTAGTCCTCAATAATATCCAACAACCGATTACGGTTACGGCGGCCAATATTAACGATTAGCCACATACGCAGGATATGTTATAGTGTTCAAGTGTGTGCGCAAACACAAGTACACTCTCTATTCCCTTACCCTCATATTCCGATGGGATACCTGCGTGACACTATCAGAGAGGGATTAGGCGCAGGACCAACGGCTTAACGTGCTTTCTGAGGCACGGGGGTACAAGACCGCCGACTTCTAGACTCCGGGCTGACACTAAGAATTTCTTACCGAAAACTTAGGTACAATTTTTGGCCCGACCCGGGGATCAAACCCGGGACCTCTTGCGCAGCCGTCGCTTTAGAGTGCGACCCACTAACCACTACGCCATCGAGGTAGTCCACAATATTCCATTATGATTGACCTCAGGATATTATAAGACGGCCCTAACGTATATTAAAGATACTTATGTCAGTTATGGTAGAGTTGGATATGGTACGGAGAGTAGAGTATGAGAGGGTGGTAATGGTTCAACAATTGTCACGGTTAGTGATATCTCTCGGATGACCCATGCTAACATTGGCGTGACGCCACACAACTACCTGTATATGACCACGTTAAGGCGACGGGTGGGGCCTGTGGGTGGGGTAGACTACCGATGCCAATTGATTTTATTTTTTAGCTTTTAAACCAGATCTATTTTAAACATATTTAAGGCTAAGGAATGGAACTCGCTGCCGAGGTCTGTTTTTCCTTACCACTATAATCTGTGCATCTTTAAGGTAAGAGTGAACAGGCATCTTTAAGGCAAACGCGTATCATCCTAGACCACATCGTCGCTTTCCATAGGGTGCCATTGTGGTCAAGCGTTAGCATATTGACAAAAAAAAAAAACTATTCCGGAGGTCCAGTTTTTCCGCAAACACTTATGCTATTTACCTAATAATCATGCACAGATGTTTGGTTTAGTGGGCTTTGTGGCCAATTAAATAAATAGTCGATGTTTTTCGAGAGGCTGGAGCTCTGAAATTATCAATAATAGATACCTACTAGCTTGTTAGCTCAAATCTATTCAAATCAATTGAGGTCACTTAAGGAGTATACTCTTCACCTCAAGATACGGAGGTCCGATACGTATATAAAATGATATCAGATTTTCGGTTTGTGAAAACCCTCATTTTACAGTAATAGGTATACTAGTATTTTAACAGCAGACCATCTGATTGTAGAACGAATTGTGCCGGATTGCCACCTGAATTGGGCGAGGTATTTTATTTTAATTAAAAAACGAGATTGTGTAGCCCAACACAACGCGTTAACCATACGTCAGTCGTGTATCAGGGTGTATTATTACAGTTGATACTTATTTCTTGGGTAATAAGAATCAATCTCGAGAGAAAGCTGTAATTCTGCATTTACAGTCGACATACCCAATTGTCACGCCAACTAAGTGGTAACATTTTGATAATGTTAGGATAGCTCACATACATCATAGAGCCATAATTTTTCTTCATCATCATCATCATCATCAGCCCATTTAAGTCCCCACTGCTGGGGCACGGGCCTCCCTTAATCACATGAGGGGTAATTGCCATACTCACCACGCTTGGCAGACGGGTTGGCGAGGGTTTTGATATAAATGCAGTTTTCCTTCTCTGGGTGCTGATGACGACACCTCGGTAAGAGTGAGGGTGGCCTATTCTACTCTACCGGGGACCACACGGCACATAATTTTTAATAAAATTAAATATCTTTTATATACATTTTTATAAAAAAAAATCTTTCTTTAATTTTTTTTTCTCACGTACAACAGCGTGTGCGGTATCGTTAGATCTCTTTAATCTTAAAGTTTGTCCTGGATGCTTCCCAAGCTGTCGCTTCGGAACCCGAGGTCCGCTCCGAATTAAATTAAAATAATATTACCCAAACGAATCTGACATCGTAGAAGACGACATTCGTCAGTTCATCATCATCATCATTTCAGCCAATAGACGTCCACTGCTGGACATAGGCCTCCTTCAATGTTCTCCACACAGGTCGGTCCTGTGCCGCCCGCATCCAATGGATTCCGTCAGTAACGAGTAGCTATATCTCTCGAACTCTGCTTATCAGACATCAACTGTTATGCAATAATCAAATTGCAATTCTAACTTATCTACCACATTGAAGTGCACATTAAGAAATGAGGACTCGATAATGTACTAGTAGATGTGTAAATAAATTTTATAGTGGAAGATAAAACCCATTACCACTGGTTTACGAGTAGCACTCCCCTAATGATGCGAATGTTATTCAAGGGTGGGTATAGTGACGCAACCAGAATTGACTTTGACTCGAGTCACAAAGATTAAGTTAAACAAAATCAGTGTTAACACAGACCACTGTGTTAACACTGATTTTGTTTAACTCATATCGAGGTGACTGTAACCATACAGTCACCTCGATATGAGGGGTAACAAATAAACAATAATGAAATTAAAAAAAAAACCTACAACATTTTTTTTGTAGGAAATAGGGGCAGACGAGCAGAAGGAGCACCTGATGGTAAGCGATTACCACCGCCCATGGACATCTGCTACACCAGAGGAGTCACAAGTGCTCTACCGACCTTAAAATGAATAGGATCTTTTCTTGAAAGTTTGCAGAGTCCGGAAATTCATTCCATAGTTTTGTCGTATGAGGTAGAACTTTTCTTGAGCTTATACGTTGAATATCTTATTTCGTAATAATTAACTTTACAACTTGTGTCTTAAACATCAATCAGACAGCAGTGAATTAAAAAACTTATAATTATACTATAGTACACAATATACCCAGACACTAACAACTTACACTAAGGAGTTACTTGAATATCCAATAAAGTAAAATTTACTATTCTTCAAATTTAAAAGTTCACTTATTGTAGGCACGATTCTACCAAAAGACACAGATACACCTTTTACACCCACAATAATTCAAATTTTCTTAGATAATCACTTGACCGGCTCTATTGTTTTGAACTCTTTCATCATCATCATCATCAGCCCATTTAAGTCCCCACTGCTGGGGCACGGGCCTCCCTCAATCACATGAGGGGTAATTGCCATACTCACCACGCTTGGCAGACGGGTTGGCGAGGGTTTTGATATAAATGCAGAGTTTTCCTTCTCTGGGTGCTGTTGATCATGCCAGCAGCTTTACCTTAGTCGCCTTTTACGACACCTCGGTAAGAGTGAGGGTAGCCTATTATACTCTGCTGGGGACCACACGGCTTGAACTCTTTATCACACTACATTTTAATTTTAAAACGGAGAATGACTCAAGTGACAAAAAATCGCTCATGTCTCATCACTATTCAAGTGAGACTATATTGTTGCAGCCTGGTGATGTATAAATGGTTTTAGTTAAAGGAAGTGCGTGTGAAAGTTAAATGTTTTGTAAAAATGTTAATGAATGCGCTACTGCATGCTTCGTATAGAATACAAAAGCAGGGTTTTATGTGATAGCCTGATTAGTAAAACGAAGGTGCGGTATGAATTGTTGGTTATAAAAATAATTGGGTCAATGACTGGGGCTCCTGGAACTTCCAAACAGTAACATGTTTTAACACTTAATGTGAGTTGAAAAAAAAAACTTAAAATTGAGGTGACAAGTCATCAAAGTCATTATACGGAGACAATGCCGCTTGCTAAAAACAGATACTGAAAAAGCTAACCGAAATTCAGCCCACAAAGGCTTTAAGCGGACTATGTTTTTTTGTGATATAGACCTGGAAAATACATATCTTTCAAAAGATTGGAATATTTGCAAACGGATCAGTGCAGAGATGCGGAACAGTGAAAAGTTTCGTTTCGAACATCGACTCTCACATAGATCCGTGATTCGTTCCGCTCATTAGGATCATTCGGTTCACTCGGATCATTCAGTTCATTCGGATCATTCGGCTCATCGGATCATTCCACTCATTCGGATCATTCGGCGCACGCGGATCGTTAAGCTTATTCGGCTCATCGGACCATTCAGCTCATTCTGATCATTCGGTTCACTCGAACTCGAGATCAATTTGAGTCGAATGATATATTTGGAGCGAAAATTAGAGATTCAGATCACTGAGTCATTTCATTAAAGAATTACACACGTCACGGATTGGGCCTCTGGTACTTTCACTCACGCAGCGAAACCCAACACAGTGCTGCTTCACGCCGGTTTTCTATGAGGCCCATTCTTGCCGAAGCGTGGCTCGCGTAATGATACTAAACGTCAAGACTTTTGGAAGTCGGTGTCATATTTAAGGTGACGGGTAGGGCACATTAGCGACGCCAATCGATTTTAATTTTTAGCTACTAAACCGGATCTATTTAAACAATTTCCGGGTTACAACTTCTCGGCAAACGCTTATACTATTTTAGTACGCGAAAAATTCATTCACGCTTAAAGTGGCCGCTTTTGGCGGTAATCAATTTTTCGCGTACGCGTTGAACCCAACATTTGTGCATGGTTATTTAATAAATAGTATAAGTGTTTACCGAGAGGTAATTATAACCTCGATTTCAAATAGGTCCGGTATAGTAGATAACAATTAGAATCGATTGGTGTCGCTAGTTAGATCTACCCGTCGCTTTAATTGATGAATAATGATGATTTTGACTACCTCGGTGGCGTAGTAGTAAGTGAGTCGCACTATAAAGCGACGGCTGCGCAATAGGTCCCGGGTTCAATCCCCGGGTTGGGCTATAAATTTGTACCTAAGTTTTCGGTAAGAAATTCTTAGTGTCAGCCCGGAGTCTGCAAGTTGGCGGACTTGTGCCTCGGAAAACACGTTAAGCCGTTGGTCCTGCGCCCAATCCCTCTCCGGTCGTGTCACGCTGGTGTTCCTTCGGAATATGAGGGTAAGCGAATAGATAGTGCACTTGTGTTTGAGCACACACTTGTGCACTATAATATATCCTGGGTACGGCTGATCGTTGAGATTGGCCGCCGTAGCCGTAATCGGTTGGAGGATATTATTATTTTTCATGATGATTTATAAAGTTGAAAAAGAGGTAGCTACTAAAAACTTAAATTTTACTAGAGATGATTCTGACATTGTGCTTTATTTATTTATTTTATTTTATTCGGACGACCGACAGCTGCAACTACAATGAATGTCTAAAAGCTAATAAAAGGTCTTCACTGATATAATTAAAATCACAAATTAAAAAAAATCAGTGGTGCCAATGATCCGTAGAAAGACTCTTAATGTCAAACACAGTTAGTTTTATATCAATTGAGAAAATTGGACAGGGATTCGGCGGGTAGGGCTAAAATAAGCCGCATGGGCTGCTGCAATTCAAATGTTTTAAATTAGTGTCTAGTAATTGTTTTTAGTGTACAAATGTGGTGTTTATTTGTGCAGTGAAGTGCCGCAAAGCGATCCTAATAATAAGAATCGTTGGATTGTATCGTTTTTAACACTGCTATTGTGGGTCGAGTGCGTTGTCTCGTGGCAACTTTTTTTTTAAATTAGTCTTTAAACTGTCCCACTGCAGGGCATCATAGAAATCAAGTTATCACTACTATGATGGGATAAGGCTTAATCACCACGCTTGCCAAATGCGGATTGGAGATCACAAACCCGAGCTATGTCCGAAAAAATCGAAACATACTTTTCGCTCTACCCGGGAATCGAACCCAGGATCCTGAGACCACGGCCCGGTTCATAAACTACTAGACCAACAGGGCGTTATAACTTGCTTGGACCTAATAGTCTCAAAACCCGCGATTGCTTTTAGAGTGATATCCGCTGAATCCGCACGTCGATAAAACGTAAAACACCGGCGTTTTATTGAGTGACTGTGACTTTGACTGTTGACTACCTACTTATTCTCAATAAGTCACTTGACAATGGCGAATTATCCTCGGGTATTTTTTTTTTTTATATATATTAAATGGGTTTGCACTTGACCTCATTTCACCTGATGGAAAGTGACAATAAGGTCTAAGATGTAGCGTGCTTACCCAGAAGAAGCCTATTCACTCTCGACTTAAAGACATCCAAATTGTAGCTCTCTGGGAATACAGAAGCCGGCAAGTTATAAGTATAGAGCCATAATAAAAAAAATATGTATACATATTGCAGTAACCATGTGTGGTTGTCTGTAGTATAGATTACAAAAGTCCAGAGGTTCAGGAAATGCACATTCTTATTCACTTACCATCACTTGTATCTTATGAGATACTACTAAACTAAACGCGATCAGAAAATTCCAATACCCAATTACTGTTTTTATAAAGTGAACACAAAGAGAGACTGGCTCACATTGTTTATAAACGTGTAAAGGAGGGCGGACGTGTTTTAAGCTTTCAGCTCTGGATCAGGTTCGAGACAGACTTGGTTGGCGATAAAGCTAACAAAATGGCTTTTTAATGCAAAAACAGAAAAGTGTTGGCTAGTTGTGTTCACTTTGTAAAGTATTGAGTGTGACTTACATCCTATAACACACCCTAATTTGGTCTTACTTCAAGTTTATCGAAACAACACCTTACGTACGTGTCACCTAAAAATTTAATACTTACAGACCTAATCCCCCATATTACAAATCGCGTACTAAGGACAGTCCCGGAACAAAACTCGTGCCAGCTTCTTTTAGCATTGCGTTTTAGAACGGGTTGATATGAGCTTTAGTACGGTAAAAACTTTAGATCGCGATTTATAATAAGGTGAGTTGTGTTTAAGCATACTCGTATCAATAATGTCAGTGTTAGTATGATCATTATAATTTGTATTATTATTATTTGTACAGTCAACTCCAACAATATGTATACACTTTAGGACGTTGTCACAATATATAATATAAGAAAGTAGACCTCTACTTTCTTATAGGTAAGTATTGTGACAAGGTCCTAAAGTGTATACATATTTTTGGAGTTGACTGTACCTACTTCATTTCAATGCAATTTGTTTGTACAAATGTACCTTAATTAATTCTCTGTTAGTGGCTTGATTATGATAAAATGCAAGTTTAGTCTAGCCTCTTATTTTTTTTTATGAGAAACGGAGGCAAAAGAGCAAGCGAGTCACCTGAAGGTAAGCGATCACCGCTGTCCACGGACATACATCAGCCACACCAGAGGGAGTGGAGATGCGTTGCCGGCCTTTTAGGAAGTTTTTTTTTCTTATGATTTTTTTCTTTTAACGATAACCTGTTTTGTAGATACAAAACTAATTATTAAGATTAATAAATAAATAATAATAATGTATTCCAACCGATTTGTTCGTGGTGGCCTATCCCAGCGATCAGTGTACAGGATATCATTAAAGGGCACGAGTGTGTGCGTAAACACAAGTGCTGTCTCTATAAGGTTGCTCTCATATTCCGGTGAGATAATAGTGTAAGATGATCGGTGAGTGATCGAATGTAGGACCATTGCTTAACCCTAAGGTGCTTGAACCAAGGGACTAGGTCCAAGATTGGCAATATCTTTACCCTGGGAAATAATTAAGATTAATAAATTAGTTATTGAATTTAGCAGACCATAGAACTCTAAAATTAGGGCATTCCCGGGACTATAGTAGTTAGCTACTAGATGTAGCCGGGGGCATCTGTGGGCGAGTTTAAAACTCATTATTTATCTATCAATCTTTGAACTAGAAGTTGGCTAGAAGCTGGTTCTTTGGCACCCTACTTAACAATTTACTTTTGCAGGGGACCTCTTTAAAATGTACGAATATTTATTAAGTCAAAGAGTAGCTAACATTAAAAAAAATAACAAGCGTAAGCGGCTGACTCTGCAAATACATATGATTATACTAATAAATGCATTAACTTAAAAACATGCTACACTACAATGAACCTTATAATCTAACTTCATCAAATGAGTAATATTAATTACATTTATCTTAACTGTTGTATCAGTGAAAAAACGCATAAATTAAATGTACCAAAAACAAAATTATCTTTTTGTACCATCAGCATACTAATGTTCGCGGCCCCCGACGCGTCTAGTCTCTGGGGTGGCCTTTGCATCAATAAAATTAACATTGTAATCCACTTACAGTTGCAAAAATTCTACCCGTAAAATAATGTTTTATTTTGCAGATTTTCCCTTCCCGAGATCGTAGGTTTTCTTCGCGAAATAATTGGGTTTTGGAGATAGCATCTCTGAGAATATAGATAATGTGGAAATAAAGTATAAAGTCTGGTTTACATAATGTAATGTTACCTAGCCAGTAGACAGTTTCTCGTCTTGTCATTGATGACAAGCCGAGTTACTCGCACTGTGTAAATTAGTCTTAATATTACTGGCCAGAGTTGGAACCATTTGATACTGAACCTTTCTCACCCTCCAAGGGTCATAGGTTCAATTACCTGTACAAAATTCATGTAATGAGCACTTTTATTTATTGAGCGTCTGAGTGTATATTTGCGATACCTTTCTTAATTCTGATACCCATAACACAAGTGCGATCAACATTGAACAAAAAAAATGCCACCCTAAAGTTACAGAGCGCTAGTTGCTGCTATCGATAAATAGAGATAATATATATATATATGTAGAATATACGTGACAGTTTACTGATTCAGACTGTTCTAAGTATTATGACTTCATCAAAATGTATTAATTGATAATAGGAGCCTATAGCATTAACACAATTGCCATATATACATGATGCCTAACTCTACCTGGAAACACATTTGATGCAATTGTAACAGGTGATAACGCGGCAGCTGTGTTCCATTACGGAAGAACACACGGAGAGGTTTTCTCTCGCACTCGGCAAGGTTGCCGATAATTTCAAGATTTACGATGTTGCTAATTTTCGCAGTAAACAACTCTCTGTGACGGAAACAATGTAATGACCATGGCAACATTAATCCTCAGTCTGGCCGCTGCTATCAAACATAGACATGCAGCCTAAACAGACTATGCCTTTTCATAGAAAGCCATACTTGAAAAACTGCGCGAAGCCGTTTGTACTGGGTGACGTGCTGGGCGACGTTTTTTCTCTACCGCACTCTTATAGAATAGTATAGAAATAAAACTCTGTCAATCGCCACGTACAGTGGCAGACACATCAAGCTATACAAATTTATTCATTCGATTATAAACCTTATATTGTTACACATTGAGTTCAAGGTCGATTGAAGAAATTTGACAGTTTTGTATAGCTTCACCTGTCCGCCACTGTACGTGAGTTGCTGCCAAGTAATTGCCAAGCATTAACCTTCTTAATAGTATTGGGGTCAAAAATTAACTCTAACTTTAAGTTACCAGTCAACCATTGCAAACGTTTAAACTAAAGTAATTAGTTATTTATTTTGCAGATGTATGATGATGAACACGTGTGCAGACATAATGTCTTTTGGGGTCATTTTGGGTCATTAAAACCAGGAAAGGATTGTCATCGTACACGTCGGTGGTGACGCAATTAATTGCAACTATTTTATAAAATGACCTTTAATATATTACATTTTATTTTCTATATTTTGTACACGATTGGAGAACAAATACCACTGAATAGGTTGATCATGTTTTAGCTCTTTTAGGAATCCAAACAACAGCGGCTTTCAGAAAACTGATGACAAATAACGTAGAAGTCAACCAACGCATTATAGAGCGGACATAACTTTTATAATGAGGAAATGAAAGAATGGCGAGGAAAGGCAAATATGGGGAAGATTTTCTAAACACTTCATAAATAATGAAATGTATAATTTTTTTATGTGATAGGCAGATGAGCAGGCGGATCACCTGATAGCAAGGCGGTGGCAATGCCAATGGACACCCGCGAAACCAGTGGAGTCACGAATATAATAATTCGTATCAACTAACCCTATTTTGATATTCTATACATCATCGTCATCGTCAGCCCATTTAAGTCCCCACTGCTGGGGCACGGGCCTCCCTCAATCACATGAGGGGTAATTGCCATACTCACCACGCTTGGCAGACGGGTTGGCGAGGGTTTTGATATAAATGCAGAGTTTTCCTTCTCTGGGTGCTGATGATCATGCCAGCAGCTTTACCTTAGTCGCCTTTTATAACACCTCGGTAAGAGTGAGGGTGGCCTATTCTACTCTGCCAGGGACCATACGGCACATATTCTTTACATGGTATTCGTATTTTTATTTTCGAAAACCGCGGCAGGCCCGAGAGAAACCTTGCTCCGTGGGTTCCAGTCCAACCTCGGGCCATGAAAATGCATTAATTATGCAATAGGATTTAATTTGACGAGATGCAAACACGACTGGTATGAACAGTCAGTTAAATTACGAGATCGCAGCGATGGTGTGGAAATATTCAAGAGCAACCATGATTGGTTCTATACGCTTAACGCTGTTGCCACACGGGCTTTGCATGAAGGTGTTAATAATTGAGTTACAGTCCTTTTTCCATCAACTAGATAGAATATGTCATATACGGCACAAAACAAGGATCTACAGACTACAGCAGATCACTTTTTTTTATGCATTTTATTAACGGCATACACTACACAGTTAATGACTTACCGTAGTCTGACGATGAGAAATACCTATTTATTTATCCGTTTTTATACGACCATTATTAACTAACGGGACGTTTATAAAGTAACCCTTCGAAATAAATATTAATTCCAACTGAATACTAATTATAAAAAAATAAAGTTTTTTTTGCCCTAGAAACTACATAATTTATGATTGACTTTTATTATACAATTTAGCTACAACTGATATTAAGCGATGATCAAATACTATTTTACAAAGAGCCTTTTGAAACTAATAACCTTCAGGATAAACATTTTCATTAAAATCCGAGATATCTCGCGCCACAGAATGAAACTTGATAAATTTTCCCCTATAATGGAAAACGTAATAAGAAATCGTAATTTATTTCTTATTGAAATGAGGATAATAGACGCCCAGCTTCCCTAAGAAGTACCGAAATTGTTCCCCACCGGGTGAAGACCCCGCAGAACCATGATATTACCATTATAATCCAATTTGCGGCTTCAACCGAGGTGAAACTCATTAACAAACTTCCTGCATTATTGCATCTGACATTAGATCAGTCTAATTCAGAACTCTAAAATGCATTTTATATCATACAACCGTCAGTTTAACAGCTTTAAATTCTCCCGGGGAAGTATAATAAGATTTTGCGCTGTCACATTAATGTCAGTGCTAAATTGAATAAGTCATCTACGGGAAATTGTTATTAGTGGGTGCAAAATAATTTTGATAAATGGTGGGTGTGCTACAAGGTTACGTTTTCAGTCCTCTGTTATTCCTTTTTGTGGTACCAATATTAAATTTAACTGTCAGTATTTGATAATCTTTACTTCAAATATGTGGCTTGCGGTAAACTTCAAACCACCTTAACCTTTTTTAATTTCTTTTTTATATTTTTTATTTACATATTCTGCTATTTAGAGTAGAAGATTCATCCATTCATCTAAACTAAGCCCATTTAAATCATTTCAGCCAGCACTTTAGATATGATTATTATGTAATATAGAGAGACTAACCGTAATGTTATTTATATCTCTTTCTAGTTTACAATTAGTATAGTTTAATTATTCGTTATCAAAACCTTAGCGGTTTGAAAACATGGTACTAAGACTAACAAGTACACGAAAAAAACCACAACAATTAAACTCGTTCAACATGCTTAGTAATAAGTCTCAATTTAGTACGGTTATTTTATTTACATTTAAATCAAGGAATTATTCCAAAAACCAACACATTAAAAAGGTAAACCACCACCCGAAGCCAAATAGTAAAACAGGAAGCTGCCAGTGTGTGAAAATTTGTAAATGAGATTGCAGATGTGGCGCGCTCGGCTCGTACCCATACCCGTCGACGGAACGGGCGCGGGTGCAGGACACCGAGAGAGATTTATAATCTGTAGTTAATGTCCACCAACAATGAGATACAATTTAACTTCTCTGCAACGAAGCGATATTTACAAAGCAGCACTAGCGCCCGGCGATATATCCTGCTAATGTTTTTTGGCCAGCTTTTACAAACTTCCGCGTTCCGCTATAAAGATTTTTTCTGTTTGCTATAGCTGACTTAATAACTTTATTGCTTGTACAACATGCAGACCGAGTTTTCAGTTTATTAACGCTACCGCGGTAAGAGGCTGACCTAATTTTGTGAACAATAACAATTACGCTAACGACATTGGACTTTCGTTTTAAGCGTATCTATACAAAAAATAATACGAGAGGGTTAATCAAAGGCTTTTATAAAATTTATCTTGGAAATGATTACAGTGTTAATTAAATTGATTTTACTGAGGGCTTTTGCCCTCAGGAGACACGATTGATTTATTCGGGTGAAAAATTTGCCAAGCCTTTTTATTCTCGTTAGGAATGTGGTTAGTATATTTTGGGCTCAATAAAAGGGATTCCAAAGGAGTAAATCATTGTTTATCTGTCAGTTAAAAAATAATGATGTTGAGTATATTAACATTTCATTCGAGAATCTTGCTTTCAAATCATGTTTGCGAAATCGAAAATTGAGTTTTATTTAAACAAGTTATATGTAGATCCAAAATAGATTTTTACATATTTCCACCGCAATCGAATTCACAAATATAAAACGGACAGTTAGTGAATTGATACTCGCGTTAACGTGCTTTGAAAGGGTTTCCAATAAAAACAGAGCATATTCAAAAAGCAGCCGCAGACTAACTCTTCAGTCAAGTGCTTCGAACCGCTTCCATGGCGGACCGTTTCGATAACTAAACGTTTTAATTTGTTCTTTTTCCGCTCTATAAATGGCATGCACATTTCATGTCTGAATGTTATTAACACTCGATATTTTGGGTACTTTGATGATTACGTAAGCATTATACTGCCGCACTCAGAGACTCATATTAACTAATATAAACTTTAAACTATTTTCTGTGAGGTCTGTGAGGTCGTGGTTATCACTCCGGTCGAGCAGGCTCATTCATGCCGAAGCACAGTGCATTGTTTACTTTTTTTTTTTTAATCCAAAAATGATTCCTTTTACTTAAGGCGAAGGGATCAACACATGTTACATGCACATGTTTGTTCACGAAGCTTTGATTCACGCTAAAAATGACCGTTTTTGGCATTAACCAAGTAGTTGTAAAACAGATCAAAAAGTAGTAGGTACTTACACAATTGTTAAATAAATAGTATACAGCTTTGCCAAGTCTCCGACGGCCCGCAAATGTTTAAAATAGATCCAGTTTAGTAGCTAAAAATGTAGCTAAAAATGTAGGCATATCTAGTGCGAGTACCCTCCACCTAAAAACAAATAAATAATAGTCTTAAGATGAAATATAAAACAATAACAGGCATCAATTCAGCATTGCGCATCATGAAAAATACCTCCGAATACGTACAGTACTAATGGCAAATGACAAAGGATTCTTGAATTATTAATCTATGTATCTTACACAAAAACGTACCTACACTGTACAAAGTACATTTGCCTAATGCTACATAAACTCGACAATTAGGTATTGGAAGCATGATCCACTAAAACTCGAGCGTAATTTAAAAAGTAATTTTATCTAATTGAACCTCGAACTTTTGGCGCATCGGATTAAAACACTGCGCCATCGAGATACGGCGCGGTGACCTATATTACCTAAATCAAATGAGACCGCACAAAGTACGTATCCAGGTCGCTATTAACACCGAAATGTAACGAGAAAATAGCTTAGGATACCTGTGTATCCCTAATTCAGGATGATTGATGTTTTCCAAAACATATTAGCGTAGAAGACAAATTGTGTGTACTGTACGAAAGGCGGTAAAGGTATATGTTGCAGAGTCATTAATTTAATATGGAAATTCGCAAGTTAACACATGAATATTGGGCTGGTTAGCTGATGCTAGCTGCGGAAAGCGGCTACGGGTTTGTGACAACGAAATTCCATCAGCATTATGCTTTAATAATCCAACGTTAAAATTTTCCGCAAACGCCTCGAGCGGGTCATTCATTATGTGGGAATAGTCTTTGCCGTCGGCGGTACACCGTGGTTAGTTAGGCTAAACTGTTAGGTGCATTATAGGGAATAGCGTTTAACCTGGAATCACTGTTTGGGGATTACATTCTTCATGGTGTTAATGTGGCATAAAACAATCTAGCGGCTTGTAAAAAGTTACCTTAAAGAGACAAAAGTAGGTATGTTATGAGGTGACTACGTCCCTAGAACCTCTTCAGCTACGTAGAGACATTGCCAGTCTAAGTGTTCTCTAGCCGCCTCTATAACGGGGAATGCTCTGATGAGTTATTTCAACTTATCCCATCCTCCCCTTTCCAATTCCGAACAACACGTGCTGGACAGCGTTGCCATCCACATACCATCCAGACAATGGCGGCGCGCACCAAGAGGTTTTGCTCCTCGTTCCTGCCCCGAGCCATCAAGGCATGGAATGCCCTCCCAGCTCATGTGTTTCCTCCTTCATACAATCCGGGGTTTTTTAGGCGGGGCGTGAAACGGCATCTCAGCAGGCCATTAGGGTGAGGATGGCAGACACAATGGGTACTTTGTTAGTTCTTCTGTGCCTGTTAGCCTCATTTTTGGATTTCACCGGCCGCTTACCATCAGGCGGAGTGAGGTCATCCTGATTAGCCTTTCCATAAAAAAAAAAATGTACTACTGCAATATCTGTTACAATTTAAATTTGCCATCTAAACCTAATTTATGTGAATCTACCAGTTCGATTGTAAAAAAAGTAAAGCAAAAGATTTTTGAGGTTCAAAATCGTTAGGTAGGTACTCTCACTATCGTTGTCATAAAAAAAATAAAATTAAAAAGCCCCCGACGGCGGCCATCTTGAAATTGAATTTGATTTGAAATTTGTTAGAATAAATATATTCTGCTACTCAAAGCCTTTTATATGATACCCATATTGTGGGAGTTGTGTTAAAACATACAATCCATATCTTTGTGACGGCGGCCATCTTGCATCGATTTTTATCTTAAATAGCTAAGAACACTCCCTTCATCTTTCAAATAAAAAAAAAAACAAAATCAGTTCATTTGTTTGGGAGCTACGATGCCATAGAAAAACACACAGACACGTCAAACTTATAACACCCCGTCGTTTTGTGCGTCGGGGGTTAAAAATACTATCTTTTATGAATGTGAGAGGTAACAGACGAATCACCTGACGGTAATTGATTGTTCTCACACATGGACATCCGAAACACCTGTGGATCGTGATTCCACTGCCAACCTTTTCCTTTTCTCTCTGGATCGTGCCTCCGGCACTGGGTGAAGCACAGCGCCGCTTCCTGATCATTTTCTGCGGTACTGGCCCATCTACGCCGAAGGCTCTCCTACGGTTACTTCATATCTATGTCTAGACGTTAATTCAAGCTAGACTCAGATAACCTATATGTTTGTATCAGTTCATTTACGACAAGTTTGGGAGAGAAAAACTATCTTTGCAGTTTCTTTCATCAACAGAAAACACTTTCGTTAATTTTGTTCGAACTGTTTCTGATAAGAAATTGCTTTCAAAGATTTGTGGCTTTCTCTATATCCTTTACAAAGTATCTTTGTTGCCTTCACACTTTACGACTCTAGTTCTAAGACGCCTTTCATATACACTTTCTACGTGTTTTTAAACGGTTTTATTTAGCTCGAACCCGCACGGTATTTATTTATTTGGGTCAAAATTATAAATTGAAATTTAAGTACCTTCCTGTTGTCAGATTCATCTGAAATTTGGTACACACCTTTAGTTCCGATGACAATACAATATAGTAATATCAATAACATTGTAAATCTAAGATGGCCGCCGGTATAAAATGGCGGATTTCATATTTTTCCACAACCCCCTCAATATGGGTATCAAATGAAAGGGCAACACTAGTAGAATACTATGATTATGACAAAATTTAAATCCAAGATGGACGTCGTTACAAAATGGCGTATTTTTTTTTTTGAGAGAAGGATCTTACACGTAATTTTGTCATGGGCATCCACCGTCCATAAAATGCAGGGCAGCACAGTCGACCATGCAGTAGTGTATTTGGGCTCAAAATTGTTTGAGGAAGGGCAAGCATACGTGGCTCTAAGTCGAGTCAAGTCTCTGGAAGGGCTTATGTATTGAGGAATTAGATTGTAAATAGTTATCAGGTTAAATACCATGTAATAATGATGCACTAAATTAATTAAATAAAATGAGGAATATTTGAGAGGCATTTCCGTTAGATACTAAAAACTATAAAATAAAAAATCGGTAAAAATCTTTTAAGTTAAACGGTTTTATATTATGTGCAATGAAAACTAGAAAATAATAATACCAATTAGGTATTTTGAACTTTTAGTTCAGAAATATTTTAGTACTAGACAGAATAGCTTTTAGGCATATTAGACTAAAATAAAAACGTGGGGCCCCTCTGAAATCCTACCTATGGCAAAGCATTTTTTTATACTTTGGTAGATCATGAACTCGGCGTTCGCTGGTGAAGCCGCAACGGCTGGTTATTGATTGCTCAAAATCTCCAGTTACGATTATAATAAGTCGATGTAATCCACACTTAGTATAGAAGAAAGTATTTCAGCAATAGTTAAGTGGCCCCACGTTCTTATTTTATTCTAATGTGCCTAAAAGCTATTCTGCCTAGTACTAAAATATTTCTGAACTAGAAGTTCAAAATACCTAATTTGTGTTATTTTTTTTTAGTTTTCAGTGCACATAATATAAAATCGTTTAACTTAAAAAAAATTTACCGATTTTTTTTCTTTTTGTCGTCGTTCTCATCTTGGCGTGTAGTTCCCAGTTGCATCCAAAGCTATTGCTTCGGAGCCTGGGGTACGCTTGGACCATAATCCAGGATTTGGGAAGTCTGGTAATTACAACTAAGCGACAGCCGTCTGACCTTCGCAACCCTTAGACAGGGGAACCAGACAAACTGAAATACGGTTACACGTTCAGAATCAATATATGAAATATTGTAGATATCCACAATTTTGAAAAATTATCCGAGACGTGCAGGTTTTGTCATGATTTTATTATTGATTGGTGGCAGACGAGCAGACGGATCACCTGATGGTAAGCTATTGCCGTCGCCCATGGACACCCGTGAGACCATTAGAGTCACAAGTGCGCTGCCAACCTTTTAACCCCCATTCCCCCCGGATTGGGCCTCCGGTACCCTCACTCACGCAGTGAAACAGCGCAGTGCTGATTTTTTATGAGGCCGTGGTATCACTCCGGTCGAGCCGGCCCATTCATGCCGAAGCGTGGCTCTCTCAAGGTAAAAAAAGGTTTCCCTTGATCTTTTTCGCACCACCGAGCTAATGGTAGAAATATGCGCATAGATTTGAAAAATTCAGAGGGGCATTTAAAACATGATCTAAACTAGCTTTGGACGGAACCGTGAATTCACGCTTAGATGAAAAGGACTAAAATGTTTTTCGTCCGCCCTTATTCTAATTTGCTCCTCAAACTGTAAACAAAATGTTTTCCTGTACCACTTGTACCTTATGAAGTGTTCTTATTAAGTACATTAAAATCCCCATCATTTAATTGGTTTACTAAAATCCGAATGTACGAATACCACGGCACCCCATCCTCACTTTGTTCCGCAGTTGGAGTGGTATCAATTTGCATCCTCTTCAGTGGAGGGTGTTTGAGTGTTGTCCCTTTGAGACAATCGTTTTTGCCTCTTGGCTTTATGTCGTCCTGTTTAAATACGATTGAATGTTATTTGAGGGTAATCCGTATTCGTACCTCTTCTTTGTAGGACGTTTCTATGTTTTAGGGGCTGCTTTGACCGTTTTGAAATTTGCATAAACTGATATTTTTTCGAATAGTTCTTCAAATGTGTATAGGGTCTTTTTGTACCGCTAGAGCAGGGTTTCCCAAATTCTAGTTTCGTGGCTAACTTCATAAAATTAAGATTAAAACATATAGCGTAGTGTTAGTTAAACATGTCAGGTGGTGGCGCTATGTGGCGGGTCATTACATTCCCTCTAATATGGTTGAGTGAAATGATGACATACGTCATACTTGTGAACAGGTGCCACCTTTTGGGACTGGTCTACTTCGGTTTACCTCATAATATTTATTTTATTATTATTTCCTTTATTTTATTTTGTGTAACAATTAAACCGTATGGCTTGGTTTGATGATGACACAACATTGTATGAAAGTTTGGCGATTAAAAAGAGTAACTGGCGAGTTTCTTGCCGGATCTTCTCGACCAGAAACAACTTTCCGAGCCGTTGGTAGAATCGCATATGTTTATTTATTTCTTTAGTATGTTTTATGTATCAACATATTTAACATGTTAATTATACATAAGTACTTATAAATAGTTTTAAGTCATTCAAATGTTAGACGATTTGTAAGTGCTGTGTACAAGCCTATGTAAATAAAAATTATTTGACTATTGATATGCATATCATGATTTGAGATCCGTTTAAAAAATCTTGCTCTAGTTAATCAATTTATTTAGATAAGATTAAATATATATATATATATTGAAACATCTTTCAATATATATTATACGTGTATATACTTATAGCTATTTATTTACTTATACAATCACCCGCAACCAGGTCCCACCAGAATACCAGCGCTGCTGCGGCACCGCAGAGAGTGCTGTAGCAGTAAATGCTGAGGTCGGGACCTGATTGACCACACACAACCACACCACCTATTCTTATATCGCCTCTTCGCTTTTTGTATCTGTATCGTGTCGTGTTATGCCTATTGTACATATTTACTTTTTCTGTGTTGTGTTGGTCAATAAATGTATTTTCTTTCTTTCTTTCTTTCATTTATTTGTTCACCACACACGACAACATTACAAATAAATAAAAACCAACTTGGGAAATGTAAACAACAGTAAAAACAACACATAAAACAAAGAAAACTAAATAAATTTAAAACTTTATTGCACGAAACAGGCAAACTTAATGCCCAGATGCATTCTCTACTACTCAACCTTTGGATCAAGCAGAAAGGACAATAGTGCTGCGAAAAGATAAACTTATATAATTATTCCAATTTACAAAAAAGAAAATGGTAACATATGTATAGACACAGTCCCTTCACCAGCCCATGGTCCTTCATACCGTCTCGGCATACGGACCGAATCTTGGGAGACGCTCACCAGGTACTTGCTAAGGGCTCTTTCCCCGGTGCGTTTCTTCACTGCCTACAAAGTCTGTGTCTGTGTCCCATCTCAATGTCACTTTTCCCCAAATGGGGCGTGAAACACCACAACACAAGCGACTCGCGCTCGGGCAGTTCCACATCAATCAATCTCCTTCCTAATGTTAAGCCTTTTGTGTGCAAACGCACGCAACCGTCGAAAACCTTCTGCAGAGTTGACCATCTCTTGATGGTATACTGGTCCTATCTCGTTCCTGTTCCAGTTATTCAGCATCAGTTGCCGCTCTTCTTCATACAGCTGACATTCCCACAGCACATGGTCCCGAGTTTCATCAGCTTCTCCACAGGGACATACAGGTGACTCACAGAGAGTCATCGCGTGCAGTCTGCTGTTAAAACTCCCATGTCCTGTAAGTATTTGTGACACAGCGTAGTCTGGTTTCACCCAACCGGCCGACAATCTCATTTCTACGTCTGGGAAAAACTGCGACAACTCTCTTCCTTTGTCGCTGGTCGACCAGCGCTCCTGCCATTGGGCAACAACATCACCGAATATTCTACGTTTAAGTGCCGTCTGCTCCTTGTCTGTGGCTTCCTTTGGGCACTTCTGGGCGAATCGTCCCACACGAACGACTTCTAAGTCGGCCAGCAACACCGCAGCTAGCACGGGCAGCGCTGATGTGCTAACAGACATATAAGCTTTCGTGAGCAGAATCATTGCAGGCCGCTGGGTGCGCAGCAAAGCTCGCTTCACCACGAAGATGCTTGACCGGTGCCACCAACTCTAAAAAAGCCTGCTTTTTTAGAGTTCCGTAGCCAAATGGTTCTGACCTAGTGCAAACGTACACGTCTCATCACTTCGTCATAGCCATCTTATCAGAACACGCAATTCGATTTACGACTCCCGATATCAACGTTTCCAATGATAGGTAAAGACACTTTCGAACTTTTCCCCTGAGATAGCGCCGGCAATACACAATAATATCATAAATAAGATAAGGTCTTGTATTTACGTAGCCGAAGTCGAGCAAAAAGCCTATCCGAGGAAAATGCCTCAGGCGCGGTCGTATTAGTTATAACCCAGAGTGTACCCATTAGATGGTTTGTTTATCATGATGCTTATCGTACTTTTCTAAGTAATATATTGTACTCACGTGAATTGGAAGGTAATGGTTTCATTAAAGGCATCTATTGTTTTCATATTTTCTTTTTAGATATTGCCTACGCATTGATCCTGCGTTAAAGATTCTATACTAATCCGATTTAGTGTATGATATCGATTTCAGAGTACTAAATTTCGAATTTTTATTTCGTGAATCGAACACATATTATTATATTTATATTGACTGCCTCGGTGGCGCAATGGTTAGTGGGTCGCACTTTAAAGCGACGGTTGCGCTTGGGGTCCCGGGTTCGATCCCCAGGTCGGACCAAAAATTTGTACCTGAGTTCTTTCTGTTAAGAAATTTTCAGTGTTAGCCCGGAGTCTGGAAGTTAGGCGGTCTTGTACCCCCGTGCCACTGGAAAGCACCTCATCCTTCTTCGGTCGTGTCACACTAGTGTCCCATCGAATTAATAGGGTACGGGAATAGAAAGTGCACTTGTGTCTGCGCAAATACTTGTGCACTCTCATATGTCCTGCGTCGATAGCTGATTGCTAAGATTGGCCGCCATGACCGAAATATCGGTTTGGAGATTTTACTATGATATTTATAAATTTTCGACACAGAACAAGCGTAAACATTTTCATGAGGCTATTTCTTATCAGAATAACTTTGTTTGTGGAACATTGGTTACATTGAATACAGCTAGCATACAGTTTATTTTACTATTGGTAGTTGATATTTAAGTTTCTTGATAATTTTTTTGGGATATTTTGTTTACTTATACTATTGCGTTTTGTAATATGGGTAAAATATATGTTACTTTACATAAATTATATAAGTTGATCTTTAAATTTATGTTTTGCTTTAAAACAAATTTAAATCTTAATTTTACAATATCATAGTTGATAAGTAAATAACACACTTAAAAATTTCATCACTCGTTCAGGCGGGACTCGAACCCACACTTTTCACAATCCGGGAGAATGTTTTACCAATTAGACCACTGAACGCGTTACTAACCCGACAAAATTTGTAAGTGTAGTTATTTGGTAGAACATTCAACGGGATTGTGAAAGATGTGGGTTCGAGTCCCGCCTGAACACGAGATGATTTATTTAAGTGTGTTATTTACTTCAGAATAGTTGATAATTTGCAAAGATTTTATTAGTCATTTTAAACAGTGGTTTTCTTAGAATAACGTTACCAAAATCGGCTTTGTTGTTAGGTAAGCTCCAGCTTCCGAGCTCTAATAAATATAAATAGCTACTTCGGTAAGTAATGTACAACTTAGTTGTTATACAACAGCGTTCATAAAGTTGGAACAGCAGAAGTTGAGGAGAGGAGCAAGTTTTTCCGTGCGCCATCACGCAGTCCACACATCGAGATCTCCGCGCGTGAAATGTCCCTGGCCCAACGCCAGTGTTACTGCCAAATAGATATCTTTTATTCAGTAAAACTCAAACTTTTCTCGGCATAAATTCACAACTGTAGGGAACCTTCATGAAAATGTAATGAGGAAGAACTATTTATGGCTAATCCTTTTGGAATAAACTGCACGTTGTCCGTCTGAATTTCTACGCACGGTTGCAAGAAAGTGTCTGTAGCAAAATGTTTGTAGCAAAAACTAGTGGCGGAGTGGGATGGATTTATGGTGGGATTGTGGGTGTGAACGAGATGGGGGGCCCGACAAACGAATGAGCTATAAGGCAGTAGATTTTTGAATTGCAAATAGGGGAAATGAAACTGCCGCGACTTGGTCGCCAGCACTGCCACCCCCACGACTATTCCGGCGTCATAATCATTGTTAATAACGGAGTGCTTTAATGAATTTATGTCGCGATCAAAGTAAGGAGTTTCGAGTACGTAATAAGGCTTATTATTATGAACCTTTTCACACACGTGTTACAGGAAATTTATTTTCTTGCGAGGGAAATCTTTATTATGAATTTGTAAACGCTCCGCGGGCTAACTTAGTTATAAAATGTGTGTGTTAAATTGTTGAATTAAAGCTTATTTGGGTTTTAATTTTCTATTTTTTATTTAAAAGAGTTTCAAACACAAACAAAATTGCAATTAATCTGAAATGTATTACTATAAGGTCGAGTAACGTAATCGAATAAACTAATGGATTTATGTTAATGAATAACTTTATAATCACAAAAGTAATAACAAAACTTGAATTTAACATTTACATGAATATTAGCTAAGGAGTAAATTTATGAAAGTAATTCCTACAGACAAATTAAAATTATTTTAATATTATTCATTATCATAAATGGGCTGATGATACGATGATGATGATTCATCATCATCGTTTTGACGACCCGTTTGGAATAGTGGTAGTGAACGCTGCCTTTGGCCCAAGGGTTGCGGGTTCGATCCCCGCACAGTACAAACATTTGTATTGCATGAACATGTCTGTTTGTATTGGTCTGGGTGTTTCTATGTATTATACGTATGTATTTACAAAAGAAAAATATTATATGTATACATTCCGCTGTTGGTTCTGATGTCCGTAACACTTGAGGTGCTTGAGCTACCTATCTCGGAGTGAGATCAATGTATGTGATGTTGTAAAATATTTATTTATTATTTATATTACAAAGTAACTATGTATGTAAGTAAGTACGGTTATAATAGATTGAAAAACTAGATATAAGTTGCCAGTAGGATATTATTGGAACACAAGACGTGCAGTGAAAACAAGAAATAAATTGCACTAACGCGGGGATAAAATACTAAAAATATAACTAATCCTTGTACAAGTCTAACCAGAAAAGCAAAATAACAAATAGAAGATTTTAATTATAAAGATGGCTCGTGGGTGATTTAATCCCATTGAGGAGGACGTGTAGAGATATATGCCAAGTTCTTGCGCTCAGAGGGATTCACGGAACGAGTTAACTTACTAAACATTTTTTCTGGTTGAGATATTTTGTTCATTTCGATGTAAGTTTAAATTCTTAGACATACCTACTGGTACATTATTGTGGTTGGATTAAAAAAAGCTTTTGAAACAATTTATCTTTATTTGAGTTGTAGCGTTTAAAATCAAAATAGTTTTGAAACTTTATTTTTTATTTATTTAGATTTTAAACGCTACAACTTACATATTTGAAATGTGCTAAAAAAGTTCTTTCATTTGGTACCCCAGAGACGCTGCCGTCAAGCAAGTCCGTTTTAGTTTCGTACTCTAAGTCCCCTAGAGGGCGCTGTAGTCAATTTAACGTCATGTCGCCTATAACCAAAAGACAATTAACACGCTTCTAACGACACCTTATTTGTTCAACTATGATAACTAATTTAGAAGTTATGAGTGAACAGATGAACAACCATACGTACGTATGGTAAAAAAAACACAGGTCAAAATAATGACCCTCCTTTTTGCTTCGCCGTAGTCGGGTAGTAATATATTATTTCAGTACGCCCTGTTCGTCTAGTGGTTTAAGTTCCCGGGCCGTGATCCCAGGTTCCTGGGGTCGAATCCCAGGTCGAGCGAAAAGTATGTTTCAAATTTTTCGAACATAGCTCGGGTTTGTGATCACCAATCAAATCAGGCAAGCGTGGTAATCAAGCCTATTCCCATCATGGTAGCAATGACTTGATTTCTATGATGGAAGAATTTGCCTTGCTGTGGGATATCATTATAGGCTGATATTTTACTACTTTTATACTTTTCCAGGTATTTCTAATCTCAGACGAGTTATCGTAGATTATAATAATAATAATAATATCACATAATAATAACACATGGTGTCACATCACATTCTAGTAAAACTGTCAATTGAACGGGCCTCTACGTGTTGGCTTTGGCCCCACACACGCCTTCCAAAAGTCCGGGACATAATTGCCCGTGGTTATGGAACAACTGGCAAACATAATAATAATTCTCACAACATCTCATACGTTGACCTGATTCCGTACTAAGTAGCTTAAGCACTTGTGTTACAGATATCAGACAACAGAGGAACACAAATATATACTTAAATACATATATTACACCCAGACACCGAACAAACACAAGTGTTCATCGCACGAATGTTTGTCCAGGGTGGGGATCGAACCCACGACCTTTGGCGTAAGAGGCAGGGTCACTACCAATTGCGCCATCCGGTCAGTCGGTTATAAAATTAATGCTATTGTTTTGGGAATGACATCATTACAATAAATACATTCATAAAATAAAAATCTATTGTATCGTTTTATGCAATATAGTTTTAAATAAATACTCTGTTGTTATGAAATTTTATTGGCAGATTATAATATATCAGCCAGTTTAAGCAAAGCTATGGAATATCCAAATAAAAAAAACAGAATCCGCTAAAATTTCATCCGAATTCAAAACTTCAGTGTCCACCACTCTCCGCACGCACTTGGGCGTCTGAACTTGGCGCAACGATAACGCGCTATTTAGATAGCTAAAATTTAATTCTACCGGGCACATTCCGCCGCAGCGCGCAGATTGCATTCCTTTGCGCCACTGTACCGTGCTTCATGACTTCTGCTGATGGAACTAAAATGCTTTCATATGTGGAAACGTGTTTATTATTTTTGTATTAATAAAGACTGGCTTCACTCTTACCGAGGTGTCGTAAAAGGCGACTAAGGTAAAGCTGCTGGCATGATCATCAGCACCCAGAGAAGGAAAACTCTGCATTTATATCAAAACCCTCGCCAACCCGTCTGCCAAGCGTGGTGAGTATGGCAATTACCCCTTATGTGATTGAGGGAGGCCCGTGCCCCAGCAGTGGGGATTTAAATGGGCTGATTATGATTATGATGAAAGACTGGCTTCAGAACCAACTGGTTCGTTAAGAACTAATGACAAATCTATTGTTGTATCTGGTATCGCTGGTAACGGTTTCGAAATTGATTGAAAAATGAAGTACCTAGTTTTATGATCATTAATATCCTCCAACTGATTACGGCTACGGGGGCCGATCGTAACGATCAGCCACGTACGTAGGATAAATTATAGTGCTCAAGTGTGTGCGCAAACTCAAGCGCACTCTCTATTCCCTTGCCCTCATCCAATCCAATGGCACTATTATAAAGTGAAAAGATTTGCTACCGAATGAAAAAGATATAGCCCATAAGAATTGCTCTTGAAATTAAGTAAGCAACTATAAGTTGCTTTGGATAAGTAAATGACACACTCAAAAATTTCATCTCGTGTTCAGGCGGGACTCGAACCCAGACCTTCCACATTCCGGGTGAATGTCTTAGCAATTAGACCACTGAATGCGTTACCAAGCCGACGAAATTTGTTAGCGCTTGATTCGACATGTGCTGTCGATAGTCTCATCAATATTGTAGGTATATTTACAATATCCAGTGGAAATATTATTACAAATATTTGACCACCAATTAAGATGAGACTGCTAAATCAATAGTTGATATTTTTTATAGCAATCTTTTGCAATTTATTCTTAAGTAAATGACACACTTAAAAATTGGATATTGTAAATATACCTACAATATTGATAAGACTATCGCAGCTCATGTCGAATTAAGCGTTTACAAATTTCGTCGGCTTGGTAACGCGTTCAGTGGTCTAATTGGTAGGACATAATCTCCTACCCACACCTACCACAATCCGGGTGAATGTCCGACTTTCACCCGATTATGGAAGGTGTGGGTTCGAGTCCCGCCTGAACACGAGATGAAATTTTTATGTGTGTCATTTACTTAAGAATAAATTGTAAAAGATTGCTATAAAAATATCTACTATTGCTTTGGATACTTTCAGATAGTGAAAGAAGTTCGTCATCTCTTCTTCACTTTAAAAACCTATCCTTCATCGTATTCATTTTTTTCACGTTTAAAGTACTCTTTCATTTTATTTGAAACCTTAGCGTCCTCCTTGCCACTTGAAGTACTCCTTTGATATTACAACTTGTGGCTTTAAAGGATATTTCAACAAGTATGTTACGTACGTACGTTGACCATGGGAGATCCACGCTTCGGCATGTATGGGCCGGCTTGACCGGAGTGATACCACGGCCTTACAGAAACCGGGCGTGAAGCAGCCTTGTGCTGTGTTTCGCTACGTGAGTGATGGCACCGAAGTCCCAATCCGGGGAAAGGTTGGCAATGCACTTGTGACTCCACTGATGTCGTGGGTATCTATTGGTGGCAGCAATCGCTTACCATCAGCCGATCCGTCTGCTCGTCTGCCGCCTATCATATAAAAAAATAATCTTAGATCACTTAAAATGCTTGAAGTGGGAGTAGCTCTAGTATCTTGACTTAAATGTGCACCATTTCCGTTACAACCAATCCAATTCTAAAATGCTTTCACATAGTTTCAAACAACTTTTCCCGAAAGTCGATACCTAATTCCTTTAAGCCCACCGATGCAGAAATTGCGGCGCTGCATCTTTACCTATTATTTATTCTTTTGTTGCAGAACCAGTTCACAATGCGACCAAAACTCGAATATTTGGCAAATGAATAGCGTATTCGAATGAACTCTCTGTGTATAGTACGTGACGAGCCAAGAGAAAAGGTCGCGACTCTGGCATGAATTTGAAATGAAGACGACATACAACATATATTTTATGCAGGTATATTTATTGAGGGGCGTTAAAAATACAACACAACGGAGTTGTGTTTTAGTAATCCACGTTAATATTTACGACGTACACTTCACACTAGATACCTACTGCGTTTATTTGAGATTTAGGTTGTACGAGCCATCGAGCTATCATTACGTAGCGACGCCTTAAGGTAGCGGGTAGGGCACACTAGCGACGCCAATTGATTTAAATTGTTAGCGACTGAACCGGATATCTTTTTAACAATTTCGAAGCTGCAGCCTCTTGGAAAACACTTATCATCATCGTCAGCCCATTTAAGTCCCCACTGCTGGGGCACGGGCCTCCCTCAATCATATGAGGGGTAATTGCCATACTCACCACGCTTGGCAGACGGGTTGGCGAGGGTTTAGATATAAATGCAGAGTTTTCCTTCTCTGGGTGCTGATGATCATGCCAGCAGCTTTACCTTAGTCGCCTTTTACGACATCTCGGTAAGAGTGAGGGTGGCCTATTCTACTCTGCCGGGGACCACACGGCAGAGTAGTGAATACACGAAGAACGTACGGAAAACACTTATACTATTTACTTAAACTTAACTTTTGGGTCTGCTTTTGTACTCCACTTTATTGAATGAATTACCACCAAAAACGGCCACCTATGGCGTTGATTCTGATATCCGTAACACAGGTGCTTGAGCTACCTATCTCGGAGTCAGATCAGTGTATGTGATGATGTGAAATATATTTATATATATATTTCATAAAACCTATTTCCTGCTTATTACAAATCCCGATCTAAAGTTATTACCGTACTAAAGCTCATCTCATCCCGTTCTGTCCCGTAATGTTAAAAGGGGCTGGCACGAATTTTGTGTTAGTACTAGCTTTGTAATAAAGAGGAAAGATAGATAATAAAGTAAGCACCGAACTAAACTTTATCAATACTTACTGAATCAAGTTATAACATTATTCTAACTCGTTTTTAACTTTTATAAGGACGTATTTTAATTACAACCCATGCAATGAAAAATCTAAGAACTTGGAATACTTTAATCATTTTCTATCTTGTCGCATTACTACTAAACTTTCACATTTGAAGTTTTAAATGATCAGGGAAACTGACTAAAACAAAGAATATATATGTAACTGTAATTACATTTTAAATTGTTTTGAGGAGCTAGCCCCGGGTCGCATGGCGTCGGGAGTACTCGAGATAAAAAGAAAGATAACAAACTTTATTCTGTCTTAATTTAATTAATTATTGTCTCCCTCCTCCCTTTCATTGTCGCTATCTATTGACTGATATCATGCCACTTCTTGGAAGGGCAATACTTAGATAATATTTTATTTAAATCAGATCTGGATAGTTTTTGTTACGAAAATGAAACAAGAGTTTTTAAATGTACAAAGCTGTCACTTAGGAGCCCAGGGTACGCTTAGACCGTGATTTAGGATTGGGGGTCTGGTAATTACAATGAAGCAACTGCCGTCTGACTTTCGCAAACCTTTAAACAGGGGAACCAGACCAACTGAATTTGGCTACACGTTTCAGAAACTTTTTCCGAAACGTGCAGGTTTCCTCACGATGTTTTCCCTCACCGCCGACAAGATGGTAATGGTAGAAATACGCACATAGATTTGAAAAAAACCATTGGTGCATGCTCGGATTCGAACCTCGACCACCTGCATGGAAGGCGCGTTCGTATCCATTGAGCTACTATCGCTCTCATTTGTCGTTTTTAAACTGATTAAGGCGACGGGTACACCTTACTAGGGATTCTAATCGATTTAAATTGTTAGCTACAAAACCGGATCTATTTTAAACAATGTCTTTATTTATATTTATTTAATAATTGTGCACTACTTTTTGATCTGTTTCTGCACTCGAAATTTGGATAAACGCCATAAGTGGCCGTTTTTGGCAGTAATTCAAATTTCGAGTTCAAAAGCAGACCCAAAAGTTAAGTATAAGTATTAAATAAATAGTATAAGTGTTTTCCGAGAGGCTGCAGCTTTGAAATTGTTAAAAAGATATACGGTTACATTAGCCTTACCTCTAACCTTTTACTACAAACATTTTGTTTCATATTTAAATAACTAATGATGATGAGATATGTATAATGCTAACGTTCAAAGCATTGAATGAAGAGCACATGCTTATTTTCATGCTTAAAGCATGCTTTTTTGAGCAAGTGCTACTAAGTAGCATGAGTGGACGGACGTACTACAAATAAGCATCCTAATTTTTAAACTGCTTAAAAATCGAATCGAATGTGGGAGAGCCACGCTTAGGCATGAATGGGCCGATCGACCGGAGTGATACCACTGCTTCACAGAAGACCGGCGTAAAGCAGCGCCTGCGCTGTGTTTCGCTGTGTGAGTGAGGTTACCGGAGGCCCAATGGGGGGAATGGGAAAAGTTTTACAGCGCACTTGTGACTCCACTGGTGTTGCGTGTGTCCATGGGCGGCGGAATTGCTTACCATCAGGTGATCCATCTGCTCGTCTGCCACCTCTCATAAAAAAAAAATCGACCGGCGTGCGAATTTTAAGTATGCTACCTATAATGCGGGTGGATGGGGAGTGTGGGGGAGTGCTTCAGCACGTGTAGATAGGTTTTCTTATTTTTAAGCGTGCTAATAGCATACTTACCTACTTGCAAAACTACGAAATTATATAAAAAACCTCCTAACTAACAATTCACACTAATATTTTAGTATTAAAAAAAGGGAAACAATACATAATAAACATTATATTTTATTCTATATATTATAAATAGGTTATATTATTAAAATCATGTATTTTTGCTAAAATGTAAGTTTATCTTATACTTAATTACAATATTTTAATATTCACATTCAGGTCTAATGTATACTAAAGAGAGGGGTCTCTTCTAATACAAGTTTGCCAAACTTAAAAGAAGAGGCCCACACAATGTAATAACTATCTGTAGTTAACAATAAAGTTATTTTGATTTTGTTTTTTTTTTGATACCAAATATGGACAGTTTATTAAGCATGCTTATATTTGGCATGCTTTTTAAGCATGATACAAATGAGCATGTGTAAGAGTAGCTTATGATATTAAAATAATACCACTACTAAGTAACAAACAATAAGAAAAAACATTAATAAACCCATTACGTTGTTTTGATATTAGATTGAAATAAAAGTAGAAAATATTATCTCATGAAACCGAAAGCATCTTATTTTTAATTTTGTATTTTCATATGTTCTTTGTTAAAATGCAGATAACGGAAATATTTTAAAAAAATATTTCACAAGTTGAAAATTCAATCCACTCTCAATTAATGAAAAACTTTTTGCGCGTAGTCATGCAGTTGAGTGAAAGGAGAAAGAATTTCAAATGATGACATTAATGAGAAACCCCTTTGAAATTCATAATTTTTGGGCGACCGAGGGTTGTTATTGAAAAGGGCCTTATTGAATAAAATTGGGAGAAATCAGGCACAAGGCCCCAGTTTAAGAAAAGAAAAATATCAGTGGGAAATATTCGACAAAATCTTTTCTCGGGAAACCATTAGGTAATCGGTTTACCTCCAATCTATTCTTTAACGCTGTTTGGAGCTCACCTTTTGAAAACCTCCGAAAATTTTGTTTATGCGACGAAATTGTTTTCACTTCAACATTTTTGTCTAGATTGAAAATAATATTTATCAATTAGCATCGGTGTCATGATAAAATTGTTTTCATATTATCAGCTCATTGTAAAGCCTCAGAGCGTATTTCTACCATCAGCTCGGTGGTTAGGGAAAACATTGAGACTGTGGATATCGCCTACTTAGGCCGAATTCACAAACTTTAAAACAACGGTAATTATACTTTAACCATGCCTGCTATTGATACTTGCATGGTTAATGCGTGATTACCATTGTTTGAAAAGTTGGTGAACTTGGCCCTTAGTTTGGTTTCCATGCCAAAGGGTTACAAATGTCAGACGGGCAGTTGCTCCATTCTAAATACCAGAGTTATTAAATATACCAAACGTAACCTCGGCTCTGAAGCGAAGGCTGTGACCGAGAATGATCTCAGCATGATGCTGATGAGGAAAGCATGTAAATGTGGGACGCTTGATACTGAAACCTGTAATTTGTTTGTTGTTAGAAAACACGATCTTTATACAAGAGAAGACTCCAAAACCGGAAACATTATTGTGACCTAGTAATAAGTAGACTGACTTGCATTCTGCGAAGAAGTAGTGGAATCAAAAAAACGGCGGAGCACGAGTGGGGATGAATGAAGGTAGATACTCCGAAAGGCACACATTTGGAGACCTTTGGAGAGAAAGCCACGTTTAGCCATAAATGGGCCCGGCTAGACCAGAGTGATACCACGTCCTCACAGAAAATGGGCGTGAAGCAGCATCTATGAGGGTACCGGAGACCCAATCTGGGGAAAAGGGGGATTAAATGGTGGGCAGCGTATTTGTGACTCCATTGGTGGTGCGGGTGTCGTTGGGCTCGCTTATCATTAGATGATCCCTCCTCGTCTGCCACCTGTCACATAAAAAACAAAGAGAATAAGGAGACGGCGAATAACTTTATTTTTTTTCCTCAAACATGTCTTTGTGTGCATGAACATGACTGTTTGTATTGGTCTGGGTGTTTTCTATGTATTATAAGTATGTGTTTACAAAAGAAAAGTATTATTATGTATATTTTGTAATCCCACTGATTGGTGGAATGGATTGTTGATTCTGATATCGGTAACACAGGTGCTTGAGCTACCTATCTCGAAGTCAGATCAATGTTTGTGATGTTGTGAAATATTTATTTACTATTTATTTATTTTCGCACTTCAAAGTTTATTATGACCTTCAAAATTTGTCACTTCAGTAAGTGACAAATTTTGAAGGTCATGAGGTCAGAACCTTAGCTACAAGTATGTTTATCTTTCCACTTTCACTAGCAAAGCGGAACACCAATACAAATACAGTACAAATGGCGAACATTGGGGTCATTTGAATTGCTTATTTTAACTTAAGAGGGAACTAAGTTTTACTTGTACTTACAGATACTTACAATAAGCTTGCTTGTTTTGGTTTAGGGTAATGAGGGCTATAAGGCCACTGGAATTTGATTATACCTACTATTAGCAAAAGAAGAATGTATAGGTACTTCCTTTATACTAAAACATCTTGTGATTTGTGTGACAAACGAGTAAGCTTATCAGCCTATGAAATGCCAAAACCCCGTATTCAAGTACTACTCTGGGATGCTACCTGCGTCGACACTATGGCACCGTCTCATCTTCCCGGGACTACGAGGAGTGCCGGAGCTGCGGCTGACGCTGCAGAAAGACTGAAAGCTGCAAAGTATAGGCATCTATCTGGTGCATACCACTTTGTAGCTTTCGGTGTTGAAACACTGGGCCCGTGGGGTTCCGACGCTCTCTCTTTCTTCCGTGACTTAGCTAAGCGTCTGGTCGAAGTCACGGGAGAGCTAAAAGATGGCAGCTACCTCGCCCAGCGAATTTCCATCGCGATCCAGCGGGGTAATGCTGCCAGCATATTGGGGACACTGCCACGGGGACCTACTTTGTTTGAACTTTCCTTTTTATTTACTTTTAGTTTAATTTTATTTCTTAGTTATTGTCTTAATTTTCCAGTACTACATAAAATAATACGTTTGACGATATACTAAGGCATTACCTACCGAATAGATGAACTTTGTTCAATGTTGTTATTTATAAAATTATTAAAGCATTATCTTCTTTATTATCTTCCCTCATTACAAAGGGTTGTAAAATGAGGTGAGCACGTAGCTGTATACGTAATAATATGCTACCCCTTTCAACGTTCCATCATGGTATCTCAACTCTGTGGCACTAAAAAGTACCTAAACCCAGTTTAATTTATTTTACCGCACTCAACCAAAATTCAGGTACATTTCATTTAGACATCCTTACAGCTTAGGCAGATTTCAGATTAGAGCATTTTCTGCGCTTTGTGTCATATACTTAGGTATGGTTGGGGAATCTGGCGTTTAACCACCTGAAGAGCAAAAATCGCTTGCAGCTTGCAGGACGACCCGTTTAGAACAGCGGTAGTGAACGCCACCTCTGGTGCAAATTTTGTGAGTTCGATCCTGGCACATTACAAACATTTGTGTGCATTAACATGTTTGTTTGTATTGGTCTGGGTGTTTACTATATATTATAAGTATGTATTTACAAAAGAAAAGTATTATAATGTATATATTTGTAATCCCACTGTTGATTCTGATATCCGTAACACAGGTGCTTGATCTACTTATCTCGCAATCAGATCAATGTATGTGATTGTTAAATTTTTATTATTATTATTATAGGATAGTTTTTTTGGTGCGAAATGACACCATTTTTGTGTCGTGCGTGCAAGCGATTTTCGTTTGAAAGTAGTTTAGCACCAGATTCTCCGATTGTACATAAGTGTTGTGTTTTGCGCTGTACCTATAAAATCAGACACGCGTGCACTTATTGCAGCGTGTTCGCTCAAAGCACAGTGTAAGTAGCTCAGTCTTCGCACAACTCGTGTTTAAACTTGTAAGTAAATCTACGCTCTTGCGAATAACGCGTGTTACGTAGTAACTTAATTAGCGTATTATACCTATGCTTGTATATGCGTATACAACGTGCTCTTTTAACCGTCTTAATATCCTTTAACCGACTACGGCTACGGCGGTCAATCTCAACGACCAACCACTTAGTACGCAGGATATATTATAGTGCTCAGGTGTGTACGCAAACACAAGTGCACTCTATACTCCCTTAGCCTCACTCCGGACTCCGGGCTGATACTAAGAATTTCTTACCAAGAACTTAGGTACAAATTTTTGGCTCAATCCAGGGATCGAACACGGGATCTCTTGCGAACCCACTAACCACTGCACTACCGAGGTAGTCAACCGTCTTACAAATTTTCTCGAAGGCATACGTTAGGGTATAGTTGGGTAATGGGAGTCAGTGGACAATAGGAATCACCCACTCCACCACTTTACATGAGACCGACGAGTAAACAGCGTCCTCAGCCCCCACTTCGGGTCCCCGCGCAGCCACGAACGACTCGCGCCACTGGGAAATGACCATGTTTTTTTTCGGCGCTCACCTGATTTAATTTTACGTACATGCAAATTAAAAGCGATAAGACCTCCTAAATTGTACATTGTATACCTAGCTTTTAAGTTTTGTATGTTGTGCAATAAAGAGTATCTATCTATATATCTATCTTAAAGGTAAGTGCTAAATATAAAAATATCTTGCAGTATGCGATTATGACATTTACACTTACTTAGTTAGAGGTTTCAAATTATGATGTTCAGATAATACCAGTGTTTGTTATTATTTTTTTTAATGATTATTGTAGTTTTGGGTAATGAGAGTCAGGTGACATGAAAAGCAAAGGACAAGGAAAAAAACTAAAGTACAGACAACAAGATCAGAACGAAACTTCTGTATCAGATGTTGGCACTGGCGACTTATGCCAGGATGATGAGAATGATGACGCAGAAGATGCTGGAAACAGATGCCTAGTATGCGACGAATTCGGAAGAAACAACGTGATTTGGTACAGGTGTACCTCGTGTGGACTATGGGCTCAGGCGGAGTGCACTGGATGGGAGTCAGCTAAAGGTTATGTTTGCGATGTATGCTAGATTTTATTTGACTCCGATTGCCCCCACTGATGATCACCATTACCCTCACGTTGGTAAAATGGGAGTCAAATCTGTGTTTTTTTTTAAACTTTTATCATTTCCAAAGTTGATTGCCAAAGTGACAGAAATTGATCTCTCATGATAGTTTAATAAGTAAATTATGTTTACAGGCGGTTGCGATATCAATACTTTCTTTTTAATTAAAATTTTGTTTCAGTTTTTGCTTAAGTGACTCATTACCCTCTTTTACTCTACGCAGTAGGTAGGTACGCACCGTACTTGGCCTCTAAGCAACCTCGGTAACACCATTTTAACTTACTTATTCAGGCATTTTAGATAAATTGTAGAGCTTAGCTGTATTATTTGGGGCTTATTTTGCAGTACAAGAGGTCTAATAGCAGCTTATAAAAACACTATATTTCTTAATCAGACGCCCGCCATAACTGAAATCCTCTATTCGGCTACTGTACCGATCCTTATAGCGCTTATGTGCTACTTGGGTACTATACCTACTGTTGAATATAACAAATAATATAAACTTTTGCGGCAGACTGGCCCTTTCGCCTTCCACGATTTTTTGTATATACCGACTGCCAAGTGTAGTTTTTTTTATGTCACAGGTGAAATACTCTACTGTCTGCCACGAGTATTTGCCTTGAGTATAAGTACATACCAGTACATACTAATGACAGATACGAAAGTGTCCTAGTATGAGACTAATCGATGAGTGTGAAATTATCTCGTATTTACGAGCAACTAAATAGATATTATTGCTATGTAGGTATGTAAGTAATTTGTTTCATAACTTCGAGTAATTATGTTTCAGACTTTGGAAGTCATGCGTGGGGCCTTCACGTAGAGGCCAAGTCAATAGACAATCTATTCCAAAAGTGTCGTGACATCATATTAAACGCTAATCTGAAAAAGTCCTATTTTACAAAAGGCTTTGACACTCCCGTCGATAGCGACATCCACAAATCCCCGTATAAACAATCGCCCCGGCATCTCTTGAATAATGCGAACATTAGCAGCTCGGAGTTCATCAGCGGTTGAATTAAGCCCGTCTTAAGTGCAGGCTTCCCAACTTAGGGTTTTTACCCCTAAATTTAGGGCCTAATTATGCTTATTGGGATTTTTTTAGGGCCATCAAAATTTTGGGGACTTTTTTTAGGGGCGTAAATAAAATTTTAAATATCGTAACTATATTAATATATTTTCATATTTAACTGACCAAAACGAAAAAACAAAATGTCAATGGAATTCGGGAATAAATCCATAATCTGCGTGTTTCTTTATCGCTCAACCCATATAGGCGCGTGGCAAAAATCTCAACTAATGCTGTTTACATGTGTCAGTATTTTTGACAACAACGCTCCCCCTATAAATGTCACTAATGCCTTTTGATCATAGTCCTACTTAGAAATTGTGAAAATTATTGTTAATTGGTCGTGTCACGTGTGTAACAATTAGGCATTGTTAACAAAAAAAATACTTTTTTTTCTTAGAAGTGCTTTTTAAATAACATTTCATAATCGCCACAATCAATATGAATAAATCAATTTAAGGCGCTAGTATCATCGTTGCTTAGCCCTGAATAGTAACAAAAATTATACAGGGCTTTTTTTTGGGGGTATTGAATATTGCATTTAGGGTAATTTAGGGGAATTTCATCTTGATGTTAGGGGTAAATTATTTTAGGAGTTGGTAACCCTGCTTAAGTGCCCTACCCGAGCACCGAACCCGATGTTTTATGCCTCGCTTTTAATTAAATTACATTGCGTGCGAAGCCGTAAGCGACGGCTCATATTTTTACGAATACTAAAAATATTATACGTGTTTATTCCTTCGTGAAATTAAAATGACTTATTTTTATGAGTGTGTGGTTCGTGCCATGCATTTTGTTTGTTCGGGTAGGGTGTGTGGGTTTATAGTTTCCTGGGAACGGTGGCGTGTTGTACTGTGAAACTATTGACATAAATTTCAAGGGCCGATTGACAAGATAATATACTTAATTAATGGATATTATACGAGTAATTGCGGGTGAATCACACAACAAGAACAGGAGTAATTAATAGCTACTAGTTTGATTTAGAACATTAATAAACATAGAAACAATATTGGTATATCGAATATAAAGTATTTAATATTTACTTATAAATTATGTCCAAAAACTTTGCTCTCCTGAATAACAGAAACTTGTCTAATATAAGACCTGAAAATATGAGGGGAATTGAATTTTTTATTCGAACAAAACTCCGCTTACAACTTTCGGTAGTAATAAAAATCCTTCCAAGTTTTAATAGATAGTACAGAATCACGTTTTAGAAAAGTTTTATTTTAATAATGATGATTTTATCCGGTCGTTATAGACCCATTCACGGTCCTCAAATTCACAATATACCTTCGGCCAGCCGACATCCACAATAAAAAGCGGCTATTTCACTGCGCCACCGGCCAAGATCTAATTTCCAAAATAATTTCAAAAAAGTCTAGGTACCCAAAATAAAACATTGGATAATTATAAAAAACAACTGTCTCACTTGTAGTAACATGAAAAAGTACTTAGCCCTACTTATTTACACTTATTATTTTCCACTAACCCCAATTCAAAATAAATGGACACCAAACATCTCGATCGCGAACACAACTCGCGAACAATCGGATTAATTAATCATAAGAGGCGAGCTTCAGAAGTTAAAAAACTTGTTGTCAAAGTCGCTGAGCAAGTTTTAAGGAGAAGCTAACGAGGAATAGGACCGTAGATGAGAGATGAAAGTTCCGAATGCTACCACTGAATCGTTCGAGTTTAAGATTTAGGGATTAAGAAGTCGAGTGGTTTATCTTATCGTATGTGATCTTTCAAATTTTCTATGATCTTAGAAAGGCGATCACTCTAGGATTAGCAGGGCGTAGTAGCGAAACGTTATCAGCATTAATCTTCTTATCGTGTCTTTATTTCCAGTTGCAACTAATACTGTCATTTCAGAGCCCGAGGTCTGGTTGGATCTTTAGTTCGTATAGAGGGACGTCGTTACTACGATGTGTATTCGTATTTTCAGTTTTATTATCATAATCAGCAACCGTTCCTTTACGTCGATATTGAGCTACATAGAACTTTGTGTAACCTCTATGACTTGTAACGATGTGGATATTAAATCAGCATAAATAAAGGAAGGGTGTAGGGAAAGAAAGATTATAGTCCATTTTTAAATCCCGAGGAAAAAACGGCGGGGAGCTGTAAGTTTGACGTGTCTGTATCAGTGTGTCTGCGTGTATATGTGTGTATGTCTGTGGTATCGTAGCTCCCGGACATAATACATTTAGCGTAGCATAAAAATACTTTACAATGTTTTTGAATACATTCTTTGAGAAATTTTAATAAAATATGTTTATAAATTGATTGGCAAGATAGTCGTGATTTACTTGATGTTTTAAGAAATAACGGCAAAAAACATACTATTTACCAGATGGTATGTGATCACTGCGGTCCGTGGATATCCGCTAAAGCAAAATCGTTGCCAATTTTTATCTACCTAAAAGTAGGCTCGTTTATAAAAGTTATTATTTCTAATAAACCCATAAAATTGTTTTAAGAAAATTGTAGCTGGTACCTGTCTTTAAATTATTCTGCAAAAGCCTTCCATTTATGTTATTGATTTGAATAGCATTTCAATAACTTCGTAGGAAATTTAATATTGAAAATAAATATATTAACTCATTACAAAAGCGATTCGTTTCTACCATTCATATTTAAATTGATAAGTGTAGGGCGATTAAATGTTACAATGAAATTGTGCATTTCAAGTGGTGGCCGTAATCACTTAATAAAACGAAGCAGAATTTTAACCCATATACATAGACATATTTTAATGAAATTACTTTTGATTACTATCGAATAAAATGAATTCACATATAAAAATAGTATCGTTAAGTAAACAGAACTTAGAATACTGTAAATGAAAGGAATCTTATAAGTATCATTTTAGTTAAAAGCACTTAGAGCACTTACCGTAAACATACTAAGGTATTTTTTTAAACAATTGAAGCTCTAAAAACGCCTCAATTACTAGAAAGCTTCATCAGGCTGAGGAGAGCCAATATGCCACTATATATATAAAAAAAGCTTTTTTACTTTAATGAGTTCTACTCAAATATAGGTTGGTTAATCATTTTTTTAAGTTAAATACTTAAAACCTATACGAAGTAACGGGCGACTGCTAGTGCTTCTCTAAGACCTTCTAAAATATACTATAAAACCATCTTTTGTAAGAGCAAAAAATGAACTATCCATTTCTTTCCCAAATTACCACATTTTTATCACAGGTGGCACGAATGATGAATCCAAAGAGCCCTTTATTACTTTGAGTAATCTGGTGTGAATGTATAAACGGGTATGAGTTATGATGACCCATCCATTCACTACGTTCCCAGGTTTATCGTCGTTGAGCAGGCTTCAGTCTAGCTAGCTAGACTCACCTGCCTTTCTGGGAAGCTATCAAGGACGCGCCATATATCTTGTCGGGTAGAAATTATGCTAAAGAATCGTTAAGGGAGGGATGTTTGTGGTTTTCTTGTTTTGTAAGGGTCACGTATCAAACAGGAAGACACTTTAATAATCATGTTGGGCTATCAACGATAAATTATATTGAAAATTATTTTTTACACCAATAAGTAATAGGTAAGTTGGAATTCATTATTAAGTTACATGCGATATAGAGATAAATAGATGTTATGAATCCGAAAATATATTATGACAATTTTTATGCAAAATATTTTAGATATATCAATATTATAACGGGAGGGAGAGTCCCGTTAAAACTCCTAGAAATATGTCTGTTTTATTTGATACAGCTATCAACATAATCAAATTAAAGGATTTTACTTAAGCATAAATTTACTTAAGACCGCTTCAATTCGATTCTAACCGTTGTATTTCTCAAATCATCAATCAACTTTGCATATCTGTCTACTCTACACTTTGAGCCCCACTATTCTAAATCCTATTCACCAAAAGATTTAATTAATCACCATGAAAGCAAGAAGGAAGAAATATAAACAAAATAAGAGAAAGTCGACTGCTTCCAGAGTTTCCCCCTCAGAGCCGTAGAACGAGCGCACCAGACAAGAATTGCTGCAATTTAAAACTCGATTAGAATTTGAGCATTGAGCGCGGGTGGTTATTAAAAAATCTTGGTGTGGTACTGAAGTCGAGGACTTCGATTCCATAAAGAGCTAGTAAAACTTTGTCTGTAGTTTTGTTTTTCGTTAAAACTTCGAAGGCTAAACATTGGCGCTGAAGTAAATTGGGAAGTTACTGGAAAGTAAACCTATAGTTGGATCGAAAACTTGTTTAAGGGCAATAATTTTAAGAAGTTTTCCAGCATTTGAACGAACTTTTACCACGTGTTGAACGTACACAGTTTTATAAATATATTTTTTTTCTTAAATAAATATTTCACAACATCACATAGGTACATTGATATGACTCCGAGATAGGTAGCTCAAGCACCTGTGTTACGGATATCAGAATCAACAGCGGAATTACAAATACATACATATAATACTTTTCTTTTATAAATACATACTTATAATACATACAAACACCCAGACCAATACAAACAGACATATTCATACACACAAATGTTTGTACTGTGCGGGGATCGAACCCGCAACCCTTGGACCAAAGGCAGCTTTCACTACCACTGTTCCAAACGGGTCGTCAATAAATAAAGGAAGTTTAGTGTTCAATGAAGTGATTTGACAAGCTTTTTCTTTAGTTGATATTTTTTTATGGATTTTTTTTTTGCAATTTAGTCTTAAGTAAATACGCACTGAATGTGGACTGGAATGTGGGAGTTATGGGTTCGATGAACACGGGATGAAGTTTTTAGTGCGTTATTTACTTAAGCTCCTTCTTCTTGTTATACTACTTATACGATTTAAAAATAATTTATTTAGAGGATTGGTTACTGTATTAGCATACAAACGTTTCTGTTTTCATAATAATAATTAGTAGATACTAACTAATTTTAATTTGAAAAAAAGTACATGTCACACTAAAGTAAATGAAGTGTATGTACAAATTGATGATGCATTACTTAATTGTTCATGTTTGCAGTATTTTAATTGCTTAAAATTTATTCCGGTAGCTTGTGGTCTTTTCTTGCACCAGATTTTTTTCCGGTTGTCTTATTATTATCTTAAAAGAGGGTGCATATATGTGTGCGCTAATAATTAAGCATTACCTATTTTTCCCATTTTGTGTCTTGGCCGTGTGGTCCCCGGCAGAGTAAAATAGGCCGCCCTCACTCTTACCGAGGTGTCGTAAAAGGCGACTAAGGTAAAGCTGTTGGCATGATCATCAGCACCCAGAGAAGGAAAACTCTGCATTTATATCAATACCCTCGCCAACCCATCTGCCAAGCGTGGTGAGTATGGCAATTACCTCTCATGTGATTGAGGGAGGCCCGTGCCCCAGCAGTGGGGACTTAAATGGGCTGATGATGATGATGATGATGTGTCTTAGATATTTGGCAAATCGTTAAAATTGACACAGTAGCTCAAATATTTGTTATTCAACATATATATTAAAAAAAAATGATTTTACAAGGAGAATGTAATGCGATTTCGCATTGCCGTAAAATGTTATTTACCATAAACTGACAAACGAGAGTGGTAGAAGTTACTAGCTTTGTTTATGAGCTATAAAATAAATCGAACGAACGGTGACTAGATGGAATCCAGACACGATGCACTTCGATAAACGACCAAGTTTATTTATGACCTAAAGAATTAATAGTCAATGAATTTCTGAAGCAGCCTGTATACTGTGGAAAAACATATTTGCGAGCTACTTAAAATGTTAAGTTTTAAAGTAATTACGTTTTCTTCAATAACGCTGCCTCCAAGTTTTATAAACATTAAGATTACATCGTTATTTTTTATCGTTTAGATACCAAAAACCTCATTAATATGTATCGTGTATACCACCACTACCACCATTACGACCATTGACCATTTAGCATGTTAGATCAACAAAATGAGCGAAAAAAGAATCTGCTATTATGGAACAGATGATGTAATGATTTGACATTATTGCCGGGTGGAAATTCAATTTTATATGGAACATGGAACAGTTGATTTTTTTTCGCTTATATTGTTGATAAAAAAATAACAGGTGTAATTACATACATATAAAATGTCCTAATTGTTATTTACACCACTTATAACTTAATAGCTATTGGACTATACTCAACGCAAAGACTCGCGGCAGGTGGTAGAGTATTTCGTTCATTCGTATGATAGATATAAATAATCAATAGACGAGATCTGAAACATCCCCTGTATGTCCCGAGATATTTTGTAGTTTTTGAGAAATATGTAAGTAGTATAAAATAAAGAATAAAATAGAAACATTTTTTCTTCAATTATCAAAATGCTACAAGAACAAATTGTTGCATTATGATAATTGAAAAAAAAAATTTTTTTTTGGTCAATAGGCTAACGCTTGACCACTTTCGCACCTGATGGAAAGCGACGATGAGGTCTATAAATTGCAAGAAATAAACAAAAGCAAAACATTTAAAAAAGCTTAACGTATTATCTGGTCTGGCTGTGAGTTTTCACAGATACACTTTATTGTACAAAATACAGATCTAGTGTTTATAGTCTATGGTATTATACTACTTTTTTTTCGAAAACTACGAAAATTCGCGGAATATGCAGTTTAGTGTTTGAAATACGCCTTATTGTGAGCTATCTAAATATTTTTTTGGACCACCAAATAAAGATTAGCCTATGTTATAAAAAAAAATTATGTATTCCTTCAGGGCTTATTCACTTTTTATTTATCAAACCCATAAAACTTGCTCACTTGGCAACTAAAGATCTTTCGATTCTTCTGTACATTATATACTCGAATGCTCGAATCAATGGCCAGCTATTTGTATCGAGTTAACTTCCGTTAAAACTTGTCACAAAAATATGAAAGTCCAACACAACGGCAATCAACGTATTGTTAAAATTGTGTAAATAAATTCCTGCACAAAAACATAACATTGATTAAATTATGATTTAACAATCAACTCTCTAACAGTGGCGATTCCGAATTCGGTATTGTTGAGCGCCAATCAAAATTGCAAATTTTGTGCAACGCATTGCTTCGTTAACTCGTCGGACGGCGCCAAACCGAGCAAAAAGGCAACATGGGAGCAGCCAATGATTATCAATTTTGCTTGTTAATAGTTATCGATTATATTGGGTATAATGCGGTAACACTCACGTTTTACACTTAACTAGGTAATTCCGTTTTGTGCTTTTGGTGAAAGTATAATTTTAATGTAGATTTTATCTGCGTTGAGGTAAATGTTAATTTAAACGAGTTTTCGTGGAAGCTGTGGGAAGTTCGGTGGGGCTTAAATGGTTGAAATAATTTTAGCTTCTCGACTTTTGTTTAGTGAAAACATTATGAATTAAAAATGTGTTTTTGTAAAAAAAAAAACAAATAACATAAATGAGAATTTTAAATGTCACTATCACAAAAACGAGCCTATTTATTGCCCGATTCAACAACTACAGAACAAAAGGCCTCTCACTGCACTGAGCGCGAAAAGTTTCATCCCGAAATCGTTTTAATTAATACAAAAATCACGCTTTAGGCTCGCGAATGTCCAAAATCCAATTTTCCATATCCATTAATCTGTTACTATCAGAGTCACCGGGATTGTTCTTTGATTCTGCCGGCATTGAATCGGCTCGATTGCGTGCCGACATCGGACGGTAAATTAATCCGACAGACAATACTGACCGTGACGCGACGCCATGTTTGCGCAGACAATAACAAATTATTCATACTCGGTGATGGAATGTAAACAGAATATGATTGGCTATTAGCATGCAGGGTGCCGGGGACACACGGCCGCCCAAGGGACACGAGCCAGGCGAGGGATGATCTCCCTATGCTATTAACAACTCGCCGGTAGCCGCATCTAACTTTGTTCCTAACGTATTCGGAACTTAATTTAATTAATTACGATCCCCTCCTTCTACCGAGTCCATTTCGCTAAATATTATTTCAAGTTAAGGGGCCTAAATAACGAAGATCAAACGAGTGCGACTCACGGAATAGGCGATATATTTTGATGGAGCGACGTGAAGAGCTTATGACTCACATGCTTAAGACTATGCGCCGTGATATAAAAGCTGTTTGGGTATACATGCGGTCGCATTTAACTAAGTTTTATTGATCATTATTCATTATAAACGCGGCATAAACCGACCGCTGTATGTTGTATTAAGTTGTTAAGAGGGTTTATTGCTAGGAAAAAAATTAAAAGAACTCGCGAGTTTGAGGCACAGTTATTGGTGTAGCAGCTACGTACTGTGTTAGTGATCAGATTTTTTACTCGTTAAAGCAGTTACTTATCTAAAATACTTTTATGGGTCATTAATAACACTATTTGTGTCGTTGAATATTATAATAAAGCTCGTAAAATTGTCTTATTAATTTAAGTGCTGTAGACGTTATTTACCGAATTCCTAAATCATATGTCTACTGCTGCATAATAATCCAGTTTTTAGTTTTATTACTGAAATAGATTTTATTTAAGCATAAAAGTTGCAAACAAGCTACTAAATTGGAATAATCTAGTTAAGTTAATTCAATATTTGTTTAGGTCCTAATAACATAAAAAAATGTCATATGCTACATAAAAAAAACTTACATTACAAAGACTATAATTATACTAAAGTGACCGACATAGTGTTTCGAATCAACATACTGAAGTGGCATTAGGCTGGTATATCTTGCGAAAAACTGACAATCGTAATGGTAGAAGAGGTCTTGAGTGGAGATCGCGACTCGGAAAGCATAGTGTAGGGCGCCCTCTGGCTAAATGGAGTGATAGAAAAAAATAATTAAAATAGTTTATTCAATTCAGGTCCATACGAAACACTTATTCGAGTGATAGGTATAGTGCGTAGTACTGGTTAAGTCACATCGATGATTTGGAGAAATGGCAAATGGCGTTGGGTAAGGCCCACATTAAATATGTGGTTAGGCCTATGTCCAGCAGTGGACCAACACAGGCTTATGAAGATGGTTATAATGAAAACATCTGTACAAACTCCTCGCAAAGTACAATTAACTAAATTGGTACACCAGTTCCCTTATCAAAACCTTATTCGCCGTTGATTGGAAACCATTAACAAGGTAAATTGATCTTAATAATTGATTCTGATGTTTCCGAGATCGTTGTTATCTGTTTTTTAATAACGGGGCTTTACGGCACGTGTCTAATATGAAAACTTGAAAGAAACAGATTTGAGTTTATTGCTTGCACTAGTAATTAAATCTTGGAATATACAGCTGTTATCTCATATCATAGATACATTCAAATTGAAGAATAATCATACATGAAATTGGCTTGCCTTATGTTATTGGTGGGTATAGATACTCTAAAATTCAGGAGGTCTATGCAGATATTAATGCATTATTTTTCCATCATACGTAATAGGATTGACAGTCCAGTGATACTTGGTAAATTCGGACTGTTGGTTCCCAAGCGTTTGAGTTGGAATGAAGAGGGGACGGTGGAACCGCGAAGGCGACCGCGGCTACTGTGGTGGCCCACCACGCGAACCAGGTACGCTGCGCATGCACCGACCACTCATGCATTGCGTCTTATAGGGGATATGCTTGCTCATGACTGGAGTATTGATTTATTTGCAGACAGTTTTGGTCAATTATGTTACAAAGCTCGTTTATATATTGACAATGAGAGTTGCCTTTAGATATACTCGTACTTCGACTGTGCTTCTCACTTTATTATTAAGTAATTATTATAATTTTTGCTAAAAATATATTTTGACATTTAATAACACTATGTAATTTAATTTTGTTTGACAGATAATATTTTTGACATTGTATTCGTATTGTATTATTGACTTTTTTGATACCTTATTTATTTGACTATTTACTGGGATTGGCATCCTGAATTTTCGGGCATGCTGTTCGCATGTAAGTACCTAGACTCTGTTCTTGAATATTAATTTACCGAAAACTTTATGTATGTATGAATATTATTGAATTGTATAACGCTTTGGTATTAAACTGTAATGTTATGCAATCGTATGTTAATAATAAATAAATAAATAAATAAATGAAAATAGATATAAATGAAAATTGCTATTTGCTGTACTAAAAAAAATCTGTTGAACATTTTATTTTCAGTGTCTGCGGGGTACTCTGGATGTTAGTTGTCCAATACTGTTTTACTTCACGTTAAGCCGTTGATCGTGCGCCTGATCCCTCTTATATTGTGTATATTGGTAGCCCATCAAAACATGAGGGTAAATGAGGGAATAAAGTGTATACTTGTGTCTGTGTCCACACTTAGGTACCTCCGCACTCAATGTCCTGTTCTTGACTTAAAGTTAAGGTTGCTGTCATAGCCGAAATATAAGAAGGATGATTGGTAAGTAATTAGTCATACGGCCGCACTCAGAGACGTCATTTAAGCAAATGTTCATTAACTTTAGTATCGGTAGTCTTTATGAATATCAAAATAAGTGTCAATATTTTTTCTTAATTAGCCAAATAAGTTAATCAACGACTCTGAGTGTGGCAGTTAGCAACAATATTTTTAAGTGATAGGTTGCAGACGAGCAAGTATCGCAATACGAGGGGATACAAAAGTGCGCTGCCCACCTTTAAACTCTATTTCCCCTTGAGTTGAATCTCCAGTATCCTTACTTACTCGGTGAGACACAGCGCAAGCACTGCTTAAAGTGACGGGTAGGGCACACTAGCGACGCCAATCGATTTTAATTCTTAGCTACTAAACCGGATCTATTTTAAACAATTTCGGGGTTACAATCTCTCGGCAAACGCTTATACTATTTATTAATTAACCATGCACAAATGTTGGGTCCGTATTTGTACGCGAAAAATCGATTCACGCCAAAAGCGGCCACTTTTGGCGGTAATCCAAAATTCGAGTGCAAAAGCAGACCAAACAGTTACTATAGGTATTAAATAAATTGTATAAGTGTTTGCCGGGAGGTTGTAACCCCCAAGTTGTTGAAAATAGATCCGGTTTAGTAGCTAAAAATTAAAATCGATTGGCGTCGCTAGTGTGCCCTATCCGTCACCATATAGGCGATTTACTTACTCTGGGTCTAAAAACTAAAATTCTAATAAAGCGTTTATATCTGATAAAATATGAAAGAAGCTAAACTGGCTACATATTTGAGCAGCTTTTGCGAATCCCCAATCTAAAATGACGTTCTGTCCCGAACAGCGTTATGGGAACAAAACGTCGACAGCGGATCGTGCGTCCGTACGGAACAAAAAGTCACATGACGTCCGCTTGAAATATTGTTAAACTTGCAAAACGAGAGGCATTCGCGCCGAAACTGCCAATTTGTGAGGCTCTATTATTCTTATTTATAACAGCTATTGAAGTAGCAGTTATGCCTTTCAGTGGTAGTAGCCATCACTGTTTTACTGGGGCATTGAATTTATCGCTTTTGGAATAAATACCTAACTTAATTAGACAGACTATTATATTCACACTGATAGTCTGAAACTAGGGCATTCCCTGTAGTTACTTTAAGCACTAGAAGACAATAGTCGGAGTCCCCCAACATACCATAATGTGAGACTGTTGAAAAAAAGTTCCATTTGTAATAGACCCCGGAAATTGAGCTCGAGATCCTCCGCGCTTGGACATAATACCATAACCACTGCGCCGTCAGCATTGTCAATAATGATAAATTTAGTGTAATAATAATAATCAGCCGTGTGGTCCCCGGCAGAGTAGAATAGGCCATCCTAACTCTTACCGAGGTGTCGTAAAAGGCGACTAAGATAAAGCTGCTGGCATGATCATCTGATCACTCTGCATTTGTATATCAAAACCCTCGCCAACCCGTCTGCCAAGCGTGGTGAGTATGGCAATTACCCCTCATGTGATTGAGGGAGGCCCGTGCCTCAGCAGTGGGGACTTAAATTGGACTGACGATGACGATGATGAATAATAATGTAGTTAAGTTTAGTGTACAGTTATGTGAAGACAATGTATAGTCAACCAAGCATTAGGTTAGTAAGATCTCTCAAAATTCTTCATTTGATTTTCACATTTATGTCAAATGTGTTTGTGGTTAAATATATTATATAATTTATTTATACTTGCTTTAAGTGAGTTAACAATCATTTCTAGCAAGATTTTAAAATAAGTAGCCACTAAAAATTCAAATTCTGCAATAAATGGCGTGTGCAAAATTAAGCTTAATAATTAAGAATCCTTTTTAATTTTAAATAATTTTATATTGTTTTAATTTATTGTCTAAATATCATTACAATCAGCAAAAAGTTTTGGTAGCGCCACTGAAACGTAAAAGGGCTCTTAAAGTACCAGGTTAACATAAAATAGTAAGAGGATAAAAATAATATACTCATCTAATTCTACAATTAGAGACGATTAGAAGATAACATAGTAAATCACACGAAATGACAAAGAAGGTAACCAAGGTACAACTTGCCACATGTGTCCAATTTAAAAACAATTGAACAACTAATGGATCAACAAAAGGTGGCTCAGTGCAACTTGCGATGGTCAAACTTATAAAACAATTGAACAAGTCACGCATTCGATTTTATTTAACACAGCAACCAGCAGGCTAATAAAGGAGTTGTGAGTTATGTCGGAGACCGCAGCGGTATCGAGGGCGCCGTCGATTACCGTGGCCTACGCTGTACACTTAATTAAAATCCAATATTGTCTAACCGAAATTGATTATGGCCCACCACACTTGCCTGTCGAACAACTGCTCGCTGGAGCAAGAATGCTGATACAATTTGATGATAGTGTTGCTAGTTACACGAAGGGGAAATCAGTTATAATTATTAAAAAACTACTTTAATACTCCAATGTGCGATGGTGGACACTGTAGCTTCTGGAATTACTAGGTGGGTTGAGACTAAAATTAATAATAAGATCAATTGTTTGGAACTGTGGTAGTGAACGCTGCCTTTGGTCCAAGGATTGCAGGTTCGATCCCCGCACAGTACAAACATTTGTGTGCACGAACATGGCTGTTTGTATTGCTCTGGGTGTTGTTTTTTATGTATTATAAGTATGTATTTACAAAAGAAAAGTATTATATTTGTAATTCCACTGTTGATTCTGATATTCGTAACACAGATGCTTGAGCTACCTATCTCGTAGCTGACTCCGATTGATCTGAATCAATGTATGTGATGTTGTGAAATATATATATATATTTTTTTTAATTAATTAATTATTGATCTTACACCGTCAGGGAAAGCTCTCTGATTTTTGCAGGTTAAATTAGTGCAGGTGTAAGCACACCTGAGCAGAAGTTCAACATACCACTACAACATATAAGTAACAAAAGCATGATCTTAAGTAAATAGAATTAAGAACTTACAAATTTCGTCGGCTTGGTAACGCGTTCAGTGGTCTAATTGGTAGGACATTCACCCGTATTGTGGAAGGTGTGGGTTGGAGTCCCGCCTGAACACGAGATAAAAATTTTAAGTGTTTTATTCAGTTAAGAATAAATTGCAAAAGATTGCTATAAAAATATCAAGCATGAACTTATTACAAATATCTGATTTTAATTAATCAATTAATCCGCTAATAGCCTCTAATTTAGATAAATTAAGATCAACCATCCAATCTGCACGCCCTGTTGGTCTAGTGGTTTAAGTACCGGGCCGTGATCTCAGGGTCCTGGGTTCGATTCCCGGGTCGAGCGAAAAGTATGTTTCGAATTTTTGGACATAGCTCGGGTTTGTGATCATCACCAATCCGCATTTGGCAAGCGTGGTGATTAAGCCTAATCTCATCATAGTAGCGATAACTTTATTTCTATGATGGAGGCCTTTGCCCTGCAGTGGGACAATTTATAGGCTGATAAAAAAAATGCAATCTGAATCCAACTCACACCAGTCTTCTTAACCAAATCCTCTTCTACCAAATATCCTGCACTTTGTTTTTTTTTAATTAGGTAGCAGACGATCAGAAGGATACCGCTACCCATGGGCACCAATGGAGTCACTAGTGCGGCAGCTCACTTGCGACTCCTTTTCAGCAAATTGGGCCTCCAGTACCTTCACTCACTCGTGGTGATACAGCGTAGGCGCTGCTTCACGCTGGATTTTTATCAGGTTTTTCCTTTAATTTTCGAAAGATAGAGGAATTATGATTTTATTTCAAGAAACTTGGGACAAAACATTCTTTTTCGAAATAGATTTTGCAGAACTTGCAGTAACTTTTTTAAATGTTAAGCTCGTTTAAGGTGACGGGTAGGGCACACTAGCGACGTCAATCAAATTTTGTAATTAAAAATATAAATTAAATTTCAAGTACTAAAGCTGACCCTATATTTAATAAATAATATAAGTGTCTGCCGAGAGGTTGTAACCCCTAATTTTTTTAAAAATAGATCCGATTTAGTAGCTAAAAATTAAAATCGATTGACGTCGCTAGTGTGCCCTACCCGTCACCTTAAGGTGACGACCTAGGTGCTAGGTACATAAAATGTCTCCTATTCGTTAAATCACTAGGCAGCGCTAGCATCGTCGCGGTGTTGCCTTAATCCCCAATTGGATAAATGTAGGCCAGTAAAACTTTATTAATTGGCCTCGGGCCTGTGTGTGGTCCCTGGTGAATTCATCTGACATTTGCCATTGTTATACCGAAGCTCTGAAAAGCACATGGAATGGATATGAATTGTTACTAGAACTTGCTACAACAATTTTCGGGAAGGTATAAAAAATCGACATTAGTGACTTTATACGCCGTGTGGTCCCCGGCAGAATAGAATAGGCCACCCTCACTCTTACCGAGGTGTCGTAAAAAGCGACTAAGGTAAAGCTGCTGGCATGATCATCAGCATCCAGAGAAGGAAAACTCTGCATTTATATCAAAGCCCTCGCCAACCCGTCTGCCAAGCGTGGTGAGTATGGCAATTACCCCTCATGTGATTGAGGGAGGCCCGTGCCCCAGCAGTGGGGACTTTAATGGGCTGACGATGACGACGATGAGTTTATAATTCGGAATCCGCATATTCAGTATCATTATTGTACCAAATGTGATCGGGATTGCTTACGAAATGTAATGTTCCAAGGAAGGTTGGCAGCGCACTTGTGACTCCACTGGTGTCGCGGGTGTCCATGGGCGGCGGTAACCTCTTACCATCAGGTGATCCGCCTGCTCGTCAGCCTCCTATCACATAAAAAAAATATTTAGGCAGAAACACAATCAGTCTAAAATTTTATTGTTTAGTAGTATTTATCCTTAATACATAATAAAAATTATTTCATCACACACAATCGTGTTTAGAAAAATGTATTTTTTAAAAAAATGACATTGAATTCTACATCGCTTTAATAAATACTTAAGAATAAATTGCAAAAGATTGCTATAAAAAATATTTACTGTCAATTTAGCAGTCTCATCTTAACTGGTAGTCAAATATTTGTAATAATATTTCCACTGGATATTTTAAATATACCTACAATATTGATGAGACTATCGACAGCTCATGTCGAATCAAGCACTTACGAATTTCGTCAGCTTGGTAACGCGTTCAGTGGTCTAATTGATAGGACATTCACCCGGATTGTGGAAGGTGTGGGTTCGAGTCCCGCTTGAACACGAGATGAAAATTTTTAATTGTGTTATTTACTTGAGAATAAATTGCAAAAGATTGCTGTAAAAAATATTTACTAGGGATTTAGCAGTCTCATCTTAACTGGTGGTGAAATATTTGTAAAATATTTCCACTGGATATTGTAAATATTACCTACAATATTGATGAGACTATCGATAGTTCATGTCGAATCAAGCACCTACAAATTTAGTCGGCTTGGTAACGCGTTCAGTGGTCTAATTGATAGGACATTCACCCGGATTGTGGAAGGTGTGGGTTCGAGTCCCGCCTGAACACGAGATGAAACTTTTTCAGTGTGTCATTTACTTAAGAATAAATTGCAAAAGATTGCTATATTTTTTTTTTACTATATATCACTTTGGTCTTATATTATGTAAATAAATTTTGTTTTTAATTTGACTACTATAATTTAAATAAACTTTAAAATATGACAAATAAGTTATTTGAATAAGTTACTGAAGTCACTTATAACGCCTTAACAGCCTATCAAAAACTTTACACTTGCATACAACGACCAGCGTAATAATATAAAAGTATTAAACTGCAACTTGACGACAAAGTAATATTCTAAGTATCTATTGTATTTTTTAGATATCATTCGTTTTATGGAGGCGTCCCTATGCTAAGTTACTGCGGGGATAAAGGCGCACCTCTCCATTTTACATTCAGCTCGTAAAAACAACATTGTGACAAAAATCCTATGGGAACGGAAATATTCAAGAGATCACATAAAAATGATTTTACGATTCTATCACAGCAAAGAGAATCGAAGACTTTTTTATGAATAAATTGTACATAAAAATGATTGTCCCGAACGTTGCCTTTTGGGTTCATTCACCGAATTCATAAGTTATTTTAAACTATTTTTATGTAAAAAAATAATAACAACTTGTAAGTCAGTTTTTATGAAAGTATTAATTATAAAATACTTTTTATTTATTTTTTACTTTTAAAGGTAACTACGGAATAATTCATAGCACAATAGCGTGCACTTAAGCGTTGAAGGGCGACGCTTCGGCTTTAAATTTGCCAGCGTAATTGTCAATGTAACTAGAGAGGCGCGGCCGTCCTCTAGCTATAATGCCGTTAAGTACCAAAACAACATTCGGAAAAAATGGCCTTAAAGAGCGCTCTTTAAGTCCATTTTTCTCCGACTTGAAGTGGTACTTAACGGCATTATAGCTAGATGACGGCAGGGCGGGTGTCTTAGGTTGGTGGCAGTCTCTTACCATCAGGCGTACTCGTGTGTCATACATCTGCTAAACAAAAATTAAAGCATAACGGTTTCAAAAAGTTTAAAAAGTAAATGTTCGTCCAGTTCTTTCAAATGTAAAAAACCAACGTTGTTTCAGGTTATAATGTTAAAACCGCCTTTTTGTGCGTAAATTTTTCCTGTAATATCTAGTTATTTTAAGTTTTTAAATGTGGGAGAGCCACGCTTTGGCATGAATGGGCCGTCTCGACTGGAGTGTTACCACTGCCTCACAGAAGACCGGCGTGAAGCAGCGCCTGCGCTGTGTTTCGCCGTGTGAGTGAGATTACCGGAGGCCCAATGGGGGGAAGGGGAAAAGGTTGGCAGCGCACTTGTTACTCCACTGGTGTTGCGGGTGTCCTTGGGCGGCGGAATTGCTTACCATCAGGTGATCCGTCTGCTCGTCTGCCACCTCTCATATAAAAAAAAATAGATTTTTGTTGAATCAAACCAAACAAATTGAAAAAAAGTAAGCAAGTAGTTTGATAATGTTTAAATATAGTAATTATCAAACTCTTAAGTACCTACTATTAAAATTCCAACGGCTAAATATCTAAAACATTTCGACTAAGACGTGCTGCGACTCCTATTCTAGTTTCACTCAAGTCACTTCAATGATATCTGAAATTTTAATGTACATGTGTGAACAAGTCACTCGAGTAAATTTCCTTGGTTTCGTGTCAGATGAACTTGGACGCTCTGGATTTTAAATGGGCGCGAATTTACAGTTTTCTTATTATCTCTCGATTCAGTGCGAGCTTTTCTTTCCAGCATTATCTGTCCATAGAATTGGAAAGAAATGTTTCGAGGTAAACTCGAGTCAAAACCCGGAAATACTGACTTCGTTTGAAAACTATTATTTTAGTGACCAGTTCGAGTGAAATTTGAAAGAGGGCTTGAGTCAAAAAAATTTCAATATCGCATCACTATTTCAATTTGAAAGCATAGGCGGCCAAATTCAATGCTTGTCTACCTCAAACTGAAATAAAACATATATATGACCCCAAGAGAACACCCAAGAGACAATCTTTAAAAGCACAACTTAGACTTCAAAGGCAACGGATTAAATACATTTTGTCGATGTCCAAGCATTTTAGTCTAATTGTTATTAAGATTTTGATTTCATTAACCAACATACAAAATGTGTAGGGTTGCTACAATTGAACTTCAGTAATCGATTAGATAAAAGATAAAAGATATTTATTTACCAAAACATGTGTAAAGACATATTACAACAGAGCATAATATGGGTTGGTACATTTTTTTTAGTTTCAACATGTCCTGCCAACTTTGGCGTGTAAAATTTAAATTAAACATAGATAACTAATTAATAAGTACTTCAAATAATAAAATTAAATTTCCAATATTGTTACTTAATTGTTCAAATCATAAACATACAAGCGTCCATAGGATTCAGTCAAAAAAATCATCTACACTGTAATAGCATTTCTCAGTAAGAATTTGCTTAAGTTTCTTTTTAAACATATTTTTATTTAGTAATTTTAAATATTCAGGAAGCTTGTTATAGATAAGGGGTGCCATACATGGGAAACTTTTTCTCAGTAATGTGGTTTAGGAATATCGAATAAAAAATAGTGCGAGTAGTTCAACTGAAACGTCTTTGTCCATGATTTTAGTAAATATCAGTGTTTAGTATTTTCTTTTAATTTGACTTAAGGTTTCTACATTACGGCATTTTACCCTCTACATAAACCGGGAATGCATTAGGTGGAAGAAAATATCAGACAACATTATATATTTCGAGCATAACGATGTGAAAATCCATCCAAATAACTTGGATGGATTTTTTTCCACTACACGATAAGAAACGCATTCTTATCACTTCTTACCGGGAACAGTAAAACTGTTAAATCATATGTGATCCCGAACAGATACGACGTAAACAGCTTATCAACGTATGATGCGTATGGACGCATCATAGACATCATAGATCATTTACAACTCGGGTGTTGTAAATGGCTATGGAGCCATTTACAACACCCGAGTTGTAAATGTCTATGGACGTTGGTGATTCGTATGCACGTTTGTTTGATATAATGTATATAATGTTTTCTGGTATTTTCTTAAGTGTTTTTATGTTTCAGAATCAACGAAGATATAAAAAGTGGTTATTTACCATAGTTGACTGTTGATATTAGATTCCAAATGTGTTAAATATTTTTTCAACCCTTTTTTTATGCTCGCGGAGGAAGAAATAATGATTGATTATGTATGAATTTGGGTTGCTTTTTCCACTTTTTTGTGTTTTTACTTGTCGATCAATGTGAAGCTTGGTTAGAGTTAGTTTCTTTTCGATTGTGCTGTGTTAACGATTTTTTTTTTCGAGTAAAAAAATAGAATATTTGGAAAAGTCAGCCCTCATGTGACTATTGCAGATTTGCAAATTTCTTGCTCCTACAAGTATAACATAAATAAACGTATAATTATAATAAACTCATATTTACACTTGGTTACTTCAAAATAATGGTCTTTAACATATTTAAATGAGATTTGATGTTAGTATATTATATAGTATCGCTTCGCATGCCGTGGCAACCTATAATTAAGTAAACTCTAAGTATTTAGTTACCTACAGCGTTAGTCTTAAGAATGTTGTAGTGTATGCCTTGTTGGTTGTCCAAATAAATTAATAAAGCCTTTACATAAGTACCAATATTTTTTGCCAAGTGGTCTCGCAGATTTGTTTAAGTTTAACAATGCTATTCTCTATTCCTTTATTGAAATATCAACCACAACACGGTTGATGAAATGAAAGGGGGAATTTAACCAATTCCGATTAACATACGAAACGTTATGGGTGCATTTTTAAATGGCCATATGCAGGCATGCTCTACACTGCAAAGGAGAAGCGAATATATTGCAAAGATATCTTTCCGGAGTGTAAAATTAATTCCATTTTTTTTTCTCCGACACAAAACTGACATTGTGAAACATAGTAGCTATTACTTTATATACAAGTAGACTGCCCTTATTTCGATTCGGAAAATGTATTAATTCTTACTTACGTACTACGCTGGCTCAGCGATCCAAAGTGGGTCTTGGCCTCCGACGTCAAAGTTCGCCATTTTTTGCGGTCCTGTGCCAATGCCGCCCAATCGTGCACGTTGAGTGCTTTGAGGTCCTTGTATTAATTCTAAACTATACTAATAGATGGCGCTGGGGGAAGTTGCAACGCGCAAGTGCAGTTATTGTTAGTCTTTTTATTAAAAGTAAGTATCTAAGATAATAAAGTCATCGAGTACTTATCACTCTGAAGTTAAACCAAAGGTATCGTTTTTTATCATTCATTGAACGGACTTAAAAATTAATATCTAATAATTATATACAGAGTGATTACACAGTATTTAATATTTAGTAACAGTTATTGTCCTACATTCCTTTATTTACAAAATTCCTGTATTTACGAAATGTAGAAAATCAAACACTAAGTTAAATTCATTCTCTAATTAAGAGGTGTAAGGACGATACAAGAAGGCACTTCAACTGGATTATGAGAAAATGTGGATTAAGAAAACCTTCATTCTTAATTCACATTTTCTTCATTTTCAGAATTTGGATAAGAATTTTAAAGACTTTAAATTCACCTGATATGTTTTATTGGGTAGCTTTAATAAAGTATTTAACAGTTAGGTTCAAAAATTACTTTTAGCTCTGATGCATGTTCTTTTGAAAACTTGTACCGGTAATGTCGCTTTAACTAAACGATTTTTAATTAACGTTTCTACACTGGCTGTTAGCTATCAATGCGGTGGCTGACGCACTTCACAGGGGTGCGGCACAATGCAAGTACCTACATATACGCAAACAGTCCCAATCGAAATTGCAAATTTGTGCAGGGTCCGCGCCGCTTCGGTTCGTTACCGACTTCTGTTTACGCGTTACCGGGGGGTAGGGTTGTCAACCGCTAATTGGTCGAAAACAACGTTAACTCGAAACTTTTACTCTTATGAAATTGGCGATTTTTTTCTTGTGACAAAATGTATAGCTTTTATGTTATTTTTCTTTGATCCAAATCGATATTATCGTTTATTAAGGTGAAAAAAAAAATCTTGACTATTACTTTTTATGAAGAATTTGAATACTTACTTACATTCCTTAATATTTAGTTTTATTGTTGTTTATACAGTAAGCCCGGGGAGAAATCAAATTAACAATTATATGACTTCGTCGTTTCATCAAAGTGTGGATTTCTCTTTACAATCAGGTGATTTAAGCCTGAGTATTCTTATATTTGTATATATGCCTCGGTAGTGACAATTTGTACTTTTTAGATCCTTTTTCTTTGTAGAAATTCACAAAAAGTGAGGTAATGATTCTGAACGTGTAACTATGAATAATAAACTTAATTTTTGTCAAGGTCAGATGGCAATAGTTTCAATGTAATTCACAGACTTTAAAAATTCTTGATCTCAATTACATGTAGAACCCGTTTAGAAGCGGGATTAATATTACTCTCTAGGCGAAAGATTACCAACGCGTAAAATTAACTTGATTAAATATTAACACCTTAGGTACATAATGCAATTGTAAATTCGACGACGGCTCTAATTACTGAACTATCTTATACCTTATTAGGTTGATGAATTGGTATGCTCTTCGTGGTGAGACGGCTCTAGAGCAGTCCACTTAATTTACGAAAATTGCAAAAATATTGCGTTATGTAACCAAAAAGGACAATGGCAAACCTCCACATAATATTTTAGTAAGTATATTTTTTTTGCGTCTTCATATGAAAATATGTAATAATATACAGCTTGGTGTTCCCCAACATTGACGTTAGGTACACAATTGTCGTCAGTCGGTATTTAAAGATTTTTTTCAGTCAAATAATATCTAATTGAACAAAAAACTCAACATTTATAGTATTTTTGTCTAATAATCTACAAATAGGTACTTTGAACAGAGTTCCAAGAAGCCAGGGGTTACTTTTGACCAGGTGATCACACTTGTGAAACCCAAAAAGTCCGCTTCGCATATAGTCGCGTATTGTCGCGCGAAGAAGCCGCGAGCGAACATGAAGTGTGGAGCGGAGTTTGCGACTTCCGTCGGAGCCATTATAAAAAAACTGTCATCTTTTATTAGTCATATGAGCTCCTTTTTAAATAAAAATTATTTTATCTGAACTTAATCAGGGCTAGATTTTAATCCGTAAGATTTAAGTCTGAAAAATCTTATGAATTTATATGTTATCATTTCGTAATAACGATATTTTAAGACGCAAAATAAATAATAACTCAACAAATATTTTGCCATTGTAAAGAACAAATATTATATTCCTATAAATATCTTATTGGGTTTGCATTGGCATATTATATCAACCTATAGCGTAATATTGATGTTGAATTAAGATGAGACTATGTAAAATGGTGACAAAATCACTACAGGGTTTAATTTAAATTATCGAATTGAATTTGTGACAATGTTGCTACTGTCTGTTTACGCGTCACTGACTAGGGTTGTCAACCACTAATTGGTCTGAGTTTACTTTTACCGCGGTTTGTTTTCACTAAGGATTTAGTGTTAGGAGCGGTTTGTCGCTTTTGTCGCTGTAAAAGCGTTGGGGATTAACGCGTCTGGTTTAAATTATAAATTGAGTGAAAATAACGACGGGTAATGTGATGATATTGTAGGCGATTTTGGTTTATGTTTTTTGGAAAGTGTTTTAGTAATATGGGTAGTCAATTATATTACCATAGACAGGTATCATATTTTTTGTTAATATGTTTATATTAAAACAAGCATGCTAGCTATTTCCTAGAACTTATTGATTGCTTAGTTTTTTATTTAACAGCTGTTTTGCCTATCCTAAGCAATGGCTTTATCTTTTTCCAATGATGTATACACATAAGGTAATATAATATAATCGAGTACAGCCCTATAACGTAATCTATATTCGACTAGGTGATGATGTAATATGTGCAATTCAATAAATAAAATAAAGTAAATACCTAGAGCTTTATTCCTAAACGTTTTTGTTAGCTAAAACGGTGTTATAGAACAGTTTTGACGTTAGAAACAAAAAAAAACATGCAAAATTAGAAAAAAAAGAATAAAAGTTGCTTTTTGATAACTTGCTTCAAGCAATCAAGCTTCAGTGGTTTTATTTATGAATACCTACCCTTAATTTTCCAAATATTATTGTGATGTATTTTTTAATTCACGTTTCAGACTAAGTCGCAGCCCTAACCGCAAAGCTTTATAGAATAATGATCTTACTTCAGAACGTTTTAATAAAGGCACAATTTTACAATTTGCATATCTGTGGAGCAATCCATTACCAGTGTTATACGCATTAGGGCCCTTACATATGGCGACTTTTTTGTAAAAAGAGTGTAAAAAAGGCAATTACTGATGGAGCCATAAGAAATGCCAATTTGGCTACTGTGTTGGTAAAAAACAACAAATGGCACATTCGCGTGAAGCGGCACCTGTGTTGTGTATTGATGAGTGAGTGAGGATATCGGAGGTCCAGGGGGAAGGATAGCAACTCGCTTGTGACTCTACTGATACAGCGGGTGTCCACCAGGTGGACCATCTGCTCCTTTGTATCCTATCACATATGTCACTTAATCACATGTTCAACCAGAAAAATTAATCCCGTCACTCACCTTCTTCTTCCAAAACGTGGTTTAAAATAAGTAGTTGGATTAATACTAGCAATAACTGAAGAACTAGAGTAAACATTATTACAAAATAAAGTTTACCGTTATTTAGTATATCATCTATAATGCTTAATTTAAACCACCCGGACACCTAGTTTAATATGAGTACTAAAATAATAACCTCAAGATATCGATTCAGTAACCATGACAACTTATCCCTGAGACAGTTCATTCCGTTTTACACCAAAGTTATTTGTGATAAAGTAGATCATTTATTTTTTGGATTTAATTTCAAAAATCTAAGCAATTCCTATGCATATTACTTGGAAACCTTATTTAGGTCAATTTTTTAATTTATTGTTGCTTAAAAACAATTCTAAAATATTTTTACTTCAGACAACAAAATAAGGTTATGGACCTTGTTGACCACTTGACTTTGTTGGTAATGTTTCATGCTACAGGCGACCTACTTATTATTTGTTCCTTTTTGTCTTATTGTTAATATCTTGTTGTAATTGTATTCAAGTTTTTGGTCAATAAATGTGTTACTTACTTACTTACTATATAAAAAATAAATAATCAGGCGACCGGCCGCGAATCTTCTACATACCTTTGCGTAAACATAGGTAGACGATTTGCGATTCACAATGTGTAAGAACCCTTACAAACGCTTCGAGTCGCGACGGGTCATTTATATTAATGAAACTGGGTAAAGAAGTGTAAATAGAAAGTTTATCTTTTGAAATTATGTGTAAATTGTAAATAAGCTATATTAATGCAAATATTACCAGCAAAGATAATGAAACGCTTTCTGAGAAAACGTTTCCAATCCATTCCCAAAAGTTTTTGTGTTTTCGATAATTAGGAAGTCTTCAAAAATGTTGCCCAAAATTGTATGGAGGCTTGGACCTGGTACGGTTGTTCAATAAATTGCCAATATATTTTTCTCCTCGTATAAGCGTGTTATACCCGGTTGCATCCAAACCAGTCGATTTCTAGCCTGGGGTATGCTAAGGTCATGATTCAGGATTTGGGGAGTCTGGTAATTACAATGATGAAGCGACTGCCGTCAGACCATCGCAACCCTTTTGACAGGGGACCCGGCCAAATGAGTCATCATTACACAATTCACAAACTATCTGAAATGAATGAATGATATAATAATAACTTTATTTGGCACAATACAAAACAATGAAATTTAATAAGAAACATAACCTAGACATAAATAATGACGAAATATAGGACAACATTATCCCTGTATGTGCCAAACAGGCGGCCGCTCAGCTATACTTAGTCGGTGCTGATCCATGAGACCAACCTCGACGCTGGGTTTCAGCAACTAACTGAAACGTGGAGGTTTCCTCACGATGTTTTCCCTCACCCTTGAGCTAGAAACACGCACAAAGATTTGAAAAATCCAGAGGTCCATGCTCGGTTTCGAACCACGACCTCCCGCATGGAAGGTGCTTTCTTATCCATAAGTTACTATCGCTCTTGACCAATATAACTACATATACATTTATCTTGCTGCCACGCCCAATTGGGATCAGCTTGAAAGTATAATTAGTTTTAGAATCCGCCATTGTGCTCTTTGTCTTGTATATTAAATTATAAATAAATTACTCCACCCGTTGTGCGCATTATAAAATCTTAACGAGGATTTCTTTTAGTCTTAAAAAGATATTGTATTTCTGAAATTCTCAGATCATCGGATTAGTGCCTCAATGGTTAAGGTGACGGGTAGGGCACACTAGCGACGCCAATCGATTTTAATTTTTAGCTACTAAACTGGATCTATTTTAAACAATTTCGGGGTTAGAACCTCTCGGCAAACACGGTCCGTTTTTGTGCGTGAATCAATTTTTCGCGTACAAAAACGGACCCAACATTTGTGCATGGTTATTTAATAAATAGTATAAGTGTGTGCCGAGAGGTTGTAACCCCGAAATTGTTTAAAATAGATCCGGTTTAGTAGCTAACAATTAAAATCGGTTGGTGTCGCCAATTAGGGCTACCCGTGGCCTTAAGGGGCCTCAAATGCATAAGTATTCTTTTATTTTATTTTGACTGCCTCGGTGGCGCAGTAGTTAGTGGGTCGCACTTTAAAGCGACAGCTGCGCAAGAGGTCCCTGGTTCGATCCCCGGGTCGGGTCTAAAATTTGTACCTAAGTTTTCGGTTAGAAATTCTTAGTGGCAGCCCGGAGTCAGGAAGTTGGCGGTCTTGTACCCCCGTGCCTCGGAAAGTACGTTAAGCGGTTGGTCCTGCACCCGATCCCTCTCCGATCGTTTTACAATAGTGTCTCATGGGAATATGAGGGTAAGGGAATAGAGAGTGCACTTGTGTTTGCGCACCCACTTGAGCACTATAATATATCCTGCGTACGTGGCTGATCGTTGAGATTGGCCGTCGTAGCCGTAATCGGTTGGAGGATTATTATTATTTTATTTTCTTAACATCTAAACATGGGCTAAAATGAGCATTTACGATTACTCGTTATGTCGGATTTAGACAATAACATAGAGGTTTTATACCGGGTCGCGTGAAGGCTGCAGACAATAAAATTGGATTTTGATATGCAATTGTCTTTCTGTTTTAATGTCTGTGTCTGTGATAGGGTTCACTGATATAATGTTTATCGATACACCGTGATTTGAATACCTTAACAACTTCTCTAGTGCATTATACCTCCCAATAAGAAAAATCTCAAAAAATAATGTCACCTTCCTATAGTAAAGGGATAAGCGGACTGATATTTTTTTCAGGAAGACGATTTTTTTTTAATCTATGCTCTCGTTTTTTGGGGAAGAAATGTTTGTTGTCACTAGTGTGATGCCCTAAACAAAATTTTAGAGTACTCAAAAATCAGTGTGTATTATGTGTACGTACAGAGTGTAGTGGTTAACAGTCACGCCCTTTTATGACGTTACTTCAAAAATTCTTAAACAGAAAATTCAAAAAAAAAAACTAGCCTTTCATAGAAATTTTGTTATTCCGTTCAGTAATTTTTTATGGAGATTGCGAAAATGCCCACCGCCACTTATTGCTTGAACTCTTTTTACAAACATGGGTAAAAAGAGTTCAATCAATAAATGGCGGTGAGGGATTTTTGCAATGCTCTCCTAATCAAATTTATAGGGAATACTCGAATTATAATTAACTCGAGTTTACCTCCTGGTTTTTACTACCTGTTCACCCTCTAATAAACATTATTTAGGTAGGTATACCTTAATTCTAAGTGATTCTTAAAATTTTGGTATTCCCCCATACAAACTGAAATTGACTATTTTTTCTTAGGCCCGATTCGACCAAACTTTATCCGAGAACTTTACAAATGCCACGGGGAACACTGTGCAGCTATATGGGCCCCCATGAAGCGAAGTACACTGTCATGTTGGAGCGGGTTTAGAACAAGTACACAAGATACCTCTCATCATCATCAGCCCATTTAAGTCCCCACTGCTGGGGCACGGGCCTCCCTCAATCACATGAGGGGTAATTGCTATACTCACCACGCTTGGCAGACGGGTTGGCGAGGGTTTTGAAATGCAGAGTTTTCCTTCTCTGGGTGCTAATGATCATGCCAGCAGCTTTACCTTAGTCGCCTTTTACGACACCTCAGTAAGAGTGAGGGTGGTTTATTCTACTCTGCAGGGGACCACACGGCTTAGATACCTCTACTTCAAACTTAATAGGGTATACCTTCTACCCGCTGATGTATTCTACTTTATTCGTATTGGGTATGGTATGGCACAGCTCAGGGTCCGAAGGGACTTCGCTCTCGCCGTGTACATGGTGAAGGTGCTGCGCGGGATGCAGCACTACCCAGAGCTGCTGCGCTACCTGCCGCTGAGTGTGCAGGACCGGTACCTACGTGGGACGCGGAGCCGCCCGCGCTTGTTCGCGCTCGAAATCCCCACTTGTTCGCGCGTTCCATATTATTAACACGGTTCATGACACAATGGACATATTTTCATGTACCTTTTGTTACTTTCTTTATACAGGGTGTATCTGTGCACATTTACGTCCCTTTAACCACGTGTTCTACTAACCCATTATGAACAACATTTGTTCTATGAGTTTTCGAAATTCGCATGAAAAATTTTCAACTTTTCATTCAAAGTCGGTCACGTGACTTGGTCATTTTGTATGGGGAGTCTATAAAAATTTTGATGAATTTCGAAAAGTCGTTGAACAAATGTTTTTCAGAATGGTAGGTATAACAATTGGTTAAAGGGATGTAAATGTTCACAGACACACCCTGTATGTAATTAGGTACCAGTTAAGTCAGAAGAAATTTTATATATTATTATTATTATAACATTAGTACATATATACCTAAATTGTTGATACATACAAAATTTAAATTTTAGGTAGGTATATTTATTAGGTTAAGCCTGTACTGATACGCTTGTAAATAGTAGTAAATAAATAAATGTCTGACGTTATAATATACATTTATTGTCGGATTAAGATTAAGGCTGGTGGAACCGGGCCTTAGTGATGAAAACAATGATTTTATTTAGGTATTTTTGTTATAAAAAACAGAATTTTGCGAACCCTAGTTAGTTAGTGCTATTGTTTGTACTTTATATTCTTAATGTCCGACATTCTGCGAAGCAAAAGAGATATAAATAGCTTCTCTCCTACAATAGACGGCTCGAAACGTGTAACCTAATATAAGAGCTGTGAATGCAATGTTCTGCATAATGCAATTGGGACATTTCCGTATTATTACGACAGTTTAATATTTAAACAATGTTTATTGGTAGTTTAAAAACATAGTTTTTCCATATTCGGGACGACCGGGGAAAATCAACTAGCTGATTTTGATCGGAAACTATTGGTAATAATAATAAATTACTAGATGCGGATCAGACATAACAATAAAATATATTAGTGATACGCCCTCATTTCGTTTCAGGACATTAGTTAAATTTTATAGCAATCTTCTTCTTATTTCTTCTTTAGCCTGTTTCGACTACTTGAGTGTAGGCCTCCTTTAGCATTTCCATTCTTTCCGGCATTGAGATTTTTGTATCCAGTTCGAGCCAGCAACCCTCTTCACGTCGTCTTTCCAGCGCATATGAGGTCTTCCTTGAGGGCGTTTATTTCCCCATGATGCTTCATTGCGGGCGACATGTCATGCCCACCACCACTTTAAGTAAGCCACTCGTTTTGTCACATGATTCGAATGCAGAAACATTTTGTCCATTGAACCTTTTCATTTGAACAGCACAGAACAGCAGTGATTGGTGAGATACTTGATACAATTTAGATGTAAAAGTTAGAAATTTCTGAACAAGACGGGATTAGTAGTTTAGGAAGCCAAACCATTCCATACAGATGACTTTAATTTGGTTTCGAAGCCATCTATTTGTTTTGCGGTGCATTAGTGTCACTCCTATCAGCTTTCTCTCTATTGCCCTGTGGGCTACTTCTAGTCTAGTAATAGTGTTTTTAGTGAAATCCCAGGTTTCGGCACCATAATAGAGCACTGGTAGTATGCACTGGTCAAATATCCCGGCTTTTTGTTCCGCAGAAATTTTCATCTTAAAAGCAAAGTCCAGGTTCGAGTAAACTGCCCACATATGTCTTATCCGCCTGTTAATAGTTTTGTAGCAATAGATGGCGCTAAGTTTCAATTACATCGTGCAAGCATTTCGTTTTTTCGGATTACGATTTTTATGACATGCTTAATGTGTATATACATAATATGATGTAGATATAAAATCAAGATTTTTAAGAGCAATTTTGTATTAATGTACAATTAAAAATTATCTACTTATGTAAAGGTTCTTGCTAATTACTATTATATCTCAAGAATAGAAATACCTATTTAAATGATTTTGATTTGTAGGATCTCTTCGCTCTGAATCCCAGAATAGCTATTTAAAGTACCAAAAATACTAAATTTATTATTAAGGCAGCACGATTTATCTATACTAAAGGCCCAAGAGCTACTAGTATTGAATAATTCAGTGATCGTAAAAGCCTTAGATTTGATTGTAAAACGTTTAGTAGGCATTATAATCAATGGTCAAAATATTCGAATACTTTATCCAGTCTACTTAGGTAGGTAAATGAATATTGCAGTAGTTGGTAACATGAGACCAATAATTTAACACCGTTATTTATGATGACCAGACTAGGGGTTGTGAACCTAGTGTGACGTAACAGGGGGATCTAATAACGGTGATCAATTACAATTGGCAACTATGGCAAGGAAGGGCCGTGACGTTATTGTCTCGCTAGTGATGCGAATTAAGTAATGTTTTGTCCCTTGAACCTTTTTAGAATTTCATTTGAACAACACTTGGTTGGTGAGGTATTCGATACAATTTAGATGTAGAAGATAGAAATTACTGAATAAGAGGGGATTAGTCGTTTAGGCAGCCATACAGATGACTATGTAATAAGTAAAATAAAATAAATAGAAAATCGCTTGTAAAAATGATGCAATTTTACCGTGGACTAAATAAAACATACAATGCGTAGATAGTCTAATCTGGCAAGAAATTTCATCTCCAGCTAGTTTGTATCTGGTTTGCGCGCTGGATTTGGCAAGGCTGGATATAAATTATACCGATTTCCATGACCGAGTTAGTAAACTAACGAGAATGGTCTTTTCGAGTTCACTCGATTCTCTGGTGTCCGATTTGGATGTCACTCGAGTAAATGTCACAACACTGAGTCTCGGTAACTACTGGCGGACATAATAATCGTCGTCTTGTGTGGGGGAGAAAACAATACCTAATGACTAGTAAGTATTAGGAATTGAGGCCTGGGGTTGATTTCTCGCTTCGGTGAATGGTGGCAAAAGAGGGTAGAATGAGCATTTAAAATGACAACTGAATATAATAGACAATGGCTATGCCACCACGTCCGTTGTATTTGCGTTGTGGACTCTTGTATTGCTTACCAATAGGATAAGGTGAGCCATTTTGGCTCACCAAAGCCACATACAAGCATTCAGCTAATATCTAACTAGAAAAAAATTACAGAATATAGGTAAACCTTGAAAATGAATTAAGTGGTTTACCTTAAAAATTATCAAAGTATCACTGATCAAATGTATTCTTAAGGTGACGGGTAGGGCACACTAGCGACGCCAATCGATTTTAATTTCAACCGTTGGGTCCAACGGGTACGCGGAAAATTGATTTACCCCAAAAGCGGCCACTTTTGGCGTGAATCAATTTTTCGCGTGCAAAAGTGGACCCAACATTGGTGCATGGTTATTTAATAAATAGTATAAGTGTTCGCCGAGAAGATGTAACCCCGAAATTGTTTAAAATAGATCCGGTTTAGTAGGTAAAAATAAAAATCGATTGGCGTCGCTAGTGTGCCTTACCCGTCACCTTAAGGGCCAACGCTGAGGCAGAGAGCGTGACGCTATGCTGATCCATGTTAACTTTAATGAATAAGATTTATTAAAGTTAACATTAAGCAGGAGGCTGTCGAAAGGTGGACTTTTCCCACTGAAACCGCGAACAAAAAAGTCCCTGCTATAATTTGACAACTCTAAATTGCCGATTATAATTTAGCTAAGCGTATCTCTAGCCATATATCTCTTAGATAGTAACAAATATCTAGTATTTAGAAATTTGTTTATTTGTAAAAGGACGTGTACAATATTTCAATAAAAAAAACTGACATCAAAAATAATCTCTGATCACTATATAAACATGACATGTGTTTGGTTCAATCTTCTAGCTATAATTTATGACAAAAGTACTTTTATAACGGGAATTAAGATATTTAACAAGTTACCTCAGAAATGATGTAATCCGACAGAGAACCAGAGTCACCGACATAGCCTACCGATTTAGCAAACTGAAGTGGCAGTGGGCTGGTCATATTAGCCGCAGAACTGACAGCAGTGACAGCCGTTGGAGCCGTAAAGTCCTTGAGTGGTGACCGCGACTCGGTAAGCGTAGTGTAAGACGCCCTGCGACAAGATGGGATGATGACATTCGAGGGCTGGCTGGTGTGGCCTGGATGAAAGTGGCCGAAAAACGGGAGCAGTGTGGCGTGCATTACGGGAGAACTATGTTGGATGTGGGATGATGATGATGATGAAAAGTTACCTATATTTATTAAAGCATTAGATGGTCCGAAATTTAAAAAGACACTAAGATTGGCTATGTCGAAAGGTTTTTATTGTTTAAAGAAATATTATGTTGACTCTATGTACTTTCCATGATTTTTTTTTAATTAGTTTATTTTCATTCATTATGTGATTGAATTGTAACATCCACCATTGTTTAATGTATTGTACGTCCGCAATGGACAAACTGTTGATTCTAAGATTAAATGTAACAACTTTATACATAGTTATGGCAATAAATGAATACCTTATCTTATCTTATCTATCTTTTGTGGAAGGAAACATTATCGTATCTCAAAAACTAAACAGAAAAGCGACGTAGGCGATACCTTGACTTGTCGAAGACTGCTCTATTAGGCGGAAAACTACACAGTAGAACCTAGAAAATTTTACTACTTGTAAAAAAAAGAGACAACGCTTCCTTATATGCATTTCCAATGAAACCATTAAACAGCGATCATTCAACCAAAGTACCTCTTTCTTTCACACCGCTCACGCCAATGCAATATACCTTCCATTCTCCAATAAACCCGTTTTATTATCACCGTGTATCAGGAAATCTAGTGCACTGCAAGACTTACATTCAGGTCACACATGTGGTACTAAATTTATTCAGTGTGTCTAAGGCTAACAGTTAGACCGCTTTGAGCCCGAGCTAGACTCGATGTAGTCTCTGAGCGCCAAGAGATAACAGAACTACCTACGGTCATGTGTGACTAGCTTTTAAAGTCGGGCGAGGTTGCTTTCTTTGGTACAAATTTTGTTTTAATTTCGTTTGTGGAGTGCACTTTGATGAGTGAGTACGACGATGAGGCCTATTTCAATATTGTTTTAGGAATCTCTGGGTAAGAGTTCGTGGCGGTTCTTTTTTCCCCGTGTGTAAGTAATTATCTCTCCCTCTCTTTCTTTAGTCGGTCTAAATCTTAGAATAATTTAAACATAAATAAAAAAAACAAATAAGTATTGTGGGTACAAGGGGTGTACAACCAATTAATATAAGAATTCAATTCTTAAGATTAAAAATCAAAATCTTTCGTGAAACAAAATTCGTCTATGCATTACAGTGTGTAACATTAGTACGAATAGTCTAGGCTGTATTTTCCGTCAAGTTTGCAATGTAGCTCGAGTAGGTAGGTATATATGTAAACTATGAATGCTTGATGTTGTATTACAATTAAATGTTTACATCTATTTATGATCTTATACCTTATATTTATCTTGAATAAAGTCCATTTAGCATATCACGGCCGCACTCACAGACGTCATTTACATGTATATGTATATAAAAAATTAAATAAGCTAAAGTTCATTAACTTTAGTATCGGTAGTCTTTATGCGTATCAAAATAAGTGTCAATATTTTTTCTTAAGTAGCCAACTAAGTCAATCAAGTGCGGTAGAGATCAACAAAATAAGCGAAAATAAAACAGCTGTTCCATACAAAATAGAATATCCACCCGGGAATGGGAACATATGATTTTTTTTCGCTTATTTTGTTGATCTAACTATGCTTAATGCTACCTATTATTTTCGGTTTTCGCGATATAAACGATAAAAAAATAACGGCTCAACTTAATTCAAGCACGTTTCGTTTTACTTATTAATACGTCTTTCCAAGACTTGAACCTCTTCCATTGTGATTTGCGAGAACCTAGGATTTTCCCCTGAGTAATCCTAAAGGTGAAGAAAACTATGTTAGTGGATAAAACTGCGCAACTTCGTGACCTGGTAGTATGATGAAAAGTTATTCTTAATTCTCACACATTGTTATATTAAAATAATATGTTACTTTTTAAGAGGCATGGTAGTTGTAGTTATTAGCCTAGAGCACTATTTTCCATCAGGTAACTCGTTTGCTCGTTTGTCCGCTTCTAGTATAAAAAAATAGAGCGATGATAGCTCAGTGGTTCGAAACGCGCCTTCCATGCTTCCATGGTCATGGTTCGAATCCGAGAATGCACCTCTGAATTTTTCAAATCTATGTGCGTATTTCTACTATTAGCTCGGCGGTGAGGTAAAACACCGCGAAGAAACCTGCTCGTTTCGGATAGTATCTGAAACGTGTAACCATGATTCAGTTAGTCTGGTTCCCCTGTAAAGGGATGCGGTCAGACGGCAATCGCTTTATTGTAGTAACCAGACTCCCTAAATCCTGAATCATGGTCCAAGGGTACCCCGGGCTCCAGAGCGACAGATTTGGACTGCAACTGCGAGTGAGGTAGAGGGAGGGTGTCTTTTTAAGAGGTTGTTGTAGGTAACCTACAGCCGAGTGAGTGAGTTACCTACCGGAGGGTAATTCGGGGGGAAGGGGGAAAAAGGTTGGCATCGCACTTTTTTTCTCAGTAGAAATCGACATTCCGAACCATACACATACATGATAATATGTGTACCTATTTTGACATTCATAAGATTAGTTCGTAAGTGTTCTGTGTGGACCTAAAATTGAATAAAGATTTTTTTAATCTTTAGCTTTATCTTTTGATTCCACTGGTGTCGTAGGTGATTACGGGCGTATCTACCACCTATCAAATAAAAAACAGTGTAAAAAAATAAAAAGGATATTTATTAGCACTAACAACAGTCAAAGAAAATGATGTTTTAGATTTAGAGAAATTTGTTTTTTGAAGACTTTTTTAATTGCCTCCGTTCTTTATTTTATACACAACTAGTGGACTGCCCTGGTTTCACACGAGTAGTATTATTATACAAAACTTTTCCCTTTAATCACTCTATTTATTAAAATAACCGCATAAAAATCCGTTGCGTAGTTTTAAAGATATCTTTGTGTATACATAAGGACAGCTAGCTAAAGTGACATTTTTTTATACTATATTGTGAAACAAGTAGGTATGTAAAGGTTAGGTGTAATCTTTAAATTGGATGACTACTAGCGACAAAATGACCATTCTACAATTTATAATAATTATCTGAAATGGCCCTAGTTCGAATCAGATAACTGGTATGCAATCTCTGTCAAAGTTTTCTTTCACTCACACATAATTTATCTAATTACTTTGTTAAAACCAGTATCGACTCAATAAACTGTTACTGTAATTAAGAGATCACGATAACATCCAGTAATAAACATGGTAAGTTAAGTAGCTTTACACTCAATAATTCCATTTCCACTCGTGAAGTCGTATTTATCAAACTAAATGGGCACTACATTCTCTATAAAATGGTAGTTATTCAGCAGCCTGTTTGCTTTGTCATTACCCGGGGGACGGTCATAAATTAGATACGATATTGTTCAGGCTTAGACCAGAAAGGTATTATCATAGTATAAAGAGAGCCAGAAGCAAAACATACGGTGTTTCGACGAGCACTATCCCGTATGTTTTGCCCCGTAAAACAGTATTGCCACTTGTGATTTGAATGAGTACGTAGCCGTCGTACCAACGTACGCGCTGCCACGCACACATTAGTATTAAGGTGACGGGTAGGGCACACTAGCGACGCCAATGGATTTTAATTTTAGCTACTAAACCGGATCTCTTTTAAACAATTTCGGAGTTATAATCTCTCGGCAAACACTTATACTATTGATTGACATTTGTGCATGGTTATTTACGCACAAATGTTGGGTCCGTTTTTGTTAAATTGATTCACGCCAAAAGCGGCCACTTTTGGCGTGAATAAATTTTTTGCGTACCTGTTGGTATCAACATTTGTGCATGGTTATTTAATAAATAGTATAAGTGTTTGGCGAGAGGTTGTAACCCCGAAATTGTTTAAAATAAATCCGGTTTAGTAGCTAAAAATTAAAAACGATTGGCGTCGCTAGTGTGACCTACCCGTCGCCTTAAATGGGCATGCATGGTGTGGCCTTCCGTGAGAATGTACCGAGACTGTGATCGCGTGCATTTTTGTATGTAACTACGCCGCCCGCTCGGTCGTTCGCATTCGCTGAATTGTCAACCCTAACTGTTGCCTTTCGAACTGCTTGCGTTGAAAACTCGTTGAGTTAAACTACTGTACTTATATAACTTATACTTGAGGTTGCCAAAAAACTGCGCCAAATTTTAACCGTGCGTGAATCAAGGGCCACTAAAAAGGGTTCCTATGACAACCCTCCTCACTATAGTACGCCGAACGCCCAGATCGGCGCAGCGTCTCCCGCCCGATCTCTACTTTAGCGTTGACTCTTGACAGAACACTAGTATTCTATTATCTTGTGACAGTACTTACATAGACGTGGAGCCACTGATTTTATCAATACTGCGATATTATGAACCAGTTCTGTTTGTGCAACGAAAGGGCAATTGCAAGACAACTGCAGTGCGAAGGCGCCAAGGGGCTGCAATCTCATAACAAACACAAATAAGCTGACGTGATCCGCTTACGGTCGTAGATTAGGTGCAGGCGCCTACGAGTATTTTTATAGCTTTTTAAATCACTAGTAGCGATATCAGTGATTTTATGAGGAATAGTATGGGAATTTATACCTATTACGCAAGTAACGGAGACTCAATTGAAGTTTATCGATTGATCATACGTAACTTTATACGGCTGAACTACTTTATAAATAAATTAATTTGAAATAGGTAACTTTTAGGAAAATCTTTCGATAATTTTGTGAACTCATAATATCATAATTTTCATTTGAATTGAATTTTTGTTATATGTCCCTAAATTCCTATTCTTGTCCCCAAAAGTCCCCTTAAAGACCTTTAAAGTGAATGTGTAAGTATCAAAATGAAAGGAGCTTAATCTAGAGCGTGACGCAGGGTGCACGAACTTCTTTTTATGTAAAAAGTGAACTTAACAGTTTATAAGGAACAGGAGGTTGACCTTAGGAAAACTGTCTCCTGTGTCTGGGTCCTAACTGAAAAAGAAACTTCTAACTAAGGTATCATGAAGGACTACTTCTGGGCTGCGTCCAGCAGTGGACAGACATAAACGCAAAACCTTAGCAATGAATACTTAACTTCCTAGCTTAGATTTTTTTACAATATTCTTACTATTTTATATGTTATTACAAACTCTTTTCCTCATTCAAATTATGAATGGAATTATAAAATTAAACTGACACTCTTCTTTCTTTGTTACATTTGTGGTCTCTAAAGTTGTGATTTAATACTAGCCTGGTCAGAGCTGTGATTCCGTATCGCAAGAACAGTCACCTCTAGAACAAAGAAAATATCACTACACTTCCCGGCAATGTCAGATTGGAATAATTCATGATTTCTGCGGAATATTATCTTATCGCTATGAAGGATAGTTTACAAGTAAAGGTAGGGCATGGGCGGACCATTGGCATTATATTTTGATGGTTTTACGGCCAGTGCGATTGAGTGTCGCAGCTTCTCGTCTTGGAATGGCCATTTGCGTAGATAAAGTATGAATGACGTTATAAATACATAATGGAGGCTGGTCGAGCTCTTCGTTATGAGATAGGTTGTGCAAGATAGCAATATTGAAATTAGAGTCCACAAATCACAAAGCGAAATCAATTTAGAAGTTTCAAATGTCTATTGAACAAACTATCAACATGCAACGCGAAAGAACACAAAGGAAACGAGGAGGGTTCGATATAGTGATGATTCGTCTACAATTGTTCACTGCGCGATCCCACAGTCCGTTCTGGTATCAGCACCATCGAATTCCCATCACAAAACCAAAGCAAATACCATCATGAACTAAGAAAACACACACCGAAAAAACCCTAGCTATTCCCGCGTGTCTCTAGTCCAAACGTCAAACTGACAGCTCGCTAAAATCAAAATACGTGGCAAAAGAAAATAACCAAACAGTATCAACATCATCGTTATAATCGACTCCACCCAAAGAAAGTTCCTTGATGTTTCCAAACATAATAGAGGGCGCCACTGTGCTGACGCTCCGATATATAAAATGGCTGCTACTGTGTCTTGCGGCACACCTATAATTCTGCCAACGTCGAGTGATTAAGTAAACAAGCGTGTTTTGAAAGATTGACGTGTGACGAGTGGATTTTATTTTAATGAGTTTTGACATCACCTAAAACAAAACAAAAACATACATGGACAATACAAACAAAGTAAACAATTGTAAACATGTAGTAAAAAAAAATAGTAAGAGGTATATTCATTCGTTGTAAATAATAATAACTATGAATCTCCCAATTAACAAAGTTTGTGTTGTCTAAATGTGTATGTCAGTGTACGTTTTGTTTGTTTTAGGTGATGTTTAATAATAACCCAAACTCAATTATCTGAAGAGAACCACTCATTTCTCAACAAATTTTCTAAGGAACGTGTCTCTTTAATCACTTGACATTGGCAGAGTTGTCTCGTAAGAGCAACAGCAGGCCATAAAAAATAAAAAATAATCGTTGTTTATGATATCGTTTATTTCATAAAAGCACTTACAAATATCGAATTACATAGTTGATTCGACATCGTTTTGAATGATAGTTTAGAGCTTAGGTTTGGTTGGGTAATTCGCCGAATATCATATCGGTTATTCCCGACTTATTAATATAGTAACTTTCAATTGCAAATGTGTAATCATCATCATCATCATCATCAGCCCATTTAAGTCCCCACTGCTGGGGCACGCGCCTCCCTCAATCACATGAGGTGTAATTGCCATACTCACCACGCTTGGCAGACGGGTGCCGTGTGGTCCCCGGCAGAGTAGAATAGGCCACCCTCACTCTTACCGAGGTGTCGTAAAAGGCGACTAAGGTAAAGCTGCTGGCATGATCATCAGCACCCAGAGAAGGAAAACTCTGCATTTATATCAAAACCCTCGCCAACCCGTCTGCCAAGCGTGGTGAGTATGGCAAATACCCCTCATGTGATTGAGGGAGGCCCGTGCCCCAGCAGTGGGGACTAAAATGGGCTGATGATGATGATGATATTTTCTGAGCCTTTTAATTGGCTTGCAACAGGCGGAAATAGAAAACCTGTGTCAAATATCTGGATATTTGACACAGGTTTAGTTTAGTTAACTGGTTACATTTTACGATTCCGTGTAAATAAGCCTATTGATATTTTAAAGACATAAGTATTATTATGATAAGCACTTAAATTACTTTAGCTTAAGGAGTCTTTAGGTGTACGGAAAAACGAATGCATATTTAATAGATCCAAATATGCATTCGTTTTTCCGTACACCTAAAGACTCCTAAATTTGAAGCTAAAAATTAAAGTGCTCTCAGTGTCTGCGTTTCGCATGTATTTATAGAGTACATTTTTTTGGTTTATAGGCTAACACTTGACCACAATCGCATCTGATGGAAAGCAACGATGAGTTCTAGGATGATATGTGTTTGCCTAAAAGATGCCTGTTCACTCTTGCCTTAAAGATGTCCATATTATAGTGGTCAGGAAAAACAGAACTCGGCAGGGAGTTCCATCCCTTAGCTAATTATATTATTTCGTTTATTTCCGTCTATTCATCTCAACGTAAAAAAAAATCAAATCGAAACTGACCAATATTAAAATATAAACACATGACCGTGCGAGAGCCATGTTGCGGCATGAATGGACCGGTTCGACCGTAGTGATACCACGACCTCACAGAAAACCGACTTAAAGCAGCATTGTGCTGTGTTTTGCTGCGTGAGTGAGGATACCGGTGGCCCAATCCGGGGGAAAGGGATGTTTAAAGGTTGGCAGCGCACTTATGACTCCACTGGTGTCACGGGTGTCTATGGGCGGCGGCAATCGCTTACCATCAGGTGATCCCTCTGCTGAGATATCATACATTCGTCCATACAAATCTCCAACTCGACTTTAATGTCAAATCAGCTGAAAATCAGCGCCCTGGCCGGCCAGATCAGGAAGACCAGGGTAATATGCTGAGCGGGCGCCTATTTGGCAGTAATGAGTTATAAGTTTCATATCTTGTACTGTATTGTATTTATCCGATCCTTTTATTTTGCATGTTAAGCTTGTATCTTTATTTTGCCAAATAAATTATTACTTTACTTTACTACTTTACTTTACTAATGTCGAGTGCTCGAGAATAGTCCCACAGGTGATGAGTCAATTTCTTAAGGCGACGGGTAGCCCTAACTAGACATAATTCGTTTTTAATTATTAGCCTACAAAACCGGATCTATTTTAAACAATTTCGGGGTTATAACCTCTCTGCAAACACTTATACTATTTATTAAATAATCATGCACATATTTTGGGTCCGTTTTTGTACGTGAAAAATTGATACCGCCAATAGTGGCCTAATTTAGCGTAAATCAATTTTTTCGCGTACAAATGTTGGCACCGCATTTGTGCATGGTTATTTAATAAATAGTATAAGTGTTTGCCGAGAGGTTGTAACCCCGAAATTGTTTAAAATAAATCCGGTTTAGTAGCTAAAAATTAAAATCGGGTAGGTGACGGGTAGGGCCCTATCCGTCACCTTAAGGTGATGGGAAGGGCACACTCGATTTAAATTTTTAGCTACTAAACCGGATCTATTTGAAACAATTTCATATTAAAACAAATAACATGGAAAGCAAAAAGCCCCTCAATTGGTGGCATCTAGATGAAAAACAACCACTAGACCGCACCAGTCTGCGGTCACCGATTTCATTTTACAGAATTTATTACATTTCGATAATCTGCTATTTTCGTCCGGGCCGGGGAAATTTCAATGATGACCGGAAGGTGAGCAATTTGCCGCGCGAATATGATCGTTGTTTACTTGATCGTAGTATTTTTGTGGAATGTGAATTGTGCAGCTAGGGCTGGCATTAGAGGGAATCTTGGGCAGTCAGCCATTTTGCCGCACAAATAAGACCGTTGTTGTTGCAATATTTTGGGGAATTTGAAGCTAGTAGGGCTAATACTGAGAAACAGTTTTGACATTTGACTTCTTTTTAGGGTTCCGTAGCCAAATGGCCAAAAACGAAACCCTTATAGATTCGTCATGTCTGTCCGTCTGTCCGTCCGTCCGTATGTCACAGCCACTTTTCTCAAAAATTGGAAAAAATAAAAAAAATTTGGGGGTCTCCATACTTGAAACTGAAACTCAAAAATTTTTTTTCATCAAACCTATACGTGCGGGGTATCTATGGATAGATCTATAAAAATGATGAGATTTTTAGCATGATTTTTTTGTAAACACAATACTTTGCGCAAGTGACGCTCCCAAAGTATTAAATTGTGTGTGTCCGCCCCCCCCCCCTTTTCACTTCTATAATAAATGAATTATAAAACTAAAAAAAATATGATATAGGTACATTACCATAAAAACTAACAACGAAAATTGGTTTGGACTAGATCTAGTAAGTAGTTTTTTTTAATTCGTTATAAACCGTAAACCACAATTTACCTTCCATATTACTTACTCGCTGCTACGGAACCCTTCATGGGCGAGTCGGACTCGCACTTGGCTGGTTTTTTTTCCTATGAGTGAACAGTCACTTCCAGTATGATATGGCTAAGAAAGAAACAAAATTATGACCAAATTAATATTTGAAACATAATAAGAACCATACCGTTTCTTATATTTTTATTCAAAAGTGCCGAACATTTGAATTTGAGTCAGATCAGCATTCAGTAATCAAGAGATTGAGGCTGACAGTCGTTTGTGACGATAAGGGACAACTACTTTCGTACCAAAAATAACAACCCATAACAGCCTTGCTGCTTGGTCTTAAAGTCCATTTTCCCCTAATATTCGGGTATTTGAAAAGTATCCTTAATAAACACTAGATACGCGACCAGCATACGGAAAAGAGAGAGGTTAAAACAAAGGATTGCTGAGTTTGTAAGGGATACTAATACCTCTAGGGTCTTTGTAGACGAAGCTATTTTGATATAGGCAGGCTCCTAATTCTTACAGATAGTATTACATTTTTTCAAACGCCCTAGAGATTTAGATATCATTTTCTTGTATCTTCAAGGACAATTTAAAGCCGGATAGTATTTGAATATCGCATATGAAGTTTCCGCAGCGGTATACCCGAACCGGTACGACATTGAGATCTTCAAGAAACAAGCCTATAACTTCCTAAAAGGCCGGAAACGCATCTCCTCTCCCTCTGGTATGGCTGATGTCCATAGGCGGCGGTGATCACTTACCATCAGGTGACTCGCTTGCTTGTTGCCTCCTGTGATCCTCGTGTGATTCCCTGATGTGCCCATAGCTGTCGATTTAAGGCCCGGGGTACACTTTAACCATGTTCCAGGGTAATAGAAGTCTGTTCATTACGATGAAGATATAAATGTGGGAGAGCCACGCTTAGGCATGAATGGACCGGAGTGATACCACTGCCTCACAGAAGACCGGCGTGAACCAGCGCCTGCGCTGTGTTTCGCCGTGTGAGTGAGGTTACCGGAGGCCCTATGGGGGAAATGGGAAAAGGTTGGCAGCGCACTTGTGACTCCACTGGTTTTGCGGGTGTCCATGGGCGGCGGAATGGCTTACCATCAGGTGATCCGTCTCCTCTCATATAAAAAAAAAAGATATAAACACTGAACTGAGACTTCGTAAGTACGTGTATCTTATACGGTTAAAAAAAATACAACTCTAAAAAAAACTTTATATTTAAACAGTTTTTGAATATTTACATCCTAGACCTCATCATCACTTTCCATTAGGTGAGACTTTGATCAACCGTTAGCCTAAAGTTTAAAAAAAAATTTTTTTGGTCCTAATAATATCAGAATCAGAATCTTTATTGCTTTAATCTGTAGTCAATGCTAATACAACGATGACGGTCGTATAGCTAATAGCAAACCACATATAACCACAAATATAAAGCAATTTGATTTTGGTTTAAGATATTTTCATTATTGCAAATATTAAACATGGACTTGAAAAATGTATCAAAGCATACACGGATTTGAACCACGTCCCCCTTATGGAAGGCGTTATCCACTGACCTACCATCAAAATAATCTCAAATAATATTGGATCGTTTTGTAACTCCTCACAAAATTAAATATCAAGCTGCATGAATTAGCCTTGAGAAAATAAGCAATATTTTACTATTTACTAAAATGCGTATTGCGTAAATCATTTAGTAAGATCAAAAGACTAATACTAGCATCAAGACCCTGTGTTAGCTACCTCACTGACAATTTTTATTTGTGTTGTCAATTACCAGTTTTTCAGTAGGTATTTATTAACTTTGAAGTTACTCGTTGGATGGTGTAAGCAGTCTCTATATATATCAGGTGTTGGATGATTTATCCTGTGCTCCCTAATTTATGGGAAAATTTCCCGGTGCTAGGTTTTTCACGTTTACCTAATATTTAAAAGCAACCATATGGTAGGTTACATGGAAAATAATACTTTATACCAACCTCAAGTAGACCTAAAGTTATTTGTAAAAAAATGTCTGCCATGACGTTTGAAGATGTTTTGATTGCTGCCCGTTTGAAATTGGGCAGTTTGTCATTCAATATTTCTATCGAATTATAATTTTAGACGGTGTTCATTGCTGTTGTTGATTATTTAAGATAAAAAACATTTATGAATAAAACCTCTTTCATTTATTCTTAACTTATTACTTTTAACGCCGCGACCAATCGCTGCAATTTTTATACCGATACGGGTACCGCCATCTGTTATGAGTTTAGAGAAACGGACTGACTAATGTTATTGGAAAACTCCACATTATGTATTATTACCGTAATTTTACTTCACATACTTAATGTAACTGAATTAAGTACACTGTAATTGCATGAGGTGTCTATTTGTAACTAATTTATGTATTTTATAATGCATAAATTGTAAGTGGACTTAATAAATGAATAAAGTTAATCCACGTGAGCGATACTTTGAGAGTACAATTAAAGTTTAAAAATTAAAACCCGACTACCAAAAAAACAAGACAATCAAGACGCTTCTAAATACCCCTCATTTGTTCATATATGATAACTAATTTAGAAGTAATGAGGGAACAGATGAACAACCATTACATATATACATACAGGTCAAAATCATAACCCCTTCTTTTTGCTTCGCCATAGTCGGGTAAAATTAATATTTTATGACGCTCATCGTCAAGGACATAATTAATTAGAATTGATCATACAAAGATTAAATCTAAAGCACCTTTGATGTACTAATCACTCAAAATTACTTACTCATGTTTACAAATTGTTATTATAAAAGTAAAATAGACATTAAGTTTAAATATTCTATCAGACTTTCCACTAAAAAAATTATGTAAGCAAAAACAGTCTTTGGAGCTTCTAAGTTTAATGTTTTGTGGACTCATAGTGTTGTATAAGGATGAGCAAGTCATGTTGAGTTTAAGTGCTTTGTTAAAAAAGCGAAGATACCCACATACAAAAATCTGATCTTCAAAGCAAATTATAACTTTAACCATGTGCATGACAGTCCAAATTATGGTATCTTTTTGATTTTGGAGCTTGCCCGTGATCTTAAGAACCATGAGCACATTGCCAAGAGAGTACAGAGGGGCAATTCTCTTGCTCTTGATATTGACCGTGGGAGAGCCACGCTTCGGCATGAATGGGCCGGCTCGACCGGAATGATACTACAGCCTCACAGAAAACCAGCGTGAGGCAGCATTGTGCTGTTCGCTATGTGAGTGAGGGTACCGCAGGCATAATCTGGGGGAAGGGGGGTTTGAAGGTTGGCAGCGCACATGTGACTCCACTGGTGTCGCGGGTGTCCATGGGCGGCGGCAATTGCTTACCATAATGTGATCCAGTCTGCTGAGATTTCATACATTCGTCCATACAAATCTCCATCTCGACGTTAATGTCGAGTGCTCGAGAATTGGCCCACAGGTGAAGAGTCAACTTCTTAAGGTGATGGGTAGGGCACATTAGCGATGCCAATCGATTCTAATTTTTAGCTACTAAACCGGATCTATTTTAAACAATTTCGGGGTTACGACCTCTAGGCAAACACTTAAACCGCTGTGGTGACGACCACCTCGTGACCACGGCTGCTGTAACGTAGCCGAAACGTCGAGTAAAAATATGTCAGTACAAAATGTTGTATCACATAATAAATATCGTGTTAATTCCTGTTTTGATTAATTATTAAAATCTAAAAAACTTTTATACTATACACGAAGACTTTTTATCGGTGATCAGGACCTACTGATTCCGACTAGGTGGATGATGGCCATTGCTATAGTAATAGTAGTTACATGTTTTCTTTTTGTTTAGGTTTTATTTTAAATTTTATTAGATATCTAAATTTAATTGGAATGTATGGTCTTCCTACATTTTTATGAAGTGTAGAAAGCTATTTTAATTTTCTTTAATTTGTTTTATTTGACGTTGTCTGCCATTTGACAGTTTTCTACCAATAACATGAACAACTTTAAATCTCTAATGAGGTTTGTTATCATCACTGTACCTGTACTTATGAAGAGGTTTTATTTGTAACAAGGAGGAGTAGGATGACCATATTCATAGTTATTAACTTAAAGTCCCAGACAAGAAAAAAAAAATGGAACGCTGACATGTAACTACTATAACTATAGCAATGGCCATCATCCACCTAGTCGGAATCAGTAGGTCCTGATCACCGATTAAAAGTCTTCGTGTATTTAAATAACCATGCACAAATGTTGGGTCCAACGCGTACGCGAACAATTGATCACGCCAAAAGTGGCCGCTTTCAATTTTTCGCGTACAAAAACGGGCCCAACATTTGTGCATGGCTATTTAATAAATAGTAAGTGTTTGCCGAGAGATTGTAGCCCCGAGATTGTTGAAAATAGATCCGGTTTAGTAGCTAACAATTAAAATCGATTAGCGTCGCTAGTGTGCCCTACCCGTTCACCTTAATAAAAAAATAATAAAGGATGTAGGTAACAATAGCTACAACTTCCTAATTTCAGAACGAGTTTGTGACAAAGTCATTGAGTCCAAAGGAAATATCGGCGTCAGAAATTGCTTACTAATGTCATAAATTTTCATTAACAGAAATCAAACGAGAAGAGTAATTTACCTTAGCGTTATTACCACCTTTGTTGTGAACTTCCATTATTAAATGTTATTCACATTTTAACTTTATTGCTTTGGCGTGATATCAAGGCAACAAATAGTACCAAATTAATATTAAGGCCCGATATGACCAATCATAATCCGATACTAAATTTATTGTATTGCGTTGCCATTCTATACAAATCGGAATTTATACCATAGATTTATTCACGGACGAAGATGGGTCGGATCCAGCTTTTGTTACGATCAGACTTAAATTCAGATTTTAGACTCATCGTCAGCCCATTTAAGTCCCCACTGCTGGGGCACGGGCCTCCCTCAATCACATGAGGGGTAATTGCCATACTCACCACGCTTGGCAGACGGGTTGGCGAGGGTTTTGATATAAATGCAGAGTTTTCCTTCTCTGGGTGCTGATGATCATGCAAGCAGCTTTATCTTAGTCTCCTTTTACGACACCTCGGTAAGAGTGAGGGTGGCCTATTCTACTCTGCCGGGGACCACACCACGATTTTAGACTGTTTTCACCTAAAAAGTTGACATCAATATTACGTTTGTTTGTAAAAATATTATATGTACAAGTAATGGCTTGGTCAATACACCATAATAATTTATTTAGTTAATTAACAAAAAAGAATATTTCTTTATTGACGACCCGTTTGGAACAGTGGTAGTGAACGCTTTCTTTGGTGCAAGGGTTGCGGGTTCGATCCCCGCACTGGTCCGCATATTGGTCTGGGTGTTATCAATGTATTATAAGTATGTATTTAGAAAAGAAAAGTATTAAATGTATATATTTGTAATACCACTGTTGATTCTGGTATCAGTAACACAGGCGCTTGAGCTACCTATCTTGGAGTCAGATCAATGTATGTGATGTTGTGAAAAATATATTTGTGAAATATTTATTGACAGTTAAATGAACTTGGTTACTTGTTTAGGTACCTACCTTAGGTACAGTCAAAAGCACATCAGACTATACACTTTGACCTAGAGACCACCCTTATGTCCGGGGCATAAGCAACATACTGCAAGTGTATACCGTGATGTGCTGTTAACCGTACCTATAAAAATATAGTAAAAATTAGAACAGGACCCTGTAATAAAAAGATACAATATTCGCTTATAACAAAGTAATTAGTCTCTATTACCCAAGTAGATAGAGGAGGCAACAGAAAACGTGGCAGATAAAAATGTAATTTCACCGGATACAGAAAACACCGGTTTTTATTCTGTAAAAATATTTTGCCCCAGGCTGGTTCCCCCATTGTACAACTGTCACGAGATCCAACAATCGTCTGAGGGCACATTCAAATGATAATCTGGGCATACGCTTTGCGAATTATTCGTGTAGTCACCACAGTGTATGATGAAGTAGTGGGTAAGGAAAGGAGATACAGATAGGTCAATCCACGAAGACGCGCCCCACCCTTTCTCATTATCGCTTACAAATAAGCAATGAGTACTCACGCACACTATGATAAATTGACAGAACGTCACGGGGTAACTGAAAAGATGACTGAGGTTTGTCTTAAACTCTCCGCGCCTCCAACTCACCCCTCATGCACCGCGAATGCCATTGCCCAAAAACGCGTGGTGGGGCTTCGTGAGTTGGACTATCTGTAGTACCTATTTTATTTTTTAAAGATATGAAACAAATACTTAAATATAAGTAAAAAAACGTACTTAAAAAATCATCTCAGTGTTCAGGCGGGAATCAATCCCACATTTTTCACATTCCGGGTGGCTGTTCTACCAAACATGAATATTTAACATTTATAAAGCCAGAAGATAGAATGCTCATCTAATAAAAAATATGACTTGGCAATTTGGACATTTCGATATTTAGGCATTTTCGGAAAATGTAAATAAAATAAATGTCTATAGGGTGTAAAGCAATTACAAAAGGTAGGCACTAGCACAAGGTTATTTTAAGTTAGATAAAATTATTTAGATCCACTTTGTGTTTTAACGTTCATTTATTTATTTTATTTTACAATTTTAGGAAATCTTACAACTAATCAACGAATTTACTAAGCCTATTACAAGTTTCCCCTTCTAGAAACAAGAGTACCCAATTAAAAAAAAATGCATAATCAAAGTTCATTCTATGTATCTGTATACAGCACAAAGTTAATCGTTATATAGATATCTCTTTAGTTGTACAACATTGTTATTTGACCAAGGAAAATAATTAATGAAATGTAATTTTAAATAAAGGAATCTCAATCTTTCTTTTTATATTATGCTCAATAAGAAAAATAGGAAATCATCCTGGAAATTATAAATGCACCCGTCTAGCTAAGACCTTCTACACTGTGGCCTAACACTGGTGGCGGGCACATGCCAGAAATGTCACATTAGCTTGATTTAGGTGTATTACCTTACATCGCTTGTGAAGGTATACCTTCGCCCACGTGATTTGGAGTAATGAATACGGTGATGAAATAATTTCCGGGCCTAACCTGGAATTAATGAGCTAAAATTAATGTTAAATTTTGTTTTTTGGGACAATGATGTAGTATTTTAACTTTATCCCTGGATTACGGCTCCAAATTAAAAGCTGTTTATTCTTTTGTTATTTTGTACACTGTGAAAATACGAAAATATTTTCATTCTTTGCAAGATTAATGAAGTGTACCTTCGGAGATTACAAAAGGTAAAAAAAATTACAACGCGACACAATGTCAATAAACAAAAACCTACGCCCTTCCCCCTATTTCCGTAACAAAACCATTGCAACTTCTGAGGTCGCAATCCTATAGGCACACTTGTCTCTTTTTGAAGCGCGTCAAAAAATTTACGCCAACCCGATGTTGAACCGTTTCCAATTTAAACTTTATTCCTTTCCGATAAGAGCTGGATGTTGTGCGCGAATCCCCATTAGAGTGTCTATGGGTACGCCATTAAATAAACATCTCTGGCAGCGTTTCCCTGGTAGTTATTAGCGCTGGCTCTCCCTAACCACTTGAGGCTTGCTGATACGGCACGCAGCGCGGGGGGTAGGGGGGAGAAATCAATTTCATTTTTCGACACGTGCACTAAATGTTATGCCGATGAAACCGCGGCAATGCCTTTGAGATTCGATGTACAAACTCTAGATTAATCAAGGCTTTTTTTAAATCACTCTGACGATCGGGGGAAACTTAACAAGTTTTCCGGGGTGTTTTCTTTCTTGATAGCGTGAATTTTAGAAAGCTTTGATTTATGTTTCCGTTGCGAAATTGTGAGGGGTTTTTTTAGATTAAAGCGGATAGTTCATGATACAAATGTTTGTTTTGAATGAATGGAAATTAAATCTACGAACCTTGGAGCATGGGGCAGGGTCACAGTCAAACATGGCGACATGGGGCCCGTTAATCTTATAAAGTATTTTCCTATAAAATTGTCATGTCAGACTCTTTGTTTGTATTTTAATGTTGTACCTACAGCCTATCAAGTCAACAAAATAGGCACTAAAGTAAATTTCCACTACAATACCTACTTGATTCACACGATTAAGTAGAGTAGATAACAACAGACTTCAGTTGAAAAGAAACTCAATTCTTTCTGTATTTTATTTTATACCCATCATTTATTTTTTCTTTGTTACTTTGCTTTACACACCCCAAATGAATAGAGCCGTATTAGGAGTAAATATTAAATTTACTTCTAAAGAAATTGGCTGATATATCATTAACATCACCTACATTCATCTTAGTCTCTACCATTTACGAAAGTGAGAAAAACAGAATGAGATAAATGCATCTACTTACGAGAGAGGTTGGTTCTAGTGCATTTTTCGTCTCGTCGACTTGCGGGGGATGTCTGTAATCCATTCTGATATCCTCGTTTTCGTTCAAAGTCCACTCGTTTCGTGTCATTACGGCAAAGCGAACAGATATACACGTCGACACACTTATCTCCTTCCGTTGACATAACCAGCTGAAACCTTTCATGCGTCGTGTTAAGGTCCTAATTCCTGGCGCAGTTTAATAAAGCATCTGCAAATACGATGGCCGCTCCTCACCATGTTTTACTGCGATTGATTCAAGCCACAAGACGGACGCCGGACCGAAGCGGGACTATCCTCTACTTATCTAATTTTATTGTCACTGAACCCTCTGCCGTTGAGAACGTCGCGAAGAAAACTAGGAAATTCTTTCTACCCGGTCCGATATTTTTATCTCGGAAGGACATCTTTATTCGCAAGCAGTTAAACTCAATTTAACATCTCGTGAGATAACGGATAACAGAGGATGGGACGCTCGAGAGAGTTATAAAGCGAGGCTTGAAAATTTGGTCATGATAATAACTATTAAACGAAATTACAGGCCAGATTTACGAAGAAGGTTAACTTCTATTTTTAGATTTCATGGGATTTCAATAACACTTGCGTCTTGACATAAAATTATTTACAATTTTTCAAATGAGTTTTAAATTCAAATTAAAAGGATTTTATAAAGAAATAAAGCTATACCAGTAAAGTATCTATTACCTAGGCTAAGCCATATCTAACTATGCCGAGCTAATGCATCGCCCTTAGCATGTTCACGCACGCAGGGGTCGACAGTTTCCTGGCCATACTGCGTAAGAAAGCCGGCTCATTTTTAAGGTGACGGGTAGGGCACACTGACGACGCCAATAGATTTTAATTTTGCATGGTTTTTTAATAAATAGAATAAGTGTTTGCCGAGAGATTGTAACCCCGAAATTGTTTATAATAGATCCGGTTTAGTAGCTAAACATTAAAATCGACTGGCGTCGCTAGTGTGCCCTACCCGACACCTTAAGGCGAGTTCGCGGCAGTCGCAACAGTGTCCAGAAGGCAATCGCCGATGGTGGGGACTGTCCATTACTCGAGTAGTGGAGTTCTTAGTTATTAACTACTAAGACTAATTATTAAATATTTAAGTTGTATGTTACTAACACTTACGGATCACTGTTGTCCGACAAATAAAAAAAAAATTATTCATTTATTTTAATAACTTATAGTATTTCGGCTCTTTTGGAGAATATCCTTCAAAAGAGTCGAAATCATCATAGTATTATTCGAATGCTCATTGACACCCACCACTCTTGAGGATTCACAAGTACGCTGCCAACCTTTCAACTAGTTTACCAAAAGTTTGCGCACCTTATCTTTACAGGCTTACAATTTTAATGCCATTATACGGTTCCTTTTACAAAACATACTTGCAAATTCAGTCCAAAAACCGCAGTAGCACTGAAGAGGCGCCGCCTTCGCTCATTTCTTCAGCACATTAGCTATGATAATTGGGACATTTGCTTTGCGAATGGGACGACATCGGGACACTCGTGATAATAACGGGCGTGTGCGCAGTACGTGTTTACGTCCCGAATGTAATTTAGTGCGCATTACGATGCGAACGCCCGTTAGAAAAAAAGTTATAACCTTACTGTTTTCAGTTGTTGTAAAATTTTTCTTCGACAACTTTATTTTCTCCAAAACCGCAAAAAATAAGAATTGAAAACGTAAAACAAAGATCGCCGTATGATATAACGGGGAAACTGTTTCAGCGGCGTAATCTAAAACCCTTGTTCCCAGTCACGCCGCAGTGAAAACAGGGATAGCGAATTAAAAGTCTTAAACTTTTCCATTTTCCTCCGGCGGGAGCATTGGAATTTCTCGGGTGGACGAGTCATCAGTCAACACGATTGGCCGCGAGCGGTCACGCCAGACAAAGATATGCCTTTTTAAGGTGACGGTTAGGGTATACTACTAACTACTAAACTACTACTAAACCTGGATCTATTTTGAACAATTTCGGTATTACAACCTCTCTGCAAATACTTATACAATTTATTAAGTAACCATGCACAAATGTTGGGTCCTTTTTTTAAATTGATTACCGCTAAAAGCGGCCACTTTTGGCGTGAATCAATTTTTCGCGTGCAATAATGGACCCAATATCTGTGCATGGTTATTAAAAATAGTATAAGTTTAAAAGTGTTGTTTACAACCGAGAGGTTGTAACCCCGAAATTGTTTAAAATAGATCCGGTTTAGTAGCTAAAAATTAAAATTCGATTGGCGTCGCCAGTGTGCCCTACCCGTCACCTTAAGTCAACAATTTTTCAGTGGAATTAGCCCGAGTATTTGTAGATTTCGTAAAAACAATATTTATTTAAGTACGGTTTTCTATAAATAATGAAACAACATTCTAAAGAGGTGATTAGTCATTGATATACCTACTTAACTATACAGGGTGTGTCTTTGAACATTTACATACCTTTGACCACGGGTTCTGCCAACCATTCTGAACAACTTTTGTTCTACGACTTTTTGAAATCCGCCGAATTTTTTTTTGACTCCCCATACAAAATGACCTAGTCACGTGACCGACTTTGTATGAAAAGTCTAAATTTAATTTAATGCGAATTTTCAAAAATCATAGAACAAATGTTGTTCAGAATGGTAGGTAGAACACGTGGTTAAAGGGATGTAAATGTTCACAGATACACCCCATGTAGAGGTTCATTTTTACCATAATTTATTGTTTAAAAATAATCATATTTTAAAACATACATAATTAATCTACAAAATGACATACCTACATAAGATTTAACATTTTGTTAAAGGCTTATTGGAGGAAGAATCTACTCGGAAAAATGTAATGTTACGTGTGTTTTCCAAAATTTGCCAATTTTTTTTCTGTCGTTCTACATAGATAATTGCTAAGCGAATAGATAGCACTTTGAAACATTGAATGAGCGGATCATCAGTCAACAGAAGTAGCCACATGTGGTCGTACCAGAAAAATAATATACCTTATATGTACTTGTTTTATGAACGAGATCACAAGTTTCATAAGACATTTACGTAAGCTTCAGGGATGCTTTACTTCAAGGTTCGTTGGATAATATTTTATATGACCTAATAACATTAAATCATATATGTTAGAAACACGTGTCTAAATACGAGTACTAGAACTCTCATTTTTTTTTGTTTTATGTTATCGGTGGCAGACGAGCAGACGGATCACCTATGGGTTAGCAATTGCCGCCGCTCATAGACACCAGTGGAGTCACAAGTGCGCAGCCAACCCTCACTCACGCAGCGAAACACAGCACAGTGCTGGTTTTATGTGAAGCCGTGGTATCACTCCGGTCGAGCCGATCCATTCATACCAAAGCGTGGCTCTCCCACGAACAGTGCTAGCAAATTAAAAGTCTTAAACTTCTTTTATTCGGAACCATTTGGAATTTCTCGACTGAGCGAGCCATCAGTCAGCAGAAGTGGCCACGTTCGGCCACAGACAGAGGGGATGTGCACTTTTGCTTTATGAATTTATAGTTCGCCGTGAGTCGTTCGAGCTCGTTTGTCAGCCCCCGATATCGAAGTGTCTCTCAATTTGAATGTACTTTGCCGTTTGGTGGGACTTGAAAACTTCGGAGTTAGCGTCAGCTAGTTAGGTATGTGGAAACGTTTGAAGAGCCGTAGAGACTTCCCCAATTTTTTGTCACTATGAGGGAAGATGGCCTTTATTTGTAAATTGTTATGACGATTTACTTGAAATCTTCAAAGACTAGCAACAATTTTTTTCCTCTGTCCAATAATTGGATCTTCTTTCGCAACTGTCACTTTCACAACAAGGCAGTTGTGAAAAAAGAAAAATCTATCGTCTTTGACAACTCGTTGAGTAGCAAGAATGTCAATTCTTTATCAGCAAGGTTGTGAATCTTAGTTGCCAATGTGGCCGGAGGGGAATAATATGGACTTCTTCAAAGGAAGCGTGAAGACGAATCTCGCAAGCCAATATGGTGCTGCCAACGAAAGTAATCCGGCATCCGTTGTGATTGCAATAAAGGCTCTTCTTTTGCTTATCATCAGGCTAAGGTGAGTCAATGTATTTACTGTGCCACTAAAAAAAACTGAGAAATCTCGCTCGAGTAAAGTGAAAATCAAACATCCGGAAATAGCAATAGGCCATTATGAGATTTTTTACAAGTGTAAAATCACAAAAATGGCAAAAACGTGGCTCTGCAGTGTTAATAATGATGTTTTTCATTCTGATTCTTTTTTTTTATCTTAAATGGGTTTGCACTTGACCTCATTTCACCTGATGGAAAGTGACAATAAGGTCTAAGATGCAGCGTGCTTACCCAGAAGAAGCCTATTCACTCTCGACTTAAAGACACCCAAATTGTAGCTCTCTGGGAATACAGAAACCGGCAAGTTGTTCCATTCCTTATCAGTTCGTACCAAGAAAGAAGATTCGGAGGATTCGGAGAGATACAGACGGCGGCATATAGGTATGATCACGATCGTTACGCAATTAGTACTTTTTTCCTCCCATTTATTCATACGGCAAAGCACAGCACAAACGCTGCATCTCACCGATTCGTTGTGAGGCTTGAGTTAGAGAGACTTGATGTGTCTATCTAAGACTAAAAGTGCTTCAGTCGTCTACTAAAGTAATCATCAGATGCTTGAATCTGATTTATTGCAACAATAACTCAGTAAACAGTTGTTCACTCCATTTGCATTGTGCGAAACACGTGGGAGGTTCCAGTGGTCGGCAAAATGTATTGCCTCATACCATTCTATTAATATCTAGATCCAATAAAGCTTTGACCTATGGTAATGCCTTCAGTATTATGAGGGCTACTGAATAATGTAAACTATACGTTTGAGTGAATAAACGTCGAACACAGAAATTACTGGCGTTAAGATAGCATTAAAAATATCACAAAGGAAATCACAGATCATTAAACCATCGATATACACGACACATCTACTCAGCCTCACACACATCTACTTTATTATAAATAATGTAACTAATGGTAAATAATTAATTAAAAATACCAACATCATCTTTAATATTAAGAAAACACAATTTTTATTAGTATTATATTATTTTAAGGGCCGTGTGGTCCCGGCAGAGTAGAATAGGCCACCCTCACTCTTACCGAGGTGTCGTAAAAGGCGACTAAAGTTAAGCTGCTGGCATGATCATCAGCACCCAGAGAAGGAAAACTCTGCATTTATATCAAAACCCAACCCGTCTGCCAAGCGTGGTGAGTATGGCAATTACCCCTTATGTGATTGAGGGAGGCCCGTGCCCCAGCAGTGGGGACTTAAATGGGCTGATGATGATATTATTTTAAGACGTGCCTCTTCTCACAACACAGGGCGACCTTATGTGAGAGTAGATCAAATATTGCTATGTAACAGTGTTTCTTGAATAAACGATATTTCATTTTTTCATTTTCAAGAAACTGAATCAAAGCATCAATCAGTTGGATGTAATTTTCAGTTTTTTGATCAAAACTTTAAACAGTTGGATGTAAATGTTTTTTATTGAATTCATGATTTCAAAGGATAATAATGGACATCCAAACGTTAGTTTAGCCAAATCTGTCAATTTTCTCGAACCGAACGCAATGTCAACTACATTTGGGTTCAATATTTATTAAGAAAATTTGAGTAAAATAAAATAAAAATAACCCTCCATTTAATACTGTGTTGTCTATGTGTACGTTTTGTTTTGTTATAGGTGGTGATTTTCTAAAAAGAAAACTCAATTAACGAAGAAATAAACTCAAATCACCGGTCAATTCAATTCGTGATAATGTGTCTCTACTCACTTGACATTGGCAGAGTTGACTGCGTCTCTGACGTACAACACTAAGTACTAGCCATAAAAAAAAAGAAAAAAAAGAGAAAATTTGACAGATGTTACTGGGTTGTCTGCGTTATGAAAATATTATCCAATACTCAGAATCTCCCAATTAAGACTGTAAATTATTGTCTATGTGACGTGTACGTTTTGTTTGTTCTAGATGGTGTCCATATCTAGTATATTTTTTTTTCTTTTTTAATATATTTAAAACTCAACTAATAAGAGTTAAGATAAGAGATTCAGCTCTAACACCGGACAATTTCGATTTCAAACATAGTGCCTCTTTAATCACTCGACATTGGCAAAGTTAAATCGAAATTCAATAGACGCCATAACATAATAAAGAGATATCGTACATATAATAATATATGGTACTTATTCTGATGATTTACTCTTTGCTTCGATTATAAAAAATGTTTTTGCATTATTTTGTTTAGCTTTACAACAAAAATGGCAATATCTCAAAGTGGAAAAGTCACTCCGGCTTACGACAAAAATATCCCAACCACCGCAAGACACAAACGTATGTAATTTTAAATCCTTTGTATTCCCGTTTCATACGTGTGACAACATCTGTCTAGATGCAAATCAACTGGGTGCTCGCTAGTCGAGTCTAGTGCCACTGCTGGAGGCTAGGAGCACAGTATATAGATAATCAGGAGCAACACATAGAACCAAACACGACGAAGGTTTTCTTTTTAACCCCCGACGCAAAAACGACGGGGTGTTATAAGTTTGACGTGTCTGTGTGTGTGTGTGTCCGTCTATGGCATCGTAGCTCCCGAATAAATGAACCAATTTTGATTTTGGTCTTTTTGTGTTAAAGATGAATAAGGGGAGTGATCTTAGCTATGTTGGATAAAAATCGATCCAACATGGCCGCCGTCACAAAGATATGGATTGTATCTTTTAACACAACTCCCACAATATGAGTATCATATAAAAGGACTTGAGTAGCAGAATATATTTATTGTGACAAATTTAAAATCCAAGATGGCCGCCGTCGAGGGTTTTTGGGGAATTTGGTACCCTCACTCCCTCGGCGAAACACAGCGCAATGATCTGCTTTAGACTGGCTTTTTTTAAGGCCGTAGTTTTAATCCAGTCAAGCCGGCCCAACCCCTTCCTCGTTCTAAATGTTAATATCCTCAACACGAGCTGATCTCATTCCTGGACATAAGCTTCCCCCAGTGTTCGCCGTTTCACCCTGCCTTCAGCTCGATGTATCCAGTCTCATCCAGTTGCCATTAGGTGACTCTTATATCACAAAGGACGCCTAACGATACGTTTTCCAATTTTCTACTCAAGAAATTTTCTATTCTATTCTGATTGGAAATCACTAAATTAACAATAAAAAAATCACCATACAATTTCATTCCATTTAAGTTGGTACGATGAAGTTGGTTCCAAACGACAATATCTTCATTGCTTATCAGATTTACAATTCTGGATCTTGGTCCAAAAGTATGAAAGCGACGGATGCAACTAGCATAAATAAATACGTTGAGAGGAATAATTGCTGTTAAAAAAATTACATCTTAGACCTCGTGCGCGAACGCGTTACGTCCTAGTAGACCTCATCGTGAGATTGTGGTCAAGTGTTCGCCTAGGTTCATAAAAAAATGCTTTTCCATGTTTATAACACTTTTTGGGACTTAAACATACTGTTTGTATACAAAATTGTGGAATATCCCTTGATTCTGGTGAAGTGTGTATCGAGCCACTGGCTTTCTTACCACTGTGCCACCACCCTCTGCCACTTACAGAGTTGTTCTAACAAAGGGCCAATGGGTAGCTATGTACACACTCCGCGTTACAGTGACGGGGCTTGACGCTCTTCTTGGAAAAACAGCGACGGTTTTTCTTTCGAATTTTATCGCGTTTTTTCTAGTTAGTATCAAAAAGGTCGTATGTCAGCTTAGTTTCATGAGGGACATATAACGGTACATTTTTTTAAAGTAATCATCGCCGCCTATGAACGTCCGCGAAATCAGAGAGATCGCTTATGTGTTGTCGGTCTTTTTAAAAAGGAGTACGCTCTTCTCTTGAAGGTCCCTAAGTTTTTATCGTTCATTTGTTTTAGAATCAAAATAATATTGAATGTAATGAGTATTGTAGGTACCATTGAAGCAGTTGAAAGTGGTAGAATGGTCGTTGGTTCATTTAGTATAGGTAGTACCGCAAAAATAATCGGTCCTAATTCAAATACGTTATCTACTTGCATTATATATTTTGATTTTGTTTGTGGCGAGACAATTTAAAAGATTATTTGTTTATGTATTAATTTTACATATGTATTAATTAAAATTCATATAAATGTCATTTTAAAAAATTAAGGGCATTATAGCAATGAGTCTTTTTTGAAAGTTTTGAATTTTGATAGAGCTAGATCATCATCATCATCTCATTATAGAGGTCCCCCGGGTCGTCCCTGTAGCGTCTTTTAGGACATCGCTTTACGATGTGGTCTATGCCTGATCTTCAATTCCGCAGTCATACAGTGGGCTATCTGTCTATCCCCATTATAGCAATGAGTTTTTTTTAAGTTTTGAATTTTCATCATCATCATCTTAGCGTTTTGTCCAGCGTCCTAAGCTGTCGCTTTGGAGCCCGGGGTCCGCTTTCCTACTTCGACTCATCCGCTTCGCACAGTCTTGTGCATCCCTTGTTGTCAGTTTATCGGCATGCATGTCATCCTGTACAACGTCAAGCCACACCTTTTCGGGTTTACCTACCCCTTCTGCCGGGACAAGGCGGTGGTGGCATGGCCAGTCTTTTGTTTCCCACGTGATAGGGCTTGATAATATCAAATTTGATGTTTTCATAATTTGAAAATAATTGGATTTAATAATCATTGGATAGAGTTCCACGCCCCTAAAATCCTCTTCACTGATCGTCATTACCACACGAAAGTAGTACGTGAAGCGAATGATACAAAGAAGTATCAGAATTTCAATCGGGTGGACAGGTTTAAATTATCATCGGCGTGGAATCCAGTGATTGACAAATGTAAACCTCGCAATTTGCCGCTTCAAATTACTTCCAACCTGGATACTATGATTGTACTATGTCGGAGTGACCTCACTGACATTTTATTTAGTGGCAGTGTAAATTACGAAAATGAGAGGGTATCCGAAGATTCACAAGCCGGATGTAGCAGACGACGCCGTGCACCTCCGTCCGCTTGTGACCACAACCGTTGTAACGCGGTCGAACCGTCAAGCTGTGAGTATATGCTACTACGAGTATGTACTTACATATAAAAATAACCGCGTTTTGTCCCATGTAAATTAATTATTTTTATAATGTAACGTAAAAGTTTAAAATATTGTTGAAAATAATTTTCTGAAGTTGAAAATAATATCGCCATAACTAACTCGGAGTAGCTGGAGTTGAATTTCTACGCTGCGTGCGATGGTCATCAGTTAGACATAGTGGCTCTTAGGTTGACAATGAGAAGTTGCACTCGTTCCAGCTTGCACTGGCTTGTTCCCTAGAGATAGGGTTTCTTTGTTCTATTTTCTAATTTCTATGTCCCTTGATGCTGAATTGAAATAACTGTTTATTTATGATCACCATAACAAGATCTAAAAAAATGAAGATAAGAAAGCAATTCACAAAGAAAGTGCTATGGTAGCTCAGTGGATAAGAACACGACTTCATACGGGAAGCGTGGTTAGAATCCGAGAATCCCCTTTTACATTTTTTAAATATATTACTACCATTCGGCTCGGCAGAGTGGGGAAAAATTATGAGGAAACCTGCACGTCTCGGATAGTTCTTCAAAATTGTGATTACAATAAATAATAGGTAAATTCATACAACATCTCATACATTGATCTGATTCCGTACAAAGTAGCTTAAGTACTTGTGTTAAGAATATAAGACAACAGAGGGATTACAAATATACCTAAATACATATATTACACCCAGACATTGAATGATTTGAAAAGTCCAGCTTGGTATGTCTAACTTCCAGAAAGAAGTCGATCGACGAATCCAACTCGGCTGGGCAGCGTTCGGGAAGCTACGCAGCATATTTTCGGCCCATCTACCGCAGTGTCTCAAGACGAAAGTCTTCAATGCGTGTGTGTTGCCAGTGATGACATACGAGACCGAAACGTGGCCGCTTACAATGTGCCGATTAAGGAGGCTCAAAGTCACCCAGAGAGCCATGGAGAGGGCTATGCTTGGAGTCTCCCTGCGTGATCGTATCAGAAATGATGAGATCCGCAGGAGAACTAAGGTCACAGACATAGCCCAAAGGATTGCATGCCTCAAGTGGCAATGGGCAGGGCACATAGCGAGGAGAACAGACGGCCGGTGGGGCGGAAAGGTCCTCGAGTGGAGGCCACGTACAGGAAGTTGCAGCCGTGCCAGGCCCCCCACAAGGTGGACCGACGATCTGGTGAAGATCGCGGGAATCCATTGGATGCGGGCGGCACAGGACCGATCTGTGTGGAGAACATTGGGGGAAGGCTAACGCCAGCAGTGGACGTCTATTGGCTGAAATGATGATGAATGATGAAGTGTCCATCATACGAACACGAACATTTTGAGTTAATGATTCCGAAGTGTAACGTGATCGTGGGGCGGACTATAAAGCGACAGCTGCGCAAAAGGTCCCGGGTTCCAGGTCCGGTCCCCAGGTCGGGCCAAAACTTTGTATCTAAGTTTTCGGTAAGAAATTCTTAGTCAGCCCGAAGTCTGGAAATTGGAAAGCCGTTGGTCCTGCGATCCCTCTCCGGTCAAGTCACGCTGGACTCCCATCGGAATATGAGGTTAAGGGAATAGAGTATCTCTATTGGCAAAAAGCATAGTAAGTACACATATGTTAGTTTTAAAAAAAAAACACGTGTTTTGCAATATGTTTACTGCATGCAAATTGTGTTTGCGTACGTGGCTGATCGTTGAGATTGGCCGCCGTAGCCGTAATCGGTTGGAGGATATTATTATTATAAAAGTGCAAAAACCACAATCATAGTAATTTAAATGTATTTTCAACTTCGTATGATGCTGCCAAGCACAATTCCGCGATACTTCGCGAGCGAGTTACAAAATTAATTAATTCCAGCGTCACAAAAACAAGGACCGAATATGTCTAAAGCATGCATAATGACTACGAACCAAAATTGTTTAGGGCATTGCTATGAAACTTTTCAATTGCCATTTACAGTGGCGGGTTAAAGCCAAGGTCACAAAAAAGAAAGTATTTATACAACACAAATACATGGTCTTTCCTTTGAAATCGCCGTTTTATATGTCGATTTTCTTAGAAGTTGGTTTTTTCTATACTAACTTTTTTTAGGGTTCCATAGCCAGATGGCAAAAACGGAACCTTAATATATATGTCTGTTTGTCTGTCCGTCTGTCCGTCCGTCCGTATGTCGCAGCCACATTTTTTGAAACTATAAGGACTACAATATTGAAACCTGGTAAATTGATGTATTTTGATAACCGCATTACGATCTTTACACAAAAATTGGGCGGTTCCCATACTTAGAACTAAAACTCAAAATTTTTTTTTCATCAATCCCATACTTGTGGGATATCTATGGATAGGTCTTTAAAAATGAAGTTGTGGATTCTACTTTTTTTTTTCTCAGCTTATTACTTTGCGCAAGACACGCTCCAAAAGTGGTAAAATGTGTAACATCACCAAAATTAATAAAAAAATATAAAACTAAAATAATATATGATATACATTACCATGAAACTAACAACGAAATTTCGTTTGAAATAGATCTATTAAGTAGTTTTTTTTAATACGTTATACTGGGCGTATCTGTGAACATTTATATCCCTTTAACCACGTGTTCTACCAACCATTCTGAACAGCATTTCTTATATGACTTTTCGAAATTCGTCGAAAATTTGTTAGACTCCCCATACAAAATGGCCAAATCACCTGTCCGATTTTGTATGAAAAGTTGAAATTTTTTATGCGTATTTCCAAAAGTTAACAAATTATGGTTGGTAGAACACGTCGTTGAAGGGATGTAAATGTTCACAGATACAACCTGTATGCCGTAAACCGCAATTCACCTTGCATATACGAGTATCTTACTTGCTGCTACGGAACCCTTCATGGGCGAGTCCGACTCGCACTTTGCCGGTTTTTTAATTTGTAAAATAACTATATATGCTACTTCTTCATAAAAAAACTGTGCTTTAAGGGACAACGTTTAAGAACGTGTAGAATAGATTAAAAATATATATATTATTATACAGTCCTTCGACACTGTACGACCTACCAGGACACCTGGTAAGGTCGTCCCCCGCGGAGTCATATGCTGAGCAAGCATCCCCAGCAGTGGGTACGCTACGTGCCTCCGAAAGCTCGTTTAGTCACCTATACCCTATCTATCTAATGAAAAACATAATAGTTTTGTTCAGTTTCAGAGTCATTTCTCTACTTTCCAATTATTAAGTCAAAATCACTGTTTATCAAGAATAGTTTTTTTATTCTATAGCTAAAAAAGCACAGGTAGTTATTCCTACTGAAAGAGTTACTTTTCCATTTTTATGAGATGGGGGCAGACGAACAGACGGATCACCTGACGGTAAGCATTTACGCCCACTCATTGACATCTGCAAAATCAGAGGGGTCACAGGTGTGCCACCGGCCTTTGAAATCTTTTTTATAATATAATATACGTTTTTAGAAAAATAACTCATTTAAATCTAAATCTCCCTGTTGGTCTAGTGGTTTAAGTACCAAGCCGTGATTTCGGAGTCCTGGGTTCGATTCCCGGGTCGAGCAAAGATATATTTCGAATTTTTCGAACATAGTTCAGGATTGTGATCACCAATCCGCATTAGGCAAGCGTGGTGATTAAGCGTAATCCTATCACAGTAGCGATGACTTAATTTCTATGATGGAGACCTTTGCCCTGCAATAGCAAGACACATAACGTTTTAGTATGCGTCTCTTGAGTGAACTTGAACCTCGAACCTAAATGGTAAGATCTCAAAAGTATATTATTAAAAAAATGTTATTATAATATAAAAGAATATTTAAATGATAAAATATTCAATAGAATTGAATGAATAATTATTATAAATTAAAGCGATACTGCAAATAAACTAATATATTACCACAGAATAAATAGATATTACTTATAAACAGATATATACTTTATATATTACAGAGCATATGGCTATGAAAACTGAATAATATAAAAAAAAAATTAATACATAATAATTAATCAATACTAAATTATTTAATTAATAATCATTTCTTTTTGATCAATGGTGTTCCTCCTCTCCATTTTTGTTGTGCCCGACAGGGTTCACAGTGATCTATTGTGTATACCTATATTTAAGATCTTATAATGTACTCTGTGAAATGCAAATAAAATATTGAGTATTGGTTTTCAAAACAAGCATCAAACATTTTGCTCAAAGCGAGCGACACGTCAAGAAACCTCAGCAGTGCAAAAATTGGTTTACTTACTTATTTAAAAATATCTTTTGAATTGTGTCAATCTGCGCCGCAAATTAGTAATGTCGTAACTACAAACAAGTATAGCACCTCAAGGCATATGCTTGCCTCAAGCCCAAAAAAGGTTGGCAGGAAGTTTAGTTCATTCACTCCACGTTAAAGTTCATAGGAATGATTCCGCTCTATGTATGGGAACTTCTTCATATATCTTCACAACATTTGCATAGGCAAGGACGTTGAGAAGCCTTCCCTTGTGCAATGTATACCAACTTTCTCGGTTCTGTACTCTTGTTGAATATCTAAGTTTGTCATGAACTCGAGGTTTTAAGTTTTGATAGAGCAGGGCTGGTTAAATATTAATGTAAGGTGTACCACTTAAAAGTTGCGGCTATCATGTCTATCTACTTACATACGGCTTATTATACTCCCCTAGGATCATTCAGGAGGATCATAGAAAACTTTTGAGATGGGATCATACAAGTTTTGGGGGTCCTCCTACCCCATAAACGTAGAAAGTTTCGTGGTAGAAAGTCCATTGTAGAAATCCCGTAAATATCTATTCTAATTCTTTTTATATCTAGTGATGCTTGCGCTCTATATAGCTTTGCAGCGCAAAGCAGATTTTCCTCGACTCGACTCTTAGCTTAGAACTTAAAGCAAACACCAGAAACTTACGCTCAAAGCGGTTCAACTTCAAAATGAACGTAGCAACACTACTCAAAAGGATAATCGTCACTTACGTATTCAAAGCCTAATTCTTACTTGTTAGATATCTACCGTACTGCATAACAATACAATCGCCCTCTCAATATAGAAGCACAGTAAAAAAACTTGTAGCTGCAAGTCTTTATTTACAAATTGATTTTGAAACTACTTTCATAATATGAGCTGCCATTGGTTAAGAAAATCAAGACGCATCAAACGAGGTCTAACATGATGAGGTTGAGACATTTCATTAGATTTTCCTCCCCGTCATCAGGTCAGATCAATTGAACCTGTGATGGAACAATAGTTACACATTTTATTGTCTTCTAACTTGCCAAAATTATCGACGACGTGTGAGTTGAAACAAAATAAAAAATGTAAGAATACATAAATCACTTTGTGACCGTGGGAAAACCACGCTTCGGCATGAATGGGCCGGCTCGACCGTAGAGATAACGCGGCCTCAGAGAAAACCGGCGTGATGCAGCACTGTGCTGTGTTTCGCAGCGTGACTGAGGGTACCGGAGGCCCAATCCGGAGGAAAGGGAGTTTTAAAAGTTGGCAGCGCACTTGTCGCTCCACTTGTGTCGCGGGTGTCTATGGGCGGCGGCAATGGTTTACCATCAAGCGATCCCTCTGCCCGTCTACCACCTATCACATAAAAAAAAACAAGTTAACAAAATTACGCTTAATATCAGCATACCAGAGGAGGGGAGCCAGTCAGTCTTCAGTGATGTAAAAGCGATAGAGCCGATACGTAGATATTAGAGTTTAAAGATTTGAAGGTATTGGCTGGTGAGAGTTGAAGTTGAGTTGAGACTGCTCAGAACCGGGTTGATTGGTGCTTTTTGGGGCAGCAGGCGGCTTCTTTCAGCAGTGCACGGCAATTGACTTGACCTGAGAAAAAGACATAAACCAGCTCTCTTGAGGGTGAGGTCCAAGCTGTGGGGTATCCGGCGACAACTGCGCCGAGATGGACACCCTTATTTCCGTTGGGGGAAAACCGCCAGCCTGAAGTGCTATGGGCCGATATAGCCGCCTTTTGGCGGCGCCTTATGCATACCCGTCTACCAGGGGGACGGGTTATGTCGGGCTCTCCTACAGTGAAAGTCGGAGGCCTACCGACTAAACCCCCAACGGAGCTCCCTTCTTTGCTAGAGTAGGAAGGAGACTTGTTGATGAAGTTTGACTACACGTTCCTTACCAGGAGTTGGTTCGGTTACAACGTGGACCTTACAAGAGATGGACACCCTAAGGGTTTTGCATAGGGTTAGAGTCCCACACACCATTTTATTCCTCACATGTAATAAGGTAACGGCCATTATGGTTTCCCTAGAAAAAAAAACTCTGCTGACTGTAATATTTCGTACACCCAACATCTTACCGTCCACTTCAATCTATACACAGCGTCTATCTCTGCAAGTACATTTAGTATTGCTACTGTGCTCGATTACACTGTGAAGAAGTGTTGGACTCCAACTTTTGCTTTAAGTAAAGGGAATTGCCCTAACTTCAACCTGAGAGCCCTTCCCTCGCAGGTTGTTAACTAACTAGATTACTTCTCTACTACTAGACTAGTTTAAACTGTTACTAGCTTTGAAATTTAAGGACTAAATTGCGGATTTGTTGCCTTCGGTAAGTATTATAGCAATGTGGTGCTAGGTTGTGGACTGTGTTATAACGTACATTGGACTATTCCTTAGACATTGCAACCTCATGGAAGAAGGAAAGTAGAAACCGTTCTGTATACTCTACCGCTTATACTATGGAGAATGCTCTGAGGAATTGTTCAGACTGATTCCTGCCGCTTTATTTCGTCATCGTTCTACTCGACAACAGTTCCATCGACATCATCTAGATGGTTGGCAGTCTTCAACTGTACGTTTCTCAAGAAACTTTCTACCTCGTACACCATGGAATGAACTATCGCCAGCGGGATTTACGGACTGATACAACCTGCAAACTTTCAAGAAAAAAGCGTGTACCTTTTAAGAAAGTCGGCAGCACACTTGTGACTCCTCTGGTATTGCAAAAAATCAAAAAAAAAATCAAAAATGTTTCTATTCAATTTAAGTCCAGACAGAACATTTATGAATGTCAAATATTATGTAATCTACCGCTGATTCGGAATGTCAATTTCTACCGAGAAGAATCAGCAAGAAACTCAGTAGTTACTCTTTTCAAATAATATGGTAATTACAATATTCATTCTTATACAAATTATGATTACAGTGACAGTATGATATACAATGCTTATAATCAATATCGTTTAGATAAATCGTCAAAGAAAAATTATGAAATGAATTGTACATTAGAGGACAGGCGAAGAGATCAACATGTCCAAGAAACCTTATCATTCAAATAATCATCTACTTTATAGTAGCCTTTCTGCATTAGGCAGTTTTTTACATGCAACTTAAACTTATGTACAGGTAAATCAATGATATTTTGAGGTAACTTATTAAACATTCTAATGCTCAATCGTACAAACGAATTTCCAGTTTTATGAAGTCTTAGATTTGGGACAGCAAGCCTATGTTTATTTCGCGTGCTAAAGCTATGAAAATCTGATTTTTGCAAGTAAAGATGCAAGTTCTTGCGTACAAACATAATACAATCAAAAATATATTGAGATGATACGGTTAAAATATTAATTTCCTTGAATACTTCTCTGAGTGAGTCACGTGATCTAAGACCGTAGATGGCACGGATGGCCCTCTTCTGCAAAATGAAGATGGCTTGTAAGTCAGCACCGGATTCCCACAGTAGTAGACCATATGACATCAGACCATGAAAATAGCTAAAATAAACCAGTCTCGCTGTCACGATATCAGTCAGATTCCTTATCTTTCTAACTGCACATGCAGCTGAACTAAGTCTTTCTGCCAAGACAGCAATATGAGGGCTCCATTGCAATTTTGTATCCAGAGTGATACCTAGAAAAACTGTGGACTCCACAGTGTGGAGTCCACAGTTTTTCTAGGTATCACAGTATCAACTCCACAGTGTGGAGTTTATGAGTTCGATAGGTTCGTTATTCATGACAATATTCATTTTGACCTGCCTTACATTAGGCATTGTGAACTTAACACATTTAGTTTTCTTTGAATTAAGAACCAAGTTATTATAAGTGAACCACTGTAGTACTCGAGAGAGTGTGTTGTTTACTTCGTCAACATTTTTTTTTTGTCTATCAACCTCAAAAATCAAGGATGTATCGTCAGCAAATAACACAATCCCACATAGATCTTTGGTATAGTAAGGAAGGTCATTTATATAGATTAAAAAGAGCAAGGCCCCAATATAGAGCCCTGGGGCACACCCATGGTTAGAGGGGCGTCAGAAGAGTTAGTTCCATTGACATTGACCTTCTGAATCCTATCTGATAAGTAAGATTTGATTAGACTTAGTGAGGTGTCTATGACACCGTAATGCTGTAACTTCATTAGCAGTGTTTCATGATTGACGCAATCGAATGCTTTAGACAAATCACAGAATATTCCAATAGCATCTCGCTTTTTTTCCCACGCCTCAAATACATGTTTGATAAGCGCCACTCCAGCATCAGTAGATTGCAGGTGTCCATGGATGGCAGTGATCGCTTACCATCAGATGATCCGTCTGCTCGTCTGCCCCTTATTTCACAAAAAAACCAGGGTATCGTATCAAATGGTCGTTTTTGTAATTTGGAAATGCTTATTACGGCCACAGATATTAATTCTGTACAGACTACGTCGGGCCCCCCGTATTGCGAATATAGCATTTATGCCACACAAAAGAACGGTTCAAAGTGCAAATCTCTACTTGCCACTGTGTGTGCCATGTGCCTAGTGTGTGTTCATCATCATCGTCATCATCAGCAACCCACTGCCACTTCAGTTTGCTAATTCGGTGAGCTATGTCGGTGACTCTGGTTCTCTGTCGGATTACATCATTTCTGATTAGTGTGTGTTCGCGAAGGTAAATTTAGGTAACAAGTAAAATTCAAACAGGTTTATTTTATACAGATAAAAACCATCACGCTTCAGGAGAATTTGGCTTGACGGGAGTGATACGGCCTCATATAAAATCGACGTGAAGCAGCGCTGGCTCTGTGTTTCGAGTGAAAGGGTACCGGAGACCTTATAATGGAGTTTGGTAGCGCATATGTTTTTGTGGGGTGAGTGTCCATGGGCGGTGGCAATCGCTTACCATCAGATGATCCGTCTACTCGTGCCACCTATCACATAAAATATATATTTAAGTATCTATGTGAGAACGTTGTCAAAGCGACAAATTTCTCTCTACACGTTCTGGCTTACACTATGTAAATTTGTAAAGCCATTAATATCGACTTACGTATGTTACGAGTAATTTCAGTCTGGCTGTCAATATTTACATCTCTACGTTTCCCTCTTAAACTAATTCTGTGAGGCTTACTTCATTTATTAAAGAGGTTTCGGCAGACGGCTTCATTATAGTTATTCTACATTACTACTAGAAAACGATGCGACTCGAAATTTGGGATTCATTCGAATAATTTCCCAATGACGCATATATGTAGTGATGGAGGGGTCAAGTCGAATCATTTAAATGTTCCCGTCATTCGAGCAACGAAGTAGAAATTTGTTTTTTTTTTTATTTACAAACTATACCTACTCAAAGTTTGATTCAAACAACCTTCATGGGCCTAGTATCTAATAGTTAGTTGAGTTGACATATATCATGGAATAAAAAGGTTATAGTAACATCACTATAAATTAATAACTAACAAGGAAAATTTGCTGTCTACGTCATAGATTTAAGGTGCACACTAGCGACGCCAATCGATTTTAAATGTTAGCTACTAAACCGGATCTATTTTAAACAACTTCGGATACTTATTTATTAAATAACCATGCACGAATGTTGGGTCCAACGCGTACGCGAAAAATTGATTCACGCCAAAAGCGGCCACTTTTGGCGTGAATCAATTTTTCGCCTACAAAAACGGACCTAATATTTGTGCATAGTTATTTAATAAATAGTATAAGTGTTTGCCGAGAGGCTGTAACCCCGAAATTGTTTAAAATAGATCCGGTTTAGTAGTTAAAAATTAAAATCGTTTGACGTCGCTAATGTGCCCTACCCGTCTCCTTAAGTAAGATCTGATACGTTTACCTTTCTCTATTAAAATATCTGGAAGCAGGCTAAGAGCAATTATAATAAATGATATACCTAATGCTAATATAAGTAACATCAAGTCGTAAGAGCATGATTGTTAGACCTAATGACATCTTCACGTTTGCCTAATGCGCGTAAGTAATGCCGAACCATTAGTAAGTCGGGTACTAAATTCAGAAATCCACATTTCCTACTGGTAATAAAAATAAATTATGCGATAGGTGACAGACTTGATTTTGTTGAATATATTGTATTGAACTTTCATGGTCTCTAACATAAGAATAGTTATTTGCGAGATTTCTAAAAAAAAATAAAAAAAATCAAAAATAGTTTATATAAATGGTTGTGTGATAGATGTTTCTACAGTATTCAAGAATTTAAGGAATGTAAGATTTAATTATTTTTTTGTTGACATTATATTAATTATTTTTTGAGTGACTAATTCTTTGTATTGATTTTATTTTGACTATGTATTATTTTATTATAACTTAGGACAACGCTAACTCTCTGTTATTGCATGCCGATATTTTTCGGTTAAATGTGAGAATCTAAACGATAATTATGTAACTTACTGTAACCACATTTACCGCAATAAATGATTTCTGATTCTGATTCTGATTCTACAAACAAATTAGAACTAAACAAATTGTCATTTCGCGGCCAGATACTGTGAGTATTTTCTGTCGAGAAGAGGTGTGGGAAAATGGTGAGCTAATGAACAGTGGTACCGCAGGTGCGCGTAGTAAAAGACTGCACAGGCGAGTAGACCGATTTGTCTGCCAGTAACAACTACAATAAAAAGATAAATCAATGTATATTAGATATAAGAAAAAATGTCTATGTCGTGACCAGATTGTTATTTTAGTACCTACTTTTTTAAGATTTTTATATTAATATTGTTATTAGGATAAAGCCCTCACATTTGCGATTACCTAAAAGGTAGCTAAGTTATTTATTTTATTTATTTAAAACTTTATTGCACAAAAAAAATTATACAATAATCGAACTTAATGCCAAGAGGCATTCTCTACCAGTCGACCTTTGGGTCATACAGAAAGGATAATGATGCGGCGAAAGAAGATTGCGTGAAAGTGGAGAACAAAACGAAAAAAAAAACTATACAATACATAATATACACATACACATATATATACATAACAATACATAATTATTATAAATATGATATAAATAGAAAGAATACATAGTTATAATGGTAAGCAATTTAGTCATAATTATCAAATGGGATACTGAGAAGAGGAAAAATGTTCAAAGACCCTTTTTTTAAATGTGTGTTTAGTTACAGAAGTTTTTACGGATTATATGTACGTGTTTACTAAAAAAACACCTAATATTTGTATGTAACACTTAGCAAGCAAATAAATATTTCATTTTCACAACTTACCCGCAAAAACTTTAGTTACTCCGTGACCATGGCGCTTGCAAGAGTGCCGAAATATCGGAAACTCAAAAATAAGGTAAATGGTAGAAATCTCGTAAATAACTATGTTTATTTTTTTACTTTCCAAACACGAAATTAAGGTCTGAGCATCCAACTGCAAGGTGGAAGAAAAACATTTAAGATCAAAAGGTGTGTATTTGTTTTATTAAGAAAACCTTATGATTAGCTGTAAGACATTAAAGAATAGTTATTTTCTAACAACTCGGAAGTCATCCACGAAATTCTATCGCCGGGTGAAATCTCAATATTTTTTTCTTTTAAAAAATCTATGGGCCATTATAACGGACGTTATTGCAACCAAATTATCCGTCCAGATATCCAATTATGGAGATACTCGACAACCAAGTTTATAAAGCCAAACCATGGCTAAATCTATTAGATTTGTGGCCCAAAACTTACTAATAGAAACTTACCACAGTATAATATTATACGACAACGGAAACTAGACGCACTTATATCTATCTCGCCTTAGATAACGAAGAGCCTACGAACTGTTAGACATAGCTATAGTTCCGCTATCGATATAGATTCAAAAAGTATTATGTCAATTTGAATCAAATTTCTTCATTAAATTATTTCAAATGTTTGATTCTTTATCTGCCGAGAGATATATCTCGAAAGAAAAATTAAGTAAGCCGCTAGTCTTTACAACACACACAATTGTGTGATTAAACTGAGATGATTATTTTTTCTCAAAAAAATCTTAACGCCCTAACCCAAACTTTGCGAAAGCGACATTCTGCATAGCGGCATTAGGAAAAGCGACTGGTAAATCACTGCGCTGTGTTCCACCTAGTTAAGAGGGTACAGGAGGCCCAATTTGGGGGGAAGGGGATAAAGTTGGCAGCGGACTTGTCATTTCACTGGTGCTGTATTACTGTAATAACTGGCTTTACCATCAGGTCTGCTCTTCCACTTACCTCAAAAAACAAGATAATATATCAATTCAGAAGCACATTCATCATCATCATCATCATCATCAGCCCATTTAAGTCCCCACTGCTGGGGCACGGGCCTCCCTCAATCATATGAGGGGTAATTGCCATACTCACCACGCTTGGCAGACGGGTTGGCGAGGGTTTTGATATAAATGCAGAGTTTTCCTTCTCTGAGTGCTGATGATCATGCCAGCAGCTTTACCTTAGTCGCCTTTTACGACACCTCGGTAAGAGTGAGGGTGGCCTATTCTACTCTGCCGGGGACCACACGGCCAACGTTTCCTTTCTCTATTAAAATATCTGGAAGCAACCTAAGAGCAATTATAATAATGATATACCTAATGCTAATATAAGGAACATCAAGTGGTAGAGCATGATTGGTAGACCTAATGACATCTTCACGTTTGCTGAATGCGCGTAAAGATGCCGAAACCATTAGTAAGTCGGGTACTAAATTCAGAAATCCACATTTCCTACTGGTAATAAAAAATAAATTATGCGATAGGTGACAGACTTGATTTTGTTGAATATATTGTATTGAACTTTCATGGTCTCTAACATAAGAATAGTTATTTACGAGATTTGAACAAATAAATTAAACTAAAACAATTGTCATTTCGCGGCCAGATACTGTGAGTGCCTGTCTGTCGAGAAGAGGTGTGAGAAAATGGTGAGCTAATGAAAAAGTGTACCGCAGGTGCGACCAATTGTCCTGCCAGAACAACACAAAAAAAAGATAAATCTATGTATATTAGATATAAGAAAAAATGTCTATGTCGTGACAGATTGTTATTTTAGTACCGCCTTTTAAGATTTTTATATTAATATTGTTATTAGGATAAAGCCCTCACATTTGCGATTACCTAAAAGGTAGCTAAGTTATTTATTTTATTTATTTAAAACTTTATTGCACAAAAAAAATTATACAATAATCGAACTTAATGCCAAGAGCATTCTTAACCAGTCGACCTTTGGGTCATTACAGAAAGGATAATGATCGGCGAAAGAAGATTGCGTGAAGTGGAGAACCCCAACCAACCGAAAAAAAAAAACTAACAACAAAATAATAACACATACACATATATATACATAACAATACATAATTATTATTAAAATATGATATAAATAGAAAGAATACATATTTATAATGGTAAAGCAATTTAGTCATAATTATCAAATGGGATACTGAGAAGAGGAAAAAGGTTCAAAGACCTTTTTTTAAATGTGTGTTTAGTTACAGAAGTTTTTACGGATTATATGTACGTGTTTACTAAAAAAACACCTAATATTTGTATGTAACCTTAGCAAGCAAATAAATATTTCAATTTCACAACTTACCCGCAAAAACTTTAGTTACTCCGTGACCATGGCGCTTGCAAGAGTGCCGAAATATCGGAAACTCAAAAATAAGGTAAATGGTAGAAATCTCGTAAATACTATGTTTATTTTTTTTACTTTCCAAACACGAAATTAAGGTCTGAGCATCCAACTGCAAGGTGGAAGAAAAACATTTAAGATCAAAAGGTGTGTATTTGTTTTATTAAGAAAACCTTATGATAAGCTGTAAGACATTAAAGAATAGTTATTTTCTAACAACTCGGAAGTCATCCACGAAATTCTATCGCCGGGTTGAAATCTCCAATATTTTTTTCTTTTAAAAAATCTATGGGCCATTATAAGGACGTTATTGCAACCAAATTATCCGTCCAGATATCCAATTATGGAGATACTCGACAACCAAGTTTATAAAGCCAAACCATGGCTAAATCTATTAGATTTGTGGCCCAAAACTTACTAATGAAAACTTACAACAGTATAATTATTAACGAATACGGAAAACTAGACGCACCTATATCTATCTCGCCTTAGATCACACCCCCGTGTGAAGAGCTACTAACTGTTAGACATAGCTATAGTTCCGCTATCGATATAGATCAAAAAGTACCTATATCTCAGTTTGAATCAAATTTCTTCATTCAATTATTATTTCAAATGTTTGATTCTTTATCTGCCGAGAGATATATCTCGAAAGAAAAATTAAGTAGCCGCTAGTCTTTACAACACACACACGATCTGTGATTAATAAATAATTTATATTCTCAAAAAAATCTTAACGCCCTAACCCAAACTTTGCGAAAGCGACATTCTGCATTAGTACCCCCCCCGACGCGACTGGTAATCCCACTGCAGCTGTGTCCATTAGTTTAAGAGGGTACCGGAGACCTTATAATGGCGGTTGGTAGTAGCGGCATATGTTTTGTGGGTGAGGTCCATGGGCGGTGGCAATCGCTTACATCAGATGATCCGTGACTCGTGCCACCTATCACATTAAAAATATATATTTAAGTATCTATGGAGAACGTTGTCAAAGCGACAAATTTCTCTCTACACGTTCTGGCTTTACACTATGTAAATTGTTAAAGACATTAATATCGACTTACGTATGTTACGAAGTAATTTCTAGTCTGGGCGTCAATATTTCATTCTACGTTCCCTCTTAAACTAATTCTGTGAGGACTCTTACTCATTTATTAAAGAGGTTTCGGCAGACGCTTCATTATAGTTATTCTACATTACTACTAGAAAACGATGCGACTCGAAATTTGGGATTCATTCGAATAATTCCAATGACGCATATATGTAGTGATGGAGGGGTGCAAGTCGAACATTTAAATGTTCCCGTCATTCGAGCAACGAAGTAGAAATTTGTTTTTTTTTTATTTACAAACTATTACCTACTCAAAGTTTGATTCAAAAACCTTCATGGGGCCTAGTACTAAATAGTTAGTTGAGTTGACAAATCATGGAATAAAAAGGTTTAGTAACATCACTAAATTATAACTAACAAGAAAAGGTGCTGTCCGACGTCATAGATTAGGTGGCACACAGCGACGCCAATCGATTTAAATGTTAGCTACTAAACCGATCTATTTTAAACAACTTCGGTACTTATTTATGAAATAACCATGCACGAATGTTGGGTCCAACGCGTACGCGCAAAATTATGCACGCCAACCGCGGCACTTTTGGCGGAATCAATTTTTCGCCTACAAAAAACGGACCTAATATTGTGCATAGTTATTTAATAAATAGTATAAGGTTTGCCGAGAGGCTGTAAACCCCGGAAATTGTTTTAAAATAGATCCGGTTTAGTAGTTAAAAATAAAATCCGTTTGGACGCGCATAATGTGCCATACCCGTCTCCTTAAGTAAGATCTGATACGTTTACCTTTCTCTATTAAAATATCTGGAAGCAGGCTAAGAGCAATTATAATAAATGATATACCTAATGCTAATATAAGTAACATCAAGTCGTAAGAGCATGATTGTTAGACCTAATGACATCTTCACGTTTGCCTAATGCGCGTAAGTAATGCCGAAACCATTAGTAAGTCGGGTACTAAATTCAGAAATCCACATTTCCTACTGGTAATAAAAATAAATTATGCGATAGGTGACAGACTTGATTTTGTTGAATATATTGTATTGAACTTTCATGGTCTCTAACATAAGAATAGTTATTTGCGAGATTTCTAAAAAAAATAAAAAAAAATCAAAAATAGTTTATATAAATGGTTGTGTGATAGATGTTTCTACAGTATTCAAGAATTTAAGGAATGTAAGATTTAATTATTTTTTTGTTGACATTATATTAATTATTTTTGAGTGACTAATTCTTTGTATTGATTTTATTTTGACTATGTATTATTTTATTATAACTTAGGACAACGCTAACTCTCTGTTATTGCATGCCGATATTATTCGGTTAAATGTGAGAATCTAAACGATAATTATGTAACTTACTGTAACCACATTTACCGCAATAAATGATTTTTGATTCTGATTCTGATTCTACAAACAAATTAGAACTAAACAAATTGTCATTTCGCGGCCAGATACTGTGAGTATTTTCTGTCGAGAAGAGGTGTGGGAAAATGGTGAGCTAATGAACAGTGGTACCGCAGGTGCGCGTAGTAAAAGACTGCACAGGCGAGTAGACCGATTTGTCTGCCCAGTAACAACTACAATAAAAAGATAAATCAATGTATATTAGATATAAGAAAAAATGTCTATGTCGTGACCAGATTGTTATTTTAGTACCTACTTTTTTTAAGATTTTTATATTAATATTGTTATTAGGATTAAAGCCCTCACATTTGCGATTACCTAAAAGGTAGCTAAGTTATTTATTTTATTTATTTAAAAACTTTATTGCACAAAAAAAATTATACAATAATCGAACTTAATGCCAAGAGGCATTCTCTACCAGTCGACCTTTGGGTCATACAGAAAGGATAATGATGCGGCGAAAGAAGATTGCGTGAAAGTGGAGAACAAAACGAAAAAAAAAAACTATACAATACATAATATACACATACACATATATATACATAACAATACATAATTATTATAAATATGATATAAATAGAAAGAATACATAGTTATAATGGTAAGCAATTTAGTCATAATTATCAAATGGGATACTGAGAAGAGGAAAAATGTTTCAAAGACCCTTTTTTTAAATGTGTTTTAGTTACAGAAGTTTTTACGGATTATATGTACGTGTTTACTAAAAAAAACACCTAATATTTGTATGTAACACTTAGCAAGCAAATAAATATTTCATTTTCACAACTTACCCGCAAAAACTTTAGTTACTCCGTGACCATGGCGCTTGCAAGAGTGCCGAAATATCGGAAACTCAAAAATAAGGTAAATGGTAGAAATCTCGTAAATAACTATGTTGATTTTTTTACTTTCAAACACGAAATTAAGGTCTGAGCATCCAACTGCAAGGTGGAAGAAAAACATTTAAGATCAAAAGGTGTGTATTTTGTTTATTAAGAAAACCTTATGATTAGCTGTAAGACATTAAAGAATAGTTATTTTCTAACAACTCGGAAGTCATCCACGAAATTCTATCGCCGGGTGAAATCTCAATATTTTTTCTTTTAAAAAATCTATGGGCCATTATAACGGACGTTATTGCAACCAAATGATCCGTCCAGATATCCAATTATGGAGATACTCGACAACCAAGTTTATAAAGCCAAACCATGGCTAAATCTATTAGATTTGTGGCCCAAAACTTACTAATAGAAACTTACCACAGTATAATATTATACGACAACGGAAACTAGACGCACTTATATCTATCTCGCCTTAGATAACGAAGAGCCTACGAACTGTTAGACATAGCTATAGTTCCGCTATCGATATAGATTCAAAAAGTATTATGTCAATTTGAATCAAATTTCTTCATTAAATTATTTCAAATGTTTGATTCTTTATCTGCCGAGAGATATATCTCGAAAGAAAATTAAGTAAGCCGCTAGTCTTTACAACACACACAATTGTGATTAAACTGAGATGATTATTTTTTCTCAAAAAATCTTAACGCCCTAACCCAAACTTTGCGAAAGCGACATTCTGCATAGCGGCATTAGGAAAAGCGACTGGTAAATCACTGCGCTGTGTTCCACCTAGTTAAGAGGGTACAGGAGGCCCAATTTGGGGGGAAGGGGATAAAGTTGGCAGCGGACTTGTCATTTCACTGGTGCTGTATTACTGTAATAACTGGCTTTACCATCAGGTCTGCTCTTCCACTTACCTCAAAAACAAGATAATATATCAATTCAGAAGCACATTCATCATCATCATCATCATCATCAGCCCATTTAAGTCCCCACTGCTGGGGCACGGGCCTCCCTCAATCATATGAGGGGTAATTGCCATACTCACCACGCTTGGCAGACGGGTTGGCGAGGGTTTTGATATAAATGCAGAGTTTTCCTTCTCTGAGTGCTGATGATCATGCCAGCAGCTTTACCTTAGTCGCCTTTTACGACACCTCGGTAAGAGTGAGGGTGGCCTATTCTACTCTGCCGGGCACCACACGGCCTCACAAAACGGCCTCACTGAAGCACATTCCTATCTAGCATTTATATTTATATATTGTATGTTTCGTCTAAAACTGAGAAATAGTTCTACTAATCTTAGTTCACCTAAAAGTTCGACAGTTAGTACTTAGTTAGGTACACGGCGGCTTATAAAACCTCTGGGGTGTAAATTATATAAAATAGCCGAGTAGGCAAAATATCAGAAAACATCGCATACCTACATTGAACGATCTCAAGTAGGTATGTATATCGATAGCGACCTGACATTGTTTGAAAATCAAAATTATTTTACACATGTTATTTTGTTTGTATTGCATTGTTTTCAAACTGCAATATGTTTATTTTGTCTCACCAATATTAATATTATACTTTGTTATTTCATTCAGTTCGATGTTCATTTGTAGGAAAATATAAATATGCCAACAGTTAGTTTACTTTTTGGTTTAATTTTTAAATATTCCAATCGGATAATTTTGTACACCTAGTAGTGTTGGCACATGTTACTTATTTGGATTAAGCAGGTACCTACGTATCAAATTCTAAGTCAATTAAATATGGCATTGTTAAATATAACGTCAGTAAAGGCGTGCTGTCAAGCAAACCAATGTCACCTGGAACATAAAAATAATGAGACAATAAGAATTTGCGAAAAAATACTTCGCAGTATCATGATCAAACATAACAAACAACAAACAAATAATTCTGTATTGGCATAGGCTTGTACACAGCACTTACAAATCGTCATACATTTGAAATGACTTAAAACCTATTTATAAGTACTTATGTATATTTCCATGTTATACATATATTGTTGATACAAAAATAACTAAAGAAAATAATAAAACATTATGCGATTCTACCACCGGCTCGGGAAAGTTGTTTCTGGTCGAGAAAGATCGGCAAGGAAACTCGCCAGGTACTCTTTTTAATCGCCAAATTTCATACAATGTTGTGTCATCATCATACCGAGCCATACAGTTAATTGTACACACCAAAATAAAATAAAGGAAAATAATAATAAAATAAATATTATGAAGGTAAAACCGAAGCAGGACCAGTCACCAAAGGTGGACACCTGTCAACAAGTATGACGTACGTGCAGCCATCCCATTTCACTCAACCATATTAGGAGGAATGTAATGACCAGCTACATGCGCCAACACCTCAGAGCATCTTGATGTGAGCATGGACTTAGGTTCCCCTCATAGTGTCACAAAAGAATAGTAGTTACTTAATCCAGACTAATAAACTGCAGGACGAGGTAGTACAAAGTAGGTGGTTTAGCTCTTGTCAATTATTGAATAATTAATATACATCAATGTTTATACAGTCAAAATCTAAAATTGTCGTTATCAATAAAGAAACAATTTATGATAATGTCAAATATTATTAATCTACCGCTGATAGGAACGTCAAATTTTCTACGAGGAAGGAATCAGCAAGAAACTCAGTAGTTACTCTTTCCAAATAATCATGGTAATTACAACTTTCATTCTTATCACCAAATTATGATTACAGTGACCGTATGATATACATTTGCTTATAATCAATCTTTTAGATAAATCGTCAATGAAAAATTATTAAATGACATTATACCTGTAGAGGACAGGCGAAGAGATCAAACATGTCCAGGAATCTTTCATTCAAATAATCCTCTACTTTATAGTTAGCCTTTCTGCATTAGAAGTTTTTTACATGCAACTTAAAACTATGTACGTAAATCAATAATATTTTGAGGTAACTTATAAACATCTAATGGCTCAAATCCTACAAATGAACTTCCAATTTATGAAGTCTTAGATTGGGACAGCAAGCCTATGTTATTTCGCGTTGTAAGCGATGAACAATCTTGATTTTTTGCGAGGTAAAGGTGCAAGTTCTTGCGTACAAACCTAATACAATTCAAAAAAATGTATTGAGAGTATACGGTTTTAAAATATTGATTGCGTGCATACTTCTCTGAGTGAGTCACGTGATCTAAGACCGTAGATGGCACGGATGGCTCCTCTTCTGCAAAATGAAGATGGCTTGTAAGTCAGCACGGATCCCCACCGTAGTAGACCATATGATATCAGAACTATGAAAATAGCTAAAAATAAACCAGTTCTCGCTGTCCGTATCAGTCAGATTCCTTATCTTTTAACTGCATTAGGCAGCTGAAGATAAGTCTCTCCTGCCAAGACCGCAATAGATGGGCTCCATTGCAATTTGTATCCAGAGTGATTACCAGAAAAACTCGTTGAGTTTTATGACTCGATAGTCGTTTATTCATGACAATATTCATTTTGACCTGCCTTACATTAGGCATTGTGAACTTAACCACATTTTGTTTTCTTTGAAGTAAGAACTAAGTTATTATAAGTAAACCACTGTAGGACTTGAGAGAGTGTGTTATTACTTCGTCAACATTTTCTATTGCCTATCAACCCACAAATCAAGGATGTTATCGATCATTTCAGGTCCAATAGACGCCCACTCTAGGACATTAGGCTTCCCCAATATTCTATACACAGATCGGTGTTTAGAATATTGGGGAAGCCCTATGTCTAGCAGCACGCATCCAAGGGATTCCGCGATCACTTCACCAGATGTTGGTCCAGCTTGTGGGTAGCTTGCCATGCATAGTTATCGGCAGTCTATTGCATGCAGGTTACCTACAAGCTGGACCAAACCATCTGGTTTTTGTGGGAAGAGCCGCGGCTTAAGGCATGAATGGGCCGGCTCTACCGAGAGTGATACCACAAGCCTAAACAGAAGACCGGCGTGAAACTGCGCCTGGGCTGTATTTCGCGTATGAGTGAGGTAACCGGAGGCACAATGGGGGGGAAGGGGAAAAGTTGGCACGCAATATTGCGGACTCCACTAGTGTTGGCGGGTGTCCATGAGGCGGCGGAATTGCTTACCATCAGGTGATCCCTTGTCTGGATCTCTTGTCCGAGGGGTTGCAAAGGTCATACCGCAGTCGGTTACAGTTATATCGGACAAACGAAGCGGTCTATTGCAGAACGTGTGAAATGGGAGTCAATCATATCATACCAGGATAGTACGTGAAGCGATTGAGATCAAGAAGTATAACTTTCAATCGGGAGGATGGATTTAAAAATATCATCGACATGGAATCCAGTAATTGATAAGTGCAAACCCCGTGCGTGTAGTGTGTCGCAGTAGCTTCACTGACAATTCATCTAGTGGCGAATTAATATCAAAAAACCGGCCAAAGCGTGCGAGTCGGGCTCGCGCAAAAGGGGTCCGTAGCAGCAAAAGTCCCAAAATTACTGTTAAAATCAACCTATCTCAAAAACTATAAGAGATACTTTGATCAAACCAAAAATCGTTGAAAGAGTTAATTAGCAGCATCACCTCTATTTTTTTAGAATTTTAACCCGTAGTTATAAAAATAGAGGGGGGGACATACCTTTTTACGAATTTGAGAGCTGATATCTCAAAACCGTTCCTTTAGAAAAATGTGTTTTTTAGAAAATTATTATCATTTTAAAAGACCTTCCATTGATACCCCACACACGGGTATGTACATCGAAAAAAAAAAATTTCATCCTCAGTTACAGTATGGGGGGCCACACCCCACCCCCCAATTCTTTTTTTTACTATTTAGTTGTCATATTTTGTAGCGGTTCATACAACACATATTCCAATCAAATTTCATCCAACTGTAGTAACTATAGTTTCCGAGTAAACGGCTGTGACAGACGGACAGACGGACAGACGGACGGACGGACATGACGAAATATAAGGGTTTCCGTTTTTGGCCATTTTGGCTTACGGAACCCTAAAAATGTGATGGTGTCCGAAGATTCACAGCCCGGGCCCCCGCAGACGACGCCGTGCTCCGCCGGTCCGCACGTGACCCACGGCTGCTGTAACGTACCGAAACGTCGAAGCTCACGTTGTGTACTCACATATTTTATGTGAGTACAACAAGGTTGGATCCCATAAAAACTTCGTGTTAATTCCCGTCCTTGGTAAATTATAGTTATATGCACGCGAAAATCTAAAACTACTACAGCAGTCACTTCAATTGTAATCACCTCATTTCCCAAATCGATGATCATGGTCGAAGCGTATCTCAGGACTCCGAAGCAGACAGTTCAACGAACTGACAATCACACAGGAAGTGAGAATGAGAGAGGATTTAATGTAGCCATGGCCAATTTCCGTGCCGTGGTGGTCCCCGTCGAGTAGAATAGGACCACCTCCACTCCTTACCGAGGTGTCGTAAAAGGCGACTAATGTAAAGCTTCTGGCATGATCATGCAGCACCCAGAGAAGGAAAACTCTGCATTTATATCAAAACCTCGCCACACCGTCACCACGTGGTGAGTATTGCATTACCCTCATGTGATTGAGGGAGGCCCGTGCCCCAGCAGTGGGCGACTTAAATGGGCTGATGAGATGATGGTGATGGCCAATACCTATTCTAACAGCCAATCATATTATTGTTCCCCATCTTACAATTCAATAAAGGTTTGTAAAGTGTAAACGACAGCATGGTTATCAAAACTTACAATATAAACTCATCGCAGCATAATCTGAAACGACATCGGCAACTCGACGCATCCCCCTAACAAGGCTCAACTGTAAACGAGTTCCTATGATCAAATCTGATGGCGGCGGGAGCGACGCCGAGTATTAATTTGATCATGGCATCGAAGTTCGCACTGCGGTCGCGCCTTTTTTGTTTTGGACGACTGTTGATGTAACTTACTACAGACTTGACTGTTAGACTTGCACCACATTATATCCTTTAGCAACCGTTACACAATGCTCAGTTGCAGCACATGCTTTTTTGATCATGCTAAAATGAGCATACTTTTGTTTTTTTATAAATATTTTCACCTAAACTACATCACACCGTCACATACATTATCTGACTCCGGATAGGTAAGCTCAACACCTGTGTTTCGGATATCAGAATCATCAGTGGGATTACAAATATATACATATAATACTTTTCTTTTGTAAATACATACTTATAATACATAGAAACACCCAGACCAATACAAACAGACATGTTCATGCACACAAATGTTTGTACTGTGCGGGGATCGAACACGCAACCCTTGGACCATAGGCAGCGTTCACTACCACTGTTCCAAACTTAAGGAACTGTTTACATTTGCTATCTAAAAGCATGCTTATTACCCATATTTTAGCTTGATTAAAATGAGCAAACCTGTTTACGCGTGCTAAAACACTCCACCATACTCCCACTTGCACCTGGACATAGCATGCTTAAAAATCGACGGGCGTGCGGTTTTTGAGCATGCTCAAAATTAGCAAGCTTATTTGTAGCACGTCCGTCCACACATGCTACTAAGTAGCACTTGCTGAATAGTAGCATGCTTTAAGCATGAAAATAAGCATTTGTAACATAGAATGTGCGGCTTGCGTTTGAACAGGTGCGTAGGTGTTGGGCGCCGTGCACGTACGCGCTGCATCGCACACATTAGCACAATCAAATATGAGTATGCATGGGGGAATCTGCGTACGGCTGTAAAGTGACTGTTATCGCGCGCATTTACTCGTATGTAAGTACGCTATCGTCAGCCCATTTAAGTCCCCACTGCTGGGGCACGGGCCTCCCTCAATCACATGAGGGGTAATTGCCATACTCACCACGCTTGGCAGACGGGTTGGCGAGGGTTTTGATATAAATGCAGAGTTTTCCTTCTCTGGGTGCTGATGATCATGCCAGCAGCATTACCTTAGTCGCCTTTTACGACACCTCGGTAAGATTGAGGGTGGCCTATTCTACGTTGCCGGGACCACACGGCTGCTAAGTACGCTAACTGAGTGCTTATTCTCGAGCTCTCGATATCGAAGTCGAATTTAGAGATTTAATATATTCGTCCATACAAATCTCTAACTCGACTTCAATGTCAAATACGCGAGAATTGCCACCCTGATCGCTCAAAAGGAACTGCCCGAACCAAACTCAAGAGTTGGCAAAAACCTTGACTTTGAGTTTAGTTAAATTGCTGTATTGTACAGTATGACTACAACCTCAAAATATTTAATTAAAAAGCATAAGCTACTCTTCTCTCGAGAAGGCTCGCTCCATTTTAGGTTTCTTCTCAACTCAGTTCAGTTCGGTTCAGTGCTAAACGAGAGACAAGCCCATCATTAATAATAAAAATGCTTTAGAATAATATTAAATATTATTTGCTAGCATGCTTCTTAATTTTACTTTTTGGTAGGTGTGAGGATTTTTTACGCAAGAAAAAAGCAAATAAGCAAGGATCGCCTGATTATAAGTGATTCATGAAGAACTGCAACATATAATAGTGGTTAATGTATGAAGTTGCCGTTTTTCTAGAAACAATAAAATGTATAACTTCTTTAATAAGCAAAAAGTCACAATTTAATTTTGATGTAAAACTATATTTTTAAGGTTTATGTGGGATTGGTGACCGGTAGATGCATGCCAAGGAACGTGTATGAGTTCGATGTTTGAATTAGAATGACGTGCGAGAGAGAGAGAGGAAGATGAGAGACGACGTATGGCGGACGACGATGAAAGACGTTGATTGATATTCATTGTTAATATAGTATTACTTGGGCGGATCGGCGATTAATGCTGATAGCAAAACGTGCATTAACGGGGCCTGCAGCATTGGCGGTGCGATGCGAAGAGCCCAGCACCTACCAAGACTTGAAAAGGTTTTTAATAGAGGAGTTTGGCAGTGATGTGCGTGAAAAACGGTGTTTGTGAGAGTGAAAGGTGCGGATTTTATCGTTATGAAGACAGTGAAAGTGAGTACGGTGAAGATGATGAAAGTGAGTACAGTGAAGATGTTGAGAATGTGCATAGCGAGTGCAGCGAGGTTGAGGATGTTGACGTAGAGAGTGTGTTAATCACATCGGCTTTTTCTGGCGAAGCTGGCCCTTCTCAGGGTAGGCTTACCAATCCTTCCACCCACGACTTGGCTATGGACGACATGGCAGTGGAGACGTCAGCCCAGATGGCTGGCGTCCCATCAACGACTCTGGCGGCCGGTTTACCCGGCCAAGCTCTCACCGGCAGCAAGTTCTTTTGCGCAGGTGAATTGGACTTGTCGACTCTGA